>JAIUSX010000012.1:23921116-25228155 GCA_026573805.1 Hesperophylax magnus
ATAAATAAATTAATTAAATAAATGTAATACAATTATCATAATATACGGATTAGATAATAATTTTAATCCAACACAATAACGCAAAGCGCGCTCTAGCGGAGTAATGTTTTATCACAGTGAGATAAGTGTTTTTATTATTTTGCAATATTATTTTCTTTTAAAAAATGTTCTGACCTACTAAAAAATAAGATATTGAATGAAAAAGGCGTTAAAAACAAAAAAATAATGTGCGATGGCCGAGAATCGAACTCGGATCAACTGCTTGGAAGGCAACTATGCTGACCATTACACCACCAACGCCAGTTGTCGGGATGAGCTAAGAAGCATTTATATGTTACTTCAAAACTTTGACTAGATCAAATGAACTTTAATCGGTGGTCCCGCATTTTCGTTTCGGTCATGAGTCGGTTTTACTCCGGTCCTAGAAATTGCATGACGCGCGTAAAGAAGTTTCACTTCAATAATGTTGACAGTTTATAAAAAAAAAAAAAGTTCTTAGCTCAGAACAGTGATGTATCTTGAACCTATTTAGGTATGATTCAATGATGAAATGATCAGACAAAACTATGGTACCTAGTTGGACTTCGAACTAATATTTGGTACATAAGAGGAAAGAGGGAATCAAAATGGGAACAAGAACACAAAACTCTCAATAATATTATAAAATAATAAGATTTTTCCGGCTCCACTCAAATAATTTATTTTCCAAATTAATCTTACAATCATTTTATTAATAGTCGATTTTTTAGCACTGTATTTTATGACTTCTTTAGCGAAATACTTTTTTATGAAATTTTCTATCTACACATGTAAAGAAAACTTGCACGAGTTTGTTATATTAGTAGGAATATTCACTTATAAAACTTAGTTTTTTATTGGCTTGTCTTAATTACCTAAAACATGTTAAACTATTAACTTTGGAGTTCTCCTTAATCAGTCACAATCTCAAGGAACTTTTAGTTCTCACCGTTAAATTCTATAAAATATTAGTACCTACATTAAATATATGTAAGTACCCGAGAAGCGTACGACGAATGCAAACCCAAAAACCCGAAATGTTCATGAGTCGAAAATCTGTGTTCTTTTAGCAAATCTCTCGTAAATTCCACCTTTTCTTTCAATTATCTATTCATATTTTGATAGCTAATTGAAAGAAATATTGTTTTTTTCAAATAACTATTTTAATTTTTGTGAAAGTATTCATATCGGGTACATAATTATTAACTTATTATAATAATGGATAAGTTTCCAATCCATATATTTAAAAAAAAATTGGAATGGACTGTAAAAGACTGCAAAGGATTGTAAAAGACTGCAGAGGTTTGCAAAGGACTACAGAGGTTTGCAAAGGACTGCAAAGGTTTGCAAAGAACTACGAAGGATTTCTGAAAATCGTGACAGTGATGACATAAAATGCTGACTGCCCTATTGTGATCGTAATAGGGTAGTTTCAATTATCTTTAAAAAGTAACTGAGCTTCTTTCCGACTTTTATCTGTGATAATGAGCTCACTCAATTATTATTTTGATAAGAATCTATCGTAAGTATTTAACAAATGGAAAAAGTTTTATAATGGGAACAATCAAATTTAAAGTTTATTTGATGATACACTGTACACAAATGTTGCATTATTTGGTGTTTTTTGTCATAAATATATATTTAAAGAAAATTTAAGCTGAAATTAAATAAGTTTATTTCCATCGATATTAATACTATAGTCCTATATCTAAATATACACATTTTAAAAATAATATTACTAACTAAAATGTAGCGTACATATTCAGATTTTTAAATGGTTTCATGTTCAAACTTAAAGGAAACAAAAAAAATAAAGTCCGTCTAGACAATATTTAGTTTTGTATTGACACGAAGAAGAAAGTAAACAAAAAAATACTCGGTTTTTATGACTGCATGAAACCATAAAGGTAAAGAAAGATATTATACATTATATTAGGTAGAAGCATTATATATATTGAACACCGGTTCAGCTTAGTAAGCACCAAAATTAATTAATGACTAAAGTACGTAATATTTACAACAGTTTTATACGTAATATTTTACAATAAAGAATTGAAATTACTTAAAAAATATTGAAGAAATTTTAACACACAAATTGTCAGAGTGAGTTAAATGATTATTAAGTCTATTTGCTCGACTTTCCACAAGGCAAATATGTTTACAATGATTATTTGTTAATTTATAAGGCATTCACATTTTAATAATAATATATACAACAAAAACACAAAATTTAAGCTCAAACATCTGAAACAAATTTTGATTGAGTGTATAGTGAAACGTATATTTTTATTTAATAGAAAAGATTGTACTGAATTGAGTTATCCAGGCGTTTATGTATAAATAACTAATAGTTACTGCCCTTCTCATTAGAAATATTTCTCTATTTTTTTAATTGTACAAATAAAACAATAAACAAAATGGCGAGTTGTCGTACTAAAAAAAGTTAAATGTTTATTTCAAAGCTCTATAAATGACATTTTGGAAATAACACCATTTGTTACAGAGCTTTGAAATATCCGCATAACCCGAGTTTCATATTTCTTGAACACCCTCTTTTCGAAATATTTTTATTACAAAAATACAACAAACCAAATTATATTTTCTCGTATCCATTTAACTTTTAAAACCTTGTTAGGTTAGGTTAGATATTTTAAAGCTCAAAAGTTCGACCTAGAATTACATAATGAGCTTTATCCATTTACCGATTCTTGAGTCGGTGGCAACCGGATAAAACAAAACAGTGAAAAAACGGAACGTGAAAATATAATAGGTTTATTTCTTTTACTTTTTTCACTTTTATTATAGGTATATTCTGTGTTGTTACTATTCGGTTTTGTTACTGGTTTGTTAAGTTACGGTTCTATTTTGTTACTGTTCTGATTTGTTACAGTTATGTTTTCTTACTGTTCTGTTTTGTTACTATTTCGTTTTGTTACAGTTCTATTTTGTTACTGTTCTATTTTGCGACTGTTCTGTTTTGTTATGGAACCATTTGTTGTAGATTTCTAGTTGTTGTTGTCCATCGGTTCAGGGCACTCTCTCTTGGGCACCAGAGTCCGAGACAGCAGTTCAAGGGCGGGGTTGGCCACGGCTATGATGTGGTCTCCGCTGGCTGCAACGACCCTCACTCTGGCTCCACCTCCGCTTTCTGTTTCACCCTCCACTCTTATGTCATCCTGATCCTGGAAAAAAGGATATAATGATAAGTTTTGCATAAATCGAGATTGTGAAAGGAATTATAGCTAGACCGTCGCAAATATCTTGCAATGCGCAAGAGCGTGATTTATTAGTAGTTCGATAGCTTTCTAGTAGGCTTACCATGCCGTAGGCTTATCACCTCCAGCACCGTGCTTCATTCCGGAGGATGCTAGGGAAATATCTATTGTTTTCGGCCGACCTATCGACGTTTTACAGCCCAAACTAGCTCAATTACTTGGGTGGCCTAAATTCTCACCTTAAAATTAATAAATTGCCGGCTTACGTATTGGGACTTAACATGGTAACACACCAATATATGTATTTGTTTTTTAATTCCTCAAATAATATTTTTTGTTAATGTACGTACATGTAACGGAGGGGAACAGGAGTTGCTGAAGGAGTATCGAGAATCACCATCCTCAGAGTCCGGCCTTGTCCACATCCCACTATAAAATATAAGACTTAAATTGTAATGTGTATATTTTTTCCGACCCATGTCTCTATTCGTTTAAAAAAAAAAATCGTTTCGAAAATAAACGCTTATTTAAATTATATAATTTAAATAAGCTTTTAAGCGGAGTACGCATTGCAAACGCAGCGATTTTGGAATAGCTGAAAACACCAAGCCGCGTACAAACAGGCACTGCGGCTAGCGTTTTTACGTTTTTTAGTGCGTGCTTGTACGCGGATTGGCGTTTTCAGCTATTTAAAAACCGCTGCGTTTAATCGTAGTGCGTGATCAAACTAATATACATGGGTATTATTTTTGATAGTAATTTAAAGGGGAAAGAGCATGTTATCACTAAAAATATCAAGCAATTTTCTTAACATGAATCAAATCAAAACAATTTACTATGCACCATGTCAATCTTTAAGCGAGTATGGAATAGGATAAGAGCTAACGCTGCCGCTAATGATCCAATATTTAAAGCTCAGAAACTAATTGTGAAGAAATTCTAAAACTCCCGATCACAAGCAGTTTCGAGGAAATCTTTAAAAGAATGTGTGTTTTGGACATTAGACACTTACGCCAACAACACACTAGCACACCTCTTCAAACACAATGTTTTTTAATGTTTCCAAACTGATCGAATAGTATAACCAAAAGGTTTCATCTCTTACTGATTCTTTTCGCTAAAACAAAACTAAACTAAAACAAAACACTTTTGGAAAAAGAAATTAAAAATACTTTTCAACAAAGCTGTACAATGTACTTCCGCTGGCTATTAGACAGAACAAAAATTAGTATAAATTATACACCAATTCTTGTAACATCAGCCATGACAGATCAAACATCAACGATTTTATTACAAGTTTATAAGTTTGTATTTTGAACGAAATTTTTGTTGTTATGTTTCTTATAAACTGCACATGCTCTCAACACAGGATTTATCAGTGATACTTGCACATCCCCCAAAGTGACGTAATAAAAAAATGATAATACTCACGATGTAGAAGAGAAAGAATGTCTGATATCTCCATCCCCATCACCTGGCCCATCCCCACCCCCTCTGCTCCGTAACATGTCATCGTCCTTTAGGAAAACACAAAACATTTAATTTCACGCCAAAAGATTCACAGAAATAAATAGCGTAATCAACGCAGCAAAGTAAAAGGTTGAGAAGAAAGACCCAACCGAATACATGCTTTGTAAATAAAACGAATCTAATTTAGTTTATCCCATGCTTGAAGAATATTAAGCCGTTTCAGTCACATGTTTTGTTAAGGTCGTTTCAAGGTATGAAGAATCAACAGACTTCATTCACAACACGACCAATTTTGTAGTTAGTAGTTATAGAAAACATAAATTATCCATGCAGATGTTAAAGAAAAGGTAAAGATAATGAGAAAATAATTAACACTCACCTGAGAAGAAGAGAAATATGAACTAATAAAGGAAAGTAACAAAATAATCAATAAATTATTAGATTACTTAGGGGCTATTTCACAACCTTTCAGTAAGCTGTTCATTAGCGCTACTCGCAGAATAATATTGAGTTTTACTACGAGTAGCATTAATGAATACCTTACTCACAGTGTGCAAAGAGATTCTGATCTCTTCCATTCTTCTAGGATCATCGTCTGACATCATCATCACAGCCTCTAAATCTTTGTTTGTGAATTAGCCCCACAATTTTGATACAAACCCCGTTAATTTTTTTGGTTTAGTCATTGGTTAGGCATAACATTGTTGGTGTGGAGTGTAGATCAGATTATAATTTTGGGGTTGAAATGAAGTTAAAATTAACATTGAAATGAAAGTGGCGGTCGAAAGACCAAATCATCCTAGTTAAATTACAGAAATAAGACTTTAAGATGCATAGAAATCGAATGAAAATGATAAATGTTAGTTTTTTGTTTGTTAAAATGAGAATACGTTAGATTTAAGAAATGCAGACATTGAAAACAGATTGTGTGATTGTTATAATATCAACAAAAATGATCGGGAGGGGTTCTACGGTCCTAAAAGTTGTTATTTGATTTAGCGTTCCATAATCTACGTGAAGAAGAGAGAGAAAGTGCGAGTTAATCTTTTAGCAAAATAACATCAGCGGATTTGTTAGAGTCAGCTGGCTTGGACTGGTCCTTGGAGCTGACCTTGCCTCCCTCGCCCCTCTCTAGGCGGGGCCGCTTCCTCTCGCCCGCCCCACCAACTCCCCCGCCCTCCGACTCTGATCTGGAACGGCTGCTGCAGGTCGAGGATATCCTGGAAGAGAAGAAAGAAATAAATATTATACAGAAAGACATTTATTTTGTTATCTGGTGTGCATTATATATTACATGAACCTATTCACTTTGCTGAAAATCTTATCGTACTAAAAACAACTGTCCCACTGTGCTTTGAGATTCTCACAGCCGTTATTACTATCGTGATTGATGTTACTGGTATTATGTGACATTGCGCTTTAGCCAAGGATTCAGATAGCCTTGCAGTGTCCAGTCCATCATTAGTGTAGATCTGTTCTCATGTTGGACACTGCAAAGCTCTCTGAAACATTGAATAAAGGAGGTGGTATCACAACACGTAGTATTATAGTATTCTACTAATTGAATATAGTTGTTCTAGTTCTGCAGATCTAACATTGGGAAATATTGTACGGCTTATCGAAATATGGGACGGATCGGGCAGAGTTGGAATGGGAGAAGATGGATAGTGCTTAGTCGCACTAGAAATTCTTAATCATTCTACGCTTCATTTCTGACTTGGGATAGCCAATGATGTATATTTGTTCGATGGGAACACCAGAACAAGGATAACACCGAATCATTCACTTGAAAGAAACTGATGACTGTCCACAAGTCATCAGGATAGAATCGTATGCATAACTGAAGTGGTGGATAAACAGATCTATCTACAGAACCATCTTCGTTTTGTTCATCTAAAACTAGTTTCAGTTGGTACATACAATGTAAGTATCTTCGAAGAAAGATTCATAATATGCGTAAATTCAATGGAAAGTGAATTAAACCTCTTTCGATGTTTTGAAAACATTTCCACAAGATACCATGCAGATTGTAGAATATTGATAATATTTAAAATGATGATCTAGAGGGGATAGTTGCCAACTGTACTACATAAAATATAGCGTTGGAATAAAATTAAACTTTATAGTAGACATAAAAAACCATTAAAGGTAATAAGGTAAAACGTATATTTACGACCTCAGACCAGACAACTTACTTTGCAGGTTTTTATGCCAAAGTTCATTAGTTAGGTATACCTACATACTCATCGCTCAGTTGATCGTCAGAAAGAAAATTAATTCTTATATTTTTATACTATGTAGAAAGCAAACGATTACTATGCTTATAAATCAATTGAAAGCAAAATGCAGCAAAAGGTTCAAGTAAATTGATATTTCTGCCCTTTTGTATCTATCAAACAGGAACGAAATAATGGAACCATGAAAAAGTTTATTGGTTGTAACTTACTGTGATTGCCCCTTGGAGTAGTGGAAGCCAGAGAGTCTGACCACCTGTCTAGCTAAAGGGAAGAGCTCATCCCTCCTAGTAAGAAGAGCGGGGACGGCTCTACACATCTGAGCGGCAGCTTCGTTCACGGACACCTGTTCAAAAATTAATTGAAACAAATCTTTAGGAGTAATAAATTGTTTCTTATTGGACAAATGCATAAACTAGTATTACCGGATTCTAGATGGAATTCTGTTATTTCTTAGCTTACTTAATAGAATAATAATCAAGTAAGAATTCTGGTTATCAATAAACTGTCATAAAATGGTGAAAATTATAATAAAAACGAGCTCTACCTCATGAAGCGTTAATGGTTTCTCCGGCTTTCTTTTGCAATCAAATCGTCCATAGATCGCCGCGTACTTTCTGATCTCTTCCATTCTTCTCGGATCATCGTCTGGCATCATCATCACAGCCTCTAAATCTTTGCACATCTTCTTCTTGGCATTTTGTGGCTTTGGTTCTAGCTGAGGAAGGTGCAAACTGAGTCTCTGAGCTGCTGATGCCAATCTCTGAACCTGGGATTCTAAGAGACACGGAGTTAACTGGACAGGAGAGCAAGGAACTGAAGATGGACTGGAATTGGAAGATGTGGGACAGGTGGGTTGATGGGGGGAATATGATCTCGTATTGTTTGTGGAGAGATTTGTTGTTGAAGTTGGAGTTACGGAGATTTTAGAGTTTGTTGGTAAGTTTGTAGTTACTACGTGAACTGGACTAGCGTTAGGAGCGGAGGAATTAGATCCACAACTACTTTCAGGAATACCCGGAGAAGGACTGTACATTGGTCGACTGTTTTCTGGACTCGCAGCCGCTGACCTATGCAGGGTAATAGGGTGTGTTTGGGGAAGTCCTAGCAATCTTGGGCTGCATGAAAGGAAGGAAGGTTCTGATGGGTGGAGAACTGGGGGAGGCACGGGGGCTATTGGTGTTTGGAAAGCTCCAGGGTTGGTGACCCATTCGTGGAGAGCTTTTTGAAGTCTTCTGACGTGGAGAGGCTTGGATGCCATTCCAACAAGAGCCATGATTTCTAGGAATTCTTCTTCACCTGCATCGCACAATTGTTGAACATCGTCTCCTCCTGAAACATAACGAAATTACATGAATTTTGTACTTCTTTATTGATATTTTCTATTGATGTAAAACAATTAATTATTATGTGTTTAATGATAAAGGAATGTTTAAGACCCAAAGTTTTACTTATGCATAGCACATTGGATACCATATTATTATTATTTTTTCTCGGAAGATTTTTTCAAATTATAAAGGTGTTTCAGGTTAATAATTATTGGCTTAAAAATAATTATTAATTTGTTTACCCATTTCCAGAAGAGTATCGTAGTAAGCTAAAAGGCTGGCTCTTTGAAGAACTCTATACAGCTGTAACTCAGCTTCATTGTTGGGAGCCGTAGTCACCACCACTGCAAAAAAGGATGAAAAAAATAGATTAGACAAAATATACGACAATCACAGTCTAAAATAACTCTAATCCATACCATTAGAGATTACGAGTATTGACAAAAAACGTAACGGAAAATCTGCTTTGTGAAATTTATGCACGGTTTTGATCCAAAGACACCGTTGAAATTAAAATAAAATTCAACGTTACAAAAATAAAGCTATTTCGTGCCGTAAAACTTCTCTGCCCCATCCCTACGGTCGCAAAAAATCCCCCCAACTTTTATCGAATGAATTGAAAATCGGGTGGGTAAGAACTCCGTAGGTACGTTAATAATAATAGAGTTGGTAAGTCCATGTTATCTGTGTGGGTAAAATGGTTGAATTGTTTAGGTGTGCATTAGTGTGTGCTTTTGTTTGTGTGTGCGTTTGGTATATTATGTTCCCTCGCAGCGTTTAACTCATTGTCGGCGAATATAAAAGAAATTTGCATACAAAATATATAACGGTAGTATTTAGTTTTTTTTGGTCAGCTTCCTTCCCTTCGCTGGAACTGGTTTGATCGAACGAGGCCAAAAATCTTTTAATCAAAACGGTGCCATACAGAATTTTGATTTTTAACGCAGCATCACAATATGTTAATCTCTTATCGTATTTTCTAACATAACCTACACATGTTTTAAATTTATATTCATTAAACATTAAAAAAATAGAATGAAATAAAAACTATTGTTTATTCTGTTGCTTTTCCCATCGTTTCGCTAGAGTAGAATTCAAATAATGGTTATGAAAAAATAGAGCGTAAACCATAACTAAAAATATAACGGTAAACTATAACAATATATTTTTCAACAGAAATGTATAAACGCATTTAAGAAACAACTTTAAAAAACACAATTGTATGTCTAAGATTATCTGTGACAGTTTCCCCAGATTTTTTTTCTTATACAATTATTCACAAAATAAATTAAAATCATTGTTGTGCTCACGACGACCGATTCTTGACTCCATTTAACAAGCGATTTTAATGCTTACTACCTTTATTATATTCGTGGTGATAGAAGGCGCAATACAAATTTACACTTTTTGGCTTATATTTTCCTCTTAATAAATGACGTAGCATTTACCTACTAATTTCTTATTGGTCTAAAGTCTAAATCATCTACTAATATATATTTTTAAATGGTACCAACTCAGCTTCATGTCTGACGCTATTGTAGGGAAAAATGATAATGACTTATTTGATACATGTCTAATTATTTTGAAATTAAATAAAATGATTTTATTTCTGGCCTCTTTGGAGGTGTATGGTTTAGTTATAGAATGAAGAATATCACAAGAAGTGCCTTTTGAGCATGTTTCGTGATCCGAATATTGGTCTAATCGAGGCTTAAATTTCGAAATTACAATGAGATGAAGTTCTAAGACGTCATGCGAGTGTTAATGAGACGGAGCGCCGGGCCATTGGGTTAAATTGAACATTGGTTTCCATCAAGTTTGCATAGAAAGCACTTCTAGTTTTCTTCTTTATTCTATTGCTTTTGTAATTACTAAACCTCAGTAATTTATGTAAATGATTATAGGTTTTAAAAAATAAAACGAAATAAATATACCTACACCTTTATCTTTTAGTTAGAGGGTATCTTGAATCATGCCGTTGAAAGTATTGACTAACTTAACGCTGTATAAATGAGATCCCTGAGACGTATGTGTGGTAAAACCATATGTGATCGTGTGAGAAATGTAGAGATTCGCGTAAATAGTGCAAGGCTGATGTAAGCGTAATGAGTAAGATTAAGAAAGGGACGCTTAGATCATTTGGGCATGTAGAGCAAATGAGCGAAGAAAGAAGTGTAAGGAGAATAAATGACGCAAATGCGAATGGTAGCAGAAGTCGGGGACTCCCGAGGAAGATATGGCACGATCAAGTGAATCAGATACTTGAGTCGGGCCATGTCAAGAGTCAGAATAATAGAAGAGTATGTATGAGACGATGTATGAATGTGAATGAGGCAAGGAGCATGTGCCAAGACCGAGTTGTTTGGCGGTCCGTCCTCTCTGACTACCCCTGCGGAGAAACGGCGTGAAGGTTAGTTAGACTATGGGTAGGTTGTTTGTAACTATCCTTAGTGTGCAAATTTTTAAATATTCAGATGCAAACTAGAATAGAGGTTGGTACAAAAAAATAGCATCCCTCGAAGGGCAAGTCAGGTAAAAAGACCGTTAGAATATTAGGGTCGCATCCCCCTAGGCCTTTTATTATTAGACACGCTCCCCGGCCATATTTTCCACCAACCAATGCATTTTTATTCTAATGAAAAAAATCAGAGGGTAGGTTTTACGGGTATATAGAGAAAAAAACTTCTAGGGTAGCATTGTCAGTATTGTGCGAATCCCCACCCTAGGGGTAAAAAAAATGCTTAGGGCGGGTTGTTCGTTAAGACCGCCCTCACATTTTTTGCATAAGTTTTTTTTCTTAATTATTACCGTTATTTTGGAAATATGCAAATAATTTCTTTACAATAAAATATTTAAACGGGACATTATTTTGTAATCCTTAAGTTATATAAGTAGTTCAATAAAATAATATTTTGCAGAACGGTAGGTACTTATGTAATTAAGAATTAATTAAAAAAACACGAAAATGATTCTTTGGAGGTAGGTACCATCCTTAATCAAAAATTAGAAATAATACATGTACCCCTTTACTAATAAACAGTGGTCGAGGGATAAGGCTCTCGACTAACAAGCTGGAGTTCGCGGGTTCAAATCCTGGCGTGCGCCACCAAAAAATTATTTGATTAATTTGTGTTATTTCACATTTTTTCAAATTACTTTATATGTAATATATTTGCGGTACGTCCTAGAGTGGAAGATACTTTCAGTATCGGCATAGTGCAAGACCACCATTCAGAATTAAAACCTTGCTTGAAATGACCTTGGTCGTGTTTGGTGACCAGAACTGATTAGCCAGGAACAACCCCATCTCCCTCTTTCCCATTCCATCCCCACTACTTTCACCCTCACTATATACCTTAACTGGGGATGCCATAGTCTCGCTGGCTCCAGGCGGTTGCGAGCCGTTGGGACTCTTGCGCGGTTTCACACATAATTTTATTTTTATTTTTTCGAATAACTTTATTGAGTAAAACCTCAAATTGTAATATTTAATTATTGAACACAATATTAGCGATTTCTAAACAAAAATCTGAAACAGAAAAGGATACGGTCACATCTAGGACTCGAACCCAGGACCCTTGCCTTGCCGGGGCACCGGCAAATCGCTAATATTGTCTGAAATAATTAAAAATTCATAAAAAAATTATTTTAAATTTTACGCACAACTGATAAACAAGCATTTACTACACATTAATGGTACTTTATCAGTTGTGTTAAATTTAAAACACGTTTATCTGTAAATCCCGTAGGATTTATTATTAATTAGGTAGGTACCTACCTGCATTCCTTCACCATTAAAAACAATCTTGATAACGGTCAAAATTTGAATTATGTATGGCCTGATTCGACGATTTTGATTCTTGCATGCATTGAATAGAGAAGGGCATTTTATTTAGTCATTGCTTGCTATAATGTAATTTGTTACCAATGGTATTCTTATTGTGATCGATTTTCACCTGCTGACAGACAACATTTTAAAAACAAAAAAGGCGCTACAGACAAAACAGCTGTCACGGTAACACCTTACGTCATGCTTCCTTTTACGCCAAGACCTTTGATACAATAAAATTCGACTTCAACCAAATTCTACATCTCAATTGATTATTATTATAAATTAAAACAAACGTACAAATGTTCTTCAAGATTCCTTTTTTTATAAGAAGGATTATTTCAGTAAATTTAATATCGAGATAATATGTGTGTTTAAAACGTTTTTAATGGAGCCTAGAATCTATGGAAAATGTTGATTTTAAAAAGACTAAGAAGACAATTTGTTACTGTGAAAGTTCGCTTTTTACGTCGGGAGGGGGGAGGAAAATATTGCTATTATCTAAATTCTAACATCTATTTCGTTCAAAATAACGATAATTTGACGTATTTCGCTAACGAAATGTTTTGACAACATACTAGATTTTGGCTAGTTTTTTTTTTTAACTAAACCCAAAATAAACTTAAAAATGTTGCTTTAAAAAAATAATTCCAAACAAAGTTGTCGTAAATAGTAATTAATTTAAATCGAAGAGTTTAAAAAAATATCGTTTTAATCAGATACTCTATAACTTTACCAACATTTATCTCGTCAACAAGGAAGTGAAAAGATATAAAAAACTTAATATCATCCTAGTCATAAAAAACTAATTTATCAAATAACCATAAAGCAAATAAAGTTATCGTTTTTCAAACCTTCTCACGTTTTTATGAATAAATCCCTCCCTACGTACACACGCATTACTTCCTTATACCAAACTAGAAAAAAATATAAACAATAAGGTCTTCACTTAAAAACTTTTCATGAATATTTAAAAAAAAGTAGCAGAAAAAACAAAACAGATTTAAAAAAGCGAAAGGACGGTTAGGTACCTACCGAGTCATTTGAATATTAACCCAGAGGGGTAAAATTCCCCTGGACAAGCCACCTGTATTTTTTCCACAGGTAACATCGGTCAAAAAAAACTGGGTATCCGAAAAAAACTAATTATGAATATCGTTTTTTTGGCCGAGTTCAACTTTTTAGGCTAAGGGCCGCAGAAGCTATCAAAGGGTTAAAGCAGGGGGTTCTTAGACTCTTAGAGGGTGTTATTATTAGAGATGGGGTGGTTTATCTTTTTTATTAATAGACATAGCATATGGAGATATTTCGTGGGAATCTATGCCAGTAATGATGCGTTTATTGTTTTTTTCTCCATGTGACTTGGATCTTATGCAGATTCTGATTATGTTAATCAAATTTTTCAACCAGTTTTCTTCTTAAGGTAAAATTATTAATTGATAGAGGTATTCTATTCTGAATGTTTTTTTAAAGATTATTTGCTAGTATTTTATGCACGTTTCTAATATGTTAATAAAATTTTGTTTTATTCTAAGTGTAAAATTTTGAAGGCATATATTGTTTTTTCTTTGCACATTTTTTGCCACTTTTTTATGCAGATCCCATTTATGCTAACCTTTTTTTTAACAGTGACTACGTAATCATCTAACGGAAAATATTTGTGCATCTATATTAATCGATTGATACTGGTATCAACTTGTGTATGGATATCTATCTTTATTTTGTTGATTTTATTTATTTATTTTATTTTTTTTTATTTTTTTATTTTTTTTTATTTAAAACAATATTTATAACACTTTTTTATTTAACAAAATTGGTAGACCAACAAAGCTGTCACATGCCAGCTTGTCTGCAGGATCCACCGAATCAAAATATCTTATAAAATATTAACTTTTTTAAGTTGGTGTTTGTTGTGTCAACATTTAAGGGTATAAAAAAAAACCAATGGTACTTACTTATATATTATGTAGGAAAAATATTGTTTTTTTAAAGTAGGTACCTACCTATTTGGAAGGTTTTGTGCAGATTTCAAATATTATGTATCATTAGATAGGTACCTACCTAGTAGCCTATTTATTCTTCAAAGGGTAAAATTATTTAAAAGAATTCTTAATCTGATATTTCATAGATGGAGCTAATTTATTTATTTTAGAAACAAAAAACCCTTTTTGCAAGTCATGGTTTAAAGTAGGTACGTAGATAGTCACTTTTTATTGGTTTATAACCGTCGAAAATTGAACGTGAATAATTAGGTAAGTGTATTAATGCATATCCCCAAGAGAAATCGAATGTGGAATTTTAACCCGACGCGGAAAACATTCAACTGATGCAGCTTACTAATTTATCGAGAAATGGAACAAATTTTTAACTTTTTTATGACAGCTTAATAATTGAAGAATACAAATATTTTATAAGGGATTAATCTACCATTTCGATGGAATGCAAAATAGTGTAAAAGCAAGTAGATTGTGTCTGTAATGGTAGTAGGTATACAAATTCCTGATCAATTAAATATTAATTTATGCACTTGTTGCCCCGGTTGCCCCCCTTTACTTTTATCACTGTACGATTGTATTACACGCAATGTAGGAAAGTTAAGGAATTTATTATTGCCTTAAATATTTTGTACTATAAAATCGACTTAACGATAAAATGCCAGTATGTGAAGAATTTTATTTCCAGAAGTTTTCCGATAAACTTAAATAAAAAAATAAAATAACCCAGAAAAGTGATTTTTTTACTGTAATAAATAGATTTTAAAATGTTTTGTTAAAACTTAAAAAAAATATTTTGACTAAGGATTGAACCTTCCTACCCAGGATCTGGAGTCGATAAATGTACTAACCTCGCAAAACGCCGATCGGGCAGGACCGACATTTATTTCGTATGTTAACTCAATCATCCGATTTCACTGTATGAAAAAAAGTATGTTCTCGTGTTTTACGTGATTGTCAAGAAAACTTGATAGAATGTAATTTGTTACAATATAATTTAAAGACATACAATACATAGACAGATAGATATAACACAGTCAACATACTTATACGTATACACACACTAAAAAAACGTTTTATATTATAATATAATCGCGATGAAACTTATGTCACAAAAACAATGACATCAGGTAAAAAGCAGACGTGGTGTTTATTTACACAGCAGAGTTGGTGAATTCACGCATATTTCTGCAATTTAATCCACGATTTCAAAGGGTTCGATTTTTGATATCTGATATGATATGGTTGTGTTGGCTGTGCCACTATTAGTATAATGTTCTGAGATTGTTCATACAACGATACTCCTAGATTGAATACTTAGTTAACCTGTTAACCTAGTACAGAGATTACGGATTTGTGCTTACTAGTTAACGGTCGGTCTAAGAGCGAGGTCTCACAGCCGTATACATCAGGCTAGGCTTGCATTCAATAAAAGGTCGAAAATAATAGAATCGAATAATATAGACCTAAAACTGAGAATACTCCTCATCAAGACCTATGTATGGAGTATCTTGATGTACGGCTGCGAAACATGGTGCCTATCCGAAAGAGATAAACGGAGACTAGAGGCTTTTGAGATGTGGTCCTATAGAAGACTGTTAGGAATTTCCTGGAGAGACCATATTACAAATGAGGAGGTTCTCCAAAGAATCGAAGGAGGAAGGCACCTGCTCAGGACCTTGTCCGAAAGGCGTGCAAGATGGATCGGCCATGTTATACGACAAGAAGGCCTCTTGCATGTCATAATGGAGGGTATGACCGAGGGGACCAACTCTAGGTAGTACGAGAGTACCTGGAGGACCTGCTGGTGGACGTGCGCTGCTCATCATATGCAGAAGTCAAAAGAGCCGCACAAGACAGGGAAGAATGGAAGAGGAGATTAGATGTAATTGCTGCAAACCAATCCCAGGATTGAAACCAGAGAGAGAGAGAGTTGCTAGCTGTGATGTGAGAGAGAGATGAAATTAATACATGGGCTTTTATACTACTATAATATATCTGTGTCGCTATACACTGGCAGAGTCAAACACATGACTTTATTGTTCCACAAATTTCACCCGAGGTAAAGTAAAATTGACCTTTATTCAGGTATGCAGACTTCTTCGTATCATGCTTTAGTAATGAAAAACCTGCAAAAGATGGTGCGCAGACAAACGTATTTTTCCATGTGCATAAAGGGCGTGATTTAGTAGTAGTTCACTGGCGTTCATTGGTGGCTTTCACTTCCGCGCCGCTCGTCATTCGGATGAAGCGACGCTAGGAAATCAGGAAATGGTACTTTTTATGGTAAAACATTAAAGACATGCTGTATCGTTACTTTTTAGCAGTTCTAATCGGAAGTCGTTAAAAATAACAAATTGTAGATACGTCAAAGGTTAGATTTTGATAAATGTGTCGGAACATATCATTCCATCTCCTTATTCGTCACCCCTCCTGCTTCTACCTGTTCGTATTAAGGTCTGCACGCGAACACCTTTCATTTAATGTTCCCCGACATGTAAAAATATTTAAAAAATGCATTTTTATAATGTGTTATATTTATGCTTCGTGACAAAACTGTCAAGATGTAATTATTTAAATAGGTCAAAAATGCTAATAGAGTTTTTATTTGCATTCAAAATATAATTTCTTTAATGTGAATACGACACAATACTGTTCCGAGTCAGTGGGACCATGTTATCCCCAATTGTGGTATGTTGTAGGGCTGAATGGAGCGGGAAGGTAAGGAGATGGGCAAGAAGAAGCCCTTGAGGTGATTTCTCACGAAAACGGCGCTATATAAATTAGCCAAATATTATAAGAAGGTTGGGAAGTAAATAGATATTCAGATCTTTTCAGTAAACGCGTCTACAGCCATTTACAGTAAAGTTAAGATAAGTTGGTGATTCACCCCGGCGATAAGAGTATCTTTCACTCTGGGACGTACAGAATAAATAGTTGGTAAGTAAACCTAAATGAGTTTACATTAGTTAACTGTGAAATAACAATTTATACAATAAAATTATCATTGAAAAATAAAATTTGCTTTCGCTTGCCAGGATTCGCACCCGCTATGGTCGAGGACCTTAGCCCATCGACCACGGAGGCCGTTATTATATTTGCAATTGGATTGTGCTACCTTTCTCATATTCAAAAATACGTAGACATCAATATTTTATCCTTGATTACCGATATAATCAAATTTGTTATGAAATATCTCAAAAAAGTTATTATTATTTTCTCACCCAAAAAAGAACAGATAGATAGGTGTTCACAAATTTAGCATAACTAATATCCCATTATATTATGCGACCCTGGCAGGTAATGCGCTCGTATATTGTTCGCAGATCCCGGGGTTTAACTCCCGGATACTTATGCAAATGTACCGCAATGTTTGACGATCAGACGAACTCCTGCCACTCCCAGATACATCCTAATTACCACTACGCCTTTGTGTTGATGATAATATTTGAATAATTGGCCTTCGTCCGTGTTTAGATGCTTTATTTTTCCCAATGTTTTGCGCCTAATCCTTCTGTTTATATTCAGAAATGTAGACGAGATCTGAATTAGAATGTGATTAGTCTTCTCGGCGTGTGAAGATAACTTGTGTACTATTGTTTGATGGTAAGAAGATTCCGTGGAAGACTGGAAGGGTTTCAATGAAGATGATATAATTACTACTACCTAAGTATCCCTCCCATTTTCGCGTTAATTTGATAGCGCATATCCGCAAACTAACTTACATATTGCTGGGTCATTTTAGTGAAATGATTTTGTGCTTTCAATACTGTATGGTACCGGTAAATCATTTTAAAGAGACTCTTGTTTGTGTAAGTTATGTAGGTTCTACACGCATTAAAAATATATTTTATTTGATAGTAATTTTGTTTTATTAGAAAGCTGAAGAATGAAAAAAAATCACAAAAATAAGTTGTAGAATTGAATCGCAAGTCTATTATTAAATGGAATTGATAAACGTCGCTACTTAGTATCTTTGGGCATTTTCGGGGTAAGAGGGCACTTCTGAAGGGTGTACTAAACTAGTTCGAAAAAGTTTTTTGTAACGGTCGATGTGCACCTACTTGTAACTCAAACATGAACAAAGAAAAACGTTTGTTTACGATAAAAATGTTTTTTTTTCTAATACACATCATGGACGTCATAATATGATTTTTTTGTAAATTTTTAAAATAAATAATAATCAAGCTGGAAAACTTTTTCAGTATTTAACATCATTATTTTGCTCTGTACATTTTAAAACTTGCAAATAATCTTTCCCTAGCGAGTTAAATTAAGGCGATGCACTACGTCGTGTAATACTTTTTAGCATTATTGAGCCGCTATCAATAACAACCCTTACGTAGATGGCGATAAGGTTTAAATTCCCGCTTAACACCAGCCGCCTGTTTTGATTTATGCAAGAAAAAAACATGGCTAAAAAGTGCCTTTTATTTTATTTTGTAGTTGTTCAGGCATAAATATATTTTTTTTTTCTATCATTTTATAAATAACTTAATTTGCCACATTATACAATAAAATCATAACCGAAAATGGATTCGTAAGTAGTAGATTTTGAACTTTAAAGCAGTTTTCATAGGCCTTATACATTATTTTTTTCTGGGCTTATAAAAAGACTTATATAAAAAATACTCGATATTATTTCAAAGGCCAAGATGTATTCTACTCGCAGTATTTATTTAAAGCATCTGAAACATTTCTAGTCGACCAAATTTTCAAACCAAAAACAAATGATTTTGCATTACTACGTAGTGCATCGCCTTAATATTGATCCAGAATCTAGATAAGAAGAAACCGACCTGAAAACAATAGTGATGCATTTTAATATTTATGCAAATCATTTAATGGTTCACACACAAAATGCATTACAGAATTACATTATTAACTCATAAAAAAACTTCCAAGTAAAGTAATGTAAAAAAAATATGCACAGTTCTTCCCAGAGACAATCGATCTTGGCAGAGCAAAAAAACGCGAAAAATTTGCATCATTTCGTTTTAGACTGCAGAAACACGTTCGTAGAATACTTAACACCGAGAGGCCCATCGCGAGAAGGGACCTTACTTATATTTTGCATAAATTATCCGCGTCCGAACAAAAGGATGAAGCTGTCCCCATTGATGCTTCTCACACTTTGCGGCGAAAGAAACTGTTTTGCATGTGCTGTTTTTTGTAATTTTTTTCCTAGAACAGGCAACTTTCTCGAAATAATCCCGATTACTTATGCATATGAGTGGAGACTTCACATTGTTTAGGCATCGAAACAGAATAATTAAACTTGCAGACTTCTACTGTAGATACTTAATATTGATGATTAAAAAAACGCAATCCTTTCTTTTGGCCTGGAGCGCTTACCCTTTGTCTGCGTTTTTTATTGGTTTTTACTACGTAATTGTAGAGTATGGGAAAGTGACGAACTTTTGGAAGGGCTTTTTGTTTTTTTGCCATTAAGCAGGTCGGCATTTGCATACCGTCTCGGCCCTTTATTATCTTTGCCATTTTTTTTTATTCTTCTCTTTGGGAATTGGTCTGATGGGAAAGATGTGCGTGTCCGTGCATACCTAGGAACAGATAATTAAACGTCTGCGTTTTTTTCGCGAACCTTTTTTTTAATGATAGCTCTTATACTCGGCGCTCATTTTTTTACTAGTCATGGTATGAGAATACTAACAACTTTGATAATACAGAAGATGTTTAATTTTATTCAAGAACAGAAACAAAAAAAAATGGTTTAG
Organism: Hesperophylax magnus; assembly: GCA_026573805.1. Lineage (NCBI taxonomy): Eukaryota > Metazoa > Arthropoda > Insecta > Trichoptera > Limnephilidae > Hesperophylax > Hesperophylax magnus. The sequence goes on from JAIUSX010000012.1 coordinate 23,940,940, forward strand.
AAATTTACTTATTTGGAACGTTAGAATTAGCATAGAATTACTGGATTTTCTTATCGTTAATTTAACAAAATCTAGCAAATCTATTCTAATTCTAACGTTCCGAATTTACGTATTTGGAACGTTAGAATTAGCATAGATTACTGGATTTTCTTATCGTTAATTTAAGAAAATCCAGCAAATCTATTCTAATTCTAACGTTCCAAATTTACGTATTTGGAACGTTAAAATTAGCATAGATTACTGGATTTTCTTATCGTTAATTTAAGAAAATCCAGCAAATCTATTCTAATTCTAACGTTCCAAATTTACGTATTTGGAACGTTAAAATTAGCATAGATTACTGGATTTTCTTATCATTTATTTAAGAAAATCCAGTAAATACGTAAATTTGGAACGTTAGAATTAGCATAGATTACTGGATTTACTTATCGTTAATTTAAGAAAATCCATTAAATACGTAAATTTGGAACGTTAGAATTAGCATAGATTACTGGATTTACTTATCGTTAATTTAAGAAAATCCAGTAAATACATAAATTTAGAACGTTAGAATTAGCATAGATTTACTGGATTTTTTATCGTTAATGTAAAAAATATATATAATTTTGGTTAACAATAAATTCGTAAAAAGTTGAATTATTATTCAAGAAACATATTGATACATATTTGAAAATATGCACAATTTATTTTCGGTTTATCATCCGAAAAAGTTACAAAATTTTATAAAATTCTGCTTTGAAAGGCATAATAATTTAACGAAAAAAACGTGTCGGAATAATAATTGTATTACGCCTTATTTTTTGACCAAATTCAAATGAATTAATTAAACATATTGTAACTACCCCATTTTGAGCAGTAAGTAGTCCAGAATACCAGGCTGTTTATATTGTTGTGATGATTCAGTGGAGAACGGGTGCTCGATTGATGGGTAGTCAATAGACTCACTAGTCAATGCATCCCCCATCCCTTGGCCAAATAGATCAGAAAGTCATCGACCTGTCTATGGGATTGTATTGATCAAATGTAAAGCATTCAAATCTTGTGGTTTTTGTTCAATTCTTTGTGTGGCACAAGGTAGGTAATAATGGTATAAAATAATATATGAACAAGTTAGATTTAGGGGGTACATCAACATCCTATAGATAAGGACTGTCCGACTATCGTTCGAGTTTAATAATATGTTAACTCACTCATTCGAACCTATGAATGGTGGCCATATAAAAATATTTTTTAAATGATCTAATATTTGCTACCTGTGTTAAAATGGACATCGGACATGGTCTAGTAAGGCAGGTAATGTACATGCATATGTAGTATCATTTTATTTTAATAAACCCAAGGTTTTCTACCAATAAAATTCAATTTAATTTTGCTATGGCAACATTTTCACGAGAAATACATTTTGTAAATTAGGGAGATTTTTTAATAGTAAATTGATTTTTTTAGGGAAATTTGTAGCTTTGAAATTGGAAATCTTACTACCCACTTCATTTGTATTAATATGCAAACCGGTTTCAAAGTTAAATCTGACCTAACGAAGGCAAAAAACCTATATAAAGTTATTCATTAAAAAATATCTTCCATAGTTGTAATACAGCTGTAGCAGAAAAATAGCCATAATGTATTGTTTACAAATTTTTTTAAATTTAAATAATTTGCAGTTTTATTGGAATAACAGTCTTTAATAACTTTTGAAGGTCAAACCCATAAATGTAATAGTTATAATTGAAAAATAAGATAATACTAACAACGAAATCTTAACGAAACATGAAACAAAAAAGACACAATACAAAAAAGGTACATTTTTGTCGATCTTATATTTCAAATTCAGAACACAAAATTATCTATAACTATTTTTCCCACATGATGAAAATTAGGTCACAATAGTCAAGTGTATTGATACATTGTCCCGATAAGACAAAGATCCTGGTTTCAATTGCCAGTTGCAACCGTTACTTTTTATTTTATATGTCTTGTTCTGTTTCATTTTTCATTTAGATTTATTACGTTTATCTTCTTCTTCAATTATTAATTTAATTAATTCTTAAGGAAAACACAAAATCAACTTTCTTACTAAGATATTACAAGTGACTAATGTATTTAGTAGATAAAGGGTAGCTACAAGAAGGATGAAATACCAGAGAGTGAGGAGGTAGGGAGAGGTAAGTGAAGGGTTGTTTTTTACACCCCAAAGTTTTTACACACCGGAGAAGATCGCAGGTGGGTGCATTTGTGGGACGGATTGGGAGTGATAATATTTAATTTCGTTATGTTATAAAGCACCATATGTGATAGGCACAATCTTTTATGTACGACGCTTAGGGCAGATACAATTTTACGGGCATAAAAGTGTTTTATGAAAATAAATTTACCAAATCAAAAACTGAGCATAAAATAGTTAGGTGAGCTTTGGCGAAGTATTAATTAATAATTGTAAATTACTACTTAATTTCTATAATGAGCCACGGAGCTTTGTAAGTTCCGTTAATCTGACAAACAACAAGTAAAGACGCTTTAATAATAATAATAATAATAATATAATAATAATAAATATCTTTATTGTGACAAATTTTCAAACTATAACTATGGAAATACATGTAAGACTGTTTTGTGTACATTGGTTTATAAATTAGAAGAGTATATAATTTTATCAATGGAAATTAATATATAAACAGTAGGTAAAATAAATGTAAATAATAGAAATGTTAATGTAGTTATATGTTAAGGTTTATCATAGCCCGCCTCACTAGGCTTAGGGGGTTTTTCACTATCTCTGATTATGTTCTGACCAAGCACTAATCCGCGGATTAGTCATTTTTTCGTTTTCACTATATCTGAATAACGCCAACGCTCGGGTTAAAGTTAGATTTGACTAATCAGTGCTCGAACTTCACGTTAGGCGCTATTCCTCGAATCAAAGATGGCGTCAAAACATTCCGAGTTTAACAGCTGAGAAGTGAGTCGAATTTTGTAGAATGAATTTGAATGCTTGTATGATCCATCCTGAATTATATGATTGTGTTCAAAATAAGAAACAATGTATTAATTCGACACGAATCTATCTAAAATGACCTGATAATCAACATAACATAACCAAAAAAATGCACACTTCGCGGTGTGCGGACTGTGACGCATGACAGCCGTGGCAGTAGATGGAGAAACAGCAAACATTTTGCGATGTTGCCAGACTATTTCGAGTGTTATCTATCCGGCAGCTCGAAACAATGGTGAAACGGTCGCCGTTGAATAACGAAGTTATTCTGAACTTTAAAGCCAGCCAACGGATAGCTATTCAAATATTTAGCCCGACATAGTGAAATACCCCCTTAGCCTGTGTTGAGGCAGCTATCCACCAAGTTTATTTATAGTACTATAACGTACCTACAATTATATAAAAATATGAACACTCAATAGTTAGGTAGCATCAATATCAATACATCATATACCAAGTTCGTTTATAGTCCTAATAATATACCTACAATTATATGAAAATACATACAATAATTAGGTTGCATCAATGACTGCGAATTTGGATGAGTGCACCGGTAAAGGCCCTATCATTACTTTTAATCCAAATTTTTACGCTATCTTTGAAATTTTTTTGTGAATGACATGTTTTTATTTTATCAGGAAGAATGTTATAAAGTCTAGTCGCAAGATATCTAAAATTTCGTTGTCCAAAAGTAGTGTGCGTTACAGGAATTTGAAGTAAGTCTTTGTTATTGCTTCGAGTACAGCGAGTATTAGATCTTTTTTCGTAGTATGTATGTTTATTTGTGTATAGGTGAGTGAGTATTGTTTTTGCGTATGTCTGCCGAACATCAAACACATTCATAATTTTAAAGATCAAGTTCGAGTCAGTAATTAGAGGAAGCCTAAGAATTATTTTTATAATAGTTTTCTGTGCCTTTATGATTGGGTCTAGTGCAGATGAAGTTCCACCTCCCCACGCTATGATACCATACTCAATAATAGATTGACAGAGTGCAAAATAAACCATTTTCAAGTGTTGTAAGTTGAGGAAGTTTCGTATCGTTCTGAAGAAGTGCATGGTTTTTCTTATTTTGTTTGCAATACTTTGAGTGTGAAGATTCCATTTGAAGTATGGATCAATGGTGAGGCCGAGGTACTTTATCTGAGCAGTGCGCTCAATGTAGGGACACTGACAACATTCTTCAGAATTCAAACATGTGTGTATTCTAATAGAGGCATCGTCATGAGGTTGACCTGTAATATTAATGCTTGATGTGATGTATTTGGTTTTCTCGGCATTCAGTGTGAGCGTATTAGTATCCAACCATTTTTTTACAATGCTTATGTCCGTTTCAGCTTTTTTGTAGACAGCTGGCCAAGTGTCAGCTTCAAACAGAAGAACAGTGTCATCGGCAAAACTAACTATTTTCCCCTGAATATTAATGTTACATAAGTCGTTAATATACACCAGGAACAAAATCGGTCCTAATATGCTTCCTTGTGGTATACCATAATTAGTTGAGCAGGTGTTGCTTAATATGTTATTTATTTTAACTTGTTGCTTACGCCCATTAAGGTAGCTTTTAAAGAATTTAAGTTCGTTGTCCGCAATACCGATTTTTTCAAGTTTATTTGTTAATTTACTGTGCGATATGGTATCAAAGGCTTTAGATAGGTCTAAGAAGATTGAAAAGCTCTTGCCAAGATTTATTTTTAATTGAGGCTTTTAAATTTTCAAAGTTAATATTATTGTATATAAGGGACTGATCTCGTCTATTTTTTGTGGTGTCGGATTGCAAAGTGAAGATTGTTGTGTAGTGATCTGTAATTGTTGATTTGTAAATGATGCTTTTGTTTTGTTTATTAGTTTTTAACCATTATGTGATCAATACATGAAGTTGATTCATTGACTATTCTTGTTGGTGTATTGATGGTACTAATTAATCCATGGAATTCTAACATGTTTAGGTAGTCATGACATTGGTGATGTGAATTGTTTGGGAGTATGTTGATATTTAAATCTCCCATAATTATCAAATTTTTAGTATGGGAAAGATTGGATAATATGCTATTAAGACTATTTAGAAATGGTGTAATATTACGATTCGAAGGAGAGCGGTATATTGCTAGAATGCAAGTGTCATTATTGTATGTTATTTGCAAACAGTTCGCGCCAATAATGTCTATTTCCGTTACAATGGGGTTAAGATCATTTTTTGTGTATACCACGACTCCATCGTTCTGGCTATCATGTTTTGTCGAATTGAAGGAAGAGTAGTGATTTATTAATTTTGGAGTATAAATGTTTGACAACCAACATTCCGTGAGAATAATTATATCAAAGTCTATATTAAGGTGGTTAAGCTGTATCTGGAGTTCGTTAAAGTTTTTATTAATTGACCTAATATTTTGGTGCATAATTGTAGTGTTTTTTACCTCTGCTATAAGATATTTGCAAATTTTGGCATCTGAAGTAGTAAAAGGGTTGATTTGATCACCATGTTCTGCATACATGCGATTAAAGTTAATAGCCATTATAAAATTTATACTAAACAATAAAAAGAATTGTTTAATTCCCTTGAATGAGAGCTCCACTAATCCGTGGCCATCACTGGGGGTTTCAACCTTTCATTGCTAGTGCAGGAGTTCATTATTGTTACAGTGCGAAAATAAGCATAAAAGATATGACTCACCAATATTGGGGGAATCGACCCAGTGAATGACCGGTAAAAGTGGGGCTCTCAATCAAAGAAACTAATCAATTTTTTTAAGATCATCAGAATGTTTGATGTAGTGTATTTGTCTGTCGCCGTCATTTTTCCTAATCATTATTTTACAGTCTTTGTACCAGACATATTTGAAGCCCATTTCTTTTGCCCTTGTTTTAGACCTTGTTTAATAATTATTAAAGCTATTACCCTATTTTTAAATCGATATCTCGGGCAAAATTCGAAACTGAGAATTACTCATATTCAAACAATATGTTCTCCTGGATGAAACATTTCAATACGTGATAGCTATTTTGCCTTTAAAAGCCAATACCTACGCTTTGAGCATTTAATTTTCACCAACGAATACAGTAACTTGAAAATGCATTCAAATCATTACTTTAAACTTGTTTCATAAACGCAAGAACTCAAAACAAAATCAAGGTAATTAGTAAAGATTAAATTAATTAAAATATATATTAACGTAGAGTCCACCCCTGATATTCGATTATAAACCAGGAAAAAGAAGTATAACCCATCTTCCGCATTTCATTGTGGGGTAAAAAACAAACAAACATTGGAAAGGGTTGAGGGGTGCATCGTCCGGTCTCCCTTCACGGGAATGTAGCCCCTACCCCATCCACCCCAAGGGTTAACATCCCATACAGGGGTCATTACCCATCATAACAGACGATTGAGTAACTACCGCTTGTAAATTGATAATTTATTCGGTTTTTAAATATGGAATAATAAGGTTATTTTGACCCATCGATGGACATACCTACGATGATATGAATAATATCATTAGGACGGATTGTTTCAAAGAATTTGAACAATTCATCAAATTTCAAAGTAAATTGTGAAGTTTTGTAAATCTAGGACCTAGATGCGATGGTCCTAGATGAGACCGTATCTTTTTGTTGACATCGCTAATGTTGTCTTCAATAATTAAATAAATGTGCACATTTTAAAATACCATAAAAGTGATATCAAATATGTCAACTTGTTAGTAATTTGCGATGTATCTCTTAATGCGATGTTTTTTTGTTTGACAACCTATACCCGTAGTAGGTATATACAGTCTATAAGTGTTTGTTTCATTCTGTTGATCAGGTTTACGACCAAAAGTGTCAGGTTCAATCCCCGTCAGGTGTCAGACGAACACATCCAACTTTAATGTTTTATTTTTGGTTAGGGTTTAATGGATGGTAATCATTGCGAAGTGGGATTGCTACCAGTGACATCTGGCGACTACTAACATAAACTAAATTGACTTCGATTCAAATGATTATTATTGGGATTGCGATATACTTTTAATGCAGTGAGAATAATATGATTATATTTTGTATTGAAGAGCAATTTTTAAAAGGTTAGGTAGAATATAACAGCAGTTAAGCGAATTAAGCGAAAATGTATTATTGTAGAAATCACTTTATTGTAAAAGTAATTTATACAATAATAATATGTACCTAGGAGGTACATTCAATTCAATACTTCTAGCTGAATGCAACCATCTTCAACTTACGACGTCGCGACGCTTCCATTACGAGCTACGGATCTACGAAATGTCTATAATTAACTATAAAAAAATAATACGATGGGTTGTATGTCATTTTAACAGTAAATAAAGTGAAATATATTTTTAATTTCTGCTGATTTTTTTTTGTAAATTACCAAGTGGAGAAGTAGGTACAGATCTAAACACTTAAGTATGGATTTAGATGCGTCAGTAGCGCAGATTTTTCAATTACAAAAATATTAGATTACAGATACTTCATTACAGATAGTTTGTTGTTCATTCCTACTATGGCCGCCTGCAGATGTAAGTATGTCAAACTGAACCTACCCTTCCAAGTAAATGTCATATGTTAATTATGCAAGTTAAAATTGTCCGACGTTCAAAATACCTTAAGAGGTACAAGACACCGAAAACACGAATTAATTATTTGTTAATCAAAATATAATATGTTGGTTCTTATGTTCATTTTATACACCCGTATTATGTCCGTTTCCTGTCCTCGAGTGCCTCCCCAGTTATTCCAAATGTCCGTCATGCGAACCTCTCAAAAAACTGGCATAAAAAAGCTCGCCTCCTTAAAGCATCGGAAGGGTGAAGTCTAAAAGGGAATACGTACCCAGTCAAGGTGGAAGCTCGGACGTACCCCTTGGGAACCTACATGGTCAGTTAGGGGTAAAAGAATTGTGGGATGATGTGTTGAAAAGCAAAACAAAAACAATCTGCCGGAGAGTTTTTGAAAAAGTGCTGAAATTACTTAAGAATCAAGAAATTTCAACTATTAAGCTTGAGGTCTTTGTGCTGGAGCAGCAAAATTATGGTGAGCTCTGGCATCTTGAAATTTGTTCAGCCTTTTTATCTAGAATTTCTATTCATCATAAATATGAAAAAATCTATCTTACCATCATTATTAACCCCTGCAATATCAATCAAATAAATATATGGGAAACTAATTTTTTATTGCATAATGTGAAGCATGAAAGTGTGAAACGTGAAGCAAGAATGAGTACCTATTTAAAACTCCTCGGGATTAGACAAAAAAATCATGACTTCAAATATTCCCGCTTGACATTAAATTGCAAATAGATTCTCAATTTTTTAACGTATCCCAAAATGATGTATTGTTTTTTAAAGCAGATGCAAACGGATAAATTAAATGTTTTTTTATGCAAGCATAGCAGTTTTTTTTGTTTATTTTGTTCTTGTTCTTCGTTATTTGCCACATTATACGAAACTAAAAAACATGTTTAGTTAGACAAACGTAGTATAAAGGTTATTGTTGTTTAATTCACTCTTTTACGTTTTGTATAAAAATAATTACCAAAAAATAGACAAAATTTGGCAGTGTTCCGTTTTTTACTAGTATTTAAAATTATACGGGTAAACTTTTAAATATAAAAACATGGCTTGGTGTTCTCTGTTTCTAAATCTGTTTATATTATATGTCTGACCATAATACAAATGAGATAGAAAATGTTATATGATGACAGATGTAGCACCACGTGATCAAAGAAATGTTTATGCTCACTGAACTTTTCTAATACTAAAGAAAATTAAAACTTACTATTTATATCTAATTTAGTTCATAATATGTACTACGTAATATGAACTGTGCACTAAAATAATTAAAAACAAATCTTTTAAAAGTAAGAAATGATAAACTTTAGTTAGTTAAATTAAATAAAATTAATCATTTTACATTTGATTTCATTCTAACGTTGCATCCTTCACCATTCTACAAACTTTGCAGTTCAATTATTATTATTTGTCTTGTATTATGAGGTACCCTTTTTTGTGGGCAAGGAAAAAAGTGATTACGTAGACATTTTACTCTTGTTGCGTTTTGGGGTTCATTTCCATACGGCGGACCAGGAACTGTGGGAACGGATCGGACACTAGGGGAGGAACCAACCCCGTACCACCCTGTACACAAAGGGTTGAATGGTGTTCAAATAGTACCTACCTATTATCTGGTCACCTTGTACCTACATTTCGGTTGATTGTTTCGGGAATTTATATCAGATGTTGACGAATACCATCTGGTCATTTTTTAATAGACAAAGATTGGAGAAGTGATACGTGATGGTTGATAGATGAGAAGCGCGTGAAAATTTATATTTCTATATTTGTGCAATGATTGTAATTCTTCTGTGTTGTTTGTGAATGAAGAATAATTGTTCTTTACAATTTTTTGTTATTTTCTTGGATTTTTTATTATGGGATAATGTAGGTTACATCGAACTCGAGCAGGCATATATAATGGATTTTGAATTAATCAAATTTGACACATTTTGTGTGATATATTAGTATCGAACTTTTTTTTTAAAGATAGACAAACATTTCCGGGTTACGAATAACCAGACAATATTTGAAAATCTCCTACTACCACTACAGTGAGCGGAAAATTAGCCAGCCTAGGAATTGAACACACTACGCCTGGGTGGGACCCAAACGCGATGTCAACTCAGCTACCGACCGGTCATCTAACTATAAAGCTGAAATCTGTTTGTTAGTCGAATGCCGTGATTTTTATTATTTTTATTTGAATATCGCACAAGAATTCTAACTACTGCTTCCAAGCATCTGGAACCAGTGGAACTATGGTGTCAAAGCAGAGTATTTGAAATGTTTCGCCAAAACGTCCTAAATTTAACTATATTCTACCAATTACAATATATATATAAATATATAAATTTTTTTTCTTCGGTTCTAACATAGCTTCCCCCCACTAATGTGTACAAGAAAGGCAGGGGAAAAATCTGAGAACGAATGTAAAAAAAATTAAACTTTTTATTATTATTTTAATCGGTTTTTATCCCATTCTGTTATTTTTAGTTCAACTTTTTAGCTTTTGAATTGGTCTTTTTCGAATTTCAAATAATGTCGGGAATAAAAACCGATCGTCCCGTTTTTTAAATGATTCTACAGTTCAATAACCTTTTTTCAATTACTTCCACAACTTATCAAGACTGAACACTGTTGAAATGAGATCCCTGAGGCGTACGTGTGGTAAAACCATGTGTGAGAAATGTGGAAATCTGCAAAGAGTGCAAGTCTGATGTTAGCGTAATGAGTAAGATTAAGAAAAGGACGCTTAGATGGTTTGGCCATGTAGAGCGAATGAGCGAAGAAAGGAGTGTAAGGAGAATATATGATGCGAATGCGAATGGTAGCAGAAGTCGGGGACGCCCGAGGAAGACATGGCACGATCAAGTGAATCAGATACTCGAGTCGGGAAATGTCAAAAGTCAGAATAATAGGAGAGTACGTATGAAACTCAAGAAGTGTGTGCCAAGACCGAGTTGTTTGGCGGTCCGTCCTCTCTGCCTACCCCTGCAGAAAACGGCGTGATGGTTAGTTAGTTAGTTAATGTAATTTTAACCAACTAATAAAATATCTTAAATGTACCTAATACAAGTCGATTTCGTGAAAATCTGAGTTCTTCGTGAAAATCGCCTGGTTAAACTGTCGGTAAAAGATAAATGTAGATACTCTTAATGTTACATAGGAATTCAAATTCTTGTCACGATTATAAAACCACCTTTTGTCTTAATTCAAGAGGAATCTAATCCTATCAGATGAACATGCCCAAGGATCTAGGATTGTCCGAAGGGCAAGTAAAAAGTAACCAAAAAGTAAACGCAAGCTGCTCCCAACAGTTGAAGGGGAATGATATTGTTATTTTTACAGGTGAGACGGTGATGAAGATATGAGAGATAAGAAGAAACAGAGGTTCGATACAATAAGAGAATGAATTGTAATAAAACCAGCTGTCAGCAATGTACTTTCACAAGGAGATCATACTTCCCAACATAAAAAATATTACACAATTTGTATGTGTTTAATCATTGAACAAGAAGATGATACTAATAAATCTAAACTAAACATGAAACAGAACAAGACGCAACAATGTAACGATCGCAACTTGGGAATCGAACTCAGAATTTCTATCTTAAATGTATGTGTTCGATTCCAAGTAGCGACCGTTGCCTTTTTTATTTTCTGTGTCTTGTTCTGTTTCATTTTCGTTTTGATTTATTAGTATTATCTTCTTCTTCAATGATTAAATAATATTACATTGATATAACCTTCAAAAGTGTGTTTGTTGCTTATTTGACTGAAGAGATGGACTGTATAACTAAACAACAAACGCATTACTTTCATCGGATCTGCCGCCTTGATAGAAGTCCGTGCAGTTTGATCGTAGCTCGGCGACAGTCGGTACTCTTCCGTTCCATATCTTCCTTTCTATTTATTTTTTTTTAAGAAAGACAAACATTACCGGGCTACGAATAACCTGAAAATATTTGAAAATTTCCTACTACCACCACAGTAAGCGGAAAAATGTTGCTTGTGTTGTGATGGAGGACTTAGCCAGCCGAGGAATTGAACACACTACGCCTGGGAGGTACCCAAACGCGATGTCAACTCAGTCGACCCTTTGTTTCTATTGTCTATGAATGAATTATACTATGAGAAAGAATGTGTATTACTGTAGTATTGAGAGTTTATCTTGAATTTAGATGATTTGTTGTCTGCAACGGCAAAGGTAAATACAGATGCTTTCGTATGATCTATGGTTATGTTCATGTTGCCACTTTTGATGAGTGCAATAAGAGAATAATTGATATTTTGGGGCAGTAGTTAATCATCAAAAGTTGCAACAACATGAACATAACCATAGATCATACGAAAGTATCTGTATTTGCCTTTGCCGTTGCAGTCAACAAATCATCTAAATAATATAATAATGTATATTATTTAGATGATAATATATTATAAATACATAAATGTATATTACTCTGTTATCAATTACGTTTATATTTGGTATAAATAAATTCCTAAAAAAAAATCTGTGTGAAAATAATGATCTATGTGAAACAAAGATTTTTAATATGGACTCCGATATAGTTTCCATATGGGGGTCGGGATGAAAAAAACATCGTGTAAAGCGAACATTAATCTAAAAGAGTGTTAAATATTCACAAAACCCTTTGATAACGAGCTCGTGAGTCCCATCCTATTGAACCAAGTATTATTTTTTCTTAACAAAAGAGTTAAAAGTTAAATTATCTCATTAAGAAGACTTTGATACCGGATACCAACTTCCCTGTGACAATTAACCGACCGCCTTAACGGCTGCTCCTATTCAATGGCAAAACTTTAAATATGGACGTCTTGGTGCTCCAAAGTCTACCCTTTGATGTTAGAGAGAGGACGGAGTCAATGATGATTCGTTTTTAATTAATACAAATGATCGGAAACAAACCAACGTTCGGCATATGTCTCACGTTCCTTCTTCAGGGCACAGTGTTGCCATCCTTAGGGGGATGACATAGTAGAAAAATACTAAGTAGGTACAGTAGAGCCACGATTTTACGGGAAAGAGAGTTAAAAAGCTCGGATACAGTTTTATGCATTTTTGTTATTATTAACCTTACTTGCATATTATACTTTATTTCTCTGGCAATTAATCCCGCGTTACAAGCATTCAAACAGAAAAAATAACACAAAAATGTAATTGACAACATTTGAATAGTAGTTTGATTCGCTACAGCGCCCTTGAAGTCATTTTTCTCCGTATACGAATTACTTATCCAGAATTATTTTTTTTGTTTATTATTAATTAACTAACCATATCAGACTTCAAAAAACATATTAGTATAGCTCAATAGTTTCAAATGCCCGAAGCCAGCAGGATTATGATAACCCCAATTTGGGGCATGTTGCAAGGATGAAAGAAGTAAGGAGGGGAAGGAGATAGAAAGTGGGAAGGCTTAAAAATACGTGGTTATACAGGTTACTAAGCAAGGCTATTGCCATTTCAAAAGACATTTCGATTCTGAATGGTGATCTTCACCATGGCGGTACTTTAGATTTTACCACTCCGGAAATGGTGATTATTTATATCTGAAGACACCACGGATTTATATAGATATTTTTTTTTTATATATAGCGGAGACGGTTTACATGTAGTTCCCGTGAGCACTTATGCCATAGGCCCGTTGCGCTATCTCCCATTTTAGCTCATTCCTTTAACAGTAATCCGGTCCCTTTAATGAAGTTCACCAGGGTTGTCATTGGATATGTGGCTATGTCTTCTGTTTCTACAATGTGTCTTCCTAGGCATCCGAGCCTTCAAAGATGAATTGGAGTCTCTTCATCCTCTTCACATTTCCTGCATCTGTTGGTGTTTTCCACTCCCAACAACTGCATATGCCTCCTGAGATGGCAGGGTCCCGTTAGTAGTCACGGATATAAAACAAACATAAAAAAATAAAATATATATATATAAATATCTTTGCCCACGCCACTAGAATCCGCGTTCTCTGAGTCTGTAGTCAAAGAGCTTACCGCACTTCTACTGAGGACTTCGGCAACGGCGGAAACAAATTGATTTATTGGACTATTATCCAATAATAACTACAAAGCATATAATACCCATCTGAAAAACGTAGCAATAAACGAAGTGAATGGTAGATACCTGGCTACAAATTATCTACACCTGAATAATGCAATGACAGAGTGCAAAAAAACATACATCAGTAATATTATGATTTCTGAGCAAGGTTTTGGAGAAATACACGATTTATGCAAAATCACTACAAGTTTTTCTACAGTGTAGTTAGCCCTGATGAAAGTAAGGCTATATACAAAAAAAAATGACATGTATTTATAATTGTAATTTTTAAATCCAAAACAACTAATCTTCAATATCTCTTCCTAGATAATCGCCCGTATCTTACTATCACTCTATTTTTTGTTGATTTAAGAATTAACAAAAAATATTGGATTTGAAAAAGCCCGGATAAGCCGCATCCCGGTTAAACCAAACCCATCAAATCAAGATTCTACTGCATCATAAAAAACTTAGGTCAGGAAGAGTCTTATGAATAAAAGTGCGGGTGAAAAAATTTCAATGCTGGGCGCCCTTTCAAATAAATTAATTGAAAGTAACCTTAAAAATCCATTAAGCCTTAGAAGGGTTAAGACGTCATAAAAAAGGACTCAAAGAAGTATTGGTCTCCGTATGGTGGTCACGCCTGAATAGACTCTGACAAAAACATACAAATTGATGGACGTTAAATGATGCAGCGGATATTTTGTAGGTTATTTTTATTAATAAGGGCGAGACGAATCCCAGAATTGAAAGTGAAATATGGGAAAGGGAATTGGGGAAAGTGTTAAAGATATGTATTATTTGTTAATAGTCTTCTGTTGTGGCATGCCATGTGTCATAATACATATTTGGATGGTTACGCAATCAATCAAATATTCATTTGCGTTCGATAGATAGCATGTAAAAATACCATTGTCTGAAATTTGTATACCCATTTTGTATACTTGAATGTAATGTGTCTTGTATTTTTATAAATAAAATTATCAATTTCGAAAGATAAATTTCTTCTTTTGAAACGCGATGATCATAAGGATAAGATTTTTTTAAATACTTTCAGCTTCACAAATCCTACAATTATTATAATATCCGTTGATTTTTATAAATACTTTCGGCTTCATAAATCCTACAATTATTATAATATCCGGTGATTTTTATAAATACTTTCATATTCACAAATCCTACAATTGTTATAATTTCCTGTGATTGTTATAAATACTTTGAAGAACTGCCAACAATTATCTTCATTTTCTTAATGCATTTTTTTTGCTGCAATGTGTATGTATGATAGATTCGACAGTAGATATGTAATGTATAATTTTTAAAATCCTTTAAACCTTCTTCATTCATTGTAATTGTAATTGTCTTGTAACACTTGTAATTGTTTTCCATCTGTACTTTTTATATTATATGTATATTGTCATTGCTCATCATTTATATATGCTCTCCTTTCACTACCATCTCTGTTTCTTATTCGTCTAAAAATTATAATATTTTGTTAATGGACTATTTGTCCGTGAATAAATAAATAAGTAAATGTTAGCAAAATTCAACTCGAACTAAATGCAATCTATGTAGTGTCTTGGATAAACATATCCTTTATTCTTTTTAATGTGCGGCATCTATTGATGTTTCTGCAAGTCAACAAGCAAGGTGAATTTTAATTTTAATTTTTGCAATAACTTAATGAGTAAAATCTCAAATTGTAATAGAATATATCTTATTACAATTTGAGGTTTTACTGAACTATTATTTTACAAGCAGTAATTATTCGCCTGAAACACTCATCCACATTGAAAAATCTCCTGATAAAAGATACATGACGCCAACGGGACTCGAACCCGTGTCCCTTAGATTTCCGGTCGACAGCTCTGACCACTGAGCTATGGCGGCTTATCTCTTATCCGCGAAATAATTCAATATATACTAGTGTTTCATTCAACAATTACTGCTTGTTACATTTTTTCACCTGAAAACAACCAAAATCTTGTCTTAAACATTGTTTACCAAAAAAATAATAATTAAATATTTGACAAGTTCAAGTATTTCACCTAAAAATGTAGACAATTTGTCTCGACGCCATCTAGTGAGAGAGTTAGCACTTGCAATGCCTTTCTCATATAAAATAAAGTTGGTTAAATAAGGCAAATTTATAAAATACTAATTAATACGACCAACTAAATGCACATACGAATAATCATGTCAGTTTCATGGTTTTACATCATCAAAGAAGCATGTGTGTAATAATTATGCAATATTGTGTTCAATTATTATATGAACAATCTCAATTCTGTGAAATAAATCAATAAAAATTGTTAAATTATGGAAATTAATATCTGTAGTTTAAATCAATCATGGCCGAATGAGCTCAATTACACGAAGATTTATTACGGTTACAGAATAATAGTTATAAACCCGAGTTACCTTTATAGGTGTACCACTGTTTAATACTAAACACCTTGCCGATACCAATATTAGCCGGTGAAGGGATACATTTAATGTGTAGGTAGTTAAATCAAATCAATCACGCTTCACCTTCGCGGGATTAATGATGATTCATTATATATGATCATAACCTGCAATAATAAAATACGTACGTATAAAACGGAGGTTCTATTATCATGGTTCTACCAAACGTAAGGAAATAGATTGTTGCCCTCACGATTTATTAACAGGACTTATTAATAAAACATAAATTTAAGGATGTTTTATCGATTTGCCTTGATAATACATATGATAAGAAAAATACATACGACATATTCGCACAAATTTTGATGACTGATAATTTATTCTACAATTTCTTAACAAGGTCCAAAATTATAATAATTACATTTAATCCGATACTCAACTAATTTAATAAAACTTTGTGATAATATGCGCACCTAATTTTCTTTAATGATGTGATCACTAAGATATCACGAAAATAGCCCAGAGATGAACTGAGAGATTTGTTTTAAGTTATAACCCAAAGATAAAATAAATTATGGAGATGGGCCATGAACCGTTGTATCGTGATCACCGACGGAGGTCAATAAAAGAGTTTGGCCACGGTTTCGGTTGATGTTGAATCACGTTCGGCTTTACTCGGGCACGCGTGTATGCCTCTATAATAACCATAAATTCATTATCGTACAAGTTTATCGACTAAAAAATAATAATTAGTCATTGTATCTAACGTACAGACCGTTAAAGAATATAGTGCTTCGTTTACAATAATTATTATTTAGTTCTAAGATCCTTTTGTAATTCCTTTAGTTACAGTACTTATATAGAGTACAGTGAAGAACTGTTGCGTAACAACGAACCAAAGAGCGCTAAAAGTACATACGCCAATTTTCTCATTAAATAGTAGTTTACAATTGAGTAGGTAACGTACATGAACTCTTACAAGTTTAACTTATTTAAATAAGTTTCGGCTTTAGATTCGGTTTCGACTTTGGATTCGGTTTCGGCTTTGGATTCGGTTTCGGCTAAAAATCTACTTTCGGTCGGACACTACCATTGTAGTATAAAACCGGGCCCAATATCGTTCACCAATCATACTACTACAAATCGCATGTCCGCACAGCCGCTCTACCTACACACCAAACGCATAACTTTCATTGGCTGTATTGCGTGCGTCTTTTTGATAGTTTGATCGTAGCTCCGAAGAGAGTCGGCACGCTTCCAAGCACGTGTTGTGTTTACCCTTTCATAGTAAAAATCGTTTATGAGCAATCTCCCTTGTTTGTATTATCTATGGTTAAACACAAACCTAATTAAAAAAAATAATAAAAATGCATATTATTTACACCGATGGTCATTGCTGTCCCTTCAGCTGCCACCTCCTTGGTTTTATGTCAAACCCTTTGATAGAGAGGCTGACTCATCCTTGTTACGAATTGATATATTTGGGGTAAAGTGGGGAAGAAAAACCCAGGACTTGTATGAGGGACAATTTTTTGGATGAAATATTGACATTGACCCATCTATCATGACCAAATTATTATTTTTTTTTTAGATATATTTATTTGATTTTCAATTATGTTTTCAGGGATGATATGAATGTATGCAAATCTTGGAAGCGGAAATTATTAATTAACCCACTTTCCCATCTCTGATCAAGCTGAAACTCGTCAGATAGACTCGTTGTCGATTAAAATGTATGCTATCAACTTTTGGTGACAATCACGCGAAAATATATGCATTTCTCTGAAATCGGATGACATTACCGCAGTTTATATACGAAATAAATGTCAGTCTTATCCGATCGGCATTTGACGAAGTTGGTAGAGTTGTCGACTCCAGTTCCTGGGAAGGAAGGTTCAATACCCAGTCAAATAAAATTTTAATCTTTTATTTGATTTTAAATAAAATTTATTACGAAGACTAAAAATCTTTGTTTCTTACTGGTTGATTTTTATAACAGATCAGGCAAAAAATATAACATTATGTGAGTCAGAAGCCTTTAGAGTAAGTAATGTAGGTAGGTGACTAAAACATAAGACTATTTTATAAAAGGCTTATCAGTACCTACGTAACTGACTTTAACCAGCTATTTACGAGTAAAAAATCCAGATGGCAGTTCGAAATTGACATTAAAAAAAATTAAAAACCTTTATTTCTTTCACACGTTGCTACCGACAAGAACCTAATGCCTGTACTAAAGTGTCACGTGATACGTATACGTACCGGTAGGTATTATACAAATAAACATAATAATAAACTAACAGCACGTTTGTGGGTCATCGATATAATATTATTGGTGCGTAGATAGTGCGGGAACAACAGCGCCATAGTACCTACTGACCGGACGCCCCGTGCGCAACATGCATTAGATTCTACAGACAGCTGTGAGCCGTCGAATGATTGCTCCAATTATTTCCAAAGTTGAGGTTTTATTTGTTTTATTGTTTACCCCACGATCCCCATTAAATATTCCCAAACTACGAACTCGAGCCACGTTTCTACTAGGAGAAAAAACGCATTCGAAGGTTTCATGCATTGCAAATGAGTCTACGATATGTAGTTGTTTGGTATTATATTATTTTTTGCTCGTCATAAAGCAGTTGCAACTGAGAACATAAATAAATAAATAAAGTATTTATGTGTTCACAATTTACAACGTTGCATTTAGCTGCAAAAACGCAGCTTATCGTATAGATCGGGGCTTCGCAACATGTGGTTTCTGAGACGCATTATAGAAATAATAAAAAGTTTGATAGGTGTAACGACTGTGAGACTGACGTCTTGTATAATAAATCCAATTCAATTCAGTTTATTAATTTTAAAAACATTACAAAACTGTTCATTTTATAATAATAGAACATGCCATTTAAAGGCAGCTTCATTGATGCTAAAATGTCTAAAAAATACTGTTTCTGTTCGCCAGCAAGATTGGTCTCCCCGCCGGCAAGACCATTGGCAAGTTAGTCCTGCAGGCTGAGAGATAGGACAGTCTATGCTGTCGGTGATGGAGATTGAAATGAATGCTCTCCATGATAACCGAGTTTTCGAACCATTCACGAATCAGCCAGAGATAGAAATTACTATAACACCTTCTGATTGTCCTTTTTCATTACCATCGGTGATTCTAAATACGGGTACATACGTCACACGTTTTGTTGATACAGTCATGAGGACTACCGCGGGCCTTATTCAAACGAAATCTCTAATGTAAGACCATTTCAAAAGGCATTAGTAATATGGCTGCCATATTGACAGGATTGACTGGATACGGAACACACAAACAAATTTACAGGCTAACGAAACGCAAAGTGGTCGAGTCAAAACAAAACACCTGCGTGATTTTCAATCAATTTCACTAGTAAATAGGTAATCATATTCACAGTTTGACGAATTCATTTCATAAAATTAACTAGCAAGGAGCGATGTGCACACGAAAATGGTTTTTGTTTCTAAGTGACCAGTCAATCCTGTCAAGATGGTAGCTGTGTTTGATAATACATTTTAATTCCGCCAGTGTCGGAGTAATCAACATACTCGTAGTCAACTGTTCTCACAACTACTAGTATTCATCATTCCAATATAAGTTTAGCGCAAAAAATAATTTAATCCTGAAAGGATATTAGTAGTAACAATAAAATACTAACTATTTTATTATTATTTTAATCTAAATATGCAAACGGAAAAAAACTTTCTGAATAAAAAATTAATAATTTATAAAACATTTCTAAACAATTGCTAATTTATTAAAAATCTGGTCAAATTATTCGTATTCCTGTTAAAAACGGGACTGCACTCCTTTACCGAAGAAAATGACAGATTTCCTAACAAACTACCTTTAAAACACGAATGTGTTATGTGGATGTCTGAACACGTGTTTATAAAAAAAACCCTAATATTTTCGCATCATATTTATCAGGATAAGCGCAGTTGCATGAACACGTGTTATGAATGTATTTTGTTAATAAATGGCCTGCCATCACGTTTTTAACAGGATTTTAATAAATCAGACATACTAATTTTTCACCGTGAACGCATTGCGCATAAGGCATAGTATAAAACAATATAGTCTGTTTGGGTGTTTAGTTCTTCTAAACTACGTAATGGATTTTGACAGCGTTTTCACTATCATTTCGAGAATTTCTTCCAGAAGGTTTCAATATATAATACATGCTTATAATATTTATAGAAAGTAGAGAAAAGTCGAGCAACGCCGGGTACACGTCAGCTAGTTAATTAGAAGTTTGACAAAGTACCACCTACCTGTACCTGCCGAGATACTTGAGAATATTTACTACCGATTATTTTTATGATACACGTTCGAATGAGCGAAAAAACTTATTTTTTCAAATATTGTCGAGTTTCATCCTTAGCCATGCTTTTTAAAATTTCGCTACCAAATAAAACTGCTATCCTAATATTATTCAGAAGTCTTTGTACATTTTACGTTCAGTTATTTTGTCATCAATAAAAGGTTACGCACGTCTTGTTTTGCAAACTGTGACATTACGTAACAATAAAATAAAGAATTAATGAGTGCCGGTATTTTATAACATCATTGAATTTCAAATTTCTGTAATAAATCTAAAAATTAAATACTCTTTATCGCTCGACTTATAGAGAATGCAGAGAGGGGAGAGAATTTGGACGATCTAATAAACTTTGTGCGGACATTTTAAATGTTGTGTAATGGAGTAGGTATTAATTGTATCGTGGAAATATTATATTTTTATAAACACCTAATGAAATTAAAATTAATGGCGGATGGGTAACATAATATTGATTATTCCCATTTGACAGCTCATAGTAGGAACCACGATCATGCGAACTCTAGTGGGATAAACGTGTAGTATCCGACAAGGTCACCACCTTGAATTGGATCCGGTACGTATAAAACAAATTTATAGACAGATGAAATGCCAAATGGTCGAGTTAAAACAGTTCGCTTTGCTCAGTCAAAAATTATCTTTTGGTAAAATAGAAGGTATGTTACAAATTGGAAATTAATTAAATTAATTAACTTGTCTGGATTTGAAAAGATTCTTCTGATAATTTTCTCAACACATACTCAAACTCGAACTCACAGGGAAATAGTGTTGTTCAGTTATAATTTTATTTAGTTTACTAAACTGCTGTAAACATTATTATAATGACGATCAAAAGTCAGTACAGCATATTAGTTCATGCTGTATGTCGGTACCTCACCACCCCTCGCCGTATTGCCACCCCCTTCTCTCCCCCCGTGACATATTATTCCCCCACATATAACAAGCCGCGGGGTCAACCCCTGCGCGAAGGGCCAATCAAAAAACTAGTTTGGCAGCTTTAATTTTGGGGGACAACAATATTTATCGCTGTAGGTACAATCTCTACCAGTGTTGGTAATCTTGAAATACTGTTTCAACGCTCGATTTGTTCAATTTCGACGTTTGACTGGTGATGAAGCATTGATCGACTGAAAATGAATTATCACGAAAATTATCGGTAAAATTTGAGTCAAATATATTTTCTATTTATGTGCAGTATTTTAGAAAAGCAAAAAACCGATATTCATGGTTTTGAAGGTAGCGTAGCAAGGCATTGCCATATTACAAATCTTCCTAGAAGCGTACCAATCACAGACATAGGAATTAATAGACGAGAAGATAATGGCGAGGGGTAAAATCAACTGTTGAAGAACGAAGGAGGTGAAGCTGACTGTGATTCGTCAATAAATCAATCTGACAGTAAATAGGCATCTCGCATTATAATATCACCATTTACTTCTTAAAAGTAAAATCTGCTTTTGAATGAATGGACATTTTTACATGGAAGCGCAAATTACTCGCCACGTTATGAACAAATTTGCGAAGTCCAAATTCGGCAAAAAAATTCGGTTCTATTTTCAGAGTCGAATATTTCGTTTAAGTATTTAGTTAAGACACTTTTATAAATGTTGATAATTTACTTCCCAGCAACCAACCAGCTTTGTGTTTCGCGTCCAGACATGTTTCTACAACTGATCCATATTATACGATGTGAATATGCTTAAAATAAAGTAAAATAATGCTTATATATGGAATGTAATACGACAATTAGGTTTATTCTCTTTTTCACATCTATTTTTACAAATTTTCATAGCACAATCAACATTTTGCCTTGTTATTTCGTAAAATGAACCGATGATGCCTCGACCATAGTTCGCACAAGAATGATGACGTCACGTTTTCAAATTTCACTTGAGGCCATACGCGATCACAGCCGGCTCCAATGGAACCGGTATGGGGAGTGGGGATAATACGCTTTTAATCACTTAGGGCAGGTCTACTAATATTCATATGTCTATGGTACCAATCAAATTTAATATTAGCACTGAAATTAGTGTGGTCAAATGGATAAGCTTTTTTAAAGTCAAAATGCTAACCAATTTAAAGAACTTTCTCACCCGTAAAAAAACTTTATATTAGATCAGTGGAATAAATCAAGCCATCCATTCCAGTGATAAACATTTCAACTGGCCTCCTTATTTACAAGAATTATATATATATATATATATATATATATATATATATATATATATATATTAACATTGTTAACAATAAAACTTAAATCGTTATGTTTTCGTAAAGGAATTGGGATTGGAAAATATATGAATGTATGTTTTATGACAGCTGTTTCGCCTTTGAATAATTACTAGACCTTGTTATTTCTTTTGATCTATTCTTATGAAAGCTTTTCATAATGAATTCCGCAAGGTTTTGCTTCCGTACCACTTTAAAATTATTAATTTTGCATAGAAGGTGCACACACAATTTAAACCCAATACATCAAGGCGTATTTCGTGCCGACCACACAGAAAACATAATAGATCGACCCCAATCAAAACTGACCTAATTGGTCATATATACGCATAGACTAGAGACTGCAATGAAGATAGCCATATACTAAAAACTGCAGCTAAAGCTGCATATCAAACACGAAACTTGCATCCACAGTAGGTATATGTTTATACTATGCATATTTAATTTTCCTAATAGGCCAATTCAGACTGAAATTATTATTACCGATATCCCTTTGCAAGGGCCGGTTGCGAGCAAAAACTACCGGGGCATTATATTTTTTCTCTGACGGGATAATTATATTCTGTCTAGAGAATTCTACGTCTCGGGAGGGTGGCAAAAAATCCACATACATACGTCGAACCATTCACCACTACTGTATGTACCCACATATTGTATACTTTTATACTTTCTACCTATCCGCGTTATACGTTGGCAAAAGCAAGAAATCAAAACATATTCAGAAATTCTTACTTTTTATGATG
The DNA here is from genome assembly GCA_026573805.1 of Hesperophylax magnus. Taxonomy (NCBI): domain Eukaryota; kingdom Metazoa; phylum Arthropoda; class Insecta; order Trichoptera; family Limnephilidae; genus Hesperophylax; species Hesperophylax magnus. Next base: position 23,964,282 of record JAIUSX010000012.1, read on the forward strand.
TCTCTATGAAACTGCTTTACTCGTGTAACAAACAACTACTTCATTAAAATTATTCTTAATAAAAGGGTTAAGATTGACATTTAAATTACCCATATTATTTACTAATGGCAATGGAAAATTTGTAGTTGGCGTGATTGAAAACACATACCTACAGTTAAACTGATTGAGTTTATCATAAGATACGAAAATGGCATTCAATTTTACAAATTTTTACTGTTTCTATAATACCAATCTACTGTTTATTTTTTCTCCTGTTTTTGTCTGTAATGTGGTATTTATAAACTGCATGCGAACTTAACTGGTTTATCTTATATTTATATCACAACTAGCTGAAGCACCCGGTGTTGCCCGGCTTATTCTTCTTTAAGGGGTGGGTAAATCGGATAGGTGTGATTTTTCGGGTACACAGTGACCTTCCTTTTAGGTTTCATTTCAAGTGTGCAAATTTTCATGTATATCAGAATAAAACTATAGATTTGTATACAAATCAAATCGACGCCGCCCGCCCGGAACAGATAGTAGACACTCTTCATTACACAAATACTAGCTGCCCCGGCGTTACCTGGGCCTTACAATGAGTTTTTCAAAATATAATGTAAACAGTTATCTTCCTGTTTTTATGAAGGTGAAGTGTGTAAAATTTCACCAGAATAAAACTGAACATTTTAATGCCAATCAAATTAACGCCGCCCGTTCGCCACAAACAGACACCATTCTGTGTATATTAGAAGACATAGAAGATGTAATTATAACTTTATGTAAATTTTTGTTTCCTAAATATAATTTTAAAAAATAATTCACCTCAGGGCAGATGATCGACACAGATAACGTTGTCCAAGACGTTCGCTAAAGAAGGAGGAAGTGCAAAACGGCATTATACAAAATACTCCAAAAATAAATTTTGGACTTGAAAATCTCAAATCTCAATTAATATTTTTATCATTTTGTGTAGATAAGTAAAGTACGATTTGCTGTTAATTTTGCGAAAAACAAAATAATTGTCTGGAACTTGGAGGAAATAATATTATTCCTCCATCATCTGAAAGTAAATTAACTAACATGGCTTCTTAAAACGTAGGTATTGCATGAGACTTATTAAGTTATTGTAATTTAAAAAATGGTATCATAACTTTTGATAAAAGACAAGTCTGATTTTCTCAATACTTCGTTACCATTTTATGCCCTATTGTGATGTGGAGAGTTACTTTTTCATATGAAATTATTATGCGCATATCAGTAAGAAGTTTTAATAAAATTATAAGACAAACACCAGCACATTTATCTTCAGGTAAAGTATAGATCGTGTCATTTATTGTGATATTTTTTAACATTGCCTCATAAAATAAGTTATTAGAATATTCATTTGCTCTTTTATACTTCGATGGGGCTTTTACATTGCGTAGGTACATAAAATGGATACATTTTTTACACAACGGTTAGTAATAAACAATGGTTTCATATAGTTTACAATTACAAAAATTTTCAGAAATAATATTTTGAAATGAAAACTTGTTTAGGTAATATTTTGTTCAGATATTGCATTGTATAGGTATGTTTAGGTATTACTTTGTTTAGATATTACATTGTATAGGTATGTTTAGGTATTTTTAGGTATTACATTGTTTAGGTATGTTTGAAACTGTTTTGTTAAAAAATGCCGATATCATTTGTTCATTCATCTGCTGAACTATGTGGGCTAGGAATTGGCGAGTTTGTTTCATAATTTGTTTGTGAACGGTGTCTTGAAATAGGTCCTAAATGCCTAGTGTATCGAGTTGGTACTCTTATTTAGACTCGGGAGTTCGCAACGGTCGAGCTCCGAATTTACAACTTTAAAAAAATCATAGGTCGCATAACCTCCGCTGATCCTCAAGTGTACATATTTTTAAGGTATTTATTTTATAAAAAAAGTGCAGTTTATTAGTCATTATGGAATATTTAAAATAAAATTATAAATCGTATAAAAAAGAAGTGACTATTTTTTATGGATTGATTTTTTTTTAATAATGCGTCAACAGGGTATGGTAATTCGGGTATAGATATGTTGGTTTGCTTAAAAACAAACATAGAAAATAGAAACAACGGAGATAGGACATGACGCCAACATCATTCACCCATACTACTGCAAATCGCATGTACAAACACAGGCGCTTATACACCTACACACCAAACGCATTAGTTTCATTGGCTCCGCCGCTTTGAGAGTCGGCACGAGTCCATATCATCTCCCGTATGATAGTAGAAATATGATTTTTAAATACAAAGCTTGCGCACTATCATGCAACCAAAAAATGTCTAGACTGCTAAATCTTTTTGACTTGGAGTGAAAAAACTGCTTGATGATTAATAAAATCGATGTCAATATTAATTAGTGTTAAACTAACCAGTGATCCACGAATACCTTCCTTATTAGGTAGGTTCTGGTGTAGGTACCTTTAAGGTCCTTTATCCTAAATCCGATTCTTACACCAGCAAGTAGGTCCTACCCAATATTGGCACAGTTTACGAACTCCACCCATTCTCCCATAAAGGTAGCGGACCCATCAAATATCTTTATATTCCTGTGCACTCGAGCTGTTTTTTACATTGATGAAATAACAATAGGATATGTTATACCAAACATACCCTTTCGGCGTTTACATTCAAGAAAGTAAATAATTAATTTTAACAATATTACTTTAACTCCTCAGGCATCTGACATATGTTGATAGAAGGTTGGAGTTTTTCCGCTTTGCAATAAACCAAAATAAATGGAATATATCTGAACGTATCCTAAAACTAAAAACTGCGTTTGAAAGGTGATAAAATACACTCTAAAATTCTGATGCGAACATAAAAAAAATTAAATAGCTCACCTTACGTTTTTCGTAACAAAACTTTTACTGATAACTAAAAAATATATTAAAACACGTATTATTATAAATGTTATTATCACCTCACTTTTTCATCATATCATTTAAAAATCACAAAGCTTCATTGTTTTTTTAAATTGCGCTCGGAACCTTTGATTTCACAAATGTGCACATTTTAATTCTTCTTTGGTTAATTTCTAAATTTAAATTGGTGTTGGTGTTTTTTTTCTTCTTTCTAACACGGCTTAAAACTTTTTTTTCAGCATGAAGTAAAGGAGATATAAAAGTTCTACGAGACGACTATATGAGTTATTCCCAAAATTAGCCCGAAGGGTTAAATATAAATATCATCGAAAATATTAATGAATTTAAGCTTAAATTAAAAAAAAAAAACCTTATCCTGCAACGATTTATATTATTGTAATTTTAAAAAAATAGCTTCTTGCGTTTTTCTTATTAATTTTGTTGTTATTATTATTTGAGCTTGAAATTCCCTCACCAAACACAAGAGCATTGTCTTTTTATGGTGAGGAACAGCTATTATTTTTTTTTATAATAATCTGAGAAAACAATGTATATTTATTGTAAAAAATACAAGTTATAAAATCAACTTTTTTTTTATTTTTTTTTTATTTTTTAAAAAAATTTAATTAAAATCAAATTTAATAATATAATTATTAAGTTCTGCAAGTATTTTTTGGTTTTTGTTATTGTTACAGCTGTTTCGGCTTTCAAGGCCATTTTCAAACTGTGGTTAAGCCACGTTTTTACCTACAACAAACTTAGCGAAAAAACTTAACTTCATCTTTAAAAAATATACTAATTTTTCACCACGTTACAGTGTCAAAAACTCAATAGAACTTGTTAACAAAATTAAAAACTTTGATCTTCCGCATAACTGTCAATTCATTTCTTTAGACGTAAAATCCTTATTTAGCAACATCCCCATTAAAGAATGCCTTAAAATAATTGAAAATATCCTAGAAAAATCTAATGTCAACCCAATAATCAGAAAAGAGTTATTCCAGCTCATAAAAATTTGCATACAAACAAATTATTTTCTTTTTAATGATACATATTTTGAGCAATTGGACGGACTTCCCATGGGATCCCCTTTAAGCCCACTTCTAGCGGAGATATTTATGGATCATATTGAAAATATAATTCTTAAGTCTCCCTTAGCTAAATATATAATATACTATGTCAGATATGTAGACGATATCTTAATATGTTGGAAAGGCACCAACCGTCAATTAGATATCTTTATTAATTGGGCCAACACTGTTAATAATAAAATCTGCTTCACAGTCGAACATGAGATCAAAGGTAAAATAAATTTTTTAGATCTAACAATTGGAAAGAATAATAATAAACATACTTTTGAAATATTTAGAAAACCAACTTTTACAGACACTACAATAAATGCAAATTCAACTCATCCTTGGTCTCATAAATTATCAGCTTACCATTCCATGGTACATAGACTCATTAACATTCCCTTGGACAATAAAGCGTATGAGAAAGAAAAGGCAACGATACAAACGATCGCGGTTAATAATGGATATAACATAAATAACATTGAAAAAATTATAAAAAATAAGAAATATAAAAATAAAATTAATTTAATATATCCGGCAAATAATAAAAATATAGAAAAATTTGCATGTCTCGAATTTATCGGTCCAATATCCATAAAAATAGCAAAAGAAATAAAAAAATGCGGTCTAAATATAGCTTTCAAAACCAATAATAACATAGGAACAAACCTTAAAAACTCTAAAAGTAGAAATCCTAAACTTAATAATAGTGGCATATATGAATTAAAATGTGACCACGCCGATTGCAACGCTACTTATATCGGACAGACGGGAAGGGCTTTTTCAACTAGATACAAAGAACATATAAGATGTTATAATAATAAGAGCACATTTTCAAAATTCGCAGAACATCTCTTAGTAAATAATCACGTCCCGCTTGACAACAACGAACCTAAACCCTTGCACATTGAAAGAAAGGGCCTTAGATTAAATTTACTCGAACAATTAGAAATCAATAAAAGAACCAATGACCCTAATATAACATTAATTAATAAAGTAAGGAAAATTATTTATTCCCCGCTTCTAAGTATGTTCACAAAACCTAAACAATATAACACATTTAAATAAATTAATAACTACTACATCATTATTAAACAATTAAGATAACATTAATGAGGGGAAAACAGACTTCAAAATACCCCCACAGAATATGAAATCTATTGTCACAATTATTTTTATCAATAAATTGGTTTAACCGGTAATAAATCATTTTAACTTGGGAGGGGGTAAAATAGAATCATATTTAAGTCGTCAAAAACGTGGCTTAACCACAGTTTGAAAATGGCCTTGAAAGCCGAAACAGCTGTAACAATAACAAAAACCAAAAAATACTTGCAGAACTTAATAATTATATTATTAAATTTGATTTTAATTAAATTTTTTTAAAAATTAAATGGAGTTCTACCAACTAAACACAAAAACAATAAATATATAAAATCAACGTACATAATACACGTAGCAATACGATAATCATAAAATCATCATTAAATGTATATTTTTTATGATCTTTAAACAGAAAAACTCAGAATTGCACTGCAACACTACCATTTAGGTTTGAAACGTTGCAGTTTATTGACATTGTCTGACTAACGCAATGCACTACGTAGTAATGCAAAAATATTCGTTTTCGGTTTGAAAATTTGATCGCTGAAAATGTTTCAGATGCTTTAATTAAATACTGCAAGTAGAACACATCTTGGCCTTCAAAATAATAGAGTGTTATTTAGATTAGTCTTTTTATAAGCCCTGAAAAAATTAATTTATCAGACCTATAACAACTGCATTAAAGTTCAAAATCTTCTACTTTCGAACACGTTTATGGTTAAGGTTTTATTGTATAGTGAGTCAAATTATGGTTTTTTTATAACATGATCGTAAAACATCAAGATATTTGTTCCCGAACGTTCGCAAAATAAACTAAATCCCACTTTTAGGTTTTTTTCTTGCATAAATCAAAACAGGCGGATGGTGTTAAGCGGGAATTGAAACCTTATCGCTATCTACGTAAGGGATGTTATTGTTAGTGGCTCGAATCAAAATGTTAGACGACACAGTGCATCGCCTTAAGTTGTCAGAATACCTTGTTAGGTTCTCCCAACCTTTATTCGTTTTTTACCATCGTTACGTTCCACAATATTAGAAGTGCAATAGTTCCACTGGTTCCGGAAAGGACCAATGAATTGGATTATTGAATGGTGGTTAGGTATGTTCGAAGACATTATGTTATTATTTATTTTTTATTTATACCAGCTAGAGAAAAATTATTGTAATTTATAGTAAATTTCACATACGTACTGAAAGGGGAAAGGAAGTGTTAATAATAACATAATAACCAACACAATTTGAATTCTACTGTAGCCTTTATGATTTTGCTGTCGCTTGAATGTATATTTGAACATGATTTTATAATTATTATTATTATTCAGGCTTGTCCTAGTGAGGTTAAAAATTCTAACCTAAAACAATTATACAATGAAAAGAAACGATAAATAAATAAATAAATAAAAATATTATTTATGTTATGTAGGTATCTATTTTGCCCTGACGAAGGAACGCTGGTTTCTGAAACCGGATGGCGAAACAAAAATACATGGTATAAACAGGTCTGGACGATACCCTGGTACATATTAATCTTGTGCCTGGTGGATGGTGACCACCGATGAAGGTGGACGGCAAGATGACCTCATTACCTGCACACAAAACACGATCTACATTCCTATTGTACAAATGATCTTACTGGTACCTAACACTCGACGCACAATTCCTGTTGGCGTAATCTCAAATAACTAAGCCTATTGGACTCGCAGTCTACTACTGACAACATACTGCTGAAACTGGTGTAACAAAAAAAAATGTTCTAAACCAAGAAAATTCGTTATATTTTTGTCACAACTGATAATTGGATAGGCACCAAGCGTTGGCTGCGGGCAATTTTAATAAGAATTATAATTATTATTCTCTTACAGAAAATAAAAAATCACATCTGGAAATATTAGTAAATGCGATAAATTAATAGCTAATTAGTGTCTGAGTGGATAAACACGTCGGATTCATATGTCCAACCTTCTGTTAGTTAAGTCCTCCATGATTCCACAAGCAACATTTACCGCTTATCATCATGATAGTAGGAGTATTTCAAATATGTAAACTTTGAGTAAAAAAATACAAATTCAATACTATCACACTTCTGGATCCTCTGTGCTCTTAAATCTCTTGGTTTTTTACCACCCTAGTCCCTAAAAAGCTGCGGCCCTCGAAGCAGACTCACCTGACCATAGTCCTTAGTATTCTCGCGGTGTTTTATAGCTAATCATAATCAGATTCTACAGCTCTACAGCCTACAGCCGTACCATGCCATGACCGCTTTTTTGGAAATCGCATACCGAACTTAACAACGTCGTGAGACCAAAAAACACATTCCATGGTCTGCCTAGCAATAAGCTTCCGCTGAAAGGAAAAAGCTTAAAAAATACAAGTTTTCTGATACTTTAATAATAATAATAATAATGGTCTTTATTCCAAAATGTAGGGAGATAAGGGCAATCACACACATCCCATAGAGAGTATACATACCTACTTAGTTACAAACCAGGAATCAAGTAGGAACATACAGGGTTTTCCAATAAAAGGTGTTATTTTGATATTCAATCGTAAAAGTTCAATGGTTTTGTTGCTTGTGTGGCACGTGGCGCCGTCTTGTTGAAAGTAAACGTTGTCCAAATCAATACCATCCAATTCCAGCCATAAAAAATCATTAATCATCTCTCGATAGCGCAATCCATTCACCGTAACTGTTGCTCCAGCCTCATTTTCCAAAAAGTAAGGTCCAACCGTAAAAGGTACAAACAGCCACACGCTGAGGATAGAAAGGCTTTTCAACAATAATTCTTGGGTTTTCCGAGTCCCAGATGCGACAATTTTGCTTGTTGACGAAGCCACCGAGGTGGAAATGGGCCTCATCACTCAAGATGATTTGCATTTGATTCACTCAAGTGAATTTTAATAATTTCAATGCGTTGTTGAAGCGTGTATCGTTCCATTGTTATTAATGGCGTAGTTTCTACTTGTCAAATGTCAAAAAATGACAGCTTCAAAAGTAACATCTACTGAAATAGCAGGCTATTCAAAATAACACCTCTTATTGGAAAACCCTGTATTTATAAATACGAAGAAAAAATAAAACAAAGAATCACAGGAAAAAATAAAAGAAAGTAATAAAATGATAACTAGTTATTTAGGGGTAGAAGTAAGATTTTTGACTGTAACAACCCGGTGTTCTGGGGTTTATAAAATTAAATGAACCCTTTCGTACTATAAGTACCTATATTAGAAAGTGGATTTCAGAATATTTTCCTCCCTATCTAGAGCGAATAAAAATTGTTGCTTTTAAATTCCAATTTCTGTTAAAGCTGACTTTGCGTGCTATGTTTATAGTCTTTAATTATTATATAATTTAAAAAATATCAACATGTATTTTCTACACAGTGTATGTATGATTTGTCATTTTATGTAAAACCCGCCTTTCAAATGAAAGTAGTTATTAGTAGTAAGTATTTAAAAAAATTAAATAAAAATTGAACCAAAAATTTCAAATGAATCTGCCAATTGTTATCAATCTTAAAATATGTTCTACCGTTCGGATTCATGTCTGAATGGGTTAAGTGATAGAGTGTAATACATGTACAGGGTGTTAAGGGACATACCTGACCTGGGTTAAGTGATGGAGTGTAGTACATATACAGGGTGTTAATGAACATACCTGACCTGGGTTAAGTTATATAGTGTAATACATATAGAGGGTGTTAAGGGACATATATGACCTGGGTTAAGTTATATAGTGTAATACATATACAGGGTGTTATGAGACACACCTGACCTTGGTTAAGTGAGAGTGTAATACATATACAGGGTGTTAAGGGACATACCTGACCTGGTTAAGTGATAGAGTGTAGTAAATATACAGGGTGTTAATGAACATACCTGACCTGGGTTAAGTTATATAGTGTAATACATATACAGGGTGTTAAGGGACATACATGACCTGGGTTAATTTATATAGTGTAATACATGTACAGGGTGTTATGAGACACACCTGACCTTGGTTAAGTGAGAGTGTAATACATATACAGGGTGTTAAGGGACATACCTGACCTGGGTTAAGTGATAGAGTGTAGTACATATACAGGGTGTTAATGAACATACCTGACCTGGGTTAAGTTATATAGTGTAATACATATACAGGGTGTTAAGGGACATACATGACCTGGGTTAAGTGATAGAGTGCAATACATATACAGGGTGTTATGAGACATACCTGACCTTGGTTAAGTGAGAGTGTAATACATATACATGGTGTTAAGGGACATACCTAACTTACTTTAACTAGCGATTCCTGAGCTTATTTGTATGTCATTTTGTGTCTCCGCTGGTCATCTCTGTTGTTTTATGATTATTATTATTCACTTAAAAACATAAAAAATCATTATTTATGTTTATTTCACTTAAAAAAATATTCGTCTGTTAGGGTTGGAGTTGGGAGATTGATGTTTACTCGACAGAGTGACCAATGTAGGTTTTTGAACAAAAAAAAAAAAAAAAATCATCGGAGACCAAAATGTGATTAAAATTTTTCAATTCCAAATAAGCCCAAGAATCGCTGGTCAAAGGATATCAGGTACTTCCCTAAACATCCTGTAGGTGTATGTAATGTATTTAAAGTTAAATATTTTAAACTTCGTATTTGATGGCGCGTGCAAAATGCTTAACCAGTATTTTTCAATCATTTCTTAAAACATCCTTCTTAAGAATTAGGACACATGTCGTTCCACAATATTAAAAAAAAAACAAATAAACAACCCTTTATCCCATTTCTTTAAATTGTGTCCGATCACGTTACTTCCGCGCACTGCCAGTAAATTAAATCAGCATTACATACCAACATTTCAACTGATGTTAATCGTATCGGATCGGAGCCATCAAACCGTCATATGAATAGGCCGTGTGTACTTACTTAAAACGAAGCGCTTAAAATGTCAGTCAAAATAATAATGCTTAGTTAAACCTAACCTAACTTCTACCGACCTATTTATGTAGTTTCAGCTGCTCCATAAACAAAGCTCAAACAATCGGATGAAAAGATTTTTACTGTGCATCTTTAATCAAAATGATCTGCATAATATTTACATATCTGTATACCTATTACATACCAGGTAAAGGACTCATAAAGATGTTTTTTTCTTCTGAAAACAAGGTGCTTTAATACCTTCTGGCGTAATATGAGTGTTTTGGTGTTAATTTTGTACCATTTGCTTTTCTTAATATCAATTTGATGCATATTTGGAGTGGTAGTCATTTAAATCTGATAATTGTCACACTGAGCAGCTGCTTCTTTAGTCCACCTAACCTAACCTAACGTGACCTAACTTAACCGAAAATATTCTAAACTAATCTGACGTTAGGAGAGGCAAAACAATAAAAAGATTACGGACAAATTACGTGGCGGAGCGGTAAGGTCTTTGACTCTTAACTCAGAGAAACGAATCTCTGAGTGGGAAATAAATTAAATTCTTTACATAAGATGTGTGTATCTATAGAAAATAGTGAAGTAGGTACCTAAGGATTCAAACTTTTTTTTAAGTAATGTCATATATTCCCGGTGTATGAATTAATTATTGAAAAACTCCTACTAGAATCGTAATAATCGGAAGATTTGGCTTGTGCAATGATGGCCGAGTTAGCTTTGAGAGGAATTGAACCGACGACATCTGGGTGGGAACCAGACGCGTGTAAAACTCAGCCGCTAACGTTTTTTACCCAATTTCTTCCGATTTTGTTGTATATGTTGTTTCTCGTTAAGAGGAAACTACAAGCCAAAAATGTGTATACTCTTGGTATTCCTTATATTGTAGGTAATAGGCATTAAAATTGCTTGACAAATGGAGTCTAGAAACGTTAGATTTCAAGCACAAAACTGGTTTATATTTATTTTGTATATAATTTTATAAGAAATCAAAAAAGTCAATCAAGTGAAACTGTCACAGATAATCTTAGCCATAATACTATATTTTTAAAAGTTGTTTACTTTATGCGTTCATACATTTTGTATTGAAAAAAAAATTTTTTGTAGTTTACACTTATATTTTTTATGGAGTAATTTATTTTTTATTTGTATTCTACTCAAGTGAAACGATAGGAAAACCTTCAATTTATCTAAAACATATTTTTTGGTATTCAATGTAAACCAATTCGTTATAAAGATTAATCTAAATAGTGATTTGGCATTTAGCTTCGCCCTAAGTCTTTAAGCTCAAAAAAATGTTATTTTTTAAAATAATATCTATACATTTGTTATGCCAAACGTTAATTATAGGTAATTTCCCTCGATAGAAAAAAAATCGAAAATTAAGCTCCGAAAATTATTAGGAATGATAAAAATCACAGTGTATCTTTAAATGTAACTAAAGCATTTGTCGATAGATTTTTGCTTTATTTCAAATGAGTGGTGTTTTATTAAATATTTTCACGTTTATCGCGTTAATACTTGATTAAGCGATGGAAGTTTTACGGAGCCATTGATGTTGAGAATAGTATTCATTATATATGGTCGATTTTCTGTTTAGTTATACAAAATAGAAATCTTAAAATGCTCAGTCGAAGAAGTTAAACCAGAATAATAGGTTTGTAAATGAAAATTGTATTTACGTTGGTAAGTATAAATGTACACTGATTTCTTGAGCCATGTATGGGCCTTGTTAATGGGAGCTTTTTCATGTCTTATTTATGTGCTTATAGATATTAATTAACCACTTAATCTAGTGATCCGAAAAGTTCTTCACACTAAAAACTGATCAACTCCAATAATTGGTTTTGATTTTTTTTCATTTATTGAAATTTTATTCTTGAATAACGCTTAAAATTATTCAAGTTCAATAACTTTTATTTTCAAACTTGGAACAGATAAGTTCTGAACTGATAGCTAGCAGTCCACAATTGAGTGCTAATACCTACATTGACTGTTGACTTTGAAAAGTTGAAGTACCGGGCATTATCGGGCGATACGCAGAGTTTTTAGAAATCAGATGTAGACAGTGACCTTCCTTTAGTTTTGAAGGTCAAGTCTACATAATTTCATCAAACTCGAAATAAAACTATAGATTTGTATTATAACCACACCGTCCGCACGCTTGTCCGCAACAGACACTCTTCTTTAAATACATATCAATAAGTAGATGGAATAAGTTACATATATAGACTAGCTTAAGTCCCCGAAGTTGCCCGAGCTTTTCACAGAGTTTTTCGAAATCAGACGTAGTCAGTGACCTTTCTTATGTTTTGAAGGTCAAGTGTACAGAATTTCATCAATCTCGGAATAAAACTGAAGGTTTTTATAAAAATTAAATCCATGCCACCCGCTATAAACACTCTTCTTTATATAAATCGGAGATAGATAAATTTTAAAAATAAATTAAGTTACGAAAATAAAAGTTTTCAACTGCTACTAGTCTATTTGCTTATTTTTATGTATGGGTCCATCGAGATGCATGCGAGATACCAAAATGTCAAATGTCAAAATACCAACAAGGAGAAAAACAAAATCTACACCAAAAAAAATTACGAACATTGAGGATGGGTTGTTTCGCAGAATTTGAACAATTCAATTCAACATCAAATTTCAACGTTCATTTTTTTTCATTCATTTAAGTCGTATTCAAGTTCTGTTATTATATCATTATAGACTAGTTGCTTGAAACGATAGAAATAATAACAGAACTTGAGGAAAATCTTTCACAGAACGTGAAAATTTACTTTGAAATTTGAAGAATTGTTCAAATTCTCCGAAACAAAGCGTCCTTAGGAACATGTTAACATTTTTCGAACACTTAAAAAAATTACTCCTAAACGAGTCAGTAATATTTCCGATTTAGTTTGGGAATATTTATTTCATGCATTATGAAAAACTAATTCTAATGAATGTATAATTTTATTTGTGCAGGCGACCAAATGGGGAACCAACGAAAACTAATCTGAATCAGGAATAGACCTTTTTGACTTGCCTTATACAGGGTTTTCCAATAAGAGGTGTTATTTTGAATAGCCCATTATTTCGGTAGATGTTACTTTTAAAGCTGTCATTTTTTGACATTTGACAAGTAAAAACTACGCCATTAATAAAAATGGAACGATACACGCTTCAAAAACTCATTGAAATTATTAAAATTCACTTGAGTGAATCAAATGCAAATCATCTTGAGTGATGAGGCCCATTTCCACCTCGGTGACTTCGTCAACAAGCAAAATTGTCGCATCTGGGGCTCGGAAAACCCAAGAGTTATTTTTGAAAAGCCTCGCTAACGTGTGACTGTTTGGTGCGGTTTATGGTCCGGCGGGGTCATTAGACCTTACTTTTTTGAAAATGAGGCTGGAGCAACAGTTACGGTGAATGGATTGCGCTATCGAGAGATGATTAATGATTTTTTTATGGCCGGAATTGGATGGTATTGATCTGGACAACGTTTGCTTTCAACAAGACGGCGCTACGTGCCACACAAGCAACGAAACCATTGATATTTTACGATTGAATATCAAAATAACACCTCTTATTGGAAAACCCTGTATATTGCAATCCGAAAATGACTTCTAGAAAATAACTTATTTGACATATTCAACTTGGCCCATAGATATTAATGAAGAGAAAATTAAGGTTTGTTTCCTTCTATGTACCTTTTCGCAATTCAATCGCAATTATTCTTTACGGGAAAAATCCGCAGCGTCCGGGCCGTATACGTAGCCACTCGGTAGCGGTGTATGTACTATATCTAGCTACTCGTAGAAGTTCCCGGAAAAAGACAGTTTTTATACCGTCTGCAATGAGCTCACATATCTACATGCGAGGCTACATGCACAACTCCTAAGTGCATTTTTCTGGCCGATGCAGTTCGGGAGAATTTCTCAGCGAGGCTCCGTCTGGTCTACGGACCGCAGTAATAAAAACTGCAGCGGCGATAAAGAAAATAAAACATGGCTGCCGGGCGCTTTCTTTTTTAAACTTGCATCGCGCGCGCTTTTTTTCACCCGCGTCCCTAAAACTTATACGCGGCCAATCAAGTAAGAAGACCCCGCGGCAAAGCGAGCAAACCATTCGAACAAGTTTGAAAGTCGACATTTTGAAATGATTGTTCCTTTTTTATTCAGTGTTGCCAGTTTAACAAGTGGGTAGGTTTGTTTGTTTTTCCGTGTGCGGGCGGTTTTGCAGGGCTGGCAACCCGGAGCCAACTTCACGTAGCAGTGTTGCCAGCATTCCCTTAGTAATGGCACCGACTTACTTTCCAACATAAATATTGTTTATTGTTATAGCCCATCTTATGGAATAGATGCTAGCTTCCCGCTTCCCGCAGTTACGCGCCCTAACGGGAAATTCGCGACGTTAAAGCTACGTGAAATATATATTTTCAGTATGAGCGAGACTTGTGCTTGTAATGCGGAAGACGGGCAGATTAAATTGTGTCGTTTATTCGGTAACGTCAACGTTTTACGCTATACCATTTTAACCGACCACACGATAATCTATGTCTACGGTTCATTCTAAAAAGAGCTCGTTTTCTCTGGTAGCCACTTGTCTGTTAACTTTTCAGTGAGTCATCGTAGCAACAAGCACCAAAGAGTCATTATAAAATACGTAGGTACTAGGTACAAACCTACTGGCCGTGTTTTCCGTTAAACTCTTCAATTTTCTCTCCAGTATTTCTAAATCGAAGAGCTTTACCTACCCACTTGACGAAATAGTTGAGTTCCATGACGGAGCGGCCTGAACTTTGGACCTAAAAATCTTTGATTTGAGTTCGAACCAAACAAAAAAAATATTAATCAATTAATGCGATGTTTATTAACTAGTATATTTATAATTTTAGTAAGTTCTGAAATATCTATTATCTTATAACCATAGACATACGAGTATTTCATGTAAGATTTTTTTGGATTTCGTATCAGGATTTTCCAAAGAATTTGTCCAAAGAAACGTCACTATCTCAATGACAATTATTTTATCAAGCTTTCTCCGGGTAGATGGGTACCATAATTAGTGGGTTTAAATTTAGCTACCCTGTCAATGTTAGCCATCCAGTCAGCATAAGGCTCGCTTGAATAATAAAATGGAGTAGCAGATTTTCGCTACAGGAAACAAATTTACAAACAGATAAAATTTCGATATGCCAAGAGGTCGAGTTAAAACAGGACTTCGCTACGCTTAGTCCATTAATAAAATATAATAAATATAGCTGTACGATTCCACTTCAACACAGTTGAATTTGAAATGAAACTGCATCTAAGCCGTAACAAAATACATTCAGAATCGATAGAAAAAATTCAACACAAATTCCTAAGACACATTAACTTTAAACTCGGTATTCCCATTCAAAGTATAAACTATAATTACTTAGTGAAAAAAATAAATTTATTAAAACTCTCAGATCGAAGAATTATATCCGACTTAATATTTATGTTCAAAATTGTAAATGGTAGTGTAGACAGCCTTGATTTAATTAACCTCATTGAATTTCATGTACCCATAAGAGCTCCTCGTTCTAAAACCCTCTTTAATTGTAACAATTCTAAGACTGAACATTTCAAACACTCGCTTGTACCTAGATTACATGGAATTAGTAATAGGTACACAGATGTAGCGGATCTGTTTAACTGCACAGAAGCTAGGTACAAAAAGGCTTTAATATCATATCTTTTAAATCATGACCAATAAAATGTAAGTCTACTCATACTTACGTAAAAAGTCAAATAAATATGTATAATGAACTGCCTGGGGCAACTGAGGAAACTTGGGTCAATAATAATATTCAATACGGTGAACCAACAGCTTGATTGGCACTTACCTACTTTCAACCAAAACCTGAAAATAAATGCATACATTTTATCTATTGTAATATATTATATCATGTATCTATACTATCATATATTTCAATCAATACTAATCTAACCTAGTCTACCTATAAGTTTTGCATGTACTTGTATTTCTAACTTTTTATAACCATCTAGAGTTTCTGTTAATTGTATATTTTCTGATGTCACTGTTTATATTTTACTGTATATGGTATATTTTATACCGTTGATTTTATAGTGAATACCTCACAAGAGTCCCAACTGCTCCCGTCTGGAGCCAGTGAGACTATGGCATCCCCAATTGGGGGATGTTGTGAGGCTGAAGGTAAGTGGGGAAGGGAAAGAGGAAGGTGGGGAAGTACCTGGCTATTCAGATCTAGTCACTAAACACGGCTAAAGCCATTTGGAGCAACGTTTCAATTCTGAATGGTGGTCTTACACCAGGGCGATACTGGTAGTATCTTCCACTCTGGAACGTGCCGCAAATATACTATATACCTATTTTTTTAAGTCTATAAAATTTTTGATAAAACGTTGCAAGCGTAGAGGACAGAAGAACATTAAAAAAAAATCTCCTGTTTCCCTGTAAATGCTACTTTGTAGCCTTACTGTAACACAACACTTTTGATGCAAAAAATATGTTTCGCTGTACCGAAAAACGTAATGGCAGAGCTGCAGCATTTAGCTTCGAGCGATTTACGCTTATAATTGGAAGGATGTATCGGTTTGTAATAATTCTTGTCCGCCTCAGAAATTAAGTTTTTTAGGCTTCGAGTTTGAGGCTTTGAGGTTTGCAAATCGGGTTCAAACTGATTGCTGAAGTTTTTTTTTATATTAGGTACGTATCAAGCTGCATCGATGAAGTGAAATGCATCAAATATATGGATGAGGAAGTAAACGTCTCATTTTAGATCAGGGGTGCTCAGATTTGAAAGATCAGAATTTATTTTTTTACTTTTTTTTTTAATTGAATACTTAAAAAAATGTAAGAAATGATTTATTGTTAGAAATTATGTAGGTCCGGTATATCAGTTGATTTTAAGCTTGGCTTGGTTGGAATGTTCATAGGAGCATAATGAGTATATAGGTCGCAAGCCTAGATATCAGCAATATTACACGTATTGTCTGTCCAAATTACAGTCTACGTGAATGGAATATCTATGATCTACCGGCATCGGGAGTTCGAGAGTTTTTAGAATGTCAAATGTTTTAGGAGGGTTCAATTTATGAGTTGATTTTTTTATAAAGTTCCCCACTTCAATCAGCATAAAAAATGTTTGTTTGTTTTTTTGTCCCCTATAGACTCAAAAACTACTGGATCGATTTAGCTGAAAATTTCTAAGTTTGTTTTTATTATTGCCAGTAGTGTTTAAAGAGTGGTTTGAATGGTAGAAGAAGTCTGTGACGCTTGGATTGAGATAGGGAGTCGAATAAAAGTCGATATATTGTAGTTTGTTTAGTAGTACCAATGTGATATACAGTAGTGAATGGTGGAAGATGTTGCACGATCGAAGTGACACAAAAACTTATACAAAGTAAACTTTTCAATTATTTAGAATAATATTATGTCCACCTTAAAAATAGACCCACTTTTTAGGTACACTAGAATTCACATCCTTAAAACTTTACTCCAAACCATTCATAACCCCGTGTAACGCCGGGTATACATCAGCTAGTTTTAAATAGTATTGGTTTAGCTGAAGCCAATGTACCATTTATGACATGATGACGAACAAACCGCTGAAAACACTCCTATCTTTGAAAAATCCTTCTTATAATACCTTACCAGACTATTTGTCTATTTTAGATTGATTATCATCATTTAATAACATCAACATCCCTCCTCGCTCGATGAACATAATATTTACCTAAATTTCAGTGAGATGGAAGTAAGTAATTACTCACGTAAACGCCATATTTGGCATTGTTTACTCCTAGCGTGTCTTCATCTAAAAATAATAATAATCTGCGGATTATAAAGGCTCGATTTAGATTTAGCCAGCTCAAATTTGAGCCAGGAATCTCACATAGCGAGGATATGGATCGATTGATATACCGGGCCATAGACCTTACTAGGTATTATACCTGTTCTGAGGTCAACGTATTACATTATTATTGTTCTAAATTTCAATAATATCTACTTCCATTGAACAGAGAATAGACTGTTCTATCTCCCAGTTTGCAAGACTAACTTTGCCAGTGGTCATGCCGGTGGGAATATCAATCTTGCCGTTGAACAGAATCAATTCGGATATCGACATTTTTCCTTTAAAAGGCAAGTTCTGTTACTACTAGTGTAGTTGATACCCACTATTTATAATTATTTTAATTTGTTTATATTTGTTTATTACCCAATAACAACACAGTAGAAAGCATATTTTCAAAAAGAGTGGCCATAAGAGAAGAGAATGGTATGTAACTAGCTACAAATTAATTACACCTGAATAAAGGGGGTGACAGATTACGATACAAGTTCAAAGCGTTTTATATTCCATATATATATATATATTATTTATCCCATATTGCTCGCCAAACAATCCCATACAGACCTGTTACACCTAAAAAGTTGATGTGTTATAAGTGTGGGCGTGGCGACGATATGTGCCGTGATCTGCTAGCCAGGCTATATTTGAAAATTAGGCGATACCCTCTCCTACCTACGGCAGGAGAAAGGGTCAGATCAATTTACGGAGCGCAACAATTACACGCCTGTCAACTGTCAAAGTGACAGATCCCATACAGAGAGATGATATTCCGCAGCAGTTCCCCAATTGATCTGACCCCCTCTCCCGAGGAAGATAATGGCGTAGTGTGTCACCCCAACATATAATACGCATATGCCAAGTCTAAGACTTAAAGCAATGACAGATTATACAACAACATACATCAATAATATTATGTTTTCCTAGCAAGGTTTGTGATGAAAGGCTTAAATCACAGTGAAAAACAGATAAACCATAGCTACTAAAATATGCAAATTATTTATGAAAACCGTCATTCTAGCGACAACTGTTGATTTAAAATTGATTCAGTTTGTTTGCAGTAGCACCTGTAATAGTTGGAATTAAATCGAGGTTCTAAGACGAAAGCAGAGAGGTTGTAAAATCGTCTAGGACGGCTAGGAATCCCCTTTTTCCTAGGCCTGAAAAATAAACATTGAATTTTGTCAACCAATAGATCTGAACAAAAAGCTATAAAATTTTGAGTAACCAATCAGTGAACGGAAAGGCGTGTGTCTACGAAAGACAAAGGAATGAACTTTGGACCCGACATTAAAATAGATAATTAATTACATTTCCGTTCCCACAAAAATTAGAGGTGAACGCACTATGGTATAAACACCGACGTTCAAGGCGACAAACTCTAGGAAATGTTTACAATAACTGAGACATTTAGGAGATAGCGAACCATTGAAATCGAGGGCTTTGGGACCTCCACAAGTTGAAAAACACACACGCGAAAATGCAATGGAAAAATTATAAACGAAATAGTATAAAAGAGAGGGCGGAAAAACTTAGGGAAATTACTGGCAGAATTTTCAACTGTAGTGCAATTATTTATGATAGAAGTAGGGTGTCAAGTTCGATAGAAAATCGTAATAAAGGAAAACGAAAGTGTTAGGGACATTAGAAACTAATCGTTATCAATTCAAGATGAAGCGGACATATTGGAAAATCAATTTGGTAATGAAAATCTCGCATTAAAATAGACATTTTAGAAACAGTGCAGAGACTGGGCGAAGGGAAAATACAGAGATTTTGAGCTGCTGCAAAGGTCCTAGGGACATGAAAATAGGGTACCATAGGAAGGCAATAAAACTAAACATATAGCGATAGATTAAATTCAGGAAACATAGGCATTTTACATGATTATCAGGGTAGATAGATAATAGAGTTACACAAGACTGCAGAAGAAATGAGACAAGATAAAAGGTTGACGATCTCATGTGTATTTTAGAGGATAAACAATCGAAATTCGAACATGATTTTTGTTTACGTTAAGGTAATAAATGATTAGAAAACCAATAAAATTTAACGTAGGGCTTATGGAATATTTAGATAAAGCAAAATAGATTAAAACTAATGGCTCTAAAATTAAATTAAATTTACGGCCGTAGTACATAAATTTGAGATGTAAACAGATGTCCAGACGTATGATATATGTGAAATCTTGTATGTAAGAGATAGAAGATGGGGCGGAGATCGAGTAAGGCAATAAAAGTGACAGATATCCCAGAGTCAAATAAGGTATATCTCCCATGGAAGTGTGGAAAACTATATATTAATTAATAATAAATGAAGTATGAAATTTTCCTGGAGACCACACACATCGGGAAAAGTGAGGAAAAGATAAAAGAAAGGGTAGAGAACGGGGATGAGGAATGATCCAAGTAGAGAAAAGCGATACAATTCTAAGTTATCCGTGAAATAAATAAATACGGCTTGGAATATAATTAGTTATAGAGTTATGAGAAATAACATAAGAATAAAGAGGAAATTTGTGTAGAGAAACATCTGAATAAAGAAAATTCAAGAGGAAAAAGGTAAGACTCAAGTCTGCGACATAAAGAGAGAAAGTACTGGTGAAAATGGAAAAGCTCACATAGGTGACAATAAAATTAAGTAGAATTTAGACAAATCGAAATTCAAAAATGCATAGTGAAGATTTCGATATCTATTTAATCATTTTTCGCACAAGATGCATAAAATTGAGATCTATATATATGTTACTGAGGACGGACCTATCGCGAATTGAGAAAAAAAAGGAACGCAAAATCATGATATTTTAATTACATTTTGTATGAACCATGGAACAAAGGAAGCTTGGTCAATGAACGCAGGCTTACCGGATTCGGACCCTATCGAGTTAGCGACGTGGGAGAAAAAACTAACTGACGCCCAGAGCCGGAAAACAGAAGATCGTATGTAGGCACAATCGATACTAGAGGCAGGGATATTCAAATTTACGAGTTGATAGGAGATAGAATTAAGCATCAAAAGAAATTCAGATACGTCTTTTGGAACCTGAGAGGGGTATAAAAGATGGTGCACATCAGTCAGAGGACAGTCGTGCCGTGGATTTGAAAAGTTGTTACGTGGCAGTACTACGTTCTTTGGTAGGATTAACAGTGAAAAATCTTTAAGTGTTAAATTTTAAATAAGTCCCTGGACTTAGAGAATTTAGTGAAATGTACGAGTACTAAAATCAGTGAAATTTTAAAAAGTCAGTTCAATTTAATCAAACAGTGTTAATAAGAAAAATATAGTTTAAACTCAGTGCTTAAAAGTGCTAAGTGAAAAAAGTAAACAGTGAATTGTGGATTATCTAAATTTTAAGTGAAAAGTGCAAAAAGTGTTAGTGAATTATTTAAATTTTAATAATAATTATTTCATTCAAAGTGAAAACATCCAAAATCAATTGAGAGTTTTATCATTAATTTAGAATGAACGTGTTCGCGAATTGATGTTTAAAAATAGATTATAATTTAGTATCAATTTTGTTTAAAAATATTAATAGTAAACACTTACTTCTTAGTTTAAAAGAAACACAAAAACAAAAAAAAGGATACAATAATAAACGCTCAAACCTTTGTTCTAAAAGTAACAGTTCGAAAAAAAAAAAATTAATTGTGGATAGGTTAAAATATTGGTGAAAACAGTGGAATTTAGAAGAAAGTTTTAACAGATATTTAATATATTAAGAATCGAGTTAATTTAAAAGTTTGCGTAATTCGGAATAAATTTTCTTATAAATTTATATAAAAGGAAATTTAGAATCAATAAATTGATCAATTAAAATCCATCGTGCGTACAGCGACCGTGTTAAGGGTGTTTGTCGTTTTAATCGGAATTTTAACATCAACCTACCATTTCGAAAAAGAGAATTTGAAACAGCTATCATTCAAAAGCCTAAACTAGAAAGGTGTTATTAAATCAACGGGTTTTCTGGATTAGGATTTCGTTCGGAAGAAAAATTAAATATCAGCTAATTTATATGAATCAAGCAAGAAATAGAACATTAAATAAGGAATAAATAGTCGAAAAGATTTATTTTGAAATATGTTGAAAAATACAATTAATTAGGTAGGATTTTCTTCGACAAGATTATGTTGTGTGGCACCCAACTGGAAAAATCTTGATGGGGGTAAGTTTTCCTTTTATAAATAATTTTCAGGTCCCAGGAGGCACAGAAGGACTAAGAAGTGGAGGTATATCAATTGAATATTAAAATAAAACACCAAAAAGGAATTACACATTAATATATGTATATTATGTATTTATCTATATAAAAATAAAGTAATATATTGTATATAAAGAGTATATATGAGTTATGTATGTACCTATATGTAGATATGTATATGTATTTTATTTATTAATCGAAGCATCGAAATGGTAGCGATTTTAAATACCTACCCATAGACATATCTATTTTATTGAAAAAGAAAATATGTATTTATTAATATTCAAGACTATGTAGAATCATATATTTTATATTTATTTATTAATATATGTACTCTTATTTAACATATTTTGACAATCGAGATATGTGTACTTAAATATATATTTATATTTATTCTTCATTTAACCTCTAGTAAATTTACTAAATTCGGGTAATGAAATAAATAGTTTAACTTCAAAAAGGAATTAAAAATATTTTAATTAACAATGCACGATAAAAGTAAAGAGACACAAGTGACTTCTAAGGAATTTTTAAAATAAACAAATCTCACATTTAGGTTAGTGTGTCAGGAGATGTTTACATTAATTGTTTACAAATAAAGTCTCTGGAGAACTGTGTCAACCGCATGTTTGAAAACGACCTTGGCCGCAACTAGACAATCATCAGGATGTCGTTGTGCAATGTGCAGCGATATGGGTCATTCACAAATACCTATCATTCACAAACAACAATTGAAAAATCATGGGTTAGCAAGATTTATATCGAATAATTTCATGAAACATTTAAATATCATTGATTAGATAATCGCATAGGTTTCATTAGTTACTTAAAATAGCTGGAAGCTGCGTGCTCACAAATACCTATCACTCACAAACAACAATTGAAAAATCATGGGTTAGCAAGATTTATATCGAATAATTTCATGAAACATTTAAATATCATTGATTAGATAGTCGCATAGGTTTCATTAGTTACTTAAAATAGCTGGAAGCTGCGTGCTCACAAATACCTATCATTCACAAACAACAATTGAAAAATCACGGGTTAGTAAGATTTATATCGAAATATTATACGAAACATTTGAGTATCATTGATGGAGTGTTCGCATAGATCCCATCAGTTGCCTGAGACAGTTGAGAGGAGTGTACCCTCTTATGTGGCAATCAATTACATGAAACAGTTGAAAAATCACGGGATAGGATGAACTAAATCTAATGTTGAATCCTGGGGAAAGAAAAATACAGTTCATCAAATAGGAGGCAGTGGTCGCTCCTATAACAAGACCATTAACCAAACAAAATAGAGATGACGATTCTCTTAAATAAAAACGTCAAAACCAAACAAAAAGCCTGGAGTTCGATAGCTCTCCAAAACAAACTATCAATAAGATCTTATTTTACTAGTATTTATTAGTATCACCTTATTATTACGTATTTATTCGGTTACCAAACTTAGAGCTTCGCAGAGTTCTTGGCGCGAGATCCGAGCTTGGAATGCGAGGTAGATAGCCTTGTATTGCAAGTTATAAACCTTTCCCAAAACGTATGTTTTTTTTATTTTTTATTTATTTATTCATTTAAATTTACACACAGTACAATATGATACAAGATATAATTAAAATATTTTGTGATTATTGATTATTGTACCTTATCAGGCCGAAATTATTGATTCCTAACTAGGCAAATTGCCCGTTCCAAGAAACCAAAAAATATATGAAAGTAAGTGTGTGATTTGTCTATGTCTATAATATATCTCATTAATGTTTTAATTTGTGATGTTTAATCGTTACAATCTTATGATAGAGTCGAACTTGAGCTGTTGTGTATGTTTCCATTGTGTATGAACAATAATTAGAATAATGGAAGATATATATAGTGTGTGATTAGTCTATGTCTATTTATTACGTGACGTTTTTTAACATTTTTTCAGATTCTCCTCTGCCCAGTCCAATCAACCATTTAGTTATTATTGGGCCTATGTATGAAATATTACAAGTTTTAATGTTTAATTCAGGGGGGATTTTGTTGTACAATTTAGGTCCCAAGTATGTGTGTGTCTTTTGGTACTTTGCCGTATTGCTCGTTGGGATCATAAGGTCATTTCTGGTGTGGCTTCTTGTGATGTGTTTATGGTCAATTTTATTAATATTGTCTAGATTTTTATGTACATGGATAATAACCTTTTTTATATAGTTTTGACGGACATCAAGTACATTAAATTGTTTAAAGAGCTCATCGCTAGAGAACCTATATGGTTTGCGCATTATGACTTTAATTATTGATTTGTATGTATACATATATTTATTCGTATGTACTGTTTACTGGAGAATGCGGACCTTACAGCTTGCATTTAGGTCTGTGGACCATTCTCGCATTTTCTCTTAAACGTGGAATGAGGATTCACGACCCGTAAGTCCACACCAACCGTGAGTATATGATTGTATATAGGACGAAACCGGTTCGCCCTAAGTAAATTGTAGTCCAAGGAGGAGTAGGAATTTGGGAGTTTCGGGACCCGAGGGAAGACTTGAAGGCAGTGCATGATGACGTGGAAGGTTCATTGGGACGCGGTGACTTAGGCACCAATCAATGAACCGTGTCAAAAGATTGTGCGGATTTCTCGTTGACTCACGATCATCTCGTTTACTTGCAGGAGGATAGGAGCCAAATTTTGCAAGCTAAGGGCTATTCCGAGTTCGTCAAATATACAATTAACTAATTACATTAACCTACTAAATCAAATTTTACATGTACCTTATAGTAGCAGAGTTATAAAGGAGTGGCGCCAAACAGACACAAGAGTTTATCAAAATCAAATTTACTAACAATTAACCATTTGAGTTATATCTAATTACCTGTCCAAATAAACATGTATAATATCTTTTACCAGTGATTAAACTACTACTTCGTTAGGGTGCAGGGAATCAGAATAGTTACATAGGGAAAGTTAGCTCAGTTAGAGAAATCATTTAAATTTAGAATTGCAATGGAAAGACCAATTCAATTTTGAAATTCAACGCCTTGATCAGAATCAAAAGGGTTACCACAAAAATGAAAGTAATTAAAATCCTATATCATAAATCAAAAAATTACACAACGTTTGATGGAATTTAATTACAATATAAATACGAAAATATTTGCGTTCAATATCGTAAATAACGTATTAATTAGTTAAGTACATATGTCTATAAAGATATACAGTACAAGAGAGCTTTAAGTAGCTTTCTGAAGTTCATGGAGACTTATGTGTTGTAGGGGAGGAATTTTCCATCCCTGCGAACACATATGCAAAGCCTTAGAAAAAAAAAGAAATATCGGTCATAGCCAAGAGAGAAGAAAATTTTGTATTGTTTTAAACAAATAAAAAGAGATAAAAGAAAGGGTGAAAATATTACAGGTTTTGATGAAATAAGTTTTCTAGTTACAGTGTAGTCCAGCCTTGGTGAACGTGAGGCTGTATATAGAAGTAGTTATATATTAATCATTATAATTTTTCAATCCAAAGCAACTATTTTTCAATATCGTGTACAAAGCGTTTTATTTTATTTTAATTAAATGTGGTCGAAAAATCTTTCAGGTCGATATTTTTAGGTTCATAGCTTTACTAGGCAGACTACCTGTTCTAAGGCACCAAATACTCGTGTAAATGCCATGTGAATTATGTTGTAAAAAAATAATTTTTATTAAAACTCTCTAACAGGTTTTTACTAGTTGTGTCATTTATATGTAACTATGTATAATTTGAAGTGATATTACGTATTTGCCATTTACAAACGTATTTAAAAACGCACTACAATCGACAAAATTTGGAATGTTTTTAAAATGATAAATTGAATTGAAAACTTTAAGTTTTTGAGATTAAAAAAAAATATGTTTTGTTTTAAGATAATTTCCATACGTAGTGTTGAAAAAGTAATTATATGAAATTAGATTGCACAGAAAAAAATCACGAAGTACAGGGTTTTCCAATAAGAGGTGTTATTTGATATTCAATCTTAAAAGATCAATGGTTTTGTTGCTTGTGTGGCCACCGCCTTGTTAAAAGTAAACGTTGACAAGATCAATACCATCCAATTCCGGCCATAAAAAATCATTAATCATCTCTCGATAGCGCAATCCATTCACCGTAACTGTTGCTCCAGCCTCATTTTCGAAAAAGTAAGGTCCAATGACTCCGCCGGACCATAAACCGCACCAAACAGTCACATGTTGAGGACAGAGAGGCTTTTCAACAATAACTCTTGGGTTTTCCGAGCCCCAGATGCGACAATTTTGCTTTTTGACGAAGCCACCGAGGTGGAAATGGGCCTCATCACTCAAGATGTTTTACATTTGAGTTACTCAAGTGAATTTTAATAATTTCAATGCGTTGTTGAAGCGTGTATCGTTCCATTATTATTAATGGCGTAGTTTCTACTTGTCAAATGTCAAAAAATGACAGCTTCAAAAGTAACATCTACCGAAATAGCGGGCTATTCAAAATAACACCTCTTATTGGAAAACCCTGTATGTTCCGAAAATTATAAAAAACACACCACACTCTGTTATTTTACCGTTTCTGTTGCTTTAAATGCAACACGTAGAAAAAAATACTATTTTATACATATTATTTTCAAATTATTGGTAAAATTGCTAAACGCGGGATTGCAGGCCATCCGAATGAATTACGAATTTCAGTAAATTACGAACATATTAACTCGTGTTCATGGAAATTTGAATTGATAAAATTGTTTTTTTAACCTAGATAGTGTTTCGGATATACATTTCCGATTCTTATTTATATGAGATACCAAGAATTTTTAAAAGTCTAAATTAATATTCAACACCTTTTTCCTTTAAACTTATTTGAAGGTTATACCCAACAATGTAATATATCATTGAAGAAGAAGATACATAAAATAGAACGGTTTCAAAGGCCCGTCTCCCCAATACTCTGCTCTATGATGCTGTCGAACAAAACCAGTAAGCTCTGTACATTATTAATGATATACAAGTCAAAGTATAAATGTAACGGGTTGTTTCCTTGTTTAAAAAGGCAGAGAATCTACACACTTAAAATTACAAACAGCATATTTACTGTTCCTTTAAAGCTTTCCGCTTGTCTGGTACTAGTTATAAATTACCCTCGTTACAATAAATCAATCAGGATATGATTAATTCCATCTCTTTCTACATACAGTTATCTGCGAATAAAATCATCTTTACCTGCTGCTTCTTCTTTGTCCGCACACAGTAATTAATATTACAAACTCCTGCAATAATGAGCATAATAAATACATGTTTGTTGGTGATAATTATGATGTATTGTATTCGATTTCATGAACTTTATCGGATATAACTGGTTGGTTATGAATTTCTTCGTTTGGTAGTACGATTTCAACAACTGGATTCTTTCGCAATATGATTTTTTACACTGACCAGAGCAAGGTAAAATGAAGTCTTTGGATGTGGGTTGGAGGTGCTTTCTCCAGGACGAATGGCCAGTGCTAAGTCGACCTCATATTGTACTAACACTTACTGCAAAAAAACGCTATTTCAAAAAACTATTCCATTTTCTTTTTTTAATAATTACAAAAGGAATAAATTTACATCGAAACGGTTTTAATTTGGACGTTTCATTAAATCTTACATTTATGTCATAGGGTAGGTCATTGCCTAACTAAATAACATCTAATTCTATGTTTTTTACATAGGTAGTACGTAGGTTTTTAAGGTACAAGTAGGTGTTATGGCATTTTACGCTTGATTCTGGGAAAATTTAGTAAGAAAAAACTGTTTTTACTGTTGAAGACAGATTTAGAATTAAAAAAAACATCTTTAAGATAAATTTTCATGTTTTCAAGTTGTCATTTTCTTCTATCTGGAAACAAAATCAAAGCAACATGCCCTCTTTAGTTATTTTCTCATTGTTTTGCAATTATTATGTTCCACTCATTACAGGCAACACAGAATGTTATTGCGGGAAAAAGTATCCACCAATCACGAGATTGCGATTTGAACTCGCCCGCAAAACAGCATAAGTCAGTTAATTGGTTATTTGAATGTAAAAACAAGCGTTATCCGCCATCGGAGGGTCGGTACCTACTACCGAGCCACATGAAAATCTCGCGGTGCGGGTAATAAAAAAGGCGAAATACAAGGTTTAAACCAGTTCATTAGAAGTCAATGAAGAACGTAGATGATTGTTGGAAGGGGGCTTTAATGAAACTTCTATCAATTCAACGATTTCTTAAATTCCTTGCATTGCGATGCCATGTTTGGAGTTTGGACGTCAAAATTAATAACAAGATGACTGAAGAACCATTGAAATAAAAATAAAAATTAGAAAGATACTATGAATACTAACATAGCATATCCATTATTTTCATTTACTAAAAAGTAACGAATTATTTTGGTTCTATGTAAATGTGTCAAAAATTAAAACGAAAATATCAGCGACATCTATTAATTCATTGCCAAATCTGTGAATTCTCTCCACGACAGAATTCAACACAGAGTTATTGTTGCGAAACAATATGTTCCATCTAGCGTGCTTCGGAGGTACATGTAATGGTACGTATACATTTTCGAACCGAAATGCGAACCGAGCCACGAATTACGGGAAAGGAACGATTCCCATGCGTTGGGATTCGGCAGTTAGTCAGTTTGGCTCGCGTGTATAGTATACGTGGCATTACGACAACAAATTAATAGCATCAGGGCAGACCAATCTACAATTAACAAGTTCATACATTAACAGGAGATAATTTCAATAAATTGAGCACACTTCGTAAATTCACATAATTCATTTCATTTATAAGAATTCAAATTTTTAAATTAATAAAGCGTAAAGATGTAATAATTTTGTAAGCAATGAGAGTAAAAATGAGGAGGCCAAATGCATGCATTATATTCTACCTGACTTTTAACCAGAGATGTGTATAATCGATTCTGAAAGTAAATCCAACAATTTGTAATCCTTTACTGGTAAATAGTTCAGAGACTAATAAGATTGATATTATTAATTGAGTAGTCGAATAATAATTGTAGGTTATGTAGAAAAACTCATGTTAATGGATTTTAATACATTTATAAGTCGATGAGGCTCGCTATCCATCACATCGCCAACCCTTCGGTGGCGCAAAGAGGAGGAAGGAACTCGAACAATGTCGAATTGGTACGTGGAATATTAGAGGAGGTATGGAAAGAAAGATGAATGAATTGTGTGACACGATGGTTAGCAAATGTTTGGACATACTTTGTGTAACAGAGAGCATGAAAAAAGGGAGCGGTACAATGCAGCATAATGATAGGCTCGTCATTTGGTCTGGGAGACCAGATACAGAGAGGGCGTGTCAGGGTGTTGCAGCACTACTGTCTCCCAGAATGATTGAATGTATGTTGCAGTATGAATGTGTAAGTCCGAGAATAATGTGGATTAGGTTCAAAATCGGTTTGACAAGGGTGTTTCTTGTTGTTTGTTATGCCCCTGTCAATTCTGAGAGTGACGAAGAGAAAGATGATTTTTGGACTGGTGTGAATGATGTGATGAGACTGAAAAATATTAATGAAAGGATTATAATGGCAGGCGATTTGAATGGGTGGGTAGGAATTAGACGTGACGGATTTGAATCGGCCTTAGGTATGTTTGGGGATAAAAGAACGAATGACAACGGGAACAGAATACTTGAAGTATGTTTAGAGTGGAACCTGTTTGTGTCCAATACTTTTTTCGATCATAAAGGTATCCACCAATATACGTGGGAAAGAGGAAATGAGAGGTCAATTATCGATTTTGTAGTAATTGACTCTAGGTTGAGAGCCGTTACCGAGGACACGAGAGTTTTCAGAGGGGCAGAGGTTGAAACTGACCACTTTCTGGTGGTGTCGAGAGTAAACCTCTTTCGCGGTTGGTGCTCTAAAGTGAAAACGGTACTAACTCCAACAAGAATCAAAATAGAAAAACTACAAAACGATAATGAGAGGAGTAAGTATGTGAATTGTGCAGAGATGAGATTGAATGAGAAAAAAATGGATGGTCTAAGCATAGACGAAACATGGAACCACATAAAAGTGAGTCTTTGTGAATCTGCTAGAGAGGTGTGTGGAATAAGTACGCAAGGTAGAAAGAAAGGTGATGCATGGTGGGATGATGATATTAAAGCACTGGTCTCAGAGAAGAAGAAAGCATGGTTATGTCTGATTGCGGCTGGCAGTGCTTCCAGCGAAGAGAAGGATCGAGCGAAAGAAGTATATAAGGAATGTAAGAAAAAAGTAAGAGTTGGAGTGAAAGAACGAAAGAAACGCCTGGAAGAGGAAGAAGGAATGAAAATGACAAACCATTTCCAAGAAAACATTAAGTTGTTTTGGAAGGAAGTCAAAAGGTCCCGGTGTGGCCCTGAAACCGGAAGCATGAAAGTAATAAAATCGAATGATGGAAGAATGTTGACGAATGAGGAAAAAATAAAAGAGAGATGGATGAAGTATTTCGAGGAAGTCTTTGAAAGCGAAGTGAGTGACAGTGATTCTAGCGGCGAATCAGATATGAACGATGATGGACTGAATGTTACCGAAATTAGCATGGATGAGATAGAAAGATCAATTAAGTGTATGAAGAATGGTAAGGCTGTCGGTTTCGACAATATTGCTGCTGAATATTTTAAAGGAGGTAGCCGTATAATTCTCACATGGTTGTGCAATCTTTTTAACCAATGTTTAAAGGAAGGTTACACGCCTTTAGATTGGAGAAGAGCAGTGATCATGCCATTATACAAAGGTAAAGGGTCACGTATGGAATGTGGGAATCATAGGGCTATTAGCCTGCTAAGTTCAGTTGGCAAGCTGTATGGTAGAATTTTGATTGAAAGGGTAAGAAAGGAAACAGAGGATAAAATATGGGATGTGCAAGGTGCTTTTATGAGTGGAAGGGGGTGCATGGACCAGATCTTCTCATTGCGTATGCTCACCGAGAAGTTTCTGGCAAAAAACCAGAAACTTTTCTGTGCCTTTGTAGATCTACAAAAAGCATACGACCGAGTTGACAGGAAAAAGCTATGGAAGGTGTTGTCCAAGTATGGAGTGAATGCGAATCTGACTCAGGCAATTGCGTCTCTATATGAGGGAAGCGTTGCATGTGTTAGGGTGAACGGTGGTTTTACGGGGTGGTTTAATATCACAAAAGGTGTTAAACAAGGCTGCGTAATGTCACCGTGGTTATTCAATCTATACATGGATAATTGTATGCAAGAATTGAAAGATGTGGGATTGGGCGCGAATTTGAGTAATCTGAAAGTATGTTGCCTGTTGTATGCTGATGATGCGGTGCTGATGGCTAATAGTATGGATGATCTGCAGTCTCTCGTGTCTAGGATGAACGAAGTATGCGTGAAGAATGAGTTAATGATGAATGTAAGTAAGTCTAAAGTAATGGTGTTTGAAAGAGAAAGTACGAAAACAGTGTGTAATATAGCTGTGAATGAGGAATACTTGGAGCAGGTGGATGAATTTGTGTATTTAGGAAGCATGTTTACGAGAGATGGGAAGGCTGACAGAGATATTGAAAGAAGAGTAAATGCAGGTAACTCCATTAATGGAGGACTGAACGCAGTTGGCGCTAACAAAAAATTGTCCAAAGAAGCGAAGTTAGCAGTCCACAATGGAGTGCTGGTACCTACCCTGATGTATGGAAGTGAGGCATGGAACTGGCAAAGAAAGGATGAAAGTAGATTGAATGCTGTTGAAATGAGATCCCTGAGGCGTATGTGTGGTAAAACCATGTATGATCGTGTGAGGAATGTGGATATCCGCAAAGAGTGCAAGGCTGATGTAAGCGTAATGAGTAAGATCAAGAAAGGGACGCTTAGATGGTTTGGGCATGTAGAGCGAATGAGCGAAGAAAGGAGTGTAAGGAGAATATACGAAGCAAGTGTGAATGGTAGCAGAAGTCGGGGACGCCCGAGGAAGACATGGCACGACCAAGTGAATCAGATACTTGAGTCGGGCCATGTCAAGAGTCAGAACAATAGAAGAGTATGTATGAGACGATGTATGAATGTGAATGAGGCAAGGAGTGTGTGCCAAGACCGAGTTGTTTGGCGGTCCGTCCTCTCTGCCTACCCCTGCGGGGAAACGGCGTGATGGTTAGTTAGTTAGTTAGTTTATAAAAAAAACAGAAATTACTTTTCCATGCAACTGTGTTAACAAATAACATTACTTGGCATGTGAAATTAACTTTTAGAATCAGAGAATATCTTTTAGGAAGTAAGTAGGTACCACTAACATCTGAACACCGTTTGATATTTGACAGAATATTAGATAGGTACTTTATCTAAGATATTATCTAGCTGTTACAGCATTCATCGATTTGGGAGGCGGAGTTGGGAACCGCCATAGGCATAGAACACCTCTGCCATAGGTCACCCCGAGTGGTTTGCTACATTTGATGATATAGCAGGGGCGCCCGGGTTCATCGGATGAGGTGTGTTCAGGATGCGCCTGCCCATCAGCTGCGCGGCGTGCCAGATCGGAAGATGCTGATTTGGGGAGACCCTTTGACCTCTCCAGCTGGTCTCTCTTAACCCATTGCCTTTCGCCGCAGCGGAGGGGATAGATCATTCGTCCGTCACTCCTGGACACATTGATCCCTAGATTCCTACCCACCCCTCATACTTTTTCCTTCCCAGAACTTTCTCCCCATCAATATCCTTTAAAACAACCTCCACACAGCATCCCCCAAAAAAACATAGGCCCTGAGGGAAATGTGTGTGGTTATGTAAAAAAAAAACATAATTTTTGCCATGGCGGATAATGCTTGTTTTTACATTCAAATAACCAATTAACTGACTTATGATGTTTTGCGGGCGAGTTCAAATCGCAATCTCGTGATTGGTGGATACTTTTTTCTACCTAAACTTATCCCCAGTGAAAATCAATTTCTATCAGACTTATTTTTAAAAAATCCCGTTCATCACTGCATAGTTTCGCAAGCGGGTTAAAAATTATCCTTAAAAAAAACTTTATCCTCAATCAGCGTCTAAGCCTACTCGTGGTGAAATAATGTGATGCGATAAATACTTCAGATAATATATTCAAGATAAGCTGCAAGTTGCAAGTGCATTAATGGGAACAATAGAAAATAATTCCTTGTTTTCAGAGCATTATGTTAACAAAACAATCGTGAAACAACAACTATATAGTTTCATGTTTTTACTCAACGCCATGCTTTGGTATTGGAGATATGCATTTATGTTTAAAATTAAATAGACGATGGTAGGTAGTTACATGTTTAAAGTCGTTTAATGTAGAAGAATTATAGTTTGTGACTTTACAGAGCCATACTTGAAAAATAACTGGATAAGTCTACAGATGTGTCTACATCAGTGATAAGCAACAA
Source organism: Hesperophylax magnus (assembly GCA_026573805.1). Classification (NCBI taxonomy): domain Eukaryota; kingdom Metazoa; phylum Arthropoda; class Insecta; order Trichoptera; family Limnephilidae; genus Hesperophylax; species Hesperophylax magnus. Next base: position 23,997,670 of record JAIUSX010000012.1, read on the forward strand.
GCGGCCAGGGAGCCCATTTCGTATAGCCCGTGAAACTATTCGCAAGTCCTTAATAAAATATTCAAAAAATTTCCAGTAAAAAATATTAAACGTTTTTTGTAAAAGAGTTAGGCGGAAAATTTTTGTCTTTATATCTTGATATTTTGCAAGGATTCCGTTTTATAAGGGTAATGTTTCTGGAAACGTATAAATAACAAAAGAGAGATTGAAATTTCTCATTTAATAGCCAGCGTTTGGATTTACGGTTGCTACGATTAAATATTTTACATTAACAAAATCTGTTTTTACAAAATACGAAAGGTTTTCGCAATAAACTTTTGCCTGTCTACACAGAGAAAACTAACTGATAAAAAAATATTGCTAATTTGTAAAGAATCTTTTCAAATTACTCGTAATCCAGGTAAAAACGGGATTGCAGGCCATCAACGAATGAATTGATAGGTATCCTGATAAACTTTTTGTAAAATACCAATGTTTTGTCACGACGTTGGCACACGTATTCATAAAAATCCTAACATTTTTGCATTTCGTAATTTTATATTATTAAGACAAAGGCAGGTGCAAGAACACTTGTTCCGATATTATTACGAATGTATTAAAAGTTTACCAGGAAGCAGCCTGCAGTCCTGTTTTTAACCGGATATAGAATAATTTGAAGAATTTTTTTAATTAATTCTTCGTGGACTTTGTAGGTATCAGTTGCCCAAAATTGCAAGCATTTTTTATATGCAATTTCAACATTTTAGAATGATAAAATCGACAAAATTTACTGGTTTAGCCTTGTAGACAATAAAAATCGTCTGCGCAGCTTATTTTTTTAGAAAATATAAATAGGCTTGCGGTACCACCAACTAGTGACTGCAAAGTTAACCACGTCAAGCTGCATGCACCATACCCACAGCGGCCAACGAATAAATTTAATATTTATAAATTGGCCCTCCCGTTAAAAAGGTTGCTCGTCACTGATCTAATAACTAAGATCGAGTTGTTTCTCTGAATTTGAACAATTCGTCAAATTTCGAAGCTAATTTTTAAGTTCTGTTATTATATCATTATGGGCCAGTTGCTTCACAGAACTGAAATAATAAAAGAACTTGAATAAAACTTTCACAAAACTTGAAAATTAACTTCGAAATTTGACAAATTGTTCAAATTATGTGAGACATCCCGTCTTAAGTTAAGCAGGTGACATTTTAAGTCCGTATTATAACATTAAAACATTATTGGAAGCTTTTCGGCTCAATCTGCTTAAATTATTTAATTTAATCAAATCCCTGTGGCCTGTTCCGAGTATTAAAATTTGGCTTCTCCGTTCCTAAAATCGAACAATAAAACACACAAATACCTACTGGCAGCGCTAGCATTTAAATATTATATGCAGTATTTTTAATATTATGTCCTCTACGTGCAAAGTAGTCCTAAAACATACAAAATTCACTAAAAAACTCTTAAGTTCCTGTTTAATATCTGTAATATAAATTAATAGCGCTGGCCCATGAAAAATTGTAGAATGTGTGAAGCCGAAAGCATTTATAAAAAAATATATTATTTTTCTCTTATTCCGCTTCACTCTTAATACGCAATATTTCACTTTCAAATAAATGGATTTAGCTTTATTAATTCAAAACATGATTTATTATGTCGGGGGAGACGGAAAAATACGCACTTTTAATTTTAATTTCGTTTATTAAGTCACTTACGCGATATGTCAATTAGTATGCGGCGCTGTTATAGTCGCAGCCGACGGCGACTATGTTCATATCAAGAGTTGGATTATATTCATAATATCGTATTAGAATTAAATCACAAACCAGTCTATACAAACCTAGCGTAGCCCACAAACTACTTGAAAACTGGGATATAACTCTAAAGGGGACGCGAGCAGGCGTTATTAAAGGTTCACCAAGATTTATAGTAACTTTTAGTAATAATATAACTAAATTCAAGTATTAATTCAAAGTAAACATTCCATATTTACCGTGAAGCGGAATTCGTAACCTTTACCAAAAATATATATATTTACATCAAGACTGCTGCGAATGAATACCGTTAGTAAACTTGAAAAAATTACAACATCTGTCAAAACATTAGACAAAAGAAATAAGTACATTTCAAATATAGAATTATGAATTATTTAATTAAATTTTTGTACCTACTTTATGGCTTGTCTGAATGGTTCCCACAATCATTAACAATTTTGAAAATCTATTCAAATCACAGCTCTAGAGTTAATTGAAACCGAATGACACGTAGACACACCACCGAGGTTATTAATTTTAATATGTAATTTTTTACCTAACATCACGTTCATTCGTAAAATGCATTGTACGTACATTTTGTAATATTGATCGATGTACTGGATGCAATCTATCAGCCAAAAGTTTTGATTTTTTGTAATAGATTATCTAATTTGCAGATAGTAGTATTATTAGATAGTCTGGAAAAAAAATGTACATCGTCGTCGAGACGATTTTTCACGAAAACGGCGCTATAAAAATTATCTAAATATTAAAAATTTCAAACTTTTTTTTGATTAATGTGTATTATAGTTTTATGTAATCCTATTATAATCGAAATTAATTGGGTTTTTTTAACTTGTATGTCACTTGGAGGCTTGCGTTTCCACTATTCATTCATTTTTTAGTTTCTATTTATTTTGTCCGCCTGCACAGATAAGTTGTAAATCTGTAACCGCTAGTTATACTAAGCGGAATAATTGAATTTACAATAGGGTATTTTCACTGTTTTTTTTTATTCAAAAAAAAAGAAGAAAAATATAACATTAATGATTTTTTATGTTGACGAATAAATTTTTTATAGTGTTTTTAAATGTGCAATTTTCGATTTGCCGCCAAAACGTTTTAATTCGTGAATTCGGCGGCGTTGACGTCACACTGGGCGACGTTGGTGACAGCCGTCTTACCAGACATTAGCGTTTTCTATGTCATAATGACGTTGTAGCTAGTTGGAATCGTTTCAGAATGTGCGATTTTAGATCGTTTTGTAAATTGTTACTTATGAATGAAAAAAATAAAATTACAAATTAGTTTTTCTTACATCTTAAGGCGATGCCATACGTAGTAATGCAAAATCATGTGTTTTTGGTTTGAAAATTTGGTCGCCTAGAAATGTTTCAGGTGCTTTAATTAAATACTGCGAGTAGAATACATCTTGGCCTTTGAAATAAGGGATTATTTTTTAGATAATCTCTTTTTATAAACCCAGAAAAATAATGTATAAGGCCTATGAAAACTGCTTTAAAGTTCAAAATATCCTACTTACGAACCCATTTTCGGTTATGATTTTATTGTATAATGTGGAAAATTAAGTTATTTATAAAATGATCGAAAAAAATTAAGTATTTATGCCTGAACATACACAAAATAAAATAAAAGGCACTTTTTGGCCATGTTTTTTTCTTGCATAAATCAAAACAGGCGGATGGTGTTAAGCGGGAATTTAAACCTTATCGCCATCTACGTAAGGGTTGTTATTGATAGCGGCTCAATTTAAAATATTAAACGACGTAGTGCATCGCCTTAACGGTATTCATAGTTTGTGAAAATAATCCATTATAATTGCCAATCAAAATAATTGCAAATTTACAAAAAAATATTAAATTTTCATTTAATGATAACATGCCTTTATTCGAGGCCATGTACTTATCCAGAATATGCTTTTTAATTAGGTTATAGCAAAAAGTGTTAATTAGATATTCATACCACGCTAGCTGCATTTTTGAATTACCTCTGCGTGTGTAGCGAGGAAGGTTTAATAAAGCCAAAAAAATGGATTTGCTTTTTCCACAGACGATGTTAATGAGTCAATTACCTTGATTCGGCTTGGTTTAGGTTCAATAACTCATTGGCTATGCTGTGTTCACTGAGAAGAAATCATTATCAATAAGAGACAAATAAATTTCATAAATATACAATTTAATCCCTCAATTTGTTCGATTTTGGGAAAGTAAAACGTAAAACGGGTCTCGCAAAAATCGTTTTGTCTCCTTCATTATCATGGTGAAAATTATGATCTAAACGGTGTTAGAAAGAGAAAACACCAAGCTTTATATTAAAATCTAGAAGCCAACGTCAGAAGAATTAAAATGTGCAGTAGAGAAAAATTTATTAAGCTTGGTGAATGTTTTTTGCATGAAATGGCGAAAAATTTAGTTGATGTTTAGAATACGTTCGTCCCATAGACATATGAATTCCTATGTCTGTGGTTCGTCCAATAAAACGTGTGTATGTTCAATTTTTTTATTGCCAGTAATTTTATGAATGAGCCATTTCTGAATTTTTTTTTGTTTGCATTTGAAATTTGAATATTTCAAAAATTAAATGTTTATTTCTAATAATTTGAAAGGGAATTTTATCATCTTTCAAAAACAGTTAGATAATCCATTTATTTGGATTTTATCGCAAAGCTGAAATACTCTTACATGACAGAATCAGAATGAGAGTCCTCGGGAGTTAAGTAGACCCGAGTTGATCAATAACAATTGTCAATGGTTAGGCACGTTAATTTTCGTCATTTATGCGATTGACGAAATTGCTAATTGATCTTTCCTGAAGCAATTGAAGCGATTGACAATCGAGTACTTCCATTGATGGGGGAATGACGTGTATTTTGATTGAGCGCATAGACGCCATAGACAAACGACATTGGCCGTTTTGCTGTGCGATTGAAAATCGTTCGTTCAATTGATTTATCTAAATAACCCTTTCACCGCGGAATGAGATTTTTTTGCTTATTATTACATTATACCGCAACCGTTCAGAGTTAATCAAAAGATTTCCACTGTGTTCGTAGAACCATAGATTATGTTTTTGATTTTTGTCCTTTTAAAATAACTGGCCATATTAATACAACATGTATTTAAGAACGTTTTATTGATTTACCTTGATTTTTCTTGTAATGAAAAATATTCGAATTTTCATGAACTTTGTGTTCCAACATCATGATAATATATTCGTAATTTACTAAAAGTTTATCAGGAAATCTGTTAATTCATTTACAAGGCCTGCAATCCCGCTTTTAACCAGATTTACCAACAATTTGAAGAGATTTTTAATAAATTGGCAATATTAATTAGTAGACGTTCACGCAGAGGAAACTTACCGATTAAAATATTAATAATTTGAAGAATCTCTTTAAATTATTTGTATTTCGGTTAAAAACGGAACTGCAGGCCTATAACCAATAAGTTGACAGGTTTCCTAATAAACTATCAGTAAACACGAATTTGTTATGGCGACGTCGGAACACGTGTTCATAAAAATTCTAATATTTTAACATGGTCATCGTGTATTACCAGGTCAAACGTAGATGCATGAACACGTGTTCTGACATATTACGAATGTGCTAAAAGTTTAGAAATACCCGACGTATTAAAATGTGGAAATTTGAATGTAAGCGTAATGAATACAATGAAGAAAGGGACGCTTAGATATTAGCAACTTTATGTGTTTTTTTATGACCTCTCATTTTTGACGGGACAACTCAGGACAAGTATAAAGTCACAAAAAGTGTGAACAAATCCATTAAATATGTTATTGTAGGGTTTCGAAGGCTAGTTTTTTTTAAACTTTAAATCACTTGATAAAAAATGTGTTGATTTGTCAGTGTGTTAAGTTGTCATGGAACGTTTATGAAATTGAAGGAAATTATTTTTTTTCTCAGGGCCTCCTGTGATTATTTATGATTTTGGAACGTACCTACATCGGATGAACGAAGAATGATGTGATGATGATGTTAGTGCTTTTTTATATAGTGAAATCACATATTAACCCCTTCATCCCCAGTGTAAATTCAAATTAACACGGACTTTGTATTTTTTTTTACCGTAACGGTAGCGATTTAGAAAAACCATGTTTTTGTTTTATTATAGCTTGTAATATTTTCAAATTAACGTAGAATAATTTCAAAAAAAAAAAATTTAATACCAGAATTTTTTAATAATTTTCTGAGGTATTATCAAGCATTACATATTTAAAATATGTGGAAACAATAATGCGGGTGTGAAAGGGTTAAAAAATAACAATGTAAAGACAGGTACAAAAATATGTTATCAGGATAGAAAAGAACAATGACGAAATTGAAAATAAGAGGTTAGATTAGTTTATGTAAGGTTAGGTTAGGTAATAAAGCTTAGGTTAGTTTGTTCTTTTCTTCTATTTTCTTCAATTATTGTTCTGTTTTGTAATGTAAACTAAAAAAAATAAACTTACTTGTCCCGTTGGCGTTCCTCCCCAGGATCTTTGCTGTCCCGTTGGGAGTGTCCGTGTTGGGATGGGGGTGGGGCGTGTGGGGGGTGTGCGGGGTGTGAGGGGCCGCGGGGGGCGCCGGGGGCGAGGGGTGGGCGGCGCTACCCGCCTCCATGCCCGCCCTGCACCACACCATGCACTCTGCAAGCCGCCTAAAACAACTATCACCCTAGAAACACTTACGATTTTAATTTTTTTAGTCTTGAAACTTTTCAGTCTTTCAATTTCTAAAATTTTAGATTTTTAGTCTTGGTACTTTTAAGTCTTTAAAATTCAAAAACTTTTAGTTTGTAGTCTTGTATCTTTTTAAGTCTGTAAATTTTTATTTTTTGTCCTTTAACTTGAAAACTTCTTGATTTTTAAAGTCTTGGAATTTTTTGGTGTCAATTTGTAAATTTTCTGTTTTTTGGTAACCAAAACTCTTTTCAATCACGTAACTTAGTTGTCTGCCTTTGTTTCGGATATTGATGGTCTTTCAGTCTTATAACTTTGCTACCTTTCAATTTTCAGAAAATATTATCTTTTTAAGTCTTTGTTTTCGTTCAGTCCCGATTTTCTTTCTTCAGTTCAGTCTCAGTGTGTTATTGTTATTTCGAGTCGGGAAACTTGCTGATTTTTTAATTCTTTCTGTGATTTAAAATTCAATGCTTTATTTATAATATCATCGATACACACCCCTTTACGTTTAGAGAACTTCAATAAAATTTAAATTGAAATTTTATATTTTTCAGTGTTTGTGTTATTAGTTTTCAGTCTGTTTTTCGAATCACAATTTCTCCCACGTAACACAATAATCTTTAACAATCGTAATTTCAGAAGCGTCTGGCAGGTACAAGGTGTGTTTTAAAACAAAAAGTGCATATGTATTTATGAACTCGTTGTTTTAGTATAATAAACAATTCGCAATGCAACGCTGCACTCACGCCAAACCGAACGAATTGTTGGCGTAAAAAAAACTCCGAAGCTTTTTCGCTTTTTCTGGCGTTCCGGCGCGTCGGCTATCGTCCCGTGTTTTTACGCGGGAAACAAACCGAGCTGTCAAACGTAAACGTAAAAGCGATATTGTAGGTTAGTTTTGTATAGCCGCACGTGACCCAAACCGTTCGGCGGACGGCATGCGACTAAAGCAGGGGGACGAAATGCATTCTATTCGCCCCAAACCCCAACCTTCTTCCAATTCGGGAACCCTTTCGGCTTGTTTGTTGCCCTTTGTGGCGCCATTTTGTTCGCAGCGCACCTGGCGGCCGTTTGTTGAACAACTCGAATAGAAAAGTTTGCTGTTGTTTGGGGGAAAACATTTTCAAAATATTTTATTGTATTTAAATGGTACGAAATGTGACGATAAATAATACTTATTATGAAGTTTTTTTTTTGTATTAGTCAATTCACCCTAAAAAGAGTGCTATAGTTATTATTGGTAGGTACCGGTAGGAAGCTTTTTTATACCATTTCAGTTATTAAGTATAGTATAATTTGTATGAAAACTAAAGATTCGATATTACACGTAGGTATTTCATGTTTTTCGTTAGCCGTCTCCATTTTTCTTCTATATTTCTTATTCACGTAAAAATAATAAACGAGAAAATTTCGTAAAAAGATAGTATTTTAGTTTAGTTTTTATTTCTAAATGATTCATAAATAGCTACCTCCAACCTACGTGTATTTTGGTGTTTAAACAAATAATATTTTTCTGTTTTTAAAATTATTATTATTGATACATAAACATGTGTTTACCTGCTATATATATTGTCTAAATAATAGAATACACTAAAATGACACCTCAGTTGGTAAACAGGTAGGTTAGAAATAATAATTATAAAATTATTATTAGTAAATGTCATTGAAGGTATTGAAAATGACATTTTCTCAGTAGTATACCCATCTAGAGAGTCGCTGTAATTATATCGTTTGTCAGCGACTTGATAAACTATTAACTACCAATAATTTTAAGAGGTTCTTAATAAATTAGCAAAACTAATTTGTCTCCGTGCAATAATATAGCAAATGGGAAATCTGATGATAAATCTAGTGATTCCGATACCAAGATCCGAAAAGCCAAGGGATGTATTTGAATATCAAAAGAATTCTATTTATTATTCTCAGTCCCATCAATGATCTCTACCTAAAACAATGCTCACATTTTGCAAAATGGACATCGTTCGGAGCAATGGCGCTTTCAACGGCAGGACAGTAGGTACGTTCGGGGTGATTTTTATGCTGAAGTCGTGATGGCGGCAGTCATGAGAACCAGAGGAAAAAAATGTTTAGCAACGTTCGCGACCGGCGAGATGACGCTAAGCCAAGATGCCATGAAGCTTCGCACCGAGCTTGGCCAATGGGGTCGGCTCGCAAAAAGTGGCATTACATTAATATCAATTCATCGCTTAATTACGTACTTACTTACTGGCCTATGTAGTAAATAGTTAATAAGTTAGTGCTCGATCCTGGGAACTTAAGTACCCACGTATGACAAATAGTAATGTGGATCCACGACAACATATAGTAGGTACCTAGGTAGTTATAAAAAAGAACATTGAAGAAAAACACAGAAGAATAACATAGACCGGTCAGTGGCCAAGTTGGTAGTGAGGTCAATTCATCAGCTGGCTAGGTCCTCAATGACACAAGCAAAATTTTCCTCTTAATGTGTTGGTAGTATTTAAATTATTGTCAGGTTATGCGTAATGCGGTAAGGTTTACTTAAAAAAAATATATATGTATATATATAACCTAACCTATTCTTTGAACATGCTATGATATCAAAGAAGCCATTCATTAGATGTTTAATAAAACTATAAGAAAAACGCGCTCGTTTAGCATTTTTTAGATATTTTCATTTCTTTTCATACTGAAAAATAATGACAGATTCGGGTTTCAAACATAACCTCACATAACTAACTATACTATAACGAACTAACTATAGTTTGTTCTGAAATTGGGGTTGCTTGGTGTTGCCATAATCTATTATATAAAGTTGATTGTCTGTTCGTAGCGGGCGGCGCTTTGTATACAAATCTACATTTTTATTCTGAGATTGATGAAAATTTGCACACTTGATCTATAAAACAAGAGGAAGGTCACTGTATACATGAGAATTCGAAAAACCACCTGCATCCACTTTTATTACCCCCTAAAGCAGTATTTTGATGCCAATTTTTGAACATTTGAAATACAAAATATGATGAAAATTACTGTATACATCTGATTTCAAAAAATTCTGCATAAAACCCGGGCAACGCCGGGAAGTAATGAATAAAAAAAATATTTTATGAAATTTCTAGTCGTTCTTATAATTATTCTTAGTATTTGTGTATAGTAAGTACCTAAGCAGTGAATACGATGAAGTATTTTGCAGTAAGTAGATTCAGGTAGGTACATATATTAATCCCAATACTAATATTATATTCGTTCGATAAAATAAAGCATTCGTGACCAAGCCATCTAAGGGCGTCCATATATCTTATTACGCCCTGTATAACTATTCTTAGCTTTGCATTCCTTCGTGATAATCGTCATTTCACACTGTTCCTTACATAGACATTCGATACATTCCTCCTAATGATACAACTCAACTCTATTCGTTCAAAATACTCACTTAAATGAAGAAAAACCGATCGAAAAGAAACGGAATAGGTAGGTACCTTAGAAAAACATTTTACCATCGTGAAAAACTTTCATTCCTGATATTGAAAATTTTTTAAATTAAGAATCTTAATTTTAAAAGTTACGTTTTCAGAATAGACTAAAATGACAGCGGCATTAATATGAAATTAATTACTTCTCTAAATATGAAGCTAGCTTTATGTTTGTATTAAATTTTGTATTTGCACACGGGAATACTCAATTCAGAGAATACCATTTAGAAAATACATCATATAGTGTTTATGAAAATGGGTGATATATTCTATTATATATTATGAAACTCTAGAATGAGAAAAAATAAAACACATGGCTGATTATTCTTACGCTAGTATTGGGCAGTGTATGTTCATGGAGAGAAATTATTACGACTTTTTTAGGAACTGGTGTCGAAAACTCTACTAACCTTGTCAAATGCCGATGCTGTAATGTCATCCGATTTCAGAGAATTGCGTATATAGATATGATTGCCACCAAAATAATGCATTGTCATTGACACAGTGTCAATCTGCCGAATATCAGCTCAATCGGATGTCAGAAAGTTGGTTAATTTAAACTTCCAAGATTTTCATTAATTCATTACCGAAAACGAAAGCGAATATCAAATAGATGTATAAAAAAAAACAAAAACTGATGCATTTTATGAATTTTCTACAAGAGGTGATATTAAAATTCCATTTTCAAATATTGAACGCACCATAAAATTCGTACCTGAACATTGAAAAACTGCATACAGCTTTCCTTTGGTCAGAGAGCGTTTGGTCAAAAATGAATGCACACCACTGGTACCATACTACCTTGTTTTTTTTTTAACTACAGTCACATTGACAAAAAAAGGCATTCCTGTTCGCACTCACTCGAGTATTCTTAACGTTAAGAAATATCTACAAATAAATGTAATTCGGGTTTTCCATTAAAACCGATATTATTTTCGGAATGTTAGCAAGAACAAGTCTGGCCACATTTTGCCAGTATAGCTTTTCCTGTGGTACCCACGACCCACGAAGGGACCTGAATTGATAAGTCGAATTTTACATCGTTTCAGAAACGACTTTTTAGTATTTTTCGCGGCAATGTTGACTTTTTAATTAATTGGGAAAAATTATACGAATCTGATTTTTGATGGCTGCGATAAAATGGGGCTTGACTTGTCAAATAGAAGCGACTAAAAAAAAATTATTATTTGAACAATTAAAACGAACGTTCACATTTTGCATTGTAGTCAGTTTATTTTTTTGTAAATATGGGGAATTTGAAGAGTTCAAATTCCCCCAACTGTCTGGAGCTATTGGACCTAGGCATCCCCAGAATAGAAATAGATGGGGATAAGGAAGAAATGAAGAATGGAAATAGATGGGGATAAGGAAGGCGTGAAAGTATCTGGCTATTCAGATCTGATTTCCAAACACGGTTAAAGCCTTTCAAGCAACGTTTCAATTCTAAATAGTGGTCTTACGCTAGGTTGATACTGCTATTATCTTCCACTCTGGAACTTGCCGCAAGTATACTATATATTATTTCAAATGAATAAATTATTGCCACATAACACAAATTATCCAAACGCAATTTACTTGCGGGATTTGAACCAGTGACCTCCGGAATAGTTGAATGATGCGTCTCTACATCCCGCATGCATTATATAGAACCATTCCAAAAGTGTGGGTAGTTACCGTCACTTTTGTGTTAAACAAGTTTAAAATAAGTGGGTTCCTGCCTACTTACAGATTTCAAGAGTAAAACTGTCACTTGGATAGCCATTTGACTATTTTTTTCAGATCTGATTTTTACAGACAGTACAAAGATTCAATTCATTCTACAAACTTGTCTTCACAATATTTTCATCCCTGTGTTGTTTCGCATTACCTACGGGAGGTGAGATCACACCATGCTGTTCGACAATGATAACTTTGCAGGCGGCCAGAGGAGGAACTAAAGTTGACATGTTTTTTGTAATGTGTGATTTAACCTCCTCCATACATTTCTCCACTGCACTGAGAAAAATGAGTATTGCTAACTGGAGTATATACTATGAGTATAAAAACGGGATTGCAGTCCGTTTCCTTTTTAGTAAGTTCCCAATATATCGGAATACGTGTTCATGCCCCTGCGTTTGTCTTGATAATATATAATGACGCAATGCTAAATTGTTAGGATTTCTATGAACGCTTGTTCCGACATCATTATAATACATCGGTATTTTACTAAAATTTTATCAGGAAACCTATCAATTGAATTGTTAAGGGCCTGCAATCACGTTTTTAATCGGATCACGAATAATTTGAAAGATGATTAATAAATTAGCAATAATAATTTTACTCTGTTTCACATTCTTTACATTTACTCTGTTTTTACATTCCGGGTTTCGTCTTGCTAGTCGAGAGCATTACCCTTCGACCACGGAGGCCATCTCTCGCCAATTCGGAGTATTAGGGAATCAACTTGGAAAATAGGTAGGTACTAAGATGCATAGCAAGCCCAATATAATTTCGTTCTAAACTAAAAACATGCCTTTTTAGACTTTCATATCCTTAAGTTTAATATACCTGCGAGTAGGTACCTTTCTTGTATTGCTTACACAAACAACCTTATTACACTTTTCTTTTAGGATTTATGTAACTTTTTCCAAGCTTTTCATCTGAATATGTTTCCTACTGAGCAACAAAACACATTTTTAGAATGATACGAGTATATTCAAATAAAATCCCTGTACTGTACCGCCCACTATAAAATAAATACTGGGATTAAAAAATAGCACCTCCAGCAACATGCAATGCAAAGTTTTTCCAGTAATATATAATCTGCGAACAAAACTGTACATAAAATTCTCTAATACACAACAGTGAAAGTACACATTGAAATGAAAGTTACGTTTTTACGAAGTATCACGCTCTTTGGTGATACATTGGCTGGTGTATGCAATCTGTTTGCCCTTAAGTTATAATTTGTTATAATAGATTGTCTTTAGGTAGTACCTAAAGTCAGGGCCGGCCATGAGTCAAACGGCGCCTGGCGCTAGTAAAAACCCAAAATGAAATGAAAAGTCGATGGATTTATTATGAACTTGTATACACAACATCCAACACTTAAAGTGGCAACGCTAGCAATGCCACCAAACCAAAAGCTGCAAAGTTAAGCTAGTCGATCAGCAGGTCTAAGAAACTGCCCGAGTAATGATAACCATAGAATTTAGCAAATAATAATACCCTGGTCTGCCAGGGAGGCATTCAGCCCGGCAAAAAATCAACGCGGCAGCCATGAGAACTGGGAGAAAAAAACGTATCCAAGGGCCGGCCTCACGTTATGCGACGCGCGTCGGCTGCGCGGGATACCAGTTTTTGCTGCGCGCGGGTATGCGCAGCCGAGGAATCCGCGCAGGCGCAGGACGCTGCTACTTTTTGCCGCCAAAAGATGTCGTTTGACAGTCCGAACTGAGGTTATGAAGTGAGGCGATATTATTTTTAAGCTGTAAGTATCGGAATGCGGCGAAAAAGTCTCGACCATCCCTGTGATGTTTCCACCGTTCTCTTGAGATAAAATGAGCGTTTTACATTGTGATATTATTTTCTGTTGTCATCTAAAAACACTCAGTGACTTAAGTTGTAGTGTCCTTGCGTGCTTTAGATTCTGAAACAAGGGTTTAATCAAGTCTGATCAACCTTAAATATTACAAATTATATTTTTACTACGTAGGTACATTATTAAACCCCTACCTGATAACTTGATTTTGAGTTGCCATAAAGCAAAGGTATAAAATAAACTTTTAAAACAGGTATGTAACCTACCTAATGACTTCATTAAAAATATGATAATATTGTTTTACGTGAAATAGCTCTGGACCAGATATGAATAGCCTTACTCTATTATTTTTTACCCTTCTTCTTCCCTAGTTCTTCAGTCCCGCAACATTGTAAAATTTTCTTTTTAAAAACCGTCAGTTTCCCATAACTTGTATATATAGCTACTTGGTCGATGTACACATTAATGTTTTCTCAAGAACTCATATTTTTCTGTTTTTCCAACGCAGGGCAGAAATAGACCCACACTTTCCGAGAAATGTATATTTTTTCGCGCCAGCCAGCCGCAGGAATCAAGGACTGTGTGCAATATTGCAAGATGGCGCTGTCTCGCCATCAGGTACCGAGGTTCCCACGAGCTAAACGATGTTCCGCATAACCCAATATGGCCACGGGACTAGATCCAGTCAGTCCAGATAATCATATTGTTCTTGCGGAAACCCTCCCTCCAAGAACGTCCCTGGAGACTTGTAATGCGGCTGCGGGCGGGACATATGGACAAGCCACGAGGGACCGACAATTACAATATTGGATCGATTATTTACATGATTCAATTTAAATTGTTGACGTAATGTTGGAATAACGGGATTTCGGCACAATTTCAAGTGGATTTATTTAAATAATATTGTGGCAACACTATAGAAGTTTTTAATATGTACACCTAAGGTTCTTAGAAAATGTATTTAACATTGTTGGCTCATACTGGCACTTTTCGGAAAAAAAACGCAATGGGCCACTCGCAAGCTTGTGACGTCACACGAAGACTTGGGAGACCGAAAGGAACGATTTCTTTCACCTTTCACTAGGTATAATATGTAATATCACTTTTTGGTAAATCTAAGTTGATTGATTGTACATATACAGAGTCGAATTAAAGTTGTTAAAAATGTGGTAATCAGTAGTGAATGGTGGCAAAAGTCGGGGGTGCCCAAGGAAGACTAAACGTATCATATATGACTGAAATGATATACGGAGTCGAATTAAGGCGAAGCTTAATGCCAAATCACAATTTTGATTAATCTTTATAACGAATTGGTGTACATTATGAATACCAAAAAATATGCTTTAGATAAATTTAAGGTTTTCCTATCGTTTCGCTTGAGTAGAATACAAATAAAAAAATAAATTACTCAATAAAAAATATAAATAATAAACTACTAAAAAAAATATTTTTTCAACAGAAATGTATAAACGCATAAAGGAAACAACTTAAAAAAATACAGTTTTATAGCTAAGATTATCTGTGACAGTTTCATTTGATTAACTTTTTTGCTTTCTTATAAAATTATTTACAAAATAAATAAAAAACAGTTTTGTGCTTGAAATTGAACGTTTCTAGACTCCGTTTGTCAAGAGATTTTAATGCCTATTAACTACAATATAAGTTATACCAAGAATATACACATTTTTGGCTTGTATATAAAGATAAGCTTCCTCTTAAAGGCGATATATTTTTAACAGTAGGTAACAATGTGGTGTACAATAGTTAATGGTAGAAAAAGTCAGGGAAGAACGAGGAAGACATGGCGCGCTCAAGTGAAATAAATACTTTTCAATTCAACTTCAACCTTATTCCAAACCATTCATAACCATGAGCAACGCCGGGTACACTTCAGCTATTAAATATAATTTTGAGTACCTATATCTTTCCACGCACTGTAGGTTCGTACACACCACTACATATTTTGAATATATCACCATTCCACTGTTTAATTTGCAGCCTCCTCTGGTCTGGAGACCCAACGCACTTGGAAAAAACCCTTGACTCATCGCATAAACGGGCGGTCCGTTTGATATATTCCCAAACGGATTCATTATTTAGAGCACAGCCGTCAGGTGGGAATGCTGTCCTTGTTCTATCGGCATTTCAATGGAAGATGCTCTGAAGAACTAGCAACATATATCACTTCGGCACCGGTGCATTGTCGGGAAACATGACAAACGCGCGCCCAACATTGTATACTCTGTTGACATTATTTATCTCACGAAAACGGGTCGTTTCTACGTAACGTTATTGAGTTCAATAGTTTTTCGTGTTTCCTCTCTCCTCCAACATGAGTCTCTTCAAGACCCATTTTCATAACCTTATCTTCTCAAAAAGACCCTCCGCACTGCATTACCAATGATGACATGACCATGACATTATCAATGATGAATTTATTTTCCTCGGAGCCTCCTGCGTGAAGTTGATGTTAAAAAGTACCAATTGATATTTGACTTATTTTCGATTTGTACAAATTTAGGGTAGTCCCACAAAGCTGTCATATGGCAGCTTGTCTGTAGGTTCTAATTATTATTTTTTTTTTCTAATTATTTATTAAGTAATAGTAGAGGCAAGTAGGTAGATGCATACGACTTTTAAAAAACCTCTTTAGATATAACGATAAATGGCTGTAAGGAGCAAATTTAGTCAGTCCCCTCTGGCCCGTTATTTTTTTTATTTATTTACTTATTTATTACACGCCCTAGTGGGCTTTTCTTCTACCAATTAAACATTCTACTAATAACAAGATATGTAGGATACATTAAGAAATTCAAGGATACATGAAATTTTCATTGATTAACCACATCTTTATCATTTTGGGGCATAGTCTCTCATTTTTCTTAAATTTTATTGATTTTATAGAAAATCACTGGAATTATGTATTCGAGAGTACGGCTACCATATTTATTTAATATTCGGGGAGTTTTTAGGCCCTTTACTTCTTTAAATCTTGTGGTATGTTTGTATGCCAGTGGGTGTTTGTATTTATTTATTTATTTAAGGAGAAAACACAGATACAGACAGTAATTAAAAGATAATTTTGTAAAACAATAACTTGAGAATTCGTCTGCATCCTAACTATTCCTCACAGATTGACTGGTAGATAACAATTTTAAATGTTTTTTACATGTAAATAATGAAAAAGTATAAAAGAAAATTATTTTGTATATAGATAATGCTCAATGTCAAATAAAAGAGTACAAATATTCATATATTTGTCAACGTGTAATTGTTGGGTTATGTAATATAATGTGTATTTGTTGGGTTAGCTGGAAGAAATACGATGTAACCTATAAGCTATACCCTTTGTACTCTGTATTTTTGTGCAATAAATATTTTTTTGAATTTTGAATTTTTAACTAATTAGAAAATAAAAATCTTGTAGGTGTATCTGATTAAAAACATTCCTGTTAGATTCTAATATCAAAATTACAGAACCCTCACTACAACTTACAATGATGGGAGATAAAATATAATATATTAAGGCAATCCACTAGTCTTTTTTTATTTCAAAATTAGAAGGAGCCTTATCAAAATACACTGTAAAACTCAAAATACACTAAATGGTGTTTTTGAAGAGGTCCGGAATAAATGAAAGAGGTATAATAGTTTCCGGTAGCTAGTTCCACATACGAGCCGACTTAGACGAAAATGAGTCTAAGAAACAACTCATTCTCATGAACCAAGGATCATCTGTGAACGGGTATTCCGCTCGCGTCCCTCGAGTTTCGGGCACCTTCAATGCTGCTAGTTCCTTAGAGCAGGCCCAAATAAATAACTGTAAAACAGACTAAGCATTCCCACATTTCGGCTGTGCATTTAATATGGCAATCCCACTGTTTACATAGCAATGATTCTCCAAAAACCGTCTGCAATGATAACGATCATTGGAACAATACTAATTTAAAAGAAGCTGATAGCCTTGCGATGTTGTGGAAGTAAGAAATTTAGTACATAGGTAATATTGGAAGGTATAGGTCAGAGATGGGCAAACATTTTGTAAGGAAAGGGCCAGATAAAATAAAAAATTATCTAGGCGGGCCGGAAAAAAAATTAATAAAATAATTTTTTATAAGTGATATAAGTACTTTATTTTTTAATTTTCTACATCATGCATAATATTGAGTACATTATATGCTAAAATGGTAAAAAAGTAACAAAAAATTATTATTCTTTAGAAGAGTATGAAGGCGTATGTGATAGATGAAACTGTGGCTGAGCTTCTAAAAGTTTATCATAATCTGGTAAAAACTGGGATGAGCTGATTCGCAGTAGTGAAGCTAAATGGTGGTCAGTCAATCGGGTTCTAACACTGTTTTTGCGAAGCTTCATAGTAGAAAACACCTGTTCACAGATGTAGGAAGATGCAAACATCGCAATTATCTTCTGAGCGTGAGATTTCAGGTTTGGAAAACTTGATTTTGACAGGGTATTGTAGAACTCAATTTTGGAAACGTTGAGAAACAGTTGTTTCAATTCAGTGTTACATTGCAACTCAATCGATTCGAGCTGCAATTCTGGTTTGACTGATTCACAATCCATATTAAATGGCATGCTAAAAATGTCCAGGTCCTGTTCTATATCTTTGAAGTCTTGGAATCTTCGTTCAAATTCTTCATAAAGATATTTCACGCTTTTCTCATAGTTCTTAAGTTGGTCCTCCCTAATTTCGTCCATTCCTTTTTCTTCCATGAAAGAGATTATTTCGTTTTTTTTATTTTATTTTTTTTTTATATTCAATTATATTGTTATTGGGTATATAAAAACAGTTTATTTTTAAACAAGTTCTGCTGTGAAATTATTATTACGCGTGACAGCTGTTTCGCCCTCTAAAGGCATTATCAAACTGTGGGTTAGCCCACTTACAGACGATACATTTATATTATTTCTAGGTAGGTATTTTAATTTCAATGATTGATTTCTTAATTGAGTAAAATATTAGAAATTATTAATGGTTATTACCCCAGCAAAATTTCCCCAATTAGTGTAATGTTTAAATTTGACTGAATGTCTTTATGTTAGTTATTCCCAAACGATGACTCATAGGGTTATTTTAATAGCATAATTAAGTACTTCATAGTGCACTGCACTAGGTTTGAAGATATCTAGTAGGGGTGAACGAATTATATTTGTTTGTTCATTAATTAGAATAGCTTTCGGATTATTAGAGTTTTTGTTAATTTCTAACTGCTCTAAAAGATTCAGTTTACGGCTTTTATTTTGTACGTGTAACGGAGTTGGTTTATTATTATCATTAAGTGAGTGATTTTCATCTAGGAGATGTTTGGCAAATTGAGATTGCATTTTATTATTATTTTTAAAAGATCTTATATGTTTTTTGAACCTAGTGTTAAAGGACCGGTCCTTTGAACCTAGTGTTAGTCCTCTGATCCTTTGGTCGTTCCCTTTAATGAACGCATGCAAGCTAATTCTTCAGTAACACAAAAGTTGTCATCAACACCTCTTATAAATATCAGTAACTGAGCTGTGTCAATTATGTCCGTACTTTCATCCAACGCAAAAGAACAGAATTTAAACTCACTTATCTTTGACTCTAGTTGTGAGACAAACTGCTTATCAATTACTTCAATTCTAGAAGAAATTGTTTTTCGAGACAAACTTACTGTCTCAAAATCCTTTGTTTTGTCAGGACACAAAATGTCACATACTTGGATCATACAAGTTTTTAGAAATTCACAATCAGAAAATGCTTTGTTCCTTTTTGCAATATTGTATGCTACAACGTAACTGGCATGTGTAGCTAGCTTTTGAGAACAGCTTTTTTTCTTAAAAATATTTTGCTGACCTGACAGTTTCTTACGTAGAGCTTCTGCTTTTTGCTTCCGTTCCTCTTCGGTCATAGTTTCATAAGTGGCGTTGTTATGTTTTGTCATGAAGTATCGTGAGAGGTTGAATTCCTTAAATACCGCTACAGCTTCATTGCATATGAGGCACACAGGTTTATCCTTAATATGTGTAAAAAAGTATTTCCAAGTCCACTCATCTTTAAAAATACGACATTCTGAATCAATTTTACGTTTTTTATTTGCCATTGTAACGATCAAAAATGTCAAAAACACTACCAAAAAAGCACAACCATAGAAACACAAGCCAGGCATACAGCCGCAGAGGTGATTTACACTGACTACGCACGCGACGTCGCGTCGTGACTGTCCGAACTACACTGATGAACATTGAACACTGACCTTGACAAAAGAGGAAACGAAAATGGTAGCGCCCGATTCGTCCCAAACTTAGCCGAGCAACACACGCATTGCACTTCACATCGCCATGCTACCGATCTGCAAAGCGCGAGGTTGTGTGCAAACTAATATTAGATGCAATAATACCGTACTTAAAACACAATGAGAAGGAAACCGTTAAGTATTCTATTCTGTCTACGTATAAAATACATTTTGTTCAATTGGTAAATTGTGGTAGGGTTATTCAAAACAATGTCGCGGGCCGGACTGACTAGCCTGGCGGGCCGGACTTGGCCCGCGGGCCGTACTTTGCCCATCACTGGTATAGGTAGTAATAATGATACACTGTTATAAAAATAATATATACTAGATTTAATCGGACTAAATTCTTGAACTAAATAATATATATATAAAACACCATTTCAATCCAAACTTCTTTTCTGCTTCACGGTCTTCAGCTGCAGCGTCCTTCATTACATCTACAGATTTATTTCCTATATTAAAAGGAAACATATTTTTCATAAAAAAATGGAAAAACTCGACTTAACGAGGACTATGCTCATTTTTCAGCCTACCGATCTATCGTTCATCAATTTCGATAGAACAAAAATTGCACATCAACTCCAAAGAATTTTAAAATTACATTAAGGACTTTAAAACATCTAATAATAAATTGAAATCTATGACATTTGACGGAAAGGATTTGAATACTAATGAAGAAATCGCAACAGTTTTGCAACCTTTTTTTCATCTGTGTACAAAAATATTCGACCTATTCTCAATGTGGACTCCGCATACCACATCGAACAAATTGGGCCTTCATTCGACTTAGTTAATATTACAGAAGAAGATGTTATGACGGCACTTTCAAATAGAAACCTTACTCTATTCGAACTGACAATATTCCAACATTTATATTTAAAGGTTGTTCCGATCTTTTAATATCGCCATTATGTCTTATTTTTAATTCATGTCTAAAAACGGGGTCTCTCCCGGACATCTGGAAGCTAACAAAAATCACCCCTATTTACAAAAGGCTTACAAATGTGATATCTGAAATTACCGGCCGGTTGCCAATCTCTCGCGAAAATATTTGAGAAAATTTTGCACAAATATATACTTAACTACGTTAAGCCACTGCTTACAGTAACATCTAACCTTTTGTATAATAATAATATCTTTATTTGAGAAATTTGCAACTATAAACATGTAAATAGATAGAATACATAATAATTAGATAAAGTTGAGGTTTCTCATAACCTGGCTCACTAGGCTAGTCTGTATTGAGGCAGTCATTTTAAAAGTTAATTTAAATACCTTTGAGTTATATTATAATACAAACACTCACTTTGTTGCATCAATAGTTGCATTCATCTCATATTTCTTATAAAGAACTCTTGACAAGGGTGACCAGGTTGATGTTGCTTATTTTGACCTGGAAAAAGCATTCGACAAGGTTGACATCGACATTCTCCTAAACAAGTTAGCTTCCTTTGGTTTTTCCACAAGACTACTCCGTTTTTTCCTTCCGTCAGTTCCCCAGGGGTCTATTCTTGGACCGCTTTTATTTCTGCTATTCATTAACGATATTAGTTCAGTCATCATTCATTCGCAATATTTACTTTTTGCAGATGACTTGAAACTGTACCATTCAATTAAAAACTTTCTTGACTGCGTTCTTCTTCAACGTGACAAGAAGCTTCATTACACCTAAGTGCAATATTGTCTCGTATACAAGATCAAAGAATCCGTATGTTTTTGATTATGAAATCAATA
Organism: Hesperophylax magnus; assembly: GCA_026573805.1. Taxonomy (NCBI): domain Eukaryota; kingdom Metazoa; phylum Arthropoda; class Insecta; order Trichoptera; family Limnephilidae; genus Hesperophylax; species Hesperophylax magnus. Next base: position 24,019,112 of record JAIUSX010000012.1, read on the forward strand.
AAATTATTTTCCGACGCTTAAACCAAATCAAAGATCTTGGGGTTATTTAGGACAATAAACTAACTTTTCACCAACACATCAACGATTTAGCTAGCAGAGCATTCAAGCTTCTTGGCTTCGTAATTAGAAATTCGTATTCGTTACATATATTACTCCTGGCTATACGCTATACCCATCTACATCCTGGGTATGACCAATTACTAGAGACACGTAGAGGTATTGCTCTGATTTTTATCTCTTAATAATATGTTACATGTCTAGCAATGAGATTTTGGCTCAAATAAATTTCTTTTTACCAGAGTCTCACTCTCGAGGACGTCACCATAACCTCCTTTATTATAGAGCGAGCCCCACCAATTTGTTCATGAACTCACCCGTGGGGAGAATCACATACTTCTTAAATTTAGTTGATCAAAATATCGTTATGTTTTTCATTTCCCACAAAGCTCTTACAAGGTTTTTATCACTGCAAATACACTGTATAAACGGAACAATTATAATGAACTTGACCCCACTCTGTAATATTATACAAAACTCTACAAATTGAATAAAATAAATAATACGCATATTTACAAGTAAAATTGCAAGAAAGTCCAGGGCCCCTAAACAGAAGATTATTTATGAGATGATGCATGAATGCGAATAATAATATAATATTTGGATGATTTTTATATCGCCGTTTTTGTGCAAAATCACATATAAAACATTTCTACAATGATCTTTGTTATTACTAACTATGTATGGAGATAATATACAGCACAATACTTACCAGGTCACTTGAGATTAACACTTAATTAACATGAACTAATTGTTTATTAGCGAAATTTAGATACATGATTTAGGACATAATTTAATATAACTGGACTTTCTCTCAGGAATTTCATATTTAATTTAAGGGTATGACAGCTTATATACACACCGCATTCTAGTGTCCGATGCAGTTCCCAACCAACAAATATTTTTTAGCAGTAAAAAGGACAAAAATTAAAATATTGTAGGTTTGTCTTAAAAAAAAAAAAACTTTTTTTAGCACATTTTACATAATATGTAATGTTTAATTAATATTGTATACAAACATATTATTTATAATGTTTTAACATCTATCCCCTTTATAGATATTTGATATAATTATGTGGACGTTAAAAATATTTTCATATAACGGCGGAATTTGAAAATCGCATTGTTGTAAGTACATAAAATTAGTCAGAGCCTAGGAGCTCGTAATAAATTGCGCTATAGAAATTATCCAATTATTATTATTAAATAAATGTGGTAGTTCAAACTAAATTCAAAATAAATTTTTGTGGGAAAATTAAATTATCTAATAATTTACCATTTCGTAGAAATTTGACCATTTGTATGCCTTCTTTGAAAGAATTGTTTTTTTTAGGGACAAAACTATTTGATCATATTCACATAAATAATAATTTGTATATTGTAAAGCAATACCTTGCAAAAAAGCGTATATAAAATATATTAATTAACGCCATCTATGAACACGTAGATTATGACGAGCGTCGCGTTTATCCATTCTGAAGATTTAGGTATTTTTCCTAATATAATTAAATTAGCGCTCACTAGGGAATTCCTGTGTCGAGTTGAGCAGATTAACATAACGAACGAGCAGTTTATGAATAATTTGACTGCACCGCCCTCCATTCCTCCATTTTGTCAACTTTATTTTAACAACACAAGAGGTCGTGAGGAAAATAATTCCTACAAGGTCTATGTTATCTTTTGGGTATGCTGTGTGGAAGATCTATAAACAATGAATTAGGAATGCAACTTATTTCGCATACATTAAAAAAAAGAATCGTGATGATAAATCGGCGTCTTTTTATCCGATTATATTAATCTAATCGTAAATAGAGACATCTATTGGAGAATATGCAAAAATAACACTCACATCCGCTAATTTGGTTCATAGAGGAATAATTATTTGAATAGTATTATAGAGACATCTATTGGAGAGTTTTAAATAACACAGTCGCCTGTTTCAAAATGATTACCACAAGTGATAATACGAATTATTACTTTACCGACAGTTTTCGACTTCGGCTGGCCAATCAAATCGCAGTCAGATCTCAAATCCCAACCGCTGATCGCTGACTTTGTTTGGTTTGAAAGTGCTCTTTTTAACGGACGCTCGCGATATTGTTTTGTGAATTGAAGCATTTATACTCAAATTTCTATTAAGATTGTAAGTTTAATCCGTCAAGATGAACGGCGAAAAAGTGAGTCGGAAGGACAAAAACCAAAATATCCAGGTGTTTGTCCGTTTACGGTAAGTTTAACCGTTTTAATTTCGTGTTCCCGTATGTTGACTTGCACACCGAGAGAATTTTACATGTTCCCACGTAACGTCACGGAAATATAATCCGATAAGTAATAAATAGTAAATTGTGCTTTAAAATAATAACGATGTCTTCAAATGTTAATTTTCTGATCTGTCTTTTGAAACTATCTGAAGTTTTGGATCGATTTGACATAATGGCACGGATTTTCACGTTGCTATACCTTTGAAGACCGTTAGAATTTCTCTAAAGATACAGATTATATCAGGTTTTTCGAAATTTTCACTAATTACTCCAATGAGTCATTTACTGTATCTACATTAAACGGTTGCAGTTTCCCAATGCTTTGTTGTATATCTTCTTCGATGACACTAAGAAAACAATAGATTCAAATGTTCTTGTAACAAACCTTTCAACTGACATTTAGAAGATTTTTGTTAATTTTTGACATCTCAATATGTTACTCATCATAATAATAATATAAATCTCTCTGCCATGTTGCATTGAAAGGAGGGAATAGCTATGAACAGGGTGATATAAAAATATATCATGCAAAATACAAGTAAATTGTTTCCTCATAATATTATGTAGTTAAAGCGAACAAACACAAAACCTGACAAAATTATTCCACAGCCGAGTTGTGAGAGTAACTGAGTCAGGCACACAGTTGGCTTGCATTGAATTACACCCAATGCCCTGGGCCCGCCCTGAGTCAAAGGGTGCCCTGCCCTTGCAAAAACCTCAAGGGTGCTGTCTTAGGTGATAGGTATTATCAGCGCCTTCGCTTCTTGGCGCCTTGACAAGTCGGCGCCCGGAGCGGACTACTCCAATTGCGCCTGCACAGTGTCATCCCTGCCAACTTTCTATGTTTTATGAGTCTTCAATAGTTTAGTTTAATCAAGTTGATTGAAATTAAATGGAGATGGTTTATTTGCAGGCCTATAAACAACCGGGAGCGTGATTTAAAGTCCCAGGGTGTGGTGGAAGTTTCCGGCAATAAGGAGGTCATTGTGAAGTCCTCCCCGCTGGAGACAAAATTAACCAAAAAATTCACATTCGACCGGGCCTTTGGGCCCCTCTCAAAACAGGTAAAAAAATTTTCATTTTTAATATGTTTTTGCCTACATACTGGAGTGGATGTATTGCTATGCATATTTCTCTATTATAGATGGTCTCTGAATCTTTATCATCCATAGATAATAGAAACAAGGGTGATGAACCATTAATACTCTGAAATCATGCAAGCATTACCAATAACCAAAATCATTACCAATATCATCTTGGATTGGAGACAGCCACTGCGCTTCCATACCATTTCTACCTTTGTTTCTATTATACGTGAAGCCAAGGACGGCTTTGAGCCAAACGGGCTTGGTGCTAGTAAAATTTTGGCCCTTAAAATCTTGTCAAAACTTGTAGACGCCGGTATGCGATTATTTAGGACACTGTAATCAATATTATTTGGATTATTTGTATTTTTGTGTAGGACCATTTTTATGAAAAATAATCTGAAGGACGATGTGTTAAGGCTGTAAGGTATTATATAAAATTTGGGAGACGGGTATAGGTATTGCCGCCCCGGGAACCATTTATTGGATAACCAACACCTGGTGGTTTGCTATGTTTGGTGACTTAATAGGGGTGCCCGGGTTCATGGGGTGAGGTTTATCCGGGTCATAGCGGCAGATGCATCTTTACACCAACTACGTGGCAGGTCAAATCGGAAGAGATTGGTTGAGGGAGACCTTTTGATGTCTCCAACAGGACTCTCTCGGAACATTGCCTTGCATTCTGTGAGGGATGGATTCATACATCCGTCACACTCCTGGACTCCCAGATTCCTACCCACCCCTAGTACTTTTTCCTTCTCTGTGGAGCTAATGTAAAAAAAAAAATCAGCGCCTTGATAACTCGGCACCCAGAGCGGACTGCTCCAATCCGGACGGCCTCCGTGGTCGAGGAGTAAGGCTCTCAACTATCAATCCGAAGGTTACGGGTGAAAATCCGTGCGTGCGCAAGTAAATTTTATTCGATGAATTTGTGTTATTTTTCATTTTAAATAAAATATAGTGTACTTGTGGCACGTTCCAGAGTGGAAGATAATCTCAGTATCGCCCTGGTGTAAGACCACCATTCAGAATTGAAGCATAGCTTTGAAATGGCTTTAGCACTGTTTGGTGACCTGATCTGAATAGCCAGGTACTCCCCCACCTTCCTCTTCCCCATCTCTTTCCCACTACCTTCAGCCTCACAACATAACCCAATTGGTAATGCCATAGTCTCACTGGGGCCAGACGGTTGTGAGCAGTTTGCTCCCTTGTGCGGTATTCACATAAAAAAAAATTGTGCCCGCATAGGGTCGGCACTAAGATGGTTAAATCGATAACACTATTCAATTATTATGTAAAATGCCATAACAAAGTGAATAATTTTATTATTATTACGTTAAATGACACAACAATGTGAATAAGTTTATTATTTCTTTGTGTTTCTCCTTTTCATTATAATTCTCCATGTCTTTTCAGGTGGATGTTTACCATGAGGTGGTGTCCCCGCTGATAGAAGAAGTGCTCTCGGGCTACAACTGCACGGTTTTTGCCTACGGACAGACCGGCACGGGCAAGACCCATACCATGGTGGGCGAGAGCTCCGTGGACGGGGAAGTGCCGTGGCAGAATGTAAGTTTACTTTTCTTTTTATACCACATAGATTACCATTTTTCCAGTGTAACCTTACCCAACGTAACCTAACCAAACCCAATCCAATAGCATTCACCCTTCATTATTGTTATAACCACATTTGGTCCATTTGTGAAAAGTGCATTATTAAAATAAACTACGCTACCGCCTTTAGCCAACGTTTCGGACAGCATTACAGTGTCCATCATCATGGCAGATGTCAGGAAGGGTTGCAGATTGAGAGATCTGTCGGCAAGGGAGAGGGCATTTAGTGGCACTTTTTTTTTTTTTTGTTAAAGCGGAGACGGTTTACACATAGTTATAGGACAAGGGGAAAAAGATGATGATGAAGATAGTCTAGCATAGGTCCGACATGTATTTATTTCTGTTAATTCCAGGACCCGATGGCCGGAATAATTCCACGCTCCCTCAGCCAGCTCTTCGACGAGCTACGCATCACGAATGCAGAATACACTGTCCGCGTCTCCTACCTGGAGCTGTACAATGAGGAGCTGTTTGACTTGCTGTCCAGCACGGAAGACAACTCCAAGCTGCGGATCTACGAGGACGTCACCAGGAAGGGATCCAACATCGTCAACGGACTGGAGGAGGTCACTGTCTATAACAAAAACGAGGTGTACAAGATCATGGCCAAGGGACAGGAGAAGAGGAGGATCGCATCCACTCTGATGAATGCTCAATCAAGGTTGGTATAGTTTTTTTGTTGTATATGAATCACAACTGCTCCTAAACGTCTGGGGCCAATGGGAGTATGGCATCCCCAATGTATTTTTAATTCAATCGTTTTAAAAACTACAATTTTTATTGGTTTTTTAAGAAGATATTCAGTTTAAGTAAGGAAAACAAATAAACGCATCAAAGCAAACAGTTTTAAACGAGCAGCAACAAAGCTTGCCGTTTAAACTCTGCTTCTTTGGTGTTAAATATTTCAATATCCGAAGTGATTCTATTTGGCAGCAAGATAGCTCTTGGGTCAATCCGCACCAAATCATCCAGGCCATGTCACCCACCATCTCAGATTTTGATGAAACTTTAAATTTTTAATCCTTCCTTATAGATAAGAAAATATACCAAATTTTACCTTCCTACCTCAACTCGTTTTTTTTTTATGGGCAGTTGAAGTTTGGGCAAAATAAGCGTTTTTACATATTCCGAGCACTCCGGAAGAGCTTGTACCTTCAATGAAAAAAAATTGTATCTTTGTCATTTATAGTGCAAATGCAATGAAAATTTTCAATATTATCAAGAAAACTATGCTGATTGCAGAAAAAAATAAATAAACCCTTTACATTTATCTACTTGACTTTAAAAAATTACCAAAAGTAATTTTTTAAGTAATTTTTGGGACGGAAAAGGTACTTTACAAAAAAGCAATATCTCGGGAAGGTACAGTGTTAATGAAGTAATTTTTTTTTTTATTCATATCTACAAATAGCATAGAATCACATACAAAAATAAAATTCATGGCATTTTACTTGCTTCAATAAATAAAATCCATTTTAAACTTTTTTCAAACTTTATGTAATTTTTTTTTATTCTTATCTACAATAAACATAGTACAACCTAAAAAAATAAAACTCCTGGTATTTTGTGTGCTTCACAGTGTAGAAACGTTTTTAAAATAAGAAATCTTTATCATACAGAATTGAGTTGTTTGGTATCAAAACTGGTCAGATCCAAAATTAAAAAAAAATAATCTAAGTATTGAACTGTGTTCATTATTAACAAAAGAACAGTTCTTATTTTTCAAAAGCAGTCATATCCGCATATTTTGTAAGAAAAACCGGTTTAAAAAGCGGCTGTGGTATGAAAATTAGTCAAATCCAGCACTTGTTTTGGTGTTTCCTGAAAATTCACCTAAAGTGGAGTTGACCAGTTTTGATACCAATTGACTCAATTGTTCTAGGTTTTTTTAAATCTAGATAAAAAAATAAATAAAATCCATTTTAAACTTTTTTCAAACTTTTTGTGATTTTTTTTATATCTATTTTTAGTTTGTAATTGGGCAAGTTATAGTTTAGGTATATAGCTAGTAATATAGGTTGAATGAATGGACTAATATCAAAGAAACAGTCCTAGAGACAAGTCACTACATGGAAATGATGTATCTGCAACAAGAACAAGACAGAACATGAAAATTACTATCTGCCTCATCACTAAGTTTGCAGGATACTACATGCTTTGTTTCCTCTGACATGCTTAGTTCTGAGTCAGCTTCAAAGCAGTAATCATCTATATAAATACAGTAGTTGTTTCATGTTATGGTGTACGTTGTTAAAATGTCTCTAATCGAAACAAGTTTAGTTAAATGTAGTGTGGGACAACATAATGGTACTGAATGTCACAAAAAAAGTTATACTAAGTCAGAGAAATTAACGAGTGTGGATTTGTTAAGTGAATTTGAAAAAAAGCTTATTCAACAAAGAAGTTTTGTATCTACAGACTTGGTTTTCAACATTTGTGAGCACCACAGAATATTTAACTTAAATAAATATGAAACATTTCAAAAAGCTTGTTTTGACCCGTTCCAAAGCCACAAAAGGAAAATTACAAAAACTTTAAGAACAGTATCCTTGGAATTTTCAGAGAACATTAATACCATTCTAAAAGTAACTAATAAAGCAATCCCTGGACAAAAAAATTGTAATGCATGCAGAGCAAAAATTAGTAAGAGCCAAAACTTTAACAATGAAATTGAAGAGCTTAACACTTTTCAAGAAGACATAAGTGAAGTTGAAAATGTTTTAAACAAAGAAATTTTTTTACAAGAAATCAACACTTCTTTAACTGACATTGGATAATCTCCATTTAAACTACATGCAATACCATCCCACAGTAAGTCTAGTTACGCTAAACGGAAGTTAGATTCTGCTTGTTCAACCTTAAAGAAAAAAGTAAGTAAAGTTTTAGAAAAAGAATTTTCCCCAGTAAAATGTGATGCAAAAATACCAAGATGTATTCAAGAAAAAGCTAATGACATGGACAGGCTTGTTGAGTTGGTTAAAAAAAAATTGGAAACACAAGTTACACGCCGTGAGAGAATTCAGCTTCTAACTCTCGCTCCAACTTCGTGGAGTAGAAAAAAGGTTGCTGAAGAATTCAGTGTTGGTGAATACTCAGTTCGTAAAGCACGAGAGCTACTAAATGAAAATGGTATCATTGCTTTACCTGATCCAAAAAAAGGAAAACCATTAGACCAAGGAACAGTTACTTTGGTTAAAAATTTCTACCAAAACGATGAATTTTCTCGTGTTATGCCAGGGAAAAAAGATAAAGTTAGCATAACCAAAAATGTTTATGAACAAAAAAGACTATTGCTTTGTAACCTGAATGAACTTTATGCTACCTTCAAGTTAAGCTTACATTGCAAGCTTACCAGCATGTTGTAAAGGACCGAATAAGTTTGACTTTTTTTATTTGCAAATACAGTATCTAGATTTTAAAAAACTTGGAACAATTCTGTATGATTAAGATTTCTCATTTTAAAAACGTTTCTACACTGTGAAGCACACAAAATACCAGGAGTTTTATTTTTTTAGGTTGTACTATGTTTATTGTAGATAAGAATAAAAAAAAATTACAAAAAGTTTGAAAAATGTTTAAAATGGATTTTATTTATTGAAGCAAGTAAAATGCCATGAATTTTATTTTTGTATGTGATTCTATGCTATTTGTAGATATGAATAAAAAAAAAAATTACTTCATTAACACTGTACCTTCCCGAGATATTGCTTTTTTGTAAAGTACCTTTTCCGTCCCAAAAATTACTTAAAAAATTACTTTTGGTAATTTTTTAAAGTCAAGTAGATAAATGTAAAGGGTTTATTTATTTTTTTCTGCAATCAGCATAGTTTTCTTGATAATATTGAAAATTTTCATTGCATTTGCACTATAAATGACAAAGATACAATTTTTTTTCATTGAAGGTACAAGCTCTTCCGGAGTGCTCGGAATATGTAAAAACGCTTATTTTGCCCAAACTTCAACTGCCCATAAAAAAAAAACGAGTTGAGGTAGGAAGGTAAAATTTGGTATATTTTCTTATCTATATGGAAGGATTAAAAATTTAAAGTTTCATCAAAATCTGAGATGGTGGGTGACAAATCCAAAATTTTCTGGATGATTTGGTGCGGATTGACCCTCTTCCCACCTGCTCTATCATTGGAAAGTTAGTCCTGCAGGCCAGGAGATAAAACAGTATCCTGTCGGTGACGGAGATAACCATCGGGAACTTAGATATTAATGGTTTCAATGATAGTATCTGACCCGCATATGGTTCATTCCGAGCATATCCAAGAAAAAGTAGGTGAGAAATCTCAGAAATTTTAAAAGTTGATATTAAATTTTGCCGTAATAATCTGTTCCAGTCGCTCCCACACGGTTTTTACCATTGTGGTGCACATGAAGGAGAACAGCTCAGAAGGCGAGGAACTGATGAAAATCGGCAAGCTGAACCTGGTGGACCTGGCCGGCAGTGAGAACATCAGCAAGGCCGGCAGCGACAACCCGGCACGCAAGGAGCGCGCGCGCGAGTGCGTCAATATAAACCAGAGCCTGCTCACGCTGGGCAGGGTCATCACCTCGCTGGTGGAGAGGCACCCCCACATCCCTTACAGGTAAACCAACTAAACAGAACATGAACAAAAGTGTAGAAATGAATCTAACCAACCTAAATCTTTTCTTTTAAAGAAACACGAACATTCCTGGTTTGCAAATAATGAATGCCAGAGAACTTTTACATTATATGATGTAGTAATACAGAAAATAGAAAGTGTAAATAAAAAAAGGGAAGCTGCCAAAATCCACCAAATGATCGTTAATATTAATATAGATGGAAATAATTTGCGGGTACGGCTTTTGAAGCTTGCCAAGTTCAAATTGATCTTGAAAATGATGATGCTTGTGCAATGATAGAAGACTTACCTATCAGATTACTTGAACTTACATCGCCTGGGTGGGAATCAAAAACATTATTTGTCAACTAAGCTACTAACCAACCTAAATATACAGTGAAACTCTCTTAAGAAGTTTTCCAAGGGACCGGGGAAAAAAAACTTCTTAAGTGGGAAAACTTCTTAAGTGGGATTCAATTTTAGCCATTTAATAACTCGAGTCCGGGGCATACGTCATTCCTATGTCTACCTACGTTAAATTGTATTGAAAACAAGCTCATATGATCCAAGCGGTCATAATAACTCGAAAAACAGTGGAAAAGCGGTGGGTCGGCGTTTGAGATAGGACAGTCAGTGGAAAATAGCGTTGGTCAGAGAGTTCAGTAGGTAAAAAATCGAAAAAGCGTAGGTCAGCGGGTGAAGAAATGGAGCGTTGGTGGTAAGGTGTAGATGGTGAAACGTTAAAATCGAGACTAAACATTACAAATCAAAACAAAACCATCCCATGGACAAAGTAAACACAATTTTAAAACTGTTAAAGTACATCCCTCGAAAAAGCCACTCGAATTCGGATAGTAAAAGTTGCAGCATTCCAAAAGGTTCATACTGTTGATCTTATTTTAAATTGGAGTAAAGGCAATGGATTATACATATTTACTTGTTAGTGATTACTCACTCTTATCTTGACAGTTGAAGACAGAGCTGTGGATATACGCCGTCTCTTTTTTACGCTTTCGTTTACTATATGAATTGAGGGAGAAAGAAAGACTTGTTGTGGTTAATTTCACCAAGCGGTTTGATAAAAGGACACCGCAAGTAATTTTGTTAACCGCAAACTAATGATAGCGGGTTCTTTGCCTCAGAACCGTTTGCGTACTGCAACCCTGCCATGGCACTGCACAGAAAAATCTCACAAAGTCTACGCGGCAAACTGCTTATTAGTTGGCGGACTTTAACTTTTTTGCACGCTTGCTGCTTGCTCCAATGGCATTTGAGATTTGAGAGACTATTGTTATGATGTATTTTCGCCAGGCACAGTCGACTATCGTATATTTTTAAAGATATTTTAATCCTTTTCTAGAAATTCCTTATGAAAATAATATGCGCAGCTCAATATTATGTACCTGTAGGTTCATTTATGGTCCTACCTAACTAGCAGACATCGAATAGCTACGATTTCGCACATAAATAAATGGCTTGATGCTTGAATCAGAAAGTTATATCATACGAGCTGTTTGACGCTGGAATTATAATCTGTGAACGCATCCAAAAACTACAAAAATCATTTGCGAAGTTTCGTTTCAATCTACATTTTAAATTTATGCATATGCATTTCCTAACCTTCAAACTTTACGACAAATGTCAGATGAAACATGATGCACGGCAATTTTTGATGTTTGAATGAAAAAAACGTAATTATAATGCATATTTTACCATCTCCCCCGCCATATAATCATGTTGTTATGTATTTAAAGGTGAAATATTCCGTATTAACCGTGATCCGATAGATTATCAAAAGTTTTCCGTGTTTTACAAATTCGATGGAATAAAAATTTTATACAATAATATTACGAAATATCTCTGTTCATTATCAAAGGGAAGATTATTGAAGGAGGCGTCAAATGTATGCAAATGTAGATCTAGCCCACGTTGTCATTAAGGTTGAGTTTAATATAATCTTTCATGTTATTTCGGCCTTAAAGACGCTTGCATATTTGTTACATAATTCCGCATTGTTTATTCGTTCCATTGCTATTTTACCTAGTTAGGGGATTAGGAGACGGGGTATTTGGTTTATTTATTGGTTACGGCAAGTTACGGCTTACGGCCCGGCGGCCGACAAAGGGTTTTATGGTCTCAGGTACTAGGTATGGGTTTCAGTCAACGTCTTTCAATTTATGACTTGGAAAAAGGTTCATTTTAGATATTTTGCGACACAATATTTCGTTTGTGTTGATTTTACCGCCGGATTTCTAAAACCTCTTAAGCGGGAAGCAGTTTTAGCTCTAAAACTTCTTATGTGGGAAAAAATCGTGTTTTTTGTATGGAATTTTCAAGGGACCAAAAATCAAAACTTCTTAAGCGTGAAAACTTCTTAAGTGGGAACTTCTTAAGCGAGTTTTACTGTACTTCAAAACAGTGGCGGCTCGTGACTTTTGAAAAAATCACGTTGATAAATTTTTTTTCAATTTAGTTGTGTCATTTTTCTGTTCAGTCAACAAGTTAAACATCACCTCACAAAATATAATTTTTTCTGTATAAAATTGATTTTATTGTGCTTAATAAAAAGGTTCCATTTTGATTTACAATGTACTTTAATCACCTCTTCCAGGGAATCCAAACTAACCCGCCTTCTCCAGGAGTCGCTGGGCGGACGCACCAAGACCTCCATCATCGCCACCATCTCGCCCGGCCACCGAGATGTGGAGGAGACCCTGTCCACACTGGAGTACGCCAACCGAGCGCGCTGCATCCAGAACAAGCCCGAGGTGAACCAGCGGATCACCAAACACGCTGTACTGAAGGAGTACAGCGAGGAAATCGACAGGCTCAAGAGGGACCTGCTGGCTTCCAGGGAGAAGAATGGTAACTTTTTTATTCTACATATTTCTTATGCCATAAATCCTAATACTATATCATTTTTGTATGAATACCACACAAGAGGTCCCAACCGCCTGGAGCCAGTAGGACTACGGCATCTCCAAATGGGGTTTTTTTGAGTGTAGTGGGAGGGGAAAGTTTGGAAATACCTACTTCTAAGTTTTAATTCTGAATGGTGGTCTTCACCAGGTTGGTACTGAGAGTATCTTTCACTCTTTAAGCCACATTTGTAATGGTTTAATTATTACTAGGGTTCTGAATATTTAATTGCTAGCAATGTCTTCCTCGTGCGTCCTCGACTTCTTCAGCAATTCACATTAGTTAGTTAGCTAATACCTGTCCAACTATCTTCAGGTGTCTACATCTCGATGGACTCATACTCCGACATGAACATGAAGATGGAAGAGCAGAGCAAGGAGCTGCAGGAGCAGATCCTGTATATCCGCGCCGTCAAGGAGGAGAAGGAGCGCATCGAGGGTCTCTTCACCGAGATGGCGGACAACCTGAAGAAGCGGGAGGAACAGCTGGTCAAGACCAACACCGTGCTGGTCAACACCAAGAATGTCTTGAAGGATACTAAAAAGGTGAGAACTAAATATCACAGGATCCTTGAAGACCTTTGCCTTCCATTGATGTGCTCGGTGTGACTCTAAGTGACCAGCTCAGGCACGGTCAGTCAACCCTCCCTTCTTCAACTTCTACCTTCACACCAAATGCATTACTTTCATTGGCTCTGCCGCTTGGCAGTTTGTGCAGTTAAGTAGTAACTCGGCTATAATCAACATGCTTCCGTGGCTTATCTCCCTTTGTTTCTATTCTGACTCGTTCGTACCCCCGGTTTAAAGTTTTGTAGTAGAAGTTTTTGTTGTGATTATTTTGCGCTTGCTCTAAATTGAACCACTTACACACTGGAACTAGAATGACTTTATCTATATTTAGCAGAGACATGCACTCCATAGAGCAGTGATGCACAACCGCTTCGTTAAAATTATGAATTTTTATTTAGTTTACAATCGATAAATATCTGTATATCTATTGTGCTTGCCAGGAACTAATCCAAACCCACCGCGAAGTCAGTGAACAGAAGCATCTGGTCACCAAGCACGTGGAGACAGAGACTAAGCTCTCCTCGCAGGCCAAGACACTCTTGACGGTGGCGGTGGCCAGCACCACCGATGTGTCCCGCCTCCACGATACGGTGGACAAGAAGAGGAAGTTGGAGGGGGCCAATCTGGAGAAGGTGCAGGGCTTTGGCGAAAAGTCCTCCGGTCACCGGGAACAGATGAAGACTTATCTGAATGAAGTGACAGACTCGCAGATACGCGATCTTCAGACTTTGCAAAATGTCATAGGTGAGTTTTTATTTAGTTTATTTATGTTCTAGACGCCTGTGGTATTTCTGTGGTATCACTCCAATGCACCGGTGATCTTCGTCTGCTTCTCTTAACAAATGCCGATGACTATGAGTTTCTCTAGCAATGTGTCCAAAATATCTAAGGATACTCATCGAATTAGCCTGTCGTCCCACTGGGTCAGTATCGGTACATTATAGTCAAAAACCAAAGACATTGTGTGGAAAAGTAAAGTTCAGTATGTTCTGCAGCGCAACCATTGTAGGACTTTTCCGCACAGTGTCTCCGGTTTTTGTTGATTTAGTACCGGTACCAACCCAGTGGAAAGCCGGTCTTAAACGTAACCTAATCTAGATAAAATAGTACCTATGCTATTTTTAAAGGACGACCACCTCGAGCCTTTTCAAAGCTCGCATTAACAAACCCTGTCTTGCAGTCCCTGCGTTGACCCTCCTCACATCGCGGCCCAGCTGAGTGGCTTTATAGTTCCTCTGTATTATACACCATGGATACCGAGATGGCGCACCGAGGGGTGTTATTTTGAGATGTCACATAAAGAAAACATTACCTCGACTAAATTCGACTGCTTTTGCTTGGTTCTAGCTGCTATTTATATGAGAAAATTTGATTTACCTGTTAACCCGTCATATCCCGGGACCGCATATGTGAGTGCGGGACATTATCTACGAATTTAAAAAAAAAAAAAAAATTATGTGCGATTTTGACCCTTATGTATAAGGAATTTGTATGAAGAACAAGGTCACAATCGCTTGGGCTATTCTCGTTCTTTACGCAGCAAATACCGGAATGACTTCTAGCTTTTCAGATTTTTTACAAAGAATTTTTCTGTGGAATGCCAACGAAATATTTGCCGCGTTTTTAGTGTCAAAGCGTCTTCTTTCATTATTTTTGATATAAATTGATTGTGGAAATAATAGATTTGAGGTATCATCAGAAAGATAGTTTTATCTACATTATTTTGATGTAATTTTTATAATATTTCACCCAAGAAAAGTGATGAAAATTAACTTCGTAAGAAATGTCAAAATTTTTACGTCATAATGAATAATTATATTTTTAGCATTATTTATTTACAGGTTTCTTGTACAAAATAATATTACAGTAGAACCCCGTTAATTCGAACCCTGATAATTCGAAAAAACGCGTAATTCGAAATTTTCGCCAAAAAAATTTACGCAGAAAAATTTTTTCATACAAAATGGTTTTTAATTCGAAATTCGTTAATTCGTAAATCGAAATTTATTTTTGTCCGCGCACGAAAATTTCTCTGTATAATTCGAAATAATTTGATTTTTGCGAAAATAAATCATAATATTTCGTAAATCTGAATCTAAAAGTCAGCCGTGGCGGTAAAACGCCGAAAAAATGTATTTTTACGTGGTTATACATCGTCCTAATTAGTATTATTATTTTGTAAATCTGAATCGATTTACACTGGAATGTCGTATTTTTTCAAAATTTATTTCGAATATCCATGTTTGAAGGGCCGAGAAAATACGTTTTACTTGTTGAAATATGTCGTAGTTTTACGAGTTTACACCAAATATCTGAATTTAAAGGGTCGGCCGCGAAATTTCGATTTACGCGTAAATGTATCGTATATTTACGAATTTATTTCGAATATTTGAATTTCAAATGGCCCGCCGCGACGGAAATCTGCCGCGAAATCTCGATTTACGCGTAAATATATCGTATTTTTAAGAATTTATTTCGAATATCTAATTTTAAAGGGCCCGCCGCAACGGAAATCGGACGCGAAATTTCAATTTACGCGGAAATATATCGTATTTTTACTAACTTTACTTCGAATATCCGAGTTAAAAAATACGGCGCGACGAAAATCGGCCGAAAAATTTCGATTCACACCGAAATATGACATATTTTTACGAATTTACTTCAAATATTTGAACTTAAAAGGCCGGCCGCGATGAAAAACTGCCGATAAAATTCGATTTACGCGGAAATATAGCATATTTTTACGAATTTACATCAAATATCTGAATTTAAAGGGTCGGCCGCGACGGAAATCGGCCGCACATTCTCGATTTACATGGAAATATATCGTATTTTTGCGAATTTATTTCGAATATCTGAATAAAGAGCCGGCCTCGACGGAATACGGCCGCGAATTCTCGATTTACGCGGAAATATATCGTATTTTTACGAATTTAAATTCAGATGTTCGCAATAAAGGGCCAGCTGCGACGGAAATCTACCGCGAAATCTCGATTTACGCGGAAATATATCGTATTTTTGCGAATATATCAATTTAAAGGGTAGGCCGCTACGGTAATCGGCCGCGAAAATAAAGAAATAATTGGTATTAATACGAATTTACTCCTAAAATACCACCCGGATTTGAAGAGGCGGCTGAGAAAATCGATTTTCGGCGTATTTTTTTTTTTTTTATAAAATTTCGAATTACGTGGGAATTCGTTAATTCGAAATTTGATTTTTGATGTCCCGTGGATTTCGAATTAACGAGGTTCTACTGTATTAGTAACAACAGTTGTATAAACTACCGAAATCTGGAAGAATTGTTATCATAATATCTTACTCTTATTATTATTTCCTTCAAATCTTGAAACTGTATTATTGATAAATCTTGCCTATTTCTTACTTATCCCTTTGGTTTTGCAAATATATTATTTACTTACTTACATGATTCCATATAATTGAGCTAGGATTCACTCACCAAACACAAGAGCCTCGTCTCTTTATGGTGAGGAAAAGCTATTATTATTTACTTTTATAACACTGTATAATATGTATAAATTGTATAGTTATTGTAAAAAAACATACAAATATTAAATAAAAAAAAATAAAATAAAAAAATATACTTATAAAATGCGACACAAAAAAAATTTAAGTGGACACTTGACGTTTGATTTTGGAATTTGAGCCTTTGGAAATTGAGCTTGGAATTTCCTGGGACACCACAGGTTAATGACCTTGTAAAGGTACACATCTTTAAAGATGCCATAAGGAACACCGATAAACCCATAATGATTGCCGCGTTTCCATTATTCAACTTCATAGGCACTTTTAATAAAGCCAGAAATTAAATACATATGTAATTCTGATCTTAATTTTGTGTTTTTTTTTAATTTCAGATGCCCAACACAGTGAGCATATAGTCCAGCAGAACACCAACAAGATCCTCCTCTCTGCTCTGTACCGGGATATTGACCAGATGCTGACCACCTCAGAGGTCACCCGAGACTCGTGCCAGTCGGCTCTGGCGTCCCACACCGGGGACAGCCTATCCCGACTGCAGGCGGGCGCCCGAGATGCCCGGGATTCCGGTAACCAGAAGATGCAAGGGCTGTTGGAAACTTTGATCCAGTTAGAGGAGAGAAGTATCAAGGACAGGGAGGCATTGCAGCAGATGGCGCTGTTTGTGCACCAATGGGTAAATTAATTCATAAAGTTACAGAATTTTGTTATTTGATAGAAACTCAGAGTGGAAGATACTCTCAGTATCACCCTGGTGTAAGACCACCATTCAGAATTGAAACGGAACTTGAAATGGCTTTAGCCGTGTTTGGTGACCAGATCTGAATAACCAGGTACTTCCCCACCTTCCTTTCCCGCTTCTCCTTACCTACTGACGCCATAGTCTCACTGGCTCCAGACAGTTGGGAACACTTGGAACTCTGGTGCGGTATTCACAACACAACGAAACACTGCAGTGCTTCCCACTGTTGAATTAAGCAACCACCTCTGGTTTGGAGCCCTCGAACACTTAAAAAACCTTAGACTGCAGAAAAGGGCACGGTCTTATTGATTGATCCCACTATCTTAAACGGATTGTAATCTTTAGTATTTCAATGGAGAATGCTCTGAAAAATTAGCATCATTAATCCATTCGACACAAGTGCCCTGTCGGGAAATACATCAAACATTTATCCATGGTTGACATTTGTCTAATTTGAAGCTAATATAAAAATAATTCTTTATAAGATCATTTCAATGTGTGCATCAATCTTTAGAATATCCCGCCATTACAGAAAGACGCATTTGTGGCGAAGCTGGTGAACCTGCGCCACGTGCAGGGCGAGTGGTGGTCCCAGACCACCGAACACCTTCAGAGTGTGGAGCGCCAGTACCGGCAACAGCAGGAGACGGTCATCAGTGAGAGGCGTAGGGCAGCGCTAACACGGAGGGTGCTAGCAGAGGTAAGTCATCAATTGTAACATTTTACCTTTCAAATTGCAGAAAAATTATATTTCGGGTTTGTTGACTTGTTTGAACAGGGATTTGTAGTCCCTGATTTCACTGCTAATTTATAATTTTTCTGTTTTTCTTCCTTTATATAATCTGGGCCTCTTCAAGACCAGCATTAATAAATCCCTTCCTACAGCTCCTACCTCAACCCGCACAAAAACGCTTCTCAACCGGGTGGCGATATAGTTCCCCTTGTCTTTACACTTTATGGAGAGGGGTGCTCTTGTCACATAAAAAATAATCAAAAAATATGCCGCAAATATACCATGCATTATTTTTAATTAATAAATTGCGAAATAACACAAATTAATCAAATAAAATCACGACCTCCAGATTGTTAGTCGAGTGATTTACTCCACGACTTTGGAGGCTGTCAAACATGCATTATTTCTATCAATTTGTCTGAAAAAGTAGCTTACACAACTCTAAATTCCCTCGTATCATTACGTTAATCTCATGCAATCTTCATTGTCAATAAAAAATGCCACCACATGAAGGCGAAAGATTTTTTCAATCTCCTGGCCATGAATAGGCTTGCAGAGATGCAACGTTCTGTATCTAGGATCTGTCACTCATATCAGATCAGTCACCATACTAGAAGAAGAAGATTCTCATGCATAATTGATGAACAACCATTTACCCAACATTAATGGTTGTTAATCTGTTAAATAATTGTGTAAATATTTTGTGAGGCCTCTGATATATTATTATAATGACAATGTTATTATTTCAGGAACTGAAGAGACAAGCGCAACAACTAGAGGAAGATTCCAAAGAGGAAGAGGCTCGTGTGGTCTGCATGGAGCGGGACACTGAGTCACTCGGGGGTGCGCTGAGCGAAGGGAGTGCTCGGCTGGCGGGGGCTGCGGAGGGCGTGGGCCGGGCTGTGGGGCTCCTCGAGGAATCCAATAAAGGCTTCATTTCGGACATCCGCACCATGCACGAAGACCACATCAACAGAATGCACAACCATGCAAAGATTGAGAAAGAGATCAAGGTCAGTAAAGATTATTATATAAATTGTAACCTCGTTGCTGGTTACCACACTCCGATTGCTCCAGTGAACAATCAAATTAATACAAATAAATCAGAGAGTATACAGGCAACTTGCATTGTAATATCACGACTTGGTTCTCGAAAATAAGATCTGCTTATGAATTACTAGTCCTTTTCACGCAAATTGGCTGCGTAAAAAACTTAACTACATATCCCAAAACGGGGAAAACAAATGTTCGAGCTTGTTTCCAAAATGAAATATTTTTTTATACTATTTAGTTAGACACTTTTACAAATGTGTTATAATTTACCCACCGTGCTTAATTTTAGTGTTGCTACGCCAGGCAATTCATTTAAAATTGAACAATCGAATCCTGCACAGAAAGTTCCAAAATGGACAGCGCTGCAAACCTTACTTTGGCAAACTTTATTTTTCTGTGCATGTTCTGGTTATTTCAATGTTGTCTCATCAGTAGTCAATGTACAACTGATGTCATAGTTTAATTAAAGCATTCTTGAACCCTCCTGGTGCCAAAAATATGGTCACATGGTTTGTCTCCAGCTCGTCGAAATGATTCTCAGATTTCATGTTAGGCCAAATTTATCAATTTTACGATCCTGTCCTGCTTGGAGAGCCGCAGACACCCACGTTCTGGACGTCTGATACTCACCGATAATCAATCAACGCACCGGTGATCTTCATCTGTTTCTCCTTCCAAACACTTTGCCAGTGATCGTGGGTTTTTCCATATTGGACTTGTCAGTTTGGCGTGTGATGTGTCCAAAGTAAAGTTATTATACTTTGGTGCTAATATTGATCATTGTATTTCTGTTGCAGGAATCGGTATCCAAGTTATCAGACTACTTTCAAGAGGCCTGGGATAGCAATGTGACCCAAACTGAGGAGATTAAACAGGACATACAAGAGAGACAGAAGGATGCTATCACCAACCAACATGACTGCCATGCTGTGAGTAAAGTGCTATAGAATTTCACCGCAATAGCTTCATTAACATGTATATTTATCGTGGATAGAAAACTGTTTCAATGTTAGGTTATCCCGAAATGCTGCTCAACCTCGACACAAAAATGATGGTATTCAATTTTTTTTTTTCATTGTCCGGGAATTGTCCTAAAACTAAAACAGTTTCACCGTTGTCAGTTTTCTATCTCCTGTAATATAAACATTTGACATTCAATTTCAAATAGATTTGCTGTTTTTGAATGTATCATAAAACGAAATTCTGTTTTTGGAAAGACTCTTTCAGATGTTAATATTACAGACATATAATGTAACTAAAAAGAAGAAATTGAAAAGATGCAAAGTCATTTGGTGACACATATGGCACCACCTGACTCAAAGGCTATTGATGTTTCGTGGCAAAAACGCCACAGAAACACCGTATTAAGCATTTATCAAGACCAGCTTAATAAATGATTGCATATTTCCAGGAGTTCCTCAAGAAGTGCCAATCCGAAGCCCCCAATACCCTGACTCCTGTGGACACCACCATCGCAGCTCTGACGCAGCAGTCGGATACCAACAGAGTGGCATTCGAGAACCTGCAACACAGCCAGGAAACCTTCCGGGAGACAATGGAATTAAATCTAAACACAAATGAAAAAATTGTATCCCAGTTCTTGAAGGAAGATTTTAGACTGTATTCACCCACTGGTAAGTTGATTCAAATATTTTTTAGAGTATCATCTCACATAAGTTATAGACGTTTTACAAACATGTACTTTAGTACAACCAAAAACTAAACCCTAGCATCGCCCGGAATGATGATGAAGCCACCAACGATCGTTAGCCAACTGCTAATAAATCACGTCCTTTCTGCGCATGACGTGAAATAATAATTGATATCTTCATCAGGATCAACTTTTTCTTTTAACTTATTTTGAAGGTTATAATCGTCAATGTAATGTATCATTGAAGAGGAAGATAATACTAATAAATCTAAACAAAACATGAAACAGTACAAGATACAGAAGAAAAAAAAAGATAACAGTTACTCAATAAACTGCGAATGTTGATATTTTAAAACATCGTGATGACTACATTTGTTTTTGCAAAAAAAAAATTCCCCTTTTAAAAATCATAGACAAGACGTGTAATATTAGTGACATCTCTTAACATCAAAATTCTGTCTATAGTATCCTAACCTAAGATAGTTTCCCGCTCACTCTGGAAGGACGAGTATCATATATTTTTACAACATTATTTTAAGGTCCCATATAATAGTTGATTTACCGGTGATGTTGGCTGCAATACATAATGTAGAGCCATCTGAAGCAGCTGCTTTGAGATCAACAAGAACGTTCCCCTAGAGGCACGATTATTTCGCTAATTTAACAGATGACGGCCGGCATAGTCCAGTGGTAACGCATTGGACTGCCATTTCGAAGGTCGCGGGTTCGAACCCGGCGTGTGCAAATAAATTTTATTTGATTAATTTGTGTTATTTCACAATTAATTAATTAAAATAATATATAGTATATTTGCGGCACGTTCCAGAGTGGAAGATACTACCAGTATCGCCCTGGTGTAAGACCACCATTCAGAATTGAAACGTTGCTTCAAATGGCTTTAGCCGTGTTTAGTGACTAGATCTGAATAGCCAGGTACTTCCCCACCTTCCTCTTTCCCTTCCCCACTTACCTTCAGCCTCACAACATCCCCCAATTGGGGATGCCATAGTCTCACTGGCTCCAGACGGGAGCAGTTGGGACTCTTGTGAGGTATTCACTATAAAAAAAAAAAAAAAAGATGAAGACGTCGTCAAGAATATTAGGCTTAACAAAGCTATATGTACGTCGGCTGTTAGTCATTGTGTCTTCATTCATAACACCCCCATACCGTTCTTCAGCTCTAGGTGTCCAAACTAAGGTGCGTACAAAAATTACACGGTGACGTTTTGTTTTTGACGTTTCAAACTATCCATAGATATTATATATTTATAAGATATTTCAACTATCCATAGAAACCTCAAAAACATCAGACACATAGACAATATTCACAGGGCTGCCAATATAATTATCTGCTAGACAACAAGATTACGTATAAATGAAATATTCGACCAAGTTCTCTAATTCGTAGATGGCGCATAACGAATAACTCTTGATCGCTATTGGAGAATTGAGTCCCTGGCCCATAATGTATTATAGTTAGGGTAGTGCCACACATACTTGCCTGGAGCCTTTAGCAAAGATTCAAAAAATAATTTTGAAGGTTATTCTAAAAGTCCCGTTAAGAACGAGTACTGATTTTATATATAAGACATTAAATGTTCCTAACCTGAAAAAATTATATTAAAAAAATATCCTGCTTCATCAATTTAAAAATACCCATATGTATGAAGAACGAATAAGCACTAGATCCTTGAGACAGTCACACGTAAAATCTTTTAACATCCCAGTGTATCAAAACTACTGTGGACAAAAAAGTTTTAAATACAATGCTATTAAGCTATTCAATTCTCTACCTACTGACATTAAAAACACGCAAACCAAAACTTACATTATTTTTTTTTATGCCTACTGTGTATATATTCATACTTGAATTGTATAATCTAAAAAAAAATTACCGATTTTATTTTGTCATTTTAACAATATCATGTAAACAAAAACCTAGCTAGGAACCACCCCGTAAATTGCCATCTTCACAGGCTTTTCACAACTAAACTAAATGTAATATAAAAATAATAAATAAAAAAAAAATGTAGAGAGTTGTACATACAAAGTTAGCAAAGGAACATAACATAATTAATCCGATTTGAAAGGTAAAAGTTCTACGTTAAAAGGTTCACCGGAAAATGTCAATTTCTCAAATATTTCGAAAATTTCAGTTCTTTATTAAATATTCCAGTAATCAGAAAATTCGCTAAACCGAACAGCTTGGTTTTTAATTGTTCGGATTATAGAGACTACATAATATATAAAAGGTTTGTTGAATTTTTTAATGCAAATTTTAAAGCAAGTGCTTTTTGTACCACTTAATTACCATAATAATTCTTTATTTGCAGGCAAGACTCCAAACAGGCGCGACTTCCTGTACCCCCGTGAGCTGGCAGCCACCTCCCCCCACGATACCATCATCCGAAGATTCAGAAATGTGCTCAACGGCATACATTCCCCACAGGTTAGCATCCATCTTAATGATATTCCTTCATCATTTTCAGGGGTTCCGCGACGAAACAGAAAATACAGGGTTTTCCAATAAGAGGTGTTATTTTGATATTCAATCGTAAAAGATCAATGGTTTCGTTGCTTGTGTGGCACGTAGCACCGTCTTGTTGAAAGTAAACGTTGTCCAGATCATTACCATCCAATTCCGGCCATAAAAAATCATTAATCATCTCTCGAAAGCGCAATCCATTCACCGTAACTGTTGCTCCAGCCTCATTTTCGAAAAAGTAAGGTCCAATGACTCCGCCGGACCATAAACCCCACCAAACAGTCACACGTTGAGGATAGAGAGACTTTTCAACAATAACTCTTGGGTTTTCCGAGCCCCAGATGCGACAATTTTGCTTGTTGACGAAGCCACCGAGGTGGAAATGGGCCTCATCACTCAAGATGATTTGAATTTGATTCAACAAGTGAATTTTAATAATTTCAATGCGTTGTTGAAGCGTGTATCGTTCCATTTTTATTAATGGCGTAGTTTCTACTTGTCAAATGTCAAAAAATGACCGCTTCAAAAGTAACATCTACCGAAATAGTGGGCTATTCAAAATAACACCTCTTATTGGAAAACCTGTAAAAGAAAAGGGGGAAAAAAATACACTAACCTAGAATCTTTTTGGGAGATAATTCTCCCAGCCTAAAACGGACCTCTAATAGTCAAGCTATTGCATTTTGCACGATGGTGAGATGTATGATTTAATCAGTATTAGAAAGAGTGAACACCACGCTTTGTATTTTCATTTAAAAGTTTACATTAGATGCTTCTGAAAAATTTGAAATAATTCTATGAAACAACATTTAGCATTTTAAAATTTTTTGTCATGGTTTGCAAGCCATTTTTATATACGAGGGTTGGTCAATAAGTCCTTAGAAAAAAGCATTAAAACAGTTTGTATTTTTGTATTTTTTTATTTATTTCTCAACATAATCTCCTTGGAGCTCAATACACTTGGTTAGACGTTTCTCAATTTTTTTTAAACCGTCAGAAAAATAAGTTTTCGGAAGGTCCTCAAAATAAGCATTTTTCCGATCGATGACTTCTTCATTTGAAAAATAAACGTTGTCCACTTAGCCATTTTTTTAAGTTTGGGAAAAGGAAAAAGTCATTGGGGGCTAAATCTGTCGAATACGGTGGGTGGTCAACCAATTCGAACTTCAATTCTTCAATTTTAGCCATTGATCGTAAACATGTGTGAACACGGGCATTGTCCTGATGAAAGAGGATTTTTTTCCTGTTTAAATGAGGCCGTTTTTCTTCAATTTTGTTTTTTAGCTGGTCCAATAAAGATGCATAATAATCCCCTGTTATTGTTTTTCCTTTTTCCAAATAGTCAACGAAAATAATTCCACGTGCATCCAAAAAATACAGTAGCCATAACCTTACCAGCTGATTTTACGGTTTTCGCCTTCTTTGGACATGGTTCGCCTTTCGCAATCCACTGCTTTGACTGTTATTTGTTTTTTTTTTTTTTTTTCTTTCGTCTCGGGAGTATAGTGGTGTATCCATGTTTCATCTACAGTCACAAAGCGACGAAAAAATTCATCCGGATTGCGTTGCATGAGCGACAACAGGGCTTTAGAGGCCACCACCCTATTGCGTTTATTGTCGACTGTGAGCAAACGCGGCACCCATCTTGCAGAAATTTTTTTCATGCCCAATTTGTCATGTAAAATAGAAATGACGCTATCTTTAGAGATCCCTGTAACCTCAATTATCTCACTCAACTTTAATCTTCGGTCACTTAACACCATATCGTGGATTTTATTGATCATTTCTGGTGTAGTCACCTCTACAGGACGTCCTGAGCGTGGTTCATCCTTTGTTGATGTACGACCACGTTTAAATTCATTTAACCAGTTATAAATAGTTGCAAGTGAAGGAGCAGATGTGCCGTGAACTAAATCCAACTCATTTTTTATTTCCTTTGCTGTTAACCCTTTTATATTAAAATGTTTAATAACAGCTCTAAACTCAATTTTCTCCATTTTTGTAAACAAGCAAAATTTTTTTTTTAAATGTACGAGAAACACACAACAACCCGACCAATCTGCTTGAAACTTCGCAGCATACTGAATCGGTAGTGCCGCTGCATGAAAACAAACCGCTTACAGTACTAGTCGCGCCACCTGTCGGCTTTTCTAAGGACTTATTGACCCACCCTCGTAAAACAACAATATTGAAGTTTTACCTACTTTTATTAAAACTCTGATTATCTTGCCTTCCTCATCCAAAACATACATATATGTTTATTTATTTATTTATTTTTTCATGTTCTCCGTGAAATGGTTATACACCAATATATCATGGAGAAGATTACAAATTAAAAGGTTTACACAGGCAGTTTTACTATTTTGTCACATGCGTTATAAGATAGTTACTGAATTGTCTGTAGGTGACATTGAAAATGTCGATGGCTAATGCAGAATCGTTAAGCAGTTGAGTCGCTCTGTGTATTGGCGCGTTCTGATAGGCAGAAGTCCTCGCTTTCGGAGCATATAAGAGTGCATGGGATCTCCCTCGAGTATAATTGTTAGGGACATAAAAGTTAACCTCTTTCAACATAGGCGGATTATGTATTGTACCAGAGATTAACTTAAAAAAGTGTTTGCCTAAAAATATTTTTCTGCGGGCTTCTAATGTATTGAAATCGAGCATTCCTGTTAAGAACAAGGATGGATACAGGAATGGATAGTATGTATATTCCCTCATATACAGGTAACGCATAAACCTTTTTTGTACTTTTTCTATTTCTAAGATATGGTTTTGTTCAGAAGGGGCCCAAATAATGGAGCTGTATTCCAGGATACTGCGGACAAGTGCTTCATATGTTCTCCGTATTGCAATTCCATTAGTAAATGATCTCGCATTACGAAGAACAAATCCAAGCATTTTGTTGGCGCGGGAGACAATGTCATATATGTGGGATTTGAAAGAGAGATTTGCTTCGAAGATCACCCCAAGGTCACGAATCTCGTTTTTGCGTGTTAATATATTTTTATTAATGTGATAAGGGAATAGAAATGTATCTTTGGATCTTGTAAATGTAACTACACTGCATTTCTGGATGCTGAAGGGTAATTTATTTAATTCCGACCATTTGACAAGAGAATCAAGATCATTCTGCAGGAGAATGGAATCGATACAACTTTTGATAGCTCTGAAAAGTTTGATATCGTCAGCAAAGAGTAGATATTTTGAGCGGTTAATGGTCTTGCCTATATCATTAATGAATAAAAGAAAGAGGAGGGGTCCTAGATTCGATCCCTGGGGAATCCCGGAGTAGTCTATGGATATCTCTATCTCCATCATAGTCTATGGATAGTGCAACAGTAAACACGCATCTTAATCGCTCCGAACAAACATTTAAAAATATATGATTTTTAACCCATGAAATACAAAGTAAAAAGTTTTTGCGGTGTTTGAAGTGTTT
The DNA here is from genome assembly GCA_026573805.1 of Hesperophylax magnus. NCBI lineage: Eukaryota > Metazoa > Arthropoda > Insecta > Trichoptera > Limnephilidae > Hesperophylax > Hesperophylax magnus. The sequence goes on from JAIUSX010000012.1 coordinate 24,045,813, forward strand.
ACAGTGAAGGATTTCAATTCAATTCAATTCAAAAGTGAGTTGTGTACTGAGAAACATCAATAAACATTTGTGATCCAATGATAAAGTGAAGTGACAATCAAAAAGTGACAGTTCAATGTCTGTTACCAGCTACGATTTCAAATTGTCTAGCGAAATACATCAAATTCTATTGATTTAAAATTAGCTAACAATAATTAAATTATTATACGAAGTGTTTTTGAATCGGTGAAGTAGGAATCATCTCTCTAAAACAAAATTAACAGCAATCAATAAACACAACATTATTATTATTTCTCTTTAAATATTATATTATTTTGCCTACTCAATTAGCATCTACGGCGTACGGAAGTAATCTAGTGTGTGAAAAGTTTTTGTGCCAAGACGAACAACTGGTAAATAAACCAAAATTTAAAAAAATAAATATCACAATAATTAAATCTGTCAACAGCAAGTGATAATCTCATACGCACACACACGTTCTTACCGAAGTGCAATACATACTAATCTAATAACTAACAAGTACTAACTAAACGAACACATCAATATGAATAATCCTTGCCATACGTGTTCAGAGCCTACTGCCTCGGCCGAGTCCGTTTTTGTGTGCGCCCTGTGCAAAGGGACCTTTCATTTACACTGTGGTGGAGTGGCGGAGAGCTCCTACCGTAGACTCAGTAAGGAGCGCCGCGCACAGATCAGATGCAAGCAATGTCTATCGGCAGTACCTATTGTTAAAGCCAGCGGTACAACACCTCCGGAGAGTGAACTACTTACCAAACTAATGGAACAAAACACTCAAATTCTAGCCACTCTGGAAACAATGAGTAAACAATACCAAGAGATTCTACTTCGCGTTCACGACCTTGAGGATAAAAATAAATCACTTGAAAAAAAGAACTCTAACCTCGAAGCGAGACTTGAAGCCATTGAAAACCACGTGGAACAGATGGATAGACTAAACCGATCAAAAAATGTGGAGATTAGAGGAATCCCAGAAACCAACGGCGAAAACCTAAATAATATTATATTCAACATAAAAAAAACCATAAACTCAAACGAAGCTACCAATATCGATACGGCGTACCGCACTACACTAAAAGTCTCCAAAGATAAATGCAGGCCCGTCCTAATAAAATTCAAGTCCAATATCGACCGTGATAATTTTCTGGAAGATGTAAAAAGGTTCAATAAACAAGCTGCAAATCGTGAGGACACACTTAACACCACCCTAATCGGAATGGCAGGACCAGGTTCCCCTATATACATTTCCGAACATCTAACATTTCAGGCGAAGCACCTGTGGTTTCTTGCCCGCAAGGCCAAACGTACAAACCTTTTCAAATTTGCTTGGACCAGAGGGGGTCAAGTCTATGTACGGCGAGATATTGGGACACCTGTCATTATTATTAGTGACAAAAATAAACACCTTTTGTCACCCTCACCCATTAACCCGTAAACAATGCTCGCTGAGCAACATAATTTTCTTTTATGTATTTTTATATTATTATTTAAAACTCTTCATTATATACAGCAGTAAATTATTATTGTATGTCTCTAGCCCAAAGATACTATTTTTGATCATAGGTCTTGTTATCACCACTGTCTTAAATGTTAAGTTGAATCTATCATATGAATATGTGGAGCCTCTCATTTTTATTTTAAACGATGTGTCAAAATCATTGCTATTTTTTATGCCACTTACTGTGTTTTGTTACAAACTTTATAAATGGTAGAAATAGCCGATCAACTAGACAATTTGTCTCCAATTCCATGTACAGAAACAAACAGTTCTCTAGAAGTTCAACAAATATTAACTCTATCGGCCCTAAAAATTTTCTCAATGAATATCAGAAGCATAAACCATAATTTTAACGAATTATTGATAGTTCTCACAGACCTGAACTCCGACTTTGACATAATCATTTTGAGTGAATGCTGGATCAATGAAAATTACCTTCCCAAAAACATAACAAACTACACCCACTACAATACACAGAATAACATAACCCAAAACGATGGAGTTATCATATACATAAAAAATCACATATCTCACTCAGTAAACGAAATCATAATCAGTCAATCTAACTGTCTCAAAATTGTAATAGATAAACACGTAACCATATTTTCTATATATCGATCACCAGGCACGTCTAACATAACCCCTTTTTTAAATTCACTAAACCAATTTCTATCTTGTGTGAGTGATTGTGATAATCTCCTTATTATTGGTGACCTCAATATAAATATAATTAATTCTATGCATCCTCAAGCCAATGATTATATAAATATGCTAACTCTTCATGGCCTCGTCCCAGCCATAACAGCACCTACAAGAGTATCTGGCTCGTCTGTAAGTTGTATTGATCATGTTTTTTCAAAATGTAAATTAAAAAGTATATCTCTTGTATACCAATGCACCATCACAGACCACTACGCTACCATAACTTCTCTTTCTTACAAAGTAGATAAACCACAACCGCATGAAATTCCAAAAAATAAAATATCCTATACCAAACTTTTTGAGCTGGTCTCACAAGAAAATTGGTCAAATCTTTACAAACAAAATGATCCTAATTTAGCCTGCGAATCTCTTGTCGAAACACTACATAACCACCTAACCAACGCTACATCCAGCACACCACACAAAACAAAACATTTTGACACTAAACTCAAACCTTGGATAACTGTAGGTATCCTTCATTCTATACGTAAGCGTGATAAACTCCACGCGCTCTGTAAAAAAAATCCAAACGATCATGAATCCTACATATTTTACAAGAAATACAGAAATGTCTGCAAAAAAATTACCTCTAAGGCCAGAGAAGATTACTATAAAAAACAAATCAAAAACGCCGAAAATGACAAGAAAAAAATATGGAGTATTATTGAGGACATATCCCAAACTAGACAAACGACTACACCTATCAATAAGATTAAAATTGAAGGCCGATCATTAACAAATACACGTAATGACTCAATAAAAATCGCAGACCATTTCAATGAATTTTTCACCTCAGTCGGATCTAACCTTTCCAATAATATTCTAACTAGAAATAATGTTTCGGAACATGACCTTGCAAACGAAATAACCCTGGCTCATCTCAGTTATACTCCATTTATGTTCACACCTACCACAGAATTGGAAATTACAAAAATCATCTCAACATTAAAAAATAGTCACTCAACAGGAATAGATAAAATCTCTACTAAACTCACTAAACATTTAAAAACCCTTATTGCCAGCCCTCTCAAACATGTTATTAACTTAAGCCTCCAATCCGGTTTATTCCCAAAATCACTTAAACATGCCTCTATCATCCCTATTTTCAAATCAGGTGACAGATCTTCCCTAAATAGTTACAGGCCTATATCGCTATTGAGCACTATATCCAAAATCATTGAAAAAGTAGTAAAAATAAGACTCCTCAAATTCCTCGAGGACAATAAAATCCTTTCCAAAAACCAATACGGTTTTCGCAAAGACTGTAGTACTGCTGATGCAATTGCAACCTTTACCAATATTATATCAGATAACCTCGATAAAGGCAATAAACCTCTTGCTGTCTTTCTAGATTTGTCTAAAGCCTTCGACACTATTTCCCACCACATTCTTCTAAAAAAACTGCAACAGATTGGGATAGAAGGTACTGCCCTGAAATGGTTTAAAAACTACCTCACGCAGAGATCACAAACAACCGTCATCCACTCCGATCAAGAATACAGGAGTAAATGTTTACCCATCTCCTACGGTGTACCCCAAGGAAGTGTTCTAGGCCCGCTCTTATTTCTAATATATATGAACTCCTTGTTGAATTTGGATATTGAAGGTAATATAATATCTTTCGCTGATGACACGGTAATCATTTTTACGAGTAAAATGTGGAGAACAACAATTGAGAAGGCGAATTCTGGACTGAACAAAATTAAAAAATGGCTGGACTCCAACCTCCTCACCCTAAATATTAAAAAAACACAATATATACATTTTTCAATCCGAAAATTAACTCTCTCAGAAAACCTTCCTAAACTAATTATTCACACTTGCCCACAAAATCTAGACACTCCCCCACTATCTCTCACTACAAGCTGTTCATGCCCAATTATTAAACCGTCAACTGAAATAAAATACCTAGGTGTCATTATAGATAACCATTTACGCTGGGAGGCCCAAATCAACTCCATAACAAAAAGACTCCGTAAGTTATGCTATATTTTTTATTCTCTTCGATCAATCCTCGATATAAAAACACTCAAAAGTGTTTATTTTGCTTTATTCCAATCTATAGCTACGTACGGCATTATAGGATGGGGAGGTTGTGCTGTATCCATTCTCTACCCTCTAGTGACTGTTCAAAAACTTTTGTTAAGGATCATCTTCAAATGTTCCCGTTCTTACCCATCAGAGCCACTCTTCAAGAAACTAGCAGTCCTGGACATTCGTCAACTATATATTAAGATAGTTCTCATCCATATCTGGAAAAATGGTTTGATAAATTCTACTCAAAAAGATATACATACACGCTACTCAACGCATGGAAAATGCACAATCCCCATAACAAAAACCACTTTCTCACAAAGACAATACACATACATCGCACCAAAAATATACAATGCACTAAATAACGACATCAAAAGATCCAGTACACTTACTCACTTTGCAGCCGGTGTCCAAAAATGGATATCCGGAAAGGGTCGAAATTTCTTTAAAGAATTTCTTTGAGGTATTTCTTTAAAGAATTTCTTTAAAGAACGTAGGTTATACCACCAATAAAAGTTTTTGTTTGTAAAGAACTATATATAATTACTATAATATTAATGGCCGAAAGTTTAAAAACTTTAAATAAACTACTTAAAACTGTTTGGCACCACTGTACCTACGGCATACAAGTTCCATGTACCTACTGTACCACCTTAGCTACCAGCTGACTAAACCACCGTAACAATAATAATTGACTCCAGTGTTCAGTGTAATTCGCCGGACTTGAAACTAACTTTCTAACTTTGATTTATTTGTACAAAACTGCTGCAAAATAATGTACCTACCAATTTAATCAAGCACATATAGATTTCCATAGTAAAAATAATCCTTTCTCATTTGCCTACTCTATAGTACTATGTTTGATTTTATAACTATATACTTTTTATATTCTTTTTTATGTATCTATTTTACTTTAGGGAAATCAACAGTTTACAATGTGGTTCATTAATACATATGTAATTTACCTAAATGAGATTTCCTCAAAATACTATTGTATTATGTATCTAAAAATAACACTTACAACAACTAAAAAATATTATATTATTGTACTACTATATTATTATACTATATTATATTATTATATATATTATTATATTGTACTATTATATTATATTAATATTATGCTATTATATTTTTATATTCTACTGTATTCTTCCATACTTCCTTATATTACTATAGTCATTTACATTATTTTAAATATGTTATTTTATTTTATATTCCCGCACAATCTTTATGTTAATGTATAGAAAATCGACCACCATAACACGGGCATGTGCCTAGCATGGTGGTCGAAAAATTCCTCAATGCATGTAACTAATAATTTTATAGAATAAAGAAACTTTAAAAAAAAAAAAAGTTTGTGAGAGAATGTGAGAGACAACGTGTTGAATATTCTCTGTGGTCCAATTTTACTTTCTACTACCATTTTCGTTGTTTAGTCAATCCTGGGATGGCATCATCTATTCACTATGTGATTGGTCGGATCTACAGTAGTAGACATTATGGAGGTCAATAAAATGGCGTCCTAACCAAGAACCTGCATTAAACTTTTTGGCGTTTTCACCAAGTACACAGTTAAAAAAATTTACAGGGAAGGAAGCACTTCATTTATGCGTTTTAGCTATCTCAAACACTGTATTTAACAAAACTTAGCATGAGATAATTCGACCACATTCAAAAGAATTTCAATGTCTATTGACAAATGAAATTACGCAGGATGCCAACTGCCGGTGACAAAAACAGAGAACCAATCACAGAGCGAATAGATGCTGCCATCCCAGGATTGACAAAATAAGGAATATGGAAGTAGAATTAGACCGCAGAGACAAGATTCGACATGTCGTCTCTCACTTTTCTATTCGCTTTATATATAAGGGAAGGGTGTTGCGGCGTGGAGTGTATTTAAAATAATATATAGTATATTTGCGGCACATTCCAGAGTGGAAGATACTTTCAATATCGCCGTGGTGTAAGACCACCATTCAGTATTGAAATGTTGCTTAAAATGGCTTTGGCCGTGTTTGGTGACTAGATCTGAATAGCCAGGTACTTCCCCACCTTCTTCTTTCCCATATCCTTCCCCTCCCCACTACCTCACAATATACCCTAATTGGGGATGCCATAAATATTTCACATAAAAAAAAAAGAATAATAAATTTTTTAAATGTATCGTAATATTTCTAGGTAAAAGTAAAGGAGAGTTAAGTAGTATGGTTGAAAAATGTTTGCAAACCTCTGTTTCATACTGATAATGGTTTATGGCCAATCTCATTTGTTTTGTTTATCTACGGCAGAATAAATTCATCTCATCAAGCATATTTTCGGTCGTATACATCATGGCCACTAAACTGTTACATAAATTTAACTTTTCATGTATTTTCTTAGAGTGCAGTCATAAATCTCGATGAGACAATGGACGAGTCTGCAAAGACGGGCCCCCTCGACAGCAGCAGCAGCGACAGCGGCTCAACCTCGTCCCCCAGCCAGGGGGACTCCACCGATCTCCGGGGTTCCCGGCAGTTCGCTGCCCCCAGGGCCCCCCTGCCCCTGACCAACAAACTATCCCCCAATGCGATACATAAGTGCACATCGGAGGGGGATATATTTTCACTGCACCCAGACTCGGTGAGAATCACAAATTTGTAACTTATTGCCTAACTATGTAACCAGTTATGGCTAGACCGCAAGCAAAAGAAGGTGTGCAGAAAGGGTGTGATTTATTAGTAGTTCGCTAGCGTTCGTTGGTGGCTTGCCATACCTCACGCTGCCCGCACTCAAAAATGGTCTTTTGTTTTTGGTCAAACTGTGTCATGCAGTTTTACCTTAGGGATAGGCAGAGAAGATGGGCCACCATACAACTGTGTCATGTACCCACTTCTCACTAGGGTTTGACTTCACCCGGAATGAACCAAGTCAGTTTATTATGGTCTTTCCTGATTCATGCTTATCGACATCTCTATAGAAAATTCTTTACCCTTTCTTTTTCCCCGTAGAACCCCGTTAATTCGAATCCCGATAATTCGAAAAAACCTGTGTACTTGTTTCAAATTTTTACAAAATGTACCCAGAAAAATTGCATTAATTTAGTTTATTTTAGTCCGCATTCGATAATTTGTCCATGTAATTCGAAAAAATTCAATCTGATGAAAATATGTCAAATAATTTAGTAAATTTAAATCTGGCAGACCCGCCGTGGAGGCAAAATATAGTTAAATTTAGATATACGTGGTTATACAAAATCCTAATTTGTATAATTTTTTTGTACATCCGAAAGATCGGCCGCGAAATGTAGATTTACATAGAAATATGTTGTATTTTTACAAATTTACTTTGAAAATCTGGTTTTGAAGGGCCCACGTTATCGGCTGCGAAATAATTTTTATTTACATAGAAATAAGTTTGTGTATTGCATATTTACATTGAATACCTACCTGAGTTTGAAGGGGCGACTGGAACTCAAACTCTTTTTTTTTTTTTACTTTTGTTTTTGAAGTCCTGTGGATTTTGAATTAACAGGGTTCCACTGCAGTATGGATTTTTTTTCTGTTTTGCCATGTCTTCTCCTATTCATTAGTCAATAAATATTTGTTCCTAGGTGAGCAAAGAGAACCTGAACCGAACAGCCGACGACAAGAAAGAGTTTAAGTCCCGGCTCAAGCAGCCCACCTCGCAGACCAAGGTCCTGGGCAACAGGAACTACTAAACACCACATCACCACATGGACATGGACACAGACATTGGCTGGCCACACTGGGAGCTGACAGCTTCTCATCTGTCTTTATTCTTCTAACCAACATGAACCATCCAACCTTACTTCACAATGAGACACCGGTCCTTCACCGGTACGAACAAATAGATAAGTTGCGTAGACAGGAGGTCTCGCATTACCATGTCAATAACTAAGCGATATCGATAGGTTAAACACAGCTATTGACGTTTTTTTTAACATTGTCCTGAGCAAATATATAAGGGCAACACACACTGTGAACGCATTCCACCTGTTTCTTAGACGTTGAAATTATACATACTTTTACAGAAGTCATTTTTTTCTTGACCAAAATGGATGTATCGTAACAACCGTTTATGCCGCATTTTCTCGAAAAAAATATATAATTCTCGTGTAATCAGGAAAATAACAAAGTAGGCATCAGTATTTTTGATTACAAAAAAATTACCCTCTACAAGAGAATTCCATTTACTTCTGGGTCCCCCCTTGTATAATTGATTTTACATGATGTATTCAATTATTTTCCTGTTTGCTGGTGATGATTTATATGTAATTATTTATGTCGGAGTTTAAAAGATTGAAGCTCATTGTTAAGAATATGTACATAATAAATAAGCTGTTTCATTTCTGAAATGCATTTTATCATGCCTTTATTTTGTTTTCCCTCTGTGACAAATTGAAGTTTTCACATTACAGTGAAGAAGTTTTCCTATGTTATGGAAAAAAAAACATTGTCAGCAGGAAAACCTTGTTATATGTGAGATAAATTGGGTCATTTTTCAAATTCAGTCTTCAAGGGACTGAAAAACCAAAATTGTGAGTTTCACTGTAATTAATACAATAATTTATCTTTATATCCTCGGTAAGTTTACTTGTAATAACTGGATTCTTGCAGTAAATTACTAATTTAAAAAAATAATGTTTTGCTCAAATTATTTAAGATTTATTTTTACTGAATACCTTTTTCAATGCAATGCACCAAAATGTTAGACATTATATGTATCGTCGACGGAAATTCATCACTGCTTTAATCGTATTTGGTCGCTTTACGAGAAAAACAAAAAAACTGGTGCGATTTTACATAAACGGAAGGCATTTGAGATTTGCAATTGAAACTGTTTTCGTTGTAAGATAATTCGCCTGTATTGGAAAAATTCTTTTTTAATTCTATCGATGTATTATGTTTACTATAGTGGTTAGTTACTGATAGATAATGGAGATATGGCATGGAAGTGTGCAGACTGTTGCCGAGCTAAGACCAAACTGCACTATCAAAGCGGCGGAGCCAATGAAAGTTATGCAAACGGTGTGTAGGTAGAAACAAAGTCGGGGTTCCGCTGATTATCTAAAGTTGAATGAGCCTGCATTATTATTTATTCATTATGGAATAATCAACCTTGTACAGATGTGTTGTATTACGTATAACTCTTCATTGGCGTATTTAGAAAATTTTAATTGATTGATCGTGTTTAATGTTGTTTTGTTGTTTCTCGTGTTTTCTTCTTTTTCCTTAAAATGTCAAAAAAGTATTTAAAATGCCTTTGGATTTTGTCCTATCAGAATGTTGTTTGTTCCTCAAGATGTGATAGTTATATTAATGTAACGGACATTCAGTGAAACCCTCCTACAAGGTTCTCTCGCAAGAAGTTTCCATGCTTAATAAGTTGTTTTTTCAGTCCCTTGGAAAACCTTATAAGATAGTTTCACTGTATTATTTTTTGAGAAGCATTTGTGCATTGTTTGACTCAAAGTCAAATTGTTTCTGTAAGATTAAAGAATTTTTAATAAACACCACTTAAGAATTTCTCAAGAGAAAAACTGCTTAAAATTTTAAATTCCTTGTATTTTAGTTGAATACGTAGTTTGTTTTGTAGTTTTAAACATGCATTTGGAGTTTCTCCATTCTTATCTTATATGATCAATAATAATAATAATATAGTCTATTTTATTTAATAATTAATAAATAAATAAATTTATTTTACAAAATTGCTGCTAATATTATTTTATCTCCTTTCCGCTGAATTAAATCATGACATTTTTTATTATGGATCAATGTACGAGTATACAGAGTGTATAATTATCACAAGTACATGGGGCAATTAATAAATAATACAAATACAAGAGCTGGGTCTTGAAACATTATGTGTTGCATCATAATTCCTACGCACACACATCACAACCCCGCTTTTCTTTCTGTCGGTGTACCAACTACCCACCTCATAACATTCATTGGCTCGGTGATAGTTGAGCAATTCTCGGCACGATTCCATGCCATATTTCTATAATCTATGCCAGATGGACTGCTGGTCATCGACAAGGACAACAGTGAGGTTAGGTTATAACCAACCCTTGGAACTCACCGCACTTGCCTCAATTTTAATGGTATTTAAACCTTAACAAATGCTCCTAGTATACTAAAATAATGTATTCTAAAACTATTCTAGCTTGTCGTTTCGTTACTTGCAAACATTGGCTTTTTATCTTTTTCCACGTCAAATTTAATCATTTTTCAATTGCAAAAGTTAAAGTTCTCTATTTATTTATAGGAAAGCCTCATATGACTTATTTTTACTGTGAATTAATAATTCTTATTGTGGAAAATATAATAAAACTCCAGAATATTTCTTCGTTATATGTACAGGGTTTTCCAATAAGAGGTGTTATTTTGAATAGCCCGCTATTTCGGTAGACGTTACTTTTGAAGCTGTCATTTTTTGACATTTACAAGTAGAAACTACGCCATTAATAAAAATGGAACGATACACGCTTCAACAACGCATTGAAATTATTAAAATTCACTTGAGTGAATCAAATGCAAATCATCTTGAGTGATGAGGCCCATTTCCACCTCGGTGGCTTCGTCAACAAGCAAAATTGTCGCATCTGGGGCTCGGAAAACCCAAGAGTTATTGTTCAAAATCCTCTCTATCCTCAACATGTGACTGTTTGGTGCGGTTTATGGTCCGGCGGAGTCATTGGACCTTACTTTTTCGAAAATGAGGCTGGAGCAACAGTTACAGTGAATGGATTGCGCTATCGAGAGATGATTAATGATTTTTTATGGCCGGAATTGGATGGTATTGATCTGGACAACGTTTACTTTCAACAAGTCGGCGCTACATGCCACACAAGCAAAGAAACCATTGATCTTTTACGATTGAATATCAAAATAACACCACTTATTGGAAAACCCTGTATCATATTTTTTTATAACACTAGAGAGAAAGAAAACATTTCTCTGAATATAAGTAGCTATGCATACGGGAAAAACTACATAGGTAAGATACATGTATACAATGTTTATAAATATGTAAACACGTTATCTGATAGCGGTACACCTTACAGTACACTTTATGAAAAGATAATATGCAAAAATCAAGTTCTTACGAAAATGGTGTAAGCCAGCGCATGGCTGATCGCTCAGCATTTTAGCTGGCACACCAAAGGGATAATAGAAATAATAATTTCGCATATTGGATTCTCACGGCACTATATTTCAGCGAAAATGGCCTCCTTTACAAATTAATGATCTCCACTGGCTGCTCTCTCTCATTTTGTCTCTCATCTGGTATTATTTCCACACGGCCAGTCTACTACAGTGGTGTTTAAGAGTGTTTACCGTGTTTTTCTTCTTTCGCATGGTGAGGGGAACCGGGGGGCCAGGGAGGTACGCGAGCCAGTCTGGCCTCACGCATCGCCCTGTGGACCTCATTGTTCTCCGTGGGGAATCAATGGACTGGGCATTTGTTCGGTGGTCTGCACCTTACCGCATTCACACATCGCGGACTCTTTTTGTCCCCATCTATCTTTCCCTTCGATACAGCGGCTGTGAGATCTCTATGTGACTTCTCAATTTCACTTCTTGTGATGAAGTAAATATTATTATGAACTTGGGTAAAGTAAGATCCGCAAAGAGTGCTAAGCTGATGTAAGCGTAGTGAGTAAGATGAAGGGACGCTTAGATAGTTTCGGCATGTAGAGCGAATGAGCGAAGAATGAAGTGTAAGGAGAATATATGATGCAAATGCGAATGGTAGCAGAATTCGGGGATGCCCGAGGAAGACATGCCACGATCAAGTGAAACAGATAGATTGAGTCTGGCCATGTCAAGAATCATATAATATAAGAGTATGTATGAATGTGGCAAGAAGTGTGTGCCAAGACTGAGTTGTTTGGCGGTCAGTCCTCTCTGTCTACCCCTGCGGAGAAACGGCATGATGGTTAGTTAGTTAGGGTACAGTAAAACACACCATTTAATGTTTCCTTTCTTTATTGTAACATTAAAAATAAAGCTACATTACAATGTAATGTCTTAGGTCATAAGATAATGAAACACGAGGTATGAAACCAGTGTGTAGGATAAACATTTAGAAACACACCTACTGAATAATTTAATATTTACAATAAATAACTTACATCACTGGATTAATATTAGCAAATATTTATATATTTTTTCATCTTCTAAGAACTACAATATATATGGAAGGCATGTAAATTGCATTTATAAAAAAAAATTGTTGGCAATTTTTAAAATTAATCAAGGAAATATAAAAACTTCCCTGTTTTGTGACATTAATGTAAATACTGAAGTTTTAAATGGTACATTATACAGCTTCATAGAACTCTCCCGTTTCTAATCTTTCAGAAATAATTTCAATCAAAATAATTATCAGAAGTAATTTTTTTAATTCGCGACTTTTTTTTTCCGTATCGAAATAAATATTAATGGATACCCTTATGAATACTATATCTCTACTAGATTATATACAGATTTTTCTGCAAATACTTTATTTCTTTAATAATGCTACGTCGATTCAATTTATCGATTAAAGTTTCTTATTTGACACAACCACATTTTAGACAAACCCTTCGAAACCATAAATACTTCCAAACTAACTCTTTTCTACAATAATAAATTAATAATATTTATGTACTTAAAAACATAGAAAGAATCACATTCTTTAAATCTTTAATAAACATTAGAATTTTATGGCTTAAATTAAGCCTGTTAAAATTTATGTCTCGCAAATATAAATCTATAAATGCAAACTTTTCAATATGTTGTGACATTGAAAGATTCCTTAGAAAATCATGTTTTATGCATAACAATAAATTTCATTTTCTTCAATATAATTTTTACATTAAAAATCGTCATCACGGTTTTCACAAATATATGATTACTTTTGATTCGAAAAATGATTTGTCTGTTTGTATATATTGTTTGTTCTTTGCCACTTTATCTTTTTTTATTAATAAAACCAAACACTATTAATTCACCGTAAGACAATGTTATCTTTAAAAATGTAAAAATAGTAAAAACGTAAATACATTTTTTAAATTTCGTCAGGGTTTTTGCACATTCTAGTTACTACAGTACAACTAAAGCACTTTGCTCTATTGCAGAAACCAATACAATGTGTATTGTTTTGGTTTTGTTAAAAATATTGTTTTCTGTTTTTCAGATAAGTTACAAAAAAATTATTCTTTCTTTCACTTTTCTCATCCCTTATGTAACATCAATGCTACCAAAATTGCATTAAAGTATTTAATGGAATGTTATCTACCCAATTAAATGGTCAAAAGAGAAAATGAAAGCATACAACATCAGTTAGTTTATGCATCCAAAAGTTAATGCTGTCTGTACTGGTTATGAATATAATTAGGTCTTTCAAATTGCATGAAATAGCGCATTTAAGTCATGGATGGCGGTTTCTATAGATTGTTGACGCTGATGATTTGGTTGATCCACCCGATGAAGGAGGACACCTTCACGTAGACTCCGGGAACATCCTGTCTGCCGCACCCAAAACCCCATGACACCAGGCCGGCCAGCTCGTAGAATCCATCGTCTTGGCAAACAAGGGGGCCTCCGCCATCACCCTGGAAGAAACAGTCGTTAGAAACGCATACTCAATAACTTACTGCTCTTGAATACGTCTGTCAACTCGACATTTCCTCGAAAATATACAAAGTAAACCTTATCTGCGCGGCTGTCGCATATATGCGATCGATCGGCGGCTATCCCATAAACGGATTATATGTTATCCATGAAGTTTCACTGAAACACATAAGTTGTGTCAAAACGTGCGTCGTGATGGGATCGATTGCACTGAAAAAGCCAGCATTTAATAGCTTAAAGCATGAGAAAGGTTGAAGGAGATTACAGAAGTACGGGAAGAATCAATTTCGAAGGCATTTATAGTTCTTCTGGTAATAAGGTTCAGACTCCTGGGGAGCGATGTTGTGCCAAATATCCAATGACAGCTGTCGGGAGAATGCGGCGAAACATTGTAGCAGGAGATGGGCTTGTGACTTGAGGCCTTACAGGAGTTATGCTGGTCAATATATCCATATCAATAATAGTAATGTAGTTACCTGGCATGCATCATTTCCTTCTTCCCCACCGGCACAGAAACTGCTGGCTGGCAAGATGAAGATCTTCTCCGTGACTGCGTTCACTTTTCTGATACATTCTGCATCACTCACTATGGGGATCTCAGCTTCCCTCACTCTCAGGGGGATTGGACCAGCTGGAGATGAAGAAGAACCATTAAATTAATACTGTAGGAAGTTGTGATCATCGTTGCATAGAAGCTAGTGCTTCTATATTTCATATAGTGTGAGAAATACAAATAATGTATGTTCTCTAATTAACAGGGTTATCAGAAACGTTGGCTCTAGTGGAGACAATCAACACCTTTTAAAACTGTTACCGTGGATATTACTATGGTAATAGGTCAGTTTGGGGTAAACGCATCAATGGGAAAATTGTGTCAATTCAATATGCTTCATGCAATCTAGTAAAAACTTAAAAGTCACACGCCCTGTGTTGGTTAGGTTAGGTTTCCTAACAATATGTATAACTTCTTAAATATGCAATCCATCTATCCAAAAAAATGACAAAATTGAAGTATCTAAGCATTGTAGAGTTCAAGTAATAATGTAACGTGAAGTAGTCACACTTCTTAGGTGAGTTAGGTTAGGTTAGATGATTGACAATATTGAAGTATCTTCACCTTCTCCCATATACCCGTACCCTGTGACCGTGCAGCGCTTGTTGGGCGCATGGCTCACCCCTCGGGCCGGTAGGCAGACTAGACAGACGCCTCCCTTCAGCTCGGCCTGCCCCTGCAGTCGCAGCAGCGCGATGTCGTTGTCCAGCGTCTGGCTGTTGTGGTTGTGGTGGATGTAGGTGGTGGCGACGCGCAAAGTCTGCGCCCCCGGAGACCCATACTTGCGGGTCAGGTCGTGGTCACCGACGCGCACGTATATCGCGTCGCCGGAACGAACAATGCTGCAAATAAGAAAATTACTTTATTACAAAGCTTCAACAATCTTTAATTGCATTATGTATTGAATTACGTTTAAAGAGTTAGATTGTAGCGAAATTAATGTGGCCTTCTAATATGTAAAGGTTTCAGACCAGGCTCTAGTGTAACAACTCATCTATCTCTGAATGCTGGGTATCTGCAGCCATAGTTCTAGGAGTAATATAGCATTAAGCTTTTGGCTAATACCCTGGCTGAAATAGGATTCCCAGATAATTTCACATTAGGTTGCCAACACTGATTCTGATTCTTCTCAGGTGCAGATCTAATCTATCGATACTGATACTGCGGTGCCCCTGTATGCGGAAATTTTTCATTGATTTGTGTTCGCCAAACATTTGTTGTGTGTGCACAACGTTTTAATTCACTGCCTCGCAGGATGTGTGGATTATTTCCTCGTGAACAATATCAAGTTTAACCCGTGAGAAGTAGCGCAATGAGCATTTTGCTCATGCAAAAATTCATTAATATTTTTCAATGTTCCATGTTTCAGTGCAATGGGTCTAGGTATCTTCCTAACCATTCACCCCCTCTCCCTTGGTGCAACACATGCCCCGCTCAGTGCCGCTGCGACCAGCTAATATGCTATCCTGACTGTTTTAACTTACTTGGTCACACAATGCGCCGCAGTGAGCACCCACTGAGTCCCGATCAGAGCTGCTCCACACAAGTACTGGTTCAGGGAATTAATCAGCGCCACCTGCCAGCACCACTCCCCGTGTTCTCCATCCTCCCCTCCGACCACCCTCCCTTCCCTGCTGCTGTTCCAGCCCTGGTGAAGTACCATGGCTTGATCCAAAGTGC
The DNA here is from genome assembly GCA_026573805.1 of Hesperophylax magnus. Classification (NCBI taxonomy): domain Eukaryota; kingdom Metazoa; phylum Arthropoda; class Insecta; order Trichoptera; family Limnephilidae; genus Hesperophylax; species Hesperophylax magnus. The sequence goes on from JAIUSX010000012.1 coordinate 24,061,930, forward strand.
CACCCTCCACCCTGGCCAGCTGCAGGTCTTGAGGAGACAGAAGTTCCTCTCGAGATGAGCGGGAGGTTCCTTTGACTCCGCAAACGTATTTGCTGTAGACGGGCGTTCGGAGAGTTGTGGACAAGCTGGGGGTTTGTTGGTCAATGTCTGCAAAAATTGACAAATGAGAATTTAAAATTTGTAGGGACTTACCTTCGCACATGAGGGAGATTATTTTTAAAAATCGTACCACAGCCGAGCTGTTCAATACAAGAATGAGTCATAGAAGCGACCCGTTATCAACTGAGTACAAATATTGGCTGACTGTACACTGAAGCTGAAGGAATCAATGTCGCTAGTTCCTCGGAGCAACTTCAATTGAAGTATTGGTAAAACAAAGACATTATTTCCATTTGATGTCTGTATTCTAAACACTGTTATCCGTTTGTTAAGATAGGGGAAAATATCAAACGGAACGCCCATTTATGTACAACGATTTTTCATTCAACGATGATTCAATGATTTTTTAAGGTAACTTAATAATGAATGTAATAAGTGAAATGTAGGATTTGCATGACAAAAGACGCTATGAGCAAAATACGAAAGATGTGGAATGACAGAGACATAGTGAAGACCTCCAAGATGAGACTCGTCCGGGCGCCGATATACACATGGACACTTAGGACGGGTTGTTTCGGAGAATTTGAACAATTCATCAAATTTCAACGTTCATTTTCGGGTTCTGTGAAAGACTTTTTCAAGTTCTGTTTTTATATCATTGTAGGCTAGTTGCTTGACAAAAGTGAAATAAAAACAGAACTTGAAAAAATCTTTCACAGAACTTGAAAATGAACGTTGAAATTTGATGAATTGTTCAGATTCTCCGAAACAACCCGTCCTTATAGCCAGCGAAAGGAAGCGGATTTACAACCTCGATATGTGGTGCTGGAGAATATTGTTCAGAATTCCACGGACAGTCAGGCGCATAAATGTGTCCATTCTGAGAGAGTTAGGCATCCACAATAGGCTTTAACTGTCTGCCTGCAACATATTTTACGACGGCCGGCATAGTCCAGTGGTAACGCATTGGACTGCCATTCCGAAGGTCGCGGGTTCGAACCCGGCGTGCGCAAATAAATTTTATTTGATTAATTTGTGTTATTTCACAATTAATTAATTAAAATAATATATAGTATATTTGCGGCACGTTCCAGAGTGGAAGATACTACCAGTATCGCCCTGGTGTAAGACCACCATTCAGAATTGAAACGTTGCTCCAAATGGCTTTAGCCGTGTTTAGTGACTAGATCTGAATAGCCAGGTACTTCCCCACCTTCCTCTTTCCCTTCCCCACTTACCTTCAGCCTCACAACATCCCCCAATTGGGGATGCCATAGTCTCACTGGCTCCAGACGGGAGCAGTTGGGACTCTTGTGAGGTATTCACTATAAAAAAATATTTTAGAATACTTTGAACCGGTTGCTCGCCAAACTCCAACTTGGAGAAACTCATAGTCATTGGCAAATTTGAAGGCAAGGAGCAGCAGAGGAAGTCACCAATGCGCTGGAGTGACCAAGTATCACTGGCATCCAGTACATCGACGTCCTTGGCTCTCCACGTATCACAGAACTGCGATGGGCAGAGGAGACTTGTCCACCATGGAAATTGGAGTTGGGGTCACGATCTTCAGCATTGAGGAACAAGCTTAAGAAAAATAATGTTTTTGGCAATGGATAAGTAAGTTACAAGGCGTGGTGTAGGGCTGGGTGGTGTATGCGGGCGTGGTGGCAGGCGGGGGCGGCGGGGGTGCTGTGGCCGTATCATTGCGGCTGCTAGCAGGGGCCCCTTCCCCTCCATGCTTCACTCCCAGCTTCTCCTGCACGCGCCACTTGGGAGCGCAGCATTGCGTGCCCATCTTGCGGCACTTGAACAGGTCACTCATCTCGGCGTTTCCTGCAAATAACAAACAGTTGGAGTACGGGTCAGTTTAATACTTTGGCAAGATTATACTTTTCACCCTGACATTGACCCTGTATTACCTACACACAGACAGTGCCTTAGTGGGTTCCCTGTACTTAACTTTGTTTCATGTTTTATACGAATGTAAATTTTGATTTTCTAAAAATGTTTGTAAATGTAAAATTATTGGGAAAAAAAAAAGAATAAAAAATTATTTACAAAAATGGTGAAGCCTTATAAAATATTTAACCTTTTGCCAGGCGCAATCTGCTTGACCGACACACATAAAATACATAATTGAGTTCATTTATACAACTGCCAAGTAATGCACATCGTTATTAGGGGTGTCAAAAGAAGAAAGGAGACAAAGGGGGTTCGGATTAGGTTCTGATTTAGAGTAAAATGTTACATTTTCAGAATTAAAAAAAAAGAATGATATTAAATGAAACTCACTAAAGCACGTGAAAGACAGATACGACACGATGCACGAGCCTGGGCACTCTTCCCTGCCATCGGGGGGGCGCGCGGGGGTGGGTGCGGGCGTGACGGGCGCGGGCCTCGGGGGCGGGCGGGACGGAGGCGCGCGCGTGTTGTCGCAGCACACGCTGCCGCGCTTGCAGTTGGCCGTGTGCGGCACCAGCACGGAGGGCCGCTCGCAGAACGCTGCCATAATGCTTAGCAAGCAGAAGCCGGGGCAGCGGGGCGCTGGAGCCTGGGAACACCAAAAAAGTCAATCACGAATAATTCAACTACAGGGTTTTCCAATAAGAGGTGTTATTTTGATATTCAATCGTAAAAGATCAATGGTTTCGTTGCTTGTATGGCACGTAGCACCGTCTTGTTGAAAGTAAACGTTGTCCAGATCAATACCATCCAATTCCGGCCATAAAAAATCATTAATCATCTCTCGATAGCGCAATCCATTCACCGTAACTGTTGCTCCAGCCTCATTTTTGAAAAAGTAAGGTCCAATGACTCCGCCGGACCATAAACCCCACCAAACAGACACACGTTGAGGATAGAGAGGCTTTTCAACAATAACTCTTGGGTTTTCCGAGCCCCATATGCGACAATTTTGCTTGTTGACGAAGCCACCGAGGTGGAAATGGGCCTCATCACTCAAGATGATTTGCATTTGATTCACTCAAGTTAATTTTAATAATTTCAATGCGTTGTTGAAGCGTGTATCGTTCCATTTATATTAATGGCGTAGTTTCTACTTGTCAAATGTCAAAAATGACAGCTTCAAAAGAAACATCTACCGAAATTACGGGCTATATAAAATAACACCTCTTATTGGAAAACCCTGTAGATTAAATTACAAAAACACACGCGATCGTTTAAAAAATAAAATAAAATACAGTCATAATTTGCTAGACATCTGCTAGAGAAAAAAATCACCTACTGAATGATAATAATGAACTCCGTTACATTGGGTTTGTTCACAAATAAAATAAACATGTTTGCAAGTGACGAAACAACAAGCTAGAATAATATTTAAGAGAAATTATTTCCTTGCCAAGTGAATATAGAAGCCAAGTATGTAAGGAACAGTGTGTATTTTTAAGATTCAAAATAGGTTCAAATTCCATAATTCAGGTTCAAACATCGAGACAAGTGCGGTGAGGTACTAAAAAATCAACGATGGATGTCTTGGCACAATGAATGTTAAATGTTTTTTTTTGGGTTTAATGAAAATTATTTTTTATTAAAACTCCCGGTGCGCCCCCCCCCCCGTTTTACTGGGAATTATAGATTACGCATATATCAAAATTACCTTTTGACTACATCAGTGGAATTACCCCTCGGAGTCTACAGATCCTAAATACAGCACTGAGAAAATGTAACTTATTTGTTTATTCATTTACCGGAGTAGTGGGTCTCGGAGTGGTGCTGGGCGGAGGGGGCCCCTCGCTGACGGTGTTGGTGACACAGCAGCTGGAGTCCCCGGGGCAGTTGGCGTCCGAATCGATGTCGTCGCAGAACAGGGCGAACAGACCCGACACACACTCGCCGGCGCACTCTGAGGGGCGGGACGCGCTCGGCGGCGGCTGCTTTGGCCGAGGTGCAAGTGTTGTGATTTGCTACAAATTTAAAAAGAAATGTGTTAGTCTTAGATGAATTAATAGAGGTCAAGACACATTTCTGAAGCGGTCCAACGGCCGCGAAGGCTGCGAAACGCGAGTGTGGATCTTGATCACGCCTTCGCAATCTTCGCATTCGCGCTTCGCGCCATTCCCCGATTTTTGTCGGTTTTTTGGACCGCGACAAAGGGTTTGCGGTTTAAAGTCGCGAAAAAGACTGAAGCTTTGCGAGTGTGGATGGACACAGTTCACGCGCGGATCGCGGCGTATATTCACGGCGTGAATTCACGGCGCGACTTCGCGCGCGAGTGTAGAGCCAGCTTGAGATCATTATAATATTATCTAACCTCACCTAACAAAACAGGTTTAAGAAATTGATTATACGAACTATTCCAGCCTTAGCAAAACGTTTCAAAAATCCATGTATATTATATTATTTGAAAATTTTATGAAATAGGTTATAAAAACGGCTGAACCGAACATGGAAGAAAAACAATTAACTATTATTATTATTAGACAGGTCCCATTTCTGAGCCTTGCGGTACTCCAGAACTAAATTATTATGATTTATTACAAATTAATTATCACAAGTCTCTTTACCACTGTACCCCGAGATGACGATGTGCGGGATTTTATTTTTGCGAAAATTAACCACAAATCTTTAATTAACATACATAATAATATTAAACAAACTAATGTCGGTTGTAAGTGCATGGGTGCGTGCGTGATTCCTGCGATGAGTAATGTGTAAAATTATACAACTTCAACGAACTTTTAATTTTCAAAATTGGAACTGATATGTACAAATCATATGAAGTAGGTACCTAATAGAATTATTTTAATTAATTAATAATTATTTATTTGAAATGTGTTTTTCTTTTGATTGAATGTTTGCGAGATGTCGTAGTTTTTCAAGTTTACTAACATTCGGAGGGTAAATTTCTTATTTTGAAAGGAAATAATCTTGTCTTATCTAACCAAATATTGATACTATCGACTTGAAAGTGGCCCCATTCGATTCAGCACTAATGAAAACATAGTAAACGATACCTCACTCAACCTAGTTTGCAAATATGTATTTTTTTAATAAATGAATGCAAGAATTTTGTCATTTATCAAACCCTACTTAATGTACAACTAATCGAAGTGACGAAGTTGAGGAAATTTAGGATGATGATAACCAATGGTTACAAGTACTTACTACTACAGCCGTGGTCGGTCTAGGAGTTGTGGTGTTCTGTGGGCGACTCTGCTTGTTGGGCACGATGAGCGTGTCAGGGGGCTTGTCTCCATAGGCGTCACGTGCCACGCAGCAGCGCAGCCCCGTCTTGCAGAGGTCGGGGGGCGACAGGTAAGCCTCGCAGTACTCTGCTATCCGATCAGCCACACAAACCCCGGGGCAACTCTTCACTGTAATGTTAACCATGATTAATTGAAAAAATACACTGAAATAAACATGTAAAAGTAATACTTAACTGAAGAAATAAGCAGGTATTTTTTTGCCTTTTCATAATATGTACATGTTATTATAACTTTAAAAAGATTTTGTTTACATGAAAATAATGATTTACTATTTGTAGGTACTTAGAATATAAAAACAAATAAAGGTTGATACAAAAAAAATCACGAACAAACAATTGCATTTTATAATAAGAGTAGCCCAAGAAATCACTTCTTACACGCAGAGCAATGTACAGCGAACTGGACACCTTTACGTTGACGAATGTCGGCGGACGGCGAATAGCCGGCGTGAGCGAAGGCTACCGAATTTCCACAATATAGATATCCATTAGTGTCCACTTGGTTTTTCGGAACTATTCAGTACTAAAAAGGGATTAGGAGGAGACGGGGCATTTTTTTAATTTGTTAGTTTGTGCTACGTTCTAGGAAAAGGACTGTAGGAACATTTCGGATTTAAATTGAGGAGGAAAGAGAAGAAAATTACCGAAAAAATCAGGCACAACATCGAGAACTCTATTTTATGTGAATACAGCATTAGAGTTTCAACCATCTGAAGAAAGTGGGACCATGGCATTCCTAATTGGGGGTTGTTAGGCTGAAGGTGGTGGAGAGGGGAAGGAGGTAGGAAAGAGGAAGGTGGGCTGGGGGGATGTACCTGACTATTCAGATCTGGTCAACAAACACGAAAGAAAGCCAAACGCTAAAGAACTAAGCGCACAAACAGACAGCCGCGGTTAGCGACTTTGTTTTATACTATTTATACAGGGTGTTACTTTAACCAGTGATTCCTGACAATTTGGAGTAAAAAAAATGTAAATGATATTTTGGAATCCTTATGATTTGGATCGTTATAATGGATTTCCTTAATTAACGAATCTAGAGCTGTTTTCCGAGAATAAAGCATTTTGCGCTCTTGATCTTCAAAACCAGAGGAACGCCAGTGTCTACGTCCGTTTTCGAAAAACTCTGCGTGCATTGTGCATTTTGAACTAATTTTTCCTTGATTTTTTTTTTTTTTTTTTATAGTGAGTACCTCACAAGAGTTCCAACTGCTCCCGTCTGGAGCCAGTGAGACTATGGCATCCCCAATTGGGGGATGTTGTGAGGCTGAAGGTAAGTGGGGATGGGAAAGAGGAAGGTGGGGAAGTACCTGGCTATTCAGATCTAGTCACTAAACACGGCTAAAGCCATTTGGAGCAACGTTTAAATTCTGAATGGTGGTCTTACACCAGGGCGATACTGTAGGTAGTATCTATATTTTTTAAATCCTTCTACAGATTTTAGTTGACTTTCAAACGGCATATCAATTATGAGTTAAAATGATAAGATGTTCCATCTAAGCTCATAAAAATAATTGCTAACCCACAATAAATTTGTAACAAGAACACTAAACAGCTGGTAGATGGTGAAAAAATAAAAGTGAAAAGAATTTTCATACACATCGAGTAACACGCGACGGCAAAAACACTGTCAACCACTTTCTTTTGTATAATCCGTTGATTAGAGCGGTGTGCAATTTCTGATCAACGTATACCAGTGGTTCCCAAACTGGTTCCCACGGACCCCCTGAGATCGTCGTGACCGCTGACGGGGTTCATGGCAAAATAATTTAATTTGGGGATCTGTGGATAACGCCAGGGGGTACGTGAAAGGTTTAATTAAAAGTAAAATAATTGTGTCCCGTTTTCATAATTACTAACCCCTCAGACAATTTTTTTCGGTTTTGAGAACAAACTATAACCCTTAGTTCAATTGTGCTCATGGTTTCACGTAAATCGTTGTTTCCTTTACTGTCATAGTACGAAATATCATCTGTGTAAGAAAGAGAAAGAACCACGATTTATATTCAAATCCAGAAGTTAACTACATAAGAATTAACATGTGCACCTCTATAAATAAAACCAAAGGTTCCGACCGCAATTTGAGAAAAGTTATGAAACTTTGTGCGTTTTTTATAAATTATTTTCAAACAAAACGACAAAAAGTGAGGTGGCAGTAATGTTTATAAAACAGTTGTCTGATAAAATGTGTATATTTTTTTGTTATCTGTAATTTTAGTTCAGTTAGTTTGGTGGCAATTACGTACACACGTGGATATATACGTATTTCTCTGAAATCGGATGACATTACAGCAGTTCATATATGAAATAAATATCGGTCCTACCCGATCGGCATTTGGCTCGATTGGTAGAGTTATCGACTCCAGTTCCAGGGTAGGAAGGTTCAATACTCAGTCAAGCCAGTTTTAAGACATTTAAAAATAAAAATAGATGTATTATAGGAAAAAATCTTATTTTTAACGGGTTTTATTTATTTATTTATATAGCGGAGACGGTTTACATGTAGTTCCCGTGAGCACTTAGGCCATAGGCCCATTGTGCTATCTCCCATTTTACCTCATTCCTTGAACAGTAACCCGGTCCCTTTTATAAAGTTCACCGGGGTTGTTGTTGGATATGTGGCTATGTCTTCTGGTTCTACAGTGTGTCTTCCCAGGTCTCATCTCTCCTCTCCAATCCCCTTTGGTTCCGTGAAAGCCCCACAAGGGAAGAGAGGCTCATCTCTACTCTCCATTGCCATTTGGTTCCGTGAAAGCCCCACAAGGGAAGAGTTCACGGAGGTGGCCTCATCTCTTCTCTACACTCCTTTTTGATTCCCTAAAGGTCCCACGAGGGAAAAGGGTCTCATTTCTCCTCTTCACTCCTCCTTGGTTCCCCGAAGGTCCTATGGGGGAAGAGTCTACTCCCCGTTGGTCCCCTTTTAACGGGTTTACTTTTCTATGCTTTATTTACACACATTTGTAATTTTGTTATTTCCCTTGTGGGTTAGTGGGCAGGTTTTTGGTATGAGAAGGGATCCATGGCATAATAAGTTTGGGAACCACTGACACAGACAGTTCGTATCTTAATCTAAGTGGAAGATTAAACGAGAATCAAATACCATTAAACTAGATCTGGTGGAACTGGTGTGCCGGATTTGAGAATTTTACAATTTGAACCCCATCATCTGGTATCCGGGATAACCCGAAATGAATAAGTACGTTCATTAAAAATTTGAGACGGTAGTTGCTGTAGAATCATTATATTATTTATAAGATTGCAACAAGTTTCCTTTAGAGATATATGAATGTTTCACCAATGCCAGATTCTGTATCTGAAAATGTTAAAATGTGTACCGATTCAATCCATGTTTTTTTAATAATCGTCAGCTAACTCTAAACGTAAATATCAATCAAATTAACGACAACTTAAAGAAGAAGAAATATATAGTACATTTAAAATAACTCGGAAGCATTCCGAAATTGAGACTTGGACTGAAAGGGTTGATAGCTAAACAAGCAAGGTTAAGAGATATAGCCCGTGCAAGTCGAGAGTCGCGAAATCCATTGTTTTGGATAGGACGCGTCAGGGACGGTTGCCAATTAGTGTGTTGTGTTTGCGTTGTTTGTGTTGTGTTGTTGCGCTAGTGTGTTTTAAATTGTTAGTTGTTTTAGTTTGTGGCCAACATGGCTACTGGCTATATTAGTTTGTTGTTAATGTAAATAAAAGCTAGCACTGGCCAATGCTAGTACCTATGCAATGCATTACCACTGTCTTTCTTGTTGTTCTGTTTGTTGAGGTGCGGTTTGTCCGAGGACGGCTTGCTGAGGGCGGGCGGCTCCTCCGTGGTGGTGGTGGTGGGTGGCTCCGTCTGCTTGGACGGGGGCGGGGAAGGCCTTCGGGTGCTAGTCTCGTTGCCTGCAACAACAAGGGTTATGATTATCCTTGCAAATGTATTCTGGTTTAGGGATATATATTATGGTGAGTGTACAGCTTATATTATTATGAGGTTTGAGGAATGTGCATGATAATAAGAATTCAGAATGTGGTTTAATATATTTGTACACGTATTCAGGGTGTATCAGAAAGTACTCGGAGGTATTTATCAAACGATCTCTGAACATATTTGGAGTAAAAAATGTAGATGTCATTTCTCTCTCTCACGCGTCGCAATGAATCACTTGATACGCGCTCTGTCTCGTCTAAACGGTGCTGCTGGAATGAGACGGAGTTCGTATCACGTGACCTTCTAGTCTGATCCAGTGGCGACGTGTGATGATATTTTTTTGATGTTTTTTATTTGAACAAAAAAATCATCTGACATCAAAATTTCATACACCTTTTTACTCTAAATGAGGAGAAGAAATTGGGGAGAGAAGGCGATGGATAAGAGAAAGGTTCAGGAGGAAGCACCTGACTATTTCTGAATAGTCTAATGTTACTAAAAATGACTAATGCTCTTTAAAGCAACATTTTTTTAAATTTAAATGACCATCGTTCTGCAGGGAGATACTGAAAGGATATACCTCAGATCACAGGTGTATGTGTTTCTCTTAAAAAACCAGACAAATTGCAGGTGTCGGTCACGGACTTTCATTTTTTTTTAATTGCTGAACAGGGAGTTACAGCACGCGCAATGCATATTGCCGACTGTCGGATATTATTATAATGTATTGATTAGGTACCTGGTGCAGAGTCCACGCAGCACTTCATGTTGGGGTTGGGACACTGCACGTCTTCCAGGACATCGTAGCAGATGAGGGTGGCCAGCGCGTGCACGCACATGCCCGGGCAGTCCTTTGAGTCCAGCGTGGAGTCCAAGGTGTCCAGGAGACCTAACAATATAAATAGATGGTTAACTTCAATTTTATTGTTATTAGAGTCTGGGAGACCTGTCTATGCAAATATGACAAGCTGGATTTTTTAAGGTCGAAAATTAAACAGGTAGGAGGTAAGTATCGGAAAATAAGGTACTAATTTATGACAAACGCTTCATGAAGAGTTGTGTGTGGTTTGGAAACGAATTCGAAAATAATCCTTATAATCACAACTTTTCTAATTAAAGTTTTATTCGAAAATCTCAATTCAAAAATTGTTTGTTCCCTAATTTTAGATTGTTCAATAAAGTAAAAGATTTTGAATCATTAGCATCTACCTACTCGTAGTGCTAGTTTGTGTACTACATCTTTACTTTGTGTTTGTGGTATAAACCCTTAGTTTTGTGTTTGTATCCAGAGGAGCAACACCTTTAGTTTTGGGTTTGTGTTCATACGTCCATAGAAATAAACCCCTAGTTTTGTGTTTGTGTCCACGTTAACACTCAGTTTTTGTTTGTGTCCAGAAAAAAACCCTCTTTGATTTTGTTTTTGTGTCCATAGAATTATTAGTTTTGTGTTTGTGTACAAAGAAGGAACCCTTTTAGTTTTGTGTTTGTTTCTCAAGAAGGAACTCATTTTGGTTTGTGTCTAGAAAAGAAATCTTAGTTTTGTGTTTGTGTCAAGAAAAGAAACTCGTTTAGTTTTGTATTAGAGTCCATAGAAGTAAACCCTTAGGTTTGGGTTTGTGTAGATAGAAGAAACCCCTTTAGTTTATGTTTGAATCCATAGAAGTAAACCCTTAATTTTGTATTTGTATGCGGAGAAGAAACCCCTTTAGTTTTATGTTAAGAGTCCATAGAAGTAAACCCTTAATTTTGGGTTTCTGTACAGGGAAGAAACACCATTAGTTTTGTGTTTGTGTCCATAGAAGAAAACCCTTAGTTTTTGTATTCTTTAGTAGGTGTTATATGGCTCAGAGGTTTAGCCAGCGTTAGCAATGTAGTGCATGAAAATATATTTTTACGACTTGATTATAAAACATCAACCTATTATATCCTATTTAGAGATAAATATTGTACCCGATGAGAATCGAATCGAGCATTATCCGAAAAAAAGAAGACCCAACTGCTCTGAACCGTCTAAAGCCAATTAGACTGTCTAATGCATGTGGGAAATGGGGAAGAGGAAAATTGGGAAGATCCTCGCGATCCTTGGGAATCCACAATTGGGGTATGTTGAGAGGCTGAAGGTAGTGGTAAAGAGATGGGGAAGAGGTTACATATCTGGTAACCAAACACTGCTAAAGCTATTTCAAGCAACGTTTCGATTCTGAATGGTAGTCTTTTACTTGGACGATTCTAAACGTATCTACCACAAACGGATTGTGATATAATACAATTTAATCAAATAAAATGTACTTGCATACACCGGGGTTTGAACCCGCAACGTCTGGATTCGGTTCGTTCATCGTAAACACTCAACAACCGAGGCTGTCACTTCCTACCTTACAGAAGTTGATGAATAACACAAGAGCATAAGAACGTAAAAGCCATTGCGAGAAAAACCTTTCTATCACACGTGTAACTAACAACTGCTTACTACAGATTTAAATACTAGAACATCATTTATACTTCGTAACTTGCTGTATGATACTGCGGTATATGGGTGAATGGACTTTTATTGCAGAAATACGCTTTTATGGGGTGATGTCTTCGGCAGCTTCCGCAATAAATATCCCATGTAACACGTTGATCATCCGCCGACTTCTTAATGGCTTTTTAATGGGGTTGAGTTCAATTTTTATGGTTTTGTGTTATTTTAAACTAGTTAAAAACATTGTTGAAGTCAAATAAGATCTGTTTTTTGCGCGTTTGACAATGCCTTCGGAAGGAGAAACAAATGTCGCCTGTAAAACAAGTGAACAGGCAAGACATGTATGCCAGATAACAGATCTTTAACTTTAACATCTATTCTTGATATGGTTTTCTTATTTTAATTATATTTAGGACTTAAAAAAGTAGAAACACGGAAGATGGGCAATAGATGGGCAACATCGTTCATGCCTTAGAATTAAGAATAACACTAGAAGTGCCTTTCATACAAATTGGAATGGAAAAAAAACAAAAGCTCTATTTAGCCCAATGGCACTTACACTCGTCTGACACCGTAGATCTTCACCCCAATAGAACACAGTTTTGCATTGGAAACGTAAGCCTCGATTAGGCAAATATTTGGACCACGAAAGACGCCTGTTGGAATTTGCTCTGAGTTTCAAACCAATTATAATTAATATAGAGTAACTTTTTTAGAATATACCTAGATGGCGCTAGTTTACACCTTCTTTAAAGGCAGCGAGACTAGGTTATTTAAGGTCTAAACTTAATTAGGGAACTCACTTCTCTTCGATAGTTTCTAGCAGGGGCATTTAACTAAGCTTTGGCCTTGAAACTCATTTGAAACCGCCACGCCCACCTCAAAATTCTTATAGAAAACGAATAATATGGCTAAAAGCTCAGATCTCATTGGTGAGAAAAGAAGGATTGGTTTGATCTCTCGCTCTCTACCATAATGACTCGTGTAACAGAAAGAGATGACGGAATTTTGCCGTTTGACAGTTTCAAATCATTCAAACAAAATGTGTGGTTTATTTATACACGCGGGTTGTCATTTGCTGCCGAAATACTATCATTTCCGTCGAAAATATTGCGTGTTGTTCGTGATAAAAATACAATATAAGCCAGTATAGTGTTAGCGAGTTACAAACATATATTCAACTTACCTACGTAAGTTCAAGTTTAAAGTGAATTGACAGTTTTTCGTTCGGATTTTTGAACAATGCTTCATACTTGGCATATGTCTTCCTCCACAACGTATAAATGTTATTTATTATATCGATAAACTTATTCATGTTATTGATTAGTGTTATCCTGTATTATCTTATTGTTTTGGTGAAATTAAAGATTTTTAAACATATGTAACCATGAGTTCATGAGGCTGAAAAATATCGGAATTCTTCGTCGTACTGTCGGACAATCATCTTTTGGAAATTTTCTTCAGTGTTTTTGCAAATTTCTTGTCATTTTGGGTTTCTTCTTCTCAGATCAACAAGTTTCATCTTAAGGAAATGCACTGTAAAAGTTTATTTTCTTAGTCAGATGAACCTTGCCCTTGGAAAACATTTCGACATTTTTCTGCTTCAAGGACATTTTTATTTTTATAATAGTTTTTTCGGGCTAGTGAATGAATAGAGTAGGCTGAGAGCAATTATGTTGTCTATGGTCGCATCTTTTTTTAAATGGCCTTGAGTTTCCTCTACCTTGTCTACTGCTCTGCTCCGCACGGTAGGTACTGCTTGTATATCTGTGGTTAAGTACTGTATAATTCCGTTACATACAAAAAGCCCGAAGATATCGATCTAGAGAGTGGTATATTTATGGTTTCTAGCTAAAGGAACGCAAAATGACAATTATATTTCGCTCTCCGTTGGTGGAGTGATCTCCACAGAGTGTCGGTAGCAATATAAACTTTGGAAAAAACAACAATAAATCGCTGTAATTTCAACTTCTCCAAAGTGTTTTATTTTAAAAGAGGAATCTACCCTTTTGTTCACAAGTCCTTTTTTTTACAACGCCCATAAGGGATATTGGTCTTCTATTGGTCACCCATTCTACCCCAAATCGCATATACGTATAACAACGGCGCCGTATCTTTGTTTCTATCTACACATCAAATCATAACTCTCATTGGCTCTGCCGCTTTGATAGTCAGTGCAGTTTGGTCGTAGCATGGCGACAGTCGTTTCCATACCATATCTTCCTTTGCTTCTATCATCTATGAGGATAACACATCTATAATTTTAGATGGCGAACACCTCTGGGTAAAAGTCTGTAAAGATAACTTTACTGTGTTTATATGTGTAGTGTACTTCTACTGCACAGATGACAGCGAAAATAGACGTATTTTCTATGAACATTTAGACAATAAAGCCAATATATTATTAAATAAGAACATAATAATTTTGGGTGATTTTAACTTAAATAATAAACCCGAAGACGTCTTAACTGATTTTTCGTATTTCACAAACTCGAATGGACTGACGCAGTACAATAAAGTGAAGAACAGTAGCGATAACATTCTCGATCTTATCCTTAGCAATATAAATGTGTGTGACGTGATGAGAAGCGAGGAACCACTGGTGAATGAAGACCAGCATCACCCGACGCTGGACATTTCCGCGCGCCTATCAAGAGCGGTTCGGTGCAGACGAAGACCCCGCCAAAACGATCGCCGCGCCCCCCGCGGGCCCCCGCCTTCGCTCCACAATTATAATTTCCACCAATTTAATTATAAGCGAGCAAACATAGAACTGTGCAATAATATTCTTTCGCATTTTGATTGGACATTTTTGTACACCATAAAATCTGTAGACGAAGCAGTGAAATATTTAAACAATGTACTGTTTAGTATTTTTGAATTATGTATACCAAATAACAAACCCAACATCACAAACGATGTATATCCGATATGGTTCAATAAGAGCATTATAGATAAACTGAAAAGAAAGGAATCGCTCAGAAAAAGATATCTATTGCACAAAAAGCAATCCGATTATCTGATATTTTCAGCGAGTAGATCCGAGCTAAAATCTGAAATAAAATTTGCTAAAAAACAATACATGAAAAATGTTCAGAATGGGATCAAAGACGACATAAAGTTTTTCTGGAACTATATTAGGTCACAAAAAGTTAACCCAACCTCACCAACATGCTTGATTGAGGAAGGCGTAACTTTTACTAACCCTAACACAATTGTAAATAAGTTTGCTGACTATTTTCATTCCGTCTATAGTCAAGTAACCCCTAAACTTGAAACCAATTTCCCAACAGCATCACCCTGGAACGTTGGAGATATCTCACTCGGATTGACCAACATCCAGGAAATAGAAACTTGTATCCGGAATCTCCGACCTGATAAGGCTACTGGTCCGGACGGTATTCCTCCTTCAATAATTATAAAAATCTCTCCAAATATCTGTGTTCCCCTTGCGTACATATTTAATCTCTGCATCATGTCTTCCACATTTCCACAGTGTTGGAAACTAACGAGGGTCAGCCCCATTCACAAAGCTGATGAAAAGACTGACGTCAGAAATTATAGACCAGTTGCAGTACTGTCAACAATTCCAAAAATTTTTGAAATGATTATCTGTGATAAAATCAGTCCACAAATCACGCCTTTCTTAAGAGGTAATCAACATGGCTTCTTACCGAAGAAATCAACGGTAACCAACTTACTCTCTTTCTCTCGACGGGTAGCACAAGGCCTAGACTGTAGGCATCAGACGGACGTAATTTACACGGACTTCGCAAAGGCATTTGACCGAGTAGATCACGATATTCTAATAAAAAAGATGCATAAAATAGGTTTTAATCAACCCTTACTGACATTTTTTGCGTCATATTTAAAAGATAGAAGTCAGTATGTAAATATAAATGGATACGACTCCCATAAGTTCGCAGCTCTGTCAGGAATTCCTCAAGGATCGAATCTCGGTCCCATGTTATTCCTCATTCTGATTGATGACATTCAGGATTGCATACGTCACAGCTCATGTCTACTATTCGCGGATGACATGAAACTGATGAAGGAAATCGAATCAGATTATGATTATTCGAAACTGCAGGCCGACCTCGATTCAATCATGATATGGTCGGTAGAAAATAAACTTAACTTCAATATTAAAAAATGCGTTGTTATGACTTATAGTCGTTCACAAAATCCGGTATTCTGCCAGTATAGAATGAATGGTGAAGTACTTACACGCGTAAACATCATCAAGGACCTTGGGGTGATCTTTGATCCCAAGCTGACATTTTCAAACCACATAGTCCAGCTTACCTCGGCTTGCTCCAAAACTCTTGGTTTTGTAATTAGAACTTGCAAACAATTCAATAACAAAGAAGCAATGACCTCCATGTTCAACGGAGTGGTCAGAAGCAAGCTGGAGTACGCCAGTACTGTCTGGATACCTTATCAACTTAAATACATAAATATGATTGAACAAATTCAAAAAAAATTCCTAAGGTATGTTTACATGCGATCATACGGAATATATCCGAAATTCATGCATCACGTGGAACTGCTAAAGGAGACAAATTACCAAAGCCTGGAGACTAGGCGTAATGCCGGACTCATGGTATTTGAATTAAAGTTACTAAAAAACCTTATCGATTGCCCATATCTCCTGTCATGCTGTGGATTATTCGTTCCTGATAAATACTGTCGAAATCGTAGCCACGACCTATTCTGTATACCGCAGGGTCGGACAGATGTCATTGCCCGACATAGCATGACAAGAGGTATGACCTTACTAAATGCCCTACCAGCGGATATAGATGTGTTTAATATCACTATACCATGTTTTAAAAAATATATGTACATGTATTGTTAGTTTTAATAAAATTGTACCATAATTGGACTTACCTGTCTGTCGTACAATAATAAAAAAAAAAAAAAATAAAAAAAAAAAAAAAATAAAAAAATTAAATATCCGCTTAATACCGGATGAATGATTATCATTCAGTATTCAGGATACAGCACAGAAAGTAGTTAGACTAACGTTCGACGGGTGTTAACCGTGTATCATACTTTGGTATGTAACTTTCCCCTTCATTATTAAAAACAAAACATGAATCATTGTTTAACACATCACTTAATATACCTATGGGTAAGGACAACAGACAAAGCCACACCTGGAGTTTGTCATATTTGTTGAAGATCTCGATATCATCTTTTGTAATCTCTCAAAGCTGATCAATCTATGTATATCTAACTTGGTATAGCTAGACTAAGATGCACATGTTATGATTAATGTGGTTTATTTGGGCTAGGCGGATTTCCTGGGACAAGAAAGAATAAAACAATATTCCAATGAGTAACAGATATAAACCACGCCAGGAGTTTGTCACACTTGAAGTAAATTTCTCCATGTATTTTATTTTCTCTCCAATAGTACGTATACTACCCGCACGCCGGATGAATCACCTTAGCTGTTGCGCTAGTCTGTGAATCACCAACTTCATATTATTAATTCTAGGTAATTATTGAACAAGAGTATTTATAATATTAAAAATCTAAATGAAACATGAAACAGAATAAGACATAAAAAGGGTCGCAACTGTGGATCAAATACCGGACTGGGACAACACTCTAATCACTAAGCTATTCATATTATTTTCCAAAATTTTTTTCGATCCATATCTCAATTTAAGAATAATTACCAATATCATTCTCAATTAATTCCCTTTTCGTGGGCTGCTATCTTCAAATGATTACAAAGTTCTGTCCGAATATATTTGTAACGTAGACAGTTATTTGAGAGACCTATATACTTTTCTACTTTAAAATGAATAGTCAATTTATTGGTATAACTTTTGAAGGTAAGACAGATGTTCAGATTTCGATTTCAATTTATTTATTGGTAAAGGTAAGAGACAAACAGCTTATACATAAAATATAAATATAAATATATACATGTTAAATACAGTCAAGCCAAAAAAGTCTCCTATATTAAAATTGATTGGAGATGGAGTTTTATTGCATAAAAAAAAATATATTTATATATTTTAGGTGAGGAGGGGAGGAATAGGAATTTAGGATGAGGACAGGAGATGCTCTGGATACATTCCATACTATTGTATTAATTTTCGATCGTACGTGCTACTTCTAATCGATATTTGTGAAGTGTATTGCTAAAAATGTCTTTGTTTTGAAATTTAGTATTATATTGGGCACATATACGTGGAATTGGTGATTTTTTTCTAAAGTTAGTTCTATATGTAGGTAAATGAAACAAATGCGATTGCCGTGTTAATCTTGTTGGAATATGAATATTTATTAAATTGGTTAGCTCTGATGAGTCGAGGCCATTGCAAGAATTTTAAATAATAAGATTTGGTCAAAAATCAAACGTCGTGTATGAAGGGAGTTGAAGTTGTGGTAATTAATTATTAATTTGTGACCAATACCTTTTTATTTTCTGTGTCTCGTTCTGTTTCATGTTTGGTTTAGATTTATTAATATTATATTCATCTTCAATGAGGATGAGATATTAGGTTCAATGATGTGTATAACCTTCACGAAGTTATTCCGGTAAATGGAATATTAATATGGTTTATTTGGACAAAGCTGATTTCCTGGGAGAAGAAAGAATCAAATAATATCCCAATCAGTAGAAGCTGGTTTGGGGAGACCCTTCGACCTCTCCAGCTGGTCTCTCATACTGGACACACAGATCCCTAGATTCCTACCCAAACATCATACCTTTTACCTTCCTAGAACATCCTTTCCTTCCTATCTTTAATCCCAGATGACATTGGCCCCGAGGAAAATTATTTGCCCTAGGGCCTTCTGTGTGGGTTTAATGTAAAACAAAATTAAAAAAAACCTGAAGATAAAAGAAAGACTCTCACCTGGAGTTTGTCACACTTGGCGTACATAGTACCTCCATATTATAGTTTAAATCTCCCCAGTAGTACCTACCTACACTTTTTTGGGGGTTGCGGATTTCCTGGGACAAGAAAGAATCAATGGCCTATTGATTTGGGAGTCACCTGTCGTAAATGAACAAAAACTTTCGTAAGGTAGGCAAGTGATGAACCTATAAACATTGCTAATTTAACCTCATACAAACACTACTTAATTAAAACTGTCTGTCAGCGCTTCTCAGATTGACTATAATCAAATACAGTTTTAAAGTATTAATTTCTTAACACTCATTACATAATATCCGGGATTTATAATATGTTGTATTGTATTTATAATAACCTACTCATTGTACTTTTTTATGTTGATACTACTATTTCTATTGTTCTCTTTTACGTATTTTATATTTATATATTTTTTTATCTATGTATATTCTGTATTCATATGTAAAACAATTGTTATTCTTTTTTAAACTCCGCTATAATCGGCGTTAATAAATAAATAAATAAGTATCCGTAACGTGAACCAGAAATTATAATTTTACACGTAGGGTAATAATTTTCACTATTTCTGCAAATAAATATTTATATTATATATACTTGTCTAATGCAGATAATAGAAACAAAGGGAGATGTCATGGAAGCATACGTTTAACTGTACTATTATCAAAGCAGCTTTGCATTGAAAGTTATACGTTTGGTGTGCAGATAGAAAAAATGTTAGGTCGCCGCTTACGTAGATGATATTTGTAGTATGGGTGAAGATGTTAGAGACACTTTTGTGCGCGCGGTTTAATACTAATAATAAATATCCTATCTCGCTTGTTACTATTATCTGTGCGTACAACCGTATGTGATTAGCGCGTATTAGAAGAGTTAGTAGGAATTAGAATTATTTTTTTCCTTATTTAAAAAGGTTATTTGATGATTTCAAAAAAATAGTAATGGGAACAAACTCAATTAACAAAAATGAAAAAATAAAAACTTTTTGTAGAAAGCCGTTTTACGTGAAATAAAATTATCACTTCGGGTTTTTTGCAAGAAGTTAGGTTAGGTTAGCACAAAACACACATCTTTATTAAATATATATACCTATATTAGCGGCTAGATAATTGAAGTTTTTTTAACATATTTATAGTCCAGATGTCGGATTGTCAGACACCGTTCACGTCTCTGGGTATGAAATAACAATTAATACTTAGATTAATAGATTTATTACAGCAAGGATTATTTAATTAATCGCGGCGCGAAAGGAGTAAGTTATTTTGATTAGGGCGTTAAAACGTAGCGCGTAGTATACTCACTGAGTACCATCCCGCTGTCGCTTATATAAGGTGCCAATACGATTCATGTTGCACCTCAGAACGTTCCCGAACATTCTAGTTGCTGCGGCTACAAACATTGCCACCCGTAACGCTGAGCAACGGCCGAAATTTCCAGTATATTCTATTTCAGCCTAGGTACCTTAGCGCTTGGCTCTGTGTACTAAGTAGTACTTGACACCGTCCGACTCGAGTAGTGGCGTACCACTACAGATATATCTTCACAAACTTTTACCGAAATCGGGTATTACAAGTTAGCTAACCACCATGTGTAAGGGTCACTATTTCTCGTTATATTTATCATCTTCTAGCTAAGTACTGGCCGGATAACCAGCAGCCGATTATCCGGCTATCCGGTCAAGGCGTATGACGGTTTTTCGGTACCCGGCGAATTTATCCATTGCATCTCTAATACAAACGCAAATCTCAGTTAATTTTGCATGCCTAACCCTAAAACTCTGTAACCACTCCACACTCCGGGTCCACTCGGTTAGTTGGTAAAATTTGGTAGGTACATTAATATTTCGGTTCCATGGTAACTCAACACAATGACAATTCAACACACCTTTGACCTCCATGTTTGAGGGGTAAGGCTCTTGACTGGCAAGCTGGAGGTCGCGGGTTCAAACCCTGGTGTGCGCAAGTAAATTTTATTTCATTAATTTCTGATATTTCACAAATACTCATTAAAGATAATAAATAGTACATTTGCGGCACGTTTCAAAGTTGAAGATACTCTCAGTAACGCCCTGGTGTAAGACCACGATTCAGAATTGAAAGGTTGCTTTAAATGGCTTTGCCCGTGTTTGCTGACCAGATCTGAATAGCCAGGTACTTCCCTACCTTACTCTTCCCCATCTCCTTCCCAGCCCACTACCTTCAGCCTAACAACATACCAAAATCGGGGATGCCACAGTCTCACTGGCTCCAGAAGATTGGGAGCAGGTGGGACTCTTGTGGAGTTGCAAATTAAAAAAAAAAATAAAGATAAAAAACCTTTAAAATGTGATATAATGATGATGATATACGATTAAAAGCGATTGAAAAAAACTAACCTATACCTACGAAACCTATTTAACCTACTGTTTTCTTCATCACTTTTCATGACTTTATATCACTTTTAAAAGGTGTGTTGAATTGTAATTTTGAAGAGTTATCCGGTCACCTTATATTATTATTTCTCATTATAACCGGTGGGTATTTTGCATTATTCGAACGAAGATATTTTCGAACGTCTAATAAATTCAATATCGACGTGCGGTGTGTAATTAACCCGCACCGCGCCGAGTGAAAAAAACTGCCTAAAATGTGTCAATAAACTTTCAATTCTTTGCAATTAATCATTAATTAATTTTAATTTAGATTCGTCGTCACTACAGTATTGGTGAAATGGTTTTCACTTTAGTGATCGTCAGTACGGAGAAAGTCCCAGTATGAAACAATTCTTAACAGAATTCAACACACGATCTTCGACAAACGAAGATTCATTGCACGTGCATCGGCCTGCATCTCTTTGACCGTTCATTTGTGCACTACGCAAGTTTTCCACAGGGGAGAGTCAGTGTATATATTTCATTACATTCAGACTGGTGCTAACGTCCCGCATGGATGGAAAAAATGCTAGAAAGTAATGGGAGACGGAATAGTACACTAAAATTTGTCAAAACAGTAAACTAGCCAACAGCCAAGTGAATGTTATTGGCCACACTTTTCTGCGATCGGTTTCATACTAATAATGGTTTATGGACCATTTCCCTTGTTTCTCCTGGTTCCTGATTCCTGGTTCGAGTCCGGAATGTTATTTGATTAATTTGTCTTGTTTCACAATTAATTAATTAGGTTTAAGTACATTGATATCAGCCTGGCGAAATTGAAATTTGCTTGAAATGGAATTAGCCTTGTTTGGTGACCAGCTCTCAATAGCCAGGCACTTCCCAACCTTCCACTTCCCACCTCCTTCCTCTCCCCGTAACCTTCAGTCTCAACACATATCCCAATAACGGATGCTGTAGTCTCGCTGGCTCCAGATGGTTGGAAGCAGTTGGTACTCACATTACTGCAAAAATATATTGTTTGCTCTGGATAACCTGCGAACCAACGAAATTTATAACTGCTTCTAGCTCGGCTGGAGTTTCTTTTGAATAGACAACACAATTTCACCAATCGCATAATCTAACCCCGGAATATAATGTATTTATTGTCATTCCAGTATGTGGGTCAGAGGGTCATTGCCAATTCACACATTGCACATTTCCTTGCAGTGTTTTGGCAAGGTGAACATTAACTCCCATGGCTTGTGTAATGTGCGACAACATTTTGACCAACGTCTGTACAGAATAATTTGACACCGAACAGTCAGCTGGAAAACAGCTGTCTTACTGTATGTTAATATTATTATTTAATTTTATTATTTATTATTTAATTTTAGATGCCAAACCACCAGGCGAACACATTTCAGATGTGTTCTTATTTTGTGTTACTATTAATGTAAGTATGCATACATTTTTTCGTACTAACAATCATGCATGCAGGGACATTGGAAGGTCTAGAATCGTTTTAAAATAAATTTAGCTTCTTTTTACAAAAAAATTAGAGTCCTGACGTGTGCGGCTAAGGAAGTTAAACAATCAGTTTCCTCACACAGCCGTCGGGAAAGGGTGGGTCCCCTCCAATGTATGTTAATATTACATCGCCCAGTAGATACAATCTTTTATTCATTACACGAAAGGGAATTCCTGATAGTGAGACCTGGGAAGACCCATTGTGGAACCAGAAGACAGCCACATATCCAATGACAACCCTGGTGAACTTTATTAAAGAGACCGGGTGACTGTTAAAAGAATGAGGTAAAATGGGAGATAGCACAATGGGCCTATGGCCTAAGTGCTCACGGGAACTATATGTAAACCGTCTCCGCTATATAAATAAATAAATAAATATTCCTGGTGGTAATGCTATTTAAGGACGGCTTCTTCTGTCAGAACTAATTTTGACTCATCAAATGTTCCGATTTTCAGTATTTTCGATAATGCAAGTCTATCTCATTAAAAATACTAATTTCGGTAATAACTCTGTCTATCTGTAACACCGGTTCAAGAAACTCTTCGTGAGATCGTTTTCAAAATTGGAGTATAGTATAGATAGTTTATCGCTTGTCTGAATTCTCCAAACTCCCGCTACTATTTTCCATTTTTAAATATTCATCCATAATATAATATTTTGAACAGAAAATTATGTTAGTGGCCATTATCAAAACTGGAAGTGATTTGTCGAGAATTCATACCATTCTTGATTTTTCACGCTTCTGCGCTACTAAGGACGGGTTGTTTCGGAGAATTTGAACAATTCATCAAATTTCAACGTTCATTTTCGGATTCTGTGAAAGACTTATTCAAGTTCTGTTTTTATATCATTGTAGGGTAGTTGCTTGACAAAACTGAAATAAAAACATAACTTGAAAAAATCTTTCACAGAACTTGAAAATGAACGTTGAAATTTGATGAATTGTTCAGATTCTCCGAAACAACCCGTCCTAAGTTTAATAAATAAACCCACTAAACAATATAAATATTTTTTAAACAATTTAAATATGATCAAACTAGAAAATTTTTGAATGTAAAGCATAACAGATTCAACAAACAAGGTGATATAGTAACAGGATAAAACCTCAACTATAAAGCAGAAAATATTTTTTGCGTAAACTACAGCGGTGACTTATGGAAATACCCACCAAACCCCGATACTGAACAAAGAAGTGTTAAGTGTTCTCGTAAACCCTGTTAATTTTTCCAAAAGTTACTTAATGGAAAAAATATTTAGGTCATAAGAATCTTTCAATAAATCCAACACTAAAAGCAATAGTGACAGATACACACACTCCTGATTATCTAACACGGTCGATCAAGGTTTTATCGATAATGTCGGTAGCTTGTCAACGTTTCCCAGCATGATTGCAGATCGCCAACTAACAAACAACAGTTCACGACGATTACGTGTTTTTTGTTTTTTTTTTACTTTAACGATCTGCAGTTGGGCTCGAGAACAATGACAGTTATCGACTTTATCGATAAATCCTTTATCGATCAACTATGCTAGATACACTGGCGTAATCTATGCTTTCTGGAGGAATCATGAATGACAGCGCAGACTTTGATACCCTCAAGCGGCAGACTACAGACTAGCTTATTGCAGACTCTCATACACCAATAGTAAAAGAGATAATAATACTAACCGTGAGAATCTAAAACGTAATGTTTGATGCCCTCAAGCGGCAAACATGACAATAATATTGGCCGTGAACACCAACTACAATAAAGTATACTGCGACAAGCGTGATAAATGATTTCTGAAGGCAACATGAATGACAACGCTTATTTGATGCCCTCCGGCGGCAGTCTCTTGCGTAACGATGTAGGTCAATAAACTGCGGGACCGTGTCGGATGTCAGTGATGCTGCAGAAGTAAAACGTACGGCGTACGCTTCACGCCGTATGCAGCCAGACGTCTGTATACGTAAAGAAAGTTCGCACGTTGCTCCAGATTTTTATGTGCCACCAATGACCATCGGAAGACCGCAGATACTTTGAAAGTTGCTAAGAAACTGAAATGAGAACTTCCAGGCACAACCAGAAGGTCACGACGAAATGAACAGAAGGAAAAATTAAAAACAGATTATTTTGAAAAGAATCTCTTTAGTACATATTTGTTGAGTAGGTACCTGTTGTATGGTCAGTCAGTGAACCAAAATATACAAAAGTCAATACTTTAATGTAAAAACTTTCGAGTATTTTGATAAAATCATCATCGTCACAAATTATTTGTTACTTTAAACTTATATCAAGCATTTAACGAATGAAAAATTTACTAGTGGTAATACAGAGATGGTCAGAAAGACACAGTAATACACCTTTATTACAACTCATCCCTTTCAACATGGAAGGGGTCCGTAGATTTTCAACTAATAATATATTAACTTCTCTTCGTCAATCAACACTCAAGTAATTTTTGGATATTATTCACCACTGTCCAGAAAGTGTAGACAGGTCAATTTGGGAGGTGGTGTGGGTGCCTCCGCCCCGGGAACCATTTATTGGAAAACCAAAATAACATAGGTCACCCAAATTACCATGGATACCCGGGTTCATGGGTTGAGGTTTGTCTAGGTCTTGGCGGCGGATGCGTTTACCCACCTACTGCGTGGCATGAGATTTACTGCCTTTAGATTTACCCTTTGGCCTCTCCAGCCAGAATCTCTCGACTCATCGTCTTGCATCGCAGTGGGAGAGTTAGAGGGTTAGTTAGAGGGTTATATTCACAAGATCCTCATTACAACATACATTTCACCAACCTACAACTAAAATGACTTTTGGTCAAAGAAATTTGCAATATTTCTCTATAAAACTATTTAATATCCTCCCTCTTGCAATAAAAACCTTAAAAAAATAACCGACTTCAAAATAATTATTAAGATATGGATTATGGACACGGAAAGGAAGAGTATAAATAAAATATTGCAACCTAACAAAGATTAAGGTTATTTTTTTTTTACATTTTTCATTATATATTTTTCTTATATAATGTTATGTTTTTCTTCTATTATTTCGCTTTATAATTCACGTCTTGTTATATTTTGAAACGCTTACAAAAATCATAATATCTTTTTCTAAAATTAACATGACCAAAATTTTGACAAAATTTATAATCCACACAAATAACCATGTACAATGTGACCTTAGAACGGGGTACTCCAGTAAGGTCACATTCTTTTCAACAGTTTAAAAAATATATCACAATAAAATATCACTTCTATTTTCTTATGATTATCTATGTCATTTGTCTTTGCTTTCATATACTATCCTATATTTTCAGGTACTTGATTTGTAAATTAGACATAAGTAAATGTTGCTACTCAATTAATAAAAAACACATAAATGGTGCTCAAGCAC
The DNA here is from genome assembly GCA_026573805.1 of Hesperophylax magnus. NCBI lineage: Eukaryota > Metazoa > Arthropoda > Insecta > Trichoptera > Limnephilidae > Hesperophylax > Hesperophylax magnus. Next base: position 24,087,799 of record JAIUSX010000012.1, read on the forward strand.
CTGAAAAGGTAAAAAACATAATCAAAAACCCATTGCATTCAAAGGACTCGATAGCCAACGAACTCAAACACTCAGAAGTTTTACAAAACCAACGAGTGTTTTTATTGCAAGAAGAACATGAAGAACATAATTTTTAAAATAATTAAATAAAAACATACAAATACGAGTAGGTATTACGTATTACGTAAACAAAGGAAAATATTTTAAAAAGAGCTTATTGTCACAGAAGATATTTTGACAGTTTGAGAGTTAGCAAAGGAAGAATGAGTCATGTGACACTTAGTAGTAGCTAACGATAGAATAAAGAGATACGAGTAGCAACTATGTTGTAACTAACGATAGAAATTGCCTACTTATAGAATAAAGAGATACGAGTAGCAACTATATTGTAGCTAACGATAGAAATTGCCTACTTATAGAATAAAGAGATACGAGTAGCAACTATATTGTAGCTAACGATAGAAATTGCCTACTTATAGAATAAAGAGATACGAGTAGCAACTATATTGTAGCTAACGATAGAAATTGCCTACTTATAGAATAAAGAGATACGAGTAGCAACTATGTTGTAGCTAACGATAGAAATTGCCTACTTACTAATTAAACGTATATTAAATTTTACAAACTGATAAACATTTCTGTAAAATTTAAAACATATTTATTAGTAAGGTCCAAGTTTATTATTACCGGAATAAATATAACATTAAGCGGAACTACAGCGCGGTCTTTTTCATTAAAAACTTAAATATGGATTTGAGGTCAAAATATTTAACCAAAACTTTTTTTTTCAATCAAAAGGTAAAGTACGAATATGTGCTACTTTATTGATTTGTGTTTCAAATTATTATTATTTTTCACCTCAACCAATTAACAAAATGCACGTTTATCGTAATGAACGCCGAACTTAAATATTGTTTAATTAGTTTAGGTAAAGGAGATTTAGAATAGATAGAACTACTTAAATATTACGTGGCATCTACCAAAAAGGTAAAAAGATTACTGGAAAACTCAAATTGCAAAATAAATGTAATAAATACACCTATAAAGTAAAACGAGATTATGATTTCTTTGAAACAACTTGAAACTCTTTGTCTTCGAAGTGGAAGATTCGATGGCCCAGGTAGTATTTTTTACTGAATAATAAACGTCTTTGACTTTAGGCTTGGGATTTATGAAAAACCCCGCACTCTTGACCTCTGACCCAAAAACCACACTCAAGTATTATCGAGTGGACACTAGGAGTAAAACAGTAAATAAAGTTTGTTACAATACTGAATTTTTTAAAAATCTTTTTCAATACTTTATTAATTATTTTACATGCAATAATTATTCGCCTGAAACACTCATCCACATTGAAAAATCTCCTGATAAAAGATACATGACGCCAACGGGACTCGATATAAAAAAAAGATACATGACGCCTTTCTCATATAAAATAAAGTTGGTTGTTTTCAGGTGAAAAAATGTAACAAGCAGTAATTGTTGAATGAAACACTAGTATATATTGAATTATTTCGCGGATAAGAGATGAGCCGCCATAGCTCAGTGGTCAGAGCTGTCGACCGGAAATCGAAGGGACACGGGTTCGAGTCCCGTTGGCGTCATGTATCTTTTATCAGGAGATTTTTCAATGTGAATGAGTGTTTCAGGCGAATAATTATTGCTTGTAAAATAATTGTTACCCTTTGTGCTATGCATAAAAAAATCTTAAACATTAGTTTACCAAAAAAATAATAACTTTATTAATTAGCAGAACCAACGCATTAATTTAAAGTATTTGATTTGTTTTAAAAAAGTAAGTGTCTTGTAACTTGCATCCAAACTTTTTTTCTTGCATCGATAACAAAATCAATTAAAGAGACCACCATGGCAGGGTGTAAGCTTTCTTATCGTTTGTCTTAGCTAAGTTTAGTGAAAAGATTTGAAGAGCTTAGAACTTTCTTCTCCTTTTTTTGGTTCCTCTCCTTCATTTTTGTCTGCATCATCATAGATCTTCTGTTAACGGCAGTTGTAACTTGGAACATATATTAATAAAATATTAACTATTAGTTATTAGTTACGTATCGTGTGAAGATTTTTCAACGGTATCATGAAAATCAAAATATTAATTTTTCTAATTAAAGGTGGCATTCCCAATATGTTCAAACGATTATATAGCTAATGCTGATGAAAGGGTGGCATTTTCGATTATATAGCTAAAGCTGATGTATGAGTGGCATTCCCAACATTTTTAAAGGATTATATAGCTAAAGCTGATGAAAGGGTTGCATTCCAACATGTTCAAAGGATTATATAGCTAAAACTTATGAAAAGGTGGCATTCCCAACATGTTCACAGAATTATATAGCTAAAACTAAAGGCCAGCAATCTGCACGACAGTTCAAGGCCTTTCCCACTGCCCCCAATGCGGAAAATTCTTACAGACACTAATAATTGCGCTCACGACCCTTGTCGAGATCCACCATTGCTCTTTTTGGTTTCTCTCAAAAGATATGACAAAACAATTCAACCATATTGCGTTTCAAGCAAGTAAATCTAAAGAGAATTTATTTATTATTATTTTTTGGTAAACTAATGTTTTTAAGACAAGATTTTTTATGCATAGCACAAAGGGTAACAATTATTTTACAAGCAATAATTGTTCGCCTGAAACACTCATCCACATTGAAAAATCTCCTGATAAAAGATACATGACGCCAACGGGACTCGAACCCGTGTCCCTTCGATTTCCGGTCGACAGCTCTGACCACTGAGCTATGGCGGCTTATCTCTTACCCGCGAAATTATTCAATATATACTAGTGTTTCATTCAACAATTACTGCTTGTTACATTTTTCACCTGAAAACAACCAACTTTATTTTATATGAGAAAGGCATTGTAAGTGCTAACTCTCTCACTAGATGGCGTCGAGACAAATTGTCTACATTTTTAGGCGAAATACTTGAACTTGTCAAATATTAATTATTATTTTTTGGTAAACTAATGTTTTTAAGACAAGATTTTTTATGCATAGCACAAAGGGTAACAATTATTTTACAAGCAATAATTGTTCGCCTGAAACACTCATCCACATTGAAAAATCTCCTGATAAAAGATACATGACGCCAACGGGACTCGGTACAATGGACTTACAATGCCTTTCTCATATAAAATAAAGTTGGTTGTTTTCAGGTGAAAAATGTAACAAGCAGTAATTGTTGAATGAAACACTAGTATATATTGAATAATTTCGCGGGTAAGAGATAAGCCGCCATAGCTCAGTGGTCAGAGCTGTCGACCGGAAATCGAAGGGACACGGGTTCGAGTCCCGTTGGCGTCATGTATCTTTTATCAGGAGATTTTTCAATGTGGATGAGTGTTTCAGGCGAACAATTATTGCTTGTAAAATAATTGTTACCCTTTGTGCTATGCATAAAAAATCTTGTCTTAAAAACATTAGTTTACCAAAAAATAATAATTAATATTTGACAAGTTCAAGTATTTCGCCTAAAAATGTAGACAATTTGTCTCGACGCCATCTAGTGAGAGAGTTAGCACTTACAATGCCTTTCTCATATAAAATAAAGTTGGTTGTTTTCAGGTGAAAAATGTAACAAGCAGTAATTGTTGAATGAAACACTAGTATATATTGAATAATTTCGCGGGTAAGAGATAAGCCGCCATAGCTCAGTGGTCAGAGCTGTCGACCGGAAATCGAAGGGACACGGGTTCGAGTCCCGTTGGCGTCATGTATCTTTTATCAGGAGATTTTTCAATGTGGATGAGTGTTTCAGGCGAACAATTATTGCTTGTAAAATAATTGTTAGAATTTATTTATTTCGCTTTATGTTTAGTGTAAATTCCACAAAACAGTGACAAATTAGGAATGGGCAGACTTGCAATCTAAAATATCGCTGAAAACTGCCGTTTTCATATTCCGTTTTTTACACCAACAACAAAACAAAACGAGCTCATTTTTCACTTATTAAATAAATTATTCACTATTTAATTTTTGGGGAGTTTGATGTACTAATGTTAAGAAAGTATAAAAAATGTGAGCAATTTATACTTACACACAAATACGGGCATTATCGTTTCGACTGGCTTTCTGAAGTTTCGACGATTAAAACTAAGGTACTAATGAATAACTACGAAATCGACTATAAAACGTAAAAAAAAACTGGAATCTTACAGGGTCGGTAGGTAGGTCCTCCCCTGAAAATGACACATTACTGGGAATGATATATGCCTACATTTATCAACGATGATGGCCAATCTCCGATAGGCACTAGGATATGAATAAATTAATAAGTTTTACAAAACCTATGCATACAGGCTATAAAACATACCTCAATAATATTAATAACTAAGCTAAGCATAATACTATTCTTCCGCATTGAATTTCCATATAACCATTAGCAAACTTTTATTTCTTGATTACTGATCTACTAAACTATTATGTTTGTAAAAGCCCGTATGGGCATAGAATATAAATATATAAATTTAAATAAATAAGTGCATAAAAATTAAAAATTAAAATCGTGAAATACCGGATTCCCGCAGGGTCTGTAGGTCGATCCTCCCCTGAAAGTGGCATATTACTAGGAATGATGTCTCCTTACATTCAGCAACGATTATGGCCAATCTTCGATAGGCACCAGGATATGAATACATCAATACGTTAAATAAAACCTGATGAATACAAAAAAAAACAATCGGGAAAAACCGGAATCCCGCAAGGTCCGTAGGTTGGTCCTCCCCTGAAAGTGATATTTTACTAGGAATGGTGTCCGTCTTCATTCAGTAAACTGCGTGTGATGCTCCGTCGCTTCCCACACTTCCTATATATTATAATTTATTATTGTTTGACTTCATATGGCCTAAATAGTTCTCCACCTAACTGTAGCCTATTACCTACGTATTACGTAAACCGTCTCGGTCTAGTGACACCGACACGTATACTGTTACGGTGCTGAAGAATGGTCCATCAATTTGCACCTTATCTCTTGTCTACTTCACAATGGTTAGATCTAATTTCATGTGACATCTCGCACTTCCTGAAGGCGGGAAAGAATCAAAAGAATGAGGAATGTCAGCCACCAGAATGCGGAGAAGAATTTAGATTGTTATACAATAACAATATACTTTCAAGTGAATTTAATGAAACCGATATCATAATGGATTTTGCCGTTTGGGGAATGTTGTAATACTTGTAATGCTGAAAGAAACAAGAAAGAATATACTGGTAAGTAATTCAATACATATTATATTTTACTTTATGCCTATATTTATCCAATATTTTTGTTCCACAATCCTTCACGTATAGATACAAATATGGATATGCAAATATTACTGAACCACGGAAAATAATTGTGATTACCTTGTAACCTGAAAAAAATCTTAAATTAAGAAATTCCAATTCATGGTGCATAAAAAAATTAACTTTTAAAAACGATGCTTCTATTAAAATTTGGCAAAGTAACAAAAATTGTTGACATCTTTCGAAAAGATGCAATGTCAGAAAAGATAAATAAATTATCTTAACTTAAATCTTAGAAATGAAAAATAATTTTTCGTTTAGCTACGTCGCACAATGGGGCCGATGACCCCGAAAGTTGGCATCAAATCAGTGGTTGCAATGACATCAAATCTTTTTCGATTTTTAGTTCCGTATAGACATGTTGATAAAAATAAGTGAAAAAAAATGTTCGAAAAGTCACGCATACTTAGTACAAAAATATAAAATTGAATAATATAAGATCAATTAAATCAGTCAAAATGCTCACTTTATTTCTCGTGCTATTTATTGACAGTTATACACATAATAAATCGTCTTCATCATCTTGTGACAATATACTATCGTCATCAATACTTGATTCAACTATCGAATCATTCCTGGTAGTCGTATTAGGGTCTGGTGTCTTTAGCATTTTCAGTACTTCTTTTGAAATTGTCTTCATTGTCCGGCTGCTGAACTTGTATTAAACGCTCAGCAGTGTGATCCAGCAATTGTTGCAATTTCACCTTTGCTGAAGATTCCGTGACCGTTATGAATTCACTTAATGGGTAACATTTTTTCTTAGCTCCTTGTACAATTTTGTATGAAGGAAATACCTCTTTATCCTTTTCTCTTATTAAATTGTATTGGTAGCGACTAATTTTGGCATCTACAATCAAAGCAAGTGCTTCATCACCACTCAATATCTTTTTGTTTTGGGTTTTATCGGTAAAAGCTTTTCTGTACTTATTTGCTCTGGTCGGCGTACTTAACGTGACGTCTTTGACTACAGTCGATGTTGCTGCTTTACCTGCCAACCGAAAACTCATGTGGGTAGCAAAGGCTAACTCAGTTCTAGATGTTTTAGATCGCAATAGTATAGTTTTATGACGTTTCGTACGCTCAGACGACATATCAAATGACAGTGTGGGTCGACCTCTTTTCGTTTTTACTATTTCTGGTAAAGGTTTATAATTCTTAAACATAAGGAGGCTTTCGAGCCATTCTTTTAATAAAAATTATTATTTAATAAAAAGAAGTCATGGATTCTGTGACACTTCAACCATTTGGTTTTCAATTTAGAACAGAATGCAGCTATTTCATTAAAAAGTTATTTTTGATTAAAGAGTTGTCAATGAGTAAGTTCTAAGAGGTGTTTTTTCAGGAATTTTACTTTTTCGTCAAATTTCTTAACGCCAGAATTCTTCATAATCATGTATAATTCGAATCTCGTAAGAACCACGTTAGAAATTGTATCTAAAACAAAACACATTGATTATTAGACTACAACTGTTTTTTATGAAAACTGATAGTCCTCACTTTCAAGTACTATAATTAAAAAAATTGTGCATACTTGCAACTATTTATAATTAAATCTTGTAGCTAAGATACTAATCTATATAAAAACAATTAAAATATGACGGGATCTCGTGGAACTCTAAACTATATACCTCTATGTTTAATATATTTACAAGAAAATATTTCATTCAAATAGGTGTTTGTTTTAATTTAAATTTATGACATATAGTATGAGGGTATCAATAACTACTATAATATAATTAAAGTACATACCATAAGACATCGTATCCATATTGAATTGGATCTGTACACTTGATAGATTTTGCTTTTTATAAACTTGAAAAGTATTGAAATTTACGCGCTTTCGAAAACTGACACAGTCACCCGCACAAAGGTCAAGTTCAAACTGATCTCTTCCCGTCAGTATCGTGATTAGGGCGAAACGCTTCGGGGTTATTATGTAACACTTAATGAACTTCAAAACTAGCATACTTGCTTCATTGCAATGAACATTTGATTTTCTGAATTTCAGCCAACGCGTTACATGAAGTCGCCCCAATGTGCGTCGCATCGTAATATTATGTGGGGTCATGGCTCCTTCAGACGTTCTACAACTGAAGTGGGTGTCTAGCTACATTCCACGCGAGTTAACATTTTTTACAGTTATTTTTTCCTCTTGTATGCACGGGTTTCATATTAATTTGCTTGGTATCAACAACCTTTGCTTGAACTCCTTTATTAGTAGAGTGCCTAAGTGAAACCATGAAGGGTAAATAAAAACTACTTCGGATGGAGCTTTGATATCAGAGGAGATTTGTATTGTTTTCATTTTATTAAGTGCAGCAGATTGCAGATACCTGTATGTAATATATTCGTGATTTACTTTCATCTTGAGCATTTGCTAAATGTGAAACTGTTTCACTCTCCACAGATGCGACGTGTGAAGTGAGGAATGTATTGTTCGGTATTAGTTTCACACAGATATATCCAATTACTCGTAATATGTGTTTTTTGTGATAAATACTACTTGTTACTTAGGAAGCTGTTTAAGTTGATCTTGACCAAAATGCTGAGAGCAAAAGAGCCAGAGTTCAGTTAAGGTAGTTTATCATCCATATTTATATGTTTTATAAATGCGACACCTGACTCTAGTAAAATATATCCAATCTTCTAGATTTCAATATGTTTTGAAGAAAAGCATCAGGAAGACAGCTTATAAAATGGATATATTAAATAATGGGTCACCTACCTGCGACATTAAGAAGACCAGATACATATTTTAATGTTTTTATAAAGGGTAAAATCAAAAATTTGCTTGTAAAATAACACTTTATCCATTAGCAAACCCCAAGTAAACAGATAAATTTAAACTGCAATCTATATTACGTTCAAATTCTTGTCGATATTTTCCAATTAATTACGACTCTTGGAATGGTCAGCTTCAAGCCATTTTAATATCCATTTTCAATTGACACATTTTGTTTAATAAGGTTACGAAGGATATACCCGTCAATGTAATATATTATCGAAGGAGATAATACCAATAAATCTAAATGAAATATGAAACAGAACAAGACACAGAAAAATAAGAAGATAACGGTCCCAACTGGAATACCGAAACACAGGATCTCTGTCTTACTGGGACAACGTCTTCTAACCAATCAACCTCATATTCAGTATTTACAATACTTGCAACTATTTATTTAACATTTTTTGGACTGTTGTCTTTTTTAATGATCACAAAGTTCTATGGCATTGGTTTGTAACCTAGATTTTGTCTCAGATAAGCATATAATAATAGATACCTATTGATTTTTTCTAAAAGCCTAAATTATTATTCAATTTTCATTGGAAGAACTTTTCTTTTAATAAGTTTGAAGGTTATGTTAAAGTCATTATCCCGGTAAGACAGGGATCCTAGGTTCGAATCCTAGTTGAGACCGTAATCTTTTTATTTTTCTGTGTCTTGTTCTTTTTCATGTTTCGATTAGATTTATAAGTATTATTTTCTTCTTCAATAAATTTAATATCATTAGCTCTTTTCATGGCCTTCCACACATCCTAGAAAATAATCCATAATCGACTGCACCACATTTGTTCACAACTGTCCGAGCATTACAGGTTAACTTTATATAATATTTTTCCTGTATCGTCATCACAATCATTTAATGTATTACCATGATTTTTTTTATGTAACTGATCAATTCAAGTTGCATCTATGCTTAGCTGAAGGAAAACCCTTTAATGCATTATTTTTAATTTATCTTGATAGTCTTTTAAAAGCATCACAACAGGAGTGCTAGAACAATCGAAATTCATCACCATCGCCTAATTGGTAGAGAAAGTGCAAATAATGAAACCGACATTCAACAGACATGAATGCAAAACAGAATCATTATCAGAATTAAGAACTTTTACAAAAGTATAAAGTGCAAAATTGATGATTGTTGGTAAGCAGCCTACTTATTCTATGCACTGAACGACACCGAGATAATATAAAATAAAATTAGTATGCTTATTATTCTTATTTAAGTTCGAGTAAGCAGGTGCAAAGGTAAGAATTTGTCAAGTACTTTCCATTTGTTGAATGTCTAACAATATTAATTGATTGAGGTAGACTGTATCTTTTTGGGCTTGTCTGTGCTTATTTTTCGTATCGCACAACAGTTTTCTGAGATGTTATTACGATATTTTTCAAAATTTAGGTACTTACTACGTACGTTTTTAAATTTAATTTTGTGGGGAGTTTGCCATGTGATGTTTTAATCTAAAAAAAATTATGTTTTAAACTATAAAAAACAAACAAAAATGATGACGACTTTATTTCAGATATCTTGTAACTATTGTTATTTTACTTACCGGTTTCGCCTGAATTTCAACAAATTTTGATATTTTTTTCTTACTGTGCAATTGAAAAATATGGATAAAAACATAGGGTTTATGGTTTTATTAAATGGATTTTCTAAGCTCTATAACTCATAGAAACATGAATGCAAGCTAAAAATAGCTTCGTGAACTTAGAAATTTTAAACAGATGAATCTCTCCAAGTTTTATAACTCTAAATCTTATTTTTTTAAAGTGTATTGGGGAAACAAACAGTTATACAATTTTATATAAATAATTACATTTTACATATTACATTAACCAGTGAATTTTCCACATGAAATTCCTTTTACATATAGAAAAAAAATAAACAGAAAAATATAAAAACACCTTAATGAAAATAACTGAGATATCTTACACACCTTAATAATAATAATAGTATTTGGATGATTTGTATAGCGCCGTTTTTGTGCAAAAACACCTCAAGGGCGCTGTATCTTACACAAAGCAGTGGGAGAGTGTACGTAATTAACAATTTGATTTAATTTTCTCCAATTTGCATTTAGTAAACTGAACTTACCTTAGTTCATGAACTAAGGTACTGTTCATGAACTTTCTTAAAGTTGATAAAATGATCAACTTTTGAGTGGCTGAGTTGGCATTGCGTTTAGTTCCCACCCAGACGTCGTGAGTTCAAATTATCTCCTCGTTTGATTACGTCCTCTATCCCAGCCTGACACTGTATCATAAAAGTTATGCTATCTCATTTTGTATTACGGTGAGAAATATGATTTATGCAGTGTTCAAAATAGAGAATATCACGCTTTTAGCTTGCATTAAAAAAATACCATAAACGCCCCCAAAAAATTTAAAACAATTCTGTGAAACAACATTTAACATTTGAAAAATATTTGACATGTATGCAATTTTTTTTTAAATTACAATAACTTTTATAATACCTTTGTCTAATAAAATATGTTTCTTTGTTCAATGTAAAGTAGTAATTACAGTTAAGCGATTTAAAAAACTTAATTCAATGTTTTCGTTAAAATTTTTTATATTGTTGATAAGTAAACATTTGAAAGAGTTTTCATCTGCTTTCAAGAATAGAATTTTATTTTGAAAACGTTCGATAACAGCGAAGTTATCTGAAATCGAATGTAATGTGTGATTTTTTCCACACGACATATTAGAGGTTTTAGGTTAGGTTTTTAAAATGAATGAGAAGTGATTTCCCACAGAATAAACGGATTTATTTTTGTTTTTATTCTTTATTATTGCATCGTAAATGATATAAGATGGTGGAATAAATAAGTAAGTACGTGACCATGTGGGATTACGCCGTTAGATCAACCATCCCGTAATCTTCCTTCTACGTAGAAAAGTGATCATGATAACCGTTAGTAAATTTTAAATTCTCATCATTACCGTTACGCTTTAATATATTTCATTTAAATGACTTACAACTTGTGAAGTGTCTTACTTTCGGAGTATGAAATTATTCTAACCAGTTATTCCGTATTGCAGTAATTATCTGCAGATTTGATTCTTGTTTTCAAATCCAGTTACAATAATTTTCAATGGATCAATACAAAAGGTACAAAATTTTTCCATACCAAACCAAACATAAGGCAGCCTTATTTACATTCATTTTAGGTATTCGTATATAATATATACATATAATTTCAAAAAATACGTCTATATACGGTTTGAGATTCCTGATTAAATAACCTGGTACATCTTTCTGAATATTAGAAATAGGTTTTTCCAACCTTACTAATCCTACCAATGATAAAAATAATCGTATATAAGTTGGTTATTTACGTGTGATAATGCACTAACTTTGCTACCCGGTTTCGCCCTGTTTCGAGAGTTCAAAACTACTTATTTTTAGACAATTAAGTGGATGATTCAAAGTTCTATAGATCGTAAGTGATGTACAAAGCCTGCGCGCTGTGCAAATTACATGAAGCCAGAGGTCGATGTTCGAGAGTTTTTGCTGCTTTAATGTTTAATATTAAATTTATTGACTTCATTGATCAGTAAATAGTTATCAGTTATCTTTTTATATAAAATAAGAAATGATCCATTTTAACATCATATTTATATTTTTTAAGTAAATAATTGATAATATCGATGTCGCATCGGCCCTTTGATAACCAGTATCAATTCAACGGTACTATAATTAACTTTACTATGGGAGCAATGAATCCAATAAAGAATTTGTATCTACACGAACATTACCAAGATGTGATGATTGTTGTATTACATCTTATGGGTCACTGTGGCGTGTTCTTCTCGCTCTCCTTGCCGTGGCACAATAACCCAGAAAAAACCGCTAGTCCGCTATCGGGTGGCCAATGAAACCGCAGAGGTTAGGTACTTTATCAACAATCAGAGGAACCGAACAAGACAGACCATGATGATGACGAATGGAATTCATGATTAAGGGGGTACATAAAAATTAGAATTAAACTGAAGAAGTAGCAACAGATGTGGAAAAACCAACAACGATGAATAATGAATTAATTAATACATGGGTACTTAAAGGAATGAGTTATAGACCTGATAGAAAGCTTCCAGCAAATGAATCATCTTGCGCTCTTGTCATCCAGGGGATGGCCCCTATTAAGAGGAACAGTTTCCAGGGAATCATGATCACTGTTGCAAACACTAGTCCAACACTTCACCAGTCCACAACACAGATTCTCTAAGCACTACCACGACCCAAACCTGACTGAGATCACTGTCAGGGTAGTGTGGACATTGTCACGGAAGATCTGACAAAACTCCTCGAATCACAAACACCAGAAATAGGTTGTAAATGATGTTAGAACGGTATTAAACACCACGTTATAAAGAATGTTGAACTGTTAATGATGTTAATTCAGTTCTTTTGATGAGTCGTCGTTCCAAATAACTAGGCAAAGGGAACGCACCTAATCGGCGCCTTTAACCTGAGTTTGGCAGCGTTCAACACTTACAGCCAATGTACCGTAATGCGTGCGTGTATGTGGACAAGCTAAACGTCACGATGTGATGAAGTATGAAGTCCGGTAGTGGCGGTGTATAACCCGAATATAACTGTAATAGTGTTGAGTGGAGTTGAGTGTGTTTGTTGGAGTTTGTTGGCGTGTGGAGCAAACGGGTGCCGGTGTTCGACTGGCCGAGGTGCTTTGCTTACTGAACGGTATCGAAGTGTTTTTCTCTTCCTCAGTGGGATGTGTGAGGCTTCTTCGGAACCGCGGCACCAGATGAAAGTGGCCACAACTTACCTTTCAAAATCAACTTCTATTTTAAATCCAAATTCGAAAATGTTCAAATTTTGTGCAATTTATTCTATGGTGTAAATTTATTAAAATGTTGTAGTGTGTGGCCTACTATTAAAATTTTACCCATGTTTATATGTACCTTGGTTTAACAGTTATTAATAACTTAGCTGCGTGTAAGTAAACTTATTAAAATTATGTAAACAGAGCTGTGGGAGTAGTTTTATGTAAGACGAGCTCACTCGAATTTATGGAAATTTTCTGAATAATTTGGCATTGTTTGTTATAATTTAAATATGATGGATATATGAGGATCGGCGTAGGTTAAGAGACCCGTTCTTCTGTTTCAAAATTGTAAATTCAAATGTCGACTTTTACGAATTTCTGAGTCTGGTCAATGTAAGGGAACCTACTCGACATATTAGGCACATGGGCCTACTTCAATATCACCATTCATAAACAAATTATACATCAAACTCGCCCATTACTCATATACGAAGTTTAGCAAATTAATATTCTAATGGTATCGACTTTTTAAATGTAATAAATTCGGTGTTTATAACATACTTAAACAATTCTTTATGTTAAGATATTATTTCCGATAATTTCAGTTAATAATTACTATTGTTTTCAAAATTTCATCCAATTGTTAAGAGGAAGCTACATGCCAAAAATGTGTATACTCTTGGTATACCTTATATTGTATGTAATAGGCACTAAAATCGCTTCAAAAACGGAGTCTAGAAACGTTCGATTTCAAGCACAAAACCGTTTTTTATTTATTTTGTAAATAATTTTATAAGAAAGCAAAAAAGTTATTTAAGTGAAACTGTCACAGATAATCTTAGCTATAATACTGCATTTTTTAAAAGTTGTTTCCTTTACGCGTTCATACATTTCTATTGAAAAAAAAATTATTTAGTAGTTTACAAATATATTTTTCATTGAGTAATTTATTTTTTTATTCAAAATCAAAAAAAAAGTAGCAAAAATATTATTATTATTATTTTTTTTTTTTTTAAAAAGAAAGACAAACATTCCCGGGTTACGAATAACCTGACAATATTTGAAAATCTCCTACTACCACCACAGTAAGCTGAAAATGTTGCTTTTGTTGTGATGGAGGACTTAGCCAGCCGAGGAATTGAACACACTACGCCTGGGTGGGACCCAAACGCGATGTCAACTCGGCCACCGACCGGTCTGATATATTTATATTTATAATGAGTAATTAGATTATCTATACATATTTACATTGTAATTGAATACGTTCATCCTGTTGGCAAACTGCTTAGTTGTAGTTTAACGGGATAAAAATTTAAAAAACAATAACTTTAATTTAAAACAGAATATATCTGAACACGTGTTCACGCATGTGGTCTTGTCCTAATAAATATAATGGACGAGATACGAAAATGTTATAATTTTTAGGAACACATGTTTCGACTTCCTCATAACATATTCGTGCTTTACTGATATTTTGTTTGAAATCTGTCAATTCATTCGTTATAGGCCTGCAGTCGCGTTTTTAACAGGAAAAAAAATAAATTGTCAAGATTTTTTAATAAATTAACAGTATTTTTTATCAGAAAGTTGTCTCCATGTAAGAGAGAACGATGTTGGCGACTCGCGGTTTCAGAATAATAATTGTTCATGGCACATGTCCCTTGTTTTATTATCAATGAAAGAGACACATGCGGTAGATCCGGTAGGGAAAGGATTATTAATCATAATTATCAATCGCTCCTTTCTATGAAGTGGGCAGTATTACCAGTTTCAAAAGCTCTGCAATTTTTGCAGCCCAAGGTGGGGAGAGGTCCTGTCACCATCCTCGGTCCTCTGAAATCTGTCCTCTCTCCTCAGTCCATACGATCAGTTGTACACTATTCAGTTACACTACATTCACTCACTGACCTTTGTTTCTTTTATTGGACAGCGCTTTGTGTAAATCTCTCAATGAAATTTTCGACACTTTCAGTTTTCTTATTTTTGAAAAAGAACAAGTCATTCAAACCTTTTCACTCCATTTAAGATTCAATTCAAGTTCAATTTATTATTTAACGTATTTTTCTTTCAGTAGAATTACATATGTAAATAATGTTTCATGTAAAATTACAAATAAGTACAGTGGGTGTCCAGATTATTAGTCACACTAGAGTTTTTTCTTATTATTTACCGCTTTCAATGCACTCATAAATTCATTGTAAATTTTATTGATTAACTTGATACCTATAGTATGTATTAAAACCAAAATAAGAAAATAAACGATTCACTATTCAATAAACGATTCAATTTTACTTTTTCCATTTTGACAGGTGACATTAATATAAATATTAATGATAACAATATAAATGTAAATTGCCAAATTGAGTATCTAGATTGTTTATCAAGCTCTGGATATATGTCATATATTAGCTCACCAACTAGAGTAACCTTAAGTAACTCTGCATGTTTAGACCACATATTTGTCAAGTCGCACAAGGCGGCCAATATTATCTCTTCAATTCTTGAAACTAATATCACAGATCATTACCCGACCTTCTATGGACACCATTTCAAAAATACACCTTTAAACCGAAATTCTGTAACTCTAGAAAAAGTTGACATTGATTATAAAACTCTAAACTCTTTACTTCAGTCAGAACACTGGGAAAATGTAATATCAATAGAAAATCCACATATAGCATTAGAGAATTTCTATATTACTCTTAGAGATTATATTCTAAAAAGTGAAAGTAAAATAGTTGTCACTAACAGAAAATATAAAAAAAATTAAACCTTGGATTACAGTTGGATTAATTATATCAATTAAACAAAGGGATAAATTATATAGAGAAATGTTAAAATATCAAATGGATTGCCAAAATAATAATATCAGAACAATGTCTTATCTGAAAACAAAATATCTAATGTACCGAAACTTACTAAATAGACTGATACGAAACTGCAAAAAGAAATACTATTGTGAACAAATAGAAAATGCTAAAAATAATACTAAAAAAACTTGGAATATTATAAATGAAATTGCCAACAAAAAAATTATGTCTTCAAATATTGTAAATGAGGTTAAAATAAATAATGAAATAATAACTAACAAATCGACCATTGCAGAATGTTTTAATAACTTTTTTACAAATATAGTAGACGAGGTACTTGAATCTTCCGGCATTAATGTTAATGATGATTATATGGAGACATCTTTTCAATTGGATTCTAATAACGATTCAATTAACTTTATAGAATATTTTTCTCCCATTACATTTAATGAAATTGAAAAATATATTGATAGCCTTAAACCATCCAACTCTAAGGGAAATGATGAACTATCATGTGATACATTAAAAAAAATAAAACAACATGTATTAACGCCATTACAACATATTTTTAATATTTGCATCAAAGATGGTCATTTTCCAGAACAATTTAAAATCTCCACTATAATACCTATTCATAAATCTGGGGATACGCATAAATTAGACAATTACAGACCAATATCCCTTGTTTCAAACCTATCAAAAATATTCGAAAAATGCATCAAATTTAGAGTCATTGAACACTTAGAAAAATATAAAATTCTATCGAAAAACCAATACGGCTTTCGTAAAGATCTAAGCACTGAGGATACCATATATGAATTGACAAAACATATTTATACATCTATCGATAAAAAAAAGAAATGTCTTGCCATATTCCTAGATTTAAGAAAAGCTTTCGACACCGTTAATCATAATTTACTCATTAAAAAAATAACTCGACTGGGCTTCAAAAAAGACACACTAAAATTACTATCAAACTATCTTAAAGACAGAACACAAAAAACAAAAATTGGGAATAATTATAGTTCAGAGAAACAGATAAAAAACGGAGTTCCGCAGGGAACTGTTCTTGGCCCGATTTTATTCTTAATTTATATTAATGATTTATGTAATTTTGTAATCCCTGGTAAAATTGTTTCTTTCGCCGACGACACGGCAATAATAGTGGATGGTAATAATTGGACAGAAACTTTTTCGAAAGCAACTGTATGTATTTCACTTGTTTCAAAATGGTTAAAATACAACAAACTTGTCTTAAACTACAGCAAAACATTTTACTTACCTTTTTATAAAAACATAAGAAACAAACCAAGAGAAAACCTTAAAATTAGAATCCATAATACAACTTGCAATCAAGAAATGTGCTTCCTGTGCAACGAACTCGCTAATGTCAAAAATATAAAATATTTAGGAGTATCAATAGATATTAATCTTAATTGGAAATCACATATTAATCAAACCACTTCTAAACTAAGATATCTTACCTACATATTTTATAGACTCAAGGAAATTTTAAACGCTGAAAAATTGAAAATGATCTACTTCTCCCTGGTGCAATCTGTAATCACTTATGGCATAATAGGATGGGGTGGTGCACCTGATACATTTATTAAGCCTCTACAAATAATTCAAAAACACATAATTAAAGTCATATATAACAAAAATAAAACATTCTCGACCGACCTATTATACAAGGAATCTAAATTATTTAACATTCGTAAATTATTTATATTACAAACTATGAAATATTTATTTAAAAACAAAAATAATTTCAAAATAAATGAAAACAGAATGAGTATAAGAACAAATAATATATTTTACACTCCCCAAACCAATACTAAATTAATGCAGACACATAGCAGTTTCATTGGTCCTCGTACATTTAACCTTCTACCACTACAAACTCAAATGATAAATAAAAAGATAGAATATATTAAAGAGGTAAAATTATGGCTGAATGACGCAGATATTGAAACGCTTTTACTATAAATTTATTGATCCTTTCTACAACTCACTTGCTGAAACTTTATTAACTATTGTACATAATGTTTTCTCTTTACTTTTTATAATAACTATAATAAAAAAAACTTTTTCTTCTAATGTATATTATACTTTAGGTACTTGAAATATAGTAATCATTTTATATTACCCACACTCAGGCAGTGCCTTAGTGGGTTTTCATTTCTTGTGTATACTATTTTGTATTATATATTATGTTATTATATAATATCTATTAATATGTATAACATATGTAAAGAAATGAAAATAAATAAAGTAAAAAAAAAAAAAAAAAAAAAAAAAAAAACTATGCTCAAAATTGAAGAAAAATTCGTGACATTTGCTTGGAAAAAATGAAAAAAATGTACCACGGAGTTAAGGTTGTTAGAAGTTCGAAGGACGTAAATTATAAATGAAGCCTGTGTTACTGTTTCTGCTAGAATGCATTCAGAGCACTCCGAAAATGTGCATGCCGTAACTAACGCCAAGGGAAGTTCTACAAAATATTTTGATTTTTTTTTTTAAATTTTGAATTGTGCTTTTTCTCAAACATGTATTATCTATATAAATAAAAATGTTAATGTTCGTTTGTTCAAAATCTTAAATCTCCGAAAGTTCTTCACTCATATTGCTTTAAAATGTTGAAACAACGTTGCATTCAAATACGCGTGTGTTTTATATACCCATATTATATAGATTTCACATGTGACAGGTAAAAATCTGCTTTTTTGTCAAAATTTTTGTCATAGGTAAAAATATTTTTTATAACAGCGCCATCTGTTGGACGTAAAAAGCTAGTTTAAAATAAATATATTTTTAAAATTGTATAATAAATACCTAATGTTACTATTTTAACTATACAGCTCCAAACTGATGATAGTTTAACTATTTTACAAGTGTAACTAATATTTTGTATAGCAAATTTACCTACTCATTTATTTTTCTAAGTCATAAAAAATACTTGTATTCAATTTATAATCAATAATTTCAACTATTAGAGAAAAGCTTCCTTTTCCAGTTAAGTAGCGAAACTTGCACAGTTAACTGAGATGTTATATTTTTTTCATAATACTCGTAACTATTCAAAACAATATGTATTTGCGTAAGCCGGGATTCGAACCCGCGCCCTCTGGATTCATAGTCGAGGATTTTAATCGCTCTTAAACCGGTCGATATACAGCTAGTTTATTATTCATTTCTAATCAGGAATTTATTTAAACGCGATCGTCACACAGTTATTATATTAGCATTCTGATGGAATTACTGGAATTACATAAAATACCGTAGTATAAATATGAAAACTTCGTCATAATTTAATTAAAAGATTGATGCATACTTTCTTAGTATTTTTGGCGTATAAGGCAACAGGCTTAAATAAAATTCCATCTTCATTTTGATAACAGAGAACTGTTTAATTGAATACTGCAAAATAATGTGTACGAAATCAATTATGACTATAATAATAATGGTTCCATGATAACTCTACACAGTGACAATTCAACAAACTTTTAAAAAGTGATATAACGTCATTAGAATCGATGAATTTTTTTTTAACATAACCTAACCTAACCTAACCTACTTAACCCAGTTAATAAAGATTTTGTTTCATCGCTTTCCATGACTTTATATAACTTTTTAAAGATGTGATGAATTATCATTGTGATGATTTATCCGGTCACCAATAATAATATATAGGGACCTTTCCGTCAATATTCAAGTATTCATTTTTACTTGCTGGTTGAGAACGACAATCTAATTTATTTATTTAGAATTAATGGCAATTAAGAGGAAGCTACAAGCCAAAAATGTGTATATTCTTGGTATACCTTATATCGTAGGTATAGGCATTAAATTCGCTTGACAAATGGAGTCTAGAAACGTTCGATATCAAGCACAAAACTGGTTTTTATTTATTTTGTAAATAATTTTATAAGAAAGCAAAACAGTTAATCAAATGAAACTGTCACAAATAATCTAAGCTATAATACTGTATTTTTTAAAGTTATTTCCTTTATGCGTTCATACATTTCTTTTGAAAAAATATTTTTTTAGTAGTTTGCATTTATATTTTTTTATTGAGTAATTTATTTTTTTATTTGTATTCTACTCAAGCAATAGGAAAACCTTCAATTTATCTATAGCATATTTTTTGGTATTTATAATGTACACCAATTCGTTGTAAAGATTAATCAAAATAGTGATTTGGCATTAAGCTTTGCCATAAGTGCTATTTTTTTTTTTTTTTTTTTTCCATTATTTCTGGCTTTCACCCTTCAAGGGTGTTCTTGGCCATCATTTAAAATTATTGAGAAATGAAAGGTGAATTTAAATATTAATTTTATTTAAATAGACAAATTTCAAAATTATAATGAAAATTGGAGTCGAGTTCAGACTTAAAAGAGATGAAATGTTGAATGGAGGGGAGGCAATTTTAGTTAAGGCTTGATAGAAGAGAGGATATTTGTTTAGAGAGGGACAACCAAAAAATATGTGATCTAAAGTTCCCACTTCTAGACCACAGAATGTACAATCTGGGGAGTCAAGGACGTGAATTTTAAAAAGGTGGGAAGGAACGGAACAATGTCCGATCCTCATTCGAATGAGTGAAGAAATTTCTTTTTTGGAAAAATGAGGGAATTGCTGAAACCACGGTTTTGATGGAATAGTCCTTTGTATTGAGGCATAGCAGGCTCCCTTGGATTGACTAGCAATGTGCCAATACTCTGCCCAAACATTGCGGGATCTTTCTTTGATGATGGAAAAAATGTCAGATAAGGGAATGTGGTTTACGAGGGTAACAACAGGGTTGGACGCTCCTTGTTTTGCCAAGGCATCCGCAATATCATTACCCATGATACCAACATGTCCAGGAATCCATATCAGAGTTACAGTTTTACCAGAGCTTTGAATGGAGGCTATCATCACTCGAATAAGGCATACAAAGTGATCATCAGGATGAAGAAGAGGACTGGATTTAAGTTTCTGGAGGGAACTGAGAGAGTCAGAGAGAACGAGGGAATGTTCAAAATTATTTTTGATTATATATTTGAGAGATTCTATTATTGCAATGCACTCAGCTGAAAATATTGAAAATTGATTTGAAATTGAATGAAATATTCTATCATTAGAATTATTGTGGTAAACGTTAATACCTATACCACAGTTAGGAGAGTCGGGAGATTTGGATCCATCAGTAAATAAAAGAGAAAAGTTGGGCCATTTAGATAAAATAATGTCATTGAACATATTATTGACAGTTCGGGCCGGGAGATTGGAATGACTTTTAAAGATTCCGATCCCTTCTAATATTGTCGGGGATAAGGTGACGTGACTATATTTTAGTTTGTATAAGGGAAGTAGATCATTTTGGATGATGTGGAGCTCTGAGAGAGACTTAAAATTTTTACAGATGTCAGGAATAGGTTTAGTTGAAGCTCTGATTGTAGATGAATGGGTTGAGTCAATGAACAACGAGACGCTGGGGATAACCTGATGACATTTAGAATTTAAACATTTAAGAACAAATTTGTCAGCAAATAGTTGACGCCTTAAATAAAGAGGAGGATCAGAACATTCTACTTGAAGGGAATTGATGGGTGACGATTGCATCGCTCCAGTTATTATTCGCAAAGATTTAGATTGAATTTTGTCTAATTTATTAAGTACATTTTTTGAGGCAGTACTAAAAAGTGGGCAGGCATAGTCGAGATGGCTTCGAATAAGTGCATTGTAAAGCAACTTAATGCAAGTAGGGTGAGCTCCCCACCAAACGCCAGATAATGATCTGATGATATTTAAATTTTTTTCGCATTTAGTAACTAAATTATTAATATGGGAAGACCATTTAAGTTTCCTATCAAATGTTACTCCCAAAAATTTTACTTCAGAAGCGTTGGAGATTGGAGAATTTTTAAATAAAATTTGAACGGGGGGGTTTTTATGGCGGTTTGAGAAGGTGACACACTGAGTCTTTTGGATTGAAAGTTCAAGACCATTTAACGTGAGCCATGTGCAAAGGGCATTCATGGCTTCGTTAAGATATTTGACGGCAAGAGGGATGATTTTGGATGATAAGAAGAAAGCTATGTCATCTGCGAACTCGATAATTTTTATTTGTGGGGGAATAGTGACATGCATATCATATGTGTATATATTATACAGTAAGGGGGACAATACATCGCCTTGTGGTAAACCCTTCCAAATAGACCTACTTTGAGGAGAAATATCTGGAAGTTCAATGAAAATTTTTCTATCTAGAAATAGATTAATAATAGATTGGACAAACATGGGGGGAAGGCCAAGGCCTAGAAGTTTTTTTTTCAGGATTGGGATGGAAACATTGTCAAAGGCGCCTTCTATATCTATAAAGACGGCAAGACAAACTTCCTGTTTAGAAATTGATAAATTAATATCAGTGCTGATGATGGCAAGGTTATCCTGAGTGGATTTTTTTTTCCTAAATCCAAATTGAGATGGAGAGAGAAGCTGTTTACTCTCGACAAAAAATTCTAATCGGTTTTTAATTAATTTTTCATAAAGTTTACTGAGGGTGGATGAAAGAGCGATTGGCCTGTAGTTGGATCCAAAATTTGGAGATTTGTTTGATTTTAAAATAGGGATGATTATTTGAGAACTCCAGTCATCAGGCATTATACCAGTCTGGAAGATTTTATTTAAGATGCTTAAGAAGTGGTTTAGAACATTATCATTACTATTTTTGATTATGCTGTAAGGTATACCATCTCTGCCTGGAGATGAGTCCTTGACTGTCGATAAACAATTTTTTAGCTCAATTAAGGTGAATGGAGAGTCTAGCCAATGATTAGACATGGGAGTATTATAGATGGGCGTTATTTCATCTAAGTTAGGAACAGAAGGGGGGGCAATTTTGTCCAAGAATTCATCTATCCATTTAGAATGAGACGCTCGAGGAGATGGAGAACTGAAGGAGGATCGAAATCTTCGGATCATAGACCAAACTTCCGAAATTGGAGTGTTCGGAGATACTGAACTGCAGAAGTTGTACCACCCGGATCTTTTTTTTGACCTCAATACCCTTTTGGCATTGGATTCAGCATTTTTGTATTTAAGATAGTTCTCCATAGTCATATTGTAACGATAGGAAAGAGATTTAGCTTTCCGAATTCTTACTACTTTGGAACATTCCTCATCCCACCAGGGAGTTGGAGGGAGTTTTTTGAGAGATTTAGTTTTAGGGGGAGGATTTGATTTATTTATTGCAGTTATGAGCATTGATTTGAAGTTATTATAGTCATCTTTGACGGAAAATATATCGGTGGCGGGTAAATTTAGTAGGAACTTGTCCATATGAGAGTTAAATTCATCCCATTTGGTGTGTTTCGTTTTAATCTTTGTCGAAATATGAGACTTGTCCGATTGGAAAGAAGTTTGATAAGTAATGGTGATCGGGAAATGATCACTGGAGCAAGGGTCGGGGGACACCACCCACGAGGAGAGAGAAGCCAGACTAGTGGAACATATCGAGAGATCCACTGCACTGGGGTTTGTGCTGGGGCGTGAGATCCTAGTAGGAGATCCGTCATTCAAAAGGAAAAGGTTGGATTGATCTAGGAAATCCATCACACTTCGACCATCTCGGTCGGAGAAAGCAGAACCCCAGACGGGGGAATGGGCATTAAAATCGCCTAATATAAAGAAAGGAGGGCTTAGTTGACTTACAATTTGCAACCAAGTTTGTTTGTTGAAGTGGGCTGTTGGGGGAAGATAGACTGAAATAAAGGATGTGTCCTTTATTTTAGCTGCAACCATTTGGAAGTCAGCATTGGGGGGTTTGATATTATTTATTGGGGAAAATGATATGGATTTTTTAATAAAAAGGGCAGCACCACCGCCCGAACCTTCCGGGCGGTCGTCGCGGAGACAGGAATACCCTCCCACATTAAAGTGGGTGGATGGAGTAAACCAAGTCTCTGAGATAGCAGCCAAAGAAATAAAGTTGGAATTTAATAGGTTAAGGAGATCAGATTTGTTAGAAATAGCACTTCGGCTATTCCACTGAAGTATTCTGACATCTTGAAGAGTCATTTTGAATAAATGATTTTAATGTGGAAATAATAGTAGCAGCGTTGGACGGTAGATTAGTTTGAGAAGAAATAAGTTCAATTAGAAGCATAATAAGAGTTTGGATAAATGAAGAATTGTCTTGGGAGAGTTTTTCAGAAAGTTTTAGAGAGTTCATTGAGGACGGATTATAATTATTTGCACACCCATTTGTGGCATTTGAAAGAGATGAACCATTGGGATTTAAGAGCAGTGAGTTGTGTTGTTGCTGATCGTATCCAGGAGCCGGTTTAGAGATAGCGTTTTTGTATGAGAATTTAGTTGAACGAGAAGAAGTTGTTGTAGAGGAGGGAAGAGGGTTGGATGAGGAGTTGCTGGATAAAGCCTCAGCAAATGATTTTTTCACAGGCGGGAATAGTTTAGAAGCCTGCAGAAAAGACAAGTTCTGAGAGGCCATAGAAATTTTAATATTTTTTTGGCGAGATTGTTCTGGGCAAGAAGTGTTGATAGCTGTATGTGAGCCTGAGCAGTTAAAACATTTGGGTGAGGAGGAAGAAGGACATTGGTCAGCTGCGTGGTTTTCTCCACATTTAAAACATCTAGGTTGAGATCTGCATGCAGCTTTGGTATGGCCAAAACGGCAGCAATTGAAACATTGAGTGGTGGGATAAGTATACATTTCAACTGGTAATGAGTTGAAGAATAAATATATATGGGAGGGAAGAGATTGACCTTCAAAGGTGATAACGACAGATTGGGAGGGCTTCCAGGAAATTATACCCTCAGAGGAGTCCTTGTAATTTAGCCTCCTGGCTTTTATGGGATTGCCAATGTGTTGGGGGGTTGAAAGTGAAGACAGAATTTCTTCGATGGACAGATCAGTCGAGATACCTCTGACCAGGCCCATGCGAGTGACATTGAAAGTAGGGATATATGCCTTGAACTTTGAATTTGATGAAATGAAGATATTTTTGATGAAACTGTTAGCAGCTGACCCTGAGAGGAATTCAACGGAGATTCGGAAGCGACCCTCGGCTTTTACACCTCCAGGCTTGATTGAAAGATTCTTGCTATTTGATAGGAATTTGCCAAATTCAAGAGGGTGGATGGTTTTTCCTTGCTCAGTTTTTTGGGCGTATACAATGAATGGGCCACGGGAATGAAGAGAATAAAAGTTTGTTGGAGGAAGTTGAGAAAGTGCTGGTGGGGACTGTGAAGTCGAAGGCGAATCAAGTTTTATTGGGGAAGAAGGAGTAAATTTCCTTTTTTTGGTAGAAGTCAAAATGACAGAATCACTGTCAGAAATTTCTACATTTTCCCCATCTGGGGGGTCTGGAGAGGGATCTGGGGGCTTTGTAGGGAGTCCAGGAGGGAAATCTTCCTCCATTATTCACAACAGTAAACAACTACAACAATAGTATGGAAAATGACAGAAGTAAAAAAAGTTTATAAATATCTGGAAATCAGCAGCGAAAAGTGACTCCTGGAAGATCAGGAGGGAGAAGAAACCTCAAGGCACAACACACTACACTTTTTTTTTGCCAGAAAACAAAAAAGAATGGTAAAAAATTAATTTTAGATGGAGCAAAACAAAACAACTGATGACAGCCAAATGTTATTGTTGCAATGATAAGTGCTATTTACAAACATGAAAGTTATTGACATTCATAGTACAATTTGGACAAAAGTAAAAATTAAAAGATTAAATAAGTACTTTTGTTCATTTCGCAATGTTTTATGTGTATTTAAAATTCTCTATATACTTGCTATTTTATAATTTTCCGGTAAAAACAAATACTGTTTTAGAAACTAGATTAAATTATCTTTTCGGTGTATGCATTTAAAATAAACATTACTGTTTATAAATAATCAAATTTTAATATCAAACGTGAACGTTGTCAAAAACGCTAACCACATTTTTACTAAATTTTTTACTCCAATCGTAGAAAAATTGAGAGAACTTGATATTTCGAAAACAAATTCGTTTTGTTTCTTTTCTTTTATTTCGTTCATATAATAAAAATAGAACTGTTTATTTAAGATAAACCGATTGTTACGGTAGCGACACGAAATATGCTTTATTAACGGCATCAAGTAGAAATATTTGAATAAAACTGGAAAGAATTATTATTTCTCGTTCTAACGTCAAAAAATACATTTTTCCGTATGACATGAAAAAGATAAAAATACTTTTATAAAATATGGAGGCCCGGTCATATATGACCCCAAAACGCTGAAGGGGATAACGAGAAAAAAGAATACACATTAGTATAAAGATATTTAAATAAATAAATACGATACAAAAACCTGTTATGCAATGATCTCACTAATATAAGGCATATTAAAAACATCAGCTAACATTGCAAAAGAGTTACCAGTGGTGTGTAATCTATTTATAACAGATAGTAGCCCGAAACCGTAGTATGATTGTTACAATAATACATACTAGGAAACATTGATATAATGGTAGGAACCTGAAAATGAAACAAAATAAAAATTTCAGGGCTTTCCAACTTATTATTTACAATTTTATGTAAAAATATAAGATATAATTTCTGTGAAAGTCCTATTCAAGTTCTGTTATTATTTAATCATTGGCCGTTTGTTTCACAGTACTTGGATTAACAGAACTTGAACGACTTTTAAATTTTACCTGTCCTATATATATATATTTTTTTTTTATTGTAAAAATATCAACGCGTGGACAAGCGTGAAACCTGATAATAATACAAAAATTGTTAGCCAGTGGAAAGGCTAATACTTATATTGATAAGGTCCGAAGTAAACTGAGAAATAATAGTATAGTGTTTCGGACAGCAATACAGTATACCATAGATTAATGTATAATAGTTTACACATCTGCCCTGATGATGCACACTGTGATGTTGTCCGAAACGGTAGCTGAAGAAGGGTCTAGCGCAACACGGAATAATACCACAAAAGTAGATCACTATAGTACCTACTTTTGGCCGTAAAAATTTCAAATCGAAGAAAAAACATATTTATTTTTACACTTGCGTAACAACTCTTTCGTTATTTTTGTTAACCATGGTTATTTTTAAGAATATAAGTACCATTCTCAAAACAGACCGGTTAGTTTAAAAAAGAATCAAAATCATTAATTAAATACGCTCTAAGTGTTGTGTTCCCAAGAAACCGTATCCCGAAAACAAATGTTTTGAGGGATGAAAAATTTATGATTCAAACTATCTAACTAACTAACCAATACGCCGTTTTCCCGCAGGGGTAGGCAGAGAGGACGGACCGCCAAACTACTCGGTCTTGGCACACACTCCTTGCCTTATTCACATTCATACATCGTCTCATACATAATCTTCTATTATTCTGACTCTTGACATGGCCCGAATCGAGTATCTGATTCACTTGGACGTGCCATGTCTTCCTCGGGCGTCCCCAACTTCTGCTACCATTCACATTTGCATCGTATATTCTCCTTAAACTCCTTCTTCACTCATTCGCCCAAACCATTTAAGCGTCTTTTTCTTGATCTTACTCATTACCCTTACATCAGCCTTGCACTCTTTGCGGATCTCCACAATCCTCACACGATCGATAGTTTTACGTAAGCTTTTTATTTAGATCCATACTAATAAAAACATAAAAAGTTTATTGTTATTTTTTTATTGTAACAAGTTTAATTTTAGACCTCTATTTTTATTAAACAATAACAGTATTAAAC
The DNA here is from genome assembly GCA_026573805.1 of Hesperophylax magnus. Lineage (NCBI taxonomy): Eukaryota > Metazoa > Arthropoda > Insecta > Trichoptera > Limnephilidae > Hesperophylax > Hesperophylax magnus. The sequence continues at coordinate 24,115,224 of JAIUSX010000012.1, forward strand.
TTATTAAAAATGTGTTGTAGTGTAAATAAAGGAGTAGATGAATTATAAACTTTTAGTTAATATATTAATAATTCAATAATTAATATTTTTTTCATTTTAGTGCGTTTTAAATACATAAAGGAGAATGACATAAATATCAACAGTGGGTACATCAATTATAGTAGTAGTAACAGACCTTGCCTTTAAATGGCAGCTTCATTGAAGATAAATAATTTGATTTCCGATTTGATTCTGTTCAACAGGTATTTGAGATATGACCATGGGCAAATTAGTCCTGCAGGCTGGGAGGCAAGACAGTCTATGCTGCCGGTGACGGAGATAACCAACAGGAACATAGAAATGAATGCTCTCCATGATTGCTGAGTTTTCAAACCATCCACGAATGTATGAACAAATATGATAATTAAATAAAGAGATATTTTGAAACTGCACTGAAGGTAAAGACTACATTCCTGAATTCGGGAGTTTCCTAAAGCGACCCCTCAAAACCACGTAATTTTAATTACCGGTAAAAACCATGTAGGTAGTGGCGGCTATCTCTAAAGAGATCAACATTTAATTCAATCTAAAAATAATAATTATCAACCGATAATAATATAATAAAAGCAAATAACTGTAATAAAAGTAACAATATAAAAGTATTAAGTTAAATTCAACCGGCTCGAATTTTTGTTCTTTGTATCACGTGTCATAAGTCATGTGGTGCGAGCGAATTCCATATCGCTCATTGAGAAACGTCACCCGGGAACATCAATTATCTAAACGCGCAGAGCGTGGATGTCTACCACAGTATTGAAATATTTCCGAAACAGGAACGGCGCTCGCCAATGCCTCGTAAACTCTTCGGTGAGATGGCGCCACTTTACTTTACAGTTCGCATGCCGATCATTCCAGTAGGTAGGGATAGATTGGAAATATTTTTGTGAGAATAAGCCGCTACTGGGAAACTATAAACAAACAACAAACATTGAAAACATGGCAAAAAATGTGGATCTGGCAACATTAGTATGGATTAGGGATCATAATCACAAGGCGCAAAATTAAATGCACTTTATTTACTTGCATGTAGGTATTTACGATGGCAACAAATCGTAAAATCAACTGGAATTTTTATTTCTTCATATTTTTCATCGGTGCATAAATTAAATACGTTTGAAAGGGGAACTGAGAGTTAATTGGGTACAAAGTTTGTACTACAAAGTTTGTACTACAAACACTACTTCAAATTAATCCCGTTGGAAGGTGTACAAGTCTCTGCATTCCTACATTCCTACATAATATGCAGAAAGGCAGGTTAATAGAGAAAAAGAAAAACTATTTGTATTTTAAATACCTGAATCCCGAATACCTATACCAATATTGTATGTTATACACGGTGTCAGTAAACTCGTACTACAAACGGGAAACTGGTGAATCTACATCACATTCGGAGTCAATTTTGTAGTATAACTTTTGTTGATCTGAACTTTCGTTTTCGAGTAAATCGAGTCCGAAGATAAAATTTTTAGGATCATTTTTTTTCCCAACTTCGGACTTGATATACTCGAAAGCGAAAGCTCAAATCAAAAAATATATAGGTACTACGAATTTCCAGACACCCTATCATAAATTATGCAGAACTAGGGGTTAATACTAGCTTTATACGAGTATATAATGTCACATTTAAAACTTAGGTAACTAATCAAAATACATAGATATTTTTATACAGCAATATTGAAACACTTAGAGACAATATTTTTTAATTATAATATGCTTTATATAAAATAACGGTATCAAATTCCAGTTTCACTATTTAGTCCTGCTTCCGTTTCTAAAATAGTACCGTCACGCATCCTTCAGAGGTCTGTCGCAGTAGTAGGTACTTACTTACAGGTCTTGAAACTTTTCATCTCTATTGCTGTTTTCAAATCCAAAAATATCGATTTTTCTAAGAAAACTGACTATCTGAAGCAATACGAGTAGTATTTGCGTGGTACCAATATTAAAGAGAACATTGAAAAAGGTTAAGAAAAAGACCAAACAGCAAATCTAACCTAACCTAACTTTAGATGTAGGTATTATTCTAGACCAAATCTTTTTCTTGTTTTTCTGTTTCAAATTTTCGCTTGAGAGTTGTTATTATTGTCTTCACTGATTAAATAAAATATGATTTGGTTGTAATTCCACACGAAAATTGAAACGATGTTATTTCTATTTTTGGTATGTTGGAACATTCTTTCAATACAACATATTAAAATGGTTCTGGACATTGTTAAGTTCATCTTAATAATAATATTAAAAAATTAAAGTATTGGATTTGAGCGAACTTTCTTCTCTGTTTTACACTGTAGGGAACTTGAATTTATATCTAGGCTATCGAAGCGAGGAAACGGAATTCGATGGGGATTTGTATTATGAATTTACTCTTAAGTGGTGTTATTTTAAGATTGAAATTATTTATGAGAGGGCTAATCTATTATATATATGTCGATGGAATACGACGTTAAATTAATAATTCGAAACAATGAATCATCAAGGAAACGCGAAGGACACAGCACAGTATTGAACTAGAACTAATCTGACTCTGGTCACCGTATCAGTTTAAAATCACCTTTACCTGAACGCGCTATGTGGGTCAGCCGTATTATGTACCTACACAGTTAAAGGTAGCTATACTATACAGATACTTGTAGCATACCTGTATTATAATAGTCTCTTGGTATAGTAAGTACCTTCCTAACTCTATACTACTCTTGCTCAGCCACAATACCGTTCTTCCACCTTCGATATCTTACCCAGTCCACCAAACAAACTACACGAGCAAAAATACGACACCGTATAAAAAGACCGCACCAAGTTAAAGGTCTTCAAAATCTTTTAACAGCGTGATACTTTAGCGATTGCTCCTTTTGTCAGGTGGTAAGAGAAACTGGGCTTATTTCTTGGAGGTTCGGTACCAATTTGGTTTGGGGCTAAACGTCCATTGATAATAATTAGTCGACCGGTTTTGATACGAGATTATTCAATCGTTGGACGGCTTTTGGGTGATAGTTTTGAAGATCACGGACGGTGCATGCCCCGTGACACGTGATACTTACGTGGGGTGTTGAAAAGGATTCTTTGAACAACTTTCCGCTTCTGGGACGCCTTTGCCTCTCTGTCTTCAAAGTTTACAGCCCATTTAGAGTTATTCCGATAGCTTTCTTCAACAGGTTTACCATTATTGGGGATCGTTCTCGATAAAAAAAAATATTAGGTATAACAAACTCATCTCATAGTCGCTCCGCACACAGTGGTCACCGGTCACCGGTTACTGGTCACTGGTCACGGTTCACGGTGATGAGTCTCTCTTGCGGTGGAACCTCTGGGTCTCTCAGGCACATAAACATAAATATTCGACGACCGTGATGTTTTGCGGTCATGTGGGTCAGACAGCAGGAACGCCTAAGTACCTACACTTCTTTAAAAACACTTATAGGTTGCTGATTGGTATATTTGCCACTAAACTTGTTTATGAAAATTCAAAATTATACCTTGTAAAGGGTTTACACGGGATACTCTGCCAATGGTTATATCTTCGGTGTATTTTGTTATTATTGTGAATACTAATCCCCGCTGTCGTGAGCCAATGAGACTAAGGCAGGATGTAGGCAAGGAAAGGAGATGGGGAAGAGAAAGATTGGGAGGTACCTGGTTATTATCTGGTTACATACACATCTTACGCCGTGTCAAGCTACTTTTTTTAGCGAAAGAGGTGGGATTGGGCGCGAATTTAAGTAATCTGAAAGTGTGTTGCCTGTTTTATGCTGACGATGAGATGCTGATTGCTAATAATAGTATGGATGATCTACAGTCTCTCGTGTCTAGGATGAACGAAGTATGCATGAAGAATGAGTTAATGATGAATGTAAGCAACTCTAAAGTAATGGTGTTTGAAAGAGAGAGTATGAAAACAGTGTGCTATGTTGTGAATGAGGAATACTTGGAGCAGCCGGATGATTTTGTGTATTTAGGAAGTTTGTTTACGAGAGATGGGAAGGCTGACAGAGATATTGAAAGAAGGGTAAATGCAGGTAACTCCATTAATGGAGGACTGAACGCAGTTGGCGCTCGCAAAAATTGTCCAAAGAAGCGAAGTTAGCAGTCCACAATGGAGTGCTGGTACCTACCTACCCTGATGTTTGGAAGAGAGGCACGGAAATGGCAAAGAAAGGATGAAAGTAGATTGAATGCTGTTGAAATGAGATCCCTGAGGCGTATGTGTAGTGAAACCATGTATGATCGTGTGAGGAATGTGGAGATCCGCAAAGAGTGCAAGGCTAATAGTGTAAGCGTAATGGTTTGGGCATATAGAGCTAACGAGCGAAGAAAAGAGTGTAAGGAGGATATATGATTCAAATGCGAATGGTAGCAGAAGTCGTGGACGCCCGAGGAAGACATGGCACGATCAAGCGAATCAGATACTCGAGTCGGGCCATGTCAAGAGTCAAAACAATAGAAGAGTATGTATGAGACGATGTATGAATGTGAATTAGGCAATGAGTCTGTGCCAAGACCGAGTTGTTTGGCGGTCCGGTCTCTCTGCCTACCCCTGCGAGGAAACGGCATGATGGTTAGTTAGTTAGTTAGTTAACTCTTTGTGGCGTTGCAATATTAATAATTTATTCCACAACTGTATTATTGCAAAAAAATTTTAAAACACCACTAGCTACTAATAATTCTGTAGAATTCGTTTCCAAAAAAGCGTGTTTCTAATTTACTCTGAAATCATAAGATTTGTACGAAGGTACTTAAATAACTACCTACTTAATTTTAATCCATATATTTAGTGGAATTCTTATTTCAATCTTTCATTCGGCAGGTTGGTAGCGTAATAATCATTTCAATTTGGGGGGGGGGGGGGGGGGGGGGGGGTTAGGTACCACCGCCTCGGGGACCATTTATTGGATAACAAACATCTCTGCCAGGTCTGCTTAGGTAACCCCAAGTAGTTCGCTGTGTTTGGTTATTTAGCATGAGTTCATTGGATGAGGTTTGTTCAGGATGAGCCTGTCCACCAGCTGCGTGGTGTGCCAGATCGGGAGAGGCTGGTTTGGGGAGACTATATATTCATGTGTCCGTCACTCCTCTAGATTCCTACCCAACCCTCAAACCTTTTACCTTCCCACAGCTTCTTTTCCTTCCTTTCCTTAAAAAAGGCCCTCCTCTCAGCATCCTAAAAGATGACATAGGCTCTGAGGGAAATTATTTTCCTGAAGGCCTCCCGTGTGGGGTTTATGTAAAAACATAAAAATACTGAAAGAATGCGAATGAGAATGTCCATATAAACACGACGACTTCTCATTTAAAAATATTTATTTATTTATTGGCGCTTTTCCCTTCGCTCTCGTCCCTTAGATACTCCAGTTGGGGATGTTTTAATTTCACAGGTAACTAGCTTATTGAGGAATTGGGACTATTGCGCAGTATTTCCATTTTTCTTACTTTCGAATTCCTTTTTTATATCTATGTAGGGAATCTACACATTCAAATCTTATTTGATTTGCAAAAAAATATTTAAGCCCTTCACAACTTAACCTGTTCATAAGTTCGAGCAACGACGAATACACGTCATCTTGGATATAAATATTTCTCCTTCACTCTGACTACTTCCTTGTTCCTTCCCTTAAGCTCTACAAAAACATTAAGCTGTTCCCCCACCACCCCTAACTTCGAAGCTGGCTACGCCCCTGCTTGTTACTATTATCTATGACGCCCGATCTTAGCACCTAAGCAATACTGAATTAGCTAAAGGGGTCATGTGAAGATTTATATCTCAGCAAAAACTTCATGAAAAACGTCAGCAAAAAACTTAATTCTGTACTAGATACATAAAATTCCCTATGTAGGTAGGTACCTACATATTATCGTCAAATATGACATACTCTGTACCTACCTATATTTCTAAAATTCCCTAAGTAGGTAGGTACCTACCTATTATCGTCAAAAATGAAGTACTCTGTACCTACCTATATTTCTAAAATTCCCTAAGTAGGTAGGTACTTACCTATTATCGTTAAAAATGACGTACTCTGTACCTACCTATTTATCTGCCAATCTCCTTACGATATTTTTGTATATTAATGTATAATTTCATAATTATTACGACTAATTTTATTATATATTATTATTATTCAGTTAATTTTTATTTTTTTACTTTACATGATGCATTATTTCACATACAATAACATAATATAAAATATGTACATATGCGGACAGTTAACTACATACTCGCAGTATCTCTCTAGTGAAAGATCACAATCCGGAATCAAAAAGACATGTTTGGTGATCAGATATGAGTAGTCAAATACTTCCAAATCTTCCTCCACCCCATCTCCCTTCTTCCTCACTTCCTTCCGCAACTGGGGATGCCATAGTCACACTGGACATTTGTGAGCAGTTGGGTCTCTTGTGCGGTTTTCACAAAAACATTTTTTTTATTAGTGTCAGTATAGATTTTCTTATCGTCTTATGTATACACGATCTGCCACAGTAGTTTGGATGCAGATGAGTGGAGTGTGTGAGTGTGTGTGTGTGAGTGTGTGTATGTGTGGCCATATGCATATATCTACAGAGTTCAAGGTCCCCTGGCTGAGGCTGGTTGGGTGCGGTTGCCCCGTTACTCCGGTCACCAGTCAGAGCCGGATGGGGCAAGGTCGACAATCATCAAGAAAAAGAAAAGCAAAGAAAAAAAAACTAACCTAACCTAATCTTATTATTTCGTCAAGCTCTGTGTTGTCGTTCTTCTGTTTTATCAGGTTACTATTTCATTCAATTCTTAGTTTTAAAAAAAATTACGCTTCATGGACCTTTTTCGGCACATGCCTGAAGTTCCTTTACATACGTAACTTTTTATAGAGCATTTTTAAAGGTCAATACCCTTGTGTGTTCAGCAGTGTCTACTTAGGTATAAGTTAGGTATAGAATGTGCGAATTGTATAATAAAAACCAAAACCTGAAGGATTCCGACATATTTTTTGATACATATAGTACTTTTGGTAGGAAATTGAAGTTGTAATTGAAGGAAAATGATTTATCTCTAAACTTGTATAAAAAATATTTGTACATTTTTATTTGACACTTATCTATACATGGTGTCCGGAAACTCGTAGTACAAGCGGGAAACTGGTGAATCTACATCACATTTGGAGTCGATTTTGTAGTATAATTTTTTTTGATTTGAGCTTTCGTTTTCGAGTAAATCGAGTCAGAAGTTGATTTTTTTTTTGATCAAATTCTTATAAATTATTACTGAAGATCAAAGTACCTAACTAATTAAAACTATTTAAAAATTTAAAAGTAAAACAAATAATGACGAAAAAATTTGAACCCTGAAATAGCCGAAAAATATATTTTTTTGGTTTTTTTTTTTTTTATAAAAATGCTCAAATCAAAAAACTTTATGTTTATTTGGGTTCCCCGTGTGGTATACATTCTCCAGTTTCCGGCTTGTACTACGAGTTTCCGGACACCATGTATACAAAATAATTTTCTTTTATACTTTTCCTTATTTACATGTGAACAAAATATTTAAAATTGTTATCTACCAGTCAATCTGTGAGAAATAGTTAGGATGCATGCGAATTCTGAAGTTATTGTTTTACAAAATTATCTTTTAATTACTGTATGTATCTGTGTTTTCTCCTTAAATAAATAAAAAAAACAATGTATTTTTAACATAAAAATCTCACAAATCGTCGCCCCAGTGCTTAATTGTCCAAACGACCATTTTGGCGAAAATGAGTTTTTAACGCAATATTGTTAAGGATCAAATTACGCGTCGTTCGATGAAGAAAAAATAGTTTTATAAGCCTGCTACAATTAATTATAAGCATTTTTAAATGTCAATGTCCACAACAATATTCTAAAAGTGAGTCCTTGTTTGGCCAATCTCCTTATTAGGCCAACCTCCTAGAGTCGAGAATTAAAATTGCGTGCTAGTTTGTTCAAACTCCACCAACCGACCAATTACAGCACGATGCGAGGATCACGTGACGCCGCCATCTTATGTTTTTACATTCCAACGGTGTTTGTTTTATGGTATTAAACGGAAGTAAAAAAGCATTTAAATATATACCAAGGAGTTTTTGATTGACAAAACAACAGGAAAATGTCAATAACTAATTACAAAAGTGCATACATACGCAGCAGTGCGGAAATAGAGCGGTAAGTGTTAGTTTTAAAGATCTCTATCAATACCAAATTTGTTTTGTTTTTTACATTGCAATGAACTTTGTTATACAGCGTGTTCACTTTTCTGTTTTCGCTCAGACTTTACTTTTTGCAAGTTTTTGCTGTCAAAATTGGTTTTGTTGACTGACGATTCATATTAAACTTAGTATTTCAATTCGAAATTTTCAGTATATCCGTATTTGTATGTAGCCGTTAGAGATTTACAAATTGATCTATAGTGATTAGGCAGTTTGTTGAAATAAATTATAGATATATAATAAATTGTAGTTATATAATAAATTATAAATCTGATTTTTTCCTCAATTGTGTGTGTTGGGGTATTGATTACGAATCTGAGTATTACCAACAAAAAGGGTGGGATTTTAATTTTTACCCCAAAAAACATGTATAGGTAAAACATGTATGAAATAATTTGCATAAATTTCATATAATTTAAGTGATTTAGTTTTTTGGCCACGCGTACTGTTTAGGCACAACTCCTAGTTAAAATTTGATGAATGAATTTGAAATTGACGGCAAAGACGAAAACGAGTACTAAATTTTACTTTTTCTGTGTAGATATCACATATTATATTTTATGAAATCCACCCTAAATAATAAAATCTAAAAAAGTTACTTGTGGCTTGGTAAGTCAGTTCCTACCTTTGTACCTAATCATAGAATTATATTTTACTTTTTATGAATGGTAAATATTCCATAAGCCGCCTATTGCTTAAATGTGGTGTATTTACTTAATTTACCCAAACCACGAACCTAATAACCTATTTTGTGCTTGTAAATAGTTGTTTCATATAGTTATTGTTGAAGCGAAGTGTAGTTTCAATAAGTTATACCAAAAAGTCGGCGGCTTATGGAATAATTACCTAAATGAGTACTATCAGATTTTGTAAGAATGTTGTATTATTAGTGTTGATTCTCATCACTTTTGTGTGTTTTGTCTACAGGATCACAAAAGTGAAAAAAATATTTCTTTTTGACGACAAAAACAACGATGGACCCGGTGAACCTGAACATGTTTGTCAAAATAATGTTATTTTCCTTCCTATAGAAACACCACATAATATTCCATCGCTGTCCAATGATGGTTTACATAAACACTATGATATTGTAAATAACGAAACAATCATTAGTAAACAGATAATATCACCAACGAGAAAAAGATTAAGGCAACCGGACAAATGGAAAAGAAATATATTAAAAAAAACTTAGAGAAGAAGGTGAGGAATAAATAAATATTGAAGGGAAATTAAGACCAGAGAAAAAAAGTTATATCTGGATGTGACAATAATTGCCACTATAAATGCACTTCACTTTTTTCTCGAGAACAAAGAGAACAAATAAGAAACGCCTTTTACAAACTTACTGATGCACAAAAAAATAAATATTACAAAGAGTATACCAAACAAAAACAAAAATGTAGAAAAAGAACAAATAAGGAACAAAGCAGAAGGAAACATACTTTTAATTATTACTTTTTGACTCCAAACAGTCCTAAACAGAGAGTATGTAAAACATTTTTCTGTACAACTTGAGATATTTCAGCGCGCAGGATTTATTACTTTCACGATAAAATAAATAAGAAATGCTTGCATATAGTACCCACTCCCGCTAGAGGAAAACACCCTAAGAAACAGACATCCACCGAAAAAATTGAAGAGGTGGTAAGTCACATTCAGTTATTCCCAACGCAAGAGTCACATTTTTGTAGAGAGAATTCCAAACGTAAATACTTGGCTTGTGGAAAAACATAAAGATCCAGTAAAGGAAAATATATACCGGAAAATGTTCAATGAAAAGCTTAACTTAAGTTTTCACCGCCCAAAAAAAGATGTCTGTGATATGTTTTCACAATTTAAAGCTCAAAAAAATCCAAGCGATGATATGATGCATAAACACGAGGAGCACATTAAGCGCAAAATATAAGGAAACGAAGAAAGAGCCAAAGATAGAGATAATAATATTAATGCAGATACAGCCGTGGTTACCTTTGACCTTGAAAACATATTTAGCCTACCAAAAGCTACAGTGTCTTGTTTTTAATACTCAAGCAAATTAACAGTATATAATTTAACAGGACACTGCAATATAAATAAGTCGGCAACTAACGCATTGTGGGATGAAACAACAAATGGCAGAAGTGGAGACGATCTGGCAAGCGCCTTAATAAAAATTTTGAAGAGCGTTATAGAACATTTACCATCCACTATTAATAAATTAATATTATGGTCAGATTCGTGCGTGCCCCAAAATCGCAATTCTCACATGAGTATGGCAATTATAAAATTTCCACTGAGTGAAGATTCAAAGAACATAATAGAAATTATCCAAAAATTTTCGGAACCCGGTCACGGTAATGTCCAGGAGGTCGATTCACCAATTGACTGCTACGCTGATGACAGCACCGTTCACGAGGGTTATCTTTTTGACAGGCTTCCTTCCACCTATGATGTCCGAACAGCTCATGCCTGGGGTAAGGCCAACTTGGTCAGTTTCAAGGTCTCAAAAACCCAAGCGTGTCTGATTTCGGCAAAGAGGGAGATCAATATACTTCGCACCCACCTTCTTTATTTGATGACCTTTCTTTAAAGAAAGGCAATAAAGTCTCCATCATGAAAGTATATGACGACGCCATCGTTGATATCTTCAATATATCGTTGATATATTGAAGATAAAGTCTGTGCAATTTTATTGGATCACTCTCCCCAATAAAGACTAAATTGAAATGCTTGGAGTTAGTATATCAGACCGGCTCAAGTATCGGGGATTCATAGAAGCCCAAGTAAATCAGGCTTCCAAGAAGCTGGACGTCTTGTACACGGCTAGGAGATTCTTCAACAGTGACCAGCTGCTGACCCTGTACAAGTCTCAAGTCCGCCCGACAGTTAAATTTGGGAGCCACCTCTGGGCTGGTGCCCCAAAATACTTAATTAACCTACTTGAATCTGTGCAAAGGAGGGCGATCCGTCTGATTGACAATCCGTTGTTAACAGACCGATTGCCTTCTCTAATGCATAGACGCAATGTGGGCATGCTGTGTCTGTTCTACAGGTATTTCAATGGGCCTGCTCCAAGAAGCTAGCAGCATTCATCCCTGATGCACCGGTGCACGTGCGCGAAACTCGACGGACACGAGCGGAACACCCGTTCACGGTTGACGTTAGCTTCATGAGAACGGGTCGTTTTTACGACTCGTTTTTTGTCGGCTCGAATTGTGGAACGAGCTACCGGCATCTCTCTCCTATAATCCGAGCCTCTTCAAGGCCCGCATTAATAAATCCCTTCCTACAGCCCCTACCTTAACCCGCCTCACAACGCCGCCCAACCGGGTGGTTACATAGTTCTCATAGTCTGTACACTGGCAGGGACGCTCTTGTGAGGTGTCACATAAAAAAAAATTCTGATCGTAAGAGATTCAGCCTACTGAGGTCATCTTCAGACTGGTACAGATATTCCTTAAACTGTGGTTCATATACATTAAATTTAGGGAGGGGGATTAAAAAGGGTGGAATGCAATGATTTTATTCAAATTATATGGATATCCCATTTTCGTTGCTATGTCGTAACAACGAAGATGGAAGTCTAAAGATGGTTGATAGGCTAAACCCAGTCACGGTCAGAAATAAAATAAAAAAGTGGACATTGTTTAATATACTATTATCATGGAAGTAAATTAATATAATGGAACTGTCGAGTACCTAGCACGCGTTTCTATGCCACTCAAAGAAAGATTTGTCCCGCATCCCACGAACCCTCCCCCCTCACGGATTACCCTCACCCTTCCCTCTTTCAGTCCCTACTGCTAAGCTACAAGAAAAAATGCACACATTTTTATAACAACTCGATCGCCACCTATTATACAATCTGAATGCAAATTTCATAACGCCAGAGTTCACTTTTATGTATGGAAACCTTCGCCGGCGTGCGCAAAGCAACTCACCAAAGTTTCATCGCAATCGGATGAATGATATAGGAAATAATAAGAGAATCTTTATACAAATTTCACAACGCCATTGTTCAATATAATATAGGGAAACCTTCGCGGGCATGCGCACAACTCAAAGTTACAAAGTTTTATCGCAGTCGGTAGAGTGGTATGGGAAATAAGATGTGAATTTGTATATAAATTTCATAACGCCAGAGCTCACTTTTATGTATAGAAAATGTATAGGAAATAAGAAGGAACAAGCAAAGAAAAAATCACTAATATAAATATATATAGAAAATAAACTCATCCTGTATATAACTAAAGGTGGTCGTTTGAACAAACAAGCACGGAAAGTTCTACGCAAAAGTTGCCCTATCTCCAATTCCAGTTTGTTCAATCTCCTTTTACAAAATTCTGGTGGTGCGTTTTTGTTCAATCTCCATTTTAAAATGTAAAAAAAAGTATCAAAAACTATCCTTAGTCAATTTACAAAGAATTACTTAAACTGATGAGACCTTTAGCTTGACGGAAATATCTTCATCTTAAACACCTGTCATAATGTTTCATTGAAATAATTAAAGAAAACCTCCTCCTGTAAAATTTGCAAATGGTCGTTTGGACAATTAAGCACTGAGGTGACGACAAGTCACATTAGGTACCTAAACCCACATAACATTACGATGGCGTAAAGTTTTTACTGTTATGTCAAGACAGTGAAGACAGTTCGGTTTCTGACATCTGACATCTGTCATCTCGATAGAAACAAACAGCTGTTTCATAATACCAACAATAATGTATGGAAACATAAATAATTTGCAAAAACTCAAACATTAACATCCCGAATACATTTTGTAATGTTTGCCATTTTACATAAAACATAATTCATATCTCGTGTTAGAAATGACGTAGCTAGAAATATAGAAATTTCAGACATCAAATCTGTGCAACGTTTCTTGAAGCCAAAGTCTACTATATTTAGACATTTTAACAGTTCCATCGATTCATCTGCTCGGTTCACACACTCTTTTTATTAAAATCTGGGAAATATAATGGTGTAAATAAATTAGGCTCTTAGTAGCTCTTATAGTCACAAGGAGGAAATCCATAATTCGTTTTATTTTGGCTTTATAATACTTTTGGACAAACTGAAATAAATGTAAAATGTCGATTTCCCAAAATTTAATAAATAAATAAAACAAATTATATAATAATTAAAACATATAATACATACAAATACAAACCAAGAATAATAATATTTGATTAAAAATCGGTATAAGCCGGCGACAGCCGTGAGAGTAGTAAAATTTAGATAACGGCGATAAAAAAGTACCTACATAAATTCCTAAGTAATAGTATCAGATAAAAATTATTATCAGATCCTATTACTTAGGAACTTATGGAGGTACCTTTTTATCGCCGTTATCTAAATTAAATTTGTAAGAAAGGAATATGAATTCAAAAATTTATACAAAACCATAGACATATGAATATTAGTAGACCTGCCCTAACTGATTAAAAGCGTATTATCCCCACTTCCCATACCGGTTCCATTGGAGCCGGCTGTGCTCGCGTATGGCCTCAAGTGAAATTTGAAAACGTGACGTCATCATTCTTGTGCGAACTATGGTCGAGGCATCATCGGTTCATTTTACGAAATAACACGGCAAAATGTTGACTTGTGCTATGAAAACTTGTAAAAATAGATGTGAAAAAGAGAATAAACCCAATTGTCGTATTACATTCCATATGTAAGCATTATTTTACTTTATTTTAAGCATATTCACATCGTATAATATGGATCAGTTGTAGAAACATGTCTGGACGCGAAACACAAAGCTGGTTGGTTGCTGGGAAGTAAATTATGAACATTTATAAAAGTGTCTTAACTAAATACTTAAACGAAATATTCGACTCTGAAAATAGAACCGAATTTTTTTGCCGAATTTTGACTTCGCAAATTTGTTCATAACTTGGCGAGTAATTTGCGCTCCCATGTAAAAATGTCTATTCATTCAAAAGCAGATTTTACTTTTAAGAAGTGAATGGTGATATTTTAATGCGAGATGCCTATTTACTGTCAGATTGATTTATTGACGAATCACAGTCAGCTTCACCCCCTTCGTTCTTCAACAGTTGATTTTACCCCTCGCCATTATCTTCTCGTCTATTAATTCCTATGTCTGTGTACAAAACAAAAGATTATTTAAAACGAAAAATTTACAAAACAAAACATTTATAGCCATGGAGAGAGGTTGTCGATATAAATCAAATCTTAAATCTCAAATTTTATTGAACGATCAAAGCACACCAAAAAACACATCGTCACATTGCCGGGTGAAATCAACAAGTTAAAGACCACTACGAAAAATCCAGAATCCTGTTGATTGAGTGGATTAAAAATGAGAGACCATTACATTGCGGAAAAGGAAGGAGTTCAAAATAGCCCTTAAACACTACCAAAGCTCTTCCGAACAACAAAGAAGGGTGATATCGTAAGCTTGACACAAAACAGTTACCCCAATTCATGAAGAAAAGCAATAACCTGATCAAACCAAAAATTCGAATCGCCACCCAAATTAACGGGTCCTCAAACACTGAAGAAATTGCCAAGACTTTTAGAAAAACCTTTGCCGATATTTTCGGTACCGACTGCCCCTGATATTATGAAAAATGATGGACAAAACGTCTACCTTTCTGAAAGTAGTATATTGAAGGCTATCAAAGCCACAAAGGTCGGTAAATCTCCGGGACATGATAGTATAAATTCTAAATATTGAACACAAAAAGTACCGAGGTAGATGCATACCTAAACTACTAAACACACTCTTCAACGCAATCCTAACATAACCATCTATCAGGTGCAATGACGAAATCAATTATAACTTCGATCCTGAAATCGGGACAGCCCGACATGACTAACTTTACCGGCCAATTTTCTTAACAATTGTAACTTCAAGATTATTTGAAAGAGTAAGTCGTAATGAAATACACGGTCCAAAGATAACCAAATTGGCTATAAATATAGATTATCCACTAATATGGCAATATACACCGAAAAGCAAATAATAGACTTTTACAATTATACGGGTGCTTCTTAGTCCTAAGTAAAGACCCTTTGACGGGGTCTGTCATTAAACCTTATGGGAGCAATTTAAAGCTAGGAATATACCTAATATAAATACACTATTCCGATGGCACTCCCATCAGGAAAATGTTTTACGGTTGGCAAGTACATAATCCCGGCCGGTATACTTTCGGTCAGGAGTAAGGCAAGGAGGGTGTATGTCCCCCATCCTAAAAAATTGCTTTATTCACATGTTTACTGTTTAGTGTTACGAATTTTCAGACTTACTTGTAATTCCAAAACAAAAATATCGTTGTGTATATGTGTGTAATACATAATTTATATACACAACTCAAACCCATACGGGACGTATGGGATTGCACTAACCCCCCCACGACCTGGAATAAAAATTATTGTTATTATCATAATTCTTTTAATTGTTATTTAATAACCCTCAATTGCGTTTTTGCATGGAATTTTACATTTAGTTTCATTAAGCAAGTTTAACGGGATAAATATAATAGTAGTGCACATTTTACATAATAAAACATCACATAGTTACCTGTAATAAAACAACTAAAAAAAGCAAATTACCAACGATATTATAATACAAGCAAAATACCAATGCTGTGATGAACATTGAATTTAAATAACAAAACATGGGCTAGCATAGTCGATCGATAAAGGATTCATCGATAATTTCGGCAACTTGTCGTCGTTCACGAGCATGACTGCAGATCTCCAACGAACAAACAAGAGTTTACAACGACCGAAGTTCTTAATTTATTCGACGTGAACTGTCGTTTGTACGGGGAAAAACCACAAGTTATAGATATTATCAAAAATAATCGATCGACCGTAATAGATACCCAGAAATAGTAAATAAAACAGAAAACATAGAATTATGTATACGCATACAATTATTTATGTTTGGTACGAACCAAAATAAGAATATACTCGTAGGGTCAGACATATATATAATAGACTTATAAGAGACAGGATTTTTAAAAAGAAGAAAAGTAATAATCCTATTTAGGATTGAAATTAATTGGCTTTTAAAACTCACAAATTTGTCAACACCAAATAATATATTTACAAGTTCGCAGTTCTTCTGAATTATTGGGTGTCTGTCCGTGTGCCAAAACAATATTTTCCTTGCACCAAGCTTTCTACCATTGCGTATCGTTTTTGTGACAATCAGTGGTTATTACGTTAGTAAATAAATACTTTTGTGAGCGATTGATGCCCCACATTTTCATAATATATTATTTTTATCACAATACATAAGTACTTTTTCATTATTTTTTCGGCTGGTAACACTGTCCATAGACAAAAAAATCAACAAAACGACATCAAAATCCAAAATTTGTCCCTGTTAATTGGGGTTTTTGGTTTTTTGTTTGTTATCAGATACTGTCAGGTTGCCTCGATTTATCTTATTCTCCAATGACAGTAAACGCTTTTGTTATCAACGGCCACAAGAAGGATCACCAATCGGTAACTACAACCAATGTAACCTCACAAATATGTTATTAAATCAATGTCTCCCCCAACCTCAACTGTCATTCGTATTTATTAGTTTCTTATCTTTATACACGTTTCATATTCAGAAATAATATATAATATAACGTGGTGATTCATTTGTCTTGGTTTTTAGGGCAAAATTTGAAACTACAAAACAATCATGGTGATCGACAAGATATTCGTGACAAATACGACCCAGCTATCTTTGAGTGATCGTTTCACAATATTACAAAATATGAGGCATACGTTGCCTCCTGTGAGACAGTGGCCAGACCCTTTTGCATTTCAAAACAATGTCCCGCCACATACTAGGAACAAGAAAATTTTGAACAGGATTGGGGGCACTCCTGTAGTGCAAGCCGCATTGGCCCTAAAAAAGGTACGAAAATATGGGTATTTCTTTCTTGTTATTGTTGTAAGTATTTGTTTCCTGAGTTAATACACGTGTGCATGATTAGTGAATGAACGAAGTTTGTAATACTGCACTCATAACGTATGTTGTGTTTGATAAACATCGTCACTGGACCCGTGATACCTCTAATGTGAAAAAATAAATATCTTACAGGAGAGTGAAAAAACCAACAGTAAATATTTTACTAACCCCACACATTTTTAAAAAGCACAAATTATGGAAATTTCACTTCGTTTCTACTTAATTACTACAAGTATCAACAATTTACACTGGGATAGATGGTAAAAGATGCATTGTAATTCCATTTTATTCAATCAATGTTCATAATTTACCTTATAAAACGATCCCTTTGCTGCCATTTTGGACTTTTTTGTATGGAATGACACTTGTGAAACTTTAGTTTCAAACTGAGTAAGCATAAATTACAATTAACCCAAACTAATAACCTATTTTGTGCATGTAAAATTATTGTTTTGTGCATCCTTCCATGTTGTGTTTCTTATAGTAATTATTGTTGAAACAAAGTGTACTTTCCATAATCTGAGCCTAAAAGTGCGGCGGTTAGTGAAATAATTACCAAAATTCGTTTTTTCGCTAACCTGTAAAATTTCAATTCTTTCACATTGGCACGTAATAACGTGCCCAGCAAAAACATGCTTATGGTAAAACCACGATATTTTAAATTGTACAAAACTGTCTAAAACGTCTGTATTCACTAGTTTTATTTTATTTTTAACTATATCATTTCGGGGTAAAACACATTTCAAACATTCATATTAACAGTTGTTAGTAAAAAAATATAATGCAGCCATTTCCATTTAGTGTAATGTTATGACAGCGGGCATCCACTGTCAGTATCCTCAGAGGCGTGTATTCCATATAGGCTCATAAGCACTGCCTACCCTACATTACTCACATAAAAATACAATTTTTTTTTTTTTTTTTAAAGAGAGACAAACATTCCCGGGTTACAAATAACCTGACAATATTTGAAAATCTCCAACTACCACCACAGTAAGCTGAAAATTTTGCTTGTGCTGTGATGGAGGACTTAGCCAGCCGAGGAATTGAACACACTACGCCTGGGTGGGATCCAAACGCGATGTCAACTCGGCCACCGACCGGTTAATAATATTGAAATTTATAAAATTATTGCAAGAAATCAATCTACACTTTCAAAAATATGCGCAAAGTTCCAGTTACGAATCTCAGCGCCCGCATGCCTCTATGACCCCCCTTCTACAACGTTTTAACAGCAGGAACCAAATATGCAAAATGTCATATTAAAATGTTTACTGTATTCTAATTATTGATGTATGCGCAATGCGCAATGCGCATTCAAGGACTCGGTTGTGTTAGTGTCAATAAAGGCCTTGCCTTGAGGTACTAATTTACAAATGTAGCAATCAGTGCCATCTGTTGTTACTTCTATTAATTAATACAATTATACTAACGAAAGAATAAATGTTATATCAGCTAAAGCCAGCAGCTTGGCCATTCTTAGCGCAAACTTGCCACATCTGTAGTAAGATAGTAAATTAATTCAATGTTTTTCCTAAAACCTACCATGATTAAAAACTCTGTGCACCCCAATGATCCAACTCGGATGTTTTAGCAAATTTTTTAGGTTAGATTTGCTAAATCACTAGCCACGCTCAACACAATTACGTCAATTAAGAAAAAAAACATGGTCAAACTGTCATGCGCCTAGAACACGTTGGCCCAATGCAACGTATACGGGACCACTTGGCCGTTCAACCCAATTATTGTTGGTTTTCGTGCACACATCAAAGGATCTTGGTGCAAACCCATCAACAGCGTTCACTCGTTGGCCCGGTCTTCAGTTTGCAATAAGCGTTCAGCGGAGAAATTTGTTTGCTCTCGACTAGCTATCGGAAGGTAGCAGTTTCCAAATCCATGAAAATGCATTAAATTTTAAAACTTCAATTGACAAAAATGGAATGCCGTATTTTACATCTCCCCAATGTAAATAGTTGTCTTTTATAGTAATTAAGTTGAATCAAAGTGTTATTTAAAAAAAATATTCATTTTTTGCGTGTCCAGCTATCCTAAAATATTGCTGTTTTTAATAATCTTTAGCATCTTGGCATAACGTAAATATATTGTTTTACACTTTTCTCTAAGATATGATTGTATCTCGATATGCTGGGTCACGATAAGACACAAATAGATTTCATTAAACTTCGGCAAAATGTACACTGCCTTGGGTGCGATGATTTCTTGAGTGTTGCGTTCTCTGGGAGTAATTGTTTTTAGAAAGGAGTAGGAAATGTAAAGAAGTGTGCGCGCGCCACCGGCCGTCACTCTGGGCCTTGTACTGCCATCTGTGTTTGAGATTTTAAAACGATTTGTGGTGTGAAGATGGAAATATGCTAAAACAGCGTTATTGAAATAACACTGTTTTCAGCTTAAGGGTTCAATTATAGAAAATTAATAATAAGGAAGAAATTTATATTTATCACATTCAAATACATAACCCTACAGAACTTTTCATTTACTTTGTTAAAATATTTAACAAATTGACATGTTATTTCAAGCAATCATTGCAGGAACACATTAAATTACCTCTCTTTTTGTTACTTACCCCGTTTGTGAGAAAGAGTGAGATGTTACAACTGGGCAACTCTAATGAAAGTTTTGTCACATTTTCACGCCCCGAATTTTTTTTCACTATATACATAATCAGTATTATCAGATGAACAAATATTATTCTAGATACCTTTAAAGCAGCGAATAGGAAAGATTGGCAAGCTGGGCCACCAACGCATGCCCAATGCCCGCAGCCTGCAGCTGAACCATCGGTATGACATGGGCTCCGTGCTGTCTCCGGGGCGCCTGGGGCTGTCCATTGGAGCGAGGGAAGGACCCCAAAGGGCCAATAGCTACTCCAATCTGAGAATGCCGAGGGATAGGCAACAGAGCCGGTCTAGAGCTAATTCAGTTGGAAATTTGAGGTTAGTTGATAATAGTGTTGATTGTTGAGTTCATAGTTACATAACCACTCGAACGATCGCGCGTCAAAAAACTTTTTTCTCCGATTGCTCGCGGTTTTTTGGCGACGATTTTGAATATTTTCCGCCAACATTAAAAAAATCAAACCTCCGAATTTTAATACGGAGACATAAAACTGATTGTAGTGCTATATAGCCAATGAATACACCTATATTTTAATAATTATTCTATATTTTTAGAAATGATAGATAAATTATTAAAAAATCTTAAACTTTATAAATCCGTGAAATTTGCGTTTTTGTGATTTGAAATTGCCGCCAGTGGCAGTTTTAAAAATCTTTATAGAATATTTTCTACGTTTTTATGTTCTCTATGGCCTGTTTGATAACCACAGATGCAAGAATATAATAAAAAAATATTTTTTTGCATGATAAGATCTCTTCAAAAGTTTGGTCAGAAAATAATTTTGGAAAATTTGAGTGCGTGACGCGTCAAAATTGAAATCACTGTATTATACTATATAATAAATTTACCACAAAAACTGGTATAGCGTTAGGAAGATACATTAACTGTCTACAATTATTAATAAGCATAGTCGCCGTGTTGGCTTTATTTTATTCATTTGATGAATTATACAGAGAGCCTATTTCACGATGTCAAAATCATGGTGCTACTTTTTAAATAATTGTAAATTAGAACTGGAGATTTGTAACCATGTTTTTATATAACGTGCAAAACGAGGAAATAAGGCTTAAAATGAGATATATATCATAGATATAAACATTGCCAATATTTCAGGGGGATACTTTGAAAGTTGATGAAATTCACCAATATTTGACGAAAAATCACTTCTGACAGCTACCTTAAGGTCAAGCTACATAGGGTAAATCGGAATATGTAAAATGATGATAAATTTGTATATATATATCAAACCTTTTTATGACCTTAGAATGGCAAATAAAATCATAGTGATAATTTTATATCTAAAAGTAATGGTATCGAAAAAAAATGATGGAGGGGAAAATAATTGATGGAACCAATAATTGATTTATTTATTAAGCCCTAATATCCTTTTAAATCAATATTACAGTTGTATGGTTACAATGAAAGAGCAGTATATTGATTTAAACATTGTTTACACACTTTGTCATAATAAAAATGTGTTCAATTTATTGGTTTATTCATAATTTAAGAAAATCAATACATAATAATATCATTGTGCCTCGCTATAGAGTGAGATTCTGAGTATCGCTCTGGTGAGGGACCACCATTCAGAATTGAACATTGCTTGAATTGGCTTAGTTATGTTTAGTGACTAGATCTGGAAAAGCCTCTTTACAGAAAAATTGACAAAATATAATTAAGACATAAAAATAAAACGAGTTATTTAATGTGTACAATAAACAGGGAAAAATGAGAATACCTGTGCATTTGTTAACATGCATATTTCAATGATCAGAATTGAAATATACATATTAAATGTCCACCTAACCTTATCATATAGAACCTTTGAGGACAACATAACATGAGACGTGAGTATGCGGAAAGAAATGATTAAGTCCAGCCATCCAGGCCATCATAATTGATGTTCAAACAAATTTAATTAAATTTATAAATTAGAATTTCATAACTAAAAAACCAAAAAAGAAAAAAATGAAATAAAAAACCCTCAGCAATTCTATATTGTAGTGTGATATGGCTTCATGCAATCATAGCATAATGCCACATCACACACATCACACTTTGTAAGGGTCCTTTTGAAAATTTTATTTATTTTGCACCACACACATTTCACCTTTTTCCCGCTACGGACCACGAAGTGGTTGCCTTTTAGGATAGGTCGCAGAGTCTTTCCTTCAGCTATTAGGCCAATGGTCCGCACAGTCGTGTCAATTTGACTACGACAGAACAGAAGAAGGAGATCATCCGCAACCTTACTCCTGAAGTTTCGGTACAAAATGCGTTTATTTTCCTTGCGGAGCTTTGAGCAGTACAATATATACGCATTCTGCACCGAAACGCTTAGTAGTCTCCTGAAAAGCTTCTTGTACCAGACCAGGTTTCGCTGTCGTTCAATGGGGAAGCCTGACAAAAGCTGATCTTTTCGGTCAACCCCCCCATTACCTTGTTATAGTCTAGTACGAGTTGAGGTTTGTAAGTCCAGGTACCAAACTTTTCAACTGCCCCGATTTCTGCCTTATGTTAGGTGGACAACATACTTACCAGGTTTTTGTCCAACCAAACCATTACATTGAGGTCCCCGCAGTTCGAGCATACAAGCTCACCTTCCCTCAGTTTGGTCCGGAGATGGGACTTAAATGCAGAGGGCACAATTTTCGGTTTTACCGCAATGTGCCCATGCAGTCCATCCCATTTCTTTTGAGGCATCGTGCCAATAATGGACTATTATAAAAATTGTCCATTATTAATGTATACCCCTTGTTAAACAGAGGGCTGGCCAGGTCGTATACTATCTTTGCAGTGGCCCCAACTGGGCAGATATTGTGAGCACCCAAAAAGTTGGCCTGTGTCATGTCGTCCGTCATATCTTCCGTTATGTCTTCCGTCATATCTTCCTGGTCTGGATTTGTCGATTCAGCCTGTCTGGAAATGGTCTTCCCCGTATAAATTTGGAATTTCCAAAGATAGCCAGACTTGGACTCACAAAGCTCGTAAGACTTTATACCCGCACTGGCCGCTTTGGTTTTGATCATCTGGACGAATCCCAAACGGCCTTTGGATTCATCCAGAGAGATGTCTTGCTCGGGCAGGTATAAAGTCTCAAACTTATTTGAGAGGTGGTCCAAGAAGGGCTGAATCTTTTGTAACCTTCGCACAGATAATGGTGCATCAGAAGAAAGACTTTCATTGTTGGTGAAGTGAAGGAACTTTTTAATTAGAAGAAAACGATTATAATCCATGGCTCGGCTGAAATAAGGCATGGCGGTGAGTTTTTTTGAATAGAAGTAGTCTTTTTCAACAGGAAGGGGACTAATACCATGATACATTAAAATTGCCAAGAATACATACATTTCCTCTTTATTCGTGGGAGCCCATTTATTGGTACGCGCATGACGCTTAAATTGTTTTTTCGCAATCCATTGATCTGCATACCTGTTGGTCTCTCTCGCGATCAGTTCAACGAAATCTGCATCAAAGATTTTAAGAAAGGCATCCACAGGTTTGCCCATTTTGTCGGTATTGAAAGTTGATCCTGGCGTGCCTGTGAAAGTCTCCCTTATCCCAGTAAAACGTAAGATATCTTTAGACCAATCGAAATAGTAACCTTCAGGCGGCAGAATCGAACGCATTGCCTCACTATCTACCTGGTCTTGTCTACTAAAGTCTATGGCCATAGCGGAGTTAGGTGAAACGTTGATAATATTATGATAAGGTATTGGTGGCATGCAGAAGGTATCCTCATCGCTCTCTTCGTGGTCGACGTCGCTCGCTTCGTCATCCTCGTCGCTCGATCTGTCCATATCCATTTCTGAAACAACAGAAAACCCAAATTAATTTAATGTGTCTATATTACGATAACCCACTGCCTCTGGTACGGCTTATGACTCGCAATACGATGGTCGCGGAATCAAATCAAATAAATTATATTTGAATAATTAGTGTTATTTTCATATATATTATATTTGCGGCACGTTCCAGAGTGGAAGATATCCCTAGTATCGCCCTGGTGTAAGACCCCATTCAGAATTGAAACGTTGCTTGAAATGGCTTTAGCCGTGTTTGGTGACCAGTTCTGAATAGCCAGGTACTTTTCCACCTCCCTCTTCCACACTCCTTCCCCTCCCCGCTACCTTCAGCCTCACAACATACCCCGATTGGGGATGCCATAGTCTCACTGGTTCCAGCTGAGGCTCTTGTGAGGTATTATCAAATACTTGAGGCGGGCAATGTCAGGAGTCAGAATAGCACAGTCAGGTAGGTATGGAATGAAGAAAAGAGTGTGTGTGCCAAGATCGAGTTGCATGGTGGTTCATCCTCTCTGCCTACCGAAATGGCGTGAAGGTAAGTTAGTTAGTTTTATAACTCACGGTTTCCAAGTACAGACTCTTCTAGTACAGCTGCCTCGTCCACGTTACTGTTTCTGCCCATGTCTGACTCTGAAATAAAAGAAAACACAAATTTACAGTAGAATTTGGATATAATGACTTTGCATTTAACGGTCTACTGTTTTAAGTGACGATAATGTAAACTCTAGTAAGGTTTCATAGCTTTTAGTAGGAAAACGTATCCGTTTAAAGTGACCAACTACGTAAAGCGACCTATTTTAATGATAATTTGTCCGGTTACAAAACCCACCTACCAATACAGCCTCGCTTTTGACTAGGAAGCTCGACACAATGAGTCCCGTGAAGCGAAAGTGTTTTTTCAATTTAAGAAAAAAAAATGCTGTATTACACCGTTTAGAAGCCGGTGAATCAAATGTAATCCTCGCAAAGAAGTTCGGCATGTCTTATTTCTCACTCTGCAATACCCGTTACAGAAAAAAAAGATGTGTAATGATGCATCCACGTCATAACAACAATACATTTTGTATGTTTGTTATGTGGAATTTTTAAGTACTATGCTTATTTCCTGCCAATATACCAACAGTGAAACTGTGCTAGGGATATCAATATAAAATATAGATAATTGATTTTATATTGAGCCACTGGTATGACATTTCAAAAAATAAACTCACCGTTCCCAAACGCCGACAATTCTTCGTAGAATGGCACGTCCACCCACAGCCCGCTGTGGTACCCGGCCTCCGGAGAGAAGAGTTCCTTACTCCGCGATGTCCCAGGTAACGGCTCAAGAGATGCTGCACGGATAGGCATAATTGGTGCATTGGGAGCCGTTGATTGGGTCTGTGCGGGAGTGGACATCCACGGTGGTGGTACGGGTCGTGGCAACGGTGAAGGCGTCCCTTGTGAAAAGGGACACGTTGTTCTCTCCGGAGATGGAATTCTGAAAACATTTACATAAATCATATAAATTGTTCTCATTCACGTGTGAAACAGTAAGTACAGTATGTAAATAAACAATAAAATTAGAACTCTGTAAAATATGCACTGAATGTGCCAAATGCACAGAGCGCTGATCTTACCAACTCTCACTGTAAGAGTGGAACGCTGTCAGGAAAAAACAATAATATTGTATCAAGCATCTAAATACGATTGCTTACTTTTGTTTAGTTTTTCTTGGAGGTGCGGTAGGGAGCAAAATGCGCGCCGCCTGCTTCTTGAATTTTCGGCTTTCCAGCTCTAGCCGGAAGGAAGCAGGCAGGGCCCTAATAGCCTTTAGGGCCTTGACGCGATCCTCTCGCACCAGTAGCAAAGCAGGGTCGCTGTTTAAATAAATACAAATATATGATGAGTTCAACGGCCACAGCAAAGTACTTTCATAAAAAAACATTAAAAAATACTAACACTCCAGACGAGGCTGCAATTGCAGCTCTGCGTTGACGTCCACGTGCAGGTAGTCCGGCACCAGCTCGTACCCCACCTCTCCCTCTTCCTCTGCCTCCTCTTGCAGTCAGCACCACTCTATATATTTTAAATTGAAAACACTTAATGTAAGTACTTAAATGTTTAAATTTTGTTAAATATTGCACTAATATAAAATTTGAAAATAATTATTGGGTCGTGGAGTGCTCCCTTTCCCTGGACGACAACTGTTTCTGCACAAATTTGGTAAAAGTAAACAAATTAATTAATTATACAACTAAATTACTAAATTTTTATTGTGTGACGAAGGCTTTACACCATTTTACATGTAAAAAAGAGTCAACTTTTTGACATATGACTTAAAATAATTGGTTAGCAAATATCTGTATTAATAATGAACCAATTCAAATAAAACTTGTATATATCTCTTTGTTTTGAATCACTGTGATGGAATATTTATATTTCAAATGCGCGAGTGCAGTATATAAGACATTATTGTAAATCAAAAACAGATGACGTCTTCAGTTGACGTATTCTTACACAAAAACTTCAACCAAAACAATATATTAGAAACAAACTAATTAAAAACGCATTTCAAAGATAGATAAGTCAATCATGATTACACAGATATATAATTATGCGTTAAAAACCCAATAAATTAATTACTTACGGCATTTTAGGAAGAGACCAAAATTTCGTGAAATGTTCGAGAAGTTATTATTTTGTTTCTGACAGGACGCGTTAAAAACCGCGAAAACTCGTTAAATAACACTTCAAAGACAACGGATAAATTCATAGACATAGAGAATATATTATCAGCTATTCGATAAAACAAGTAGCTGGCCATGGAAACGTTTTAAATAATTACAATAAATATTTTACGAATGGTAGAAAAATCGGTCCATTTTTGGACCGATATCAATCGCAGAAAAATAAAAATGGTCGATTTTTCGACCGAAATCGTTCCAGTGGATAATAGAATCTCTAAATAGCATGAAATAAAGTCGCTATCCGCGTACATCCTCTTCACATTTCCCACATCTACTGGTGTTTTCCACTCCCAACAACTGCATGTTGTGCTTCCTAAGATGGCAGTGTCCTGTTAGTAGACCTACCAGTTCCCTCTGCGAGTTTACCGTGACTAGGGTCTGGTCCTTTTAGGAGTACTTTGGTTTGTCACATTCCGGGTGCCCTCTCCCATTCCTTCCAGTGTTGAGATTTGACCACCTTTCAATATATAGTTTAGTGTGGCAAGCTGCCAGTCCTAGGGCCAGCTCGGATCTTGCAAGTGGTGCTTCCGTCCCTTTCCTTGCTAGTTCGTTAGCCCACTCATTATCCTCAGTACCTTTGTATCCTGGAACCTAATAGAAACAATGGAAGTATGCCGACTATCGTTGGTTTACGACTAAACTGCATGACCCATCAAATGGAGTTACTTGTTTGGCTCTTAGCTAGAAACAAAGACGGGGTGCCGCTGTGCATATAAGTGATGAATGTAAACGGCAAGATTTATAACATTTGGCTGAAGATGTCAAGAGTTGTTTTTACCCTCTATTGAAATGTTTATTCTACTCTTGATATGTTTTCAGCCGGTCGAATTCCTGGACCAACCTTTCCGACGCAGATTGGCCGCAACATAATGGAAACACACAAAAAGGACGTAAATATAGAGGAAAAGGAGCCTTCAGGTAATTAAAACCTTTTCTTTGTGAGTGTGTTTTTCCATACATTTCTGAATTTTTTTTAAATTGGAACCAATGTGTCGTGAAAAATATAAAAAGAATCTTTTCAAATCCCAACAATCTATTGTAGGTACCTACCTATAGTATGTTTTATTTATTTATTTAACGCCCAGAGGGCTTTTACATGGTTGGTAGTATAATTTTAATTTGACAGATACTTTGAAACATAAAAAATAAGAATAAAATTACATTTGATATAAGCTATGCAACAAGTCATACAAACACAAGAAACAAAAACAGAAAATTACAGCTATTTGTAGGTTTACATGAAATGTTTAGGAGTATTGTTGAAATAAATGTTTTAAATGATCCACAAAACTTGCCAAGGTATTGAATATGTCAACATCACCCAAGTAATGATTTCCCATGGTGTGAAGTCGTTGTATCGGAGAGTGGGCAATGTAGTTACGCTTATGTGTGCTGCTGTAGGATATTGTATTTTGTCGTGTTGTTACTGTGGGTGCATGTATGTTTATAAGTTGCAGGAGTTCACAACAGTCGAATTTAGAGTTAAGTATTTTGAATAAGAACGTTAAATCGTTTATTTTACGTCTATCTTTTATTGTATGTATTTTTAGAGTATTTAATAAGAAATTTTATTTTAAGTCTTTGACAGGGATATTTAATTTAAAATTTATAAAACGTAGAAATTTTTTTTGTATTCGCTCAATGTTGTTATATTAATAATTATTTTTATTTTATATTTGAAATGCGTCAATAATTTTTGAAAGTGGAACTATGCAAGTTCAGTTACATCCTATGATTTTAATCACTAATTGGTGTACTTTATTTTTCCTTTATAGGTATGGCGGAAGAAGTCGCGGGAATTGGGGAAGAGGAGGGGGTGGTGGTGGGAATAATGTTTTGGGACAGGGGTGGGGCAGGGGAGGTGGTGGTGGGAATAATGGCGGCGGCAGGGGAGGACAGGGGTGGGGCAGAGGGAGGGGAAGGGGCAGAGGAAGAGGTAATAATTTTTTTTACATAGGTAATACATGTGTCCAAAATATATTGCAATCAAATCATAGTTGCGCAGAGCAGGGAGGCAGCCTGTCCGTCTCCCTTTCTGTGATTTGTCAATAAATTAATCTGACAGTATACAGGCATCTCACATGTTGACTGTTTAACTTAATTTTTTACCGAACTTTTCAAGCAGTCCGTGCAAATATCCTATTAATTTACATAATTAAAAAAGTGCCGCAAATAGTAATCTTTTACATACAAACTTTTCCTGTTGAAAATATTATTTTTTTATGAATCAATTTTCATTGTAACATTATGCAGGTGGGATAGGTTGCATTAAATTTGGTCAATTTCACTAAAAATAAATCTTTCTCCCAAGGTTGGAACAGATCTTCTAATAACCAACAGCCGCCTCCCAGCAGAGAGGATCTAGATCTTGAACTGGAACAGTACATGGCGGCTAGTCGGGGATTCCTGGACAAGGAATTAGACACTTACATGAACACAGCTATGGACACAGAATAGTCCATACCCAATAGACACAAAATAGTCAACAATATCCATACCCATCCACACAAAATAGTCGACAATATCCATGCCAATGGTAACAAAATTGTTGACTATTTAAATTCATTAACAATGGTTATAGAATCATCTTAATTTCTTTCAAAAAGATATCTGATATTCAGGTTTCTGGAAATAAAAGTCATAAAATGTAATAAATTGTTCAGATTTTACTAAGAAAGAGGTAAGAAAAATATTAATATTCTTGGAAACAAAAGAAATGTTTAAAATTATTTAAAACTCACCAATATTCGATAAAAATTTCCTACAAAAATTAGTTCGAAGTATCGCCACTCGCTGGGCGCTAGTGTATAATTCCAATTTGCAACTTTATAACCTAGAAATTATAATTAACTGTGAACTTCTCTGTGAAATTTTCTTTCCCCTAGCCATGGATAAAGGATAAGCATTACCAGATTTCAATTCTCCTGCCATTTAAATCATGGAGAATTGAAAACATGGTTTTAGTTCCACGCGAGAGATATAATACAATGTATTATGGGTCTTGGCTTATATCAGCATGTCGCTCGTCAACCATTCCTATTGGGAACGTATATTGTGAGGTCATCTCTCGTGTGTAACTAGCTTAATCAATGGATAGTCCATTTATATGACAAAATTTGATTGCTTACACAAGCATTTTTGTAGAATGGATTAATTCTAATATTATGTCTATGTAATACAGCGAATCTATGCATAGATCTCATGTTTATACCAAAATTATTCACAAAACCAAAAGACAAATAATAAAGCCATTTATGTTGTTATAAAATACAGTATAGAATAAAAGTTTTTTTTTTAATTTTTAAGAATGTAATTTTAAAATTATTATTTTGTTCTCTTTATTTCTTGCCATCTCTTTCCCTTGTGCAATTTATTTAGAACATTTAAAAATCTAGTACAGGTAAATCATTTTGAAGAGACCTTTTCTCTTAAGCGGTGTACTGAAAAATAATTTATTTTATCCTCTATGGCTAATTTGTTCAGTTTTTCTAACAAACAGCTACTACCTTGTGGGAACAGCCCATGTGATCTCATAGAAATATGATCTAAATCAATGATACTCAACCTTTTTCTTCTGCGGGCCACATTCTTATGTTTTTAAAGCTACGCGGGCCGCAACACTATACTGGTATGACAAAAGATATCATGGGGGTGGTTGGCAACCCGTTTTTTTGAAAAACCATTTGAGTAACCAATGTAACCATTTAACTTTAGAGCTGTCAAAAATTTATGTATTGCCACGAGAAAAAATATTTGCGCTCATATTTGTCTGTCAAATCTTTGTTTTTTGGAGATAGATCTAGCGTGTGCACTACCAACACTCTTATACCAGATGTGATGTTGAGACGACAACGACTATCCTCTTCGGGTTTCGATGTCTATACGTCAAAGTCGCAATTAATCTCAAATTAACGTGATATAGAATGCCAGATTTTGTAAATCATGTTCCTGATATTAAATGTATTAAGGGCCGCACAAAATAGCTTGGCGGGCCGCATGCGGCCCGCGGGCCGCAGGTTGAGTATGACTGATCTAAATGGTGTTAGAAAGAGAAAGCACCATGCTTTATTTTCAAATTTAGAAGTTAATCGAAGAATTAAAATGTACACCTCTATGAAAATAAAGGTTCCGATTGCAATTTGAGAATTGTGAATTTTTTACTCATTATTTTTTTATGATAAGTCAAAAAAGTGAGGTAATAATGATTATAATATATTTGTCTAAGAAAATATGTTTTTTTTTTGTTATCAGTTATTTTATTTCAGTGTTTAGATGAAAAAACGTAAGATGAGCCATTTTGAAAAGTTTTGTGTGATTTAAAAATTTTAGTATTATGTTTATTTCTAATAATAAAATTTTAAAGCCTATTTTAAAAACAGTTTTTATACATTAAGAAATATCCCATTTATTTGGATTTTATTGCAAAGCAGAAATATACACAAATTCTCTAACTTTCTGACAGCATCTTTAACCTTTCCCTTACTGTGCTAAAACAATCCATGCGTTCCGGTGCTGTGTAGTCAATACACATCTCAAAATAAGCGATTTAATATCGGAAAAATATGAATAATCATAGCTAATCGCTTATGTTTATTATATTTTATATCAAAAGTGATAATAATTGTAATTTAATTGCTGAAAACATGAAAAAACCGTCGGCAGATGCTAAAAAAACCTGCGAGAGGTCCACATCTAACGACGGTCCGCTTCCGACTGGCTGGCGGCTGGCACACAAAGAGCTGTGTGGCCGTAGGTATCGATTGTCTAAATCAAAATACAACTGCGGACGTGTGGATTTCTCATGTTCCCGCGTAGCGAACTAAAGCGGGACATCAATAGCGTGTCATTTCCTCTCACACTCTTCTCGTAGCAGTATCACACGGTTGATTGTATTGGTGTATTTTTTTCCGATTTTTAACAAAAATCTCGAAAGGTTAAGGAATATAACGGTCACTATGCCAGAAGCCTGAGGGGTTAATAATAATTTTGTTTTTGTTAGGAACCTTAAGTATGAAATTAAAAAAACATTGCTGAATTGAATAGTGGGTATAAATTTGAACGGAATTGATAAATGTACGCACCCAGTATCTGCATTTGCGGGGTAAGAGGGGACTGCGGGCGGATGTTCCGGATTTTCAAACTAGTTAGAATTTTTTTAACTTTTAATACTATCGGTGTACAAAAAAACATACAAACGTGTCCTCTTTAAAATGATTTGCCTGTAGACTCCGCTGAACAGATAAACCGATAGAAATTGTGCGTGTGCCCAAAGTAAGTCCAGTTTGCCCTCACTTCATAAGAAATTTTTTGAAATGTTGAAATTCTTGAACAGAATCAGGGGTATAACTCCGATCGAAATATTGTGACGTCATATGATCGCCTAACTATATCCACCAATGAAAAACTCTGAAAGTCTATGGAATAAACTTTCAGAGTTTTTCATTGGTGTATACATAGTATAATAAGTAGGCTCCCAATGAGAATTGTACTGTCTTATATGTTGTCATAACTATGGTTTTCTAGGACCAATATGTTTCATACAAAAAGCCCGAAGATATCAATTTAGTGAGTGGTTTATTTATGAACAGAAACAATTTCATTGGTCGGTCCTAGTTGTCGAAAGATCTTATGAGAAATTGATCACACCAGTTATTTTTCAAATCAGTACAGATTACACTTATTACGTACAAGTTATTCTTTTCCGTGTTTAAGCTAATTACACCGTGGTAAAGCAGCGTGGCTCAATAAATGTTTTAGTTTAAGGCGATGCTATACGTAGTAATGCAAAATCATGTGTTTTTGGTTTGAAAATTTGGTCGCCTAGAAATGTTTCAGATGCTTTAATTAAATACTGCGAGTAGAATACATCTTGGCCTTTGAAATAATCGAGTATTTTTTAGATAAGTCTTTTTATAAGCCCAGAAAAAAATAATGTAAAGGCCTATGAAAACTGCTTTAAAGTTCAAAATCTCCTACTTACGAACCCATTTTCGGTTATGATTTTATTGTATAATGTGGCAAATTAAGTTATTTATAAAATGATCGAAAAAAAATTAAATATTTATACCTGAACATCCACAAAATAAAATAAAAGGCACTTTTTGGTCATGTTTTTTTCTTGCATAAATCAAAACAGGTGTGTGGTGTTAAGCGGGTATTTAAACCTAATCGCCATCTACCTAAGGGTTGTTATTGACAGCGGCTCAATTTAAAATATTACACGACGTAGTGCATCTAAAATTGTTTATTTGTACCTGACCTCTTATTTTTAATATATTTTGAAATTTATGTTTGGGATGCTTACCTTTCCATTTATTTGTGTCAATTCTGTTACACACCTGTAATACTGCAAGTGGGATATATGTACTTACATAAATAAAGACTGACCATAACTATTACACAAATACTGTAGACTGTAATTAAACTTTTTCAAATAATTTTACATAAATTCTGACATCTTTCATATAATTTTTGTGTATCACTTATGTAAAGTAACCGTAATTTTTTTTTTTCGTTGTATAAAAGAACTGCTGAGGATTGGCAGCACTTCATCAAGACTTGCGATTCAATGTCCTCAGAAGTTGTCATCATGATAACACGTGTTGTATCGGTTATTTTTTTGTAATGATGCGAATGATGTGAAAAAACATTAACATTTAATTTGAAAACTAATTAATGTCTTTTATTTGATTTTGGTCCTTTTTTTTCTTCGCTTAACCATATTAAGGTTAACCGCAATGTCCGTTATAATTTACGCGTTCTTAGATGGCGTTAATTTAATTATTTTATTAAAATACACTTTTTGCAAGTTACGCTTTGAAATATTAAGAGGAATTATTTGTTTGCGCCTTTACAAAGGCAATATGAATAAATAGTTTTGTCTGTATAAAAACTCAATTCTTTCCAAAAAGGCAAACAAATACAATATTGTATTGATGATTCAATCTATGCTTTCTTGAAAGAATTGAGTTTTATACGCACAAAACTATTGATTCATATTGTGTATACGGGTGCAAACAAATATCTGTAATAAGTTGCAAAAAGAGCATTTTAATAAAATAATTTAATTAACGCCATGTATGAACACGTTGATTATAATGAACGTATTACAACTAACTGATGAAGAACGTTCTAATTGCAGAACCTCTGAGAATGGTGTAGTTGTAGATAATAGAAATGGAATGGAAGCGTGCCGACAATCACCAAGCAATGACCAAAGTGCAAGGATTGTCAAAGTGACGGAGCCAATGAAAGTTATGCTTTTGACATACCTAACACTGTAGGCATCATTCATCAATATATGCTATGTATTTACAATCAATTTCCAGCAATTAACTTCTTATCAGAAAGAACCCTGTAAGATTTTTATTTTTTGGGTGCTTTACAAAGTCTGTTGCAGAGCAATAAGGTCTTTGGCACTAGACCAGGTGCAAGGATTGTCAAAGTGACGGAACCAATGAAAGTTATGCTTTTGACATACCTAACACTGTAGGCATCATTCATCAATATATGCTATGTATCTACAATCAATTTCCAGCAATTAACTTCTTATCAGAAAACCCTGTAAGATTTTTATTTTTTGGGTGCTTTACAAAGTCTGTTGCAGAGCAATAAGGTCTTTGGCACTAAACCGGTGTCCGCATGTGGCTCTTTTCTTTGGCATTTGTGGCTCTTCAACTCCTTTCCGCGGCCTCATTAGAAGAACATGATACTCAAACATCACCATGGCAATACATATTTTGCAATCAAATTTGAATAAAGAAAAATGGCCTCCAGGGGGTTAATATCAGCTGTTTAAGGCGATGCCATACGTAGTAATGCAAAATCATGTTTTTTTTGTATTGAAAATTTGGTCGCCTAGAAATGTTTCAGATGCTTTAATTAAATACTGCAAGTAGAATACATCTTGGCCTTTGAAATAATCGAGTATTTTTTAGATAAGTCTTTTTATAAGCCCAGAAAAAAATAATGTATAGGCCTATGAAAACTGCTTTAAAGTTCAAAATCTCCTACTAACGAACCCATTTTCGGTTATGATTTTATTGTATAATGTGGCAAATTAAGTTATTTATAAAATGATCGGAAAAAAATTAAATATTTATGCCTGAACATCCACAAAATAAAATAAAAGGCACTTTTTGGCCATGTTTTTTTCTTGCATAAATCAAAACAGGCGGATGGTGTTAAGCGGGAATTTAAACCTTATCGCCATCTACGTAAGGGTTGTTATTGACAGCGGCTCAATTTAAAATATTGCACGACGTAGTACATCGTCTTAATGTTTTTTTATAATATATTGAAGCTTAGAGCCAGCTCCAAAATACCTTTTAACCCATTATTATGCCAAAAAAAGTAAAAAAAATTAGCAATTTGTTAAAAAATTACTTGTACTACGAGATACCGTATGATACTTAATGAAAATGTAAAAAAAACTAACTTTTAAAAATACCGTTACAAATTTGTGGAAGATTTAAAGTTTATTTTCTGATTCTGATCATTGTACTAAAAATGTGTTATTTTAATATTTTCATACATAATTATTGATATAAAAAAATTTAAAACCGCACATTCCTAAACGGTTCCAACTGGCTACAACTTCATTATGACATAAACGCCAATGTCTGGTAAGACTGCTGTCACCAATGCTGCCCGGCGTGACGTGAACTCCGCCGAATTCACGAATTAAAACGAACATTTCGTTTAGGCAGCAAATCAAAAAAGGCACATTTTAACACAAAAAAAATACCTTCATCACCGTAGGTAATATTTTTTAGAATAAAAAAGAACTTTGGAAATACCATATTGCGCCTCTACTGGGTCTGCCTTACTTGTACTAGAAGTTTCCGAACACCGTGTATAGTATTATATTTGTGGCACGTTACAAGGTGGCAGATACTCTCGCCAATGTGTCAAAAGTTGTGAATTCCGTCCATTGAGGCAAATAATTTATTAGGGTGACCTTGTCGTGAGGTCAAAGGTCGCAGGAGAAGTACGAGCAATTTATTATATCCGGCGTTTGAGTCAGTCTGGCGGAAATAATATCACACAATCAATACCTGATCAAATACTGATAGGTATTTACAATAACCTAATCATGGATAATAGAATAAAGGGAGACAAGTTATGCCATGAACCATTATAAAACCGAGCTGACAAAAGTGTCACCAACATTGTTCACATACTAATTTATACGTGGGCATTTATGTGCGTAGGTACCTACTCTTTTTTTTGCTTTTCATTCCGTTATTTTACGCTATATTATTGTTTCCACAATAACAGATTACAAGAAGTGGGAATTCTGGGACTAACTACTATAATACGTACTCATTGAATAGAATCAGTGCCGGCCCTGAGCTAAGTGGCGTTTGACGCTCCTTTTCAAAACCAGTAGACGTCTAGGTAGGTGATCACTGTAATGATTAATATTCGGATGATTTGTATTTTATTATATTGTTTTGACGTTTCTGTGAAAAAAGATTTGTTAGGACTATAGGTATTATCAGCGCCTTGAAAATTCGGCGCCCGGAGTGGACTACTCCTATTGCGCCCGCATAGCCTAGAATACTAATAGAGTGTCATACATTTTTATTGAAGATTTATTTTTTCAGTTTATCACATAAATACAAAAAAATATTGCTGGTTAAGTTCTGTTGTGAACAAAAAATGATAAAAACTGTACGTAGAAAGGTAACAAATTTTTTAAAGTGCGTTAAAAATAAATAAATATTGTCAGGTGTCAGGTGAAACTAATGGATTCTATTGTTGGTTAATTTACCTAAAAACTTTATTAAATTTATAAAATATTATTTAAGCTATTTAAGAAACCACCAAATTAATCTTACACATTTAAAAGAAATTACCAAATTAGACGTATGATTAAAACACATAAACTTTTATTTATACTGGGTTTTTACAGATGTTCTCACTAACGTGAGAACAATCCAGTTAAAAAAACTAAGTTAGTACATATTATACAATTAAAAAAATACCCATAAATAGGATACATTAAAATGCAAAATTATATAAAAGCTCACTCAAATTACAAGTAATACAAAAGGAGGCAAGAGACAACATAAAGTTTTGGTATCTGTAAACACGAGTAGTATAAAATAAAGTCGCTTTCCACGTTTGTCTGTTTGTGCGCTTAGTTCTTCTAAACTACGCAACGGATTTTGATAGGGTTTTCACTATCATTTGGAGAATTTCTTCCAGAAGGTTTACATATATGATACATGTATATTATATTTAGAGAAAGTAGAGAAAAGTCGATGTTTTATAATCAAATCCAAAACTTATATTTTCGGGCACTACACTGTTAACGCTGGCTAAACCTTATGAAATACATCAACATAATGTACTAGAGAATTGTATATCTTAAAAAGGCCTACAGAAAAGTCCGCTATGGATAACCCCAGCATCGCCGGGTACATGTCAGCTAATAAATAATCAATTAAAAATATATATACCCGTTCGATACTGTTGTATTTAACTAAATAAATTGATAAAGTTGTATGATAAAAATTCCAAATTACGTAACTATGAAAAAGCCATGACATGACATGACAAAAACTTAAGGCGATGCACTACGTCGTGTAATATTTTAAATTGAGCCGCTATCAATAACAACCCTTACGTAGATGGCGATAAGGTTTAAATTCCCGCTTAACACCATCCGCCTGTTTTGATTTATGCAAGAAAAAAACATGGCCAAAAAGTGCCTTTTATTTTATTTTGTGGATGTTCAGGCATAAATATTTTTTTTTTTCAATAATTTTATAAATAACTTAATTTTCCACATTATACAATAAAATCATAACCGAAAATGGCTTCATAAGTAGGAGATTTTGAACTTTAAAGCAGTTTTCATAGGCCTTATACATTATATTTTTCTGGGCTTATAAAAAGACTTATCTAAAAAATACTCAATTATTTCAAAGGCCGCAACATGCCACTGAAACATTTCTAGGCGACCAAATTTTCAAACCAAAAACACATGATTTTGCATGACTGTGTTTGCATGACTGACATGGCCTTTGTGCAAACTTTATCGAAAATGCCTACATACGACATTCAAAGCTTTTGAGCCAGTGAAAGTTATGCATTTAGGTAGAAACAAAAGCGGGGCGCTGCTTTGCGTAGATGCGTATTGCAGTAAAATGCGCAAACGATGTTGGCGACACTTTTGTACTTGCGGTTTTGTACTAATAATGTCTTATATCCTTTATTTCTATTATCTATTGTGGAAATTTACATTTAAAATGTAGAAAATCTGCTTAAAATTTTCCGAGTAGTCGTTCCGACGTCATTCGCCCTAATCGATGTATTTAATATCCCAATAAACGATAAATAAATCGAATAAATGTAATATCTAATAACTTTGTAATATTCATTGGGTATTTCGGCAAGGTTTATTAATAACTCTAATGATGTCACTTTATTCTTTGAATAACAATACAATAATCTGAATAATTTAAAGTGGGATGCGACATTTTTTCGAGCTTTTTTGTTGGTAAATTTAAGCTTTTGTGAAATTTGTTTCGTGGTTTATATTCCGTGTCTTACGTTCCATTATTTATATTAAAGACATGTAAAAAAGCTCTTGGATGTTTTAGTTTCGTGTCATTAGCTGAGGTTTGCGTGCGTGCTTTGATCAGAAGTTTTATTATAAACGCGGGTGGTTTATAAATGTGTGTTTATCTAAATTACATGGATCAAAGTTCTTATGGAGAAGCGGTGTTGAAACGAAGCGGAAAATAAAATAAGTACCTACCTCATGTAAATTACCTTTTTTTTTGTAACCCCAATGATTGAGGTAGGTTGTAAGGCTGAAGGGTATTGAAAAGGGAAGGATAGGAATGATATGAAGGTTGGGAAGCTCTTGGCTATTTAGATTATGGTTGTCTTTCACCTGTGCGATACTAACAGCTAATCTACCACTATGTTGTGAGGAAGAAGTAAGAAGATGAAAGGAAATTCTGGAGAAGCAGGAGATGCGCTAGAAGATACAGATATGCAAGAAGATGAATGAATAAGCCGTAAAACATATGAAGACTCTAGAAGATGGGATATGCCGGTGAAACCTGGAAGACACTGGATGATATAGATAGCAAGATACATGAATACGCCGTAAAACGCATTAAGACGCTAGAAAACGCAGGAAAATGAATGGATATGCTGGAGAAGCTGGAGAGACTCTAGGAGATAAAACGTATGAAGACGCTAGAAGAGACAGATATGCAGGAAGATGCATAGATATGCCATAAAACGTATGAAGACGCTAGAAGATACAGATATGCAGAAAGATGCGTGAATATGCCGTAAAATTTATGAAAATGCTAGATGCAGGAAAATGAAGGGATATGCCTAGAAGACGATAGAAGATGCATGAATATGCCGGGAAATGTAGTACAAATTTAAAAAAGAATAAACGTTGAAGAACGCTAGAAGATGCGGAAAGGTGAAAGGATATGCCGGAGAAGGCAAGAAGAAGCTAGAAGATACAGATAGATTCAGAAAGATACAGGAAACGTGGGAAGACACTAGAAGGTACAGATACGCCAGACAACGCAGTAAGATGACAAACACACAGGAAGATGCAGGAAGTTGTAAGAAGAACAACTAAAAATGTGGCGTTGCACTAAAACATTCAAACAGAAAATAACAATGCAAAAGCGAGCTATTGCTGCTACAGATTTTGCACACTCCTGTTTTGAAGTTGAATGTCTCTGGAATTTGAACAAAATATTGCCAATAATTGCTGATTTATCGGCACTGAAAAAAACACGAGTTGGGTTATTGCGTAGAAAACGGAACGAGGTATCTGCGGAAACATAATATAAGTCAAAAACATTGACTTCAAGATATACTCGTATTATTCCATGCCTGATGGATATAAATTTGCTGTTTGTCATTTCGAAAATATGCGTATTGTATGATATTTTATTGAGAGTGGAAAAACAAAAAAAATACTTTCGTTCAATAGGTACAGAATGCTGTCCTTTTTTTACAGGTATTTCAAAGGAAGATGCTTCGAGGAAAGAGCATCATTGATCCCTTCAGCTTTCATCATAGTTGAACAGCCGGGAAACCCGCCAAACACATGCCCAACATTTGTACATGGTTAACATTCACGTGAGAACGGGTCGCTTCTACGACACGTTCTTGTATTCAACAGCACGGCTGTGGAACGATTTACCGGCTTAGAACACAAGCCTATTCAAGATCTCACTCCTTATTTTTCCCAAAAAGACCCTTCATCCTCAAAGATGACATTGGCCGTGAGGGAAAAAAAATATACACTTGTGTGGAGTTAATGCAAAATAAAACAATTTTAAAAGTTTAACAAGTTCTAAAAGAGTGTATTTATATGTTTATTTAAATCCATCAGCTATTCGTGTTCTGGTTATTTACGTTCTTAAATTAACAAGGTTCACGTTTATAGGATTAAATTTTACTTCGAATTTTTGAAATTTATTTTACCTCAATTACTGCGGCGAACAAATTACGGAGTAAGTACGAAGTTACGAAAATTTCTTGGGTAGGAAATGTGCGTCTAACACTCGAACAGCAATGGTAGGTAAATCAGTGTAGTCATTCAGTTGTAGAGAATTGCCTAGACAGCCAGTCACGCTATCAACAAGACTCTGCCTAGTAAAGTGTGTAGGTAGCAGGTATAAATACATGCGTATGTTTGTTTTATTGTTTGAACGATGAAAGAAGAATTCAAATTTTACGGTATAAAAATAAACTGAGAAATTTTGGAGCTCAAACAGAGTTAAAAATATTACTTATAGGTAAGATGTTGTGAAAGCTTTTGACAAAGTAAATCACTTCATATTACCAAACAAACTCGAAAACTTTGGTTTCTCACACGAATTGCTTTTGTTCTTCCATAATTATTTGTCTAACAGAGAACAAAGCGTAGTTTACTAGCAGTTCGCTCTTCAAAACCTTACCATAATTTCTGGGGTCCCTCGGGGATCCAATTTAGGACCTCTATTATTTTCTATATTTATAAATGACATAGCTCTGTTTATAAGATTTGTAAAAAAAATGTTATTTTCTTACGATATTAAACATACACCGGTATAGTGACGAAAGAGGACTCCACTCGATTAC
The DNA here is from genome assembly GCA_026573805.1 of Hesperophylax magnus. Classification (NCBI taxonomy): domain Eukaryota; kingdom Metazoa; phylum Arthropoda; class Insecta; order Trichoptera; family Limnephilidae; genus Hesperophylax; species Hesperophylax magnus. The sequence continues at coordinate 24,155,668 of JAIUSX010000012.1, forward strand.
AAATCGATATCGACGGCGTAGTAGAGTGGAGTAATCGAAATAAACTTTATTTTAACAACCAAAAGTGTACAATTATTATGTGCTTTACAAGGGTGAAGGGTATACTGCATTTAAGATCATAAAATGTCTAGCACCTCACTAAATCATATTTCAGCAGCGAAGGATTTAGGAATCACTTTTAACATGTCGACTCGGTGTGCAACTCTATCATGCGAATGCCAGGTTTTGTACTATGTAACATAATCTTTTTCTAATATGGGGTTCATAAAAATGCTTTATTTACTCTGGTTCTCAGTATTCTCGGGATCCTGAGATGCCCTATACTCAAATGGTGTAGAAAAGGTGCAAAAAAAGTTTATGCGATACCTTAGTACCAGAGTTAGTACCCTCTGTTGTATTCCTCGGATTTTCTCACTGGAACGCTAGGACCAGATCTTCTAGAAGATAAAATTGTAATGAAGTTCTTATGGGCTTATTTGCAATTTTTATGTTGACCTGTAGATCCTGGCAATATTATCTTGCAACAAATTTTAACTCATACAAATAAAAATCGAATATTTTTATCCGAGACACTATCTATGTTACAAACCAATTCTTTAGAACTTTGTAATCATTCAAAAAGATAGCTGCCGAAAATGTGGATAAATTAATTGTAAAATAATATATTATTAATTCTGAATTATGAGATCAATAAAAATGATATATAATAATTAGGTCCCAATGGCCGAGTGGTTAGAGGCGTTGTCCCTGTAAGACAGAGATACTGGGTTCGATTCCCAGTTGACACCGTTGCATTTTTATTTTTCTGTGTCACGTTTTATTTAGATTTATCATTATTATCTTCTTCTTCAATGATGTGTAACATATAAGATTAAAATTCTTACGGTGGTGACGTATATTATAGAGTCAAACCGTCACATTTAAATAATCCACGCTTAAGTTTGGTTTACTTCCCCCAAACTTGTCGGCGGGATATTGGGCTAGGAGTGATACGCCAAGTTATTGATCAAACACGCGTCCACAATACGTCATAGCACGTAGCACAGCCTACGGCCCTAAAGCTCACAGCCCATCACGTGTGAACGTGTAGGACTATTATACAAGTGATTTGTTCACAAGTTGTATCGATAACTCTTATGTGCCATGTCATAAAGGTTGCACCATTCACAAACTAAGTACGAACCTGATAACAATGCAGCCACTTCTGAGGCGAATTTATTAATAACGTGCTATTTCGATTTAGGTGCTCTGAGGTTTGCGATTTTTGAATTTCTAGGCGCCGGATGAGCAAATTAATTTCAGGTAAATGTATAGTCTTTTACGTGGAATCTTTCTAATTTACATAATAGACAACATTTAAACGTACTTGTTTAAAGGTTAATAAGGGTTGATGTTGATAGTATGTATTTGATTGACGTATTAATCGTGTACTGCATATTAAAAAGTAGGATACATTTTGACTTGTTTGAAGATTAGTGCGTAGGTACTTACAATAAAAGACTCAGTTTGGGCTTTGAAATCAAGAAATTTGCACATGTTTTTGCAGAGGTAGACAACCAGGCATCGATGATGGACCGCTAAACAAAAGAGCTGTGTCTTGGCACACAAATCTTGCTCCATTCACATTCATCGTTTCGTAATGAAACACTGTTTTTCTGACACGTTTGATTCATTCGATCGTGCCCAGGGCCGGCCTTATGCGGGCTCAATTGGAGCAGTCCGCTCCGGGCGCCGAATCGTCCTATACTTAACACTAGTCTTAACAATATTCGCCCTTGAGATTATTTTTCACTAAAACGGCGCTAGATAAATCATCAGATTATTATTGATTGCAGTAATCACCTACCTAGGCGTCTACTGGTTTTGACAAGGAGCGTCAACATTTATAATTCTCTTTCGCAACATATTCTCCTTAAAATTCTTTCTTCATCCGTTACCATCTAAGCGCCCCTTTCCAAATCTTATTCATTACACTTGCATTATGTCAGGCTTGATTGTTTTCCGAATCTACACATTTTTAACACTGTCATACCTGGATTTACCACACACACCCCTTAGGAATCTCATTTCTACAGATGTCAGTATACTTTCATCCTTTCTCTGCCAGTTCTGAGACCTCCTCACAGCTACACATCAGGATTGGTATCAACACTCCATTACGGACTGCTAGCTTATTTTCTTTAACGTTTTCAGTTTAACCTACCTACCTAAATATTGTTTCGGCAATCCAATATTGTCTATCAAAAAATAAATGAATTTTCCCCAAATAATTGGTTTTACAATAGTCGATCAAACCTTTGCGCTTTTCCGACTATTTTCAAGGTGGTTTTAAAGTTTAAAGTTCAAATATCCAGTATATTTTTAAATCTATAAATAAACATGTCCCTTTTCGTACCACTTTGCACTGCTCCGATAGGTTACGTGTGCCTTAGAAAGTCTGAGTTTTCTGGCCTCAGCAAATACTTAACTACTTTAGCAAATATCTATCTAGGAAATAAATAATTAAGCATTCAATAGAGCAAAATGAAGTTTATGAAATCAATTGTGACTATAATAGAGTATACCCATCAATGTTCAAGTATTTATATAAGTACTTACTAGTTTTTTTTATTTATTTTTTTATTATGGCAACTATTCATTGTACATACAAAATATGATATTAAATACAGTCGACTCTCGTTAATTCAAACCTGCGATAATTCGAACCTCTCTATAATTCAAAGTTATCACGAGTTCCCTACGAAATCTCTTTATATTTCGAACTAAATCCATACATTTTTGTACACTTGGTAATTCAAACGAAAAAATCATTGCTATATAACAAAACGACGCGTTAATTCGAACTCATCGGCGTTCAACATTCGACAATTCAAAGTTGCAGAGAGAAAGAGGCGGAAAGATTGTTACACACACGTTAGTACAAATACAATTTCAATTGATTTGTAAGATATTGGCAGATCATCTATTTTTATTTCACTTGCTTAAATTCCATGTTACTTACGTATCGTAAACTCTTATGTTTCATGTTACCTATATTTTTTTAACCTACGCATTGTTAAATCTTATATTTTATGTAATCTGTATATTCTTATTTATTATGAAAACTCATTATTTTTTATTGTATTTAAAAATTACATTCTATTTAAAAGTCCTATGGGCGAAGAGGTTAAAATAAATAAATTCTTCAAAATATTAACACTGCTTACTGCGGCTTAAAGCAAATATCCACCTAGATTTCACCGTTTATCCCATATTTTTAGGTAATATAATTTTTTTGGCTCATTATAATATGGCAAGCGATCATTCAAAACGTTTTTACAAACTTGAAAATATGCCTATAGCAAATCGCTCGAGTGGGTAATGCAAATAGAATGAAATAAAATAAAATTGTAAGAACATATAATTTTTTATGATTTATAAAGACTATATGTATTGTTTTCTTCGATAACATTTTAAAGGGGGGTGGTAGGTAAAATAAATATCCCTAATCGTTTATAGGGGTAAAAAGAATGAAAAGGTTAGGAACCGCTGGTGAAAAACAAGATAAATTTATTACTGAAAAGTATTAGGTACTTAGTTCAAACATCATATGGATGTGGTCTGGCAATACCAAATAGGACAAAATTACGAAATTACAGGTGTAAATGTCGCGTAATAATTTTACACTACCAGAATTACACAAGGACTAAATTACACCTACTTATTAAACCTCCTGCAATGTCATGTAATCTGAAATGCTTGAATCAGCCGTTGGCGCTGGTGTAGTCGAATATATTGCCAGCAATGATTCCTATGCAACGGAGACAGTGTTTTTACAATTTAGTAGTTTTTAACCCTTCAGTACTTTCGTCACTTCAGTTTGCAATGTTTTCTGTGATATTCAAATGAGCAATATACATCTTATTTTTTTAATTTTCCGTTATAACAAATACTGTTAGACAACTTGATAAAAGATAATACAGAAACTAGATAAAATAATCTTTCCGGTGTATGCATTTAAAATAAACATTACTATTTCTAAAAAAAGAAATTTTAATATCAAACGTGAAAGATGTTGTCAAAAACTCCAACCACATTTTTACTTAAATTTTTACTCCAATCATAGAAAAATTGAGAGAAATCGATATTTCGAAAAAACATTCATTTTAATTGAGGAATTTGTAATAAAACTGTTACTTCACTTTTATCTCTTTCATGTAATGAAAATAAAAAAAATATACTTTTAAAGTTAAACTGATTGCGGTGAGAAATACGAATTATTCATTTTGGCTATTTTTAGGATTTTATTAATGTCATTCAGTATAAATATTTTAGGCAAACTGAAAAGAATTATTATTTCTCTTTCTAAAGTCAAAAAAATTTGGTTTTTTCGCATAATAGAAAAAAAGATAATAATAAAACTAACTAACCATTACGCCGTTTCCCCGCAGGGGTAGGCAGAGAGGACGGACCGCCAAACAACTCGGTCTTTGCACACACTTCTTGCATCGTTCACATTCATACATCGTCTCATACATACTCTTCTATTATTCTGACTCTTGACATGGCCCGACTCGAGTATCTGATTCACTTGATCGTGCCATGTCTTCCTCGGGCGTCCCCGACTTCAGCTACCATTCGCATTTGCATCATATATCCTCCTTACACTCCTTTCTTCGCTCATTCGCTCTATATGCCCAAACCATCTAAGCGTCCCTTTCTTAATCGTACTCATTACGCTTAAATCAGCCTTGCACTCTTTGCGGATCTCCACATTCCTCACACGATCAAACATGGTTTTACCACACATACGCCTCAGGGATCTCATTTCAACAGCATTTAATCTACTTTCATCCTTTCTTTGCCAGTTCCATGCCTCACTTCCATACATCAAGGTAGGTACCAGCACTCCGTTGTGGACTGCTAACATCGCTTCTTTGGACAATTTTTTGTTAGCGCCAACGGCGTTCAGTCCTCCAAACGGAATTACCTGCATTTACCCTTCTTTCAATATCTCTGCCAGCCTTCCCATCTCTCATAAACATACTTCCTAAATACACAAACTCATCCACCTGCTCCAAGTATTCTTCATTCACAACTATATTGCACACTGTTTTCGTACTCTCTCTTTCAAACACCATTACTTTAGACTTACTTACATTCATCATTAACTCATTTTTCATTCATACTTCGTTCATCCTAGACACGAGAGATTTTAGATCATCTATACTATTAGCAATCAGCACCGCATCATCAGCATACAACAGGCAACATACTTTTAAATTATTCAAATTCGCGCCCAATCCCACCTCTTTCAATTCGTGCATACAATTATCCATGTATAGATTGAATAACCACGGTGACATTACGCAGCCTTGTTTAACACCTTTTGTGATATCAAACCACCCCGTAAAACCACCGTTTACCCTAACACATGCAACGCTTTCCTCATACAGAGACGCAATTGCCTGAGTCAGATTTGTAAAGATAATAATACTTTAATAAAATGACGCCCGGTCATATAAGACTCTTAAACGCTGGAGGGGTTATTGGTAATTATGATGTCTCGAGATTGTATTATGCCTTTATGCTACTCGAAATAAACATGGACAAAGGTTTCCAAAGAGAAAAAAGTTGATTGTGCCTTAAAAACAGTATAAACCAATCAAAATCTCGTATGCCTCTGAAATCTGTTAATCTTTCATATAATCTAAAGAATTGAATAAAAAAGCTAGTTTTATAGCAATTTAAATATAAACAAGAACTATTTCAAAACACGAACTTCACTTTTTAATATTTCGGCTCAGAACATCGTCTGAAAATTGTTATTTCTGCCGTAAGCCGCCAAAACAGCAAAACCTATTTCGCATCTAATTATATTTAAAGTATGTATAGATAAGTTCGTAGGAAAACAACAGGTTTCGGTTATAAACAAACCAACTCTTTCTTTTCCCCAATTACTTGCGCATTTATGTTTCTCAATTTTTTTTAATAAATCTTTTTTGCCATATTTATCAAACATAAAAAATACCTTTGATTCCTTAAAACATCTTTTAAACCAGCCAATCCTAAAGTGGTCTGTATCGACCCCCAGGGGTCGATTTCGACTTGCAGGAGGTCCATGTCAATGAAAAAAAATGTGAGTGCATGAGATGTAAATGTGGGTTCACTATAGTCAATCCCAATTAGGCCAATTTTAGGTCAGTTTTGTGTGGATTCATGTGGAAAAGCTATCATAGTACAACAGTCATGTGATTTGTAGGGAAATTCTGAAATGTTGACGAAGAGGTTAAATTCTAGGGAAATATTCTAGTAAAATATCGAAACAATCAAATTTTTTCTCAATTATTTTTCACGCGAAAATACTGTGGGGAATGAATTATTTCGAAATATCGTAGCTACCTACCCCCTCCTCTCCATGGATTTAAAAATACTGTGGTGATTTGAGGAATCAGTGTCTTAACCGGAATTCTCTAGCTAACCCCGTGGATTTGAAAATGTTGTGTGCGGAATGAGTAGATTCGAAAATATTTTGTGGGGTATTCTCGCTAGCTCAGTACTCAGTACAAACCCATTCTGAAATCTAGGGATATTTCGGTCTGAAAAAGGGGTCTACCCAAAACATAAAAAATCGGAACGTGGTCTACGGGACGAAAAAGTTTGGGGATCTCTGTTTTAAACCGTACCACATGGTAAAGTTGGCATACCAACAATTAATATCCAACCAATTCAGCTGCATCTACTTCGAGCTTTCTATATTACCCACACACGTCAAAAAACCTAATTTAACCTAACCTAACTTTTGTGTTTTTTTTTAATTAAATTTAAATGGGAATGAAATTTATTTAGCACGCATATACTCTAAAATTGAAACTCATTAAAAAAAGATGTTAAAAAAGGTTTATCCTAGTGAGACAGACATCGAAAAAAAAACCTGTAAAAATACTTTATATTGTTAATAAAAAAAAATAAAAAAAATGACATGTGTAATTATGCTCTCCTTGTGAAAGTCTGTCCATGTGTAATTCTGGCATTGGTACGTGAAATTCACGCTTGTGTTATTTCTGCCGATACCAACAAAATATAAGTAAGTACTTACTTAGAAAGATAATGCCAAGCAAAATCCTGAACAAGGTTTTGATGTAGGTCATAATGAAGTAATGGCTGACAAGAGTGGTAAGTTACACACTCTCAGTATCGATTCAGAATCGAAACGTTGCTTGAAATGGCTTTTGCTGTGTTTCCCAAACTTCCTCTTCTTCAAATCCTTCCTCCAATACCCTAAATAGAGACCCCACTCAATTTTAAACTTTTCCCACCAAATGTTTAGATTAAAAATTCCTTCGAATTATCGATTATCACGAAATGATTATGCACATCATTGGTTTAAATTTGAAAACAAATTTACAATAGAATACCTATTGTACGGGACCAAGTTAGTGAAGCCCGCACAAATACTGCAAATTCAATAGGGCACCGGCACACATTGACACCTTGATCTGCGAGTTTTTGCAGGGGCAGTAGGAAAACATTAAATTAAACAAGTATTACTTTCCCGAGAACTCTCGGATGAGAAGTGACTGTTTGTACCAGTTACTTCTCTATTTATTGGATAAAATTATACATTAAATTTCACACATGTTCAATGAGAGTAATTAGCGATCACCCTTATCTCTTCACTGTGTTGAACAAAACAAAAACATTAGTTTTTAAATGTATGGTGGCGCCGAAAATCCATTAATATTAACTATAGCAGTCGCACATTAAGGATGTGGAATAATATTATAGTATCATATTTATTTTGACGCAGATATCTAAATGGTTTTATCAAAAATATTAAGGACATCGTAAAAACTTGAGATCTTGTTATCTCATAATGACTTTGGCTCTGCACGTCCGATATACTCCCCACGGTGCAGTCTCTGCTGCGCCCAGCTACTCCGTCGGGCGTGTTCTGTTTCATCCCAGCGTCTCGTGTTTGCAGTTGATGTCATTGCAAGGGGTTTCGGCTAGGCAGGTGTTGTCGTGCTGGTGATTGGATCGGCTGGTGTTGTTGAAGCAGGTAGTATGACGGCGATTTTAATGGCCGGTCTAACATATATTCCGGAACTTGTCTGGATACGGGCTGTCCTGACTTGTCCGTCGGCGGCGGGCACGGCCTCAAGGACGCGGCCACGCGGCCAGCTGTTCCGTGGCAGCGTCGAGTCCATAATGACCACCAGGTCATCCTTCTTAATGGGTGTTACCGGGTTGTGCCATTTTTGCCGAGCTGCCATGGTGGGAAGGTATTCTAGAAGCCACCGCCTCCAGAATATGTCTGCAAGTTGCTGGCCGATACGCCACTGGCGGCGAAGGCATATTTCCTCTTCCTTTTTGCCAAACATGGACAAGAGGGGACGCTTTCCAGCCGACCCTAGAAGAAAGTGGTTGGGGGTCAAAGGCTCTTCGTCGCGTGGGTCAACTGATATGTGATTGAGTGGTCTGTTGTTCACTGTGAATTCAGCCTCTGCCAGGGCCGTGAGTAAGGTTTCTTCTCTAGGTGCCCGTTCCTTAAGTGTGGTGCTCAGGGCTCTTTTTACTGACCGTACAAGCCTCTCCCAAGCTCCCCCCATGTGGGGCGTCATTGGAGGTATGAAATGCCACTCAATGCCCTGGGTGGCTATGGCATCAAGCATTCTGGCATCGTGGCTCAATGATACCAGAGCGTCTCTCATCTCTGCATCGGCTCCATGAAAATTTGTTCCATTGTCGGAGTACATGGCTGCGGGTTGTCCCCTTCGCGCAGTCATCCGCTGTATGGCCATGATGGCTGAGTCTGCGGTCAGTGAGGCGGCCAGTTCTAAGTGAATGGCGCGGGTCGAGAGACAAGTGAAGATGGCTCCATATCGTTTTTCCCGATGTCTGCCAACCGTGATCTCCATAGGCCCGAAGTAGTCGAGTCCGCAATGTGTAAATGGGCGGATGTGATGCATCAGTCGAGGTGGTGGTAGCGCCCCCATTAGTGGTGGAGAGGGTTTGATTCTCCTTATGTGGCAGGTGGGGCAGGCGTGTGCTATCTTCCTGCTTGTAGTGCGCAGACGCAGTACAAAGAAATCGCCCCGCACCTCTGCGACCGTCTTCTCCGTGCTGGGATGGTCTGCCTTCTGGTGGTAGTGGCGAATCAGGAGCTGAGTGTACGGGTGGTCTCCATCCAGGATGACGGGAGTCCGTGCTACACACTTCGTTTTCGCTAGAGCTCGCAGCCGGGTACCCATCCGCAGGGCGCCGTCTTGTCCGAAGAAGGGGTTTAATGGGTTCAGACGACTACCAGTCGGCAGCATTTGGCCTTGCTTGAGGGTGGTCATGTCAGTATTGAAGGCGTCCTCCTGAGACCTTTTTATCCATCTGTCTTCCGCCTCCTTGATCTCCTCCGCTCGCAGTGGGCCCCCTACAGATTTGTTAACTTTCATCCGACATTGTTTCACAAAGCGGAGAACCCATGCTGTTGCACGAATCAGCCGTTGCCATGAGGAGAATCTCTCGATGGATGGTAAGGTTTCCCTTGCAGTTGATAGAAGGCCGACGTAGTGAGGCTTAACCTCTAGTGTCTGGTCTTCGGGCCTTTTGACAGGTGCACGCTCTTTTGGCCACGCACTCTCAGGTAAAATGATAAAGGCCGGGCCGGTAAACCACCTTCCTTTGGGTGATAGGTCGGGCACATCTGAGTCCCTTGTACCGATGTCAGCGGGATTGAGCTTGGTTGGCACCCATCTCCAGTCGAGTATGTTGGTTAACTCATCTATTTCGCCCAGTCTGTTTGCCACGAAGGCAGAGTACGTACGTGGGTCAGTTCGTAACCAGCACAATACGGTTGCAGAGTCTGTCCAGAAGTACGTTTGGGATATACGGGCCTGGCTTTCCTTGTGGATGGTCTGGGCTAGTCTTGCCGCGATGAGTCCGGCTTGTAACTCAAGGCGGGGAATGGAGAGGGGCTTCAGTGGCGCCACTTTGCATTTACTGGCCAGAAATGTCGCCTGTAGCGATCCATTTACTTCTTCGGTGTAATAGGCGACAGCGCAGCAGGCTTGTTCTGACGCATCGCAGAAGAGATGTAGGGTCACGCTGTTCTGCTTGAGATGGAGGCAGCGTCTCGGAACTGAAATGCTGTGTGTATTCAACAGGCTCAGCCATTCGGTCCACCTCTGTGTATGTTCAGGGGTAATGGGGTTGTCCCAGCCTATGCTCGAGCGCCACACGGCCTGCAGTAGTATCTTCGACCGGATTGTAAGGCAGGAAATGAAGCCTACTGGGTCGAAGATTTTCATTACTATTGAGAGCAGCTGCCTTTTCGTGGGTCGCGTGGCCACTTCTGGGGTGATCGCCTCTTGGAATGAGTACAGGAAGTTATCAGTGGATGGGTCCCAAACTAGTCCGAGCACTCGTTCCGTCTCCGTACCTCCACCGCTGATCCGCACTGTGGAACTGGCCCGGTCTTCTGTGGGAACACCTGCTATGGCAGCTGGACTGTTAGATGCCCAGCTAGTTAGGTGGAATCCTCCTTTCGCGAGGAGGGTGCTCACACCGTGGACGAGTGAGGCAGCCTCCTGACAACTGTCTACCGCATCTAGGTAGTCATCCATGTAGAATTTAGAACGAATGGCTGCTGCGGCAGTCGGGTTCTCATGTTCGTATTCCCCGGCTACCTTGTTCCAGACGAACTGGGCGCTGCTCGGTGAACAAGTGGCTCCGAACATCATAGATGACATCTGGTAAGTATCAGGTTCGTGTTGGTTCGGTAATCTCCAGAGGTAGAGTTGGGACAGCTGATCTTCCCGCCTTATCTTGATCTGCAGAAACATTTCCTTGATATCTGCGGCAATGGCGATGTTTCCCTCTCGAAAGCGCAGAATATTCCCTAAGAGGGAAGACAGCAGGTCAGGGCCGGTAAGCAGCTGGTCATTAAGGGAGGTCCCTCGGCATCGACTGGCGGCGTCAAACACTATCCTGATCTTCCTTGGCTTATTGGGGTTTGTCACCGCAAAGTGTGGCAGGTACCATTTTCTGGGTGCGGTTGTTGACGCTTCCAGTTTAGACAGCTTCCTGGCGTAGCCTTTGTTGACCAGCTGGCTCATCTTGTCGCTGTAGGCTGCTGCCAGATTCTGATCTGCTGCCAGCTTCTTCTCAAGGGAATGAAGTCGTTTCAGCGCGCACTGCCGGTTGTCAGGCAATGTGGCTTCCGGATTACGCCACAGGAGGCCAGTTTCCCACCTCCCAGTGCGAAGAGGCCGGGTAGTCGTGTTCATTAGTGCGATGGCCCTTTGTTCGCTTGCTTGGGTTCTCACCGCGGCAGTTACGCCAAGAGAGTCGACGGCAAAGTTGCATTTTACCAATTCTCTTAGGCGGATATCTGCGGCTGATTCAATTTGTAGTGCCAGCGTCGTGGATTTATTGTCACTGCCAGTCCCGACACCCCCCATGGGCGATCCACCCCAGTGCGGTTCGTGACACTATTCGCGTAGTGTCATGGTCTTCGCGCACTTCCCGTGAAACGATCAGATGAGCATTGTCTTGCCCTATCAAAAGTTTTGGGGTGACAAGGTTTCCCTGGGCCTGTTGTTCTGGCAGGTTGAGGTCGGAGATCGTGTTGGCGATGATGTAGTAGGTGTCACTGCTATCACATCCTCTTATGGTCAGCTTCACTCGGCGGGAGAGTGTGTCAGAGGTGCACATCCCTTTGGCGCCATGGATCCGTATGCCGCGGACTGGGCCGCTCACCCCGATCCGTGTCGCGATGTCAGCGTCGACAAGTGTCACAGTTGAGCCTTCGTCGAGGAGCGCGAACACCAAAACTTTGCTTCCTTGGGGGACGCCCAACATAACCTGCACAATTTTTAACAGCACGCTCCGGTCCGTCGTCTGGCGTCACAAGTTAACCTCACCGACAGCACCTTCCGGTACGAACTGTGGGTCATGAAGCAAACGGTGATGTGGTGATCTGCACCCTCCTATGCCGCACCATGCCTTGATTTTACAGTCCCGCGAGTGGTGTCGATCCAGACACTTACGACACAGGTTCTTCTGTCGCACCATTGTCCACCGGAGGGCGAGACTTTTCTCCGCGAACTCGGTGCACTCGCGAGTTTTGTGGTTGCCACCGCACTGGCCGCAACTTTCACTAGACAGTTTGCGTTTACGCGTATTGTTCATTTTATTTTCGCGAGGCTCACTCCTCTTTCGCGATGTAACAAATTCAGCGGGTCTAGAGTCTGGTTTAACTTCTTCACCGTTTACTACATGCACCTGCTCGGTCCGTCGCGGTCGAGGTCGCACTGGGTCGATCATACCGCTGTTGGGTATAGCGTTAGCCATACTTTTCAGAAATGCTGCCAGCTGAGTTATTGTAGCTAGACTCGTAAGACCACGTGTCTCATACAGCCAGGTCATCCGTAGCGTAATCGGCATCATTGTTGTGATGTCATTCAGTAGGGTGGGGTTGGTCAGGTATCCGTCAGTCCTAAGGATCCTAAGTGATGTCACCAAGTTCTGGACGGTTCCGGAGAAGTCTGCCAGGTCCTCGAGGGTTGCGTCTATTGTGAGATACGGCAGCTTTTTCACCTTTTCCAACATCAGCGTGGCTATTGCGCTGGCGCCACCGTATCGCTGCTCGAGGACAGAGAGGATCTCTGGAACTTGAGCGGGATCCATGAGGAGAGGGCCGACTGCATCCCGAGCCTTCCCTTTTAGTGCACACTGCAGCCGGATGAGGTTTTCAGATGAAGTCATTCTGTAAGTGGTTGTGGATTGGGTGTACTGGGCTTTCCATGTGGGCCACTCGAGCGGGTCACCCAGGAAGAGGGGAAGATCCTTGGCCGTGGTCTGTCTTGCGATTAAGGCGGCCATCCGTGTATCGTCCTCTATCGTGCGAGGGCTTTCTTGGGCACGGGACGTGCGAAAACCCTCTGCTATTGCTGAGGTGATCTGGGACAGCTGATCAGCGCCTTTTTGCACCCACTCGTGAGTGTGCTGTGCTGTCTCATCGGCCGTAGGGAGTGGCGGAAACAGTGGTGAAAAATCCTGACTCGTAGGGAATCGCTGCGATCTGTTATGCGTAAATTCCACTTCTCCAGGTACTGCTGCTTGGGGCTGTCGCTCGGGGTACTGTGGTAGAGTATAATCGGCTATGGGATGCTTGCCACGGGTGCCGTGTGTCCCGTAGTTTCCGACAGTATGTGCACTGAGCGTGCATTCGAGGCGGGTCCGGGTGTTATGATAGCGTGGCCAGCATTTGAGGCGGGCCGTGTTCCCGGCAGTGTACGCACCGGGCATGCATTCAAGGCTTGCCCGGGTGCTGTGATAGTGTAACCGGCTTTCGAGGCGGGCCACACTCCAGGCGCTGTTTGCACCGGGCATGCATTCGAGGCTTGCCCGGGTGCTGTGATAGCGTAGCCGGCATTCGAGGCGGGCCACGCTCCAGGCGCTGTTTGCACCGGGCATGCATTCGAGGCTTGCCCGGGTGCTGTGATAGCGTAGCCGGCATTCGAGGCGGGCCACGCTCCAGGCGCTGTTTGCACCGGGCATGCATTCGAGGCTTGCCCGGGTGCTGTGATAGCGTAGCCGGCATTCGAGGCGGGCCACGCTCCAGGCGCTGTTTGCACCGGGCATGCATTCGAGGCTTGCCCGGGTGCCGTGATAGCGTAGCCGGCATTCGAGGCGGGCCACGCTCCAGGCGCTGTTTGCACCGGACATGCATTCGAGGCTTGCCCGGGTGCTGTGATAGCGTAGCCGGCATTCGAGGCGGGCCACGCTCCAGGCTCTGTTTGCACCGGGCATGCATTCGAGGCTTGCCCGGGTGCTGTGATAGCGTAGCCGGCATTCGAGGCGGGCCACGCTCCAGGCGCTGTTTGCACCGGGGCTTGGGTAGTTGTGAACCTGGAATCGGCAGGTTGGTGGCCTGCTTGCAGTGCGGCGGATGTCTTTGTTGCTGCTGCCAGGGCTGCAAGTAGGTTGGCGGTGTGCTTAACGTGCTGCTTCTCTCGAGTGCGCAACTCACGGCGCAACATTTGTATTGCATCCTCAGTTGACTCTGACCGTTGGTCATCATCCTCTCCGTCGGACTCCTGGGGGGCCAGGGAACTGTGGGTCAGGATGGGACCCCAAGCTGTGGTTGATTGTTCAATGGAGTCCGAGGCAAGCATAGCTTGATCAGCTTGCTGGGGTGCATCTTGGCTAATGGGAACATCAGTTGGAGAGTTGGAAGTAGGGTCCGGGGCTCGGCGAGACATACGTTTGTCTCGGTCTGCGGGAACGCTGGTTGCTGATCGCGACGCCCCGGATGACGTAGAGATTTTATGGCCACTGCGAAGCGAAGGCATCTTTACTGAAGCACGATTAAAGGCGTAATGCGTAGAACCGGCACGAAGGACCAATTTGTACGGGACCAAGTTAGTGAAGCCCGCACAAATACTGCAAATTCAATAGGGCACCGGCACACATTGACACCTTGATCTGCGAGTTTTTGCAGGGGCAGTAGGAAAACATTAAATTAAACAAGTATTACTTTCCCGAGAACTCTCGGATGAGAAGTGACTGTTTGTACCAGTTACTTCTCTATTTATTGGATAAAATTATACATTAAATTTCACACATGTTCAATGAGAGTAATTAGCGATCACCCTTATCTCTTCACTGTGTTGAACAAAACAAAAACATTAGTTTTTAAATGTATGGTGGCGCCGAAAATCCATTAATATTAACTATAGCAGTCGCACATTAAGGATGTGGAATAATATTATAGTATCATATTTATTTTGACGCAGATATCTAAATGGTTTTATCAAAAATATTAAGGACATCGTAAAAACTTGAGATCTTGTTATCTCATAATGACTTTGGCTCTGCACGTCCGATATACCTATTATAACCAATGGTAAATAATTTATCGATTTTCACCCAATTAAAATTGATATACCACTATGGTTTTAACATTAAAACAAAATTATGATTGGGTTAAGTTTGAAAAATTGATCTCACTCCATTGGGTGAAAATCAAAAATATTTAGGTAGGCAGGTACTCTGTTGTAAATTAGATTTTCCTATAATTAAGTAAGACATTGAGCCATAAATTAAACATGAACACCGGTAGCTAATTGAAACGTTTACCAGTCCAATATAGTGATTCAAAACTGATTAAATTGATGCTTTAATTACTTAGAATCGTGTTCAAAATCCATTTAATTTCCTATGCCAGATAAATTAGAGAAATGTCGCGGTTGTAATACGACATCCATCATAGAACTTTTGTTTTCGATGAAGTCTGCGATAGTACAAAGCTATTAATAATGGATACTCGTGTTTTCGCTTTTTATGTTGCATGTCGTATAGTTTTATAACAATGTGTGGTTTGTTTTCAGGGTTTATTACATACTATCATATACAGGATTTCCCAATAAGAGGTGTTATTTTGATATTCAATCGTAAAAGATCAATGGTTTCGTTGCTTGTGTGGCACGTCGCGCCGTCTTGTTGAAAGTAAACGTTGTCCAGATCAATACCATCCAATTCCGGCCATAAAAAATCATTAATCATCTCTCGATAGCGCAATCCATTCACCGTAACTGTTGCTCCAGCCTCATTTTCGAAAAAGTAAGGTCCAATGACTCCGCCGGACCATAAACCGCACCAAACATATTGAGGATAGAGAGGCTTTTCAACAATAACTCTTGGGTTTTCCGAGCCCCAGATGCGACATTTTTGCTTGTTGACGAAGCCACCGATGTGGAAATGGGCCTCATCACTCAAGATGATTTGCATTTGATTCACTCAAGTGAATTTTAATAATTTCAATGCGTTGTCGAAGCGTGTATCGTTCCATTTTTATTAATGACGTAGTTTCTACTTGTCAAATGTCAAAAAATTAAACCTTCAAAAGTAACATCTACCCAAATAGCGGGCTATTCAAAATAACACCTCTTATTGGAAAATCCTGTATTATACACAGTGTTATAGGACGTACTTGACTTACTTTAATCAGTGATTTCTGACATTATTTGGAGTTAGAAATTTTGGTATCCTGTTACTTTTTTTCTTCCACATGTTATTACTTTTCACTATCCAATAAAAACTATTTTAATTTGAAAAAAAATTGTCAAGAATCACTGGTTAAAGTTAGTCAAGTACGTTCCTTAACACCTTGTATAATATTGGCTATACTTACTGGGAAATATTAGATATTATGTATCATTTATAGGACATTTTTGTAAATTATTGTACGACACATAAATCAACTCTCCATTTACAGTAGGAATACTCTTTTCTTATTTTTTTTTAATATTCCTAATATTAAGTTATTCTTAAAAATACATATTTTTAAATTTTTTTTATTGTTTAAATTATAACATTGTTACAGTAATAAACATAATATATGGCAAAAACAAAATAGTGAAATACATTTACAAGGATTCTACGCCAATTAAGAGAGCTAGCTCTTGAGCTTGGTGTAGGAGTTTTTTCATAATTTTACTACATTTTAGTGTACAATGATACCATAAAATAGTGTACAGGAAATATAATTTTAAATACTAAGATGTTGTAACGTTAAAAAATTATAATATGGCATGAAATGAAGTGATTGGTGATGTTATGGTTGTTAATTTTTTAAAATATAATTTAATCTTTTTTTTAAATGATACCAAATCTGTTATTTTGTATTATTTCTTCGGGAAGACTATTGAGATATTTTATGCCTTTGTAAAAATAATTATTGTGCATTTGTTGTGTTGAAAAAGGAGGAATTTGGATGTTATGCTTATGCCTTGATGACGTGTTAAGTTTAAATTTATTTATTACATTTCTTTGAAAATTTGTAATATTTAATCTTTTTTATAAAGGTCTTCGATTTTTGGTGCTTTAAAAATATTGAACACTGTTGCTGAAGGAAATGTTGGTTGTTTTTTTTTCAAAATTACTTTAATAATTAGTTTTTGTACCACCTTTACAGGACTTACAATTTTTTTCATATGCACCTCCCCATCCAATGATTCCATACTGAATTAATGATTGGACTAGTGCATAATATACATAATATTTTTTTAGATTATTTAACTTGAGAATGTTTCTTAATCTAATAAATATATAGATACATTTCCTTGTGCGCTTAACAAGTTTACATTTGTGTCTGTTCCATTTCCTTTTATATCCTCTTAATCTACGTATTCATAAGTGGTGTTAATAAATTTATTTAATGAAAATACGCTTTTTGCAAGGTATTGCTTTACAAATTTAAGACAAATTATTTATTTGCGCCCGTACATACGCAATCTTTCGAGAAAGGCATACAAATACATTTGTATGGCTTTCTTGAACAAAACTGTTTATTCATATTCATATTGCGTATGTACGGGCGCAAACAAATAATTTGTTATCTTGCAAAATTTTAATAAAATAAATTAATTAACGCCATCTGTCAACATGTAAAATATAACTAGGGTAACGTTTAACCTTAAGGAAGATTGTTACCTATACAAAAAGTTTCTTTAGGTTATAAATAGTAATTAAATATATCTAGGGACATACTGATAAACGTGTTGTAAATTTTACACAACTGATGAGCATCCGTGTATCGTAATGGTTATTTATCAGTTTTGCCAATTTTAAAACAGGGTGTTACCGTTCAATTCCTTTTGTCATACTATGCTGGGCTAAACACCTCTTATGTAACATTTAAAAATAATACTCCTTATTGTTTTCATTATATACATATAATGAATTTATGCTGCCGTTCTTACAATCGTTGATGGCGTCATGGTCAGCATAGTTGCCTTCCAAGCAGCTGATCGTGGTTCGATTATCGGCGGTGGCAATTAAATATAATAATTTAATATTGGTATACGTTTATAACATTTTTTTAAAAATTTTGTATCCCGTGATCTTTCACGGGTCTGCGCTAGTCTTAGCCCGTCGTCTCACGGGTCGGCAAGCAATCGACATAAATCGAATTTGTGCATGACCCTGCACAGAAAATTAAGTTCGCCATAGTAAGGTAACGGTCTGCAGCGCAGTTCAGTGTGAAACTTTTCTGTGCAGGGTCTTGCTGAATTCGATTTATGTCGATTGCTTACCGACCCATGGGACGCGACTTACGACGCATTTAAATGTTAATTGTTGAATAATGTAAGTACGTAGTACGGAAAATTATATTATAGACTATGTTATTTTCAAATAAATTTGATCTGGTCTGTAAAAGTATTGTTAATTGTCATACTAAAATATTTAAATAAGCATCAACATAAACAGACCACAAACTTGCTTTTGCAAGCGACAACTTCAAATTCATCACGCACTAAAAGTGCGTATTTATTTTAAGCGTAAGTAATATATTGAACAAACTTCTATTTGTTGCTAATTTCATATTTGCACAAAATAATAGAATTTCAAACGAACTTGTTTTTTATCATTACGTGACTTCTTTATCACACAATTTCAACACTATAGAAATAAAAACATATAAAAAACATGCACGTACACGTACCTAATATTTTAAAGTGTAATTTGTGATTTTAGTACGTAGGTTTTTAAATTTTTCTTCTATTATTTTGCTTTATAATTTTCCTCTTGTAATATTTTGGCACGCTTACAAAACCTTACTTAAAAAATGAACATACTAAAAAAAACTTGACCAATTTTTTTTAAAACAAATTTGAACCAACACAGTGAAAATGAATAGAATGTAGATAGGTATACTCCCATATATTAACTGGAATGTCTGAACTATTTTAAATCTATAACATTTGTTATATTATAATTATTATAACTCACTTCAAACCACAATTTAACCGCATCCGATTTCCCTCCAAAACATTGTTTGCCTGTCAAAATCTGCTACTTTGCTGTGTTTAGTACAATTTAAAAATAGAACACATTCAAATAATAATGGCGGAAAATATTATTGGTAACTGAGAAGTTCCTACCCTAAACTAAAATCTCTATTTCGGTAGGTACTTACCGAAAATGAAACCACAAATACCTACATTTTAGCCATAATACCCGGTGCTGCTAGAGCTAAAAAAATGAAAAATTATAATTGAATGACGAGGATATCAAAGTTTACTATTGTTAACAATTTTAGGTTCGTCTCTTCTTTGTAAAGTATTTGTGTGAAGTCTCTTTTTTCTTTGTTCCATATCTTTTGTTGATCGGTTTTCTGATTGCATCAAACATAGGTAGTCTGGTTTGCGGTTGTTCTAGTATCTCCGATGTAATTTAATTGATGTTCAAATGTCATTATCCCCGATTATTTAAATACAACTATTGAAAATAATTAAAACGTTTTTGAATTTGTAAGCTGTGAGGGGCATTTTATTTTATTTTATTTTGGTACAGTATTTTTTAAATTTCATAGTTATCCAGTAATGCTGGCCTCACTGGGTGGCTTACCCGTGCTGAGGCCTTCATTTTATAATATAAAATTGAATATAGAATAGGGTATTTTCTTTAGTCATTGGTGAGGGGGTACAAAAATATAGCTTGGCAGGCTTTGCCGTCGGCGGCGGGATCGCTAGTCTACACTCTACATTTTGTGGACACAAAAAAAGTTGATTGCTTTAATTCATATCCCGGGAATGTTAGTTCCTTGTTCCCCCTTTAGCCGCCAGTAAAAATGTATAAAGTTTTCTCTGTGTCGAGCCGTATTTGCTCTAAACCCCCTTATTTCAGCTGGATTACTGGCCAGAGCTTAACGATAAGTTACTAATTTATTTTGATATCAATTCTATGATTATCTATTATCAATTTATTGTTATTATTACAACTTTGGGTCCTAGAAATGCTGAAATTCTTTTCACTCCCAAACTCCAAAGTTGTTAAAAAAACGAAAGTTCTAATGGTGATAATATTATCAATAAATTAGTTTTTTTGGAAGTCTTAATTTTCTTTTGTGTTTTTAGCTGTAGACCACATGGTATTTATCCACAATAGTTATCTTTCACAATCTCGTTTCCGCATAAATACCTATAAATAATCTTGACATACCTACGCAATCTATATTTATTTATTTATTTATTTATTTAGACGCCGTAAAAGGCTTTTACAATATACATGATTTATGTTTACAGTGGTTCACAGGAGCGAAACAGTATTATGTTAAACAGAATAATTACTGAGAAATTATGTTGACAGTTAAACAAGAATAACATCTGGTATACATAGGTACAATAGCATTTTTATTTTCAATCCGTACAGTAGTTTAGTATTGAGGTTATTGTTACCTTCAATATTGAATTTGGTTGAATTTGCTGAGAACTAAGAGTTAGCTCTATTGAATCAGGGCTGTCAGTAAGACATCTCATAAAAAATTATATATTTTTTGTGATAGTTGATAAAGTGTCACCTGTATAAAGGTCGCCGTATTGATTGTATCCTCGATAACATAACAACCATCTACCTACGTAAAAAGTCGGTTACAATAAAACAGCGCATTGTGTAAATTGCGTTCGATTACCATTCAGAATTCGGTAGTTTGGTAGTTTACCGCGTCACTTGGAAAGAGTGGCCTGTGGAGAAGTAAACAATTGTCCAATATTCCGTTGCCTAGGAGGAACGGTGGGGAGAGAAGTGTTAGTATAGCTACCGGCAGTTTATAAGAGCCATTCCTTGCCGAGTTCGTGCCACTTCGTTCCTACCCGTTAAAGTGATGGAAAGCAGTGATATAGTGGACAATATCCAGTGGAGAGAAATGGACGCGTGCTTTTCCACCTTCGACAAAGACGGGTAAGCGAAAAAACTGGAAATAATCAAATTATATCTCCTGCAAAAGTGACAGTACCTAACTACAGATTTCCCTCGAATTTTCAATATTTCCAACAGCAGCGAACTGGCGGCGTGGATGTGAACTAAAACAATAACCAATTATTATTTATGGTTTTTTTATGAATAATCTAAACCCAGTTTGAATTCTAATTTCAAATTATTTGATCAACGCTTTTTTGACATTACCTGTCAAATGTCAACGTGACATTCAAAAGGTTATAGGTTATAATATGTATCAGTTCCGCATTTTTGTATGATTTGATTTAATCGCAGTTCACTGATATTATTAATTTGTTAACATATTATATTGGTTTCTCGGGATTTTTTATTGTTCAAGTGCTTTTTGTGATAAAGCGGTATATCGTGATTGGTTTATTTAAGGGTATATCGTTCCGGTGTCTATTTGCTCCTCCCGCATATTTATTGATAACGGTGAAAAACATCAGATAACGGAGGGATATGAAATATTATGAAGGCTCTTTTCTGATTGGAATTGGATAGGCACCTACTGATAACGTGATAAACAGGTTTCAGAAATTAATAATATTTGTCTAGGTAGAGTTGTTCTAGTTTAATTCTTATTTTTATTAGCTAGTTCTTATTTTAAAACTATTGGTTTTATTGTTTATTTCATGAGTAATACAAGGGGTAGGTACCTATATTTATTGACATACATTTTTATCGTGGATTCAACTGATATAAATCATTACTACAGTATGAATATTTCTCATTAACATAATAAGTACATTAATTACACAAGAATTCCAAGGATAAATTAATCATTATGTGAATCGCATAAAACGGTTGCTCATGAAATATATATTGTTACTCACATAATTTTGTTCATGTATGTTTCACTTCTAGTCTAATTAAAATTAGAATGGGTTATGTAACCCTCCTATTCTATCACTCTTCATAAACAGTTTTTTCTTAAATTATAGATTAATAGAGGTTGCGGGTCAAAATCCCGGTGTGTGCAAAATTTATTTATTTAATGATTTAGTGCTATTTTACAATTAATTTAATTAATATAATATTAATTTAATTAATATAATATTAATTTTCAAATCTGGCAAAAACGAGTGACGTCATACATACCTCAGTTTTGTCAGTTAACAAATTTTCCAAAACACATGAAATCTTTTGAAATAAATTATATACTGCTGTAGTGAATCATGTGCGTCTAGGTAGCGCAACTTTGCACCAAATTGTCCGCATTCTTAAGGCACACGGCCGGCTGTATTTTGAGGTAGCGGTGTATGTACTGTCAGAACCCGCCGATCAATCTCAGGGCGTATAAATCTCTTATTAATTATATTTCATAATAAAACTTATACATTTAGAATCAACGTCTGTTGATCTATATTCTATATGAATGTATGTTTTTTAAGCCATAATATTTTTCACTAAAGTTCCTTATTAACCGTTTGAGTGCCCAAAAAATTCATACAGTTGCTTGTAAAATGCCACCAAAAAAACATTATTTTTTATGAAACTATATATTTTTTTAAAACCCCATAAATTCTTTGAATTTTCAAGGATTTCGATGATTTTTTCGGTGTTTTATTAAAGAATATTGGT
This sequence comes from Hesperophylax magnus, assembly GCA_026573805.1. Lineage (NCBI taxonomy): Eukaryota > Metazoa > Arthropoda > Insecta > Trichoptera > Limnephilidae > Hesperophylax > Hesperophylax magnus. Next base: position 24,178,009 of record JAIUSX010000012.1, read on the forward strand.
TTAGAATCACGCGGAGGAGGATCCCGAAGTCCAGGCATTTCGAAAAAATGAGAATTTTACATACCGACGTACGCGCGAATCAGAACACGACTGATGCAATCGACGGAAATCGACGATCGGCAATCTTCGTTAAAACACGAATCGACGAAAATCGACGATTGGCACTCAAACGGTTAAGCTACATGCTACCTAATTACATTCTGTGATTTTATCAATCTCATACTAGAATTAGAATTAGAACTAGAATTGCTAAAATGTTAAGTTATTAAAAAATTGAAGGATGTTGTATTATAAGCATCATTAAATCAATCAAGTTGAATATTATTTTAATGGAGAATATCTGTTTTAGTGATGGCAGATTGAGTCCAGACGAGTTTCGGTTGGTTTGCCGAGCCCTCTTCCGTAACGATAAAGGCCACATCTACCCCCTGGACGATGAAAAAAGCCGCCACATCTTCTCCGTGTTTGACAAGAATAGCGATGGATACATCGACCGGGATGAATTCCTGTTCTGCTGGAATCACTGGATTAAAGTTGTAAGTCGATTAAACCACATAATTTCCTTTGTTGACCTTTTTTAAAATTATTAATCTTTATTTGTTACACATTTTGCCGCTGACAAAATCTTAATGCCGGCTCGTTTGTACCATGTGATATGTATGCACGTTGTTTATTTCTTCCAGCCCCAATTTAATTTCATATCAAATTCTCACAATAAGATTGCATCAATCCTTCATCTATGCATTGTTTTTCAAATTTTGTGGCATTTCAACCTTAAAAAAAAACCGTCTGCTGAAAGTACTGGGTACTTTTCAAGAAAGATTAAAAATCCACAAAGAATGACAAAAAATTCCAAGCATTTAGGAATCGCCCCTTTTTTATTTGATCCATTCATTGTGTCCCGAGTGAAATAATAATCTTTTCTATAATAATAAACAATTAAATCTTTTATACATAAAAATGCAAAAATCAGTCATTTAAAATACATTTAGGATTACAAAAGATTTTTTAAATATTTTATATTGAGGGATCAGTAGGATTTATAGGTCCAATTAGAAGTTCCACCGAGCCGAACCCTCTGATATGAAGATATCTGGAGTCGGTGAATTATTTTCCCATTTGATCTCTGGTGATTTGACGTGTTGTTTTTGTATTATTTTGTATTTATTATGCTTATATAATGCACTTGCATAATGTGGATTGGCTAGATGATAATTTGTGGAAAAGTGTGTGGAAGGGTTTAGTTTTTCCTGTGGGGAAGATTTAATCGGACATAGTCGGAAAAAATGAATTTAACTTTGTTCTATTTTCTGGCATTCATCATTTTTTTTCAATAGGACCCTTCAAAAACGATAGATAGTGGTTTCACTGTGTTGCCTAAAAAAATATTGACTTGTTTGATAAAACCTTTAAGCCACAAAATGAAAATTTTACGGGAGACAATAAAAACGAATTTTTACAAATTCATAAAACTAATTAAAAATCTTGAAGTTTATACAAAAGTGGTTATTTGTTTCTCAAAATGTTGGTGTAAAATAATGCAATTCTATTTGTTTATAAGAGATTAGAGGGTGGAGTAAGCTCTTCTATGGTTTTCTTGATAAGTCAAGTTAAGACTTAACATAAAATAGTATGTAAATAAAAAAAAATGCCTTATTCACCAAAAATTATTCTACAGTATTCTATTAGACTTACTATATATGAAATCACAAAAAAGTAACATTCCCAAAAATATGTGACTTGAAGGATTTTATACATAGTCGATATGTCGGGAACTTGTGTTCATTTATTCAGTTGTCCGCATAAGACAAGTAAATAAGTTGAACAGTCAGAAGAAGATTATAACAAAATGGCCATTTCCAAATATTCAAGGCACAATAAAATTGATACCGGATGTTGAAAAGCTACAAGATATGGGTCTAATTAAGATATACATTAATATGGGTCATCGACTTGCAAAACCCGCTCTGGATATTTCTGTTGGTTCAGATACATTCACGAAACCCGCTCTGGAAATTTCTGTTGGTTCAGATACATTCACAAAACCCGCTCTGGAAATTTCTGTTGGTTCAGATACATTCACAAAATCCGCTCTTGAAATTTCTGTTGGTACAGATACATTCATAAAAAGTGGAAAACTCTTCAAGCTAATTTGTTCGGTTTTAGGAACAAACAACTAGTATTTATTTATTTATTTATTTATTGGATGATTTTTATAGCGCCGCTTTTGCGAAATATCACCTCAGGGGCGCTGTAGTACCCGTAGAGTCAATTGGTTTGCCTTTTAGAACAGCTCATATGAAAGAAATTGTTGCGTCTCCCTTACCGTCATAGTTAGAAATATGAACTAAACAGTGTTAAAAAGAGAAAACACCAAGCTTTATATTCAAATATAGAAGTAAACTACAGAATAATTGAAATGTAACCCTCATTACAACGAAAGGTGACGACTGCAATTTGAGAAAAAAATATGAATTTTGTGAATTTATAATTAGTTAATTCTTCAGTTTATAATTCATTTGTGTTTTTTTGTTTGTATTCAAAATTTTAATATTTGGAAAATTATATGTTTATTTCTAATAATAAAACTTGATAGTGTTTTTCATCACATTTCAAAGACAGTTTTTAGTTTTCAGATATGATCAGAAATATCCTATTTACTTTTGGATTTTATTGAGAAGCGGAAATGTACACAAATTCTTAGACTTTCTGACAACTTATTTAAGAAATATAACGGTCAATATGTCAGAGGCCTGAAGGGTTAAAGTAAATTGAAAATAAATAAATTATTAATATTTTTTGCTAAATATCAAAAGAACAATGTATAATTTTAAAAAGTTTTCAGTTTTCAGTTCAAACAGTTTTCGTGACATCTACAAATTTCTGAAAATTTTTCGAGCGGGTTTTGCAAGTCGATGACTCATATGCCCGCTAACTAACATTTGAATTATGTCCCATTGTTTCAGATTGTTAGGCCTGTTAGTGCATTCCTGGTGGTGGATGTTCAGAACGATTTTATAACTGGAACCCTTAGCTTAAGTAACTGTAACCCGCAGCAAAATGGAAATGATGTAAGTTTCTCTTTTTATACCTAATTTTTAAACAAATTGTAAGCTTTATCGTGATTAATTGGGTTATTGTGCCGTGTTGTGCTTCCTCCTTGTGCATCATCAGAGCAGATGTGTAAATTGTGATGAAGTGTGAGTTTATGTGTGTAGAAGTGATTCTGTGTGGTGTGCGTTAATCTTTTTAGGGCCGGTATTTCAGTACACATATGCAATAATTAGTTAAATTACTAAGGTTTTTTGCGTTAAATGTGAAGCGTAAATTGTGAGCTGCTGTAATATTTACTGTTAGGGACCGAGCCATTTCGGGACTGGAAACTAATTTGATAATTTCTTTCGTGGAATTGCATGGGTTATGATAGAATCTTACAAAACCTACCAATTTCTTTTATTGCATAGTTTTTTATGTGAATATGGCACAAGTCCCAACTGCTCCTAAATGTCCGTAGTCTGTGGGAGTATGGAATCCCCAATTGGGGTCTCTTGTGAGGCTGACGGTAGTGGGGAAAGGAAGAATATGGCATTTCAAGCAACATTTCGATTCTGAATTCCTGTTTTTACCAGGGCGATACTGAGAGTATCTACCACGTTACATCTAGAGTTCTGAATTGTAGTTGTCCTTCATCTATTTGAAAGATTTTTTTCTCTCGTTTTTTTACATTCCTCGAAAAATGCATTTATTCTGTAGAATACATTTTCTGGCGAAGCTTCAAAGATTTTTTGTGTAAAAAAACTATTTTTTTCTTCATTTTTAGTTGGACATATCTTCTCATAAACTGTGTGTAACTGGTCCTATTTTCGTTTGTATATTAGCGCTATATTTAAAGAGGTTTTAAATTTGTATTTTAAATTCAATTTCCACGGGTAATCAACATTCCACTCAATCTCACAACAACGGAATGAAAACCAAACACACCTGTGTTAGTGTAAACATTTTGTATCCCAAATGACCTTTTTCTTATTATTGCGCTGCATTTTTTATTGTATATTGTGGTATGCCAAAGCTAATGTATATTGTTAATGGAACAAATCTTGTTTGTTACACGATACATAATACAGTGTAATATGTTTAAAGTACATTCATAGATTATTTTGGGTTATTGAATGATTTTGTAGTCACCTTTATTCTAAACGCATTTATAAAGTGGTTACATTGCACCAAAATCTAAATATGGTTTGATATATATAATTGCATATATAGACCAGTACTCTCAGTATCGCCTTGGTGAAAGACCACCATTCAGAATTGAAACTTTACTTGAAATGGCATTCTTAACCGCATTTGGTGGCCAGATTTGAATAGCCAGGTACTTCCCAATTTTCCTCTTACCCATTGGGGCTGCCATAGTCCCGCTGGCTCCGGACAGTGGGGAGAAGTTGTGCGGTATTCAATAAATAAAATAAAATTGGCTTCTTGATTGCATCAGATCTGTTGACCATCGGTAAAGCACCGTTAGGTGAAACTGGTTTTCCAAATTCCCATTGAATTAAATTACCTTAATATTTTTACTAAAACCTTAATATTAGAAAAAATTAAACAATATACCTAAAATAAAACGAAATTTGTTAACCTGATTTGAAATCATGTGATTCATTGGCGGCTATCCCCATAAGCGGATGTTGCATATACGATCCACAAAGTTTCACTAAAACCTTAATATTTGAAAAAATTAAACTATATTCCTAAAATAGAATGAAATTTTTTAACTTCTTTCAAATCATTTGATTAATTGACGGCTATCCTCATACGGGGAGGTTACATATATGATCCTTAATGTTTTACTAAAACCTTAATATTAGAAAAAATTAAACAATATACCTAAAATAAAACGAAATTTGTTAACCTGATATCAAATCATGTGATTCATTGGCGGCTATCCCCATAAGCGGATGTTGCATATATGGTCTACAAAGTTTCACTAAAACCCTAATATTACAAAAAATTAAATAATATATCTAAAATAAAATGAAATTTTTTAACATGATTCCAAATCATGTGATTAATTGACGGCTATCCCCACAGGGGATATATATAAATGATCCACAGAGTTTCACTAAAACAAACAACAATAAAAAAGTGACGCGTGGTAGGATAAATTGTGTTGAATGACAACATTGAAAAGGTTACCACAACTTTTTTTTTTTTTTTTTTTTTTTTTTTTAATGTGACACCTCACAAGAGTGTCCCTGCCTGTGCAGTGTACAGACAGGGGAACTATGTCACCACCCGGTTGGGCGGCGTTGTGAGGCGGAAAAAGGTAGGGGCTGTAGGAAGGGATTTGTTAATGCGAGCCTTGAAGAGGCTCGGATTATAGGAGGGAGGAAAAACAGATGCCGGTAGCTCGTTCCACATACGAGCCGACTTACACAAAAACGAGTCGTAAAAACGGCCCGTTCTCATGAAGCCAACGTCAACCGTGAACGGGTGTTCAGTTCGTGTCCGTCGAGTTTCGCGCACGTGCACCGGTGCATCAGGAATCAATGCTGCTAGCTCCTTGGAGCAGGCTCCATTGAAATACCTGTAGAACAGACACAGCATGCCTACATTGCGTCTATGCATTAGAGAAGGCAATCGGTCTGTTAACAACGGATTGTCAATCAGACGGATCGCTCTCCTTTGAAAAACTTTACTGTAATTTATTTTTTTGAGAGGGTTTGTTTTTAACATGTACTACTTTAACATGACAGATATTTTTGAAACGTAAGAAAGAAATAATTAAAATAAAATTACAATAGATAAAAAAAAACATTCAAGAAATAAAAATATAGGAAAAATAAAACAGAATTCAGTTTTTTCCTTCTAAAAATAAGACAAGACTTCATATTGTTTCTTCTACATTTAACATTTCAAAATCTCGCCAAAACCATAAAAGGCATTACACACCTCCCTGCAATCGAAGACAATATCGGGGCAGTGATGGGAAGCACCCTAGATCGCTTCCTTGATCACCGCGTGAGTAGATAAATCGGCCCTAACTCCAAAATCGGGACCGATATCAGGTTGGCTAGCGTTAAGTTTTTTCTGATGTTAGCTTCGCTGCACAATGAGTTTCAAACTGCAGCCGAGACAGTGATGACAATTTTACCTTCACCACCACTCTCTCTCAATCGTCTCCGATTGCAGGGAGGTGTGTAAAGCCTTTAAATAAATACGAAATATCATTTCCTTTGCCTCAGTAAATTTCCGTATTACCAATTACATATGTATATGTTTTATTATTTTAAGACTTTTCAAGAGAAACTCTAAACAGGATATATTTTACTTATCCCTTTCTTCCCTTCGGTGACGGTAATTGTATAAAATAGAACATGATACATAAAAGAATAGGTTAGGTTAGGTTAGGTTTGTTGTTTTTTTGTTATTTGTATTCACTTTTCTTCAATGTTCTGTTTTGTCATGGAACCCTTCGTATACAGATAATGCATAATATAAATCACAAAATTCTATGCAGGCACACCTGTATCAGAATATTATTTATTTCATAATTCACCTGAAGTTACATCAATTAATTTTATCTATGCATCAAACTACTGAAGAATGATTTAACTTGCTGCAAAATACTGCATTGCCTCACCCCACCCCCACCCCCTACGATGGGAACCTTCAAATATCATTCTCGTTCATGATCATGCAATATGGCCTATTAATAAGACGGAAATTTGCTTTCCTTTAGATTGCTTAACTGTAACAGACGCAGCCAAACAATGAAAATATGTCAAAAAACAAAGATAAAAAATATTGTGGCAGAATTGTGAGAGTCTTGATACTCAACCCATAGTCTCGGGCTTAAATCCTTGCAAGTTTAAGGAAGTTAAATATATCCTTATTATTATGTTTTTTCTCTCGTAGAATTTATTTTATTTTTATTTTTTATTTTATTTTATTTAGGAAACAAACAATCATTTATATATTTAGCATAAACAGCAATTATTTACAATATTAGACCAATAATCTTCCATTAATTCTAGTCTTTGATTCAATATTTGCACCTACACAATATATTTATAAATGACAAAGAAATATAAAGAATAAACATTATCAGGAATTACAAAATGTTATAAAAATAATTAAAGACAGTTAGTAGTAATACAGTTTTCGCATGATTATAATAACAAAACAATAAAATAAACTAATATTATAGGATTATTTCACAAAATAAAAAATTAAGTTATCAGTTTAGTAAGTTGCATTTTATATGTTTTCAAGTTACACTTGAAAATGTGTACATCTCTAGAGGCATTGTGAGTTTTACAGATACGTCCTATTAAAGAGTTTTGCGCATATTTGACTTTACAGTGTGGTGTTCTAAATAAGTCGTTCGATCTGGTGTTGTGTTCAGGGCAACAAAATGCAATTTTTTCTAGCAGATATGATGAATTGTACCTTGTGCATGAGTAGAAGATCTCTTATTATTGCCCTGGTGAGGACCACTATTCAGATTTGAAAGGTTGCTTAAAATGACTTTAGCTTTGTTTAGTAACCAGATCTGAATACCAGATTCTTCCCAAATTTCTCTGACCCCTGTCCTCGTCCTACCATATTTCTATTCCCGAAATTGGGGATACCTGGGGTTAAGTGGTAGATACTCTCAGTATCGCCCTGGTGAATAGTCACCATTCAGATTCAGAAAATTGCTTGGAATGACTATATTTACGTTACAGATCTGAATAGCAGGTATTTCCCAATCTTCATACCCTATAAACATTCTTTAGTTTCACCAATTTTCCTATAATTAAGTATGCCATAATCCCACTGGTTCCGGGAAATCTTGTGTGGTATCACATAGTCTGTATTTTTTTAATTATATATATATATATATTTTGTATTTGTTGCCACCTAGTCTATATACAGGAAAATCATTTTAAATTATATATTTGGACACACCGACTGTATCGAAAGTTCCAAAAAAGTTTTTCAAAATAGTTTGGAACACATCATACCCTGCAAATGTCCAAAGATACTGAGTACATCGTGACGTTTATCAATTTCGTTTAAATTTTGATTTGCATTAAATTATTTTAATGTTTTTTTTTGTTTCATTCTTCAGTTTCCTAACAAAAACAAAATTATTATTAAATTAAATAATGTTTTTATGCAATCAGTACATAAGCAAGGGTCTCTTAAAAGATTTTCCTTTTTTAACATTAACTACACACAGGAGGACCTAAGGAAAATTAATTTCCCTCAGAGCCTATGTCATCTTAGGGGATGCTGTGTGGAGGGTCTTTTTGAGGAGAGAAAGGAGTGAACATGGGTCATGGGATGAAACACAGAAGCCGCCAAATCGTTCCACAGCCGAGCTGTTGAACTCAAGAACGAATTGTAAAAGCAACCTGTTCTCATGTGACTAATGTCAACCATGTATATATATATGTTGAGTGCGCATTTGGCGTGTTTCCCAACTATGTACCCCTGCCGGAGGGAACAATGACGGATCTTCCATTGTAATACCGGTAGAACAGGGACAGCATACCTACCTGACGCCTGTGCTCTGAGGATTGCAATCTGTTTGTTAAGATGGGGGAATCTATCAAATGGACCACCCGTTTCTGCACAGAGTCAAGGGTTTCTTTCAATTATTTTGAATCTCCAGACCTCTACATTGTTTATTATTACAATATATACGACTTGTTCACACTTGCTGTTAACGACAACATGTCATAGTAACTGACATGCTTCAAAAACTAGGCTTATAGAAACATTTTCCCTTGTGACCCATATTACATATCTGTGCTAATTCTTCCACCATTGCTTGTGGAGCCATTAGCATCAAATTCCAGCACTTTAGATATGCTGACAGACATGAAACATCACAGATAAAGCGTGCCTTTACCAAGAATTGCAACCTTCAATAATAATTATTATACATCAAAATTCATAGTGATTCTTGATTAACCCTTTAAATGCCTGAAGGTATTTTGCTTGGATGTACCGACAGGCTGCAAATTTTTTAGCTTTAAAAGAAGCTTCATTTAGATCACTCTAAAGTCGATATAATCTGTGAACTGTTATATTATAATTATTTCTTCATCATCCTAATAGATGTCACCGTGGGTTCCATATTTTAGATTTTTCAAATTACTTGAGTTTGACAAGCAAAATCGTCATACAGAACAGCGTGTTAAAACGCTCTCATTTTGTATGGCCGGGCTTGTGAGCACGGCTACCTAGAGCGCGTAAACGCGCTTAAGGCACACAACCGGTTAACACACTTCAAGCGAACGAAAATAGGGCCTATATCTTTAAAAATAATACATAAATTTGAATGAATTTTTTTTACACCAGCTTTACCCCGCCACGCGTTGCTGTCTGTAGAAACAATAGCGCGTGTTGCTTTTACGTTCAACAGATGTTTTGGATAAGTAGAATGGATAAACGGACAAAGGAGTGTAAGGAGAATATATGATGTCGGGTGAGAGTCCATAGAAGATGTCACCTGTGACATCTCCATGTCACAGGTGACATCTATAAGAAAAAACAGACATGTATTCTTATGCAATGTTGTGTTAAAATATCAAAGCAGTCGGTGAAGAACTTTCAGAGATATAAGATTTTGAACAAAAAAACATTTACATGTTTATTTATATAGATAGATAGAAAGATAGATAGTTAGATAGATAGATAGATAGAGAGATTGATAGATAGATATAGAGATATATAGATAGATAGATAGATAGATAGATAGATAGATAGATAGATAGATAGATAGAGAGATAGATAGATAAATATATAGATATATGGATACTAGTCACCACACCCTATAACTATAAAAGTACTGTCTGAAATTAAAGCCTACTTTAAAATATAACTCCATAAATGGAAGTTATAGTCAGTTTTGGGCCATTTATTTGTGTTAAAAATGTATGAATTTTATTATATTTAAAAAAAATTGTTTTTCACTCACGCACAAATCATTACAAAAATATAACGATTTCCACATCTCCAGTGCCATTAGTTTAAGGATTTAATACCCATTCTACAGGTTTAGTATAGTTTTCTTTTGATTAAATATACTTCCACACAATGGACAAGTAAATGGGAGACTCATCATTCAATCAAATTGTTAATATATATTTATAATTGGGTCCCTTACAAAATGATTGGTATACAATATTCTTATAGAATAATCAGAAAGCAATGCTTTTACAGCCATTCAAGTAGGACCGGCATATAGGGTAGAACTAACCTTCCGCCGGAAGTGTGTTGACAAACAAACAACAAGCCTACAATCTAACTTAACCTAACCTAACCTTTTTTTTAAATCATGTTTTGTTAATATATTTTTTGTGTCTATCTTCAAATTGTTTTTTTTTTCTTTAACCTCACATTATAATTCTCACTATATTAAAAAACAACCTCTTTTCATTCTGACTCTTGAAATGGCCTGACACAATAACTTGATTGTGCCATCTCTTCCTCGGGCGTCTTCTACCGACTCTCATCTGACATCATATATTCTCCTTACACTCGTTTGTCCGTTTGTCTGCTCCATTTATCCAAAACATCTAAGAACTCATTTTTTAATCTTGTTCACTACGCTTTCTTTAACCTTGTTTTCCTTACGGATCTCTACGTTTTTAACATGGTCAAACATGGTTTTACCACACATACGCCTCAGGGATCTCATTTATACAGTAAGTCTGCTTTCATCCTTCCTCTTGAGATTAGAAATAATCTTATTGCGTATAATTAAACATAATAATTTTGGTTGTTGGTGCATGGGTAAGTTATATATTGGTATTCCTGCGAAATGCATAAAATTGTTTAAGTTCAATGATCTTTTATTTTTAAAATTTGGAACTGTTAAGTATAAATCGTAATAGACAAGTGATAAAGTAGGTACGAACATTCTTTATTTGAATTGTGAATTTATTTTATTTAAATGGTTGACAGGTGCCTTTGAATTAATGTGGTGAAGATACTTTATTGAGGCAACGCGCGTAGTTTCACTGAACTTGGTCCAGCGGCCATACTTTAGCAGGCCGTTCATACAGCTATACACATATTTTTTGAATGGATATCCTTTTAAATGCGGTGCTGCGTTCTTTTTTCAATTAGTATGAATATAACGTTACTTTTATAATGTTATTGCTTCACAAATTCTACAATTATTATAATATGCTATGATTTTTTATGAGTCTGCACCAGAATCTCTAAATCTGTCTGTTTGTGCACTTAGTTCTTCTAAACTACGCAACGGATTTTGATAGAGTTTTCACTATCATTTAGAGAAATTCTTCCGGAAGGTTTATATATATAATACTTACATAATATATTTATAGAAATAAGAGAAAAGTCGAGTAAAGCCGGGTACATGTTAGCTAGTTTGTAATAAAAGCACACTGTGAGGCCCACTTTATCAAAAATAATGTTAAAAAAAAAAAATTGTTTCAAATCATTTTTTATTAATTAATTAATCTACCGTTTGAATGCTGCTCGATAGCTATTCAATGCCACCATTCAAACACCCCCAAAGTGTTTTTATTTAGCGCCATTGGTTTAATTAAGTCTGACGTACCTACGCAGTGTGCCAGGGACAGAGTGATATTACAACACTGACATGCAATATCACAATATACCAGTGACTCCCAAACTTTAATAAAACCGCTTTTATATTAACAAAGCTTTCACTTTGCTAGCTTATCCTGATCTATACCGCTGCATATGAGTTATGTTGCATAGTTCATTAGTTCCTCATTAGTTAATCGTGTAAAGCTGTACCTACAAAAAAGTGTTATTTTTTAAATGTATTTAAAAAAAGCAGTATTAGTTTTTTGACTTATTATAGATAATTGAAGGGAAAACATAGTTTAGGCGGGAAAATTGTATGGTTAAGATAAGATTTGTTTCAAATTACATTCTAGAAATTTTAGACTCTACTTAGAGAATTGCTTTGACATTTTTCATTTCTTAATCTGTAGGGCCTGACAAAAGAACCTCTATAAATAAAAATATATTTTTGCTAAAGCCTGCATGTGGACAATACAATATTTGATAAAGTGACGCATTATTTTTGTCGTTAACGAATCCAAAAGGGGTAATATCTGAAGGCAAAATGATTATACATATAAGGTCAACACTGCAAATAAATTGCAGTGCTTTTGTGTATATTTATTTAGCTATATAATTCTTTCATTTTATAATATCTAGTGTATATATATATTCTAAAACTACTACATTAATATTTCATTACCTATATACTAAAATTTGGACTGAATTGAAAACTGCAGGACTTTTAGCTTCTTTAGGTAGTTTATTGATCATTTTAAAACATTTAACAAATATTGTTTTGTGTTCCCGATAAATTTGTCTTATGAAGCCTAAAATCGTTACAGCTTCTCGTAGAATAGCCATGTTTAAGTAACAATAATAATTTTTAAACAAATGTAATCTGTTAAATAAATACCAGGGTATTATAGACTAAATTTTGCCAAACTACTATATCTGCTACAGCGTAATATAGACTCTATGCCTCTGTTTTAAGGTCTAATTTTCCCTTTATACCGTGCGTGGGCTTTAATATTCAACACTGCAAATGCAGGGGTCTAGCCGTTAGGGGTTAAAATGTTTTGTAGTACCTGCTCAATGAGTCCTTTGTTTCATATATTTTACATGTGATTTATATGTTTATAATTTATATATTTACAAAGTTATTATTTTGGCTAAACGTGAGTTAAAAAAATATTGTTATATATATACAGATATACATTTTTTTAACAACAAATTTTTCACTCTTCAAAGATTTAAAGCAGCCTAATATAAATTTAGATAGAAACTGTGCATTCCATAGTTAACTTAGCCTCACTTTAGATTGACAGCAAATGGGTCGATACATCATAACAAATAATTTATTGTTTGGTAAATCTATCACTTTGGCGCGATGACAGTTTAACCTTATCTTCTTGATGTGATCCATTTAATCATCTGCGAGATCCATAAGATTTCACTAAAACATATATAAAGTAGCATTGTAAAGATTAAGAACAAAATTATATTAGGCAGTATATAATTTTAAAATTTTGGAGAATTTTAAATTTTTCACCAGCCTTAAATTGGCTCAAAGATTGGGAACCTGTCTATTATACTAGTGCCTCTGTGTTGGAGAGCCTTTGTTGTATATAAATACAACCGCTTGTATTTCTCTGTATGGGTAACTTTTGTTATGCTTTCAATAGCTTATATTTCTGTGTGAGTGCCCTTTATCATGACTAAAAATTGTAACTGTTTGAGGTTATCCGTACATACTTCTTTTGTTAGTTATATTGCAAACTGTAATTCAGAATTACATACTTTTTCAATAGCGTTTCATTTTATTATGTGAATGCCAACTGGTCTCCACTGTCTGGAGCCAGCGGAACTTTTCAACGTAGCCATTGACAATTAGGGTATGTTGTGAGGTTGAAGAGAGTGGGGAAAGGAAGGAAATATGAAAGAGGAAGGTTGGAAGGGATCTGGGTATTATTATAACCTGGTCACCGAACGCGGCTGCAGTCATTTCAAGCAACGTTTCGATTCTGATTTGTTGGTCATCCACCAGGGCGATACTGAGATTATCTATCTGGAAATAATACCAAAGAATCTTTTTTGATGTTGCAAAAGCCAAACTTATGTTTTTTTAATCAGATCCTATATAATACACACAATATTCTGCAAGTGTATATCCTTAATTGTCTTTAACAATATACCCACCCTATCTTTCTGTGTACGGGTTCCCTTTATTTTGATAATATTCAGTACCTACTTATTTCATAGCCTTGTGTGTGTACTTTTTTATATCTGTGTATGTATGTGCACCTGAATAGGGTTGCCAGGCTGCCTGTTTTCAATATAACCAAACGTTATTTAAGTCTATAAAAGTGAATGGTACAGACGATAAAAGTATTTTAGTGATCAGTTTATTGGCCGTATCTATTTATATGTTACCTGAACATGTATGTTCATTATGTGCCTTGTCAAAAGAAGAACTTATTGTACTAGTATTTTTTATTATGCTAGCTAAAAATTTGAATAGGTTTTCATACAAATGTTTTGTAACAAAGTTAGTTAAGTACCTAGGTATATAATTTTTTCGAATAAACAGTAATGGTTCATAACAAATGTATACGTACAAAGTTCAGTTTCTTTAAATCTATTCTATTGAATAACAACCATTGATTTAGCATCTATTTTTTTGACAAAAATAATGCCAGTTTTGTACCAATGGTAAGAATTCATTCATATAACACGCCATTCAATTTGTTATTTCCCCCTTGTTGCTCTGTCAGCCTTTCTTACATTCTCCTATTCTTGTTATTACCTAAGATTATATTACATTATTCCGCTACACTCTAAACCCCCCCTACCACTTATGTATTTACATATGGGGTTATATCTTCAAGAAGAAGTCAGTAGAGAAAAAATTGTTTAAAGATATTTTTTAAAACCATGGAAATACCTCAGAATTATTAAGCTTTTTTAAGTGAGTACCGCACAAGTGTCCCAATTACTCCTAACTGTCTGTAGTTAATGAGACTACAGCATCCCCGATTGGGATATGTTGTGAGGCTGAAGGTAGTGGGAAGGGGATGAAGATGGGAAAGAGGAAGGTGGGGAAGTAACAGGTTATTCATATCTGGTCACCAAACACGACTAAAGCCATTTCAAGCAATGATTCGATTCTAAACAGTTGTCTTTCACCAGGGCGATACTGAAAGTACCTACCACTTTAGAACGTCCCGCAAATATACAGGGTTTTCCAATAAGAGGTGTTATTTTGAATAGCCCGCTATTTCGGTAAATGTTACTTTTGAAGCTGTCATTTTTTGACATTTGACAAGTAGAAACTACACCATTAATAAAAATGGAACGATACACGCTTCAACAACGCATTGAAATGATTAAAATTCACTTGAGTGAATCAAATGCAAATCATCTTGAGTGATGAGGCCCATTTCCACTTCGGTGGCTTCGTCAACAAGCAAAATTGTCGCATCTGGGGCTCGGAAAACCCAAGAGTTATTGTTGAAAAGCCTCTCTATCCTCAACGTGTGACTGTTTGGTGCGGTTTATGGTCCGGCGGAGTCATTGGATCTTACTTTTTCGAAAATGAGGCTGGAGCAACAGTTACGGTGAATGGATTGCGCTATGCAGATTAATGATTTTTTATGGCCGGAATTGGATGGTATTGATCTGGACAACGTTTTCTTTCAACAAGACGGCGCTACGTGCCACGCAAGCAACGAAACCATTGATTTTTTACGATTGAATATCAAAATAACACCTCTTATTGGAAAACCCTGTACTATTTATTAATTTAAATGATAATTAAATGAAATGGAAAAACACAAATTAATCAAATAAAATTTATTTGCGCATGCCGGGATTTGAACCCGTGACCTCCGGATTTGTGTCCAGGAATCGTATCCACTCAACCACGAAGGCCGTCAATTCCTAATATTCCCCTAAACATCCTCCTTTCGCTCCCTCCAATCTTTACACCGAATAACACTTCTCAATATTGGGGATGCCACAGACCTACTGGTTCCGGGGGTGTAAAAACTCTAATGCACCTGAAGAAATAATAAGGCTTGTGACAACAATTTATTAAAAACTCATTGGCAAGAATTTAGATGCCTAAAACATGCCATGATATTTCTAAAAACTTTTAACCTAAACTGTCATTACAAACTTCCAACTTTTTTTATTTATTTGCTTTGGTTATGTATTAGATTTATGCTTACTGCATACATTAGACCACTTAGCATATTATTTTGGTTATTTACATCAGAGTTTTGACAGCCCTATCGCTATCCTACCCCATCCATTAAGAAAACTTCACACATTAAGGCATTACGGTGGGTCTCCCCTCTAAGCTGTTTCCTTTGGCGCTACGTTGTGGTTGAAAAGTTTCCCAAATATCAGATGGACGATTTATAGTTTCCAAAAGCCCGAGACGTCTGATTTCCACACGAGATTCAAACTATTTTTGATATGGGAGCCTTTCGAGCAGTTGTAATGGAGTTTCGCCTCGTTAATGTTTATGGTATTTTTCGCCCTTGTAATCAAATTGAAGTTTGAAAACTTTGGATCGAGTTTTTAAGTTTGCTGGAAGGCGGCCAGATCATGTAATACGGGAGCAGATTGCATGATCGAAAGAATGTTTTCATCAAACAAATTATGAAGCACTGAATTGATTTCTCATTTCTTATGAAATTATGTTACCGCAGGATTAGGTGGTAACAATAACAATGATTTGTAAAAAACAAACTAATGCTCCGTAAAGGATGGGATTTTTGTATAACAGAAAGAAAGAGTTACGCATTTAGGAATTATATTCAATAAAAATTGGATCTTAAATTAAACTGTCTGGCAAAAAGCGGCGTGCATAAATATGGAAAGTGATATCGATTGCAGCGTGGTTGAACAACTTGTGGCAGCAACTCACCTCGGCTTGAAATGCAACAAATAATCTTATTGTCAGTTTTAGAATGGCCTTGTCGATTTTGTCCCCAATAAAAGAGCCCGTGATAGTGCAGGATCGGAAGATGCTTATCGATTCCTCCTCGTCCAAGGATGAAGACGACATCGAGTGGATCCGTCGGTTACCAGCCATAAGGATACCTGCTGCTCTCGGCTGTTGAATAAGCAATGGATGCCGCTTCGATTTGAATTCCTCAGGTTGTGATCCTATTGCAGGTGTGGCAACCGATGTGTCCCAAAATGTTCCAGTGTTGGCAATCTAACCAATGCACTATGGTTAATGCGTAAATACTGGAGGTGCCACACACCGAAACCGTAGATATAAAATAATTAGAAGTATCCACACATCGTTATGTAATATTTATGTAAACAGCATTTGATCCCCAACTAGATATTTAATCTGATCCCAACAGGTATTGCAAAATACAAAAAAAATGTGTTAACCTTTATGCCTGTGTTGTAAAGGTTAACAAATATCATCATTGTCACAGGTCCTACATTCCAGTGTATTTATTTATATTTCTTCACAAATAGTCTATAATGACATCCATTCCGTAGCCATTCTTCTCTAATCCTCAGGTCTTCACATTATTTTCAACGCTATCAGTCCACCTCTATCTCGGTCTGCTCTGAGTGACCTTCTTTGGTGCACTCACACAGTCATCCCCTTTCCATATGGCTAGCCCAATGCAGTTTTTAAACCTACAGAATCTTACGATCGGGGCGGCCCTGAGCCAAACTGCGCCTGGAACTAGTAAAAACCTCAAGGGCGGTGTGTTAGGCTTCAGGTATTATCAGTCTCTTGGTTCCTTGGCGCTTTGGAAAGTCGGCGCCTGGAGCGGACTGCAATAAAAATTTGAAAGCATTTTGCATTCAAAGACTGCTAATTTGGTTACATGTTTTCTATATAATAACTGTTCTCAATTTGCTGTTGCTTGCTTATTGCACACATGACAGCTCTCAGCAAGCGATCGGCAAGATAAATTATAGCAATATATAGAACCAAAGAAAAACAACAACAGTTCCTAAGTGTCGCATTGTCTGGTAACCCGATAAAACAGAACAACAAAAGAGAGTACGATAAAAAGTCAGGTTAAATTAGTTTGTTGTTTGTTCGTTTACTTCGCTTTTATTCAGTGTGCTGTTTTGCTATGGAACTGCATTAATTGAAATTAACAATCGGAAGGGGCTATTATATGATTCATCTAATAGAAGTGGATAGATCAACCAAAATAATGTACTTCTCGGCGAATTCTATTTACTGTCGTTATTTGTTGAAGCTTTTACTCGAGCTACCTCCACATTTTAAAACTTTAAAACTTTAAACGCAACTTTCTTGTCATTTTTGTGGATTACATCACTTATGTGTAGGGTTGCCAGATGTCCGGTTTTGGACCGGATAGTACGGTTTTTTGAACGTCTGTCCGGTCTAGAACCTTTTGGAAAACCGGACAATAGAATGTCGGGTTTTTTTTATAATACGAAACATATATACCTCACGAGATAATTTACAGAGCAAAAGCCGTGAGCGAATCTGGCGGGTGGTAGCAAGATTTGCTCAAATCTGTTGAAAATGGTAGAATATGTGTGCAGTGTTCCCGTCTCCAATGCCTTCGTAGAAAGAGTTTTTAGTGTAAAGGGTAATTTATGGACTGACGAAAGAAATCTACTAGGTGTGAATACAGTAAAAAGCGAATTATGTGTTTTCTTCAATTTAAATGTCAATTGCACTGAATTTAAAGATACAATTTCAGGCAATAAACGATTATTTAAAGCAGTAGCATCTAGTGCCAAATATGTTAAAAAGTGATTTTTTGCTTACTAATTGTAATAATAAATATAAGTTTTAATGTTTACTAAGTGTTTCATTGTGTTCACCCTCAGAAATTTTCTCTGTTTGTTTTGGTCAAAATCAAAGGGGTTTATGATTGTCAAAGGACCCTTTGATTTTCGACAAATTGTACAAAAAAAAATCAAAGGGACCCTTTGATAAAAAATGTTCCATTTTTTTTTATTTTTCCCATCTGGCAACCCTACTTATGTGCTGACCGCCTTAATATGTTTTTATTATCTCTAAACAATAAAGGTAATTTTTTTCAGGTAATTGCCCCTATAAACCGCCTCCTGGACAACACTCCTTTTGATGTGGTGATCTACAGTCTCGACTGGCACCCCAGCGACCACGTCTCCTTCATAGATAACCTGCCCATGAGAGAACTTCACCCTACAAGTCCAGTAAGTACATACTTAAAACTAGGTGCTTTCTTCTTTAATCATTTCCTTGTTGCGGTGATCCCCATTCTTATTTCCCTGGTGAACAAGGCTCCTCCACTCGTTGCGGTTCTGCGCAGCGCAGCGCAGACGTAACGGATGACTGTGATATTTGATCACTCCAACGCGTATGTTTTAAAGCTTCACTTGCATGCCAAATCAGATTTACACCAACTGCTAAGAAGTGTTTTATTTCAACAAACCTTGACATATCCAAAGCCCATCTCAAAGCACACACCTGAAAACTATAAGGAAGTGCCTATTATTACAGTTCAATGTTTTAATAATAATAATGTTATTAAAGCAGTGAATTTAGTTTTAATAGGTTAAATAAATTAGAATTAATTTATTTGACCTGTGACTTATCACTTATAGCTAGCTATCTTTTAAGATTTATTACTAGTGACTTATAACCAGAACCCTGGGCAGGCTCAATTGGAGCAGTTCGCTCCGAGCGCCAACTTGCCTAGGCGCCAAGAATACACCTGATAATAAGCGATCGATTCAAAACAAAGGGCCTAATAGCCATTCCAATGCTAAGAATGACTACGGCTCAGTGCTCAGCAGTACTTGTATTTAGGTGTGAAATGGTACAATATATTATTGTCCAAAAACAAAATTAAGGTAACCGAAACTTTGAAATATGAACAACTCAAAAAGCAAATTAATTCCTTGAAATTGCATTATGATATATTGTACCCTTAATATATGCATACAATCTATACTGACTAGCATTTTTAAAAAACTTTCACTGTTGGCTAATTCTCTAAAATTGTGTACATATATTGAATTGTTTGTAGTTAATTTGAAGATTGAATTATGTTAATTTGTATGTTGAATTACGTTTGAAGTTTTTCAATAAGATTTTGAATACTGTTCACAAATCACCTTTTAAACATTATTTTCTCTTTGTATATACTTACTCCTCCCATGAACACGAGCTCCCGGAGCTCACCTTATGGAGTAGTAAAATAATTAGGAAAAAAAAAAAATTATTTTGCATACTGTTATAATTTGAAATCTTGTATTATTTTGTAACACAGAGCCCCTGGGGTTTTTACTAGCGTCAGGTGCCGTTTGGTTCAGGGTCGGCCCTGCTTCTAACTATATAAAGACTTATAACTAGTGACTTACATCTAAGACTTATAGCTAGTGAACTAGAAACTACAAATAGCAACTAGCAACTACAACTAAGACCTATGTGACATAAAACTAATACATATTTATGACAAAGTGGTTCTTAACACATAATACTGCTATAATATTACTTACAACTATGGCTTATAATTAGAGACTTACAACTAACATATAATATTTACATTTACAAATAGGGACATGTTATGATTATTTATTTAAGTATAATTTAGGTCGCCTCAAATATCAATACAAATTGAAAATATCTCCCGAGTAGAAATAAATGCCGCCAACGGGAATTGAACCCGTGCCTTCTGATGCCCGGTCAGGTGCTCTGAAACCACTGAGCTATGTCGGCTTATTTCCAATCCGCCAAATGATTCAATATTTACTAGTACCTCAATCAACAATTACTGCTTATTATATTTTTTCCACCTGTAAACAACCAACTTTATTTTTGTAGGAAAGGCTTTGTTAGTGCTAAATTTCTCACTAGATGGCGTCGAGACATATAATATCTTCATTTATTGGTGAAATATTTTTGACTTGTCAAATATGTATTATTATTTTTTAATGATAAACTAATGTTTATAAGACAAGGTTTTATGCATAATTATAACTATTTATTATCCTTTATGCTATGCATAAAACCTTGTCTTATAAACATTAGTTTATCATTAAAAAATAATAATTTATTTGTCGTTCGTCTCATTCTGTAGAGTGTTAAGGATACAGTCTTCCATGGCACTGTCTCAAAAGGTTGCCAGTTTGGTAACTATCCACTCAGTGCTGGTAACAAAGCTCTGCAAGCTCCCAAACAGCAATTTTTTTTGGTGGCTACCATCAAACTGCCGCTAATTGCATGTAAATATTGTGCACAATGTCAAGGCTAATCTACGACCATGGAGATGTCAGAAGAGTGTCGCCAACATCGTTCACCCAACTATCGCAAATCCCATCTACGCCCAGCTGCGCCTCGCGTTTGCTAGGTGACATCAAACATTATCTTGTTATAATACAGGTTTTTCCAATAAGAGGTGTTATTTTGATATTCAATCGTAAAAGATCAATGGTTTCGTTGCTTGTGTGGCACGTAGCGCCGTCTTGTTGAAAGTAAACATTGTCCAGATCAATACCATCCAATTCCAGCCATAAAAAATCATTAATCATCTCTCGATAGCGCAATCCATTCACCGTAACTGTTGCTCCAGCCTCATTTTCGAAAAAGTAAGGTCCAATAACTCCGCCGGACCATAAACCGCACCAAACAGTCACACGTTGAGAATAGAGAGGCTTTTCAACAATAACTCTTGGGTTTTCCGAGCCCCAGATGTGACAATTTTGCTTGTTGACGAAGCCACCGAGGTGGAAATGGGCCTCATCACTCAAGATGATTTGCATTTGATTCACTCAAGTGAATTTTAATAATTTCAATGCCTTGTTGAAGCGTGTATTGTTCCATTATTATTAATGGGGTAGTTTCTACTTGTCAATTGTCAAAAAATGACAGCTTCAAAAGTAACATCTGCTGAAATAGCGGGCTATTCAAAATAACACCTCTTATTAGAAAACCCTGTATATTAAAATTCAGCCTGCTCATGTTATGCTAATTAAAAGTAGTCTACCGATATCGCTGAAGTTTGTTCTTATATTATTGTTATTATGAGAGTGGTTTGAATGGTAGAAAAAGTCAGGGAGGGTCGAGGAATACTTAGCGCTATATCTCTGCACCGCAATAAGGTACGGAGTCGAATTAAAGTCCATGTAATGTAGTTTTTTAATCATAACATTGTGGTATACAGTAGTGAATGGTGGAAGAAGTCGGAGACACCGAGAAAGTCATTAGCAATATCGAAGAGTTGCGGGGTTTAATAGTTTATTATATAAAATTAATATCAAATGCGTAACTTTCATTGGCTCTAGTTTGGCCATAGCTCGTCGACAGTTCATTTTATATCTCCATTTGCTTGTTTATGACAATATATACTATGTTGATTGTAGGTACCATCTGACAAGGCGCAGGTGTATGACACGGTGATATTCTCGGGGCCCCCTCTGATGAAGCAACGGCTGTGGCCACGGCACTGCGTCCAGGACACTTGGGGCTCGGAACTGCACAAGGATCTGAAGGTATAATATAATCTATCTGATAATGTTAAGGTGGCCTACAAAACTAAGCCATATAAAATATATTATAGGTAGGTAGGTAGCTACTTAATCACTTGTCTGGATTTGAAAAGATTTTTAATTTGAAATTTTCCTCAAAACGTCCATCAGTTTCAATTTTGAAAAGTTTACCCAAGTACGGACGGACGTACTTTACAAATTAAATTTTGTTGTATTCACTAAGATTTTCCTGATGTCCTGTTTTTATTCAACTCTTTGGCATTTCATCTGTCTGTACATTTGTTTGTATCTTACCTTTTATTATTCAAGAAAGTCTTACTTGACTAGATGGCTAAAATGACTAGGTGGCTAATTTTGACTAGATAGTTGACTGATTTGCATTTTCGAAAATCTGATGCATCCACTTTATTATTCAAGCAAGCCTTACTTTGACCATTTGGCTAACTTTGATTGAGATTTTCAATTTTATGGTACCTACCTGCCAGAAGAAAGAATTGAGATTGAGAAAATTTCTTTGAACCATTGAATGAAGAAAAAAACTAGAAGTGGCTGTCACATAAATTTTAATTGAAAAAAATGTTCCATTTAGCCTAATAGCCCAGCGCTCTGTCTCATTTACACTCGCGTGGCATTGTAGATCTCCATCCCATTTGAATTTCGTAAAAACAGTTTTGTATTGGAAATTTAAGCCTCGATTAGGCAAATATTTGGAACACGAAACTCGCCCACATTGCATTTCTTGTGTTTTTCTTTATTCTATGCTTTGGACCAATTGTATAATTCCATTTTTCATATTTAAAAAAATGTTACATGAAATATTATATAATTAATAGGGTAGGTATTTTAGTAAGTACATACCTATTTCCTACAGTAGGAAATTTTTATTTTGATTTTTTAAATAAGAGAAAATTAGAAACATGCTTTTTTGGACGCGAGGTCTACAGTTCACAGAACCACTTGTATATATACCAATAATGAATCTTATTTCTTTCCTCGTTAGGTTGTAGATAATTCAATTAAGGTCTACAAAGGAACAAACCCTGAGGTAGATTCCTACTCTGTGTTCTGGGACAATAAGAAGCTAACTGAAACCACCTTGTCGGAGCAGTTGAGACAGAAGAATGCCACGGACATCTACATCTGCGGACTGGCCTACGACATCTGCGTTGGTATGATCAATGAAGTCATTCTTACGGCCGTTGTTCCCAATCCTACTGATCAACTGTTGAGCCGAAATTTTGGATCAACACTACTCAAACTCACAACTATGCTCTTTCCAATGGAAAGGTGACGACTAAGTGATCAACCAATTTAAGGAAGCCAAACTACTGGATTAAGATTCCCTCAGTAAATGACTAGTTATAAAAAGTGTCGACAGAGTGAAAAATATTCACTAAGCCAAGACACAGTGGCATTAAAGTCATGCTAACACTTTATTTTTAACATATTACATATGTTTGTTTAAAATATATTAAATATCGGTTTATGTATTATAGTATTTAAAAAATATATATATATGCATTAATAATAATAAACTAATACAATAATTGATTCGTCAATATTAATTTAACATTGAAAGTTTTTACTTTGATGTCATTTTATTGTTTATGAAAGTGGGCGGGGGCACTGAAGATAATCAACAGTAAAGATGTTTGGAGACAGGCGAATCGAACGTTACTAAACAAAATACTTGGCTGATCGGAGCCTGAGATTGATCGTTCGAAAAGTTGGGAACAACGGCCGTTAATCTTTTTCAGTTTATTTTATCTATCTATGTCTATATAAATAAAAATATAAGTATTCATTTGTTCAAAATCTTAAATCTCCGAAAGTTCTTCACCGATTGAAGCTTTGAAATTTTTACACAATGTTGCATTCGAATACGCGTGTGTTGTTTTATGTACCTATATAATATATAGATGTCACCTGTGACAGGTAAATCATCGCCATCTGTTGGACATAAAAGCAACATGCGCTATTGTTTCTCTATCTGCACAGACAGACTGAGCCACAGCAACGCGTGACGGGGTACAGCAAGTATATAATAAAATCTTAAGTTAACATTTTCTTCCAACCCCGAAACACTCCCATGGAAAATTACATGTTTTGTTCCCGTTTTTGATTTAATGTTTTCCCAAAATTCATTTATTTACTCATGGTGTAGGTAGGAACCTACTCAGCTGAACATAAAATATTGATTAGTAACTGGCGATCCATACTTTGCTATTTTTGATTTTATTAAATGGATGTGATATACAATGTCAGACAGTGAAAGAGAGACAGGAGGCCTCTAAGATGAAAATAATTTCACTCGGGGCCTAAGTCATCTTTGGGGATGTTGTGTAGAAGGAAAGAAAGTAGAGTAAGTTCTGGGAAGGTGTTGTGTTCCCACAAACAATTCTCCAACTCGTCGTGGAAGGAGATTTTAAATAATAGGTTCTTGTGTTTCAATCAGGGATTTATTAATACTTCGCGTATTACAATGGTGACTCGATAGTCGACCTAACTAGAAGCTGGCTAAATGAGATCTAAAAACACCAAGTTTGTCTGGGAGCATTCTAACTTGTCCTGGCGACTACTGGCTACTAGCTGCCATCTTGCGGACTTCCACGCAAGCCCTATGCACTGCCCTCTATGAGTGCATCTATGAAGCTCTTACTTCCCAACAGAAGGAAAAAGGTGTGAAGAGTGGATATGATCAACCAATATGTATCTCCTGATCCAGCCCGCCACGCAACAGGTGGGCAGATGCAGTTGTACATTTAAAATAGATTATGTAATGTATTTTTTGTTTGTAGGTGCAACTTGTGTGGATGCCATGGCCATTGGATACCGCACCGTGCTGATCGATGACTGCAGTCGAGGGGTGGACTTCCCCGATATTGAGAAGATTAAAAATACTGTTATCAACAACAATGGAGTCATCGTCAACTCTGAAGACGTGAGTGTACAATAATAATAATTTTTATTCCAGGATGTGGGGAGGTTAGTGCAATCCCACACGTCCCATATATATATATATATGTATATACATAATTTTTGTACAATAGGTATGTGAAAAATGAAAAAATATATGAAGAAGAATAACACTTATTTACCTTTTGTGGTTGCGACCCAGTGGCAGAGTGAAGAAGAGGCAGACTTAAAAAGAAGCAGACTAAGAAAGAGGCAGACTGACGTTAAGTCAGACTGAGGAACAGGTAGATTGATAATGAGGCAGACTGAGGCTGGGGCAAACTGAGGAAGCGGTAGACTGAGACTGAGACTGAGGCAGATTGAGGAAGTGGTGAACTGAGGTTGAGCCGGACTGAGGAAGAGGTAGATTGAAGGTTAGGTAGACTAAGAAAAAAAAACTGAGGTTGACGCAGACTGAGGAAGATTAAGGTTATGGCAGACTGAGGAAGTGGCCAACTGAGGTTGAGGCACACTGAGAAAGAGGTAGATTGAGGATGAGGTAGTCTGAGGATGAGACAGTCTAAGGATGAGACTGTCTGAGGAAGAGGCAGATTGAGGAAAAGGTGGACTGACTGCGTGGTGGAGGATTAGAGCAGGACACGACAGCTTGAGGGCTGGAGACGAATGGCTATGAACCGGAGCCAGCGGTGAACATTTGTGGAAGAGGCCAAATCTCACCCTGGGATGCACCAAGATGATGATCACTTTTCTGAATTTACTGGTCTGGCAGTTAATAAAATTAAAGTACATATATATACTTAATTGAAAACCTGAATTTAACCCAGACATTGTTTTTGGATAACAATGTCTGGGACTTTTTTTGGTAGTGACACTAGCGTATTGTAAGTTGTTAGGTGTTTTTATCTGTAGCCGGCATATAAAACTATAGAAGATTTTTCTTTTATATATTCAATAATATTATTATTTAATTTATTAAAAAGAGTTTATTTATAAAAAAAGTTCTGCTGTGTAATTATTATTACGCGTGACAGCTAATTCGCCTTCTGAAAGCATTATCAAAATATGAAAATTCACTACAAATTAAACTTGATATCAATAAATAAATGAATTTATTATTATTGTAGGTGTTGGGAATGGTTGAAGGGAGGGATCGCAGACCGGAGCTGGGATACAAACTGGCTATGGAACTAAAGGAGGCCATCAGTGAGCAGTAAAGGACACCTGCGCTTGAGCCATCATGTTTTATCAGTATTATAATACAAAAGCCTTTTAAAATAATCAGTTCCAGAATAAAAAAGAACAGTGTCAAAACAGAACATTGAAGAAAAGTGAAGAACATGGACAAAAAAACAACAAACCCAATCTAACCTAACCCATTCTTTTATCGTGTTCTGTTTTGAAACCATTCTGTTTTTTCCGGTTTTTAAAAAAAATCATAAACAAAATTAAGATCAAGCTTCTAATAATTTAAACTATAGGTACCTACGCAATGTTCATTCCTTCCAAACATTAAAAAAAAACATGCGACTAACAACCAATGGAGTGTTATCTAATATTCATTATTGATTATTATCATCTAATGCTGTGCATTAGTAATACTGCCCTTACAAATGTTTGAAGTTTAATAATCTTCCAAAGTTGTAGAATAATGTAGTTATACATTATTATAATATTATAGACAGCACAAACAGTCATAAGCAATGTACCCACGCTCGTTTATGCTCAATGGTTTGACGCGCATTCGAACATGTTGCGTCTTGTGTCGTGCTGATCGAGCATGGTTCCAAGTCAACATATTCGATCAAGCCAAACCGTCTAGCATAAATATATGTGTGTAGCATAGCTATAGCTTGTTAAATGATTATATTCCTGAAGCTGATTCCATAGAAAAAACTAAAATCTATCATAATAGAATAATTTTTGCTAAATATTATGCCACTACTGTAATAATTCTGAAATCAATTATGTAAGTATATTATAATATATTTTTTATTAGATTTTCGTTCCATCGTAGAGTGAAGTTATATTCCTATAGGTATAGCATATTTCATAACTTCTGATTTGTAAAGTGATGTCAGTTTCAAAATGTTTTGGTGCCGCAGCTGTTTTTTCTGTTTGGATCTTAAATTTTAATCTTAATCTTTTCTATTTTCGTAGAAAGCAATCACTTTGTGGTTTAACATTTTAATGAAATAAAAACAATATTTTTTGTTTAAAACCACGAATTTTTATTAATTTTAAGACCGACCGGTTTCGCTACACTCGAGCATCGTCAGGGTACAAAATTAAACTAATCAATAATACAAAATGTGTCATTATATATACATACAGAGGGAGATAGAAAGTAAAACCAAAATGAAACAACAATATATTAAAAGAAAACAATTAGTGTATATAAATATTATAATAATAGAGAATAGGCATTAATAATTGTAAGGTGATTAAGGGATACTGGGAATTTTACAGTTTACAGGGAATATTCCCAGAATTGGGCTTTTTGACAAATCTAATTGATTATTCAGAATTAAACTTTTGGTTTTAATGGCTTTCTTAATTTCTAGTGCTTCTAGGTTATTCAATTTGTTACTATGGTCTTTTCTATGGAGAATCTTAGCACCGGTGCTTTTGTTGAATGTATGAACTTTTTCAATAAGATGATTGGCAAACTCTGAAAAGCCATTGCTATTTAGGCATCTAAGATGTTCTTTAATCCTAATGTTGACATTGCGCGTTGTCTTCCCGATATAAAACGCTGGACAATTGTTACAATTTAATTTATAAATTCCTGCATGACTAAGTGTGTCATCTTTATCTTTAGAATTGACTAAAAATTTACCTAGGTTGTTGTTGGTATAAAACGCCGGTTTGACTTCAGAAGGAAGGTTAACTATACTGCAGGAAGAAAAATTATTGATGAATAGAATACGGCGCCATTGGAAAGGAAGATTATTATTATTAATATTATTTGGACTCGCGAATAAGAAGTTTTTAACTGCTAATTGTTTTAGTTTTTTACTTAAAATTCTATCAATAAAATCTGGATCGTATCCATTATTAGACGCTATTTTTTTAATTATTGATAATTCGTTAGAGAAATTAATATTAGTTAATGGAATCGTGACCAAGCGATGGACCATTGAGTGAAATGCTGAGTGTTTGTGTGAAAAAGGATGATTGGATGTATTATGTATGACAATATCGGTGTAGGTAGGTTTCCGAAAGATGTTAAAATCGATTTTATTATTTATGAGAGATAAGGATAGGTCTAGGAAGTTTAAGGATGAATTAATGCCTATCTCTAATGTAAATTTAATATTTTTATGATAAGAATTTATAAGGTTGAGGAAGGAATTTAGTTGCCGTTCCGTGCCTGTCCATATACAAAATATGTCATCGACATATCTTTTCCACAGAAAGACGTTTTTTATAAGTGGTGAGTTACCGGTAAGTATTTTACTCTCCAAGTTATTCATGAATATATCGGCAATCAAAGGGCTAGTGGGAGCACCCATAGGTAAACCTTCTTTTTGTTGATATATTACATTATTAAATTGGAAATAGTTTTGACTTAGGCACATATTAAATAACGACGTGAGATCATTTATAAAGTCTTTAGATAAATTAGAAGTATTTAATAAGTCTGATATTAAACATTTACTTTCCCCAATGGGAACATTAGGGAACAAATTAACCACGTCAAACGATTTGTTCCCTAAACTTTTAATATATTGTTGTTTCATTTTGGTTTTACTTTCTATCTCCCTCTGTATGTATATATAATGACACATTTTGTATTATTGATTAGTTTAATTTTGTACCCTGACGATGCTCGAGTGTAGCGAAACCGGTCGGTCTTAAAATTAATAAAAATTCGTGGTTTTAAACAAAAAATATTGTTTTTATTTCATTAATCTTTTCTTGCGGCCATTTATCTCACACGATAATCAATTTCTTTAATGTATGTATATTGATAAATATCCTAAAATCAACTTGAGGTTAATTTAGTCTGGTTTTAACGATCAATTATAACAGAGAGCGGTACTTAATAGAATAAGAATATGATTGTTGGTTTGTTATTAGGTGGTTAAAGTATGTCAAACTTATTAATATCGGTCATTTGCTGTATCTTCTAATCTTTAACTGCCCTTAAATTGTGCCAGTGGTTACGTCATTGATGCCATTGACAATTGCTAATTGATCGTTTACACAGTCAATTGAAGCAATTTACACTGGCTAGAGAAATTCTGAAGGTAAATAACAAGTTTCTCAAAAAATAAACTTTTTTCGGGGTAAGCTGGCGAAATTTACAGGAATTTTTGGAAAAATGTATCAAATGTGCACTAACGACCAAAAATACTAAAATATGCATTATGTGATATGCATATGTACAAGTTTACAGTTTTATTTTCAAGTACAAGTATATTGTCTTTATTGTGAATGTTGCTTAGGAGAATCACAATGTACATCAATTGATTTTTATTATAATAGCATTGAATATATAATTGTATAGATTTCCCAGAGAGAGGTTGTATATGACGCCATCGTTCTAGTATCTTCTGTCTTTTTCGTTTTGATTTAAGACGTGTGAGAAGGAAGGGAACCACACCTCTCGCTGGGACTACTACATTACTAACTTGCTTTTGTGATAATATTTGTAATATTTTGTAATTTTTATCTTATTTAAGCCGCAACTTATGTATTTATTAATATAATTTCATATTCCAGCTTTAAGATTTTGTGCTGTTGTTACAAAATTGAAATATTGTAAGGACAAGGTTTTTAAAAAAAAATTTAGGATTTCATTTTATACGTTTTTTAATAATTGTTTACATCTATAATCTGCCTTATAATGTTGAATGATGAATTTGATCCCATTGAGTTGAAATGTTGTTGGTTTGGAAAGAGAAACAGAGGTGGCTCACAGACGGGATAGGCTGACTAACTAAATGGGTAAGATTAGCAAAAAAAATTGTAAGCGTGTTCATTGGAAAGCTTGTTCATAGCGGATGCCAGAAGGCTAATGAAGAAGAAAAAGAATGTAGGTACATACATGGTTGGGGTGTTGCACATAAATTTAAACACAACATTGTCATCAAGTGTTCAATTAACGCCATTTTGTTTGTTTGTTTCGCGTTAAACGACGATTCTATTTCCATTTCAACCTTCTATCCAATTATTATCAACTTACAAGCATGACAATATGACAGTTGTGCGTTTCGCTGATCATAAATTGTTCAAAAGCTGAAAGCGACCTGGAATCTGCCTTTAACGCGGAGCTTTCAAATGTAAAAAAAAAGCAAAATGGCACTGATTCATTTGATTACAACATCTGAACTTCGAAACCCCAACTAACCTATGTGTTACTCTTGCCTTTAATATAAGTGAATATTATTACCTAAGAGCTTATTTGAAAACAGTTCAATAATATTAAATAATGTTTCAAGATGGCTAAAGAATATTTTTATTCAGCACTTCATTCTAGATTAAGAATAAAGGTCAGAAACTATTAAGTAAATAATTTTATGTACAGTACTTACATAGTATTAATGTCTAGACTAAAAATTGCCTTATTAGCGTTAGACTGTGTACTTATTTATCAATGTTAATTATAAACTTGCACAATTTACCTTAAAAGCCCAATTTATAATCGATGCTTATGTATTTTTAATAATGTACGAGTATATTTTAAGACCCCTACATACAACTGGTTTGCCCAGTAGTTTATCTATGGTTTTCACGAAAAAAATGTGGGTAGGGATCGAACAGTAGACGTGGGACAGTAGGATGGCCAAGCCTTTCGATGCTGTGGCTTCAGTTAGTACCTGGGGTGGCTAGCCATCGGTAGACCCCTTCACATTGTATTGCTAAATTTGAGGAAGATAATAAATAGTATAAATAACTGCAATTGTGTGCTAATAACAGTGCCTCACCAACTAAGGGCTGTGGTCCCCAGGATCATTAAATAATTACAAACCTAAGTAAATAGTAGAAATCTACCTGTGTTTATTAATTATTTTTGCGCTGACCGATAATAGTTCTGCATTTCGCAATGTTTAGTTTTTTCGTTTTTATAATTTGATGGGTTAGAGGAATCGATTGAAGAATTGTTCGGTCAGTGGCTGAGTTGACATTGTGTTTGGGTGCCACCCAGGCGTAATGTGTTCAATTCCTCGGCTCGCTAAGTCCTTCATCACAACACAAGCAATATTTTCCGCTTATTGTGGTGATAGTAGGAGATTTTCAAATATTGTCAGATTATTCGTAACCCGGGAATCTTTGTCAATTTAATAATAATAAGTTTTAAAATTAAATCAAATTGAAGTAGAATTTAATGAAATTCGTTTTGCATAAACTCTCAGTTCATAGATGGCACTAATTTAATTATTTTAGCAAGCTATGTTTCAAAATATTAAGACGAATTGTTTGTTTGCACCTATACACAGTGGCGGCACGTGACTTTGGGTATTTTAGAGTGCTAATATTACAAAAATTGGCATTGTTGATGTTGTAACTGAAAACGATTATAATTTTTTTTTTCGAAATCCGGAAATCCGGCCAAACTGAGATTTCCTGAAAAACTTCATACAAAAAATCCATTTTTTTTTAAATATAAAAAAATCATCTTCAGCTACAACGACATCAATAATGCCATTTTTTGTAATATTAGCACTCTAGAACACCCAAAATACACGAGCCCCCACTGCCTGTACATACTTTCTATGAATATGAATAAATATTTTTGTCAGTTCTTTCAACAAAGGTATAAAAATATATATTGTATTCAATCACCGATACAATATTGTATTTGTTCTTGAAAGAATTGAGTTTGTATAGGGTTTTATCCTAAAATAATTTTATTAGCGGCATCTACGAGATAGCAAATTGTGAATTATTTTGAGTATACCTATCATGATTTTATAGCTCTCTTAGTTGAAGTGTTCCATTATTTTTTATTTTTGTATTTTTTTATCAAGCCTTGAAACTTTTTTTTTGTTTTTTTGAATTCTGTAATTAAATTTAAAACTTTAAGAATTATGACTCCTACTTATGTTTAAATATTACAAATTGCTTCAAGCTTTATTATGTATGGTTTAATTGGTTGTGGTACATACCTCTTTACCTCTGCATTCAGGATTGGCATTATGTTATGGCTGTTGACTTAATATGCCTTTATTCTAGCTTTAGACTGATTTATTTACTTGTAATTGATTAGAAATAAAAAAAATGTTTTTGCACCATTAAAGTTTTATCTCGTTGAAGGTTTTGTTATTCAGTGAAAAATTCTGTCGCTAATTTTTTTGGGGTTTTACGTAAACACAAAAAAAAAAAAAAGTACTTAAAATTATTTATAAACTGCTCATTCGTAGATGGCGCTAATTTAATTATCTTTGAAAAAAAACTGTTTGCAAGTTATGCTTCAAAATATTAAGATAAATTGTTCGTTTGCGCCTGTACATACCGCATATGAATAAATAATTTTGCCCCTATAAAAACTCAATTATTTCAAGAAAGGCACACAAATATAGTATTATATCGGGGATTTAACTCAATAAAAATAATACAATATCTTAATACTTTGAAACTCAAAAAATGTTTTTTCATAAAATTAATTAATTAGCGCCATCTATGAAAGAGCAGATTATGAAATCTTTTATGTATTCCCTTCGCTACGTACAGAAGGTACTTAGGGTTAAAAAGGAAAAGATAAAGGTTCTGTGGTCTATTTAACTCATCCCATCTGAAGTTATTTTGACTGAAACTGACCACAGCATCTGAAATAATTACTGTGCTGAACTTATTGATGTAATAAAAATGACATTACTTTTTGTTTTTGTAATGTTTTAAAACAAATTTATTTTTTAATATAAGGCAAATTAAAATAAAAAAAAATATCTAAGATGGCAATGTACACTACAATTTATGTAAAAATAAACATTTTGTCGAGAGACGTAAATTATGGTGGCTCGGAGGGAAGGCCTTCTAAGATAGCCGCCCAAAATTAAGACCTTGTGGCGGCTCGGATGGAATGGGTTAAGGAAAGAAATGTTCTGTGAAGGAAAAAGGTATGAAAGTCGGGTAGGAGTCTGGAGGTGACAAATGTATGAATCCATCCCTCCCACTGTGGTGCAAGGCTTGATATGGGTCGAGAGAGCCTGGCTGGAGAGGTTAAAGGCTCTCCTTCAACCGGCCTCTCCTGATCCGGCCCGCAATGCAGTTTGTCTGATTCTGTGGTTAGTCATTATGTCAATGTAATTTCATTTTAAACTTTTATATGACCCTGGTTGTTTTAAACAAAACATAGGAAAAACTATAATAAATATGAATATTTAATATTAACTATCACAGGGCTCTACCCTTGTGGGTCTTCGGGAACCAAGGAAGGGTGGAGAGGAGTGATGAGGTCCTGTATCCTAATAGGGCCTTCGGGGAACCAAGGAGGAGTGGAGAGGAGAGATGAGGCCCTCTTCCCTCGTGGGGCCTTCAGGGAACCAAGGGGGAGTTGAGTGGAGAGATGAGCCCTGGGAAGACACATTGTGGAACCAGAAGACATAGTCTCATATTCAACGACAACCCTGGTGAACTTTATCAAAGGGACCGGGTGTCTGTTCAAGGAATGAGGTAAAATGGGAGATAGATAGATACTATGGCCTGAGTGCTCACGGGAATTATATGCAAACCGTCTCCGCTCTATAATAAAAAATAAAACTACAAAAATAACTCGTTTTTTATTTTATTTTGTAGACTGGCTGCCTTCTGCAGAACTAAGCTCATGACCTTAGCTGTCATAGTTAGTAATGTTTTACAAAAAAACCATCCGGTGACTTCTACAAAATTAGAGCAGTAAAAGGTTAGGTAATTATTTCTCTAACCGCCGCACTTTTAGGCACAGATTATGGAAATTACACTTCATTCAATAATAATTACTACAAGAAACAATTATTTACATGCACAAAGTAGGATATTAGGTTCTTAGTTTAGGTTAATTGAGTAATATATTTAGGTTGAAACAAAAGTATCGCAAGCAGGGGCGTCGCCAGCTTCAGCCAGGTAGAAGTCCGGCTCGATTGAGACGATGTGTTACGTCTGTATATGACACTAAACTTGTCACATTTATTTGCATTTATTATAAGAAATGACAGATTTGTTGTTTTGGTGCCAGTACTGCCAGTTATTAACGTCAGTTTTAGTCTTTTTCTTCCTATATTTTTTTGTTCAACAATTTGTCTTCGCCAATTATCGCAAGTGTGATTACATACAAAAGAAATCCTAAAATGACGACAAAGTTATCGTTTTAGAAGGTGAACTTTTATTGAATAAAAATGTTATTATAATGCTTCATTTACCATCTATCCTGACGTAAATCGTCGTTTCTTGTAGTAATTAAGTTGAAACGAAAAGTAATTTATATAATATGTACCAAACTTTAAAGAATTCAAATACACAACTGCAAAAGTAGATGTACTGACTGATTACTTTAATTAAAAATAATAATTAAACAAAAAAACTGACATGAAGCACAGCTTAAACCAGAGAACATACAAAAGGACATCATTGTGATAATGTAATATTACAATACTTGTGTCTTGCATGTATGCATTTGGTCTGACGTGTCAGTTACCTATACTTTTTTTAACAAAAAATAATAAAATCGAAAAAAAATGGATATAATATTTGGGTGTCAATGAACGTAACATAACTGGAATGGTTGTTATAGAGTCAAATTCTCAAATCTTTTACGTTATTTGAATCGAAGGCATGAACCTAAAAAGCCCCCAGAGAGAGCTATTCAAGAACAATTTGAAGCCGCGAGGTAATGGGGAATATATTATATGAAAAATGTCAAATACTACTTAATGTTTTTAATGACATATCTCATTCGTTGTCTCATCAAATACCAAAAAAACGTAGTTATAAGTGCATTAACAACACAAAAATAAAATTGTGAAACAGTTCGTTATGAACCACTTTGCATACAAATCATTTCAAAAGTTCGTTATACAAGATGGCTACCAGGCAATTTCTCCTCCCCCTAGATTTGGCTTCAATGCTATTCATATAAAATAGCACTAATGCTCTGTCGCTTTTTAGGTCCATGTTTTAAGGAGTTGGTAAGCGGAGTTAGATAATTGACCAGGAAATTCTAGAGAAACAATGAAAAGTGAAAATGACACCAAAGCTAAAGTTCGCAAATTTTTAGTGAGACATGTAAAGTATTGCAAATAGATTTTCTTTTTCATAATTATTACCAATATTACGTATCTATCTACTTACCTACCTATAGGAACAATGTTGTTTTGTACAGAGATGAGAGATTGTTGAGAGATGAAAGCGCGCCGACTGCCGCTGAGCCAAGACCAAACTGCACCGACTATCAAAGCAACCAATGAAACAAAGGTGAGGCACCGTTGTGCATAGATGCGATTTACAATAATACAGACACTTGTGTGCGAGCTGTTTCATAAAATATATTCTAATATTGGTTCGTGGATATGATTCTATTCTATAGATTGAATATAGCAGCGTGCCTACATAAAAATACTTAAACATAGTGCACAAAGAAAGTAACATAAATGTCACAAAACGCGGGGCATGGGGGCGCATAATAATTTATAACGTTCTTCAAGCGGCTCGCATTATGAATGCAACACTGTGTTTACTCCGCGTCTAGGGGGCAGGGGTGGATTGCAGGCGGCATCATCCCCTCCCTCCAGCCTTCCAACCTCTGCCCTCCTTACCTGCCCTTGCATACTACCTCCTCCCCCCTTCCCCACCCCAAACAACCCACTCTGTAGTGGGGTGGGTCTTGTCTGGCGGAATTATAATTGTGTCGCAGGCAACGTGATCAAAATTAGATTTTTTTTTAATAAATTGGCAACTTTTCATTAAAATGTTTGAGAAAGTTCCTCGACAAAACAATAAATTGAAGAGAAAATAAACCTATCCAAAACTTAACCAAATGTATTATTTTATCATGTTCTGTATTTTCTGGTTACCGTCAAAAGGATTTCCTCGCGAATAATTAAATACTGTAAAAAACACGCCATTGTTTATAATTAGCATATTCGGTGTTATATTATTAAAATTTAAAAGATTGTTCTGTAAGTAGGTATCCTGTATTTAATTGATTAAATCATTAAAGTGATTGTTTTAAAGATTGTTCTCTAGGTATCCTGTATTTTATTAAATAAATGATTGATCTGTAGGTAGGTATAAGATTTTAAAGATAGTTCTGTGGGTTGGTATCCTGTATTTTATTGATTAAATGATTGAAGTGATTATTTTACAGATTGTTCTGTGGGTGGTATCCTGTATTTTATTGATTAAATGATTAAAGTGATTATTTTAAAGATTGTTCTGTAGGTAGGTGTACTGTATTTTTTTATTTTTTTATTTTTTATTTTTTTTATTTTTTTATTTTTTTTTATTTTAGCGACTATATAAAATAATTGTTACATACAAAATATAATGGTGAAATTAAGTATAAAATATTGTATTTCTTAGTCCTCCTCACTAGGGGGTCCTGTGCCGAGGCGGACTAAAGTTATTTAAATATGGTTTATTTGTCTTCTATGTCGTTTTTAGTGTCTTCTATGTCGTTTTTAGTGTCTTCTATATCGTTTTTAGTGTTTTCATTAGGGTTTTTTCATTGACCTCTTTCAGCCATATTTTTATTAATGATTTGTATTCATTAGGATTTTTTATTAGTTTTATGTCTTGGGGAAGGATGTTATGGAGTTTTGTTGCAAAGTATGTATAGTTTCTTTGTCCGAATGTGGTTTTATAACTTGGAATATTTTTTATATCATTTTTTTTCGATCTAGTGTTATGCATACACAGTCTAGTAGAGGATTTGTTATTTTTGAAGAGCTTCAATAATATATTTTTGGCATATATTTGCTGTACATTTGGTACGTCAAAGGAATTGAATATTTCAATTGAAGGCGTTCTAATTGGTACTTTCAATATGGTCTTTATGATTCCTTTTTGAATCGTATTCAGGTTGTGTAGGTACGTATGTGTAGCAGATCCCCATCCTATGATTCCATATTCAATTCGAGAATGACATAATGCGTAGTAGACCTTTTTCATATCCTTTTTATTTAATACGTTTCTTAGATTTTTAAAGAAATATATAAGGCTTGTGAGTTTTTCGGTAATACCTTTGATGTGTAGGTCCCATCTAAGATTTTCGTCGATTATTACTCCGAGATATTTTATGTTTTGTGTTTTTTCGATGACGGGGCAGAAACATTGTATATTATTTCCATGGCATTCGTGTAGTTTTAGTTCTAGTGATTTTATTGGTTGGCTCCTTGTGTTTATTGAAAATGTTATATATTTTGTTTTGCTTATATTAAGGGTAAGCGAGTTGATTTTAAGCCAATTTTGAAGTGCACTAAGCCCCTTTTCAGCCTCATTAAATGTATCCGTCCAATTTTCTTCTTGAAATAATAAAACAGTATCATCAGCAAAACTGATTATGTTTCCTTTAATGGTAAGGTTAGTTAAATCGTTGATATAGATAATGAATAGGATCGGCCCCAGTACACTTCCTTGAGGGACGCCATAGTTTAAAGATAGTAGTTTGCTCTTTTGTTTGCCAATTTGTACTTGTTGTTCTCGCCCTGTTATATATGACTCTAATAAGTTCATTGTTGTTTCGGCCATTCCTATTTTTTTTAGCTTAGTTAGTAATATTTTATGGTCTATTGTGTCAAAAGCTTTTTGAAGATCTATGAATAAAGCCAAACACTTTTTCCCTTCATCTATGTTTTTTATGGCTATGCTTGTTAGATTTTCTATGGCATCATTGGTGCTTAGATTTTCCCTAAAGCCATATTGGGATGGTGATAATAATTTGTTTTGTTCAAGAAAATGAACAATTTGCTTCTTCATTACAGTTTCCAAAATTTTTGAAAAGGAGCTTAATAGACTTATGGGTCGGTAGTTATATATATCCTTTTTGTTACCACTTTTATGTATAGATATAACTGTTGCTTTTTTAAGGCATGAGGGGAAAACATTTGTAGATATAGACAGATTGACCAAGTATGTCAAAGGGAAGGTCAGTTCATTTTGGAGTTGTTTTATTGTTTTATTTGAGATTATATCATTTCCCGATGATTTATTAACATTTGATTTAATCACTTTAACATTTGATTTAATCACTTTAACATATTGATTAAATGATTAAAGTGATTATTTTAAAGATTGTTCTGTGGGTTGGTATCCTGTATTTTATTGATTAAATGATTAAAGTGATTATTTTAAAGATTGTTCTGTTGGTAGGTGTCCTGTATTAGATTGATTAAATGATTGAAGTGAGTATTTTAAAGATTGTTCTGTAGGTAGGTGTCCTGTATGTTATTGATTAAATTATTAAAGTGATTATTTTAAAGATTGTTCTGTAGATAGGTGTCCTGTATTTTATTGATTAAATGATTAAAGTGATTATTTTAAAGATTGTTCTGTAGGTAGGTGTCCTGTATTTTATTGATTAAATGATTAAAGTGATTATTTTAAAGATTGTTCTGTAGGTAGGTGTCCTGTATTTTATTGATTAAATGATTAAAGTGATTATTTTAAAGTTTGTTCTGTAGGTAGGTGTCCTGTATTTTATTGATTAAATGATTAAAGTGATTATTTTAAAGTTTGTTCTGTAGGTAGGTGTCCTGTATTTTATTGATTAAATGATTAAAGTGATTATTTTAAACATTGTTCTGTAGGTAGGTTTCCTGTATTTTATTGATTAAATCATTAAAGTGATCGTTTTTTGGTAGGGGTACTCTTAAACTCTTTATCCTTAAAGGCGCCTACGGTGTTAGAAAATTCTGCACCGGTGCACTGTACTCGGTATCTGTACTATTCCACCTCTGCAATATTTGACGGCTTTTGAAGTAAGTCTACATGACGATATATCTTTGTTCTGTCTGAAAACAACGCCAACAAGTTTGGAAAATCAGACAGATTAACTTTCCCAGGGAGAGTGCATTTTCGTAATGTAGCGGATTCAATAATACAGTATCGCCCTATTTAAGACCACCATTCAGAATTGAAAAGTTGCTTGAAATGGCTTCATCCGTGTTTGGTGACCAGATCTGAATGCCCAGGTACTTCCCCACCTTCCTCTTCCCTATCTCCTTCCCTTCCCCACTACTCTTTAGCCTACCGCAGTTGGAGATGCCATGGTCTCATTGGCTCCAGACGGTTGAGGGAAGTTGGGACCCTTGTGCGGTATTCACATTAAAAAAAATGCAATGTAAAATTCCACACACAACAATAATACAAATTAATTCTTTCAGTAAGCGAAGTCTTCAGTAAGTTCACCAATTGTTTGTTTTGGGCACAGTTTTTAATTTCAGCAGGTAACATATTGAAACAACTGGGAATCATATAGTTTAACGTTCTTTGTCCATATATATTTGTATGCTTAGGTACAATAAGTCCTTCATTAAAGTTAAAACTAGTATTATGATTGTGTTCTAGCCTGTTTATATATAAGGGGTTATTTATGTGCTGAAATATAATTTTGTACCTCAGAATAATTGCTCTGACTGAAAGAATTTTTAAACTCTGATAGAAGTATGGAATATTATGCCTTTCTTTGTTAAAATTTTTTTCAGCTAATAATTTAATCAATGAATTTTGTACGGATTGAACATGGTCGATATTAATTTTACAGGAAAATCCCCAAGCTGTTATTCCATACCTTATAACAGATTCAGCTAGAGATAAATAAAGTGTTCTGCAGTTCTTTACTCATAAACTCCTGATAGAACTAACTTTTCTAGTAATTTTTAATTTCCACCGGTTTCAAACATTGCTGCTTACCAATCAGCAAACAAGTTGGTTGTTGCTTTCATTCAAACAATACATCAATATGAACAATATCACAATAAACATACCCAATAGATTTCTGTTCAACATCATAATATACTGACATTGCACAATCACATACCTTCCGATCCAATAATTCTGAATGTGTGTTCATATTTCTCCAGGGCAGTGATGCACAACCTTTTTAGTTGCGAGGGCCAATTAGCTATTGTAATGTTTTTTTTAATGTTTATACCGTACAAGGATCTCAATTGCCAGTAGCCAGTGCGTATACAATATCATAAAACAAAAATTTGACCTATCTAAGATATCGCATTTCATAATAATGTTATGTTAGACGCCATATGATAATTTATTATTTTTAAATAATCTGGGTTTTCAATATTTTTCCATCTTGCAGGTCAATCAGAAAATGTTGTAGATTTCGGCATTATGAAGTATGTGAAAGAACTTAAAAAATCATAATACATCTATATTTATTAATGAATGTATTTATATATATATTTATTTATTTATTTTTTGGTTTGACTGAAGATTGAACCTTCCTCTCCAGGGAATATAGTCAACTGCGCCAAATCCCGATTGGGTAAGACCGACATTTTTCTCGCATATTAACTGCTGTAATATCATCCAATTTCAGTGAAAAAATGACAGAATACATTGTCATCGACAACGACTCTATCTGACGAGTTTCAGCTCAATCAGATGACGGGAAGTGAGTTAATTTTCGCTAACAAGATTTGCATTCATTCATTACAAAAAAAAAACTAAAATCCATATAGATGTATTCAAAAATACTCAGTCTGCGTGTAACTCCGGTTCAATGAACTCTAGAACTTGAACTTGCTGTGAATCTAATTACATTTTAAAAATTGGAATTGATTGTGAGAACATTCAGACAACGGATAAAGTAAGTAGGTAGGGTTATTTTAATTAATTGCTGATTAATTCTGTACTTGAAATTTGTTTCATAATTGTTAAAAATTTTGACAGATGTCGTTATTTTTCAAGCTTAATAACGTTTGTTCATTGGATGAATTTCATTCATCCATTCTGAAACAAAAATAGTTTTTTTTTTCATTTTTAGCCGAACTCAGCTAGCAACAGTATTTTATTGAGCTTTGAAATCTGGAACAGCATAAAAATGATGTGTCATGGTTGAAAATATTATGGATAAGAAGATATTGGAGTGTGTGGAGTTCCAGATAAATAAAACGTTAATGATAACGAAACTTTTCTTTATAAGGCAAGTAAATTTTGAAAACCTTAAACGATCAAACACATCCCTAAAAGTTTGAAACATGAAACATTTACGCGTGGGAAAGCTCTGAGGGGCTGACGACAACAGCGTACATTGAATAGGTGACCTTTGCTGATATCGGCTGATGGGAATGTATTGGTTTCCTTTGAACGCAGATTTCTTCCCCACCTCGAGATAGGGATGCTGCGAAGAACGTTATTTCTAGATGTTAAACATTTATTATTTAACAAAAACACTGTTTCCACCATTTCCACTTGAATTTTATCATACAAATAAAAATATAATATTCATTGAAAAAGAAGATACTATTAACAAATTTAAACGACAAATGAATTAGAATAACACACACAGCAAATAAAAATTTAACCGTCACAACTTGGAATCCAACCCAGGATCTGTT
The DNA here is from genome assembly GCA_026573805.1 of Hesperophylax magnus. Lineage (NCBI taxonomy): Eukaryota > Metazoa > Arthropoda > Insecta > Trichoptera > Limnephilidae > Hesperophylax > Hesperophylax magnus. Next base: position 24,219,480 of record JAIUSX010000012.1, read on the forward strand.
ATCTTAACGGGACAGCGTCTTAACCACTCAACCATTGGGGCCTAGTTATAAAACGTGACATTTGTCGATCTCATTTTTCAAATTCAGAATTAACCAATATTATCTTTAAACTCATTTTTTATAATAATACTAGTTGCGCGTGTTTCTTTTACGTCCTACTGTTTAAAAAAGAATGTTTAAAAAAACGTGTTTTCACCTGTCACAGGTGACATCTATAGAATATAGGTATATAAAAACACACGCGTATTCGAACGCAACGTTGTGTTAAAATTTCAAAGCAATCAATGAACAACTTTCGCAGATTTAAGATTTTGAACAAACGAACATTTTTATTTATTATATAAATAAATATTATTCTGTTATATTCCATTATATCTTCATTGTCTAAATTACATAAATGTATTTCTTTTAGCTTAATTATTTTGCTTACCTTCACTAAACTTAAATTTTATTCTACACCACATTCACCAGAATATGTATATATTATCATTGAACATAATTAAGTACGTTTTATAATATTGTATAACTGTTAACAACATTCAATAATAATAAATTTGGCATTCTCAGACTATAAAAATATTAGCATTCGTTTTTTCTGCTACTGGCATTATACCTAGCTCTCTCATTAAAAAATTAGGCGTATTAGAACTATCAAAAAATTTATACATAAAAATGCGAAAATCAGTCATTTTAAATACATGTAGGAGATAACGAAAGATTTTTTAAATATTTATGTTGAGGGATCAGTAGGATTTATAGGCCTTGTTAGGAGTTCTACCGAGCCGAACCCTCTGATATGAAAATATCTGGAGTCGGTGAATTATTTTCCCATTTGATCTCTGTTGAGTTGACGTGTTGTTCTTGTATTGTTTTGTATTTATTTTGCTTATATAATGCACTTGCATAATGTTGATTGGCTAGATGATCATTTGTGGAAAAGTGTGTGGAAGGGTTTAGTTTTTCCTATGGGGAAGATTTAACCCGGACATAAAATCGGAAAAGATGTTTATTTTGTTGTTTATTTCAGCTGAACAGAGCGGTAAGTGCAATACACTGTCTGCCAAATAAATTACACGAACACTCCTTTTCCATCCACAAGCAAAAGTAAAAATCATAAAATGTTTTTAAACATAATTTGTATGTACTATAAATAAATAAATAAAATACCTAATAGTTTCAAAAAGTCAACTTCTATTAATGGAGTCAAATGGTCTACAATAATCGCCTCAAAATTTAAAATTAAATTTCTTATATTTTTAGATATTTCTGAAGTTCCACGACGCCCCGTGGAGATGTCCTCCATTGTCAATTGCAATAAGCAGACAGTAGAGATGTTTCAATAGATGTAAGTTAGGCTTTTATTTATGTTATAATAATATTATGAACATGATACTATTCACCTTGAGAAAGTGCCAGAATTCTGCGCTGTCCTTTGTTCAGAACGTCGAGTCATAGCGCTGAACGTCAATTGGAAAACGCAGACAGCAGAATACGTTTCAAAATCCTGCAAATGACATTTGATATCAGTTAGCCATTTTGATAATCATTTATTAATATATATTATAACATTATATCATGGGAAAACTCGTAAAACTCACTTTGCGACTGGTGAAGTTCATTTTCGATCTCACAGCATCGTCAATTGGAAAACGCAGACAGCAGAATACGTTTCAAAATCCTGCAAATGACATTTGATATCAGTTAGCCATTTTGATAATCATTTATTAATATATATTATAACATTATATTATGGGAAAACTCGTAAAACTCACTTTGCCACTGGTGAAGTTCATTTTCGATCTCACAGCATCGTCAATTGGAAAACGCAGACAGCAGAATACGTTTCAATATCCTGCAAATGACATTTTTAAATCATTATTTGATATTTGTATTTTTTACAATAGATACACAATTTGTACATGTTATACAGTTTTATAAAGGAAAATAAAAGAGTATTTCCTCACCATAAAGAGACAAGGCTCTTGCGTTTGGTGAGGATTGCTTTAATTTGCATTACCTACAAATTTTTTTCTTGACAATATTTTATACCACTGGTATCACTGCTAGAGCAGTAGCTGCTAATCGTGACTGGCATAATTCATTCTGTATCTAGCGTCATAACCCCGCGATCGACTACTCCCCACCGTCGTTACACCGCGAGTTCCGTGTGAATCCTCTCTAAAAATTATTCTCGCAATAAATCGTTAGTAAATTCGAAAGTTTTAATCAAATCTCCACAGTAACAACTGAACACCGATTTAAAGATTAGGAAGTTCTGTAAATCGCGAGGTTATATTCCAACCTCTCTGATGACAATAAACTTTTCTACATTGGTGACCCGACGCGATTTCTACAGTATCAACAATATCAATATGAGCAAACAGCTGTTATTATTATCGTAAGTATGTTTAGTTTTACCGAAGATTGCATCCCACACTAAAGAAAGGATATTGCATAAAACGAAATTCCTTATCAGTTATCATGATTATGTATCATTTTAAAATTGAACCAAGTATAAAAGTTTTTACATTTCAATAGATTTATCATTTAAAAAAGTCATAATTTTGTTTTAACAATGGGAAAATGAATTAATTATTTTCTTAGTGGCTTGCCATAATTATATCATAACCCCTTCAACACATCTCTACCGGTTTCAGAATTTTAAAACTAACTTAGATACAAAATACTGACAACTATATATAAATATTTAAGGGCTGGAGTAGGAGGTGAACAAAGGGAAGGGCTTATAATATATTATAATATTTATCAAAAATAGTTTGAGGTCAGAATGGCGTCATGGTGAAAGACCACAAATCAGAAGCGAAACATTGCTTGAAATGGCTTTAGCTGCTTTGGGTTACCAGATCTAAATAGCCAGGTAAGTACTGGCACTTCCAAAGCTTCGTCTATCCCATATCAATAATACAATTGCGTTCACCTTAGTAATTGTGGTTTTTCGCCTAATTTTGATAAACTTATCTTATATTTAATTTATTTGTGCTGAATTCCATTTGCATCCCTTAATTTTTCACCCAGTCTTCTCCACCACCTCCCAGACCTTGTGACCCTGCCTCCTTCACTCCCTCCACCATCATGTCTCACCCCAAACCGCGCGTTTTCCATTAAATCTGCATTAATTGAGTTAGGGGCTATTTACTTAGTTATTTAGCTGGCCGGATCCGAACGGGGAAATTGAGTCGGTGTTTGGACCATAAATCTATGAAAATCCTATTACCTTATTACCTTACTTGGCTTTTAGACATGTTGCCGTAAAGTGAGGATATCCATCGGACAAACTGATGGTTTGAAAATGTTAGATTTAAATGAGGTTTAGAGATATAAAAAAATTGGATCCAAGAAAAAATACGGAATATTAAAAGTATTGCATGATTTGTGAAGGTAAAAGTTTTTACAAAATATTTTATAATAAGGCCGTGTCTGAGGTACGAAATTTCCACTAGAAGTAAAAAATATTCTGTACCTAAAAGTGTAATACAGGATCGACCCTTAAAAATCGCTTGGCGAAAATAATTAATCGAATGGAAGATAAGAAATAGGGGAGAACTGTCATAATATAGTAAGCTTCCGTAGATGCTTAAGGCTCCGTAGTAAGAGTTCAAAGATGGTTTGAAAGGGAGATATGTAAATACGAATGTTAGAAGGAGCGCGCTAATATAAAAACGATAATAATTAAGCATAAATGAAGAAAATATTTAATAAAACACGACTCATTTGAAATAGAGAAAAAATCTCTTGCTTAAAATGCTTTAGTTGCATTTAAAGATACACTGTTAATTTTTTCATGCCTATAACATATTAAATAACAGAACAACATGTATTTTTAATAACTTTTGGAGCTCACTTTGGGATTATTTTCTATCGAAGGAATTTCATATAATTAACGTTTCGGCATAACAAATATATAGATATTATCTTCAAAGGTAATATCTACACATTTGTAAGCACTTTAGTAAGCTTCCGCGGATGCTTGAGCACTTTAGTAAGCCTCCGCGGATGCTTGAGCACGTTAGTAAGCTTCCGCGGATGCTTGAATACTTTAGTAAGCTTCCGCGGATGCTTGAATACTTTAGTAAGCTTCCGCGGATGCTTGAGCACTTTAGTAAGCCTCCGCGGATGCTTGAGCACTTTAGTAAGCTTCCGCGGATGCTTGAATACTTTAGTAAGCTTCCGCGGATGCTTGAATACTTTAGTAAGCTTCCGCGGATGCTTGAGCACTTTAGTAAGCTTCCGTGGATGCTTGAGCACTTTAGTAAGCTTCCGCGGATGCTTGAGCACTTTAGTAAGCTTCCGCGGATGCCTGAGCACTTTAGTAAGCTTCCGCGGATGCTTGAGCACTTTAGTAAGCTTCCGCGAATGCTTGAGCACTTTAGTAAGCTTCCGCGGATGCTTGAATACTTTAGTAAGCCGGGTTTAGAGCATCAGGAATTTCTCCTCCCAATCCTGAGAGAGTTCTTCGGAAAATTCCTCACAGAGAAGAGACAAGTCTGAAGCGAGTGGCATAGACTATTCATGGACATAACCTTTACATCTCTACTGGAAGGTGCTAGAACAACTAATTATAGTATAAAATCACGACGTCTGTTAAAAATTAAACAAAAGAAAAACAAAATTATTGTAATTATAAAATAAAATTATAGGTATCTGTTTTATCGCTTGTCTGAACGATTTGTTCCACTTTTGAAAATGACGTTTTTAAATTCATAGCAATTCCCAGGCCTAAAGTTCATTGATTTCCACGTGAAAACAACTCCTTCATTGAAACCTTGAGAGTAGGTACATATCTAGCACATATACTCCTTTGTGATTTTCACATCACTGCGCACTTTTGTTTTTTTATTGAATTGGAATTTTTACATTTTTATTTGAACTAAAGGTCACAAAGTTAACATTTACGTAATTTATATCAAATGTTCTGTTTGTTTGTTGTGTCAAATGTCACAGGTAACATTGTTATCTATATATATTTGCGCTCGTGCGTTGAATCAAAGGGTGAAAATGATAAAATCTAGACATCATACAGGATGTAACTTCAAGTACCTGAAGGATTTTAGCGATTTCTGAGAATATTTGGAATTTAAAAGTAAATGTAATTTTGCCGTCCGATGATATTTTATTTTAATTAAAATATTTTAATTAAATTACTAATGCGTCCAACTGCAGTAAAATATTGGCAATAACAACAGCATATTGAATAGGTATACAACCCTGTGGGTTTTGGTTGGGCTTCGCCCAGTTTATGTGATACTAACAATACAACAATAATAACAACCCAACCTAACCTAACCTAACCAATCATTTTATTATATACATAGACAACATGTAAATTTTATTATACATATAAGTACATGTCAGATTAGAGATTTGTTGGCTAATTTTACAATCAACGAAGTGTTTCTAGCATTCGACTGCATTTTTTACACGTGTTTAACCGGTGTGCTCGCTGTCTCGTACTCCCCTATACACGCGCCTATGCATGTTTTTGCACTGTGATGAACTTGCCCTGGGATAATTTTTTTTGTTTATTGATTTATTACGGTTAGAAAGAATTTTTCAGTTGATTTCACGAAGTAGGGGTTTACCAGATGTTGGATAGCTGTTTTAGAAACAAGTGTTTAGATTTATTAGGGTAGAGAAAAAAAATAGGAACATGCACTGTATCGTCAGAGACCTCCGTGATGGTGGTTTGAATTCTTAGATTTTATTCAGTGGAGTAGCGGATTTGCCAGTGTAGGGGGCGGATAGAAAAAAACCCTAACAAGATCAATAAGAAACAATTCAACTAGGTTGAGCAATGCTACTAAGTGAATTTCTAAGTAGGAAATACGCCGTTAATATAGTTACGTAATTTTTCTAAGGATTTAGACGAATTATAATTATGAATAGCGAGGTAAATAACATTTTAACGGGACGAGTTTGGAATTTGCCTAAGTAAATTAAAATCCTGCAAGAAGATTTAAAAATAAAACTTATAAATAAAAGATATTTAATACATCCTAGACCGTGTTGATAATTGTAAGCCGAGCTAAAATGCTGGTAGGCCAACACGCCACTGGACTGGAAGGGTCAAGTTTCATCCTTTGAACAAAGAATTGGACAGTTTACTTGAGAAGTAACAATTTATTGGTTTTGAAACGATTTAAATTAATGTGACGGGTTCTAGAGCTCTTTTAGTCTTAGAGTCTTTTAGTGCGTTTCTGTCCTTGAATACACGAAATTTCGAGAATTCAAAAGACATAAATTAGATATCGCATATGGCGAAAGGCGGGGTTGGTTTGGGAAGGGAGTCTGGATTTGAAAGCGCGGGGAGACAGTCGGGACAGTTAGCGTGGGAGAACGGGAGAAGGAAGTCGATAGTCGTGGTTAGAAAGAGCGGTTCAAGATAGTCAGGTTTTGAAAACGTTGGGAGGCGGTCAAATAGAGTCAAGGGGGTCAGGGGTTCAGGGTTTGGGAGACGGTCAAGTATAGCTAGCGTCGGTCAACGTTGTAATATGGTCAAGGCGATTAAAAGCTACGAAACGCGTCAACAAGAATTCATCGTCGAAACACGAACACGGCTAAAGTCATTTAGTGTAGAAGGAGTGGTTTTTCTAACAGCATGGGTTTTGCTGCATGTGAGTGTGGTTGGTTTTTATAATTGTTTGGATTGCACAAGGAATCGAAATTAGTAAGTCTCATTATAATCTAATTACTAACCCTTATTTTCCTTTCTGTAAACCAAATGATTCAATTTTGTTTTGAAGTGGGAGTATTTAACCTGAATACTATAGGTAATTGTGTTAAAATCTTCAACAGAAGAATTGAGTTCGGACCCTTTTAGCAAGAGGGGCCATAAATCACCTATTGTGTTAAGGCCGCCTGGGCACTGGTTAGTTTTAACACTTTAGATTATCGAACAATGCGCATTATTTGGGTTATGAGTTAGACTAATTTTGCAATTTAGAATGATTTAATAACTCTCCAGCGTCAAAATTTAGCATCCATATTTAACGTCAAAATTTATAAAATACAAACCATTGTATTTATGCGGTGGTTTTATAGTCCGGCGAACGGTTATTAGTCGAAGCAATCAGATACCTATAGGCGGAGTGGTAACGAATGGAACGGTTAATTATATGCTTCAATGCCTGTTATTTGACAATGAGTTATCGTATCCTCCTTGGGAATTCAACTTATTCTTCACGGAATTCATAGAATATATTTAATTAAATATAATTTATTCAAACATCACTCTCACTTAGCCGTGTGCCGCGAGCGCACCATTATTTCAACTATTAGAGCCACGTGCGTATACCTACGTACCACTAATACCTACTTCCAAGTTCGTTTTACGAACTCTGTGAAGGCTACGGTGTATTGTAGTTATTACAGGGGTTTCTCTGTTAGCATATAATTTTCATTCATTTTTGAATCGGGATAACGCAGCGAATTGAAGCTAGCCGCCGAGAGAATGCATCTGTCTGGCATTCCTATCCTGTCAAGTGAGATTTTCATACACATAAGTTAGGCGTTTGAATTGTTAGGCATAGAAATTTGTAATTGGCTTGCCTAATAGGGACTTTTGTGTTTGCAAAGTCGATAACCCTGGGTACCGAGATAACGTCTATTTCAGTAGAGCAGCGCCGGCTTTTCCCCTGCTATTGGTGTGGTTGAGTTATTCCCGTAAAAGCATCGGTTTCTGTCGAAGGTGTTGGAGGACCAGCCTTAGATAGTTACCCTGGATAGACCCCTGTTTCGAGTATTTTCAGCTGGTGAGAGGACGCTTTCACGGAGTTCCAATCGAAGGGAACGAAGATTGCTAATGGGCTTTCCTACTTGAGTCAGCTTGGTAGACGAAGGAACAAAGCGGATAATGGCTATGCTATTCTTTTCTGACGTATGGGGAGGATTTTCTCACTGACAGAACGATGGGATCGTGACGAATATGAGGTTGTTTCGGCGATTTCTGACGTCCTTCCTGTCAAATTCAATAAATACTTACCCCACTATAGGAGGAGAAGTCATCCAGAATTAGGTTAGAAATTGACTCCGACTGAAACCGTTTGAGCTGACGGAGATCGGATGATTTCAAATTCACGACCTGATGATTCCAGTATCCCTGATCCTTAGCGCCGGAAGTCGAGGATATCATTTTCTACCATTATTTGATATTTTAAGCGAGCGGAGGGTGACAAACGATAGAGCGAATGACCATGACTTTAAAGTGGGGTAAAATCTCCTGTCTCGGAAACATTCGTTATGTCGGATGGACACCCCCATTCAAATTAAATATTGAAATGACTATTTTGAGTGTGGACGAAAGACTTGAAGTATGTTCTGTATTGCACATACGACAAACATGTGTCATTACCTCTACTGGAACGAGAAGCTGTATAGACTGGAGCCAGGAGCTATTTGGAGTAACGTGACTGCAGAGGCGAAGTCGAACAAACTGAAGCTGAATTCATCATTATTCTTACGAGCGTAAACCAGAGGGGTGTTCACGGGACTTCCGAACTCCTGACGTTGCTGATGCAAACCACTTCAGTATATGTTTATGTTTGAGGTTAGTAGAGTGGACTCCTAACTTTCAGCATGCTGGCGAAGCTTAACTCATCATTGATTTGGGGGAGGTTGACGCGACCTAAACCTCGCGCTACCCACGTGACCCAAATGGTTCCTGACATCAGGCTATCATGCCCACCGAACCGGAGCAGCTCCTTATACCTAACGGTATAAGATGAATCTTCATCAATCATCATCATCATCAACATCATCATTTACCACCAAGGACCCACATCCCACCTTCATCACTCTCCGGCAGGAGGCAAAACATGTCATTATTTCATCTGTCGCTGAGCGATATTCAATTAATTTCTGGAGGTGTTGGGATTGAACCATCAATTTGGCTGCTCTCGAGCTGGTCACGTTGATGGATGGGATTTGGAAGGAGACCAATCGTAGCAACACATGTTTTGTCTCTAGCTATTCCCAAAAATACCTACTCATAGAAATAACTCACAAAACTAACAATCCATAGCCAAATCACTAACCTAGAATCTTGTGCATCTTGAATTGAATTGTCTATAGAGAATTTCGTGTACCTACTTGTATTTAATTGTCCCATTATATTAGCACATCAACGACTGCAGTAACCGGAAACGTTATGGCGAGCAAACAAGGTAGGAAAAGGTAGTTAAAATCAGGATAGTCGGTCGTTGTCGTATTTTCAAACCATACAAAATGTAACACGCCTCATCTAAAAAGAACCAAAGTTACCACAACCAATTAAAAGGATCCTTCAATGAATTAATCCCTGTCGAAACAAAAAATGACACAACGTGACATATTAATTCGTTAAGATTGAAGGGTTGATGTACCGCGAGAAGCTGCAAACCGGACGCTAGAGATCATTACTTTTCACGAAGTGAGAAAATAGAGTCAGCGAGGACCAGCGATCCGTTTTGCGCGGGAGAGGGGTATTTACCGACATTTATACCCGAGTAAAACATTAAAATCAGACGGAAGAATTTATATTAATTCGAATTTTGAAAGAAAAATAAGGGCGGACTTAAAAAACATCACAGCACCCACCCTCCACATATTAAAATCAGGTCAGTTGCATCTTCCGAGAAATGGGCAAAAATTATATATATTGGAATGGATTGTAAAAATAAATTCCTAGTGCGGCCATGCGCCTGACACTTTTCAAGCAATAAATCAAAACCCCCATCGAGAGTCTGAGGTCTAATAAAAAGTTGTAATTTCAGAAAATATAATATAAAATTAAATATTATATTTACGATAAATTTACGAAAATTATTTTTTTTATGAATAGCAAAATCTCAATTGGGCCGCAAAAAATCTTGAATTTGGGCACCCATAATTTGAACCAATGACTGATAGCAATTCGGGACTATCTATTTTATTATTTAGCAGATCGTGTAGCAACAACAGATCTAACAGAAGAGTTGATAGAATCGTTATGCGGAAGTGCCCTTTGCATGGAATAAGCTAAAACTATTTTAATGTTTGCTTTATTTAATTTATGTATTATTTACGTTGTTAGCTGTAAAAATATCGCCAAACTAAAACTAAACATTGTCGTAGCATAAGATATTTATGTCTTCTTCTGTATTCCTCCAATTGCGTGTTGGCCATCATCAGGACAATTTTCACTCTGCATGACTTTAGCTGCGTTTGGTGGCCAAATCTGAATAGTCAGGTAGTTCCCGACCTTCTTGCTCCCCCTCCCCACCCCAAACGTGCAATAAACATTAGTTCTACAGCACCCGCGGGCAATTTTAAATAAAATAAAAATATCAGCATGATATTGAAAATTGAAGCCGAAAATTAATTTTCAATTTGTGTTAAGCTAATATTTTAACTTTATATTTCAAAATACGAACATGATTGGTAGCTATACAGTCCGTCAAGAAAGTATAGAAAAAATCGAGGGCTTGCACAAAATAATTGAAGTGTTAAAAAAAAAAAAAAGTTTTTATTTAAAAAAAATTTACGTATACAAGAAATCACATATTATATTAAGAGTTAAATTGAAAAAAAAATTCGGAAGAAACGTGCCTGAATTACACCTGCCGAGCGAACTGCTGATGTGATCAGTAAAGTCAGTACTCGGCCTAGTAGCGGGCGAGTGATTCAAGCGAAACTGTGGAAGCCGAATGACTCGGTCGATTAAGTACCCCTTCCGCCTGCATAGTCAACTCGTCGCTGAACTTGCTCTCCACTCGGTCAGTGCGATCAGCCGAGTCAGTCAGAGAAAGAAACAATTAAAAAAATTAGAATTTTTTAGGAGTGTGTGATGTGCGTTATTGTAAAACTGTTGTAATTTTTCTATTTTTCCTTTATCGCGAAACCATGTTAACTGCACTTTAAACTAATCCCAATGAACTGACTCGTCACTTTTACATGTGATCGCCTATAGTCTCCAATAAGTTGCTCGGCCGAGTTACAAAGCGAGTGACTTAGCCGAGCACTCGGCAGGTGTAATTCGGCCTTTAGCAATAAAAACGCAAAAAAAATTGAGTTACACTTTTTTTCCTGTCCTATATCACACTGTCATTTTTGGTAGTCAATCATACTCTCTCATTTGAATCTACTACAATATGTTCTAAAATCAGTAGTGAAAATTTTTAGTTTTATTTTTATACAATTTCTAGAATTTCGTGACATACTGTATCTGCCGTATTAATTCTATCAAATATATCCCGCCCATCAATTACGTAGTTCGACATGTTAATTAATTACTTTGACGAACAAACCCCTAATCGTGTAACACCACAAAAACCTCCCAGGGGAAAGCAATTTCATGTTAAAATATTGTGTTTACTTTTCAATATGGGTGAATTGCCTTTTCTCAATTTCCAAAGTAATTTATTTTTAGCTGTCAAGAACAGGTTTGAAATTGAACTATACTTACATGGCAGATGTAGGACATTTTAACGTATTCGATATGCTTAGTTTTTCGTGATAAAATGATCGTTTACGTCAAAATATGACAGCCCTCCGCACATAAATAAAAAAGAGGGTATGTTTATAGAATATTTGAAGCCTGAAAACTGTGAACGGGTGTTCTACTCGTGTACGTCAAGTTTCACGCACGTGCAACGGTACACCGGGGATCAATGCTGCTAGCTCCTTATAACAGGTTCTATTAAAATACGTGTAGAACAGACCCAGCAAACATTGTGTCTGTGCATTGGAGATGGCAATCGGTCTGTTAACAATGGATTTTCAATCAGACGGACCGACCTCCATTGCACAGAATCAAGTAGATTTATCAAGTATTGTGGGGCTCCAGCCCAGAGGTGGCTCCTTGTTGTGCGTGCTAGAGTTTTTATAGGGTTAGCAGCTGGTTACTATTGAAGAACCTTCTAGCCCTATACAAGACGCCCAGTTTCTTGGAAGCCAGATTTACTCGGTCTTCTATATTATAGCTCAACAATTGACTTTACACCGCTACTTCACGGGATTAGAATGAAGATAATTGACTCCCATAGTAGACTCCCACACAAAAATAATTCATGTTTTTTGGCAATCTTGTTAAATATTTGAATTTGGAATTTGTTGATTTAATACCGACCCGAGTGGGATTGACCTTACTGTTAAACGAAAAAACCGAGGTACGTATGACGTCACGCGTACCCTGTCAGATTTCGATCGTTTTAGCGGGCTTTGAAAAAAACAAACTTATTCAATCATTTTTTGTACATAATTTACAGTTATTAAAGAAATACTGGTATTTAATTTAAAAGTTGAACTTTAATAGTTAAAGTCTCTTGACTATTATTTCGCCATCACAATAATTCATCGAATAATAATTAATGTTATAAAACGTTACCTACAATAATTATTACTTATAAATAAATAAAAGAATCTTTCACGAAATAAATGGAAACAGGTGAAACGAATTAAAATTACTTGGATTTTCAATAATATCTGAAAGTGTTCCATTTAAAAATGTTAATATACCAAAATTAATTTGTTTGGTATACGATATTGTAAATTTACATGCAAAACAAAATAAATAAATTTCGTCACGCTTGGACTATTTGCGATAAAATTTTAGGGTGTGAGGTTAGATGAAGATTGGAGGTAGAGAAATGATGAAATAAATAGAATAATATTATGGAACAGAAGAGGAAGAGAATACTTATTATTAGTTTAATCAGAAAAACCTTGTACCGTGAACACAAAACAATAGAATTTAGATTTGCTGGAGACGAACGGATATGTAAATTTGGAATTAACATATTATTTCTGGAGAACGGAATAAGCATTAGGCTGGGCCGAAAAACCTTTGTTCGAACTTAAATGTTGGTTTTGGCCCAGTTGTTTTGACATTATCAAACACGCTGACAAGCTTAACTATGATGACAATTTGTTCAATAGCTGAAACGGACTTAAAATCGGAATTTAACAGGAACCTTTCAACTGTCAAAAAAAACTAAATGGCCATTTGATGCTTTGTCCAAATACCCTAGAATATTCAGAATACGTCCAACTCCAGTTGGAGTAGTATTTATTTGCATTGGCAGGAAACTCTGACAGCTAGAGGCGCTGGCGTAGCATGGCATGATCGTGCATAAAATCAATTGAAATGTATGAAAGCTTTACAACTCGTGCCCCCAGGGGGCTAGTGCAGCGTCCTGCCATGTATGGGAAATGTCAGATGTTGTAGGTACTATCTATCCTGCAGTATTTGCTTTGAAACTTTTTAATTTCTGCTAAACAATTGGGATTAAATGTTCTTCTTTTGGGGTCTCAAGGATGGGCATTAAAAATATCAGAGAACTTTAAAATCCGCAAGTAGGTGCACGAAGTTTTGGAAAACAATAGTCGTTTTTCCTTTGACTGTTCGGAGCTTAATAATTATTTATGAAAAAAATATATTTTACACATATCGCCAATAATAACCACAACCAGAAAATAAGTTAATCGTTTAATTTCTATTTTCTTTTTTGGAAAGTAGGAATTTTTTAAAATTGTGACTTTTGCACATAAACGTGATAAATATGTGGAAATAGGTTTCAATCCAGTTGAATATCACACTCGAGTTATCAAACTGTTGAAACATGATTTTTTATCAATACACCAGCACAAAAAGGTAAAAAATCACGGGATATTATAGTGGGATTAGTGAGGCTGAAATTATTTATATAATAAATTATTTCAGGATAATTGCTTTTCAAAAGACAGTTCAGAAATTTACCCTTCGAATGAACACCGTTATAAATTTTGAAAATTTACGACACCTGTCAAAATTTTAACAAAATAAATGTACAAATTAAAATTAAGAAATCTAAAAATAACACTTGATTTCAACGAAGAAACAACTATTTACGTAGGGGGATAAGGAAAAACATGCACAAAATAGGTTATTAAGTTCTTAGTTATTTTGTTATTTATATTTTTTGCATATTTAGATTGAAATGAAACTTCTGACAAACGTTAAACAAGAAAAAACCATGTCCGAAACTGTCAAAACAGTAAAAAAATTTGATTGACAAGGAATGGAACTTTAATTCATCCTTTACCACCACAAGATGAAAATAGTTGTTTCTTACAGTAATTAAGTTGAAACGAAGTGTAATTTAAAGTAAGTACCTAATTGTAAATTAATAAATAATCTGTGCCTGTTAAGAGTGCAGCGGTTCAGTAAATAATAAATTAATGCTAAGGGATATTTATGTGTTCGGTGTCGTGAATTTCGCTTGTATTTTTTTGTCGACGGCAATGGCAAAGACAAATGATAAATGCTTTTATATGATCTATGGTTATGATCAAGTTTCTGCCTTTTTTGACGATTTGTAACCGTCCAAAAATATTATTTCTTCACTAGCGGTAACTGTACTAGTATGTTACCGTAACTTAAAAATAATGACACGTCATTGGCTGAGTTGGCATCGCGTCTGGGTCCCACCCAGGCGTCATGTCGTGAATTTAAATATACCGCTGGCTTAGTCCTCCATCACGACGCAAGTAACATTTTTGTAACCCGTCTTTCTTAAAAAAAAAAAAAAGTTTTTGTAATTATTTTTCATATGGGTCCCGATATAGTTTCCAAATTGGAACAGCATGAAAAAATGTAACGTAAAAAACGCCCGCTAGCCCTGCTTTCGAATGATTTAAAAATCTTCTATATGTTTACAGTCCACCCTAATATGCGTACTGCCCACATCCACGATTAAATTATATCCACAATACGTACATACACACAATCAGATATTGTTCATTTCAGTTGCGTCATAGTAGAGAAGGAGACAAGTGAGGCAACCCAGCCAGCCGGGCCAGAGTTGGATTAACAAGTTTAATCAATTATAATTAATTCGTATCAGCTCTTATTCTCTAGAATCGTTGATCGCATACAAACGAAATTGGAGTCTTTATAGTTGACCTTTCTTCAGAGCAAAGAGAAAACCTAACTCTGACCTTACTCAAGGATAAAACAAATAATTTGCTATTTCTAACCTTCCTTTGAAATGCCAGTGAAATACATATTTTTTAAGGTTCCATAATAAAATAGGACGGAGGCAAAAAATAAAATAATAATTCAATTTTTTGAAGTAACTTTTGAAGGTTATGTTTAATCTTTTAAGAAGATGATAATACTAATACTTCTGTAAACAGTAGATCATGTGCACAAAAAAGTATATTTTAACTTTTTCTCATTTAGTAAATCAAAACCAAAATTTCTTATGAAATCATAAGATTTGTAAACATATGTTTATAAGACAAGGATTTACGCAAAGCACAAAGGATAACAAATTATTATAAGCAATAATTCCAATATAAGCAGTAGAGGTTCCTTTTTTTGTTTTTTGTTTTATATTAACTCCACACAGGAGGCCCTGAAGAAAATAATTTCCCTCAGGGCCTATGTCATCTTTGGGGATGCTATGTGGAGGGTCTTTTTGTGGAGAGGAAGGAGTGAACATGGGTCTTGAAGAGTCCCATGTTGTAGGAGGGAGGAAACACAGAGGCCGGCAGTTCGTTCCACAGCCGAGCTGTTAAACTTAAGAACGAATCGTAGAAGCGACCCGTTCTCATGTGACAAGTGTCAACTGTGTACAAATGTTGGGCACGCGTTTGGCGTGTATCCCGACTACGCACCGGTGCCGAAGGGATCAATGACGCTAGTTCCTCAGAGCATCTTCCATTGTAATACCGATAGAACAAGGACAGCATACCTACCTGATGCCTGTGCTCTAAAGATTGCAGTCCGTTTGTTAAGATTGGGGAATCTATCAAACGGACCGCCCGTTTTTGCACAGAGTCTAGGGTTTTTTTCATGTATTTAGGGGCTCCGGACCAGAGATGGCTGCCAAAGTCGACAGTAGGGCGCACTTGCGATTTGTACAGGGTCAGCAGTTGTGTATTATTAAAGTATCTGCGGGCCCTGTACAGTACGCCCAGCTTCTGAGAGGCCAACTTTACTCTGGCTTCGATGGAGCCCCCGTACCTGAGCTGGTCACTTATAGTTATACCAAGCATATCAATGGAAGGCCTGTTCGGAAGATTGCTTCCGTTGAAGGAGACTAGATTATCATTTGGATCCCTTTTAGACGTAATCAGACAGGATTGGGTCTTTGAAACATTAAATTCGACGAGATTATTTTCACCCCAGGAGGAAATACTCTCGAGATAACCGTCCATTCTCTGCTTCAAAGCCCTCCGAGCCGTTAGAGTTTGTGTGCCCTTTGGGGGCTTGTCAAACAAAAAGCTATCATGAACTGTACTGTCATCCGCGTAAAAATGAATCGGTGCACATGTCAAAAGGTCATTGATGTGCAACAAAAACATAGTCGGAGACAGAACCGATCCCTGTGGGACGCCAGCATTTATGGAGTGCGAGGAAGAGGTGAAACCGTCAGCAACTGCCTGAATCGACCTATCCCTTAAAAAGTCAGCAATCCACGTACACAGGGATGCGGAAAGTCCGTAAGAATGCAATTTGTTGACAAGTCCTCGGTGCCAGACCCGGTCAAAGGCCTTGGATATGTCTAGTGCGACCGTTTGGGTCTCACCGTGACGTTCCAGGCACCGCCCCCAAACATGCGTCACATACGCGAGAAGACGGTCGTTGATAATTTTGTTCTTCTCGAGGTATGTGAGCAGTTTGTCGTTGATCACACGTTCCATCACTTTGGACAGAACTGATGTGATCGCTATGGGGCGGTAGTTGGCCGGGTTGGAGCGGTCACCTTTCTTGGGAATAGGGTGAATGACCGCTTTTTTCCAACTAGAGGGCACAGTGCCACACTTCAGGGACATTTTGAAGAGCTTTGTCAAAACTGGAACTATTTCCGCAGCACACCTCTGCAATACCAGGGCAGGTATTCCATCAGGTCCACTAGCTTTGTTAACATCGAGCCCCCGTATGACGTGGAGTACATCCCGATGCCGGATCCTCAGCTTTTTCATATAGAAGCCGCAGTGAGGAACCGACGGCGGAACAGCACCTCCGTCGTCGAGGGTCGAGTTTTCCCAAACATTTTCCCTAATAGGTTAGCCTTTTCGGTGGCGGTGTTTGCTAGTGAGCCGTCAGGTCTCAGGTCAGATGATTTTTCTTTCGTTTACATTTCTTTTAAATAACTTGTCTCTTATTTTTCTTCTTATTTTCAGTTTTCTTTTCTTATGTTTTACTTTTTTGTTATCTTATACTTTACATGCTGTCCTCTTTACAGATTATGCAGATTTTATTTTTACACTTTCAACTTTGTTTTTTTGGCACTTTTGGATTGTTTATTGTTTTCCTTTTCTCTTTTCTTTTCTCTTCTTTTATATGTATTTTTTTTTCTTTTTTCAGTAACGGCAACGAGTTTACAGGCTAGAACTGAACTCCGTTGTTTGTCTTGTATTGTTTACTTCTCCCCAATAGGGGTTGGACAACGGGCCTCGTCCCCGCATACCTTGCTGGAGCTTCTTTTATTTCCTTTTTTTTTACCGGGGGACTCCGCCAATCACCTGCGCCACCCCTGAGGAGCGTTGGTGGTCAGAGGGGCGACTGTGCGGGTTGGGGTAACCTCCACCCTGCCTCCGACCTCCTGACGCTTCTTTCCCCTAGGTTCTTTAGGGTTTATCCCTCTTTTTCCCATACTTATCTTCAGGGCTCCACCGGGTGGTTGGCTAAGGGGTGTGGAAGTCCTGAACTGCGCCAGTCGCCCCAACCACCACCAATCTCTCAACAGGACTGCCAGTCGTGGTTCTGCGAAACTCCCCCGTCACTCTATTATGTCACTTATTTCTTCTTGTTTACAGGTACTGGAGTGTGGGTTCCCTCCACCAACTATTTGCCTGACACTTTTTACCTGATTGTTTGATGTTTATTGTTCTGTGTTGTTCTTAGACTAGTACCTGTAAGCGCTCGCATTACCGCTTCCTAACACCGTATGCGGGGACATTGAAGGTCTAGCTTCATTTTGTACTTTGTAGAGCCGTTTATTCAAAAAAATTAGATTCATGCGAGAGCTCCGAAGGGGTGACCATAAGTCACCTATACCGGGGTGGGACAGGGTGGGTGTAACCTTCAATGAGCCGTCAGGTCTGGTAAGAGGTGGCAAACTGGGTTTGCGAAAATTCCGACCTATTGAGCCCGCAAGCGACCAGAATGCTCTGCTGCCATGCGGGCAGGCAGCCAGCTTTTTGCTGATCTGCAGGTCGTGTTCGAATTTTGACCTATTAATGATTCTCTTGCATTCTTTTGCCAATTTGTTGTATGCTGATCTGCTTTCGGGCGTTCGAGATGTGTTGTAGGCTCGGTAAGCCGCGTTTTTTCGTCGAACTGCTTCGGAGCATTGTCGACTGAACCACGGCTTTGAGCCCACACCAGTTTCTTTAGTAGTCGATTGTATGAAGCCATCCATCGCAGATTTGATGACTTCACCAATCTCCTGGGCACATCTTGAAGGGTCCGAAGTCCGAAAACAAACAGCTGACCACGGAAAAGCGTTGAAATGGGCCCGCATACCGAACCAATCTGCTGACTTACAGTGCCACACGTTCCTTGCACGGGACCGGCAATCAGAAGGTGCGGGTTCCCGTCGACGGCATTTATTTTTTCTAGGAAGATTTTTTCAATTGAAATTTGTGTTTCAGTCTAATAAAAAGTGCTTATTATAACTTATTATTTTCTTAATTATAAATCATAAATTTTATGTAATATTTTTTTTAAATTTCTAATATCGAATTTTACGATTTGTCGATAGAAACTTCACTTTCTCAATGACAATGATTATTTTTTCATATTGTCAGATAGGTACAAAAATATTGAAATATTTCGAAAAAAATTACAAATAAATACGTCACTTTCACATTACTGAACCATTAACACGGCTACCATTTTGAACCGAAAACGGAATGTAAAAAAAAAAATACAGACAGATGAAATACAAAAAGGTCGGGTTAAAACAGTCAATTATTTATGCATCGTACCGTAGTGCAGAGCAGCAGAGCTTCCGTGTGTAGAGGAAACATGGTGACGGAAGCGCCCGTTGTGCGGGAAACGTACCGACTACGGATGCTGCATCTGACTGCCGTATGCCCCCATCCGCCGGTACTTTACAGGGTGCAGGATCGATGAGGCTTTGTGTCTAGTTGTTGAGTATACAGTGCCCTGAAACTCATACTACAAGCTGGAAACTTGTGAATCTATTTATTGGTTGCTGAAAAAATGGAAAAAATGTTTATAAAATTATTATATTATTTTTTTTTGGATTCTCTGTATTGCAGATTCACCAGTTTGTACTTCGAGTTTTAGGACATCGTGTTATGTTTTCTCTGTGTTCATGTGAACACATTTTGGCGAGTTTGAAAGCGTTGGTTAATAACTATTTAACAATTTATTTATGTCTATTCTTGAATACACATTTTACAAATGATTACAGTGGTTTATATTGCAGTACAGAGAAAAAAGTACAGACAAAAGGTATAAAAAATAAAGAACATAGGTTGATATAGGTAAAACTGTGTGTGGGTGATATTGTATGTTACGTGAACACCTCACTAGGAGAACCTGTACTGAGGTGTTAACGTGTTTGTGATTAAGTTTGACAGGTATTTATGTGTTGTAGTAGAAAGTTATTTATTTATTTATTTTTTTCCCAGACATATATTGAAACATGAAAACACACATTTATATGTGCGTGTATGTATTTTAGGATAATTCTTGAAGAACGTGTATAATATTTAATTTTACTAATCATATTTTGGTTATGTTTGGTTTGGAATTATAACCTTTTGAATAAAGTGAATATCTTGATTTTTTTATCCAGGCTACGATATGTTTTTTGAGAAAGTTTGTAGATGTATTTGTAGTCATTAGTTGTTTCAAAGTAATGGGCATACTGTTAAAAAGTTTGGTTGCGTAGTATTGAAAGTGTCTTTGTCCGTGTGTGGTGTGTGTTATCGGAATGTTCAGTGTTTTATTTGTTGGTGACCTGGTTTTTATTATGGCTTTTGGTTAATTTGTAATACGAAGATTATTATGGATGAGATGTAGGAGAGCAGTTTTGGCGTAAAGTTGTCTTATTGACATGACGTCTAGAGTTTTGAAAATTTTGTTTGAGTCTGTGTAGAATGGTACTTGCAGTATGAGTTTTATTATTGCCTTTTGAACTTTTTGAATTGGGTCAATTGTTGTGTTTGTAGCGCTTCCCCAAGCTAATATTCCATAAGTGGCAATGGATTGACACAGTGCAAAATATATTGATCTGAGTATTGTTAGTGTAAAAATGGAAAAAAAATATGTAGTTTTTTTGCATGTAGCTCGAAATGTTGCTTGAAACAGCTTTAGCTCTTTTTACCAACTATGACACATTCTTAGATGGAGCCAGCTACCTACCAACCATATTCTTCCTAATCTCCTGTCCATTCCCACTCACGAAATTACACCTCTCAAAAACTGTAAATATCGTTAACTACCTAATTAACCATCACGCCTTTTCCCCGCAGGGGTAGGCAGAGAGGACGGGTCGCCGAACAACTCGGTATTGGCACACACTCCTTTTCGCATCCACATTCATACATCATCTCAGATATACTCCTTACACTCCGTACTCATTATATATGCGATATCTTTTTTTCAAACATTTTGAAAATGACTTGTCACAAATAATAAACTAAATAAAGTTCTTGAAGAACTTACTAAAAAAATTATTGAATTTGATTTATATTAAATTTAAAATAAAATAAATGTAGTTCTACGAATTAAAAACAACAAAAATTAAACTATACGACATGTAAATATAGTTATAATATGTATTCAGTATGACCTACCGAACTGGGCACATTCACCAGTCATTTGGTAAAAAATAACCTCAAAAATTGCTTATTTTCCAAACCTACCATGGAAAATCATTAAAAATGATTGATTGTGTAGATATTGTTACGTCATTTTAGCCAACCTGAACGAATAATAAACCACATAAGGGTATTGTTTGGTTATTAAATGAGAATATGCTTGGTTCCTACCGGAATGTTATTTATCTATTATTGTCCAGTTCCTACCTCTCCGTAATCATCGCTTGCTGGAGAATAATTTGAAATTCGGAACAATTGCAAGAAAATAGTGCAAATTCGAGTGCGGTTGTTTTGAAAACATATGAAGTTTTCGTACTAGTTTGAAAGCAAGTTTTCGGTGTTGTTCGTGTCCATAAAAAAATTCAAATTCAAATTACAATAATTCAATTAGGTACCGCAGTAGAACTCACTATATTGTGATTGTGTAAAAGAGCATACACTTTCGCAGAGTACAGTGGTAAGTTATTGATCATCCCGTTTTCCTACCTTCCCTTGTTATCTATATACTATACAATCACCCAATTCCATCAAACACCATTTCGTATGGTTTAAATTATTTACGATGCAAATGTGAATGGTAGCAGAAGTCGGGGACGCCCGAGGAAGACATGGCACGACCAAGTGAATCAGATACTTGAGTCGGACCATGTCAAGAGTCAGAATAATAGAAGAGTATGTATGAGACGTTTGACGAGTTGTTTGGCGGTCCGTCCTCTCTGCCTACCCCTGCGGGGAAACGGCGTGATGGTTAGTTAGTTTAAATTATTTACGGTTCATTTTCAAGTGCATCTGAAGCTATGAATTCTATTATAATATGTACGTTTTAAGAAATTTCAGATTGAAAACAAAATATTTTTACACTCATTTAGAAGAAATCCGTAGCGAATTTTTTTTTTCTTCCTTTTTAAAATGAAAGATAAAACTTAATTAATTAATTGAATTACCTTAAAATCTCCTACCATCACAGTAAGCGGAAAATGTTGCTTGTATCGTGAGAGAGAAGCCAGCAGAGGAAATGAAAGGACACGAACCACTATCCGGTTATAAGTAATAATATATATTTATAAAATTTTAATGTGAATGAAATTATAACAAATGTACTTGTTTCTACTATCGTGGTACGAAAACATCAAATAGTAGACAGGAAATCACTTTCTTCGATTTTCTTCAAATCTTTTTTTTTAATTTTTTTTTTTATGTTACACCTCACAAGAGTGTCCCTGCCTGTGGAGTGCACAGACAGGGGAACTATGTCACCACCCGGTTGGGCGGCGTTGTGAGGCGGAGTGAGGTAGGGGCTGTGGGAAGGGATTTGTTAATGCGGGCCTTGAAGAGGCTCGGATTATAGGAGGGAGGAAAAACAGATGCCGGTAGCTCGTTCCACATACGAGCCGACTTACACAAAACGAGTCGTAAAAACGGCCCGTTCTCATGAAGCCAACGTCAACCGTGAACGGGTGTTCAGTTCGTGTCCGTCGAGTTTCGCGCACGTGCACCGGTGCATCAGGAATCAATGCTGCTAGCTCCTTGGAGCAGGCTCCATTGAAATACCTGTAGAACAGACACAGCATGCCTACATTGCGTCTATGCATTAGAGAAGGCAATCGGTCTGTTAACAACGGATTGTCAATCAGACGGATCGCTCTCCTTTGCACAGATTCAAGCAGGTTTATCAAGTATTTTGGGGCACCAGCCCAAAGGTGGCTCCCAAATTCAATAGTTGGGCGGATTTGAGACTTGTACAGGGTCAGCAGCTGGTCACTGTTGAAGAATCTCCTAGCCCTGTACAAGACGCCCAACTTTTTGGAGGCCTGATTAACTTTTTGGAGGCCTGATTTAATTTAATAAAATATAAATACAAAGGGTACTAACGATCAGCCGCAGCTGAAGTGTATTGGTACTTCTGTACCTATTAGTTCTACCGTACTCCTCTGTGATCTTAAATATTACAGATTCAGATTAGGGGTCTATTTTCCCTTAATCAGTAAGACGTCCATTATCTCCCACTTTTGACAGACTACTGTCACAGACAACTCTCAGAGACTGACCCTCAGATTAAGGGTCTAAGTTCCTTTAATCAGTAGTGGTATTCCACTACCTGCCACTTCTGACAGACCACTGTCACAGACTACCGTCACACACTGTTCTCGATACTTGGGGTATCTGCCCTTTTAACTAAAAAGTACAAAGAAACACATTTAAAAAGTTGACCTTACTAAGGCTATTTTCTCCCACGTCTTAGTTACTAACATTAATTTTAAAGCGACAGGACATGAACGATAGAAATATATTTACAGTGAATCCTAGGAATGCATTTGAAATTTGTAATTTTTATGGGTTTAAAATATTAGCGGTGCCAGTGTCAAAGGCATTCTTGCAATTATTTCACAACCAGTGGTCCATAAAGTCGGATTCTTTCTGTAGAGCTGAATGCAATACATTTTTGGGAGATTTTAAAACAAACAAATAATAATAACCAAGGGCTTCGTAAAGTAGGCACAACGCGAATGAACCAACACTTAAGCATACATTTTACAATGAGAAATCATTTTTATTCCTATAATTCGTTTCATCGTTGTAGAAACTTTTTGTTAATAAAATACCAGGCTGTTAGATAAAATATTCTGGAATGATCAGTAATAAAAGTACACAACGGCTGACTCTGTACAATTCGTTAGTGCGCCATACTGTTGAATTGGAAAAACCGTTGACTATGTGCAGAAACGGGCGGTCCATTTGACAGATTCTTCAATCTTAACCAGCGGATTGCAATCTTTAGAACACAGGCGACAGGTAGGTATGCTGTCCTTGTTTTACCGGTATTACACTGGAAGATGCTACGAGGAACTAATGACATTGATCCTTTTGGCACCGGTGCATATTCGGGAAATACGCCAAACGCGCGCCCAATATATGACATTTGTCAACCATGTGCATATTTTTAAATTTTTTTTTTTTTTGTTTATTATTTGTGGTTTTTACAGTAAATACACAATGTTTACAAGTCATACTATTTTAATTTATACTACACTTCCATTAAAAGCAATTGCTTGTGGATGGAATAATATTATATATTGGGCGTATATCGTTTCTACGACTCATTCTTGAGTTGAAGAACTCGACTTTGGAACAATTTGATTATAGCGTGGGCCTCTTCAAGACCCATGCACTCGCCTTCCTGTTTTCAAAAAGACCCTCCACACAGCATCCCCAAAGATGACATAGGCTTTGAGGGAAATTATTTTCCTCAGGACCTCCATCATGGATTAATGTTAAAAAAAATACCGCGCATGAGTCCCAACTGCTTCCGACCTTCTGGAGAGCCAGTGAGACTGTGGCATCCCCAATTGGGGTATGTTGTAAGACTGAAAGTAAGGGGAGGGGAAGAAGATGAGAAAGAGGAATCTGATACTGACTGGTTATTCAGATGTGGTCACCAAACACGGCTAAAGCCATTTTAAGCAACGTTTCAATTCTGAATGGTGGTCTTACACTAGGGCGATATGAGACTATCTTCCACTCTGATGGAAGGTACAGCAAATAAACTATACATTATTTTTAATTAATAAATTGTGAAATAACAGAAATTAATCAAATAAAATTTAGTTGCGCACTCCGGGATATAAACCCTCGACCGCCGGAATACTGAAGTCACGTATATTGCAAAATATTTTTTTTTAAAACCAAACCATTTTTTAAAAGCAGCCCTTTCATCCTGAAAAAACATTAAACTCTTTTTTGTAAATCAGCTTGGAAATCCAATTTACTGGGTCCCATATTTCGGATTTGAAACCGTAATCTGTGTAATAAAAATGAATAAAAACAACCAACTGACGAAAAAGGTGATATCGACTTGATATAAAGCACAGTTCAACGGTCCCGAGAAGAAAACTGATGCCAAGAACGTTCCCTTTTGTGTGCGGGGAAAACATTCGGGCCAAATGAGAAAACCCGCTACGATTCGTTTTCCGTTTCGTCTCAGCTATAAAGCAGGGGTGGTCAACGGGAGGAGGATCTTTACAAAATTCGCCTTGTCATTATATCCTAACAACCTTAGCTGCAAATCAATCTAAAGATGATCACCAATGAGAATAATTTTAAAAGTTCCGATTAGAACTCCGACAAACGAAATATTAAAAAAATTTTGAAGTTTTGAATCTGCAATTATTCTATTGAATTTTTTTTATTTAAACCTATAAAAAAACTTATATGAATACTAGACTGCCCAACATAAATA
The DNA here is from genome assembly GCA_026573805.1 of Hesperophylax magnus. Classification (NCBI taxonomy): domain Eukaryota; kingdom Metazoa; phylum Arthropoda; class Insecta; order Trichoptera; family Limnephilidae; genus Hesperophylax; species Hesperophylax magnus. The sequence goes on from JAIUSX010000012.1 coordinate 24,244,534, forward strand.
CTCATCTAAGAAGATAAGCCAATATATTCTAGTAGTTCCTAGTTTAAATAGGTACAGCTTTTGGATAGAGAAATATTAAAATTTATGCCACTTAAGTATATAAAACTCTACCAAATCGACAAAAAAAAGATATGAATGTATTTAAAAGATAATGTAAAAACAACCAAAGACTAAACATGAAAATTTTAATGCTAGCAGAAGGAAAACAAAATGGGGGGAGCTGTGAAAACTGTGACAATATTATTATATGAAGCTTTATAGATCATGCACAAGCTTTGCCACAGAAACAAAGAAATAAAGAAAAGTTTTTTTTTTAAATCAACACTCAAAATGGCGCTAAACGCTATTCTTCTTTCGTATGGTGGAGGGGTCAGAGGGGGACATCTAGGTCTGCGAGCCATTCTAGGGCCTCAGGCGTCGCCATGTGAACCTCATCAATCCCGCCGGGGAATGAATGGAGCGGGCATTCGTTGACCACATGTTCGGTGGTCTGCACCCCACCACATTCACATATCGCCGACTCTTTAAGGCCTAACTAAACGCAACTATTATTATTTATTTTTTTTGTAATTATTTTTTATTTTTAATAATATGTTTACATGGTACATAATTCATTTTACGTCTTGGGTCTTTTTACTACTCTTCCATTGAAAGCATTTGCTTGTGTATGGAAGGGGAGTGTACATAAATGTTGTTGTTAGTTAGTACTTAAATAATTCATTGTACATAAATGTATGTTTGCTGTAGTATTTTTTTGATACTAGTGAAGGATAATATATTAATATAATAAATTAAAAAAAAGAAAGGAAGTTATGGAAAACTAAGGATATTTGTGAGATTAATTAAGTGACAGTAGTTTTTTTTTCAGAATATTTTTAAAGTGTCTCTTGACAGAGAGCAGTATTCGGGTTTTATCATTAATGCTTCTGATTTCTTCTGGTAGACGATTGAAAAAAGTTCTTCCCTGGTAAGTATAATGATGTTGTGCAAAAGACGTATTTAGTTTTGGGCATAGAAAAACATGTCTAAGTCGCGTTCTGTTTTCATTTAAAAATTGATATTTAACTTATTCTTTTATAATTATGTTCAAAATATAATTATATTTTAATTTTAATAAATAAAAATAATTAAATGAAGCAATACTACAAACGATTTTTCTGTTAATTCAGAAATATGCCTAAGGTTTCTAGTGAATAAAATTCCGAATTTTTTCAAATCTCTGAAATAAAGACTAAAATATCTGTAATATGTGCACTTTGAAAACCAACGAAGAAATTTTCGAACGTTATGCCTAAAAATCCTGTCATAAATTCATAAAATATTTCAAATTTTCATATTTCATTACTAAAACTCTTCAGATTTAATTCCACTTGACTTTTGTTTTTCATTTTTTATAGACAGCCCCGATTTACTTAGAATTTACGCAGAATTACAATCCATATATCAACTATAAATACTCGATCAAATATATTTTTAATTGCAACAACAACGTCAGGACTGAGTTATTTAGATACTCGCTTGTACCTTGATTGCATGCAGATGGCAATACTCGTACTTTCTCAAAAATAGTAGATGTGTTCAATTCCACGGAATTTAGTTACAAGAAGGCTATAATAACATGCTTCATGAAAAAATATTAATGTAAGCTTTTATTATTATTTTAAATTTGTTCTATTTTATGATATCTACAACAAATGTTACTTCTGTAATAATGTTCCACTAAATTATCATATACAGGGTGTATCGGCATTAACCCGACAAACTTTAACCAGCTATTCCTTAGCACATTTGGAATAAAAAATGTTATGGGCACTTTGCTGTCCGGTAGCATTTTTATTTTTCAATTAAAAACAAAAAAAATAAAAATTTCCACACTACATCACTGTCATTGGCATTGCTTTTCGTGTTCAACAGCTGTTATAAGCAAGTATGTCGAAAAGCGTCTTCGCTCTTTCGCACACACTAAATAATAATAGTTAAAAATGAGACGAATGGTGCTGTGCCATTTCGTTGTGATTGTAAAAGCGCGCCAATATAGGTACACACGTACATTATTCAACGAAATTCGAATAAAATATTGCCAGATGGGTTTTCAAACTTTGACAAAGGATAAAACAGTGGCGACATGTGGTAAAAATATGAATAGTAAATTTTTTATTTAAAAAAAAACGTTACCGGACAACAAAGTGCACATAAGATTTTTTACTCCAAATATGTTAAGGAATAGCTGGTTAAAGTTTGTCGGGTACGTGCCGATACACCCTGTATATCACGTGCTTTTAAAAGCCAGTATGAACGCATAATATGAATAAATCAATTATAACATTTACCGTCTTAAAAATTCCTACGTACATTCCGGTGGGAACCCGATGCATTTGTTAATTCGGTTACTAAACTGCCACTATCTATAAGATGTCCCCTTCCACTTCTCCAATAATAAAATACCACATATTAAATGTACTAATAACTAATCTATCCTAAAGTTGAGCACCCCAGCTGTATAGGCTTTCAAATGTATACGTAGGCTTTTGGTGTATGTATATGTGAATTTGTATTTGTATGTGGATAGGCATATTATGTAGGTTAGGGTTTGCAGTATGACGTCACAAAACCACGTGATCGGGAGGGTTGGGTTGGTCTCTCACAGGGAGTTGTAAGAATCTACCGAATATAATATAATCCATGTATTATAGAGCGAGGGAGGAAATTCATAGACCGTAGACTGTGACCTATATATTTCGCAGAATTCCGCACAATTATTTTTAGAAAAGGAGATAAAATTTCATCCTCGTGACTGCAGAGCTAAATAAACACCACTCTCACTTAGATTCGGAAGAAATTCTCTTCATCAACTTGATAGAGTCATGTTTTCTTGGAGCGTCCAGACTTCCTACTACATCCACTTGTATAAAACTACATTTTTGACCAAAAAAAAAATTTCAACTTACACAAAATATTACTAACAGACCAGTTAGACAAGCGTACAAAGAAAACATAAAAAGAAGCTTTAGACAAAGACACTATAAAAGCTTTCAACAGTCTAACACTTGAAAATAAAATTATGGAAAACAAAAATAAATTCAGACACAAAATTACAAAATAGATTAAAGAACAAATAATACAATATTACCAAAATTTCATAACATAAAAAATAAAACCTACACGTAACACACAAAACCATTAAAAAACACACATCACTCACAAACACACAACATGTAATATAAATATACCGAATTTGAGTTTATTTCATTTTATTTAAATTTTGTTTTACTTTACTTTTAAATCTATATTTTATTTTAAATTTATCTTAATCTTGTGTTTTTTTTTTCATCACCAACATTATATATATTTTCTTTAAATGTATTATGAATATTTTTTCGCATTATAAAATGGAGGCCTCAGCACGGGTAAGCCACCCAGTGAAGCCAACATTGGACTAAGAAATGTAAAATATTGTACCAAAATAAAAAAAAATGTATCATCTTACAATAGTACATACCCATTTCTTACAATATTGCCAGTATTGCTCTGTTTTTGAACAACTTACAACCAACTCTGAGCGTACCTTCTATTATTACCTACCTAATAATAATAATAATATTGGACAATTTTTATAGCGCCGCTTTTGTGAGTTATCACCTCAGGGGCGCAGTACATTTATTTTCATTTCTTATGTTTTCATAACTATTATATTATTATTTTTTATAGTGTGTAATTATCTTTCTTATTTAATTATATGATGCTATCTAGGTTTATAACTATTCGTTAATTATTATGTACATCAATTAAATGCTATTTAAATGAGATCCCTGAGCCGTATGTGTGGTAAAACCATGTTTGATCGTGTGAGGAATGTGGAGATCCGCAAAGAGTGCAAGGCTGATGTAAGCGCAATGAGTAAGATTAAGAAAGGGACGCTTAGATGGTTTGGGCATGTAGAGCGAATGAGCGAAGATAGGAGTGTAAGGAGGATATATGATGCAAATGCTAATGGTAGCAGAAGTCGGGGACGCCCGAGGAAGACATGGCACGATCAAGTGAATCAGATACTCGAGTCGGGCCATGTCAAGAGTCAGAATAATAGAAGAGTATGTATGAGACGATGTATGAATGTGAATGAGCAAGAAGTGTGTGCCAAGAGCGAGTTGTTTGGCGGTCCTTCCTCTCTGCCTACCCCTGCGGGGAAACGGCTTGATGGTTAGTTAGTTAGTCAATTGATGAAGTTCTAAACCATATAAAATAATATGTATATGATAATTCATCACATCTTTAAAAAGTTATTTAAAGTCATGGAAATTGATGAAACAAAAACTTTATTAACTGGGTTATGTAGGTTAGGTTAGGTTAAAAAAAAAAATTCATCGTTTCTAATGACTTTACATCACTTTTTAAAAGTGTGTTGAATTGTCACTGTGTTGAGTTATCATGGAACCCATATAAATGTATTCAATTCAAACACGAGAAATAATTTCTCAATTGAGTTGGGCAGTTTGTTAAAAAGATTTTTTTTTTCTTGTAGTGTGTTATTTTTAATAATATATTTTTTTTAAATCTAGAATTAAAAATTGTCACTGGTGATTAAAATTTATGCGATTTTAACGAAAATATTTAAAAATTTGAATCTCCTAATTTATGTTCTTATTTGAACAACATTCTTACCATTATAAAATCTGGCAACTTCGTGTTCTTATTAGAACAACACACCATTAAATGTGGCAACTTTGTTAACATAATAATAATTCTCAGTACCTACCTATTGTACAAAAATTGCCGAAATTGAGTCCTGTTATGAATTTTTCCCCTTTTTTTGTTACTCGTACGCACGAACATATATTATCTGTACACCTTACAAGCCATAAAACTGGCACAATTTTCTTAATTTCCTTAATGACGTTAGGAAAATCGTTAGTAGAAATTCTTTACTAAAAAAACTCACGCGATAAACTGCGAAGGGGGGCCTTATCCTTACCTGAAGGTAAAAATCACGTATTACCCGAAGGTGGGTTAGTAAGGTTTCCACATCCAGTGACACTCAGATGTTACCATTTTTTATTCCTACCGTTTTAACCGGACAGCGCGAATCTTCGCCGCTTTAACCTTTACATACCTGAAGGTAAAAATCACGTATCACCTGAAAGGGGTTCACAAGGTCCCCCACATACCACAGTTTCCGGTGATACTCAGATATTAGTTACTTTTTTATTCATACTGTTTTAACCGGACATCGCTCAATTACTAAGTAATTAAAAACTGTAAAAGAGATCGGTAAAGTTGTAACATGTATTATTGTAGCCCTTTCCAGCAAAACACACGTGGAGAAAAATGAGTATGGCTGATTTATTGAAATCGAAATTTCCTGATAAAATATCAGTCCATTCGTAATATATCGGAATACGTGTTCATGCCGGTGTCCTTTTCCTGATTATGACGAAATGACACAATATTAGAATTTTTATGAACACGTTTTCCACCGTCCTCATAACACATTCGCGTTTTACCGATACTTTTTTAGAAAATCTGTCAATTCATTCGTTACGGGCCTGCATTCCCGTTTTCAACAGGAATACGAATAATTTAACCAAATTTTTAACAAATTAGCAATATTTTAAATCAGTAAGTTTTTTTTTTAAATCACGCATTCAGCAATAAATATTTTTGTCGGAATTGGATAGATATAATTTAATATCTTATGTAAATACAACTTAAATATCGCACAAAACTATCGCTTCGGGGGGGAGCGTTTTACTCCCCTCCGGTGCAGGAATGTTAAAGGTGAACCGCTCATAGCTCAGTTGTTCTCCCTCTTTCTCTGAGGTAGTTTCCAGGGGAGCTAGCGCCAGAACCTTTGTGGTAGGTACTTTTCCTTTCTTAACGTGTGAATAAACTGGTTGCGATTAAGATTAGGGGACCTTTGATTTACTTTGAGGACTCAGGAAAACGTGCTTGGAGAAATTATGTGAGCGTTTCTCAAACTTTTTTTAACTCATCGCCCTCCTTTTAAAGATATTTTTCATGATGATTGTACGAAAAATAAATTATTTTTAACACATATCCCTCTCGCTCAAGGATATCGCGTTTGTGTGTGTACAAATAAAAATTCAAATTTCCGTTTTCCATTTTTAAACACACTTTTGTGTGTCGCTTTAGTTTTATTATGCATTTAATTAATACAAAATCATATAGAGTATACTCGCGGCACGTAAAATGGTGAAATATCATAATTCAGAATCGAAACATGTCTTGAAATGGCTTTAGCCATGTTTTTTTATCTGAAGAGGGTGGTACTTGTTTACCTTCACCACATATCCCAATTGGGGATTCACGGGCCCCGGTTCACAGCAGTTTGAACTCTTACTCGGTAACACATTTAAAAAGTCTTGTCTTTTTATTGTTCTCGCCGCACGATTTACTAATGTACTCGTGGTCAGTAACCTCCGCCCCTGGATCTCTCAAGCGATATCACCCACTTTAAGAATCACTGATCTTGGCAATCAGATTCGTTGTTACAGAGATGTAGAGACGTTTTTACCATAAATTTAATGAAATTAGTTTCGAAAAGCACGCACAAGATCTTCTCTCTGTAATATTGATGCCATTTGTCTTGTCCTCGTGGGAAATCTCGTGCGTTGCGAAAACATAATGTATGGTAAGAAAAAAAAAAACAATTCTCATTTCATGATCAAATTAATACATTGTATTCCCTACTCTAATGGGCGTTTTATACGGTATTTTTTTCACATATATTCCCATACGGAAACTATAATGGGACACATATGAAAAATCTTCGCAAGATCATTATTTTCATTCCAATTATAGAATTAAGGGTATTCGGTACAATGTTAGAAAATTAATGACAATGTGGAATTACATTTGAATTTCTGCAAAACACCTAACCTAAACGTTTCCTTCGAGGGCCCTTTGACAGTAACCGTAATTAACCTTATCAGTTCATGAAAAAAATAATAAACGTCCGTCAGAATAATCAAGATCATCATAAATATTGCCATACTTAACCCTCTGAGATCCAGAGCTGTTGAAACAGCAGGCATATTTTTTATAAATATACATACATTTTTGTAGGAATGCTGTACGCTTCGAGCCATAGATAATATGAAAGGAGGTGGGCCAAATACCATTAACATTGTTGCCAACATAGTTCACATATAGTACTGCAAATCGTATCTACGCACAGCGGCAATCTGCATTAGTTTCTACCTACAAATCAAACGCATAACTTTTATTTGCTCCCCAGCTTTGAGGGTCCGTGCACTTTGGTCGTAGCTCGGCGACAATCATCCTGGTTCCTTGCCACATCTCGACTTTATTTCTGTTATCTTTGGTTGGCTTCTATTTTTCCTATTTTCCTGATTTTTCTCCATTATATTATGCTCTTCTTTTTCATTATCTTCAACAATCTCTGAGGAATCTAAATAATAGTAACGAGACTAATTACAAAATAATTTAATGGTGTAAACCTACCCTGATACATGGAAGTGTAATATTAAGAAAAGGACGCTTAGATGGTTTGGGCATGTAGAGCGAATGAGCAAAGAAAGGAGTGTAAGGAGGATGTATGATGCAAATGCGAATGGAAGCAGAAGATCAAGTGAATCAGATACTTGAGTCGGGCCATGTGAAGAGTCAGAATAATAGAAGAGTATGTATGAGACGTTGATGGTTAGTTAGTAATAATTAATGAATATATTAAAGGATTCATTCATTAACGAATTCAGTAACGAATTTATTATTATTTTGTAAAATGAATTCAATAATTAAAGAGTTCGGTAATTAATTAATTCAGTAATGAATTGATTCAGCATGGAATTGATTCAGTAATGAATAAATTTAGAATCGAATGAAGTCAGTAATGAATGACGTCAATAATTAATCAATTATGTGTTTGATGAATTCAGTAATGCACACTTTAAGTAGATAATGATTTCAGTGAATTAATTAATTCAGTGATGAATTTCTTCAGTAATGAATGAATCAGTAATTACTGATTTCAGAAATGAATCAATTCAGTGATGAATGAATTTACTAATGCGTATTTTAAGTAGTTAATAAGTTCAGTAAATTAATTCTGTAAACTGCATTCAACAATTAAAGAATTCAGTAATGAATTAATTCAGTAGTGAATGATTTCAGTAATGAATTGATTCAGCAATGAATTAATTCAATAATGAATCAATTCAGTGATGAATGAATTCATTAATGCATATTTTAAGTAGTTAATGAGTTCAGTGAATAATGAAAGGAATGGATTATACTTTTTAATTAATGATAAATGTTTTTTTACGCTATGTGATAAATTATTTAACCGGTGAGTACGGCCCCGACCTGTTAATAGTGCTTTAGCATGTATTGAGAGAAATCGCATGACTTTTAAACATGTTTCCATATTAATTTGCTTCGGAACAAATTCTGCCTCCAAGAACCGCGCTCATTAGTTCAAAGAATTCATTTCACGTACATTGTTCATTGTTAATGATATTTTCGTTGTAAAAGACTACTCATTAAAAAATACATAATTTACTTTTATTTTGGTCGAAATCCACAAGAAAAAATAGTATTTGTAATGTAAATAATTAAAAAATACCGTACTTGTATTTGTAATTTTTAATGAGAATCAGAACCACACACAGATAAGCTTAAAAATCTGTATTTTTACTTATTAGGCGTATCGATAATTAAGGAGGGTTTACATGTGTTTTTTTACTGTGTACATGGAGAAAAATAATTTATGAAAATACTGTTAAAAATGTGACACCATGTCCAATTCCTGGTAAAATATTAGTCTTTCAGAATATATCTGACCACTTCTTCGAAATGCGAAAACATTATATTTCTTATGAACACGTGACTTCCATAAAATATTCGTGCTTTATTGATAGTTGTTACGAAATTATTATTGATTATTATATATTATTGTTGATTATGGATAGTGTTGGGGACGGAAAAGCACCGTCGCACCGCGGAAATACAATAGGAATGGAAAGTTCGGATATGCCGACTTACCTTTTTCTATTCTTCGACGTTTTCTATCCCTTGCGCTGGTTCATACAGAATATACTAAATTTCTCCAAATGCGCGAGCTCACGATGGCTTTTAAGTTTCGACATGGTCGATAAAGGGGGCTCCGTAATCAAACGTTGTTGACAAGACGATTTTTTCAACTCAACTGGACTGTAAATCCATAGGCCGCTGGTTCATATCCGGCTCGAAGGACCAGAATAGAACAAGGTAAGTCGGCATATCCGAACATTCCATTCCTATTGTATTTCTGCGGTGCGACTGTGCTTTTCCGTCCCCAACAGATAGTTTGTTATCAAACCTGTCAATTCATTTGTTAAAGCCCTGCAGTCCCGTTATTAACTTATTTATAATAATAATATGACCAGATGTTTAATAAATTAACAATATGTTAGTCAGTAAGTTTTCTCCATGTATCACTAGGGATATCCTGTATCGAGACAGACTAGTTTACAAATATATATTATTTTAACGTTTTAGATTAATTACTATAGGTAAGTTTTTTTAGTCGGAAGTGAAAATATTTGAGAGAATTAAATCAGGTTGGAATTGGTATTGGTATTTTAATTGTATTGTTTTGTCATGTTATGAAGCGATGTGGCAAAGTAATCTCTTACAAAATACGTAACTACAACCAAATTTTTGTCCTTGCGGTCGTATCAAATACTGAATCTAAACAATTTCATAATATTGCTTGGTTTGATAAAAGTCCTTATTTTTGTATATTGTGTATATTTTGACTCGTGAATTTTTACCTTGAAATATACTCGAATGTATACCGGTATTTTTTATTACGTTTTAAAACAATCAAAGAATGTATAAAAAAGATTAGTACTATGCAATTACATACTTAAACTAATCAAATTGTTACAACGAAGAAATATTTGTGAAGTTTTAATATAATTTAAAATCATTAACGGACATATATGATTAATTATCGCTTACCGAGTAAATACAATACTAGACTCCATGCTTCATTTAATGTAGTTGCTTCTCGCACTAATTTTATGTATACATCTTGTTCTCAGAGATTGCATCCTGAGGGGAACGAAACTGCAGTCGAACTTTAATAACATTGCTTGCTTCAAAAACCAAATACACGTGCTGATATTATTATTATTATTTATTGGATAATTTGTATAGCGCCGCTTTTGTGTGATATCACCTCAGGGGCACTTTACATTTGATGCAGGTATTACAAAAAAAATAAATATTACAAAAATAAAGTGAAGTTAAGTTAAGTAAAATGAAGTATAGGAACAGGTGACACGAAGATAGAAGATGGAGACTCTGTAGCAAGAATCCTAGGTGGTGAAGAAACTGGACCAGCTGCTGCAGCGAAAGAGTCCACCGCGTCCACCAACAGTGCCAGCACGAGGTTCGTCATCCGTCCAGGTATGTGTCTGCTGGTAATAAAGCGCTGACACACTATCCTCTCACAGATACCAGACCTTGGCAGCACCGCTGTGATATTCGACGAAGATAGAAGATAGAGACTCTGCAGCAAGAATCCTAGGTGGTGAAGAAACTGGACCAGCTGCTGCAGCGAGAGAGTCCACCGCGTCCACGTCTGCTGCTAATAAAGCGCGGACACCTCACATAGATAAGAGACCCTGGCAGCGCCGCTGTGACATTCGGCAAGTCCATCATTCATCTCCATGTAATCCTGTTCCTGGTGATTTTTGAAGTGGTGCATTCTGCCCGCAATAACAAGAGACGGTCGGGATAATAAATTACCCTGGGCTTAGCAAAAATTTTGCCAGGAGTTTCCGAGAATTCCGTTGAAAACGTCTAGTGTGCATTTACCGATCGACGTTCGTTTCGAATGTCCAATATTTTTCATATTTCACTTTTAAAACACTGCACTCAAATCACATATTATATAGTTTTAATAACTGGTTATTAAGTTTATTTTTATTTAAGTTAAAATTTTGATTGATTGATTTTAAAAATAATTTCAAAGGGATGTTGCCTCATTTCCCTTGAAAATACTAAAAAAAACACAAAGCGGTTGGAGGACGCGTTAGGACGCGTCCTGCTGCCACGAAGGGCGCTATACAACTGGCTATTTTGATATGTTATAATGATTATAACTATTTTGTAATTGTGTCCTGTACTAAAAAACTTAATGGGCGTTTAAAGAAATAAATAAATAATTATACATTGTTTTCGATCGTTCTGTGCACGTTTTTTCCACCAACCAACTTCAAACCCTATTTCACATATTCCCAAATCATCACTTTCCGGTATCCTTGAATTAGAATTTTGACAACCCTGGCTCCTGTATTTATGTCAGTTATTTTTGGCGCAAAACACATCATGACTTGTGTTTTCTGGGATAAGAAAATATCCAATAAATCAAACGTGTTATGAATTACACCTGACAACATAACTCTAAAAGGACGACTCGTTGATGATGCGGAATATTTCATTCAAAATCACGTGATCCAAATCTCGCGCGTGTCCGATGTACAACTGTATTTCGATTTAAACACTAGTAGTTCTGTGAACGACCTTGCGTCCAAAAGAGGAAGATTCCAATTTTCTATTATTTAATAAAACTGAATCAAAATTTCCTCTCAAATCATAAGAACTGTAAGTAGATCTACAAATGCCTTGGGACCTACTTATATATGCCTCCATATAGACCTCCTAGTGAGTAGGACTAAGAAATATCATTTCGTATAGTTAATTACACATAATATTTGTATTTTCCCATATTTTATAAGGTCGCTAATACAAAATATATTCATAATTTACATCTCTAAATAACATTTCTTTTTCTTAACTATCTTTAGTCAGGTAGGTACCATAATATTGAAAAGATGCGATTGAAAAATTTCAAATAATCATTTCGATTTCATATTTGAAAAACGAATCTTAACTGCACCAATGAAACCGTCACCATCTTGAAACGGAAACGGAATGTAAAAACAAATTTACAGTTAGACGAAATGTAAAGTGATCGAATTAAAACAGGCTACGCTCAGTCAATTATTATCAAACAGGCAAGCATTTAGGAGGAAGCTACTAGCCAAAAATGTGTGTATTCTTGGGATACCTTGTATCGTAGGTAATAGGCATTAAAATCGCTTGACAAACTGAGTCTAGAAACGTTCGATTTCAAGCAGAAAACAGGTTTTTATTTATTTTGTAATTAATTTAATAAGAAAGCAAAAAAGTTAATCAAGTGAAACTGTCACAGATAATCTTAGCTATTATACCAAAGATATTAGAAGAACGAGATGTGCTATGAGCAGTTCATACTGTGTGGAATTGCTTTGCCGAGTGTCGCCGGTTTTGTTCACCAATACTACTGCACACCTTCGCTTACGCTAAGGCATCGCTAAGGTATCCGCACTAATACATAGAACAGATTTCTGTGCGTACACGTCCCGATACCGTTCAAAGTACCCTAATTAGTTAGTACACCGCCTACGGTCCGGCGGCCAACATAGCATATCTCGTTCTTCTAATATCTTTGTATTATACTGTATTTTTTTTAAGTTACGCGTTCATACATTTATATTGAAGAAAATTTTTTTTTAGTAGTTTATATTTATATTTTTTATTGAGTAATTATTTTCTTTATTTGTATTCTACTCAAGCGAATCGATAGGAAAACCTTCAATTTATCTAAATTATATTTTTGGTTTTCATAATGTACACCAATTCGTTATAAAGATTAATCAAAATAGTGATTTAGCATTAAGCTTCGCCTTAAACAATACCAGATTTCTAAGATTTGGCAAATTACTTAAAGAAAGGTGCAATTCAGAAAGATTTATAGTATAAATACTTATCTTATTGTTTTCTATATCTTAGGACTAGGCATATTCTTATTTTATTTAACAGGTTTGTACTACACATAGATAATTATTGTATACATATACGCATTTACTTGCTTGTATATATGAAATTATTGTTATTATTTCTTATTGCGTACTTAATTTTTTTACAAAACTTAGGGGGACAGCTTTATTTTTTTATAGAGTTTACAGGGAAGCAACAAAGAAGTAGTCAGAAAAAACTAGAGATATTTATATTTATTTTTATTCCTTTGCACAAAATTATTACACTTACCGGGCGACAATTTTTTTCAATCGACTACCTGAAGAAATTAGAAACATTAATGATAACATCCAAATAAAAATATTTCAAAGTGAAAAAATATTTCAAAGACAAACTTACAAAAAATAAAAATGTTTTCAATTGAATTAATCTTAAGAATAACTCATCTCAATTAGTTTCCTTAAGTAACATTCCATTCTTCAAATAAGTTTAAAATCATTTTATTTTTAATTACTTACATACTGTAATAAAACAATGTAATTTCTTCTTCCAGCCACAAGCTAATGCTTCTATGAAAGAGAGGTCTTGAAATATTGATCATATATTGTAACAAATAAACAAAAATGTACTTATATAATAAAAAAATAATAAATAAAAAATAAAAATAAAAATAAACTGACGGTTATTGATTTTGCGGTTATTTCTAATTTGACTGGATACATTTATGTATAAAGTTACGTGTGTCTAAATACATTCATGAATAACGTTACGTTTGTCTGGATACATAAACTTTACGGATATGGTTACGTTTGTCTGGACACATTTGTATGCAAATCGCAGGTTTCTGGGTTTAATTGCATTTTGAAAGCACTCCCCAATTATACTCCCAGACCAGCAGTTTGCCGTACGAGTGGCACCGAACAGGAAAAAATGGAAAATGTCACATTATAGGGGTGTCCATTAGTTTATGTGATTTTTTTATTCTAACAAAAGAATTTTCAAACATTATATTTTTTAAATCCAGTACTCTAGATTGATCAGACAATAAATTGTTTTCAGTAGTAGATAGTTAATCTATCAACTGTGGATGGGACACTGGTGTCCTCCATACAAAAATCGATGAATTTTTTTAAGCGATTTTAACCCTTATGTACAAAGGAACTGTTTGAAGAATTAATTCAGAAAATACTTTGTATTTGATGTACGCAGCTTCTCTCATGACTTTGAAACAAATTATTTACCATTTTTCGGCCATTTCTTGTCAAGGTCACGAACGTCACCATAGTCAACTAGAAGTTATGTGAACAATAGACCTCGCGTCCAAAAAAGTATGTTTCCAATTTTAACCTATTTTGTAAATCAAAACCAAAATTTCCTCTGAAATCGCATGGTTTGTAAGTAGGTACTGAAATACCTACCCCCTTAATTTTAAATCATTTTATATTTTATAGAACTTTTAAAATTATAAATGAGGAATTATACAATTTGTCCAAAGAAACGTAACTATTTCAGTAACAATTGTTTTCTTCAATTCTTTCTTCTAGCTGGGTAGATACCATAATATTAATCATTGAAGACAATATTAGCAACTTTCATACCAAAATTTGAAACAAAAAATAATACGGTCGCATATAGAAATTGAACCGAAGACCTTAGCCTTGTCGGGGCTCTGCTCTACCACTGAGCTAATTCGACCCTATTTCTTTCATTCATATATAATCACTGTATAATACTTCGACTAAGAACTACCAACATTATCTTCCTTTTATTATCGCATATTTTTATTGGCTGCTATCTTTATAAATGACCCATAATAGTATAATAATATACTCACTACAATATTAACATTTAAATCTCAAATAAAAAGCTGGAAACAAAACATAGGGAGATCAGAAATATCACTCAACTGAACAAAAAAAAACACCATTTAATATATCCTTAATTATTTCATAAAAAACACTATTCAATATATTTATATTTTCTTTAAATTATCCATACTACTAAATTGTAATAATATGTTAATTAAATCCTCACCTATTTGTTACAAAAGGGAAGATAATATGGCACTTATTATTATTATGTTAAATAATTTCTATAAAATAATCCAAATAAACACGACGGTTTTGAAAAAAAAATCTTTACTAAACAGTATTTTGGAAAACGGAAACGGAACGGAAAAATAAATTTACAGACACACGAAATGCAGAACGGTCGAGATAAAACAGGAGTCCGCTATTCACTTGATCGTTTTATTCGCCTTCCTTGAGGGTCCTCGTCTTATTCTACTGTTGACTTTCGCGTCAAATATTCTCCTAAGAATCCTAAATAACTTGAGCCCCTGCATATCCAATTTCTACCGTTTTATTACAAGTTTCTCCTTAACTCTTTAAGCTTTTAAGTTCTAAAAAAAAGTCTGTTGTTTTTTATATATACATTTTTAGCATAAAAACGTTAATTATATAAAATTCCCCCCATAGAAAAAAAAAATCGCAAAGTAAACTTCGAAAATTTATAAAAATATGTTTTGTTCTGTTATTTAATATGTTATATTCATGAAAAAAATCACAGCGTATCTTTTAATGCAACTAAAGCATTTGACCAAAGATTTTTGCTCTATCTCAAACAAATCGTATTTTATTAAATATTTTCACCATTTTCACATAATTCAATTCAAACGATCTTTGACCGCGTACTACGGGGCCTTAGGTGATGATCTATGAATGTGAAAAAATCAAAAAAGTGCGTGCCAAGACGAGTTGTGTGGTGGTCCATCATCTCTGCCTACCCCTGTTAAATGGTAAGTTAGTTACTTTTTGTAGGTATCTTCGATATTGTGCTTTACTAAAATGGGCTAGGAAATTTTGGACACCCCATAAAAGTATAAAATTACCCCACATTCATACAAATCGTACGCATATAAAAACGTGCCCCGCAAATGTGTGTTTCTCATTCTAGAATAATAATATGCCGTATGATAATAATGTATGAATAATGCAAATTTCCAGCCGTACCGAAGCTTGGAATTTTTACCGCATAACATAATACCTTACCGATCCGAATTAATATTCTTTAATCATTAGAAACATAATTCCCTTACAAAACGAATAATGATAAACATGTATTTTCCACACCATCGCACAGTGCTGCGATCATACGCAAGGCTAGGGACAAAATTTAAAATAATAATAACTAGGCCCTGCGGGCGGCTTTTTAACAGGCCTCGCCCAATTTATTAAAGTCCTCTGATATTAGAGCTTTGCACCTTTGTATGTACAACAGCAATAATTAGAATGTGTGCA
The DNA here is from genome assembly GCA_026573805.1 of Hesperophylax magnus. Taxonomy (NCBI): domain Eukaryota; kingdom Metazoa; phylum Arthropoda; class Insecta; order Trichoptera; family Limnephilidae; genus Hesperophylax; species Hesperophylax magnus. The sequence goes on from JAIUSX010000012.1 coordinate 24,260,658, forward strand.
AAAATTTACCATCACCTATACATTTTTCTATCCAAATAAAAACCATTTGTGAATGCTTACGTAAAACATGTAGGTATGTCGCGTAACTTCGTTTAATTGAAATAAACTAGACGATTGAAAACTATATTCTAATTCGTGTTTCTTCACCCGAACTTTCAATTTTTTTTACATTAATTCCACAGGAAAGTAATTTCCCTCGGGACCTATGTCATCTCTGGGGATGCTGTATAGAGGGACTTTTTGATGAGAGCAGGGAGTGAACATTTGTTATGCTGAAACGAATTATATGAAATTCCCTCGATAGAAAAAAAATCGCAAAGTAAGCTTCGAAAATTATTAAAAACGTTTTTTGTTCTGTTATCTAATATATTACATCTTTAAATGCAACTAAAGCATTTGTCGAGAGATTTTTGCTCTATTTCAAACGAATCATGTTTAATTAAATATTTTTACATTTTCACATAATTATTAGCCATGTTGTAGGAGGGAGGAAACAAAAAGGCCGTCAAATCGTTCCACAGCCGAGATGTTGAACTCAAGAACGAGTCGTAGAAGAGACTCGTTCTCATGTGACAAGTGTCAACCGTATGCAAATGTTGGGCGCGAGTTTGGCGTGTTTCCAGATAATGCACCGGTGCCGAAGGGGTCAATGACGCTATTTCCTAAGAGCATCTTCTATTGTAATACCGCGAGAATAAGGTTAGCATACCTACCTGACGCCTGTGCTTTAAAAATTGAGATTGTTAAGATAGGGGAATCTATCAAATAGACCGCCCGTTTCTGCACAGGATCGAGGGTTTTTTCATGTATTTTAGGGCTCCAGACCAGAGGTGGCTACCAAATTCAACAGATCGATTTGTATAGGGACAGCATTTGTGTACTAATAAAGTATATGCAAGCCCTGTACAGTACACCCAGATTCTGAGAGGATAACTTGGACTCTGCCTTCGATGGCGCCTCCGTGCTTGTGCTGGTCAATTAGTTACACCATGCATATTAAAGGAGGGCATGTTGGGAAGATTGCTTCCGTTAAAGGAGACTAAATTGTCATTTCGACCCCTTTTAGACGTAATCAGGCATGATTGGGTCTTTGAATCATTAAATTCGACTAGGTTATTCTTACCCCAAGATGAAACTCTCTCGAGATAACTTTCCATTCTCTGTTTCAATGCACACATCACTCATTGAGTGGAGAGTTAACCACGTTTAAAAAGAAATTATATTCCGAAGTATCTCTGCATTGATGTAATCTCTTCTCTGACCCTCTCTTCTGCCGCAGGGATAGCTTCGTGTGACTACACAACATATAATCTGTATAGACCACCCCCAAAAATGGCTTGATCACATATGTCAGTTTGTAAAATCAAAATCTGAAAGAATCTTTCATTTGCTTTCAAAAAGAGAATTTAATTTTGGAATGGGTTCAAAAACATCTAATCTATTTGAAATTGAATATCAAGCGTTAATATTTTTATGACGTGATATTATTTTTCTCGGAACTGAGTGGTTAAAAAACACATTTTCACGATGATAAACTAATTTATTTATTTATTACACGCCCTAGTGGGCTTTTCTTTAAAAAAAAATACAAGCATTTTGTAAACACTTAAAAATTAATACAATAAAGAAGAATGTAAGCATAATGGCAAAAATGAATCCTCACGCATATAATTGAATTTAAAAGATTCAACAAAACAAAATAGTAGAAGCGGAGAAGTTATGTGGGTACATAGGTCTATTTGTGTCTAGAAGAATAAAAGTGATAGAATACACAACATTTATACTGATTAGTTTTCAAATGAAATATATCACCCAGATCAGAATATTTGTTTCCGAGATTGTGAAGTCTCGGAATCGGAGAATTTTGGTAAGCTAGTGTCCTTGTGTTATTGAAGTAAAAAGGTTAGAAATTTCGGCATGATTTTTTAGGAACATGGATATTGATACATTGAAGTAATTCGGGACAGTCAATTTTAAAATGTAGTATTCTTTGTAAAAGTATTAAATCTGTGCTTATTCTTCTTTTTGAAAGTTTCAATAGAGATCCAAGAGGTAATTGTAATTTATGTTTTGTATAGGAATATGCAATTTATAATTTATAAACCTTAGAAACTTCCGTTGAATCTTTTCAATGTTTTAGAAGGAGAAGAGGAAGATGAAGAAAGTTAAAACGATCGATGACAAGTAGTTTTCCTCTTTTATCGATTTCTTTATATAACACACATTTTATATCCTTTCACAAAGTGTTAGGAATTGTTTACTTCGGTGGTTTATTTGATTATGCTGTCTTTTACTGCCCCAGACTTTTTATCTGCCCCATTTACCCAGGTACTTTTGTCTTTATGCGTCCTAAGATCCATTCATAGAGCGTGAGGTCAGTCTTTGCCCGCTAAGGTGATGTACCTCAGCTCCTTCAAATGGAAGCCACCCCGCTCATCTCCCATATTACCCCTCTTTACGTCGGATAGTTTCCGGTACATCTTGCTCCGTCAAATTGGCCCAGGTCATCTTAACCAATTCACTTTACCTTGTCCATCTCACCGTGCACAACTTACCCCGTAAACATATTTTATTAACTTGGTAATCTTACCTCGTCCATATATTTGTCTTCATTCTTTGTCCGTTTCGCCTAGTCTATACTTCCCCATTTATTTTGCCCCATCCATTTTCCCGTCCATCTTGTCCCTACATATGCATATTTTCCGTCCACCTTGCTCCAACCTTCTTTCGCCATCATTATGGAGGAGGCCCACCACTTCCCCGCCCTGTTTTAGGTACTGATGGTACCCCTTCAGAGCTCTCGCAAGGACGCTAATTTTTTTTTGATATAGCGAGTCTACATTTAAAATTTCAAAACAAGACCTCCAAAATGTCCATGCATACAATGTTATTCGCAGTATGCAAGTGCTGCGTATTAGTAACTTGTTAGTAAGATCTATTCTATTTTGTTAGTTTAAACAAATCATATGTACAAAGTATCAACAAATCAAATAATAATTCACAGCCACCTGCAACATTGGTAAAGTGTGCGCCTCTTTGTGTGGTGGGGGGTGTCGTCGCCCGCTCACAGGCAGACCTAGGGAGAGAGAACAGGGCATTGGATAGGTTTCACGGGGACCAGGTTCCGCGCCCTTGAGCCAGGAAACCGGTTGTGCCTCGACGAAAAGTGTGAGTTGGGGTTGGGAAAAATCCCGAAGACCATGAGGAGAAAGCGTCGGAGTACCTGGAAGCAGGGCGGAAGGTCACCAATCGACGTTCAGCCCATCCTCAGTCCAGTTCCTGTCCCCAGGGGAGGCGCAGCGAGCAGACGACGACACTAGTCCCTCATCGTGATTTGGTCATCCAAGATGTGTATACACGGACGAGGTCTTATGCCACCCCAGAGTTGGGGTAAACCGGGACAGAACAAAAAGAAAACAGTTCAGTACTGCTACCAGCAAGCAAGTCACTCTGTGAAACATAGAAACAGAAAAAGAAAAGAAAGAAAATTGCAAAGAAATTTATAATAATCCGGTTTTGTACATGTCGACCTAGAAGAGAATCTTTCGCCATCAATCATTTTCTGTTAAGTTTCAGTTCTCCATCTTACCCCCATCTTCTCCCGTTCACTTTGCCCCTCAAACTTACTCCGCAAAATTCGCCACCTCATTATTTCCCTGACCACAATTCAGGTAATCTTGCCATATCCACCTTGCACAACTCATTTTATCGCGTTGATTATACGCCGCCATTCTTGAACCGTCAATTTTTCTCTGTCCATTTTTCAGTACTCCATCTTACCCCATTCACTTTGCAGCCTTTATCTTATCCCGTCCATCTTGCCCCATCAATATTTCCTTTTTTAACTTTCAATCCATCTTTCCCCTTCCATCATGACCCGTAAATCTTGCTTCTTCAATCATTCCCGCCCGTTCTTCCCAGTCCAAATGTCACCTTTCCTGACCATCTTGCCCTGTCGATCTTTCCCGCGTTGTACTTCTCCTGTCTGCACGTAGCTCAGCTCTCTCAAGCAGAAGTAACCCCTCTCCCTCCCACACATCTCTCCGCCTGACGTTTCCACCCCATCGGGTAATATTTTCTGGTTCGTTACTATTCAGACTGGAAGCTAAGAGGCCGTTGGTCTTTTCAGGAATTATGAAATATGTGCGCAAAAATTCTGAATTTCAAAAGGGAATGGAATTATTTCATTTTAACGAGGTAGAGCGTAATAATCAATCAGTATAATGACCTGTGACGACAGTTAAAAATACTTCCAAGAAAATAATATTACGTTTAATGTAATTTTATTGACATTAGCAGGACCAGCCTCTCCTAGCACAGTCCCTGGAGTTGCTTTCCCCAACTTTTCCCTTTTTAAAATACATACTGCCAATTATTTTTCAGTTAAATTGATGAAATTATAATATATGTTCAATTTGTAATATTATTAATCAAAGTAAAAATATTTAATTATAATATTATGGATTGTGAACTAAGAATGATATATACTTACTGTAAAAGATTTTCATATTACAGTTTATCGTTAACACTTGTACCTTTTGTTTTTATCCAGACCGAAGCACTATATTTGAATATTTGTATTTGTGTATTCTGTGTGGTTGCTCATTTTTTTAATATTTTCTCCCTTTCCTCTTACAGAAAGTTAATAGAGGAGTAAGAAACCAACTCCCTGTAGTTATCGAAACCGTTTATTACGAAAACATAGTATCAATAATTATAAAGTTAATATTTGATTGATTTTTGGAAGATCACTGTGGAAAAATTCTTATTAAAATGAAACAGTTTACTCCGAAATAAGGGTTGAAACCAGGGGATTAAAATCGTCATCCGGTTGGGCGACGTTTTGAGTCGGGTTGAGGGAGGGATGTAGGATGAGATTGTTGATGAGGGTCATGGATAGATCTGAATTTAATTATAAATGATAGAGGAAAGCCGGTAGCTCGTCCCATCGTGTGATCTTATTTGTAAGATGTCGAGACATGTGTCAATGGATGAACAACAGACTAAATCATCGATAAAAAAATGTGTCTTTCATTTCGACCTTATAACAAAAGGGAACAAGCAATCAGGCATCTTTTCTAATTTTAAAAAGCTATATGGATTTTCCATAGCTCCAAAGGTCACGGCGGAAGTTTCGTTACGATCTAAAAATAATTGCGTTGACTTAAATATTCTAGACCAAAAAAACTGTGCTAATTTTATGATGCCAGAGCTCACCATTCAAGAGATATTGCTGCTTCTAACATGAACAGATACCTATCTTTATACAGAGAGAAAGGTATTGCTTATTTATTAAATATCTCTTCAAATTATTTGTTATCCGATTAAAAACGGGATTGCAGTAAATTCCCAGTATATTGTAGCACGTGTTCATGTACCTACATTTGCTTTGATAATATACAATGACGAAATGCGGAAATATTAGGATTTGTATGATCACGTGTTCCGACATCGTGATAATAAGTTAAGTTTATTAGGAAACCTACCAATTCATTCGTGAAGGACCTGTAATCCTGTTTTTAACAATATTACGAATAACTTGAAGAGATTCTTAATAAATTTGCAATATTCAATATTATTATTTTTTCTTCGTGTACATATTTGTTAAATTACTTTTCATCTAATGTTAATTTCATCTGAATCGCAATATGAATATTATAATATCTACCGTTGTATTTAATATTAACTAATTTACATGTCTGATTATTAAATCTTCAAATATAAGTCAGTTTGCAGGTACACACTTCGTACTGTATTTTTAACAAGTTGTTTTACGTAGTTTTATCGTGTGGAACGAATCCCCCTGGAACAAAACAAAATGTTGTACTAGTGTAAGAGATTATCTTAAAATTTTAATATTTACTTCGTCATCGTTATTTTCAATTAAAACCGTGCCATATGCGATACGAACCAAAAAACGTGATTTCTTGTAGTTTGCTTTCTGTTGTGAAAACGAACAGTTTTTATTAAAACTTTCTGGCATAAAACATTCTTAGAAACATGTACTAAGAATTATTAACTCCGTGAAATATTATTATTCTTGCGCTCGTGTTTGGAAGTCAACAAAAGAAAAGACATTAGCGGTCACGTGTGCGTATTGCTTTTTTTCATCTCTCCATACAACATATTGTCCCTTGTTCGGCTGCTTGTTGTAATAAATAATTGCAGCGCTATAAATAGCGCATTGGCAGGCTGCGGCGGAGGCTGCGCGGCGGGGGGAGGTGGGTGGTGGGTGGCTGCGGGGGGCGCGGCCGTCGCTATGGAGACGCGCGGGCGCCGAGACGCTGGCGCTGGGAGGTTTCGCGACGCAAGCGCTGCAGCGTCCCGGACCCGGAACCCTGGAAATACTGATTAGTCTGCCCGTTAATAACACATCTAAAAATTTTTTAATATTTTACAACTATGTAGTTTTCTATACATATTATGTATTTTCACAGCCAAGAAGCTTTTCCATAAAAGTTGTTTTTTCCAAAATATATAGAATTTTTTTTGTTTTTTTAAATAATATCGAAAAACTTTTGTTCAGGACAGTCGGACGAAAAGTCATTATTATGTTTTCTCAAAGTGGCTTATATAAAATGTGTAGATCTTTCTTTTACAATTAAAATGAAACCGTTTTATATTCGAGTTATACATAACATGCGTCGAGTTCAACTCAGTTGTTTCGGGTTCAACTCTCTGTTATCTAAGTCCCCCATCAATCTATTGTTAGCCTTATTATAATTGTTACTTATCAAGGTTGTGCACTTCAACTGAATTACCTCATATTAGCAAAACATCGTCCGATGATCGCGCTTTACATAACAAAACATAATTTTGTCTTTAAGTTTTCATACCTAGAAAAGATATTAGTTTTTTTCTTCTCAGATTTTCATCAATCAATATATGATAACCATACCTCGCAGCTTGCAGTTAAGCGCCCTCCAGGGATTTTTTAACCAAAACGGGGCTATAAAAATGATCCAACTATTATCAATATTAATCTTGCATATTTATAAACTCAAATGGCTAATAATTGTGAAATACCACCAGCAAACCTTTATTATTAAACCCCGGCCACAGATCAGCTCGGCGGCTGTGCGCTATGATCGATAGACCGCCCCCTGCCCGAGACCGCCCCCCTGCCTGAGACCGCCCCCCCCCCTCGCCTATTCCAGCCCGGCGGCAACGGCAGTAGCGCGGGACCCTCGGTACAGGTGAGTCCTACGACACCCTCCACAATAGAACCCCTAAACACTACACACCTGAGACACACACCACTGAAAATAAAATGCAAACCTCATTAAAAAAATACATAAAATTCTTTAAAGTTTAAAATATTTTTACTTACTTTTGTAAACGTCTGCTTGTGTTTATCAAGATTTGTTTTTGTTTTTCTTGCTCTCTCAATATTTCCATAATAAATTTTGCCACGTTTTAAATGTCTAAATTTTAATTAAAACAAATTAACGACTTTTTTTTTTTTACATGTTTTCAATATTTTGTTTATATCAACTTATATACTGATAGTATTGCTTTCAGCACATATTTTTAGATTAAATTAGATTGCACAGAAATTTCGTTATTTATTAACATTTTTATCAATTTTAGTGATGAAGTTTTCTGTTTTTTACAGTGCGCCTTATTTTTAAGGTGTGTTGGGATAAATTTTCGTGGAAATACGAGAAAGGTCTCTCTGTAAAGCGCTGCTCGGTCCATTGCACAGCCTCTCATCCCCGATCTTCCCTAGTGTAGTGACAGTAGTGTTATATAGTGAAAAGGCCAAAGTTTATAGATCCTAGACCTTGCCAGGATCAGAAATGTGGTGACTTGGTTTGTCTGAATTAAATACTATCCCACTGGGTTGACGACAACCATTTTCTTGATGTTTAAGGTAAGAAAAATTCTCTTAAATCTTAACTAGTGATGAATCTAATAAATGCCATATCCTTGAATTAAACATAGATATAACTAACAAATATTGAGCCCATGGTTGGTCTGTTAAAGCTATTCCTTATAATAAATAATATTTAAATGTGTTCACAATTATTATTACTTTCTGAGCCATTGTTGGCCTACTTCTTTCACTCTTCTCTTGGTTAAAACTACTACTCAATCTAATTAAATATATTATAATTTGAGTTAGCAAATTTTCAGCCAATATCAAGTTGAAACTATATCAAGTACCTTTAATAATTACGAGTATAATATGTGTGCAAATTTATTGGTGATCGACCATTATTTGTCGTTTTGGATCGCTTTGTTCGTAATTTAATACAAATAATAACTAGGTACTGCATAGTGCAGATGACTGCTTATATATTTATTCACATATTAGCATGAAGCCAAAGAACAATATTGAAAAATTATTATATTATCTCAATTTCTAACCAGACTGAATTGTGGCCATTTTGGTTTTGAGTAAATCACGTGTAACGTCGATCAATCATGTTTTTCAATTAATTTTGAATGTGATTTATATGTGTTCTTTTTGCAATGATAAAAACAAAATGTCGTTGATATTTTGATTCTATTTTCAAATTGATTTATTAATCCACAATATGTGAAGAAATTAATTGAGTTAATTTTTAAATCTTCCTCAGTCACAACACAAATCTCAACCTAACAGTGATAAATCTGTGTGCTGAAGCATTGATAACACTCAAACAGTGAGCAATGGCATCATGATATTTGCATAACTCTTTCTGGTTTAAATTTCTAGTTTTATACAACTATTTTCAGCACGTCTTTTGTTACGTGGGTCAAGCAGCTTTGAAATATCGATATATTAACAAAAAAGACAAGTTGATTGTTCTGAATTTTTGTAAGATTCCGTATTCACTAAGAACTAAAATTTGAAAGGCATTTCGGCATGAGCTACGGAGCTTTGAAATAACATTTAATTTAAAAAATATAGCCTGCCACCATCATATTATTTTTTCATTGTTTCTCAAATTTAAGGTTTAGGTTGAGTTTCAATATAAAATTTCATAGTCAATATTCAAATCTATGAAAGTTCTATTCGAGTTCCATTGTAGGGCAGCTGTTACACAGACGTGAAATAATAACAGAATTGGATTAGTACTATCACAGAACTTGAATATCAACTTAGAAATTTTTGAATTTATTGTTTGAATTCAGTGAAACAGCTGGACCAATCTTGTGTAAGAAAAAATAATTTGTAATACTACGGAAAAAATATAAATTCCTTGGCAAAGCTGGGTGGGTACAAAATAGCTTGTTCTCAAGTAGGTATAATTTTAAGTAGTTTAGTTTGAATTGATTTATCACACAGTTTGTTTTAGAGCGTCAAGTTTTCAGTCAAATTCTTTAAATATTCTAATAAATTGGTCGAGGTTGGTTTTAATGGTTAGTTTTATTCAGTGGTAAGATTGACGGGACTTCGTTGTTTCAGCTTCCTGTCTGGGAATGCAATAAATAAATCAATCAGAACATGTGGCTTAGAATCCAGACATCTTGAATTGCTTACAAAATACTTTTCCGAAAATATTTCTGGCTTCTCTCAGAGTTTCAACAGTTTTGCCTATTTCAATTTGTTAGCAATTCTTTGCAATAATTGAAAAACATGGAGAAATCCTTGAAAATGAATCCTAGCCTTACTGTTTTTTAAATGGTTAGGTCGAATTTTGGCGCGCCTTGCACGGGACGACGGGACAACGCTCTTGCATGGAACGACGCTTCATTCGGTCAGCCTCGTGACTAGGAGGCTCTTTTTTCTTTTATTCCGCCCTGCCGCCAAAACTCTGTGCGGCGAAGGCTCATCGAAGAGTAAACTTTGTGGAATTTTTTGTTGTCCTAGAGCTAATCCCAAATATGTTTCGTCATTCCATAGTTAAGTTTGTTGTCGTGCAACAAGGCTTTCATCTTTTTCAATATTTTCACTAAAATATGATCTGTGGTATTTCTTTATTGAAAATTATTCGTTTACAATAAGACTGATGATACTTAACTTTAATTAACTGCTTTGTATAAATGTATATTATTTTTATATTTTTTAATAATATTAAAATGATTATTTTCTTTTCAAAAATTTAAAAACTTGTTTACTTGCATTTAACTTCCTTCAATAAAAAAATCAATTTCGAAGTCATATCTTCCAGGCGTCTTGGCAGATGTAAGCTGGAGTCGACAAATTACAAACTCCGCCAAATGCCGATCCGGCTGGACTGACATTTATTTAGTATATTATCTGCTGTAATGTCGTCCGATTTCAAAGAAATGCATGTGTATAATGCATTGTCATGGACAACGAGTCTATCTACAGAGTTTCAGCTCGAAGCTGGTTAATTTCTACAAAAGTGAAATTAAAATTAACAATAAATTAATAATGACTCGATATACAGGCTAACACATATGTTTTTATGTGGATAGAAATAATGCTTGATGCAAATCTTAATGCATTTATGTTGTGATTCCAGCCACATCGTAGGACTTGGTACCCCAGCATCCGCATTTTACCATACTTAAATAGCGTAATTACCTCGATACGTTGTTTTTTTTCATTTTATTATATTTTACACACTTTACAAAATAAGGCAAAAAAGTCCCGATAAACTGCTTTTTCGCTGTTTGTCTAACGGGTTATTTAAACCATAAATCTTATTATAGTGAGTATACAGTTACATTTTTACAATCATATGTATAAAACAAAAAAATTGAAAATTTTACAGAAATATTACAAAAGAACATTATGAAAAAACATAAATAGCCATTTTAAAAGTCTTTATCATTGTCAACAAATAAAATTTATTTTTTTCAGTAAACCAAGTCTTCAATAAGTTCACCAATTGTTTGTTTTGGGCACATTTTTAATTAAAGCAGGTAACATTTTAAAACAACTGGGAATCATATAGTTTAACTTCTTTGTCCATATATATTTGTATGCTTAGGTACAATAAGTCCTTCATTAAAGTTAAAACGAGTATTATGATTGTGTTCTAGCCTGTTTACATAAAGAGGGTTATTTATGTGCTGAAATATAATTTTGTGCCACAGAATTGCTCTCACTGAAAGAATTTTGAGACTCTGATAGAATTATGGAATATTATGCATTTCTTTGTATAATTTTTTATCAGCTAATAATTTAACCAATGAATTTTGCACGGATTGAACAGGGTCGATATTAGTATTACAGGAAAATCCCCAAGCTGTTATTCCATACCTTATAACAGATTCAGCTAAAGATAAATAAATTATTCGAAGTGTTCAGATTGGAACAAAAAAAATTTGTTTATACAATCTGCTTACAATTGATCTTATTCGTGCACAAACTTTGTTTATTTGTATATCGCACTTGAAAAGGCAATCAATGTTGACACCTAAATAAACATATTCTTAAACTAGTTCCATAGTTGGTTAAAAAATAAATAAAAACTTGGACCAAGCCAGGAGTATCAACTTCATTGAGAAAATTAAAAATTAATCATAACAATATAAAAGCATCGGCTGCGAAATTTCGAAACATATTCACACTAATATTTGTTAGCACCAAATAAGTGCTTTAATGAAGCTTTTAATTGTACACAAAAACTATACGAAAAGGCAAAGGCAATGTAGTAAGCTAATCAAAGCTTTTGCAGCTCTACGCTAACGATATTAACACGAGAACAATAAAAAGTGTGAATTTAATGCTTTCTACTAAACGAGCAATCAGTTTCGTTCAGCTAATTTATTAGTCACGATATGTATTCAAAATTCTCCAAACATCGTTTTTATTAGACACATATATTTTTTTAAGACGCCGAGGAATTATTGTTTAGCTAGTTTTTCACAGTTTATTTAATGTTTGAAATGTGAAGTTTTCAAAATGTGGTGCTGGCATAGACATATGAATATTCCTATGTCTGTGGGTGCTGGGTAGTATTATAAATGTTTTATTTGAGTATTTGACTCTCTCAGTCAAAGAAAAGTGAGATCTTTGGCTCTTGGCCAAGAGGTATAGGGTTAAGAACTCGATTAAATGCATGCGACCAGTCTGTGGCTGAATTGACATTGCATTTTGGTCCAACCCAGGCGTACTGTGTTCAATTCCTCAACTGACTCCATCTTCTAATCCTCCAGTCCTCCATTAAAACACAAGCAACATTTGCCGCTTACTGTAATGGTAGTAGGAGATTTTCAAATATTTTCAGGTTATTCGTAACCCGGGAATGTTTTTCTTTCTTTTAAAAAAAGATAAATAATATTTGTAAACATTTACAATGAATATATTTCAGAAGTAAAATTGTATCAAAAACATTATTTTTGTCGTCAATAGGCTGTGGAATAGTTTATCGACTATTATGTTTCCTCCCTCCTACAATATGGGTCTCTTTAAGACCCAAGTTCACTCTCTCCTTTCCTCCACAAAGCACCCCCAAATACAAAATAGTCCCTTAAAAAAATTCCTTTTGGCCTCCCTACTGAACTTAAATATTAACCGTGATGAAGAATATTTTATCGAACTATTTGATTGTGTGTATGTGTACCAATAATTTAAAACATTTGTAGACTATGTATTCTATTCAATGATTTTGTTACATGTTTAATAACTGTTTTGACTCTTTGAAAACCTTCGTGAAGCCACGCAGTAAATTCAGTGCATTGAACTATGTAGATAATGATACAAAATCGATCGATTTAAAGCGAAATGGGGGTAATTTTCCATTATCTGCTGTGGTCGCATAGGGCATAGGCCATGGGAAGCAGGTCCGCAGCACTGTGTGCAATTGATTGGTTGCATACAACACAATACACAGACAAGTGACGTTAAATAATAATTCCAACTTTTATTGTACCCACCATGAAGTTTTTTGAATACAAATATAATATTAATTCCATAAAATAGCATCCTCACAAAAAAATATTTTTTAAATATTTTACTATCTTGCTTGAAATGGCTTTAGCTGTGTTAAGTGGCCATATCTAACTATCCGAGTTCTTCCAAACATTCCTCTTCCTATCTCCTTCACTTTAGCCTCCCAACATATCCAAATTGGATATGCCATTGTCCCACTGGCTGTTGTGCGGTAACCAGATTAACGAAATAATACCTGTACATCGCATTTACATTTTGACACGCTTAGACCGGGTTGTTACAACTGTGGTTAAGTTAGGTCAGATGCAAAAACTAATTCATTAATACGAATTCCATTCGTTTTTAGTTACTAGTTACAAGATTTAGTTTTCAGTGACTAGCTATTTATAGGTCTTAGTGAGTCATTAGTCACTATTTATAAGATTAAGTTTTCAGTGACTAGCTAATTATAGGTCTTAGTGAGTCATTAGTCACTAGTTATAAGATTTAGTTTTTAGTGACTAGCTATTTGTAGGTCTTAGTGAGTCATTAGTCACTAGTTATAAGATTTAGTTTTCAGTGACTAGCTATTTATAGGCTTAGTGAGTCATTAGTCACTAGTTATAAGATTTAGTTTTCAGTGACTAGCTATTTATAGGTCTTATTGAGTCATTAGTCACTAGTTATAAGATTTAGTTTTCAGTGACTAGCTATTTATAGGTCTTAGTGAGTCATCAGTCATTAGTTATAAGTCTCAGTAGCTAGTTGCCTAAGGCCAGGTAAATTAAATTATAAAGCCCTCTTGACGTGATTTTTCCACGAAAATAATATTAATCCATTTACTATGCACGGTGTCCGGAAACTCGTAGTACAAACGGGAAACTGGTGTATCTACAACACTAGCTGAGGATTAAAAAAACTTTCGTAGTCGGTTCTACGCTTCGACGCATTTAAAAAATACGTTAAACAGCTGATATTAATACCCTAGCGATCGATTTTTTTTCAAATTTGACAATAAAAATTCTAGCTTTGTACACTATTTACTCGAAACCGAAAGCTCAAATCAAAAAAGTTATAGAATTAATCTACTCCAAACGTGATGTAGATTAACCAGTTTGAGTAAAACTGTGTTAAGGTTTATGGTTTTTAGATTAAGGTTATTTTATTAGCCAAACCGCACCTTTAGGATAAAACAATCAGAAAAAGATACGGTCCCATCTAGGACTCGAACAAAGGACCCTTGCCTTGACGGCAGATTTTCGTTTAGGAATCGCTAATATTGTCTTCGATAATTAAATATTACAATTTGAGGTATTACTCACTACGTTATTCCAAAAAATAAATAAAACAATCAATTTATTTACTAATTTTATTTTAGCCATTCGTACATCGACGTTGTACAAATGTCTAATTTGTTATTAATTACATGCATACAATGTGGCATTTTGTACAGTTTCAAAGATACATAAAAAATATTGAAATGACGTTGCGGTCTGAACAGTGAACAGCCGACTTTCAACAAAGTCCATTGTCGAAAGGCTGATAGAGATATTGAAAGAAGTCTAAATGCAGAAAACTCCGTTAACGGAGGACTGAACGCGGTTGTCCAAAGAAGCGAAGCTAGCAGTTTGCAATGGGAGTACTGGTATCTACCCTGATTTATGTCAGTGAGGCATGGAATTGGCAGAGGAAGGATGATAGTATACTTATTGCTGTAGAAATAAGATCCCTGAGGCGTATGTGTTGTAAATCGTGAAGAATTCTAGGCAGATACAAGCGTAAAACAGTAAGATTAAGGAAGGGACGCGTTTGAGTGTCATATCGAGTAAATTAACGAAGAAAAGAGCGTAAGGTGAATAGAAGAAGTCTGGGACGCCCGATAAAGACATGGCACGATCGAGTAAACCAAATATTTGAGTCGGGCCATGTCAAGAGTCAGAATAACAGAAGGTATGTACCTAATGGTGAAACGATGTATGAATCTGAATGAAGCAAGAAGTGTGTGCCAAGACCGAGTTTTTTGGCGGTCCATTCTATCTGCCTACCGCTGCGGTGAAAAGGTGTGATAGATAGTTAGTAATTTACTTTGGCTTTTGTATGATAACCATTTATACTTACGGTGATATTTGGGTGCTGGCATATTAGTCAAGAGACTACAGAAGTTTCAATTGTTCATATGATATATACATATACTTACCTATAGCATAATGGTATTCTATTTTTCTTATAATTAGTGTAACTCGCTCACCAAGCACAAGAACCAGTTTCTTCATTGGTGAGATTGCGAACATAACTATATCTTTAACCATATGTACTTATATAACATCCCGTACCCACTTATATGTATTAAAAAAAAATTAAATAATGTCTTATTTCGGATGACATGTGACAACGAAGAGGAACTGGACAATCTTGCACCTACCTACATTTTTATCACGCTTTCATGCTGTCTCAATGTCTAATTTTCTAACGGGTTGGATATGAACAAGACTTCAGTCGCACGTTCGTAATATTTTTTTGTAAGAAAATCTATATTTATGTGTATCAGCGTTTTCCTTGCCAATGATCTATTATTGTTGTAGAAAGCCATTAAAAATAGATTAGTTTAATTTAATTTGGGAATTATCGTTTATAATTCCCTTAATCGTTTTTCATTATTATTTATATTTAATAGATGTTACTAAAAGATATAAATCAGTGACTTCACCAACGCAAGATAATGCTTTTGTAAAGAAACATAAAAATTACAAAAACGGGTTGGATATAATAATCACCAGAATGGTTGTATACTTGTAAAAAAAAACCACCATTCATAAATTAAATGTTGCTTAAAATGACCACATATGAATAGACAGGTATTACCAAATCTTTTTTCCATTATTTGCTTCGTTTGTCCACTCCTTTCAGCCCTTACAACATACCTCATTTTGGGATACCATAGTTTCACTGTCTCTGCGCAATTTAGACTATTCTCTGGTCAGGTCCGGCCGCGAGCCAAACTGCGCCTGGCTCTGTATTAGGTATTATACAGGATTCTCCAATAAGAGGTGTTATTTTGATATTCAATCGTAAAAGATCAATGGTTTCGTTGCTTGTGTGGCACGTAGCGCTGTCTTGTTGAAAGCAAACGTTGTCCAGATCAATACCATCCAATTCCGGCCATAAAAAATTATTAATCATCTCTCGAGAGCGCAATCCATTCACCGTAACTATTGCTCCAGCCTCATTTTCGAAAAAGTAAGATCCAATGACTCCGCCAGACCATAAACCGCACCAAACAGTCACACGTTGAAGATAGAGAGGCTTTTCAACAATAACTCTTGGGTTTTCCAAGCCCCAGATGCGACAATTTTGCTTGTTGACGAAACCACCGAAGTGGAAATGGGCCTTATCACTCAAGATGATTCGCATTTGATTCACTCAAGTGAATTTTAATAATTTCAATGCGTTGTTGAAGCGTTGTATCGTTCCATTTTTATCAATGGTGTAGTTTCTACTTGTCAAATGTCAAAAAATAACAGCTTTAAAAGTAACATCTACCGAAATAGCGGTCTATTCAAAATAACACCTCTTATTGGAAAACCCTGTATATTATCGGCGCCCGTAGTGGACTGCTCCAATTGCGCCCGCACAGGTCATGCCCTGTGTGTGGTATTTACGTGTAACGCGTGTAACTAAATAAATATTTGCTTTCCCGTGCTTTTCCAGGGTTTATTAATAATATTCAACAAATTAATAATATCATTTTTAGAATATTCAGAACGGGTCGCGCGCATTCGTGATATGCCTTCAATTTTTCCGATTTGTGCACGGTAAAATTAATCGAAGGAATGACAGTTAGCATGTCCGGTCAACATCCCTCTACGATCGTTATCGGAACACAACACGGTGGATTATACATTACATGCACTTTATAAATACAAACAACCAATCATATATTTTTAAAATGTTTTCATTTCGAACAACTCAAAAACTACACTGTTTAATACCACCATAGAAACAAGTCAGAGATAAATGGTATAGAATCTAGCATGCCATCGCAGAGCTAAGAACAAATTGCAAGCGGCAACGCCAAAGAAAGTTATGTGTTTTGGTCTATGAGGTATATAGATAGAGTCAGCTTTGGCGTTCGAAGTATGGGCCACGCATATCGGATCATTGTCCGATGTGAGATATCACGGGCATCAGTCAGTTACAAGCGCTTGCCGGGCACAGATCTCCGGCGATAACTTCGAAATGCCGACATGTACGCTGAGATATTGTATAAGTCGTACTGGAAAATATAAGTAAAGCAATACCTTTCATCTGAAAGTAGGGTTTTACCATAATCAGTAGTCGCGTAAATTGACTTATTAATGTTGAAAAAAACTCGTGGAGCATTTGCGTGGGTGCGTGCGGCCGCCGCACAGTGGGCTGAAAATCGCCTTTCATAGACATAGATACTTGAATTTTCAAGGGTATTTTTTTTGTATTTTTTTATGTAGATTCATTTTAATGCTTAAATGCTTTACATATGAGTATGCTTTGTCTAGTTTACAATATTTTATTAACACTGCAAGCCTAAAAGCATTTAAGCATTAAAATGAATCATCAACATAAAAAAGTGTTTTTTTCAACTTTGAGGATTTTTTAAATAAAAATCGCAAGTTGCGCCACAATACGAAGTAGAGGTGGGCAAAATTGATTGAATTAATTCCATGAATTAATTCAATCTTGTAACACAATCGATCTTATTCTCATTTTCAAAAGGAATTGAATCTCAATTCCTTATCGTTGGCATATTTTTCTTAACATTTTACATTTAAATTATTTCATGATAATAAGGTAATAATTAATAATGATGTGCACTTTAAATGATTTAAATATTATAGTGTTTCGTAGAAATCTAATTAAATATTATTACGGTACTATGGCGGCGCGCCGCGGAGTTTAATGTACTGTGCCCTGTCGCACTAAATCGCGTATCTAGACTATCTAGTATCCCGCGTCCCGCACCGTAATCCAAAAGACTATTTTCATCAAGTCCCCAGTCAAGGAATTAATGAATTTATTCCGTATTCAGTTGTGACGTCACGCGTCGTAGACACAAATCCTATGTCCCATGTACCGAGTCTGTCCGGACAAGCGCTCAATCTCAATCTCAGGGAATAAGTGAAACAGAACAGAGACAGTGATACTCGAGACAGAGTTCCCAATTCCCTATTCGTTATCGAGTCCCTTTCCTTACTAGTAGGTCCGTCCGCACCGTCTGCAAGAACGCAAGTCATTAATGTCGCAGATAGACACAACACACTTACTAGTCAGAAGTTCCTAATTCATTGCACTATGTCAGCTGTCAATCGGTTCGTCGTTAGTTCCCGCGTGGCTAAACCTTCGATTTAATACCTAGTCAGGTGAAAACTTTCTACTTCGGAATCTGAATCCTAGTAAAAAAGCGAAAGTATCTCCTGTATTCTTCTCCCTTCCACATGCGAAAATAATGCAATACGCTTAGAAACAAAACGGTGTTTACGTTATTGTTCTTATAAGAATATTTTTTATGTACCTACCTACTTGTAGACGTAAAACGAGATCAGTTGACTGTCGAATTGTGTGTGATGATAACAAGTAATTTGTTTTGATTTCTGTATTTTTGTACTGAGTTGTACGCCACTCAATTTCAGACTTTCAATCAGTTTTTATTTGGCGCATGGATTTAAAATTACCATTGAGGTAAGGTAAGGTTACTGCAAACATTCAAATAAATAAATATAATATATATGTGGTTGAAGCTTATTCCAGGTGAACGGGTCGGATATACAAAAGTGGGATAATAATAATATAGTTCTTATAATTGCTTTAAGAACGTATCTCATTGCCCCTAAAATAATTTTTTTTTTATGTAAAGGTTATCTTAAGGTATCTACTTTTTGTAGTAAATATATAGATAGTTTTACGAAGAAAGATAATAATAATTTTTATTCTGGGATTCAGTTTGCCAGCAAAAATTTTCTATGCAAAAAAAAGAAAAATCGAGTGGGATTTTTTATTTTTGGTATCGTTTAATGATGTTTTACCTTCGTTTTTTTTTATAGGAAAAAGAAACATATTGAATAGCCAAGATGTCTTCCAGAAAAAGGATCGAACTTTGGTGTTACTTTTCTGAAGTAGATGGAGGGATGCATTGCTCCACAATTTAGAAATGGCAGTTAAACAATAAATGGTCCTTTGCGGCACTCATTTCAACGATTTTATTAGTGACTTGTAAAATTACTTTTTATTTTTGTTCGTAAAATAACATATTTATTAAAAAGTTTGTAACATGTTTATTTGGTGGAACGACATATCTTTTTTTACTAAAGTTACTCCAAAGCTCTCCTCGCTTTAAGAACTCTGTGCTATAAAGTGTAAAGCTTACAAATACAGGTTTTCTAAGTAAAGTTATAAATGTACTTCTGCAATGTACAAAATAAATCCCTATATTTGATATTTTTTGTGTGTTTATTTAAAATGTTTTTTTGAAAACGAACACATTTATGTGAATGCGAAAAAATGGTTCATTATTGCTTCCTTTAAGTTTCCTAAATGTGAGCAATCTAGGTACAAAACCAAAATGAAGTGTCGAATCAAGGAATTAAATGAATGAATTCAATGAATTAGTTCACTTGACCAGGTGAATAAGACTGAATTGATTCATTATTGTGAATGAATCTGCCCATGTCTAATACGAAGTATTTCAAAAAAATACAAATAAATAGTAGTATATCTGTGTGTAAGGATAGAATGGCCAACCTTGTGATTCCAGAGATAGTCTCATTTTTAATGTCAGTGCCATACAATTTTTTATTAAAAAAATGATAACTTTTTCATTTGTACACGCAATTGCTTCGTACGAAATTTTATAGCATAGTAATGATCAGAAGAATCTATTTCTAGCCAAAAAAAATACCCTTGAAAATTCAAGTCTCTATGTCTATGAAGGCGATTTTCAGCCCACTGTGCGCCGGTCACCTTCGACACGTTCGTTGGGTTCGTTCGCGGTCGGAAGGATTCGGGCGACATCGGCAGTCGTCACACCCCTCTTCCTACTTCCCGCACGGGAACAATATTTCACACTATTTATATACAACTCAATGGTTTTGATGTGTATTTGTAGAAACAAATACAAATTTGGGTGCGCGCCGCTGTGCGCAGACGTGATTAAACGACGCACAGTGTTTCGTTTCATACAAGCTAGACGGAAAAAAACTCTTATATAATAATAAAGTGTTTAGAACCCCCTTGTGGGGAGTATTTAGTATGAATGTATTGAAAATTTGGGTTGAAAGTGATTAATATAATTTTTTTTCTTAAAAAAATAAAACGAAAAAAAATCTTTTAAATAATTAATACAATATTAATAGCGTATTTGAGGTTTATAAAGAAAACAAATTTAAACAATAAAAAATATGTGTATTTCGAGAATAATAAGTAGGTAAAAGCACAGTCAGAAAATATAATACAAATCACGAAATTTTTGCAAGTACAAATAGATGATAAAAAATAGGTAAAAAACAATCATTATTACTAAACTAGGAAAACTATTTTAGTCATATTTAGCAACAGAACTTAATAAAAACAAGCATTAGTGCGACGTTGGTGAATATTTAGTGCACGCGGTTTCATACTAATAATGTTTAATTGTCCATCTCTCTTGCTCCAATATCTATCTACGATAATTAGCTACATACTTTAATTAACCTCACTAGGTGTGTAACCTGTTTGGGGTATTGACATTTAGATTTCATCATTATTATTTTTTTTTACTGATCTTTCTTACTTGCAACCCTAGTTGTGGCCGCATATTTAATGTAAGAAGAAGAATTTTTAATGAATAAAAAAATAATTTGTTATATTATATCAAATGATTTAATAAAATAAATTTGAATATTACTCTAAGATTTTAGCTTCAATACCTTCAGTGCAGGATAAAGAGTTCTTTGATTTTAGGTTATTTGAGTAAAGGAACTATCCAGGTTTTACCCCTTAGAATGGGATCTAAGAGTTTACCTGGGACTAGAAATTCATAGAAGGATGAACGTTCGTGACATTTCTGTGCCCGCGGATTCATTGTTCATGACCCATCTTCGTTGTTTATTTTGTCTAAGATCAGACATGATCCTTCATTCCTTCTTACCCTCCATGAAAAGTCCATTGGAGATGTACCGAGTCTTACATTAATTTAGGTTAATAAATGCAAGATGATTACCTAACATTGTAATATTTCTATAATGCGGAATGGGTTCACGTTTTCCCACTAAATTTAATGAAAGTCTGGTTTGGATGAAGTAGGGGGCCCTTCTTTAAGTCGCCAATTCCGGCCTACAAAGTTGTTTCCAAACTTCCTTGGCCGGGTTTTACAAAACAAGTAATCGCATGACTTTGCATTTTTACATAATTTGTCAGAAAAATTGTAATCATTGATGGAAATCTTATTCAAGTATTGCGGGCAGAAATAAATTTTAAACGGCAATGAAATAGAACCGCTAAAATACATAAGGCTACGTGATAAGCGTTAAAAACTAAAAAAAAGATCGTTTGAAAAGGAGATTGTGTACATGCAAATGATATGGAAAGTTCTAATATTAAAATAAGATTATAATTGAAAGGATTTACCGATTGCTGCGAAAATATTTACTAAACACGACTCGTTTAAAATAGAGCAAAATTTATCAACATCTGAGTTAAATAGCATTTAAAGAAACGCTGTGAATTTTTCACACATTTTAATGTTAAATAACAAAGCCAGATGTTTTTTTTTAATTTTCGATTTTTTCTATCGAGGGAATTTCATATTTTATCATTACATTTTCAACTCAACATCTGAACAGATATTATCTTAAAACTTGTGTTCAAGTTATAGATAGGTATAAATTCAAAATTCGGAATTGACTTATTATTATTTCATAAAATTATTGTATATTCATGTATTATGTTTTTTGTAAAATGTGGCATTTTATGGTAGGTACTAAACTTATCAATATTTTAACGGCGTAAACTCTTCAACGATGAGCTTTGCCATTATGAAATTTACAATTTGCTTTTCTTATTGGATTTACATTATTAGAAAACTGTCTTATACCGAGGGACGAATCAAATTGATGAAAGTGAATTCTGATTAAAATTTTGTACTGTAGTACCGCACAGCATAAAACTTGCTTTTTCTTTCCTAAATACGCTCATTAAAGAACATAAATATATATTACTAAAATAAATAACGGAAAGTTCAATTATGTTCTGTACGTACAAACCGTATCTAACTTTCTCTAATAAACAATAAAAAGTGTAAATCTCACCTACGTGAGTATGGTACTGTATATTATCTCCATATGTATTTAGTAATAACATAGGTCACTGTAGAAATGTATTATACATATACTTGTACAACGCCCTGGAGGTGATTTCACACAAAAAGGACTCTATACAAATCATCCAAATATTATTATTATGTTTATTATTACAACATGCAGATCAATGCGATATAGAAACTTGAAATATCGATACAACTGTTTTAAAAATTCGAGACATCAAGTTTATTATTTTTTTTCAAATTGTTCAATTATGTTTACAAAATGTTATTTATGCAAGCTTTATTTTGCTCTGTTTATTACAATCTTGTACAGTGGCGACGCCCTTCAATGCACTGATATATTAGATATGAACTATATTTATTTCATGACTTTATATTTACCAATGTTCCGATTCATTTTGACCCATCTGACCTTACCTGGTTAATGGTTTTAATTACCAATGTTTCGATTCATTTTGACCCATCTTACCTTACCTGGTTCATGGTTTTAATTACCAAAGTTCCGATTCATTTTGACCCATCTTTCCTTACCTGGTTTATAGTTTTAAATGGTAACACTCAGATGGTTGGAAGGAAAAATAATGTAACTTTTAAAAAACACTATAATTCAAGTGAATATTTTTTACGTCAATATCAAACGGTGTTCCTAAATAAGTGGTACGTCATGAAAGGAGATGGTTCTACGTCATATTCTATGGATTAGATTGTTTTTAGTATTCGAACTTGTTGCTATTTGTCTATGACTATGATAAAATGTTTTATCTAGTAGGTAAATGGGTAAAAAGTTTAAATTTGGATTTTGACCAAAATACCGAACCAAACAGAATCATTATTTATTTAATCCAAAGATATCTACAACTTCTATTTGCTATTTTATTTATTTGGGTTTTAAATTATGAACGCATTTTTGTGTGATTTTAGAGCCAAATTTGGCATTTTTTAAAATCATTTGTAATTATGAGAAAAATAATCTTGCCCAAATTACTATTTTAATATACTGAATAATAAAATAAAAAAATAATACATTCTGAAAAAATTATTTATTGGGGTACTTTTTTTTTACTTATTTACGTCAAATTTGTGTTCCAACGTAAATCGAATATTTATAATTTAAATTTACGCCCATCTAAATGCTTTTTCAATTATTATTTTATTTTATTTTTCATCATAATATTTATATAGTAAATAGAGCATTTTTTTTAAAAATAATTATACTTTAGGTTTTCACGGCCAAAAGTATTTTTGTTATTTGTTTTTGGGGTGTTATGCCGTGTTGCGCTAACTCCTTATTTAGCCTAAAGAAGGTTAAAGAGGCTAAAGAAGGATTTAGCGCAACACGGCATAACACCCCAAAAACAAATAACAAAAATACTTTTGCCGGTGAAAATCTTAAATCATATTTTTCTCAAATAATTGCTAAAGTTGCCTCAAAAACCAAGAAAAATGAATTCCTTATTGGTCTATTTTTTACAATTTAAAACAAAAATATATAAAGAATCATTTATCCGATATTTGCTATACTTTTGAATGTAAATTTTGGTTCAGTATTTTGGCCTCAAATCCAAATGAAAGTTTTATATGAAAAAGTACGCGCAGCCGTTTCTCTTAAGGCGATGCCATACGTAGTAGTGCAAAATCATGTGTTTTTGGTTTTAAAATTTGGTCGCCTAGAAATGTTTCAGATGCTTTAATTAAATACTGCGAGTAGAATACATCTTGACCTTTGAAATAATCGAGTATTTTTTAGATAAGTCTTTTTATAAGCCCAGAAAAAAATAATGTATAGGCCTATGAAAAATGCTTTAAAGTTCAAAATCTCCTACTTACGAACCCATTTTCGGATATGATTTTATTGTATAATGTGGCAAATTAAGTTATTTATAAAATGATCGGAAAAAAGTTAAATATTTATGCCTGAACATCCACAAAATAAAATAAAACGCACTTTTTGGCCATGTTTTTTTCTTGCATAAATCAAAACAGGCGAATGGTGTCAACCGGGAATTTAAACCTTATCGCCATCTACGTAAGGGTTGTTATTGATAGCGGCTCAATTTAAAATATTACACGACGTAGTAAGCCTTAAAGTAAGAATTCATTATTTTCTTCACTGTTTAGAATTCTGACAAGTGAATTGACAAACCGCCCCCGACTTCGGCACAATGGCGCCGGAAGTCGAGCCGCCATCTTGTTTTATGTCCTAAAAGCTTTTGATACAACTTTTGAAAAACAAATTTAGGCGCGCACCACCTCCAAGGTATTGTTACATAGTTATTACCTAGGGCAAACTTTACATATTTCGTTTAACGATTTTCGCACCTTATTATTATATCTTATCTTACAAACGCCTTACACCAAGTTATAAATTGTCACAAATGGGAAGTGATTATTTTAGGCTTCCACAAAAAAATAGAAAAAGGAAATATCAACTAACGTTACATGGTATATCCTATCCTATCCTCACTTAACCTAACCTAACCTAAACTAACCTAGCCTAACCTAACCTAATCTAACCGAACATAACCCAACCTCACCTAATCTAACCTAACATAACCTAATCTAATCTAACCTAACATAACCTAACCTAATCTAACCTAACATAACCTAACCTAACCTAACATAACATAACCTAACCTAACATAACCTAACCTAACCAAACATAACCTAACCTAACCTAACATAACCTAACCAAACATAACCTAACCTAACCTAACCTAACCTAACCTAAACTAACCTAACATAACCTAACCTAACCTAACCTAACCCGACCTAATCGAACCTAACCTATTATTATAGCATGTTCTGTTTTGTCTTTTGTCTCTGTTTTGTTTTATCCGGTTCCCTTATTTTAGACGGTATATTATATGTTTACTTGAACTTTTTCTATGTTTTTTATATGTTTAGCGGTTAGGACTCGAAACTGTGTATCGAAAATTGAGAAAAAAATACTTGCAAAGTTAGTGGAATAAAGACACGAACTTCCATCTCATTTGACTTGGTTATAAGAAAATCCGAAAATTTTCAGAGTGGTAAATACTTTCAGCATCGCTCTGGTAAAAGCCACCATTACTTCCCTACCTTCCTCCTCCCCATATCCTTCCCATCCACACTCCTTTCAGCCATCAACATCAATCGATTGGGGATATCACAGTTCAACTTGCTCCAAACAGACAACAATAGTTGGAACCATTGTGGGTATTAACATTAAAAAATTATATAAAATAATTTTGCTGAACATGCTAATTTCGGTTTTGGATCTATCTGTGAGTGATTTTTCAATTACTCTGGTTCAGAGAACTCTGATTTGTTATGAATTTAAGTGTCATTTTAAAAATAAAAACCTATTGTGCAAAGAATTCAGACAAGCGATAAAGTAAGTACCTATTTATTATTTTAACAACCTCTCAATTTGGGAGGCTGGTATGGGTACCGCCACCCCTGGAATAATTTATTGGTGCCCGGTTTCATAGGGTGAGGTTTTTCCAGATCTTGGCGACAGATGCGTCTAACCACCAACTGCGTGGCAGGCCGGATCGGGATAGACTGGTTGAGGGTGACCTTTTGACATCTCTTTCATTTCAAACAGAACAGCCGACTGAGTGGTATGAAATATATAAAGATGTGTTTATACAAACGCTTTTTAAATCACCTAAAAATAAGATTTTTATTAAAACTTATTTCTAAAATTTCGCGAAATGAGCTTGGAAAAGAGAAAATGACAACAATGAAAAATTTTGAGTAATTTTAACTTGTCACTTGCAGTACGTTTTTATTAAGCCAGCTATTCCTCTCATCCTAAAGAATTTCCGCGGAATTAATAAAAACGTATTTACGGCTACTATCAGGGAGAGGAATTTTTAATTTTGTTAAATTTTACGAATTACAATTATGTTACACCAACCTATCTAACAATGTTAGGTTTACATATTCAAATTTCTCATCTCCTCACCCTCGTAAGCTCCCATTAACCTCACAATATTCTTCAAATAGAAATGACATAATTGTACTCGCTCCGTACATAATAAGAAGTATATGCAAGACACAGTTAATTTGTGTTTAATTTAATTAAATTGATGCTAACTAATACACAGGGTGTTAAGAGACGCACATGACTTACTTTGATGTTAACTAATACACGGGGTGTTAAGAGACGTACCTGACTTACTTTGATGTTAACTAATACACAGGGTGTTAAGATACGTACCTGACGTACTTTGATGTTAACTAATACACAGGGCGTTAAGAGACGTACCTGACGTACATTGATGTTAACTAATACACAGGGCGTTAAGAGACGTACCTGACTTACTTTGATGTTAACTAATACACAGGGTGTTAAGAGACGTACCTGACGTACATTGATGTTAACTAATACACAGGGCGTTAAGAGACGTACCTGACTTACTTTGACCAGTGACTCCTGGCCTTATTTGTAGTTAAAAAAAATTGGTCTCCGGTGACATTTATTTTATAATAAAATATATCAGTTGTGGACTTTTCAGTGAGTTGGAGTAGTACGAACCACCACTGATATGTACATGTATAAATATATATTTTTAATTCAACAAAATACATTTTACAAATCAGTAGGAATTGGACAGTTGAAGTCGGGGTGGGAAGTAAGGCGGTTACTCGGCTGAGTGACAAGAATTTTTTGTTTAAATGACAAAAAATATCATCGTGGACTGAAATTTAATTATTTTTTTACTGTCTAAAGTTAAAATTAAATTAAATCAGCTTCGTATCTTAACACCCTGTATTATTACAATAAACATCAAAAAGCAAATAAATCAAAATAATGTCCATTGCCGTAAGTCTGTGATATCTGAATTATTTGTGTTGGCTATTCTGGCGTGGGTTCTTCACATTAATAATTTCTCATTCACATTTCAAAGTGGTCTCTGTAGAAATCTTAGAATAATTCAATTCGTAAAATTCACCTACGAACCATGTATTATTTATCTTCGTCACAAAGTTGTGATACAAAAGAGACACTTTTATCGAAGGATTGAAGAATTTCTAAAACTGAAAATATTTAAAGTTATGTTTTCGAGGTGAATAATAAACAAGTTTTGATATTTCTTATTTTTTGTTAAATTTATCGACAAACTTAGAAACAAACGCCAGAATACTTTCAATAAATTATAATTACAATCACACTTATTTATTATGTGTGGGTTCTTGAGCAAGTCCCCGGTATTAGTCTTGTGTCACCTTGATATCCTTCCACAAGACTAATACCGGGGGTTTGCTCAAGAACCCACACATAATAAATAAATGTGGGTTCTTGAGCAAACCCCCGGTATTAATAAATATATACATTTATAATATATGTAGTATTATGTTATGTTCGAGAGTTTTTAGAGATACGGATGTTAAGGTGATACGGATATTAAGGTGACACAAGACTAATACCGGGGGTTTGCTCAAGGCTTACATTTGAATTAATTCCGATGAATTCGTAACGATAATACTACATATATTATAAATTTCTGTATTTATTTATTTGTATGGAAGTGAGGCATGGAACTGGCAGAGAAAGGATGGAATTAGACTGAATGCTGTTGAAATGAGATCCTTGAGGTGTATGTGTGGTAAAACTTTGAATGATCGTGTGAAAAATATGGAGATCAAGGATGTAAGCGTAATGAGTTAGTTTAAGAAAGGGACGCTTAGATGGTTTTGACATGTAGAGCGAATGAGCGAAGAAAAAAGTGTAAAGAGAATATATGACGCAAATTCGAATGGAAGCAAAAGTCGGGGACGCCCGAGGAAGACATGGCACGACTGAGTGAATCAGATACTTGAGTCGGGCCATGTCAAGAGTCAGAATAATAGGTATTTTTGAGGATTGGATATTTTGGACAAATCCGCAGAATCCGAGGTTGCGTGATTACTCTCAGTGTGAAATAACGAGAATTTGGATAATTCTAATTTATTTTTTTATTTTAATAAAACTCACTTATAATAATTTTATGAACAAATAAATCGCGTATGCTAGAGGAGGTTTAGGGTCAACCCGACAGCTAGACTGCTGGAGACAGAATAATATTATTTGCCACGCGAGGTACCGCGCGCAGGTTTACAATGATACCAACCTCACAATAATGCAGGTATAAATAATATTGTAGTTATTTTCGGGAGATGCAAACTCCCTATAATTTACCCTACAGTATGTACGAGACGATGTATGAATGTGAATGAGGCAAGAAGTGTGTGCCAAAACCGAGTTGTTTGGCGGTCCGTACCCCTCTGCCTACTCCTGCGGAGAAACGGCGTGGTGGTTAGTTAGTTTTTTTTATTATATAATTTTTTTAGTTATTTATATTTAAGATTAAGAAAACAGGACCATACCATTAAAATATTTTTTGTAAAACCTTTTAAAATTTTATAAAAAGTTTTTCAACTATAAAATTAGCGGTAAGCACCAGATTTTTTTTTCTAGACAATGAAATAGACACTTCCCGAGAGATTCGTCTAGAAACATTTGAGATTTTATAAATACGTTCATCAGAAATAATAAAAATAAATCCTACGGAAAGATCAATTTTCCAGGCCTGCCAGGGCAAATTCGACCGTAGGTCCGTCCATTACGCTGGGCCGCGCGCCGAATATTTTTTAACACGACTTATTCACATATGTCGTTAAGATTCCCACTTTATTTTATATCATCACGCATATCACGTCAGTGGCTTCTTCACTGGTTCTGACTCTATTTTACGGCTGCGCGGCCTTTTTCAACAAAAAAGTCAATTTTTTTTAAACAACATATATATCTAGTACGGATTAAAATACATTAAGAAATTCAATTTTTTGTGATTTTAGAGGCAACTTTGAAAATTATAAATTATTTAATTTTTATAATATTAATAAAATAGCCAGTGCAACATTATTTAGAACACAAATAAATAAATAAAAAATAGCGTATACCCGTAGTAGATATTTGTTATACCTCTTGTAAAAAAAACCTATTTTCTGTTTGGTTCAGTATGTTTTTTAGGTTTGGTTCGGTAAGTTTTTTTGTGAAAAAGACCACGGAGCCGTTATATACGATAATTATTATATCCGAGCCTAACTACAAAATTACAGTCAGGCATCTACCGTTAATCACAGGGATGGACAGAAACAACATTGGATGTATAAGGGATGTTTACAAATTACAACGTTTGATTAATTGGTTCATCTAGAAGAGACATCCTGTAATATCTCACACAATACACCACCGTATACTCTCTCTCCCGGGATGCTGCGCCGTGGGTATCTGTACCAAAAGTGTTGTAAGGTAGATTCATCAACGAGGAAGATTAATGACCCTTCTCTGGAACTCCCTTTGGTCTGAGAGACAAAAGAAACGTCCGAAAAATCGGATATAACTTTGCTAATTAATTTCCTGCAAGACCTTGGCCTAAAATCTTAAAATACGACACAAATTTGCACATAATTAAGTTGTTAAAACTCATCGTTTTTGACTGAGCTTGCATAATTACACTTTTTTAAAATGGTATCCAAAGGAAAGTCAGTATGCACAATTCGAAAGTAGATTTTAAATTACACATCCATTGGTTCTAACTTTGAAAAGTAATTAATTTTAAAAAGTGTGCAGTTGAATCTTTAAATACAGTATAGGTTAAATTTATGGCAAAAATTTATCAGGCCACCGAAATTAAACTATTGTATTTGCAGCAAAATGATCCCAAGGACAAAATTCATTTCACCTAAGTGATAATCAAGTGATGCTAACATTTTACCTAACATTCTTCAATGTTAAAAGCAGGGTAATCAAAAAAATAAAAGAACGTCTCGACATCCATACAAAATACAGCGCGCCCCGGTTAAAAAAATGTAGGCTTTTTGAGACTGGTGACTAGTGACGTCATAAAACAATATAGAAACTAGAACAATACTACAAATAAGACAAATCAGTTAAACTACATTACCAACGCTACTTTAATTTGTAAGATTCAACAAAGTGCTGGTATAGATTACGCTTAGTTCTATAAATGGAGTCAATAAATACATCGATAGTTCCCCCAAACTTGTTATATATAGGGTTGAACCTAGTATTACTATTTACTAGTTCTAAAGATTTTTATAAATTTAACAATCGTACAAATATATTCAAATGAAACCAAAAGTTCGCTAAACAAAGCTCCTAAAAATTTTACATTAAATAATATTAAATGCTGACTCGAACAAGGGCTCAAAGTTCACACTCTACAATTTACACAAAAGTAGTCCACGCGCGTTGAATGGAGTGTTTTCGAATTTCCCCTGCCAAAATGGCGTACAAAAGAAAATTGAATGGAGCCATTGTGAGGAGGCAACCTTAATTTCTTTCTTGCGTTTACTTATAACAAACTTTGTAGACCTACGCATATTATGTAATGTGTAAACCTAACTTTGTGTGTATTCTATGGTGAAAAGCTTGCGGCCCACTTCACATTTTTTTTTTTTTTTTTTTTTATTTCCTTTATTTTTTCCCAATTTACATATTTCATAATACAAGTTTTTTAATAATATGAAAGGGAACCCACTAAGGCGCAGCCTGTGCGTGGGTAATATAATTTAATACATTAGATTTTTGTACCTAAAAATACATAACAGTAAAAATAAAATAAAAAACAGTAAGCATAATAAAGAAAAACGGTAGTATTATAATTAAAGTTATTCTAAAAGATTGTGCAAGAGGAGCATATTAAAAATAAATCAAAGTAAAAATAAAGATTGTAAGATAATATATATGAATTAAAAGAACACAAAATAAAATAATAATAACTATACAGAAACAAAATAGAAAAAAGTAAAAATTAAATGAATAATGCTTCAACATTTGCATTGTACAGCCACAACTTTAATACTTTTTGGTATTGCGCTAGTTTAGTTGTTACTTGAATTTTTTTTGGTAGTAGATTAAAAGTGCGAGGTCCAATAAAGCTACTGTGAGTTTGCATTAGTTTGGTATGGGTTTGTGGGGTATAAAATACATGATTTCTTCTAAAGTTGATTTTGGGTTCATATTTTTGAAATTTATTTTGGTTTTTCATGACGTATTTCAGGCTTTGAAGTAAAAATAGTTTACGGAGATTGAATAGTTGAGATTCCTTGTACAATTGATCAGTCGAAAATGTCCTCTTTTTATTATATATAACCTTGATAATATGATTTTGTACTATTTGTAGTGGTTTTATAAATGTATCTAGTGCGCCACCCCATCCTAATATACCGTACATAATTGAGGATTGCACTAGAGAAAAATAAATCATTTTCAATTTGTCAACATTGAGTACTTCCTTAAGTCTATAAAATATGTACGTCAGATATCTTAATTTAGAAACGGTGTTATTAATTTGTGGTTGCCAGTTTAAATTTGTGTCAATATATATACCCAAATATTTGATCTTTTCAATTTTTCCAATTTCAAAGCAAGAGGTGCATGTTACTTTATTACAGTTAGCATTATGTAGTCTAATTTTAAGGTTATTGGGAGGTTTGTTTTTACTGTTTTTATAAAATGTTAGGTAAAATGTTTTATTATAGTTTAAGAAAAGTCTATTACAAGTTAGCCATGATAAGACATATGAAATACATTTTGTTGCATTTAAAAAAGTTTCAGGCCAGGATTTTCCATTTACTATTATTGCTGTATCATCAGCGTAAGATACAATTTTACCAGGGATTACAACATTGCATAAATCATTAATATATATTAGAAACAGAATTGGGCCAAGCACAGTCCCCTGTGGTACTCCATTTTTTATCACTGTTTCTGTGCTATAAAAGTTCCCTATTTTTGTTTTTTGTAATCTGTCTTTGAGATAGTGAGTGAGAATTTTTAGTGCATCTTTTTTGAAACCTATTTGATTAATTTTCTTTATGAGTAGATTGTGATTTACAGTATCAAACGCTTTTCTTAAGTCTAAAAATATAGCTAGACTTTTTTTATTTTGATCAACAGATGTGTATAAATTTTTTGTCAGATCGAATATTGCATCTTCAGTGCTTAATTTACTTCTGAAGCCATATTGATTTTCGGACAGAATATTGTTTTGTTCTAGGTATTTCATAACTCTATTTTTGATACATTTTTCAAATATTTTTGAAAGGTTTGAAACTAAGGAGATAGGTCTGTAATTGTCTAATATGTGCGTGTCACCCGATTTGTGAACTGGTATTATAGTGGAGATTTTAAATTGTTCTGGGAAATACCCTTCTTTTAGGGATATATTATAAATATGTTGCAAAGGAGTTAAAATATATTGTTTTATTTTTTTTAGTGTATTACCTGATAAATTATCAATTCCTGAAGAATTTGTTGGTTTTAGGCTGTCAATGTGTTTTTCAATTTCATTAGTTGTGATAGGTGTAAAATAATCTAATGAGTTAATTGAATTGTTTGTTGGTACCAAAAGCAGAGATGAGTCAGCGGGCGCTGTATTAGCAATCTTACTGGATGATTCAAGTACTTGGTCGACGACATTTGTGAAGAAGTTGTTAAAGTTATTTGCAATGTCAGATTTGTCAGTTATAATATTGTTATTTATTTTAATCTCCTTAACCTCAGTTGATGCTATTCTTTTTTTATTCGTTATTTCGTTAATAATATTCCACGTTTTTTTGGTATCATTATTTGCATTATCAATTTGTTCACCATAGTATTTTTTTTTACAACTTCTTATTAACCTATTTAGTAAATTTCTATACAGTAAATATTTTGTTTTCATGAAGGACATTGTTCTGACATTGTTTTTTTGACAGGCTCTTTGATAATTTAGCATCTCTCTATATAGTTTATCTCTTTGTTTAATGGAGACTATTATTCCTACAGTTATCCAAGGTTTAATTTTTTTATATTTTCTCTTAGATATAACAATTTTATTTGTACTTTTTGAAATATATTCTTGGAGAGTTTTATAAAACGATTCTAATGCTGAATATGGGTTTGAAATTGATAGAATTTGATCCCAATTTTCCAAAAGAAGTAGATTATTTAATGTGAGGTAATTAATATTATTTTTTTCAACTGTTTCAGAATTTTCTTTTGAATTTGCAGTTAAGATGTTGTGTCCGTAAAATGTTGGGTAATGATCGGTAATGTTTGTTATTAGAGTTGAGGATGTTGTTATAAGGTGTTTGTGTGATTTAACAAATATGTGATCTAGAGTCGTGGAGTTATTCAAATTTTCTCTAGTTGGTGAGTTTATGTAAGACTGATATCCAGCACACGACAAACAATCTAAGTACTCATTTATACAGTTTGTTCTTTTGTTATTTTCATTTATATTTATATTGATATCACCGGTTAATATTGCGAAGTTGAAGTTATTTCTGTTAGTCATTTTTAAAAGCGAATTAAGTTCGTTATTGAAGAGAGTTTCATTTAGTGAAGGTGATCTATAGATAGCTATTAGCAAATAATTATAATTGTTATGGTTAAATGTTAATTTAATAGCATTTGCTGTTTTAAAATCTAAAATCTCGAAAGCAGTTTTCATGAGACAATTATTCATAAATACCGTGACTCCATCGTGTCCAGTATGTTTGCATTTAGATGAAATGGTTATATATCCTGGCAGGTTATAGGGTATTACCTCTTTCATCTGTGTCTCTGTTAATATAATAATACTAGGAGAAAAATCTAGACTTTCGATTAGGACACAGAGTTCATCAAAGTGCTTTCTTAAACTCCGTATGTTCATATTTAGAACTGAAAAATTAACATTTTTAAAATGATTATTTAATTCACTTGTGTTTTTACATATAAAGTTTTCATGCAAAAAATTTTCATCAGACATTTTGAACAATGATGAAGTATTTATACATGTATTATCGTCACTTGTTTGTTTATTCGGAGGGAATGTCTTCCGGCTGCCTTATGTGGATGATTGGGGCTAATTCATCTTTTCTCATCATTATGTTACCATTTTTTGCCCAGATAAACTTGTAGCCTAGTCTTGATGATTTCGCCAGAAATAGGAGGTGTTTATTATTTTGTGACAATTGTTCATTAATGTAAACAATGTTTTTATAATCTTCAGAAAAATTTATATTTTTTGGGTACAAAGTACCATATTTTCTTTTCTGGGTTATAATATTGTCCTTACTTTCTTTGTTTTGAAAAGAAACTACTATCCCTGGATTTTTACTTAATGGGTTTCTGTTTTTAATTCTATATGTGTTTGTTATTTTAGGTAATTCAGTTTCGCATTTTATTGTTTCCAATATATTGTGAACTATTTTAGGTAAGTTTTCATTCTCTTTGAAAGGAACACCTTGTATTTCAATATTATTTTGTTTTTGAAATTGTTCCATTTTGTTCAATTGCATTTTGATTTCCTTATTATCTGATTGTAATTGTTTAATTAAATTATCTTTGATTTTATTTTTTTCTTCGTATTCGTCAATTTTATTACAACAGAATTCCACAGACTTTTTAAGTTCTCTGAGTTCATTTTTTAGTTGTTCGTTAAAAGATTTCATTAACTGTTCTGATAAGTCCTCAAATTTTTTTTCCATAAATTTCATCATTTTGTTAGTGTGATAGTCTTCTTCCGAATCGCTAGATGGCGCCTTTTTTCACCACAGCTTTTGGAATATTATAATTTGAAAGCTTTATTACGCGTTTCTTGTATCTTTTAACAACCCAGTTATGTTCCGCAGAGCATTTATCACTTAGCCGCAAGAGGGTGTGTTCATATTTCAAGAACAAGGCACGTAATGTTTTCAGAGCATCATTTTCAACGCTCAATTTTTTTTACAATCTTAATTTTATTTTGTAAAGTTTTGTCATTAATTCGAACAAAATGTTCAAAGCTTGTATATATAAATCTTTATCATTAAATATTGTGAAATTAATTACACTCATGCATACTTCCAGCATTTTTGTAAAAAAAATCCGACACATAATCTTGGAACGCTCTGTCACACTTATTCATCATTCTATACACGCGTTCCTAATTTTATAATTTTCCATGTTATGTTTATGTTAGGTTATGTTGTCTTTATATTTATATTCTATTATTTGCTGTATTTGTTTATAAGAAAAAATAAATAACTGTGTATGGCCAAGATAATATATAATAAAACAACTTTAGAACTAGAGTAGGTAGTCAAAAACCGCGTTCGCACAATTTGTTTTGATTATTTGAAGTTCCGAGCCAGCATAAAAACAATACATCGTGAAAGTTTCCGGATTTACACTGTGCATTGAAAGTTGCATTGAAGCATACGCTAATTGGCGGGGCGGAGTTTCTTGAAACATTCGAACTCCGCCAGACGGCGGAGTTGGCAGTGAACCTGTTAATATAGTTTTCATAATATACTTCTGTGGAAAAAAAAAAACAATATTTCATTTTTCTACAAACCCCTAGCATAGCGTATTAAACTGAATCTTAATTACTTCACAAATTAAGATTTGGGAAAGAGATAACTCTATCACGGAAAGGACTTTATAAATGGCAGTTTCACGTGATTTTAATGCTTTCCAACCAAATATAGCTTATCAACACATTTTATTCGTGATTTTCTTTTTATTTATTTATTTCTGTTGTGTTAAAACAATTTACTTTATTTTACGACTTTCATAATTTTTTACCTTTTATTAATAAATTTATTTTATTTTCTTTCTAAAAATCTATATAAAATAGGTAACGTTTTTAGTTTTCCAACACGTCATTAAATTTCTTCGCACGATAGACAAACAAAACACAGAACACCGATTGCACAGCAAAAACTCGCCTTTTTGAATCTAAAGTGTATAAAATTACTGCGGCTTAAAGCCACCTAGATTTCACCGCTTATGGCGTATTTCTATAAATTTAGGTTAGGTTCTATAAATTTAGCACATTATGGGAAGCGATCGCTCAAAACGTTTTTTTTTGCAAATTTGGCCAAAAATCGCTTGAGTGGATAATGAAATTATATACTTAAGACGAAGAGCGGTAAAATTGGAATGAGAGAAAGAGGTAAAGATGTAAAAAGGAAGAGAGGAAAAAAAAAGAAAAGAGGAAAAGGGGAAAATACAACAATAACATTCAATGACAGCTGTCGTGTTTTTATTTCACTCTTATAATATCTCAAAATAAAATAAAAAATTCTAGCTAAAATCTAAATATCTATATTTTAATAGCTTTAATAGTGAAGTGAAGTTATACTAATTAATATTTCGTGCCAAAATGACTACACGAGCAACTGCAAAAACACTAAATACTACGGACACCCAACTCCTCCAACTTCTTAACAAAAAGTTTGAAGAATTTAAGGTACAATTTCTGGAAATCATCAGAAACGAGTATAAAGAAGAAATCGAGGAATTAAAAATTAAATATTAACTCTAGAAAAAAAAATTGATACGAAAAAAAACAACAACCTTGAAAAAACTCTGGAACAAAACGCCGTAATACAAAGTGAATTTAAAGAATTACAAAAACAATTGGATGCTAACGAACAACACGCACGCATTAATAAC
This sequence comes from Hesperophylax magnus, assembly GCA_026573805.1. NCBI lineage: Eukaryota > Metazoa > Arthropoda > Insecta > Trichoptera > Limnephilidae > Hesperophylax > Hesperophylax magnus. Next base: position 24,297,225 of record JAIUSX010000012.1, read on the forward strand.
ATAGAGATCATTGGGATACCAGAAAAAAAAACAAGAGAACCTGACGGAGATTATCAAAAGGATCTATTCAGAATTAAATATAGTAAGCGACGACATTGAATACGCCACCCGAGTCACCCCCAAGGAGAAGATTGAAGGAAGACCGCGGAATATTATAGTAAAACTAAAAGGCAGGAAACAGAAAGACGAAATCATAGCAGCAATCCGGACAAGAAGGGGCCTAACAGCAGAGGATATTAACTTTAATGGAAAACAACGGATCTATATAAATGAACATTTAACTCATAAAAACAAAGTACTCTACAAAAAGGTCAGAGAGTTTACCAAAATTAATAAATTCAAATTCTGTTGGATCAAAAATTGTAAAATTTATTTTTTTTTTTTTTTTTTTTTAAACAAATTCCATTTATTCAATAAACAAATTTACAATGTGTGATATACATATATATATTTCACTAGTAATAAGATAAGATATTATGATATGATTAATATTTATTATTTTTCAATGTTCTCCCATAAAAAGCAATTGCTTGTGTGTATGGGATGAGGTATTATTTGTTTAGTTTCTTAGATTTTTATTTAATTTTTTAATTTTTTGTTTTTGTTTTTCTTTTATTTATTTATTTTTTTTTTTAAATTTAGTTTAGGTTTTCAGTATATTTTTTTAATTGTGTTTTGAATTCTTTGAAACTATCATTTAGTGATCTTATATTTTCTGGCAATTTATTGAAGAAATTTGTTCCTAAGTATTTGTAGTTTTGCTGACCCAAAGTTTTTTTACAAATCGGAATTGGTAACATGTATTTTTGCCTGAGATTTGCTATGTTTTTGAATGGTACGGTTTTGTTTAGGATATCATCTTTGTAAACTTGTAAGGTTGCGTGATACAGGAAAAGAGTATTTAATTTTCTGACTTTAAATTCTTTGAAAATGAGTTCAGATGAATATAAAAATGATTTCTTTAATATTATTTTAATTATTAGTTTTTGCGCAATGTAAAGAGGTTGTGTGTGAGTTTTATAGGCGCCCCCCCATCCTATTATACCATATTGGATTATGGATTGACAGAATGCGAAGTACGTCATTCTCAGTAGTTCTTTATTTAGAATATGTCTCAAGCAGCTAAAAATTAAGGTTAATTTTCGTACTCTGTTTTTGAGAATGGTTATATGTGGTATCCATTTTAGGCATTGGTCAATAGTGATCCCTAGATATTTGGTTGAAGTTTTAATTTCAATATTAGTACATAGTAAGTTACAGTGGTGTTGTTGAGTGCTTGGTGCAGAGTGAATTCGAATGTTTATTTCATGCGGCGTATTTGGTTTGTTTATGAAAAATGGTACGTAGTGTGTTTTTTTAGAGTTTAACGTTAGTAGGTTATTGTCAAACCATGTTTTCAATTCATTGATGTCTGAATTAGCCTTTTTGTTCAGTTCTAACCATGTGTATGGCATGTGCATGTAAGACTTAATGAAAACACAAATCACCATTGCATAAATAATTATAATGATCTAGAAAAACTAAAAACATACAATATTTCCATCAACTAACTTTCCAGCAACTTTATATTAACTGCACTATATACTTATACTACATATACTACATATAATACTATATACTACGTTTAACACGGTCTTCTATCCTGTTTAAAATCAATCAAAGCAAAACGAACTGTAGACAAAATTCTTGCCTGAACAGAATATGTAATAATTACAATAACATATTATTCAATATCGACATCTTCAATTGCGAATTTACTAAATATAAAATGACCTTAAAAGAGTATTTCACTGATGTTTCTTGAATTGATGTTTCTGATGTTTATGTTTCTAGTATTTATATATTTATAATCCTGTTATGGTATGATTTATATGCACAACATTGTCTTCTTATGGTTTTGGTTATGATATGATTTATATGCACAATATTGTTTGTATTCTTATGGTTACCAATGTATCGATAATCTTTTATTTTATATAAATTTTAGTTTTTTTTTTCCCCTTATTTTTGTTGTATTATTTTGTTCTATTATTTTATACAATTCTTTTATTTTATATAATTATAACTTCACATTTCTCATAAATTTAATTATTTCTTCTAATGCTGTCTTACGTAAAGTCACAAGGAGGAAATCCGTAATTGGTTTTATTTTGGCTATTTTACTTATGTACAATCTGTAAAAATGTAAACTGTTGATTTCCCAAAAATGAATAAATAAATAAATAAAAATAGGAAAAAGGGAAAAGAGGAAAAGAGGAAAAAAGGAAAAGAGGAAAAAAGACAAAAACGAAAAGAAGAACTAAGGAAAAGAGAAGCGAAAAAGAAGAAGAGAGAAAGGGAAGGAAACATAATTGTTTTTATTTTTATTTTAATACGAAAATTATGTCCATCTACGTTATTGTTGACGTACTTACGTCAACATTTTAATAGAAGTGTGATAGATACTTTCAGTATAGCCCTGGTGAAAGACCATCATTTACATTCGAAACATTACTTGAAATGGCTTTAGCCATATTTAGTGACCAGATCTAAACAGCCAGGTACTTCCCACCTTCTTCCTCCCCAATCCCTTCCCCTCCTAATACCTTTAGCCTTACAACATATCCCAATTATTAGGGATTCCATAGTCACAGGCTTCAGACGGTTAGAAGCAGTTGGGTACTCTTGTAAACTCTTGTGCGGTAATAATATTTAAAAAAAATATATACATTCCTACCTAAAATTATGTGGGTTTGTCAAATTCTTTGTACTTTTGCCAAAGCACGAGGTGGCAATGACCGCGTTTCCTCATTATTTTTTCCTCTTTTTAATCAGATTATTTTCTCCCATCACTCTTGCGATATGTCAGTTACACGACGGCTTGGCTCCGAAGGATTAGAAACCCAAATAGATCTTGGCAGATGAAATTCTTATTATATTCGACGTCGGTTCATTTGGTACTGAGAAAACGACGTCTTTGTTTTGTCTTCATTATTCAACAATTAGGAACAGCGGTGAAATTATAACAGGTGGACGGTTGACGACCTCCATGGCCGAGCTATTTAAATTCTCCTCTTCGAATGCTGGGGTCGATGGTTCGAATTTCGGCACTTGCAAATAAATGTTAATAAATTATTATTTGTAATTTCGAAATTTTTGCAGACTAAATATTAATTGGTGTATTTGTGGCATATTCCAGAGTGGTAGAGGCTCTGAGAAAAGTCCACCATTTAGAATAAAATATGGCTATTTAATTATTGTCCCAACTGCTCCCAACCGTCTGGACCCAATGAGACTAAGGCATCATTAATTGGGGTATTTTGTGAGGCTGAAGTGGGGAGGGGAAGGAGATGGGTAAGAGGAAGTTGGGGAAGTACCTGGCTATTCAGTTCTGGTCACCAAACACGGCCAAAGCCATTTCAAGCCACGTTTAAATTCTGAATTATGGTCTTACCCCAGGGCGATACTGAGAGTATCGCCCACTCTGGAACGTGCCGCACATATACTATTTATTATTTTAAATGAGTTATTTTACAATTTTCTTTCAATTACTTTAGACATGTTGGGTGACCTGATATGGATAGCCAAGTAACTCCAAACCTTCATCTACCCCATCTCACCTATAATCGAAATCATCGCCAAAACCATATTAAAAATGTATTTCATTACTGTAATAATAATGTGATGCATTCTGTTGGGGAGCCAACACAAAAAAAACTAAATACCATACATCAATGGGTGCCAATGAATAAATCACCTTCACTTCTCCGCTCAATTCAGCCTGATAACTTACCCCCATGGAGATGCCATAGGACTTTTGTATGATATTCACAGAAAAAGATGGATGCATTACACAAAGTATTCATTCGTTAATTTTTCCGAATCAATTGAGATAAATGTTTTCGCGGATTTGAGTTTCATAATTTAATCAAATAGGTCGCTTAAAAACATATGTCTTTTCAGAGTACTGTGAATTCAATCGTCCAAAAGTAAGACACATGATTTATTAAAATTCTGCACAGAAGTGAGTAATTTATGATTGAGTCACTAAGTCATATATTATTTTACTTATACAATTTCGTTTGGCTCTTGTAAATAGTGGTCAGATTTTTTGTTGTTGATCTAAATGTTTTGCAATCTTAACAAATCCCCTGTCACAAAATAATGTTGCTTGAAATGGTATAGAATTGTTTAGAGAACATATTTAGATAGCCAGGTAGGTATTTACCAAAATTATCCTTCCCAAATCCTTCAGCCCCAAAACTTTCCCCAAATTTAGAATGAGTCTTGCGCTGTGTTGGCAAAAATACAAAACTACGTTATATAACAACAAAAATGCGTTACAACACAACAAATATAATTGGAATATGTTATTCCTGTTTATTCAGTTCTTATTCTCATCATGTCATTAATTTTACGCTGCCATAGTAGATTTTGAAAGCAAAACATTTTTAAAATCCATAAATTTTTTTTTAAATATTACTACTGACAGTTGTGTTATAACCTCTCATAATAATGCAATTAATAAATAGAAAGAGATGATACAACGGAATTTTTGGCTGTGGTATCATAAAGATTTTTTTGAAATGATTTTTAAAAAATTATATAAATAAGTAAGTAATATCCATAACTTATTTATACAGGATTTTCCAATAAAAGGTGTTATTTTGAATTGCCCGCTATTTCGGTAGATGTTACTTTTGAAGCTGTCATTTTTTTACATTTGACAAGTAAAAACTACGCCATTAATAAAAATGGAACAATACAACGCTTAAACAACGCATTGAAATTATTAAAATTCACTTGAGTGAATCAAATGCAAATCATCTTGAGTGATGAGGCCCTTTTCCACCTCGGTGGCTTCGTCAACAAGCAAAATTGTCGCATCTGGGGCTCGGAAAACCCAAAAGTTATTGTTGAAAAACCTCCTTATCCTCAACGTGTGACTGTTTGGTGCGGTTTATGGTCTGGCGGAGTCATTGGACCTTACTTTTTCGAAAATGAGGCTGGAGCTACAGTTACGGTGAATGAATTGCGCTATCGAGAGATGATTAATGATTTTTTATGGCCGGAATTGGATTTTATTGATCTGGACAACGTTTACTTTCAACAAGACGGTGCTACGTGCCATACAAGCAACGAAACCATTGATCTTTTACGATTAAATATCAAAATAACACCTCTTATTGGAAAACCCTGATTACGACATACTATATACATTTCTTAATTAACAAACTACAAACACTCCCTAACACTAAAATAATTATTCACAATAACAAATGTAATAAAAACACATGTATCCAAGGCTGTTCAATATTGAACTCAGTATCAGAAATTAAATATCTCGGAGTGATAATAGAACAACATATGAAGTGGAAGAGACATATTTGTGAATTGGTTAAGCGTATCAGAAAGTGTGTATATATATTCATAAGATTAAGAAATATTTTAAAAAGAAGTAACGTAAAAAGAGTATACTATGCACTAATCCAGTCGATAATTGAATACGGAAATATTGGATGGGGGGGTCATACAATAAGATTCTAACCCCGATCAAAGTGATCCAGAATCTAATCCTCAAAGTTAGCATCAAGAAACCCTTCACGTATCCAACAAAAACGCTATTTACAGATTTCGGGGTGCCCCTTTAGAGGATATATTCAATAAAAATGCAATTATCCAAATTTATAAAGATAATATAATCAAAAAAATTGAATGCCACCTATCTAAAAGATATCAATACAGAATAAAAATTGCAAAATGTAATACCAAACAAATGCAAAATAACTATACCTATTTAGGAGTAAAGTATTTCAACAATCTTCCAATTGAAATAAAGAAATTAAAGGATATTAACATACTTAAACTAAAACTGATGTTACACTTTCAGAAATAATTAATTAAAAAATAATTATTATTTTACAAGCAATAATTATTCGCCTGAAACACTCATCCACATTGAAAAATCTCCTGATAAAAGATACATGACGCCAACGGGACTCGAACCCGTGTCCCTTCGATTTCCGGTCGACAGCTCTGACCACTGAGCTATGTCTGAGCTCAGTGGTCAGAGCTGTCGACCGGAAATCGAAGGGACACGGGTTCGAGTCCCGATGGCGTCATGTATCTTTTATCAGGAGATTTTTCAATGTGGATGAGTGTTTCAGGCGAATAATTATTGCTTGTAAAATAATTGTTACCCTTTGTGCTATGCATAAAAAATCTTGTCTTAAACGTTAGTTTACCAAAAAAAATAATAACTAAATAATTGCCTGTTTTTCCCTTTATTTATATTTATTATCTGTCTATACTCATCTCCACTGTATTTAGATGCTGTCTCTTCATATATTGTTCCTATTATATATATACTTACCAATAGCATAATGATTTTCAATTTTTTGAAATTTTTTATTTTTTTATTTATTTAACATTTAAACCTGCTAAACTACTTATGTAGTTTGTCAGCAGGTACATAATGACAACATTTTTGCAATAACATGGTACAATGGTAAACAATATGTAGGTATGTATAATGTTGATGATAAATTAACATTAAATGATAAGTTGGTTAAATTACAGAATTGTATAAATATGTAAGAAGCAATATAAGCCTGTAAGATTGTATAAATATAAATATGTAAGAAGCAGTATAAGCCTCATATAACAACACCAGCACAAATGAATTTAATATGAACAAATGAATATAATCAACAAGTACTTCTATGGTTTTAATATACATAAGGTAATACAAATTTATAACGATTTTCCATTTCCCTAGAATGTGAATTCCAATTAGGAAAAAAAGGTCTTCAGTAGTGCATCAATATAAATCCTCATTATCTAATAGCCATTTCCTTAGATTATATTTGACTTTGGCTGTAAAAACGTTTATATTTTAATTGTCATTGGTAGTTTATTAAATATTCTGGGTACAATAAAGTTTAGGGTTCTTTCACCGTATTATAATTAGTATATTAGTTATAATTAGTGTAACTCTCTCACCAAGCACAAGAACCAGTTTCTTCATTAGTGAGATTGCGAACATAAATATATTTAGTAACCATATGTACTAACATAACATCCTGTACCCACTTACATATATTAAATTTAAAAAAATACTCTTTTTTAAAGATAAACTTACAAGACAAGGTTTTTATGTAAAGCACAAAGGATAACAAATTATTATAAACAATAATTATTAGCCAGAAACACCTATATAAAATCTTCCAAAAAAAATAAATACCGCCGACGGGAGTCGAACCCGCAGCCTTTCGATTACTGATCTGGTTCACTAAGCCACTATGAAAAAAATCTAATAAGCAAAAATTGTTGAATAAAATACTAGTATTTATTGAATTATTTGGCGTCAGCTTTTATGTTACCCTGATGGATTCTGTATTATGCATATTGATAATAAATGGTAAGTTTATAAAATCAGAGAAATCTAATGAAAAACCACATGCTTATAATACTGGAATCGATAGACATCATTTTCTTTATTCAGTTATCAGTTTTTTCTTTATTTGAATGTCTTATTTTTTTGTGGAAAACATATTTCACGAGCGAAAATTGATTGAGGAGAAAAAGTTTTGGAAAAGACGATCGAGAAACTCGTAATATTCTGTTTGAAAGTAATTCAAAGTTGTGGGATATTTCAATGGGATGTTTAGACATACATACATTCATAGCAAAAGAGGGAGAAATAAATCTGATTACAACGAAGCTACCGGCAGCCTGTCCTCAGCTCGCATTGAACACGATAAAAAAGAAGATTTTTTTCGCACATAAACTTGTTTTTTCTGGTAGACCCGAAAACACCGTTTCGGGTCTACCAGAGCTGCGTGAAATACATGGTGTCCGGAAATTCGTAGTACAAGCGGTTAATGGTTAATCTACATAAAAAATGGTGAATCTACATCATATTTAAAGTTGATTTTGTATTATATCTTTTTTGATTTGTGCTTTTTGGAATCAATTTGGTAAAATTTAAAATAAATCTGTAGAAATGGTGTTAATATCAGCTGTTTAACGTCTTTTAAATTTTGAAATGTTTCCAAAAGTTTGTTTTAACCCTTTAGTTGCCGAAAATATGGGAAAAACACTAAGTTTGTTTCTGTGTGATGTAGATTGGCTAGTTACCCGATTGTACTACTAGTATTCGTATACCGTATGTAAGATTTTTGTTAATTTAGTTAACAGATCGTTGAATATTTGTGACAGAGAAGGAAAATATTAAAAAGGGATATCATCTTTGTACCTTTGACTCACATGGGACATAAAAATGATGTTTACAATCTACTTTATTGCAAAGGTTTTAGATATTTTTTTCCTTAAACAATTTTTCAGATATACCAGGGTAGTATGAAATATAAGCGTAGTTTCATATTGATGGACGTCTTGGGGAAAACACCCCACCCTTCCTTATTAGCCCTTCCCTGCTTGGCAGCGGGCCAGATATTCCCTCCAGAGAATATTGCACTTTTTCATTCCCCACCCCTTTCTAAGGGTAGGGACATATTCTCCGCCCCTTGTTGAAGGCTAACAAACTATAATCTGACGTAATCGCTTTAGTTTGTTTACCCACTTGGCAGCTGATTTGTTTTTGATGACTTGCTTTTAATTGTAGTACCGTTGAAAATTGATGTATGCAGTGAGGCATGAAACTGGTAGAGGAAGATGAACGTAGACTGAACGCTGTAGAAATGAGATACCTGAGGCGTATGTATTGTAAAACTATGTATAACTGGGTGAAAAATATTAAGATTCGAAAAGAATGCAAGGCCAATGTAAGTGTAATGCGTAATATTAGGTAGTTTGGACATGTAGAGAGGATGAAAGAAGAAAGGAGTGTAAGAAGAATATATGACGTGAACATAAATGATGTAATAAGTCGGGGATGTCTGACAAAGATATGGCAAGATCAAGTGAACCAAATCCAGTTATTACAGTACAAAAACTAATTTTGAGAATTATTTTTAATTGCCAACCTACCCACCCCTCAAACGAACTATTTGCTAAAATTAGGGTCTTAGAAATTCGCTAGTTATTTACTAAGACAAGCTTGTGCTACATACGGAGAAATAACCTAGTGTCCCCACAACATCAAGCACACACACGCTTTTCGTCAAACCTGGAATCCCTAAAACTAGAACCACGCTCAACGACAATTCTGGTTCATCGCTTCTAAAATATACAATGCATTGAACACCGATATAAAGTCAAATAATTCTACATCCCTTTTTACTATCCTTGTTCAACATTGGCTAATTGAAAGAGAACTAGCTTTCTTTGAAGAATACATGAGTTCCTAACACTGTTAAAAAAAATTAACTCTTATCATTTTGGTTTATTTCGCTAAGTTCAAATGTGACCGTAAATAGGTACATTTCTAGATAAGTACGTCCACAATTAACCTGTGTTAAAGAATAAAAAATAACGAAATAAAATAATTAGTTTAATTTTTTATTATTATCTTCTTATTTATTGTTATTAAGTTTAATTTGTAGAACTCCATTTTAATTTTTATTTTTTATATATGCAATAATATTGTTATTGGGTTTATAAAAACAGTTTATTTTTAAACAAGTTCTGCTGTGTAATTATTATTACGCGTGACAGCTGTTTCGCCCTCTGAAGGCAGATTGATAATGCCTTCAGAGGGCGAAACAGCTGTCACGCGTAATAATAATTACACAGCAGAACTTGTTTAAAAATAAACTGTTTTTATAAACCCAATAACAATATTGTTTTTGTTGTTTGTTTTTGGGGTGTTATGCCGTGTTGCGCTAACTCCTTCTTTAGCCGACGTTTCGGACAGCGTTGCAGTGTCCATCATCAGGGCAGATCCGGTAGATCCGAAGATGTGTCTTCGGATCTACCGGCTAAAGAAGGAGTTAGCGCAACACGGCATAACACCCCAAAAACAAACAACAAAAATGCTTTTGGCCGTGAGAATCTAAAAACTTACCTAACAATATTATTGAATACATAAAAAAAAAAAAAAAAATAAATAAAAATAAAAATAATCTTTTTATTGGTTTAATCTTTATTTTTGTTTCTAATATGGTTTCCGTAAAAAAAAAATATTTTTTAATTGTTGTTTTACAATAACATGTCTTTTTCCCTTAAGGCGATGCCATACGTAGTAATTCAAAATCATGTGTTTTTGGTTTGAATATTTGGTCACCTAGAAATGTTTCAGATGCTTTAATTAAATACTGCGAGTAGAATACATCTTGGCCTTTGAAATAATCGAGTATTTTTTAGATAAGTCTTTTTATAAGCCCAGAAAAAAATAATGTATAAAGCCTATGAAAACTGCTTTAAAGTTCAAAGTCTCCTACTTACGAACCCATTTTCGGTTTTAATTTTATTGTATAATGCGGCAAATTAAGTTATTTATTAAATGATCGATAAAAAATTAAATATTTATGCCTGAACATCCATAAAATAAAATTAAAGGCACTTTTTGGCCATGTTTTTTTCTTGCATAAATCAATAAAGGCGGATGGCGTTAAGCGGGAATTTAAACCTTATCACCATCTACGTAAGGGTTGTTATTGATAGCGGCTCAATTTAAAATATTACACGAGGTAGTGCATCGCCTTAAGTTTTATTAATTGTTATACAAAATATTACTTTATTGTTATTCTTACCTAAATCATGTACGACTACCAAAATAGGCCATGAGCCTAGTATGGCAGTTATCATTCATCTTAAAAGGTGCAAAACTTTCTATAGTTCATCTGAAAAAGATCTTACAGAGAACGATTACAACTCGCAAATTATCGTCAGTGTGTCAACTAGAACAGGGTAACTAACACATTCGATCGATAAAGGTTTTCATCGATAATGTCGGTAACTTTTCATTGTTACCGAGCGTGACTGCAGATCTCCAATGAAAAAACAACAGTTCACAACGACTAAGTGATCTTAATTTATTCGACGAGAACTGTTGTTTGTACGTTGACGATCTGCAGTTGTGCTCGGGAACGATGGATGACGAGTTATTGACATTATCTATATATTATGATACGGGTGCTTAAAATGCAAATAACCTAGCGTCGAATTGTTTGAAATATAAGTTTGTTTTCGAATGAGAATGCAGTTTCACGATTGCAAATGTGTATATCTTTCGACGGCAAACATTTGGACAAGGTCCATCTCTTAAAGATGTTATCATCAGTTTCCTTTTGGCTCTTCTAAAATATAATTTATAATAGGTAAATGGGTTCCATGACTAAACAGAGAGGTGAAGAAAAATAACAAACAAACAACGTGCCTAACCCAACATATTTTTGTATCATGTTCTGGTGTGGCACTTATTACGAGTAAATGAAGATAATAAGAGATTTACAGACTTGTTGTTTTATTATATTTTATAATATTAGAGTTTTTCATTTGAATACCGCACAAAAGATCCTGCTCCCTTCTGTCCGGAGTCAGTTAGACTATGGCATCAGTGGACTGTATCCGGACTCAATGGACTATACATTTTGAACACGTGTTCCGACAGCGCGATAATGCATTGGTAAATCTATAAATATATCAATTCATTCATTAATGGCCTGCAATCCCGTTTTTAACCTGATTTCGGAAAAATTTGAAGAGATTCTAATAAATTATCAATACTCATATTTCTCCGTGTAAACATTGTCAAACAAGGTTTCGATTCTCAATGGTGGTTTTCCACCACATAATATTTTTCCATATAAGATATTTCCATAAAAGATATTTCCATATACGATATTTCCATATAAGATATTTCCATATAAGATATTTCCATATACGATATTTCCATATAAGATATTTCCATATACGATATTTCCATATAAGATATTTCCATATAAGATATTTCCATATACTATTCGAATAGTCAGATATTTTTGTTATCTTGCAGAATAATTACATTTCAAACAAGTTATGTATAAATGGCTTGCAAGCTTCTGTCTGAAAATTATGCTTTTCGTGTTGGTTTGTTAGTGACACGGGGACATGGTACGAGGATTAACGTACATGCTTTATGTGCCAAACTAATGTAATATTTGATTGTGATGAGATAAACTGGTGAACAGTCCGCATAATTATGTAGTTGATAGCATCTGCAAAACATGTATAGTGAAAGGATCAAAGTGTTCCTGCATCGTTGTCGTTAAGTACAGTTTATGTACTGTTTTACGAAGAAACATGAATTTTACCATTGAAAACAGTTTCTCTGAAATTTTAGCGAGTAAAAAATTAAAGACTATCAAAAGACATTTTTTTTACTATATTACATCTATTTAAAAATGTAATTAAAAAAAAAAAAACTTTTGCTTTTACAGACGATTGAACCTTCCTAATCAAGGACTGGAGTCGACAATTTTACCAACCTCGCCAATTTCCAATCGGGTAGGACCGACATTTATTTCGTAAATTAACTGCTGTGATGTCATCCGATCTCAAAGTAATGCGTATTTGTTCGCGGGTGTGTACGTGCTTGATATCAAAATGATACAATGCATTGTCGCCGACAACGAGTACATCTGCCGAGTGTTAGCTCGATCGGAAGTGCATTCATTAATTACCGAAAACAAAAGTGAAATTGAAATGGATGTATGTATTTAAAAGTGGAATTTTTTGAAAAATTATAGAAATCTCTAACAGGATGTAAGTATTTTTTCCATGCGTTTTAGTCCATCATTTTATTGATTTTTTTATAGGTAACGTAAATACTATAGAATATTGCAAGGCTATATATGTCATTTAAAGGCAGTGTGTCGCTAATATGTCCCATCTATACATTCAATTAAACAAACTCTGATATAGTATTTAATTTTAGGTGTGTAAAAAAAAATTTCATCCTTAACTTTCAGAAAAGTCAATAGATGTCGCACATTAAAATTAAAATAAGATATATTTTATCCAAGACACTATCTCGATTGCATTAAAAATTACGATCATACATAAAGATAGATGCCAATAAAAATGTGCGTTGAGTAAATTAAGATAATGTTGGTAGTTCTTATTCGAAGTATGATACAGTTAATTATCACCTAACGAGATAGGATCCCATTATCTCAGTTGGTAGAGCAACGACCCTGCAAGGCGAAAGTCCTGGGTTCAAGTCCTAGATGCGTCTGTATCTTTTTCTGATTCTTCTGTTTAAAATTTTCGTTTAAGATGTTTAAAAACTAAGATGTAATCGTTCAAAGATGGTTTGAAAGGGATATATTTAAATATTAATGTTAGAGGGAGCGCGCTAATATTAAAAAAAAACGATAATAATTAAGCGAAAATTGCGAAAATATTTAATAAAACATGACTCGTTTGAAATAGAGCAAAAAGTTCTCGACAAATGATTAAGTTGCATTTAAAGATACACTGTGAATTTTTTCATGCCTATAACATATTAAATAACAGAAAAAAACGTGTTTTTAATCATTTTTGGAGCTTTTAGCGTTTTTTTACTATCTAGAGAATTTCATATAATTAACGTTTCGGCATAGCAAATTTATATATCCCTTAAAAAATTTTTTTTGGTAGCTAAAAACTTAAAGAGTTAACGAGAAACTTGTTATAAATCAGTAGAAATTCGGTATGCAAAGGCTTTAAAATGGCTAATATTATCTTAAAAAAATAAATTTTACAATTTTACTCACTAACTTATTCCAAAAATAAGAAATAATTTATTACTTCATTTGAACTTCTTTTAGATCGAGATAAACCATTTTCATTTCAAGACTAAATAAACCCAAATAATTAAAGTGAGAGCTAGAGCAGTAAATTCACTATAATTGCCTACAACGAGCTCAAGCACAATCCAACAGTGGATATAATAACTTTGTGCATGTTGCATGTGGGACATCGCCGCACCGCTTTTCTCTGTCGAAGTTGAAATCTATTTGGGAACGTAGCATTCCGCTCAGTCAGTGTTACGATCACGGCTCTGCCAGTAAGGCAGTAAGTCAGTAAGTCAGTAAGTCAAATACTCAGTAATTCTAGCCAAATAGATAAGTCGTTACATCAATTGATCTGTGAGTGATCATTTTTCATATCTGTAACTTTCATAGGTTTCGATCTAATTTAAAGTGCTAACTTAGTAGAAATTAGAAATTATTCGAATTTATTTTTCTTGTGCAGCGATTCTGTGATTCTTGACTTAACAATACGAAAAAGTTTTAAAAGTTGTTGCGTGTTTTCATAGTGAATATATTCTTGAGTGTGTGATTTTGTTGGTGATCAACACAAATGTTGTGTTTACGTTGAAATTATTGACTAAGGTAATAAATATTTCAGGGTTTTTAAGATTGTTATTTCTAATTTTTATTTCACTGCTTCACACAAGGTTTCACGAGGAAAATAATTTACCTCTGAGCTTATGTCTTCTTTAGGGATGCTGTGTGGAGATTCTTTTTAAGGAAAGGAAGGAGAAAAAGTTCCGGGTAGAAAAAATATATGAGGGGTTGGTAGGAATCTGGGGGTCAGTGTGACTAGGAGTAACGTTCGTATGAGTCCATTTACCAAACTGCGGTGCAAGGCGATGAGTCGGGAGAGTCCGGCTGGAGGGGTCACTTGGTGTTACCACCAGTTACCCAACATTTATACTTATTTATTATTTAAGTTCGAAATTAGTTGCGATAGTTAAGTGATTAGAGCAAATAAGATCCCGAGATTAAATCTCGGATGAGGCAATATCTTTTTCTAGTGTAATTTACAAATTATAAAATTTTAATTCAAGTTGTTTTAACACTAACACTTTTGGGCAAAGATTTTAGTATGTAATAAAAATTAATCTATCAGTCTTCGGCTTCTTATAAAAATAATGCACCCTAGTGTATTTGAGTCGGCTTTTATGTTTGTTTTCCGTGCGTGAGGCCCATGATGTAGTTTTCTGATTAAAAAAGAAAATTGATTCCTTGTGAACAATTTGAATAAATGCGTTGTGGTTTGGGAAATAATAAACTAGGCAAAATGCAAGACATATACAAACGAAGGGTAATGAATTTAGTCACCTTCTAATAATAATTTTGTTGAACAGTTTTGTATTTTAAGCAGTGGCGGCTAGCTCTAAGGAGCGTTGGAGCAACACACACCCAAAATTTCAATCAATCTAATTATAAAAATTATCAACAATATTATAATAATTTAAATATTGAAGACAATATTAGTGATTTCTAAACGAAAATCTGAAACAGAAAAATCAGAAAAGGAAACGGTCACATCTGGGACTCGAACCCAGGACCCTTGTCTTTCCGGGACAGTGCTCTACCAACTGAGCTAATGGGACCCTATTCCCCTCGGTCACTTTTAACTGTATCATACTCCGAATAAGAACTACTAACATTGTCTTCATTTTTTCACCGCACATTTTTATTGGCAACTATCTTTATGTCGATCGCAAGATTCAACCCGAACTAAATGCAATCCAGACAGCGTCTTTTTAGATAAACCTATCTTATTTTTTTATTTTTCATGTGCGACATCTGTTGACTTTTCTGCAAGTCTAGAATGAATATTTATTTTTCGGAATAAATTTATTGAGTAAAACCTCAAATTGTAATATTTAAATATTGAAGACAATATTAGTGATTTCTAAACAAAAATCTGAAACAGAAAAATCAGAAAAGGAAACTGTCACATCTGGGACTCGAACCCAGGACCCTTGTCTTTCCGGGACAGTGCTCTACCAACTGAGCTAATGGGACCCTATTCCCCTCGGTCACTTTTAACTGTATCATACTTCGAATAAGAACTACTAACATTGTCGTCATTTTTTCACCGCACATCTTTATTGGCAACTATCTTTATGTATGATCGCAAGATTCAACCCGAACTAAATGCAATCCAGACAGCTTCTTTTTAGATAAACCTATCTTATTTTTTTATGTTTAATGTGCGACATCTGTTGACTTTTCTGCGAGTCTGGAATGAATATTTATTATATTACAGTCCCATTAGCTCAGTTGGTAGAGCACTGTCCCGGAAAGACAAGGATCCTGGGTTCGCGTCCCAGATGTGACCGTTTCCTTTTCTGATTTTTCTGTTTTAGATTTTCGTTTAGAAATCACTAATATTGTCTTCAATATTTAAATATTACAATTTGAGGTTTTACTCAATAAAGTTATTCCGAAAAATAAATATAATAATTATCAACAATATAATAATTATCAATAATGTAATCGAAAATCAAAGCAAATAAGAGTAATACAAGAAATACTATGTGTCATAAGTCACGTGGTGGGAGCGAATTCTATATCGCTCATCGAAAAACGTCACCCAGGAACATCAATTGTTTGTACGCGTAGAGCGTGGATGTCGACCGTAGTATAGAAAATTCTCCGAAACGAGAACGGCGCTCGCCAATGTCTCTTAAACTCTTCGGTGAGATGGCGCCACTTTAATTAACTGATTAAATACTGATCATTCCATCAGGCTTCAAAAAGGTTTTCCTTACCTGACGTAGAGCTAGGGATAGATTGGCAATATTTTTAGCGCACCACCCTGGTGAATCTTCCCAAAATGGAGCTTCCTGGAGCGATTTTTGGCTTATTATGCCAAAACATTTTGAGCAATCGCTTGCCATAATGCCAATTTTATACAACCTAAAAATATGGGATGAACTGTGAAATGTATTTGAATTCATTGACTTTAAGCCCCAGTAAGCAGTTTTATATGTTTCCATACTAGTATTTAGGGGAATGGTATTACTTAAACAATATGGTAAATTAATAACCGCTTAAGTGTTAAAAAATCAGTGAAAAAACTGTATTTTCTTCAGCTTAGTGATTCTTTTTTTGCTGACGTTGATAGGTTGGCATGCAAAGAACATATCCAATATGACACCTTTGTTGCGGCCATCAAATTGTATTGGTATTTTCAAGATATAGCGGGTTGTATATCACTGTATTGCATACCACGCAGGATTAAGTTGTATTGATATTTTGTGTTGCTGATTGTGGAATTTTTAATTTAATCTTATTCTACGAATCTTATGAGATTTCTTGTATTGTTTCAGAGGACTGTTATGGCGGATTCTTCCCGCAATCTTTGGCTTCTTCTGGCGCTACTTTACTGTTCATTCCAACTAGCCAGGTGAGCCCCCAACTATTATTATTGAAACACTATTGAGCCAAAACTTCATGGATAATACAAATAAAGGAATACATGGCTTGTAAGCGTGCCGATTGGCGTCAAGGTACGACCAAACTACACGGACTATTACCTAAGTCAGGGGTTCCCAACCTTCTTGTACTCTAGAGCACATTCTAAAATAACGGCACGGTAGCGGGCACCATCTATTTTTAATCGACAAACTCGGGGCAGCAATCGCAATCAAAATGACAACAACGCGGTTCTAGGCGGGGAATGCTATTTGCACATCACTCATTGTACACGACGAAAACCCGAAGTGAGCCGATGATCGCCGATCAGCACATGACTCATTTCAGTTTGGCTATCGGGGCCATGCTTATTGCTTTCACTGACAGACAGAGCTGGCAGACTCATGTGCCATGTTTTTTGGCGCCTTCGGCGTTCATCGGCTCAATTCATGGCGTTCG
Organism: Hesperophylax magnus; assembly: GCA_026573805.1. Taxonomy (NCBI): domain Eukaryota; kingdom Metazoa; phylum Arthropoda; class Insecta; order Trichoptera; family Limnephilidae; genus Hesperophylax; species Hesperophylax magnus. The sequence continues at coordinate 24,314,744 of JAIUSX010000012.1, forward strand.
TTTACTTCGGGTTTTCTGCGTATACAAGAAGTGATGTGCAAATAGAACTCTCCGTTCCAGGCTAGCGTGAAGAGTGCAGTCTGGCGCGCCGCTAGACAGGTTGCGACAAGTACTGTCAGCAAAGGAACCACTCATATATACAATATCGCAAACATATGAATGTATTTAATAAAACTAGGTACTCAAAAAAATTAAAACTCTAACAAATAAATAAATATAATTCACATTTTTAATTAATGTTTACGAAAAAATTATTTCACTGTCGAATAGTGGCGGGCACATACGAATCGTTCCGCGGGCGCCATGGTGCCCGCGGGCACGGGGTTGGGAACCCCTGACCTAAGTGATGGAGCCAATGAATGAAGCTCCGGAAGCTATAAAAAAAAAGAAGAATATTACTGTAGATATTTTAAAAAGGATATATATAATACGAAAATCGACTATTACTGTCATGAAAATATTTCATAAAACTGTTTTTCTTTGAATCTCCTTGAGTTCATTGATTCTATTATTGTATCCATTGTAAGCAAAAAACTGTGGATTGATAAATTTATCGAGTTCAGCGTGTATTTTTATCTATACATTTTTCCGACTTTATGTCCGGGTTAAATCTTCCCCACATGAAAAATTAAACCCTTCTACACACTTTTTCACAAATGATCATCTAGTCAATCCACATTATGCAAGTGCATTATATAAGCATAATAAATACAATAACAACACGTCAACTCACCAGAGATCAAATGGGAAAATAATTCACCGACTCCAGATATTTTCATATCAGAGGGTTCGGCTCGGTAGAACTTCTAACTGGACCTATAAATCCTACTGATCCCTCGATATGAATATTTAAAAAAATCTTTCGTAATCCTACATGTATTTAAAATGACTGATTTTTTTTAAATATGTAATTTCTAGTTATGGACATAATACAATTGAGATATTCTTTTCAAAAGAACTAAACTTTTAAGTTTCGATTAATTCTAAATTTCACTCGATTATCAAAATGTTTTGATTAGGTATATCACATTTTATAAAATATATCATCCAATTACTGTGGCGCAAATTGTAACTCGAGAAAAACAGTATGTTGATCATCCTTTGCTGACTTCATAAGCATCACAATTGAAGTTTTGAGAATTGGTCACTTCCTCTTTAACGAAGAGTTGTTAAGTGCACCCTCAATAAAATATTGCCTCCTACTCGTTTTTGATAAAGATGCTACTGGTCAATAAAATAAACTATTGGTTTTTTTATATATGAGCCATTTGATTTTTTTTGTTGTACTTTTTCGTTTCTTCTTAAAAACTTCTGGTGCCAGGTATACGCATCTTTACATTACAAAGACATTAAATAGCGGATCTTAATCTATAGAGACCTACCATTTTAAAATTTGACTCGATTTACTCGAAAACGAAAACTCTAATCAAAAAAGTTATACCAAAAATCGACATGAGATGTGATTTTTCTTTTTTTAAATCGGTGGTAAGTACAGGATCACACGTATACGAATTGCCTGCTCATTGATTGTTCACATTCATATTTTGCTGGAAAAGATTTTGACCTCTTGTTTAGTGGTGCGTGTAATTATGTTGGCACGTCTTGTAATCTAACACTGCAGAAATAAATTTAATAATCTAATACTTTCCCTGAGAATTATAAATATCTGTTATTTCAATTATTTCCGGAATATTGGCTACTACATGAACATGATTGTACCCACAGATAGTGTCTTGAATTCCTATAAATTTAATTATTACGGAATGCCTTTCAGCCATTTGTACATGGAGGTACTCCAAGCGACTCGACTTTCGTCAGTACCCGCTTAATATGTTGAGAGTATTCGTAGGTCGACTACGGGTTTGACGTCAGTTGCCCTCTACTGGCAGTGCTGGTAGCACGCGACCCGAGTTGCATTCGGATCTACTACTCGTTTGACAGAAATGACGAGAGAACATGATTTGACTATTAAATTTGTTCTGTGGGTAGGAAAAAAATTGTCTGCAACACAACAATATTTCCATCAGATCTAGATCCGCAGTTACCGTCCGCATCACATTAAAATAAGTTTTGTGTTTGTTCCCTTTTTCCTAGTTTTGTCGGGGATGTATTTAACTTCGAAAAGGCGTCATTTGCATTTTATGATAACGGTTTATGTCAGAGATTCATACAATTATAAAAATAATCGAAATGGGTCATGAACATCGACCAAGTATTTAACTAGACAGGGCGTGTGAATATTCAAATTAACACCGAAACCAAAAATATTGGTTTAAAAAAACATATTTCAAAAAGAAAGCGCTTTATCTCGCAGTCAAAAGGTCAGAAGAAGTATTACTTTTTACCTTTTGTTGGTCTGCACGGAGTAAATTTGTCTCCCTCATTTGGCTCATTTTTCAAACACGAAATAGAGGCAGTTAGAGGGTAACCGGATAAATCATCACAATGATAATTCATCACATCTTTAAAAATTTATATAAAGTCATGGAAAGTGATGAAACAAAAACTTTATTAACTGGGTTATGTAGGTTAGGTTAGGTTAGGTTAGGTTAGGTTAGGTTAGGTTAAAAAAATAAATTTCATTGTTTCTAATGACTTTATATCACTTTTTAAAAGTGTGTTGAATTGTCACTGTGTTGAGTTATCATGGAACCCAGTTAGAGATATGTTACGTAGAGGTTCTCGTGGTCTTTCTGTTGGGCAACATCAAGTTGGGTTGGTAGATCATCTCTGTATGTTGAGACGCGATGCATTTCAGGCTCGCATTGGCCGATAAACTTAACAAACTTCAACACGGGATTTGAGTGATAAATGTGTTCTTTATTCCATATTGTAGGGAACTTGCATTTATATCTTGGCTTTCAAAGTGACAGATCGGAATTCGTTGCGGAGTTTTATTATGAAATTACGCTTCGGTGGTGTTATTTTTATATTGAAGTTAAGTTTGAGAGGGCTAATCTATTGTTATTATATATCGATGGTTATGAAACATTACTCATAAGAAAATTCGCGCACATAAGAATCGCCAACATCGTTAATTCATACTTATGCAATCGCTTCCTGCAATACACGCATAATATTCATTGGCTCCTCCACTTTGATAGTCCATGAAGTTTGGTCGTAGTTCGGTGACAGTTGACACGCTCCCATCCCATAATTCTCTTTGTTTATAGTATCATTTAATAATATATGGCTTCAAACGATTACCCCGCAGTCCTTAAGGCGGTTATTACATCATTATCTTAACAATCTTGATTATTTCAGATGTAACAATGCGAAGATCAACTTCAGGGAAAAGGAGAAACAGGTTCTGGATCAGATCCTGGGTCCAGGACGATACGACGCCAGGATAAGACCCTCGGGCATCAACGGCACAGGTAGGCTGAAATCACCGATCATAACTATCCACCTGAAACACCTATCACCACACACCCACCCTATCCAAAGCTGTTGTGTAAATAGAAACGTATGAACCCCTACATCATTTTAGGTTATCATCAGTTCAGACCAAAGTTGGTCGTCCAAAAAGCACAGTAAAAATTGTGATATATTGTATTAATTCTTAAGCAATCTTCATTGAGGACCATGTTTTTTTAGAAAATTACAGACCCAGAACAGGGCCAATTAGGGACCACCCGCTTAAACCAAAGATGGTCACCCTCTCTCTAAAAAGCACAGTTACTTGTAATATTGTAATAATTATTATTTGTAAGGACATCTGTGACTTGTCTACTGAGATCCAGGATGGTCCTTATTATAAGGATTAATTTGAATGGAATATGAGTATTACAGTGTTTACCAATGTTTTTTTTATTTAATTCTAAGACAATCTAGAATAAAATCCTGGATGGCCCACATTCTTAGGCATTTCTTTTGAATATCACAGGGGAATAGAAGGATATATCCACGTGATTCAAGGTTATCACCAACACAAAGCAAATAAAAACTCTGTAAATAATGATGTTACAATTATGAACTAATTCTAAGAAAATTTTAATTAGTTTTCTGAAATCCTGAATCGCCCATTTTCTAAGGATTCATTTGAAAGACATTCATAGGTGCATAACTGGATTTGAGGTTACTATCAGTTAGGGACAAAAGTCGGTTACTCTGTCTCCAAATACCATTACAAATATCGTAAACATGATAGTCCAAACAAATCTTTTGCATATTATAGTTTATCCAAACTATTTTGGTTTACCACTAGCATAGGCTAAAATATAACATACATACCACTAAAAAATACTTCTTATGTTATTAATTATAAGGTACTCGTGAACGAGGTCTAAGATCAATCAGGTTTTAAAGATTTCTTATGAGGTGTACACGGGTATAACAGGGTTTTATTAAACTGTTGCGAAGTCGAACTATGAATGTCTTCTTTTGAACACAAAAAGGACTGACCATAAACTATCTGATTTAAATCTATAACAATCACAAGCTAAAATTGTTCCTTAGTTTTGGTTAACAACCAGGAATCTGCTCAACGTTCTACAATTTAAAAAAAACTGGGACTTGTAAAACTTTCTAAAATTTTCTTTAATTATGATTTAAAGTAATTGATCAAAGATATAGTTATGATTTTCTAAACATTTTGATACCCTTTGTCGTTCATCTGGGATTCAATTGTTTCTGCAATCGAGTCCCTATTTTATCTATAGATCGTCAAAGATATCGAATTGTGGTTGTTTTCCTTGAAGAACTGGATAAAATATTGATATTGATATGTTTTTATCATAAGGTTCTGAAAGGACACTCCCAAAAACTTAGGTTAGGATTCGTTTTGTTGTATTTTTGTAATCTTCCTGTCTTTTCTGTTAGGGGGAGGGTTCCATTGTCTTTTGTTGGATTGAAGAGATGATCAATGATGAACGCTTTAACTTTTCGGTGGAAACAACCAACAATAGATTTTGTGTTTTCTCCTCAAGACAGTTGAGAAAGTTCAGGATCTGTCAATTTGGTTTTGATGTCAATAAATATGTAGATTCGTAAAAGAATGCAAGGTTGATGTAAGCGTAATAGGTAAGATTAAGAAAGGGATGCTTATATGGTTTTGGCATATATAGCAAATTAACAAAGAAAGCAGTATAAGGAGAATATGGGGCGCGAATGTGAATGGTAGAAGAAGTCAGGGGGCGCCCAAAGAAGACATGACACGATCAAGTGAACCATGTCAAGAGTCAGAATAACAAAAGAGTATGAATGATACGATGTTTGAATGTGATTGTAGCAAGGAGTGTGTGATCACCTTGGTCTTTTCTGGGTTGTTTTGCGGTCCGTCATCTCTGCCTACTCCTCTATGGGCAAACGGCGCGATGGTTAATTAGTTGGTTAGTTTACAAAATAATAATAAAATTTCGATTAATTAATGTTATAGTTGTAACTCTTGTTTTTTTTTTTTTTTAAATTAAAGAAAGACAAACATTCCCGGGTTACGAATAACCTGACAATATTTGAAAATCTCCTACTACCACCACAGTAAGCTGAAAATGTTGCTTGTGTTGTGACGGAGGACTTAGCCAACCGAGGAATTGAACAGACTACGCCTGGGTGGGACCCAAACGCGATGTCAACTCGGCCACCGACCGGTGGTTATTTTTTTTTTTTTTTTAATTTAAGAGTTTAATAAAACCTATTTCGTAATAGACAACATTAAACAGTTAAGAAATTATTTTCATTTAATTATTGAAGTGAATATTAGTGATTCCTAAACGAAAATCTGACACACAAAAATCAGAAAAAGATAGATCACATCTAGGACTCGAACCCAGGACCCTTGCATTGCCGGGGCACAGCTCTACCAACTGAGCTAATGGGACCCTACCTCATCTTTTTCTGATTTTTCTGTCTCAGATTTTCGTTTAAGAATCGCTAATATTGTGTTCAATAATTAAATATTACAATTTGAGGTTTTACTCACTAAATTATTACCAAATATATATATATATATATATATATATATATATTAATATATATATGTATTTGGTAATTTTTTTTAGATAAGAATACGAATTTAAAAGGGAGTTCCTTGATGAGTATGCGTAGATTTTATAGTAGACTAGATAGACATAACACAGTTAAAAACATAAAAAAACATTAGACCAGATAGACATAACACAGTTAAAAACATAAAAACATTAAACAGATTTACAGAAGTGAAAGAGTTCCAAAGAAAGATTGTGTCACTGGTTAAAAACTAAAAATATTGTTTTTATCCAAAGGTATTGCAAATATCTAGTACGGATATGTACTTCTTTATTTGTGTTTTGAAAAGTAAAATATAGACTATAAAAGAAAGACATTTTTCATAATTTTAAAGCAACTTTGGCAATTATTTGTGAGTTAATGTGATTATTTAAAAAAATAGTTTCACTTTGTTTACTTTACTATTATAAAAATTAAGATGATTTAAAATTTTATTTTCATGGGCGTAAATTAAAATCACAACAGATTTTTGTTGAAACACAAATTTGTTGGATATAAATTAATTTTTTACCCAAAAAAACGACGTTTATTACGAAGTTTTATCTTATTAATCATTATATTAAATCGCAAAATAATTTCAAAGTTGTCTCTAAAATCAAGCAAAAATGATTTTTTAATACCTCATATATGAATATTTGAAACACAAAGAAACAAAATTATCAATATATCCGTACTAGAAATTTGCTAAAAAGAAATTTAGTTTTCTTGGGTATAATGGCATTAAATCCAAATTTATGTTTTGTATGATAAAGTCCGCGCAGCCGTTTCTCTTAAGAGCATTTGCCAATATTTTTTGTTTGTTTGTAAATTGTAAATTTATATTCCAAATTTAGTCGTATGAGTAAATGACGATGAGTGTATTTTATTTTGTGATCGTGTTTTTTGCTGGTTATTTGTAATTTTATTTACTTTTTTTACGTTTATTTACTAAAAACCTGACTAATCTCAACCGATTATTGATTTTATCGGCTTAGAAGTACTCTCATTCGATCCAGCACTAATGAAAACATTATAAACGATACCTCACTCAACCTGGTTTGTAAACATGCATTTTACAAAAATTCCCCTCCTGCACCTCCCACTAGAGGGGTGTTCCACCACTTTATTTGGGCGAGCTCTGCAGATCTTCATAGTGCAAAGATAAATGTATGATCAAAGTTTCATGAAAACACGAATTTAAGCATTTATCAAATCCGTATTTTACCTGTTCTATTAAAAACCATTTTCATTTCATGCTTGAAAAGAAAACACATTTTGTGTTGTCAGGAGGTGGAAGAAAGATTGATGTTTTCAGTTACAATGGATATTCTTAGTACCTTTGTAGTCATATTTTTGTTGTTATTAAATCCTTTGACAACACTGAAGAGTCAAATTGATAGAAGTTTGTTGTGGGCGTAACCATGTGCCCGAATAAGATTAAATTTTTCCTTACTTTTGGTGAAATTTTGCAAACTTTTTCATATATCAAATTTATTTATTGAACGGAAAACCTTACATATGTTTGTTTAGGCCCTAGTTCTTGCGTAAATTGGCGATATATTTAATAAATATGTCATAAAATTAAGAGATCTAAATTAGAAAACCTATCCATTAATGTTCTTGAATCTTCTACATTACATTTGGAGTTAATTTTGTGGTATAGACTCATTTGGTTTAAATTTGGTTTTAAAGTAAATCGAGTCCAAATTGAATTTTTTTAGGTATTTAATATATGTATTTTTAAATAAGAGGATATGTGCATTTGAATGAATCAAGGAAGGTGTGCCAAAACAGAATTGTGTGACGGTAAATTCTCTCCTACCCCTATGGGGAAACGCTGTGTTGTTGAGTTATGCAGAATAAAATAAGGTCACAAGTTATTATTAAATTATTAGTATTTTCGTTTTCAATCGGTTACAAATAGAATTCTTGATGTGAATTTATACAGTCGCGTGCTGAAGAATGGATACGTGTGAATCAAATTTTAAAATTTAAACGTCGTTTATTGCTGTGTAGGTTTTTTACATAATTAATTGGTGACGTGATAGAAGCAAGGCTACAAATTCACAGTCCACGGTACTGACCACGGGTTCGTGTTACTTTAACTGGAAATAGAAATTGATTTAATTCAAGGAATTTAGTTTCAGTTTTCCATTCAAATTGGGCCATTTCGTTGAACTATCCAAAGAGTACATCTAAAGTCGGTATAATATATTGCTACGTTCATACGATGTCCGCACAACGAAGAAAAATTCCCACCAATTAATAATCAAACACTTCGACAATCACGTATAAATATTTGACAGGAACTGAGAAGAATAATTATAATATACGGCGAACAAATCAAGTCTCATATTGAACGGAATTATGGAAAAAATAGAAAAATACCTGCATGTAAATTAATGTATGAACGCTTGTGGTCAGATCTGTCCCTCAGAGACTCTGGTGCTAATGGAATATGATATTTGTGGCTAGTAACGTCCTTTCGAGCCTTAAAGGGTTGAAACTATATCACAATAATATAGACCTAAGGATATAGGGAGAGAGTGGGCGGAGGGTTACAATGGGAACAAATTTAGCGGAGGATCATTCAAAAAGGTTTTCAGCTTATTGATAATATTTAAATTCTCTCAGGGGCCTATGCCATCTTGAGGATGCTTTGTAGAGGGTCTTTTTAGGGAAAGGAAGGAGAGGAGAAGTTCTATAAGGAAAAGGGTATGGGTAGAAATCTAAAGGGGAAAGTTGGTAGGAGAGGTGGGTAGGAATCTGGGGGGGTGGAATATGGGTAGGAGAGGTGGGTAGGAATCTGGGGAATTGGAATATGGGTAGGAGAGGTGGTTAGGAATCTGGGGGGGTGGAATATGGGTAGGAGAGGTGGGTAGGAATCTTGGGAGGTAGAATATGGGTAGGAGAGGTGGGTAAGAATCTGGAGGGGTGGAATATGGGTAGGAGAGGTGGGTAGGAATCTGGGGAGGTGGAATATGGGTAGGAGAGGTGGGTAGGAATCTGGAGGGGGTGGAATATGGGTAGGAGAGGTGGGTAGGAATCTGGGGAGGTGGAATATGGGTAGGAGAGGTGGGTAAGAATCTGGGGGGTGGAATATGGGTAGGAGAGGTGGGTAGGAATCTGGGGGGGGTGGAATATGGGTAAGAGAGGTGGGTAGGAATTGGGGGGTCATTGCGATCCATCTCTCTCACTGCGGGGCAAAATGATAGATCGAGAGAGTCACGTCCTACCACGCATTAGGTTTGCAAATGCATCCGCCGCCAAGACCTAAACAAACCTCACCAAATGAACCCGTGCACCCCTGCTAAGTCACCAAACATAGCAAACCACTTTAGGTAACCTATGGCAGAGGTGTTGGCTTTCCATCAAATGGTTCCCGGGGTGGCGGTACCCATACCCACCTCAGAAATTAAAAAAAAAACGGTTATAAAGACAATGACTTTAAAACAATTAAATATATTTATTAGGGTGTCCCAGGACATAAGGAAGAATTTTTTTTTCATGAATTTAAATATGCATACCCTCTTATTTTATTCCATTTGATCCCAATAACTCATATAATAAATATTATTTTGATTAAACACCGGCAACCCGTGCCGACTTGATGCCAAACATATGGTACAGAGTTAATATGGAAGGATTTTCAACTTTCATTTTTGTCGGATAAATAAAATTTAAAAATGCACAAATGTTCAATTATGTTGTATTTTATATTTAAAAATGGTTTATTGATTAAATTTTTTCTTCATACTTTGTTTTTTACAGTCAGGATAAATCTTCCGGTGTTCCTGAACGCATCGTAACAAAAATTATTTTTGTTCCTCTTTGACCGTGAGATTAAACCATGAAAATCTTGCATTAACTTAACAGTTCTTGCAGTTGTATCATTCACTACCCTCAGCGGCGACACCTTCTTTCTGACTTCTTGATACGAAGCATTATTTGACTACATCGTAGGGAATTCGTTAAGAAAACTGGCATCTGTGTTCAGACGATCAAACAAATACTTGCTCTTAACTGAAATGAAGTCGTAAATATTTTTCTCTGAAACTAAAGTCACTAAATTATGATATGAACAAAAACCTCAATACAAAACATAATTTAAACTACTTAATAAACTTACCACACAATTTACCATCAAGATCTTCCTTCGATGGGATGTAACGTTTGTCATGGGTTGATAAATTTATTTTTTTGATATTTCGAGCATTTTTATTTTAGTTGTTTGATCCACACAAACAGCGATAAAATAGATCCTTCATCGGTCAAATACCATTACTGCTTACTGAACAGAAATAAAGCTGCCATTGAGATGTTTTCATCAATTTGTTCTTAAGCCTTCATCGATTTTAAAAAGCACAAGTCCTGGTAAGGTGCTTTAACTGCTATAATACATTGTAACCATGGCTTGACATAGGATGTTACTATGAACAGGCAAACGTCTAAAAGTGCCGCCTTATCCTTACCGGTAATTTTAAATTGCGCACAAATTAATGATATTTTCAAGGAATAAAGCGCCATTGCCATCCATCGAGCACCTAGAGGCCGAATCTTAAATTTTCTTGCTGTATCTCCTACTAAAACTATCACACAGAGCTCTAAAAACTCTCAATAGTCATCTAAAAGTATTTTTGTTGTCAGTGCAGTACGGTAAAAGTCAAGCAAATCATTGATTTCGGAAGCGGTTAGGTGCAATGTGAGATTTTCTCTGTAGCACTGAATTTTATCGGGATCAACATTTTTACAGTTATCTCGAAACTTTTTGAAGAGTGGTATGTCAGGGCTTGTAGTCACTTGACTGATTTTTACTTCAAACACAGCTTTAAAAAACCAACTATGGCTATATTTGGTATATATTGACAGTTAAATTCACTTTCCGGATATTGTAGAACAAAACTTCAAGAACTTGTCCATTAGATGGCAGTTTAGAACCCGATATTTGGTGTTTTACGACTATTAAAAATATACTCTTTTTAACTTACTAACTAACTAACTAACCATCACGCCGTTTCCCCGCAGGGGTAGGCAGAGATGACGGACCGCCAAACAACTCGGTCTTGGCACACACTCCTTGCCTCATTCACATTCATACATCGTCTCATACATACTCTTCTATTGTTCTGACTCTTAACATGGAAGTACTAGTAGGTACTATATATATAAATAAAGTACTAGTACTATACTTACTCTTTTTAGAAGTCCGTAAATCTAACAACATCTTGCCTGAACGAGTGATTTTCGTTTACTAACAAAATAGCAAGTTACTACAAGCTCATCAACACGTTTGCTCGCTGGCGTCTTAATGTACAAGTACTGACATCTTCCGATGCAAGTCGACACGGGTTGCAGTTGTCCAAAGTAAACGAAAATTTTTTTATAAGTGTTTTGTCATTATTAAAACAAAATTAGAGGGTATGCGTTCAAAAATAACAACTTTAATTTTTTTGGGACACCCTAATATTTATACACACTGATTTAGAGAATATATGTTTTTTTAGTAGATAAAAATATATTAAATACGTAAAAATTCTAAATGCTACATGTTGACCGGACGAGTCATGACGTCATCAAAACCATCTCTACTAGCTAAGGCAGTTAAAATCATAGCTGATTTGGATACATCTGAAGTCACCTAAATTGGGCCCTTTGGAAAAAAATGATGAAATAAGCAGTAGGCTGGAATTTCTCCTAAGGAACTTTCAGATATTTAAAAAAAAATGTTTTTTCAGAAAATCTTTAATGCAAATTATCCATATTGTCCATCAGGCCCCTTTCTAATAACATGTACTAAAGTTGTGTTAAAACTGTGACACAGACCCCTTGAACTATTTTTTGTATGAACTAGGTCCGTATTAATTATGAAATTGACCTTATCGTGCGATAATTATAACAAGGGTAACTACATACACCATGATATTATGTTATATGGATTTGCATGTAATGGGCATATCCACATTGACAATAACATATCCAGGTACATAAATCTAGCTTAATATAAGTTTTTCAAACAACCCTTTCTCGAACTTGTTAAAAGATAATCAAAAAAATGTCGTCGAATACAGCTCAAATTTAATAGCTAATAATGACAGAGACCGAATTAAAGACTTTGTAGTTAAAACTTAATAGCTAATAAATAAAATTAATACATGAGAATAATTAAAAATTTTGCACTATATATATAAACCTAATAGCTAACAAATTAAAAAGATGCAGGTGAGCAAATTAAAGATTCTGCTGCCAAAGTTAATAGCTTTCAAATAAAAGTGATTCAGAAAAGCAAATTAAAGATTTTTCAAATCTTTGAACACCTCTTTTGAATTTTACAAAAAATAAATTTTGAATTTTGAATGAAATAAAAATATAAAATGATATAAAAATATAACCATTAACATTACTTAATTACTTTTAACAGATATTATTTGTAGAATTTAAAACACAGATATATACAAAACAAAAACAAAAAATTCTGTAAGCAACTGGTCAGCTAAGTCAGCTATGTAAAAAACTCATTTTGCCTTACTACCTATTCAATTTTGGTTGTATGACGACATTTTGGTTCTGTAACTGCAAATCAAGTTAACTGCAATTAATTAATTTTAAAAATAATGTTTATTAAGTCTTTCATGTCGATAAAACCAAAGCACAAATCCAAATTTTACTGTAGAGGTGCAATAATTCCGATTGTAATATAGTCTAGCCACTGGAGTTCCATGAAACCTCTCTTTCTGTGACAAAATGAGGTTTCTAACGGATTTACCAGCGGTATACCTTAACTCAGATTTGCGGTGAGACTTAACCTACTCAATCGAGGGAAAATTCAAACAACGTTATCTAAAAAATAACAACTTTACAGGAGCACACTTAAGACTCGCTAAAGACGTGTTCAAAGCTAAAATATATTATTGTATAATCATGTATTATAAATAAAAATGTAGAGCTTGAAAATAACGAATGCGCTTGACCCGTTGTGTACTGCGTAACTTTGGTGAAGTTATTTGCAATATTTCTGAAATCCAGAATGGCTAATTCCTACCAAAATGAGTTTAAGCACATTGACTACGAAGCGCATTCTTTGTTTGGAAGACTTTGAATTAAATATATCCTTTATTGAGACAATGCAAAGTGTAGTGTTGAGTCTTCTGTAGAGTTTTAGTTTTGTAGATAAGTTGTTTAACTGACTATTGGATTGTTTTGTCTGTGGATGTGTCCAACTTGATGTCGGTGTTTTGTGTGCCATACTGTTGTACTCGTCATCTCTAGATGGACCCGCCGTTGTACGAATTAACACCTTTGTCCGAAGCATCACCACCATTAGCGACATTAAAATGGTAAGTCTCCAATTGGCACCTCTACCAAAACGAATACTCGAGAACGAAAGAGGATAGAATCGGCCAAATCCTCAATTCCTTGCGCTCCTATACGCTAAATACCAAATTCACCTAAAAATATGGAAAAATGTAAGAAATTTAGCTCTAAATCTCCAGAAATTGGAAACGTTACTCAACCCTATCATAAATACATCTTAAATGTCGATTTTCTAATCTTTATTTACCATATTTAATGGATATCTTAATATTTACTTAATTGTGACGGCTAAGATTTTTATTACAAGATATTTAGCAAATATAAACTCTTAGTAGTTCTGTGAACTGTACTGTAATGTTTTCTTATTTTATTAATCAAAACCAAAAGTTCCTCTGGAATCATAAGATTTGTAAGAAACTTCTTAAATACCTACTTACTTAATTATAAACCATATATTGTATGCAACGTTTATATTTTCAAATAATGAGTTTCATAATTTGTTCATTTCAAACACTTCTTTTGTAAAACTTTCTTCAGACACTATAATATTGAAAAACCGAATAAAAAAAAAGAATAAAAAAGTCCAAACAAATACGGCGATTTCAGATTTGAAAAAGCATTTATGGTGATTTAGAGGTAAAGTCTTCGATTAAAGAATACATTTCGCAAAGACATTTTCATGTGTATTTGGTCACTAGTTTGTAGAACCGCCAAGTTAATACCAGGGAAATATAATCCTATAGACGACAATGACAAATTTGCAAGTATCAATTTAAATAATAAAGACGAAACAAGAAAAGTTGTGCGGTAATTGTGACAATGTAAGCTCGCAAGAAATACAGCTCAACATATTCGGCTCCATATTTTGTTGAAATTATAATATATAGAGACAAGACTAAATAGACCCCAATATTTTTGTTTGAAAATATAGCGTCTCTATATCATTTCAAAACAGTTATTGAAATTCTCAAAACACATATGGAGATACAATATCATGTCTGTTCTCTGCCAAATTTATAAAAAATCACTGTCTTGTATAGAATTATTTTCTCCTAAAGAGTCAGTTCTCTCGAAGTGTTTCGATTGGAAGATTTTGGAAAATATGCACGAATTTGTTCCACTTCTAAGTTTACCATGAAAGTCTAAATTAAAGTTTTAATAAAATGAGGAGATGAAGCAGAAGATATATCTTATGTTATTCATGTTTATTAAAAGTTACAATAAATACGACTTTCTGTGAATTTTAAGAACGATGTCTGCTGACAAACTGCAAAACTGTTGACAAACTTCAAAAGCAGTTTAGCAGGTTGAAATTGTAAAATTAAAAAATATATTGTAATTCGTAATTGCAGCACTTCGTCTATGATGTCAAAACAGATTTTAAATAAAATCTTGTAATCTATGATGGTTAGGTTACGATTGCTGTAATCAGTTAAAAAAGTACCACTCCTACAGAAATCATTGTTTTTATATTAATTAATCAAAATTTTCAAAGTGACGGACACGTGCATATTTACTAAGATTTCATTATTAAGCTGTACGTTCTCGTTGTTATACGTAATCCGCCGATGAAACCCTCAAATCTTATATATTTTTTGTGGATAGTAAGTGTGCTTGTATAATTTTTGGTTCTTGAAAATGTATGCATTAATCAATGTGGTTTTTTTAATGTTTTATCTGTAGGCGTCAATGGGTGTGATATTTAGAAGCTGTTATTCCCCTTCTTGGAGATATCTAGATTTTAAACATCATTCAGGTGGAGAAGATGATTTCAATAAATAGGAAAAAATCATTTCAAATTAATCAGATTTAAAAAAGCTCAATGCAGAACCCTAAAATGATGTTAATTTCTCGAACATCGGAACTGTTGCATGCCTACATCCAACTATTCCATCCCCTTTTTTAACTTTTCGTAATCGGTTTTACTTTCATACATCTTATTAAATTAATGAGGTTTGATATTTTGAAAACGCCAAATCAGCAATGATGATTTATTTGATGATTCTGCAAATAGTTTCACTTTAAATGTTTCATCACACAGATGTTCTAAATGAGAGTGCAGGTGTGGTAATGTGACACCTGCTCATAACTGTTGTATATGTTTATTTTTCCACATTTAGGTTTATTCGAAAAATGGTTTCTCGGTCTTTTGAAACCATACAAGTGGTATATTTAAGTTATTGTATGCTATTTGCATCCTGAATGTTAATAATAATTACACATGACACCACAAACCATTATCTATCACCTTCAACTCATTCCATATCGATGTGTTTTTATTTGCATATGTGATTTTATAACTGTTTCACACAAACTATTGAACCATGTACTATTATATAAAATTTATGAAAAAATATACCTTACTCCGCAAAACTAATTATTTGATGTCTATATGGATTTGCATGATTATTGGACACATTCAAATTGGAGCCACATTTATATGAATACGCAAAAATTAAAAAATAAATTGATTTTTTCACTATCCTCCATTCAAACAAAATGTATAACATATTCATTTATTCAAAAGTTTTTTAACAAATAAAAACGTGAACTATTTAAAACTTTAGATAAACAGTCATAAAACAATAAACTTTTAAATCTCGAGGATAGGCTCAAATAACATATAGGTAATGACAAAATAAAGTAACATAATAATTTATTTATAGTCAGATTCGATTTATTAACCTTCTAGCTTAATATTAAAAATGTTTACGGCCCCAGATCGGAGCCTTGCGGCATTTCGGTTTTACTAAACTTGCGATGCCTGGGTGTACATCTTGTTGAATTACCCAAGAAGGTCCAATCTGGATGTGTCCATGTGTATGTCCGTGTTTTGTGTGCCATACTGTTGTCTCGCTCCTCTTCAGATGGAGCGGCCGTGGTACGAATTAACCTGTTTGTGAGAAACATCCTCACCATAAGCGACATTAAAATGGTAAGTCGCCTTCAGGACATCCTTACAACCAAAAACAAGTCAAAGCCACTTTTTTACTTTCACGAGTTGTCAGATTCAGGGAAACTTTAACTCATATTCGACAACAATTTATATGCCAAAAATGTATCAAAGGTTACTTTTTAACCGATCAAGAGTATCTTAACAAATGACAGAGTGAAAATTGAAATGGATAAAAAATGATCTTTTTTGAATTCAAAATATATTGTGTCTATCATCAATCTTGAGTCTTTGTTGACACTGTTATTAAATTTGCAGTGTAATGTTATTACATTGTTAAAAAATGGCCTTTCATACAAACGTAAATTTGGTCTTTACAATAAAAGATATAAATTTGTTTTAGACCACTTTAATTTTAATTGCACTCTACCAGTTTCGGAAGCACCCTTCCTTCGTCTGGAGAATATTAAAACTAAACTAAAGTTTATATAAAAGTTTTAATATTCTCCTGACGAAGGAGGGTTGGTTCCGAAACCGGTAGAGTGCAATTAAAATTAAAGTGGTCTAAAACAAATTTATATCTTTTATTGTAAATTATGACGAGCCACAAAGTAAATGCTTATTACAAATATCTAAATTTGGTCATTTGCGTGTGTCAGATAAGGTCTTTCTGATAAATATCTTCATTCTTTTTTTACTCACTGAGTGTTGGCACTTGTTCATAATTTTAATTTGGGATTTAACTTTTTTGCTTAGGATTTGGTAAACTTTTGAAGCAGGTATTAAATAAAATTCTTGTTATTCTTTTCTGGGTTATAATTTTGTTTTTGTTTTTGAATTCGTATGCTGTAATAGATTTATTTTATTTTTTAAAGTAGGCGTCTATCGCTGTGATAATTAGATGCCGCTTTTCTTATTCCCTTCTTAATAACGAAGATTTGTGACATCATTAAGACTAAAACGAAGATTGGCCTTTGAAAGTAATCTTGTAGAATTGGACTTAGGCAAACGTAGAAAATCATTCGTAGGTAATGTTTACCACTTTCTCTAAACTATCACTAAAAATTTATACTAACAAATATAGCCCATAAAGCATATTAACATCTGTCGCCAGTTCACGTCTCAACAACTTGCAAATGCTGCATTACCGCATTAAATCAACAGTATTGAATCGTTAATTTTCTTGAACCCTATCTTTACTGGTATTGGTAAAGAAAGAAACTTCCTATGCAATAATTACACAACTTTCAGTGGTATTTTTTTTGCAATAAGTATAATTTAACATGCGTAACCAGAATAAAGTACCTCATATGGTCAAATTAAATTACTAACAGCCTTTGGCCGTAAAAATTGGAGAACTATTGGCATTTATTATAATGTGTTTTCATAATAATTCATTTGTGCCCTATACCTATAAAGTTGAAGATTTTCAAATTAAACCCAAGTTAGACTAGGAATCAATTTAAGGAACTGTATAATTCAGAACCGCGTTGCAGTAATTTGAGGTGTATTCAAATGTATCTCTTTAATTAAATTAAATTATCAATGCTTTGTTCATGGGGGGAATCTAGAGATAATCGAATGATAACAAAGCAATACATACTAATAAAACAACATTTCTACATTCACTGCACCGTTAAAATCACCCGTCAAAGAGAAGGAAGCAAACATACATACGTACAGTCACCTAAAATGATGGTTATTTCTCTAACACCAACATTACTGCATGCCTTCATCCAATTTACCATCTATTTAGCTACTGTTTTTAGTATTTTGGAAATGTTTTCTTTACAATCATATACGGTCTCCTTAATTCTGATCAGAGAAGGGTGACCTTTTATTACTTCCCAACTCCTCGTAGGGTCTCTAGTTGTTACCCTTTTCCTGTCTCGGCAAATATCACCTTCCTCCATAAAGCCATGGCGCATATGATTGTACTACTTTTGGTTTTGGTTTTGGTTTGACATTATGACTGCCAATAGAAGAAAATTGTTGCAAATTTTTTTTTCAATAGAACATTATTTTTTTTTTCTAAAATGTTACAGTGTGCAATTCAAAATTTTCCTTCCTTTTTTGTAAGTGGTTGATTACTTTTGAGGTTTTGCAAATTCGATACTTTTCCATTGGTTCGGATGAGTGGTTGTTTCTTGCTTAGAATTTTGACTTTACAGAATCGGGTAGCTGTTATGTTCCCGTAAGTATCTTTCATATTATTATCGTGTTCCTAAGAGTTCTGTGGATTAAAACAACTATTTCGGTAAGTTTTCAAAACTGCTTGATGGCGAAGCAAAAATGTAACAGTACCTACAAAAGCTTTTTTAACACATCAAAATAACTTACACAAATACTTATCGTTTACACCAAAAAAATAAAATTCTCAGACTCATACAATGAAATTCTTGGCTTTGGAAATATCTTCGTACTGGTATAAATATAATGTATCGCTTTTATGTTACGCTTTTCGGTTTACTTTTTGTGATATATTTGTGTTGTTAATTTAAGTCCAGAATATTTTTTAAACTAATTTTATAAGGAAGCAAAAAAACAACATTTTGAGCATAAAGCATTGTACTAAGAGATGAAACGATGAAGTATTGTAATAATGACTAGAATAGTCCCAAACGATTGTGCTAAACGGTGTATAGTAGAGGTCCAAGAGATGATCCTCGTGGAACACCTGATATGAAATAAATCATTTGTTTGTTTTCCGATGCCTCGCTAGAGGGACCTGCCATTGTCCGGGTCAACATATTTGTGAGAAGTATCTCAAAGATCGACGACGTCACTATGGTAAGTTCTGTGGCACAGAAGCGCTGAAAAACAAAACCCTTATAGTAACGACGAAGTTTATTTTTTACAACGGTGACTCAGGTATGCAGCCAAAAATATTTGACGCCCTTTTTTAATTCCTCAAATTGCTCTGTTTCTCAGTTCCAAGAAGATACAGTTTTTATTATTTCTTGAATCATTTATTTATTATTGTCAAAACAAAGGGAAAAAAAGTTACTGAAGATAAATAATATAATTTCGAAGAACTTGGCGGTATTTTTGGCTGTGAAATTCACAAAAAGTACTCCTGATACATCTACGAAAAGCACCTTATTATCTCACTTTGTCACCACTTTCTGGGGATTGAGGGCCACAGCTTGTTTCGATTTATGAATGCTCTGAACATCCGGATGTTTTCAACACCAAATAATCGATCGTACACTTAATTTTTATTTACGTTTTATGTTTGATTTCAATAATTAGCCTTCCAGTATTTATTAGAGTTTCTTATTTTTTTGTTTTGAATATATGTGGATTTTTAATATTGGTCTAAAGATGTCTAGTTATATTATCGTAGTATTTTATTGGTCAGAGTTCGTAAAACGTTCCTCGTTACCTTGGTTCATCTCATTGTCTGTCATCTGTGTACCGCCTGCGGGTTCATCAGCACATATTCCTTCTCACTATCCCTCAGATCTTTTAGACATCTCTTGATGTCCTCTTCATCTGCTGAGTATCTAGTGTCACTGGAGGTTTCTCTGTGGTAATAGTGTAGATTGAGAATATTTGCGGATAGCCGGATATGAAGCGCGCGCCTCCATAGTTCGTCTAGATTGACCAGTTGACAATCATCTCATCACAAGCGTCGTGCTGCTGGGTGTGCTTTCCTTTTTTCCAATCTTTATTTATTGCCTTTTCACTTTTATTTATCAAAAAACAAATTTTTAACTCTATTGTAGGGGAAACATGTCTCTCCCATCAAAATTGGAAAAGTAACTTGTTTGACTGTTCCTATAATAGGTGTATGCCAAAGAAACCAACAGATGGGGCTTTTTGATACCCAGAGGTGTTTAGTAATGATATTTACATTTATAATAGTCATTTTCTTGTCATGCAAAGGCTGCCGTGAAATTGTCGACTGGTTTGCTGTTGTAACTGTGCATGTGGGTCCAAAACGTCCTTGTTATCATCATCATCTCTTATCATGTATCTATTTAAAACTGTGCTTGTTTTACAAAACCTAATTCATATTTTGGATAAAATATTTCCACCCTCTCCTTTCATTCGTCAAATGATTTAAATTTGACATCATTTTCACAAAACTATTCGTGACTACTTAAAAATTATCAACACAATTCACAAAAAAAATTCTAACATTAATCTTGAATGATTTTAGAAGCCTGTTAGAGGAAAACATTTTTTAAAAGCAAAGAAAAAAAAACCTAGCCAAATTTTCTTATTATTATAATAGGCGAGAGTTTAAGTAAGACGCGAACTCTGATTTATTTTACAAATAAAGGTACCGGAATAATAGAAACAAAAACTGGGTGACATTTTCTTTTTCAGGAATTAAAAGTAGAATTAGCTCACACACTATCATCTATCTATATCAAACATTAAAAATTCCATTATTCTTTATTTTTTTGAAAGGCGACGGTCCGACGGTTGTTCGTGTCAACTTCTTTCTGCGATCCATCAGCAAAATTGATGATTATAAAATGGTGAGTGAGACATCGCCAATGAACCCGTTCAGCCCCGACCCTAAGGACATCCATCCACACATCTCCCGCATCATTTCTCCGTACACGGCACACGCACGAAACTCGCGACATGTCAACAAACCATATTGACCCAGAAACTGGACTCTTCCGGATGGCCTATCTTTCTGTATTTGACAATTAAAAACCAATCAACCAGAATCTTACTTCTTTGACACTTATTCATCTGCGTCCTGGGATCACCCAGGTTCCATGTCCACACTTTTTTAAATCGATGTTTTAATATAATGTTTTAATTTTGCACAATAATCATCAATCGCATGAAATACTATATATAATTATATGTTGCAAGGCCACAAAATTTCCATATACAAAAGCAACCCCTGATTTGGCTAAACTGCTAACTTTTGGACATGTAACCTCAGCGGATCAAGGACCCAAGTCAATAACCATGGAAAAAGATATAGATCATTTTGGTAATCATTGTGGTTTTGTGACATGCACAGAAGAGCCGTGTTGGTACCAGAGGTTGAATGGATGGATATTCCTTACGCTAAGGGGTGGACTCGTTCCACTAACTGTGTCTCTGTTCGTGTTTCTGTTTTGTTATACTAATAACTAACGTTGGATGTCTGATATTGTGAATTTGCGATACATACATTTTGTTTAACATGATGAAGGGATGTGACTAACTTCTTGACGTGTATCGGTACTCAGACTTGAAATTTGATTTTTTTTGTAACCGACATTTTATTTTTGTGTCGTATCTTTTTTCAAATCGAAAAGTGGAAATGGACTAAAAGCTGGGAAATATGCTCACAAAGTAAACATGACTTTTTTGATTAACAAAATAAAATGGCATAATGTGTCGATCTCGCTTTTCCTTAAAAGGGTTACTATATAATTTACTGGATAAGAATCAGTGGAAGAGGCATTTTGATATGAAACAGTACAAAACGTTCAACACTTTAGAATGTGTAGGAAACATTTGACAAATTAATTATTATTACTGATTAATAATTATTACCAATCCGCATTCAATTCCGTTTAGAAACTTGCTCTCTAACCTACAGTAGAGTTACATAATTTATATTCCACTTTTATTATATCAGAACATAGCTAAAATTCCACAAAGTAAGAAAAATATATTATTAAAATAACCAGCATGGTGCAAGCTTGCAAGGTTCACAGAATTGTGGAAAATTCAGTTGAAACTGCAACACGAGCAAGACCTCTTTGTATTCATTTCCACCCGTCGATAAAGCAGACCACTGTGTCACAGCGCCGCAGGGCGCGTGCGCAGCTTCTGGAACACTTGCCACCTGACAGCACATCCCCACTCCCCGCCCGCCCGAGGAACTATACTTCATTCCTCTGCAAACTACACTGATTAATTAATCAACCTCTGCCATTGCAAATGCACCTAAAACATCAATAAAAAGCTCAAGCTTCCAGGATATATCAAAATCACCGAACCCATTCATGTACAAAATATATTATTTTATCTATGCGGCAGTCCAAAAGCACATTAGTTAGTCTTTATACAAAATGATCTGATTCTTTTTTATTGTTTTGTTACCTACCTCCATATCAATGCCCCTTTTATGACGGGACATAATTTAACCATATTCTACTCTATTCAATTGGGTATCTCCGTTTTCCAGTGTCCATCAAAGTTCTGAAAGGTATTTAATTTTATTTCAAAAAGAGGCTTTAAACCCTTTTCGAATATATGTATTATGTATTGAGATTGACAAGCCACATATAAAACTCACGACGATTCATCAAATTGTGTTATCGTTCATTCATTCATCTTATTTCTATTTCACAAAATATGCATCGATCCTCTCACACCTTCATGAATCGCCCATTTTAGTGTCACTCATCCAAAATATCAAATGTCGAATATAATCACTAGCCATGTCTGTTAAAACAGCAAAGTTATACTGTTTTGTCAATCGATGTGTATTCTTTACAAATTATTTATAAATTGAACTCGGGGGTCACAGATTTAAAACTAAAACAATCGTAAGACAAATTTTCCTAATAAAAGCAGCTTACAAACCGCGAGGTATTAAAAGATTCGCTTTGAAAAATGATTAGGTTAACGCTTTTGATATAATTGAAAATTCGAGAAGACATTAAGACAAACACAGTAAATGCCACGAATTGCTGATATTTATTCAAAGTTTTATATTCTGACTTGAACCTCAGCATTTTTAAGATGTTACACCAAAACCGTTAATGCGTAACTCCTAAAAAATAGGCTGTCCTCTTTGTTGGTAGTTTTTGATCAATGACCCTTCAATTCATTATTAAATTTTGAGCATCAACCGAGGAATGATGTGAATGGATCCTGCCCCAACTGTGTTCCATGTGGATGGCCTGTGCCTGCGCTTTCTATATTGTTTTGTGTTCGTAACAAACCCATCCTCAACTGAACCCAACCCAACCCAACCACACCCGTCTTATCCCAACTACAGTTGACCTTTTCCTTCCTTGATCTTAACTTCCGGGGCCCTTAACCTAACGTTACTAACCGTTTGTTAAACTTACTAAAACTTAAAACAAGGAAACTTCTGAACTGTACAGGGTTTTAGAGATACAAATAATTCGTAGTAACTCCCGCAACAAGATTATCGTAAGTAAAAAAACAGGTGTTTTGAGTTAAATAGTACGCTTGGTAGTGTAACGTTGAAAGAATACTTAGCATAAAACGCGCACATCTCAAACTAACGTGGATTTTAGAACAAAAAAATTGTACAAACTCTTTTTATTATGTTTTTATCTGCTAAATTGAAATAGTGTACAGTTAGGACGGGTTGTTTCAAAGAATTTGAAATATTCATAAAGTTAATTTTCAAGTTCTGTGACTGTTCTATTCAAGTAATATAATTATTGTTTCATTTCTGTGGAACAAATGGCCCATATAATAACAGAACTTGAAAAAAACTTTCACAGAACTTTAAAATTAACTTTCAATTTGTTAAATTGTTCAAATTCTGTGAAACAACCCGTTCTAAGAGCTATATTCACTTAAACAATATTTTAATAATTCGTACTATAAAATAAAAATGCATATACAAAAATGTAGTTCACATAATTGGGACGGATTGTTTCACAGAATTTGAACATTTCATCATATTTCAACGTTAATTTTATAGTTCTATGAAAGTCCTATTCAAATTCTGTTATCATTATGGACCAGTTTCTTCACAAAACTGAAATAATAACAGAACTTGAATAGAACTTTCACAGAACTTGAAAAATAACTACTATATTTAATGATTTGTCCAAATTCTATGTCCGTCCTTAGTGAAGACGCAAGACTTCGAAGTTATGCAGGGTTTCCGGGGGTAAAGTGCGCTTACTTCGGGAGGTGATTCTACATGATCGTAGAAGTGAAAATATAGGTAACATTTTTCGAAATTCCAATGTTTATTTTCCAATAAAAAAATAATTTTCCCTAAAAAGAATATTTATTTTTCCATACAAACAATTAAACTTTTTTCCCTAAAATTTACCTTAAAACGTTGGAGTTTCGAAAAAAAGTTGTTCATCCGTTTTACTTGTACTATCATGTAGAAACACCCCCCAAAGTTAGCGCACTTTACCCCCGGACACCCAGTACATATTTTGATATTCAATTTGTTAAATTATTTTAAAAAACATTACAAAATTGTTAATTTTTTGAATACATTTGTAAAAAAGAATTATTACAATCACATAGACGTTGATACATAACCACTACTATAGTTGATGTCAAAAATGTCGAGATTGATTCTGTTCAACAACAAGATTGTTCTTCCCACATTTGCAAGTTAGTCCTGTGCTGTTGGTGACGGAAATAACTATTGGAAACATGGAAATGGATGCGTTCCATGATAACTGAGTTTTCAAACCATCCACGAATCAGTCTGACGAAATGTGAAGCAATGTATACATCCCTTCTGACCCGTAGGTGGTTAAATCCGAGCATATCCAAAAAAATCTGTAAGATAGCATACTCATCGTATAGAGAAATGCAAATTAACGCTCTGCAACATGAGGGAATACTTTACCCGGTGCGGACTCCAAATTGGACATGCGGCAACAAGACATTAGTTGCAGGTGTGCGAAATATATTTTTGCCACTTCTTTTTAACACTTTTCATCTGTTCTACCTTGTTTTATTTTGGAATATCTTTCAGTGACCTAATTAGACCTGATGATGTATGTTGAAATCATTTTGATATCTCCTTTAAAGACGAAGAAAAATCGACTGAAACCTTACCTAACATGACGTAACTAAACTTAACCTAATCAAACCCAATCTAACCTAGCCCGCCCTAACTTAGTCCAGATTAATCCGTCTCACCCTTACCTATCCCAGCCTAACCTAGCCGAACCTAGACTGTCCTAACCAGTCCTGCCTAGCCCAGCATATTATAACCTAATCTAAGCACTCGTGAGAGTTAGGCCGGGTGTTGCCCGCTTCTGTCACCCAGTCTTCTATCACGAGGTAATATTGTTTTTTGTAATTTCTTTGTACTTTGGTGGACTGATCAGCATTTGGTTACAATCTATTGAAGATGTAAGGCAAAATCTCCCTCATCGAGATAATCCAAGCATGATATGGGTAACGTGTCACTTACTAACTCTTTTCTCTTTTATATTATAGTCTTTTCTTCAACACTGCAATGGTATTCTCTCTGAAAATCAATTCACTAAAGACAAATTTCTGGATAAACTAGTACAAGATCTCTTTTTGGTTCTTTATCGAGTCAATTTTTTAAAAGTTTTCGTATTATTCGTTTAATTTATGTAATTCATATGGAACGCCATTGCAGTATCTGGCCTAAAATTGATCATGTCAGACTTTTAAAGAGAGTTAAAATTGCTTTAAAAAAACGTTTAACCTCGGACCAGGTTACACCTAGTGAGTAAAATTATGCCATGTAGCGAATACTTACGTTACATTGTATGAACGCCGATTTATCGGCACTGAAAATGATTAAAAGTATCCGCCAAAGGCAAAATAAAATGCTGAAGTATTTAATAATGAGATGATCAATTTTCCTTTGAATCGCTTCTGCTTTTTGTGTCTATTATTAAATATATAAGCTTATTTCACGACTACCGTATTCTTGTCACACACAAATCCTCAAGTAAAGCTTTAAAAATATTGATGCAATATCTTAATTATATTTTTAAATAACTACTGTGTCCTCAGCAAAAATAATTGGCAGAAAAAATAATGATCATAAAAACTGTCAACGAACCACCACCAAAAAGGACATATAATTATTATGGGTCATGGCATAATTTTACAAATGAAAGCTCTATTCATGTATCATATATTACCAATTATAACTAGGTGACCTTTCAGTCACATTAAAAAATACGTCATTATTTCGTATGAATAAAACTTCATAAACTTCTGCATGAAGGAAGTTCGTTGAAATTGTGTATATTGCCTGCCCTACAGTTTTGGTGAGATTATCCGAGAAAGCCTGTGCGTCTAGAGTGTATTGACGCACTCTGTTCCATGTCGGTTTTTTGTGCCCAAGTCAAATGAACCGAAGTGAGCCATCACCGCGGAGATTTTGGTAAATGTGTGGAAAGAACGAATGCGGTAACTGAAGAGGCAGTAATAATCCAAGGATCAACTGCGCTATAAAAGAGTGATAATGCGGAACTTAGTGTTGAGGTAAAGAACGAATTAGAATAACACTTCTCACAAAGTATTAAATCGTATCTTTAAAATTCCTGCAATAAGATTATTGTGATCTTTTTTTAACGTATATATTATATGCCAATGAAAACTGTATTTTTAATTCTCAAATTAACATAGGGGGAGTGTAATGTGTAAGACAGACCAGGGTAGTCTCACGGCCTTTGGTAACCAAAGTTAGCCTAATATGACCTAGGGTTTCCTAGGGTAACCAAGGGATACTCAAGGTGACCTAGGAATACCAATGGTATCTTTAGGTGATCTACAGTGGCCTTAGGGTGTCATGGGGTGTCCTAAGATGTCCTAGGGTGTTCTATATGGCGTAGGAAGACCCAAGGTGTACTTGGATGACCTAGGATGGCCTAGGGTGACTTAGAGGGGCCTAGTGACGGTCCACAGGGGATGACATGTTGTTAAACTACCCAAAAGGAAAAGACTTCGTGTTATCGCTCGATGGATAAGGTAAAATTGTTGTTGCCTGATTGGTGTACCGCATGCGTAGTTTTGACGCTTTTTTGGAATGTTATTATATTAATTTCTTTCAGTTTTCACTTATGATTTCATTGATTGGTTTCTTCTATTATAATTTACAAAAACGATTGATTTTTAAAAATAATATTCAATATTAACTAAACTTCGCTACAGGTATTCTTCAAATGTCTTTATTTATAGCCAATAAAAAATAACACAACTTTTACGGAAACACTATCAAAACAATTTAATTTAGATGTATAACAAATGAATAGGTATTAGAATTTCAGATTTAAAGTACGCATTTATATAATTATTTAATATTATATTCAACAAATTATTAAAACAAAAACAATCGTAATAGTTATGTTATTATTTATTATTCTTAGTAATAATTTAGCTCTAAACCAAATTCATCCTAACTTTTTCAAGCCTTATTAAATTTATTTACAGTTTTAAACATTGAACAGAGTTCGCATTTCAAACGTTCTTTACACCTTTACATTTTCTCACATGTGTTTTGTAGAAATGAGATATTATATTTTTACATAAGTTCCTACCACGCAAAGCAGCAAAACTCTCGAGCAAAGCAGCAAAACTCTCGAGCAAAGCAGCAAAACTCTCGAGCAAAGCAACAAAACTCTTGAGCAAAGCAGTAAAACTCACCATTCATAAAATTTGCACAGTATTTTTTTATAAAATTTCTTAATGAACACACTTATTTTTATCCATCAATGCTACTTCACTTGTGAACTATTGAGCTTTAAAAAGTGAATCACATATTAGATAAAAATGTTTTTTGCTATAGATCTCGTAATAATCGACACTAATGGTTTTCAGCTGAATCAGAGTAGATTTGACACATGGTTTAGACAGCTGCCATTCCGAAAATCTGACAGTTTTACCGTTCTCCGGGCAAAACGCCAGCTTTCATACAATGTTATCATAATATAATACAATGTCTAATGTCTATCAGTTAAATATAACCAAGTTAACAATATTAGATAATGTATTTTTGTTAGTCGTCAGATATCTATGTATAAATTGACAGACCGCGCATTGGTGAATCTCTAACAAGATTATCTACCTTACAACACATCTGCCATGAATATTGTTATTTCGGAAGCTAAAAACATTGTATTGGTATTGTTGAAATAAACAATATAACTTTGTGTGCACTGCTTTAATTTATAACAATGCGCCAGCCGGTTTCGCCAAAACCGTGTCTTCGTCAGTGCAGATAATGTAAAACCTCAAATTGTAATAAACACAACAAAATTCTTCGTGAAAACTTTTCAATGTTTAAAAGGAAAAAATTAAATCACATTTCAAAAATGTGTAAAATTCTAAAATTATTAAATCATTTCCATATTTATTTTCCACGAAATTGTACATAATCCAAAACTTTCATTAAAATATGTTTGCTTTTCAATTTTTTACTAATTCATAATAAAATAAGATACATTTTTTCTGATCCTCAATCAAGCACTGTTTTCACTAGCTTATTAGTTAGAACTGAAATTAGAATGATTGTTTTTGTTCATATATTTGTAAACTTATAGGAATACAGCGTCCAGTTGACATTCAGGGAACAATGGCTAGATGAAAGACTGAAGTTTAATGATTTTGGAGGTAAGTGAAATGCATTAATTAATCACTAAGGACGGGTTGTTTCGGAGAATTTGAACAATTCATCAAATTTCAACGTTCATTTTCGGGTTCTGTGAAAGTCCTATTCAAGTTCTGTTATTATATCATTGTAGGCTAGTTGCTTGACAAAACTGAAATAAAAACAGAACTTGAAAAAATCTTTCACAGAACTTGAAAATGAACGTTGAAATTTGATGAATTGTTCAAATTCTCCGAAACAACCCGTCCTAAGACTTGTGTGTTTTGCAAAAATTCTGATGTACATTTGTCCTCAAATAGACAATCAGCGCCATTTTGTTTTTCTGACATTTGTCCAGCATATTTAGAGTTCTAATTAAATATGTCATTTTGCCGTCCGATGATTTTTTTTCAATAAACATTTGGGTACGGCCTAGCTGGTCACATGAAAAACACTCCGCCTCGTTCCAGCACGGTATACAGGGTGTTAGGGACGCACTTGATTTACTTTAACCAGTGATCCCTAACATTATTTAGAGTTAAAATATTTTGGTCTCTTTTTTCAACAAAAAACATTAAAAATCAGCAGATATTGGACAGTTAAAGTCAGGTTGAGGGTTTCGAGAACATAAACAAAGACATCGGAGACCAAAATTCTATTTACATGTTTTACTTCAAATAAGTTTATTTGGAAAACAAACAGTTTTTATATATACCTGTGGTTAAATAAGTATCATTATTCAACCAATCGTAGGTTTTCACTGCTATTTAATAATTTTCTTAAATATCAGGAAATAATAATATGTGAAAAATATTTGTTTTATTTTAAATTGATAAAACATCTCACCGGACTGCAACATGATATCCACATTTTTAACTTCAAATTTGCTCAAGAATGGTTTAAATCCTTCGGGTACATGCTGATACCCCTTGAAATGATATACTTTGAAAAAATAATAGGTTCAGTGCTTCTTGAATTAGGGGAATTGGATGCAGTATCATCATTTGTGGCATTACGGATCAATTTATTAAATTTCATATCACAAACTAAATACTATCAGTATTTCTTATTAGATTCTTATGCGCCAGTTCATCGTTAGCATATTTAAACTCATCGTAAGCCCGGTGTAAGGCCTCTTTAACCAAACCTTCGCCGTGATAAAACGGCAAGTTTTACACTATTCGGACTAATATTTGCTCTGCTTCATCCCCAGGCCGTCTGAAATACCTGACTCTGACAGAGGCGAGCAGGGTATGGATGCCCGATCTGTTCTTCTCCAATGAGAAGGAGGGCCACTTCCACAATATTATCATGCCCAATGTCTACATCCGCATCTTCCCCTACGGCTCCGTGCTGTACAGCATACGTATCTCGCTCACCCTATCCTGTCCCATGAACCTGAAGCTGTACCCGCTGGACAGGCAGGTCTGCAGTCTGAGGATGGCCAGTTGTAAGTGTTAATTTTTCTTATATACCCTTTCCAAATATCACAGAACGTTGGTGTCCGCGTCTCAGCGCAGGATCGCAAGGGACGTAGGTTCCACCAAGTCAACCAATCACCATTGTGAACCAATGAAATTAGAGTAGAGGCATCTACCCTATTCCTTAACCTTTGTGGCTATCCAAATAGTCAAAATTTTCTCCTGTGGACTTTTTTTTTTAATGTTAAAAACCGTTAATGAATTTTACATGATATGTCGAGGTTTGGGAAGACAGACCAGTGCTAGGAGGCTAAAGAGGCGAAAAACAACAATTTTTTTTTTGTTACGCTTTACGCCTTTGTACCATTTCTACAAAGCATAGGCGCTGTACTTACTGCTTAGCGGGAAAAAATTGTGATGTCGAGACGTTTCGCTCGTACACACTCGCCTCAGAAGATAATAAATTGTCAAACATTCCGTCGATACTACAGTATTTTTGAAATTTGCATTTTTATCTTTTGAAATATGCCCTTTAGCCGTGTTCTATGTATAAACACGCCACATACAACATACAACCAACAATGAAAACAATGCAATGTTTAGGACATCATTTGTACTCCTGCGTCATCGCAGCGCTTCCATGACTCGCCTCCCTTCGTCTCAGGGATAGCATCAAAAATAGTACAACTCCATAGTTCGAGCATTATTAAGCATTAGTGTGCTTACTTTTCATTTATATGCTCATTCATTTAACCGGTTGTGCAAGTGCACATTGCATACACCATCCACCACATCACCATCTGGAGAAAAAAAATTATACTACTATTAGTATTACTTACATATTTTTATTATTCTTTTCAGACGGATGGACGACTGATGATCTTGTATTTTTGTGGAAGGAGGGTGATCCAGTGCAAGTCGTGAAGAATCTCCATCTCCCCAGATTTACTCTGGAGAAGTTCTTGACGGACTATTGCAACAGCAAAACCAACACAGGTACAGAGTACAAACTTACGTAATACAATTTTTTCCGTGAATCTTTACTTTACCTTACAAAAGTGTTTTGTATTGTTTTGGTAATAGACAGGATAAGATGGCAAAAGTTTGTTTGTTTGTTCAATTTGTACAGTCCACAAATAATCCCCGCTCAACAAAAAGTTCCTTACAGCCATGGGACAAAACAACTTTACAAATAATTTATTTGTGGGCTTAGCAAATTCCTCGACTGACATTTCGATCTATTTTTTACACTAACCCCACATGGGAGGTCCTGAGGAAAATAATATCCCTCTTTGGGGATGCTATGCGGAGGAAATTAAGGACAGGATGTTCTGGGAAGGAAAAGGGAATGAGGGGTGGGTAGGAATCTAGCGGTCAGTGTGTCCAAGAAAGACGGAAGTATGAATCTTCCCTCCCGCTGCGGTACAAAGCAATAGGTCGAGAGAGACCAGCTAGATAGGTCAAAGGGTCTCCCTAAACTGTCTCGCCACGCAGAGACACCATGCCAAGACCTAAACACACCTAACCCGATAAAATCGCGCACCCCTGCTAAGTAAAAAAATTACCAAAGGGTTGTTTAAAGTACTGTCAAGTTATGTCATATAATAAAAATCGAATATTTGTTGTTTATAGATTCTTCTGTGCATCTGTTTTGAAACTTGAGAAGCTCCAACAACAACGTCTTTTTTGTTAACACGTTATTAATACATATCTGTTTCCAGGTGAATATAGTTGCCTGAAGGTCGACCTCCTGTTCAAGCGCGAATTCAGTTACTACCTGATCCAGATTTACATCCCCTGCTGTATGCTGGTCATCGTGTCTTGGGTGTCCTTCTGGCTGGACCAAGGAGCTGTACCAGCTCGAGTATCACTGGGTATGTGTTATTGATTGATATATTAACTCTTCATGATGCAGACTTGTAAATGAAGGAGGGTTCATCGCCATATGGCAAATTCTACCAAAAAAATGTCCTTTCACGTAATCGACTTTCTCAAATCTTTGGAAGAAGTAACATTACTAGGAAAGCTTGAGATTAAGAGAAATGCTTTTCGTACATCCCAATTTTTTTAATGTTTTTCAATGTTGACCAAAGTACTAATTTCACGAAATTTATGCTTGAAGAATAGCATTTGAGCCACCTGCCAACTTTCGTATTTCTTCGTTCCAATAACAGGGACGTTCAAAGACGAGGGACGTTCCAAGACGAAGGACGTTCCAATAACAGGGACGTTCCAAAACCCGGATTATATGCTTAATAAAATCAAGTTCACTAACCGGATATGTTTCATTATCAGTTTTTTCTTTGGTCCTAAACTTTAACTTTCGAATTACTCGTATTTGTCTGGACAAAGAAACGCAGGGTCTTTTTATGTCACGAAATAAACAGTAGAAAGCAAACAAACTTTTCAAATGCTCAAACTGCAAAAAATCATAACCTTGTATATAATACGTCCAAATCAATAGTTATGGTTTGCAAAAACGAAAACATGCTAACACCTTCAGTATGGCTAGATGGAAGGAAAATGGATGTTAGTCGTAGCGTCAAATAACTGGGGCATATTATCACAGACAACTGAAAGACATCGAGGATATGGAAAGGCAAATAAGAGCGATATCCGTTAGAGCATGTATTGTATGCTGTCAATGCGTTTTCACTTTTGCAGTACAAACGTGAAAAAGATACTTTTCAACGCATTTTGCACTTCGTTGTACACGTCAGAACTGTGGGTGGATTACACTGCATCTCAATGGCATAAGCTAAAAGTCGCTTACAATAATGTTTACCGCCAACTATTCCGCCTACCGAGATACTGCAGCGCAACAGAAATGTTCCTGGAGGGACGAGTACACTCTTTCAGAGAGCTTCTCCGCCATCACATGGGAAGCTTACGGCACATACTACGCCAATCAAGTAACAAAATCATCACTGCCATGGTTTCCTGGATGGAGTCCCCTCTGATGGCCCTCTGGAGACGGGAGTTGTGCAAATATCCCCCATAAACGGCTGTTCACACTCATTTTTGTGTTTATATTTTATCTTTTTTCACTTAAATTCCGCTTTTTTGTGCCTGTCGGAATCACCTATGTTATTACCTACCTTATTATTATTTTTATTACTTATTTTGTTTATTATTTCAAATATGGAATGTATTACATTGCACTACCCCTGCATACATTCTGGAATATTTAATTATTATTATTAAATGTGATGTCGCTGGCTCCGGCGGAATGAAGGTAGCCGAAATTATCTATGGGTTGTTCTTGTATAGTTTTTTTGTAATTCTGTGTTGGCATTTTTAAAAACATAGGCGGCAACGAAACTATTTACGTGTTCATCTCCACATCTGGAATTACTTCCAACAGTTGATTTAGTCTAATAAAATATACCACGCTCTTAAAATACAAAATCGATTATAAAATAATGATAATAAAGACGATCTTAATCAAATTAAGATTGAAAAACAATATCTTCTTCTATCTTATAGTTGGGGCTCAGTGGATTTCAACAACTGCAAAACCGCTATGGGTGTAATATATGCTGTTGGTTGAAGGCTAGCATTTACAGGGAAGCATGACCCAGCCTGTCGCTCACTGGGCTCAGACACGAGATTGGCATTTTTAATAGAACCTAAATGCCATTCTAGAAACCTTTAGACGGAGAAAATGAAAAAGGTATCAGAAAATATCAGTATCCATAAGGAGTGGAGGAACCTTGTTCTCCGGGGATTTCGAGTGGGCGTCACGATCCTCGGCAATGCAGCACGATTAAAAAATATGTGATAATGACTAGTTTGTTAAATTCTTTCAGGTGTGACCACCCTCCTGACGATGGCGACGCAGACCTCCGGTATCAACGCTTCCCTCCCTCCTGTATCCTACACCAAGGCCATCGACGTCTGGACCGGCGTCTGCCTCACCTTCGTCTTTGGCGCCCTGTTAGAATTTGCCCTCGTGAACTACGCCTCCCGGTCGGACATGCACCGGGAGAACATGAAGAAGAAGCGTCGGGAGATGGAAAGCGCCCAAAGCATGGACGCCGCATCCGACCTGATGGACACGGACAGCAACACGACATTTGCAATGGTGAGCCCAGACACGGTACAGTATTTATATGTGTGTTTAAACGTGGCGACATCTCTACTCGTGGTTTGGCTTTGTATACTTTTCAATACTTTTAGTTGTAATCACATACATAAGTCAACCTTCATGGTAGATCCGTTAAACCGGCTATTCTCCTAGCTATGGAATTTTACGCCTTTTTGGTTCTCAAAAGATGCCTAGGAAAATAAATAGTAGGTAATTCCAAAGCTAAGAAAACCTTTGAATTGCTTACCATACAATATATTTGTCACCCGATGGTAGTGGATAAACGAATCATGATGTCACTATAAATAGTCACATAGCTTTGGACGATATGTCTACACATCACAGCAGAAGTATGTCAGCATAAATATGTTTAGATTTAATCGTTTAAGAGTTTAATTGTTTTGCCACATTGTTTCCATCTGCTTCAGTAAAAAGTAGTGTTTTCAAATACAATTTTGTAAAATATACTGAAATTCGTACTTTGATTAAAAACTTCGGCACAATCACCAGTTTGTTTAATGATAAAAAATGATAAAATATTTTCACTGGAGGCAGAAGATGGTAGAGCCCTTGGGACGGTAGTTGTTCAAAGTTGCAACAACTCTTTAGTCCCGGTCGGTTTGGATCTGGGTGTAACTTTATGACTATGTAATGGGTATCACTCCCCAGAAGCCGCTAATGCGGCAGTCCGGGGACCCGCTGGCGCTGGAGAAGGTGCGCCAGTGCGAGGTACACATGCAGCCCCCGAGACCCAACTGCTGCAAGATCTGGCTGTCCAAGTTCCCCACGCGCTCCAAGAGGATAGACGTCATCTCGCGCATCACCTTCCCACTGGTATTCGCGCTCTTCAACTTGGTCTACTGGTCCACCTATCTCTTCAGGGAGGAGGGCGAGGAGAACTGATGGGTGCAGCTAGGGCTGACGGCACTGTGCGCCTCTCTCTGCATCATCTATGTCCTCATCTTCTTCGTTCGTGCGGACGGAGTGGTCTAAGCCTCATTAGCCTCCTTGTAGCCTTCACCCACTCCAAACACACCACCCACCCACACACACAGTTCCCTCCCGTATTAGTGGCCGATCGGGGACTGGCTCTATGGTGTTTGTCTTCAAGTCCTCTCCCTGAGATGGGAAACTAATCACAGCGACAAACGTTGTTTTATCCATTCCATGTTGTACACAGAATAGATATAAATGATAGACACTCAATGTACTGTACAATACATAAATAACTACTACTTGTATGTTAAACACTCGCATCGCGAGCCTTATACTAAAATAACCGTTATGAATAAGTAATCAATGTATTGACGATATTAAATTGATGTTACACAATATTAGTACACATAATAGAGATCATTCATAATTTTCTCATCTCAGCGCATCAATAAAGTCAAAGATAATATTTAATCATAGTTTATAATAGAATTAGCAAACAGCACGTTGAATATCAAGTAGAGGTACCTTCATATTACAGGGAATTGTACCTTCATTGTAATCTACCTTTAACTTACCTACCGTAAAGTATTTACCTGATGAGTCATAGGAAACTAATTATTGTAAAAAGTATGTAAGAAGAATATTATGAAGTAAAAATGTAGAAAAAGAATTGGAAGAAAACGGAAAATTTCAAAGTCTAGGTACTATATTTGTATATGACTAGTTGATATGAATTATAACAAAAATAAGAATTTATTAGTAATAACGTTTCATCTATTTTATCGGAATGTTGTGAAAGAATCCTTACCATAATTTATAATATTTGTTAAAATTGTTTTTTATTAATATGCAATATTTCTATCGTTAATAATAAACTTATTTTAAATCATTGTTAAGCATATAATGCAAATTTATTTCAGTCAATTCGTTGTTTATCTCTCAACTAAAAAACATCCAAGACTAAGCCATTCAAAATAGGCCAAAAATTTAAGGAGGGGTTATTTCATAGAATTTGAACAATTCATCAGTTTTCATTTGAAATCTGATGAATTGTGTTATATATATATTATAATTGCGACTATGAATGTTCTATTAAAGTTCTGTTATTATATCACTATAGGCCAGTTACTTGAAAAAACTGAAATAAAAACAGAATTTGAAAAGAACTTTCACAGAACTTGAAAATTAACTTTGAAATTTGAAGAATTGTTCAAAATATCCGCAACAACCATCCAAAGAGTGTTAATTTTTTAATTAACATAAATTCAAAGAAGGAAACTTAAGGTTTGTAACCATCGATATATCAACTCTAGATAAGGCGTTATTCTTACGAATTCGGTAGAATAATTTGGTCCATCAATGAGTAATTTCATAACTAATCTCGTTATCTAATTACATCGCCCTGCTTCGAAAGCAACAAGTCTTGGTAGATAAATTCGCTCCTTGTAGACCAACAAAAGATAAAAAGCAATACTTGTAGCGATCTTTTGACTGTGAAATAATGCACTTTTGATAAATATTTCCGTAACTAAATTTTTGGAACCAGTAATTAAGGTTTCTGTGTCATTTTTAACATCCACACGCCCTATCTAGACTTTGTTGGCCGATGTTTGTAACCGTTGTTTTTTATTGGAACATCTTTTCTTTTAATAAATTTTGAAGGTTATGTAACACATCATTGAAAAAGGAGATAATACAAATAAATCTAGACGAAACTTGAAACAGAATAGGACAGAGAAAAATAAAAAGTTAACGGTCTCAACTGGGAATCGAACCCAGGGTCTCTGTCTTACTGGGACAAAGTCTTTATCCACTCGACCATTGACACCTAATTATAATATGTCATTTTTGTCGATCTCATATTTCAAATTCATATTCAACAATATTATCTTGCAACCAATTTTGTACATATTTTAGGCTTCTCTTTTCACATATTTTATGCTGATCTTTTCTGATATATTTTTTTTTTGTTTTTA
Source organism: Hesperophylax magnus (assembly GCA_026573805.1). Classification (NCBI taxonomy): domain Eukaryota; kingdom Metazoa; phylum Arthropoda; class Insecta; order Trichoptera; family Limnephilidae; genus Hesperophylax; species Hesperophylax magnus. The sequence continues at coordinate 24,351,612 of JAIUSX010000012.1, forward strand.
TCATTTACGATTTTTTTACATTTGTTTCCTATGGTCGAATAGATAAAGACGTTGTCTCGTTAAGAGAGGGATCCTGAGTTCTATTTTCAGTTAAGAACGTTATCTTTTTTATTTTTCTGTGTCTTGTTCCCTTTCATTTTGGTTCAGATTTATTAGTATTATCTTCTTCTTCAACGTTTAATAATTATATATATTTGCTTTTTATACCTAATATGCATCAATTATTTCAAATTTAAGATAATTTTTCATATGAATTAACTTTACTGGATAGTAGTTAAGGAAGCAATATTTTTAATGCTCAAATATGTATTCAAAAGAATGCCATCCTTATAAGGGCAAATTAACATAATTGAAGTATAAATGAATTTCTGGTTAGAATGTATAGATATTATAACAGGGTAATTCTACTTTAGAAGCCTTTGAAGACATCTCTCGCTGTCTTTAACGTGAAAATAATCATCCACATTTTTGAAAAATCTTTATAAAAAACAACTGTTTTCCAAAATTCTTCACAAAATGGACTATGAATGGCCATAATACATTCTGCAGCAAAAAATATGGCTAAGCAGTCAAAATTAGTATAAAATAATTGTGGAAATTAACTCACCTGTGTTACTTGTATGTCTGATTTGAATAACTGAAACGATTGTCGATATGTTAAAAAATGCCTGTAAAATTAAGAAGACGTTGTTTGTCTACGTGTTTCCATCAAAACCAAATCATTGATCACTAAAGGGTAGATATTGGAAACAATTGTATTGTTCTGATGTTCTATAATCAACATATCAAACATACCGAGGAAGTTGATAAAATTTAACAACATTTTTCATATGGCATACCTACCTAATTAAGTTCCATTTAACGTTGGCATTTATAAGTTTCATATGTGCCTACCTACCAAACCCATCAGATCGCATAAATGTTATGTTATTCAATAACTGGTCGGTTCTATTTCAATAAACAGGTAGCCAACATAACGACAAACTTGTTAAAAAGAACTATTCAAAACTAATTTAATTAAACAATTATCCCAGAAGTCCGAACTTCAAGAAGTTTCAACTATGTTCAAATTATGCAAACCAATAAAATTTATTATAATTCTATTTATTAACCTTCCGTCGGGCGCGTTATGTTGACCGCTGTGTTTGGGCGCAACGTGCTTGATGGGCACACATTATAAAATCATAATAATCACCTAATAGAGTTTATTTACACAATTCAACCACTAATTTAAAAGACATAACTGCCAAGTAATGAACTTCGTTATTAGAGATGTCAATAGAGGAAAATACGAAAGTTCCTGCAAACAAATCATGTATATGACATAAAACCTCCTCCAGTAAAGCACCGTTCGCTCGCCATATTTTCATGGAATAAGCAGACAGAGAGTCTCCCATTTTTTGCATTCGGGATGTTGCAGCCTTCTTAAAAAGGGTTCGCTGGTACATGTTGAGCATCGTTTTCTTTTAAGGGGTGAGGAAAGACCTTTTCTTCTTCTTGGGAAGGGGAACGAAATATTTTCAGCCAGTTTTGGGGGTCGGTTGTCATTCCCTTCTCCTAACAAAACTTGAACAACTTTGAAGTGAAGGTCAAGGAAGTGGAAAGGTTGCATAGAGAACGTCATTTGATCTGACGCGCTGTGCCTTTCAGATCAAATGCGTCCGACGGAAAGTTAAATCCCATCACATTTCTTCTGGAACTTCTTCTTAATTGGGAAATTGAATTCCACACTTTCCATTGACAATTTTGTAATTAATCGATTGTCATACATTTAATTGATATTACCTGCCATTAGTAATATTAATTTATTACATAAAATAGAGTTTAAAGATGTGATGACTGAAAACTAAAACAAGAAGATTAAATAGCTTTGCTGAAATGAAAAATGACGACAGTCGAGAGGTCTGAAATAGATAATAATATAAAATTATTTTGCAATATTTTAATGAAATTATTTATTTTAATTTATAATTAGCAATTACTTATTATTTAATTTAAACATATAGGTTGTTTCACGTTTGCTCACAAATATATACAATACGTACATTTACAGTAAATATAACTAATTGTTATTATTATAATAATTTTAAATCTAATTTCTAGCTCACGTGGATGTTTTTGAAAACTGGTAAATGTTGACATGTGCCAAATATGTGTTGCAATATTCTTTAAGTCCCGATTTAATTAAGTGACATTAATAATATTTAAGTGACTTTTTTATATAATATCATTCTTCATTGAGAGCACTTCTTGATAACCGATACTCTATGACAAAATAACTACGTATTGGATAGGATGTTCTTTATTGAATTTCCACTAAAAAAATGTACAAACTGTGTTCAGTAATTACTTATCAAATTCTATTCTAATATCAACATTTCACTGCAAAGCTAGAAAAACAAAATAATTTATTTTAATAATAAATTTTAATCACATAACTTTTTTTCACTTTTGAAGCCAAAATCGAGTTTATGCGAAACCGCCTCAAGATTTGGCCTTTTATTTTTTATGAGGCCAACTTGATTCAGTATCCGGGCCTGCGGTGAGGTGGTGTTGGTTTATAACATTTATATACAATAATTCAATTTTGTACATCATTGTTAATATTGTGTTCATTTAATTAAAAAAATATGTGTTTTTTAGCCAAATTATTGTGGAAAGAAGATTACGTTATGACTCGCTAAAGATTCAACAATAATTCTTTTAAATTGCGACTTGCCGGTTGTAAAATAACTCCCAAGTACTATAAATCAAATACTTTACAAGGCAAACAAAAGAAAATTATATTTTAGAATTTTTGTTGTATCCACTTATTGCAAGTTAATCAATTATAAATAATATATCACATTATGACTTTCTCAAGGTAAGTTCGCTCGAAGTGTGTGACGATTGCTATTTAGATTATTTGTCTACTTTTATTTAATCGTAAATATGTTTAGTGGTAAAAATGTTTCCATCTAAAAAATTTTTTTTTTTTTTGTAAAATTTATTTTATTAAATTTGTGTTTTTTTTATTACGTTCATCTAGGTACAAAACCACAGTAGTTTAAGACAAGTGAGTTAATTATTTTTACTTTCAACCTACATTTCAAATAAATATAAATGAAATAAAAACCTTGTTTTATTTCACCTACATGGAAAAATGGCTGCGAAAATATTAAGCATTTTTTTGTCTTTGGTATAACGGCGGAATAATGGTCACCATTTTTTAGTCTTTGGTATAACGGCGGAATAATGGTCACCATTTTTTTGAATGAGAATACCGCACAAAAGTCCCAAGTGGCCATTGAAGGAGACCCCACCACTTTCCCAAGGGCGTTATAAGGAAATATGGTTACCTCCTTCACCGCACACGTCAAGACTCTAATATTTTTATTGAACAAAGCTACATTTATTTTGGATGAGTACACTCCTCAATGTCCATGCATACGAGGTTAGTATGCAAAGTACATACACTAACATAAAATAATGATAAAACAATAAAACAGCATACCATTGAAGAATTCATCTAAAATAGATAACATGGGGATTCAAATAAAAGTGTTAGTAACAAGAAACGAAAAATAAAAGCTGCAATCCTTCAAATCCTCCAAAAGTCCTTTGGGTAAAAGCAGTAAAGGTGGAGAGAAGAAAATAAAGTTTATTCATTAGAAAAAAAGTAGCTAGAGAAGGTGTTCCTGTAGGTAGACAGTGGCCCTACCTATCATCAACTATTTTTTTGTAAAAACTTACTTTATTTCCAAATCGATTTTCTTTGTATGAATACCGCATGTTGGTACATGGCATCGTTATACCTATACCTTTTATTTTTCCGACTTTGTGTCCGGGTTAAATCTTCCCCACAGGAAAAACTAAACCCTCCAACACACTTTTCCACAAATGATCATCTTGTCAATCCACATTATGCAAGTGCATTATATAAGCATAATAAATACAAAACAGTACAAGAACAACACGTCAACTCACCAGAGATCAAATGGGAAAATTATTCACCGACTCCAGATATTAGATATCAGAGGGTTCGGCTCGGTAGAACTCCTTACAGGGCCTATAAATCCTTTTAAACTTTTAAAATGGTAATAACTATTAACAATTGCAGTCATTTTACTAAGAAATTAGTAAGGGAAATCAGTAGATAATTAAAAATAAAAGCAATAAAATCTTTTTATTTCACCTAGTAATTTGTGGTAATGTCACAGTTTGATAATGCCTTCAGAGGGCGAAACAGCTGTCAAACGTTATAATAATTACATAGCAGAACTTGTTTGTAAATAAATAAACTGTGTTTATAAATTGAATAGTATTATTGAGTACATAAAAAAATATAATGGAGTTCTACAAATTATACTTGAAAACAATAAATAAATTAAATGAAGGTTCTTAAAGTAAATTATACCTAGATAGAGATAGGTATTTTGAATGTGTTTGCTATTAAATTTTAGGATTTTAATATCATTCTGATATCTTGCTGATATATTGAATTGAAAATTATTTAACAGCTTTACCTTAAAAATTTGTTAAATTTAATATTTTTATACATTTGGTCTATTGTGGGTAAATTGAATATTGAAAAAAGAATTTCGGTGGAAAATGTAGATTTTTTTTCAAGATAACCTTAATTATCAATCTTTGGACTATTTTAATTAGATACAATAACATTAGCACGTGAACGACATCGCCGCTCCGCTTTTCCCTGCCTTAGTTGAAATTTATCTGCTAACGGAGCACTCCGCTCAGTCTGTATTACAATCAGTACACACTAGTCGGTAAGTCAGTAAATCAAATAGCCATTAATTCCAGCCAAAAGATAGTTACATCAAACGGTTTTTGGGCGAATTGTTCACTTCTGTGACTTCAATTAGTTTCGATGTAATTTAAAGTGGTAAATTTTTCCGAAATTTCATGACATTGTTTAAGTTTGATTTCATTGTATGGTAATGTTGTGATTCTTGTGCGTGTTATCAAAGTGATTTCATTCTTGATGATGGATTTTGTTAGTGAAAATCCAATTCTACATTGAAATTATTGACAAAGATAATATTTTTCATGTTTTTAATATAATTTGTTTTTACGTATTATTTATTTAGGTTTAAAGTTATCCGCAATCGTTCATTGATTAGAGGAAATTCTCTGAAATCTGAATTCAAGATCCCGAGATTAATTCTTAGATGAGGGAGTATCGTTTTATTTCTCATTTTTTTTTTCTAGTTTAATGTATTATCAAACATTTGAGTTCAAATTTTCATATTTATAAGTTGTTTTCATACTAGTTTTTTTGGATGAACAGAGTAAGCGACAAAAATTAATCTAATGGTGTCTCGGATTATTTTGGTTTTTTGTTTGTTTTCCGTGCAGGATGAAGAAATCTAATTAAAAATGAAAATTGATTCCTTGTGAACAATTTGAATGGATGCGTTGAGTTTTGAGAAATAATAAATTAGGCAAAATGCAAATAATATTTCATTGAAATGTTTTGTAATGTAGGTATATTTTTGAGAATATACATAGTGTTCGAAAACTGGAGGTACAAGCGGGAAACTGGTTAATTGGTTAACATATCTATGGAGAATCAGAAACGGATCTTAATCTTAAAATGTTTCTCATTTCCAATCTCTTCAGATTAAATTCAGTGAACTTTTCCATATTTATTTATTTATTCAAACGCCATATAATGGCTTTTACAATACATTGATAATCGAGTTACAAGCATACATTGGTAAACAGGATAATAATTTCAATAAATTAAAGAACAATTAATATGTAAACAAAAACACGTGCAGTAAGACAATGCATATATTAAAAGAAATATATACCAGTGTAACAATAGTTGAACTACTTTATACTAGGTTTGTATAAGACCTGTCATAAGTCGAAGTATGAGGTGTCTGTGATAATAGTCAGTAGTGAGTTTATTGTTAACAACAAAGTAGAGTAGGTATCGCAACTTGGCATTAACAATTCAGGGCTGTCAGCCATTCAATGATGAATAAGAAATAATATTTTTTAATAAAATAATACATATGTTAGCTAACACTATAAGATATCAAAGAGCCATGCAGAAGAATATTATCATTACTGACTTTGATTTTTGTGTTTGAGTATGTTATTATAGCCTTCTTATAACTATATTCCGTACAGTTGAACACATCTACTGTTAAGCACATTTAAGGCGATGCACTACGTCGTGTAATATTTTAGATTGAGCCGCTATCAATAACAACCCTTACGTAGATGGCGATAAGGTTTAAATTCCAGCTTAACACCATCCGCCTGTTTTGATTTATGCAAGAAAAAAGTGCCTTTTATTTTATTTTGTGGATGTTCAGGCATAAAATTTGTTTATTTTTCGCTCATTTTATAAATAACTTAATTTGCAACATTATACAATAAAATCCTAACCGAAAATGGGTTCTTAAGTAGGAGATTTTGAACTTTAAAGCAGTTTTCATAGGCCTTTACATAATTTTTTTCTGGGCTTATAAAAAGACTTATCTAAAAAATACTCTATTATTTCAAAGGCCAAGATGTATTCTACTCAAAGTATTTAATTAAAGCATCTGAAATACTTCTAGGCGACCAATTTTTCAAACCAAAAACACATGATTTTTAATTACTACGTATGGCATCGCCTTAACACATAAGCTGTGAGTTCTGTTTTTTTCCATCTAAGGCAGATAAAATCAATCTGGAGATGCCTTCCCTCTGATGTAACAAAGTCACTCATAAATTCGTTCATCGTCTCACGTATGGACTATTGCAATAGTGCATATGCCGGCCTACCTCAGAAACAAATCAATAGAATCCAGTCAGTTTTTAATTCTGCGGCGAGAATGATTTTTGGTGAATCTTTATTGTCGTATAAACCCACTTCTAAGGGATCGCCTTCACTGGCTTCGATGCCCTGAAAGAATAGAGTTTAAGATCTGCTTAATGACCTTCAAAGCATTACAAGGAATGGCGCCAGCCTATATATTGGAACTATGTGTCCGACAAAACTTAAGCAATATACAGCTTACTCTAAGGTCAGCAGATCTAGATGTTAGTAATCGTCTAATCGAAGTTTCTAGGTCAAATCGATCCGTTTACTATGATCGTTCTTTTAGTGTAACAGGCCCACTCATCTGGAATAGACTTCCCTCAGCTCTTACTAATCTCCAGAATTTGGCTGAATTTAAAATGGCTTTAAAAACAAAATTATTTAAAAAATCTTACCATTCATAAATCTTAACTTCTTTTCAATATTTTATAATAATCCATATTCTAAAACTTCCGGTAATTGTTTGGTTTCGGTTGTCTCTTTATTGTACCTTTTTAAAATAAAATGTCTGCTCAGAAAATTCTCATTTCCGAGCACAAACTGCTTACTGTTTTTATTATGTTTTAGTTTTAATATTCTTGTTTTGTCCTGTCCTGCTGTTATTTTTATTCTAAGTTTTGTCATCACTTTGTATAAACAGTGTATTTAGGGCTATAATATTAGATCTGTATTGGGTAAGGCACACTTAGGAATAATTTTATGAACCACTAATACTGAATTACCATTTTAAAGTTTGTTATAGTAAAGCGCACTTGAAGTGAAATGACGCTAAACTGCGTTATATAAATGCCATGTTATTATTATTATTATCTACTACTTCTAAGAAAACATTGCCAACTGCATGCACTGTAGGTATAAGCGAGCATCTAAATGACTCATTCCTGATATTTTTGTTGCAATTAAATTATCTTCTTAATCTTATTCTACAAATCTGACTAGATTTCTCGTATTGTCTCGTAGGACTGTTATGGCGGAGTACCTCAGCAGATGTTGGCTACTTCTGGCACTTCTTTACTGTTCATTCCAGCAAGTCAGGTGAGCCTCAAAATATTATTGAAAAATTTGTCAAGCCAAAACTCCACAGATAATTAATTGTTGCAAAAGGAATACGGAATAAAAGCTTGCCGATTCTCGCGGAGCTACTTTTATTTGATTCACTCGATCGTGTCATGTCTTCCTCGGGCTTCACCAACTTTTCTACCATCCACTTCGTAATTCAATATCTTAATCAGCTAAAAGTACGGTGGAATCCTAAGCAGCCATATTACATGCGAAAAAATATGTAATGATACTTACATTTCAAAAATTGAAAAGGTAGTGGGTAATGATAATATAAAATTTACTGTCGGATTATCCCTCGGGAGGACGCCGCATCATCATCTGCATCCATCGCTCATTAATTAGAGAGGCGAACCACGAAAATGACTTTGGTTGACTTTTTTTCAGCTTTGAATTTTGAGCTGTGAGTTTAGAGATTTAAGCTGTGAGCTTTTAGATAATATTTTTGAGCTTTTAGCTTTGAGTTTTGATTTTTGAGATTTGAGCTTTTAGTTTGAGCTTTGAGTTTTGTGATTTGAGAATTGCGCACTGAGCGTTTGGCTTTTAGTTTAGAGTTTCCAGCTTTGAGCTTTAAGTTTGTGCGTTTTATCTCTGAGTGTAAACCTTTGAAGAAGTATATTTGGCACCTGGTTTTTAGAATTCATACTTCTCATATTCTTATATTTGGAGGTCAAGTGTGCAAAATTTCATCAGTCTCGCAATAAAACTATAGATTTTTATAAAAATCAAATCTACGCCACCCGCTCGCCACAAACACAAAGACACTCCCCTTCAATCTAAACAGATAGATAGATAGAAGACATCATTCAATTACCGTGGCGCGAATTGTATATCGAGAATAGTAGTAAGTTGACCACCGTACATTAGCTTCACCATTGGAGTTATGATTGTGAGTTGTGCGAATTGCTCACTTCCTCTTTGGAATTATTATGTTAAGTGCACCATCAATGTGCATGTCGTGCATCATCAAATTGATCGCTTCCTCTTTAAAGCAAAACAAGACAAATAACGGTATACTCCAGGCTCACATTTTAATTCATTCTGACGAATTTGTACGGATAATATTAATGTTTTTTATAACAATCTCTACGAATTTAAGTTATTTATACTCGTATATAAGATTAATAAAAACAGTGCCTTACCATTAAAATGTATTATGTAACATAAACTCTATGGAAAGACCGAATTCGACCGTAGGTCTCGTTCATTACGCCGGACTTATTTTTCATATTGATTATTTTTCACGACTTCATCACTTATGTCGATTCACTCTTTATTTTAGAGATTTGCCAAGGCAAATTCAGCCGCAGTTCTATACAATACACTAGGGTCGCGCGTCGAATGTTTGTGTGCGCGGCTTCTTCACTTACGATTCCGACTTTTGCTAAGTGCACCTTTTATAAGCATACATTTTTTTGATGAAGACCTTATTATTTATAAAGAATTATTTTGTTATTATAATGTTCAGAATCTACGATGTTTTTGCCCTTAAGACATAAACCGATGCGATATGGTTAGTGCGTCCATTAGCCAAAATCAAGCTCCTTATTTGTTAATTATGGTGAATTTGGTGGAACATTTTTAAATGTCAAAAACAGTTGAACATATTATACACGGTGTCTGAAAACTAGTGGTATCTACCTACAAGCGGGAAACTGCTGAATCTACAATACACGAAAGAGAAGCGTATTATTTTAATTAGATTAGGTAAATTGTACTCAATTTCAATAACAAAAACAAAATGTAATACTTTTTACCCCAGATAACCAAACTGTTTTCATTGTTTCATTGTAACTACACTTTAAAATAAAACTAGACTACACAATAAAACACTAGAAATAAATCAAAAATATTTAATTATGATATGAACTTGTTACATGGCACAAAAGTAAAGTTTATATTGAACAAATTAAGTACAAATTAATATCAAAATATCAGTCTACACAGTGACCACACATGTCAACATTATGTGGACCACAAATAGCCCCTCTACATCTGGTGCAACGGTGTTTGGTCATCCTCCGGGTCTTGGATGGACACAGGTAGCAAATTTTACCTACGTTTAACGTACATGGAACCTGAGCTTCTATTGTAGAAGATTCGCCAACATTAACAATAAATATAAGTTTGGGGATCAATGGTGAGGCACGAAATGAAAGAGGTTGTTGAAGGTCAAATGTGTTTTATTGATGAGTCAGTTGCCGTGACGAGGAGATGACGTAGGACAAATGTTGAATACTCCGGTTGCTATGGTGATGTGCTGGTCAAGCGCGGGTCAGTGAGTCGACGCCGGGCGCTGGTGACCGGGACTCGATGACTGTCAGGCACTGGCGATCTGGGGAATCAATACTCCAGTGCTGACGGAGGCCGAAGGTGCGGCGGACCTTGTAGGCAGTTGATCGGGAGCGGCGTAGACCAGTGAGGATGCTGCGTGTCCTCGTGGTGGTCATGGTGGCGTGGAAGAAGCGCTGGTCAGAGACACTGGAACCAGGGCGCTTGTAATCCGAGTAGCGCTTGCCAGGAACGGCGATCCTGACAAAGATGATGTCCCGATAGAGTCCATGATGGTACGGGCGAAGCCGGGTACGTTGTCCTTCGCGCTAGTAAGAGGAGCGCGGGTGATCACTCGTTGATTTAACTGACGGCTGATAGATGACTGACTGACTGACTCGCTGCGTCGGGCTTATTTATACTGTTGGGCCGGTGGCAACAACAGGTAGTTAAATGGCAACTAAATCGAAGCCACTCGCTCGGTCTGGCCCCTTCGCGAAGTTTTGACGGCGCGGCAATTATGCCTAGGCGGTAGACTCGAACCTTCTGGCGAGTTCTCGTAATGTGAAAAGACGGCCGGTGACGTATTGTCACCTGGTAGACAAGTAGGTGCTTGTAGTACGTAGGTCGATCTGTTTTGATTTCGACTGCGAGTACGTACCTAAGTAGCAAGTAGCAAGTACGTACCTAAGTAGCGTCAAGCTGCTTATTATTAATGAATTAATCTTGATTCTTCTCGACGCCACATAAGACACGTGTATGAGGGGTGGGTAGGAATCTGGGGGTCGTTATGGCCATCCCTCCCGCTGAGAGGTCAAAGGGTTTTCTCAAACCGGCCCACCCAGATAGGCTGGCGCATCCGCCGCTAAAATCTGAACACACCTCACTCGATGAACCCGGGCACCCCTGCTAAGTCGTCAAACGTCAGCAGGTCATAAAACGTAGCAAACCACTTGAGCTGACCTATGGAAGAGGTGTTGGTTATCCAAAAAACGTGAATTTTAAATAGCGCAGGGACGCTCCGTTGAGTCCCCTTGTAACAAAATACTTAACCCATTGTTTTAACCGTCGTCCCACGGCTTGGTAAGCAATCGACATAAAGCAAGAGCTGTAAGGACCCTGCGCAGAAAATTCTAATTGTAAGACTTGAACACGAACCTTTCATGTTTGAGAAAATTTATATTATATTCTCCGGGCAATGAGAATGCGATAGGTACCCGTAAAAATGTAGTTTCCTAGTTTAGTCGGGGATGTATTTCACTTCGATGTCTGATGCATTAAATGACATCGGTTTTTTCGGTCGAGCGAAAAGTTTCTTAAACCATTATTTGTATGAAACCGCGCGCGCAAAAGAGTCGCCAACATCTTTCAATCATACTAATGCAAATCGCACCATGAACTAGGTATAACAAATGCATAATATTCATTGGCTCCGCCATTTTGAACGTCTATAAAGTTTGGTCATATCTCGCCATATTCGACACGCAACCATGCGATATCTCCCATTGTTTATATTATCTATGAATATTGGACAATCTATCGCTTGGAACGATGAACCTATAAGTCTTTAAGGCGGTAATTAAATCACTATGTTAATAATCATTTTAGATGTTATGCCATGATGGAAATGGAAAAACGTGTTCTGGATCAGATCCTGGGTCCAGGACGATACGACGCCAGGATAAGACCCTCGGGCATCAATGGCACAGGTAGGCTGAAATAATTTCCGATACTAACTATCCACCCTGAATTAGGGTATCAATTCCAACCAAATTTTGGCCGCCCAAGAGGCACAGAAAGTATAGTGATTAGTGATATTTATTCTTAAGCAATCTACGTCGAGGTTCAAGTTTTAAAACTTCAGGGGCAGAACAAGATTTATCATTATGCTATAAGGTACAACCAGTTAAGACAAAATATGGCCACCCTAGCTCTGAAAAGCACAGTTACCAGAATCTAATGATAAAGATCCGGGAATGGAATAAATCAGGCCATTGTAGAGTTGACTAACATTTTTAATTGGTATAATTTATGTTTCATTTTTTAATTCTAAGACAATCTAAATTGAGGTCCTGGATGGCCCACATTCTTAGTCATTTCTTTTGAATGTCACAGTGGTATAAAAGGATTTATATTGCAGTAAACAATGATATTGCAATTATTTATTAATTCTAAGAAAATTTTAGCTAATGATCTGTTAGCTAGATATCCAGGATGGACCATTTATATGGATTCATTTGAAGGGCATGGGGCCGGGTTTACTAACATTATTAAAGGTTACCAGTTAGAAGGTAAGTCTCCAAATCGCACAATAAACATCGCAAACACGATAGTCCAGAAATTTCGATTGTCTTTCGTATTTGAAAGACACGAGCGCTTGTAAAGGTTTTTCAATGTGATTTAAGTTATCACTAGCATAGGACTAGAATAAAAAGAATCGCAAAAATTTTATATTTTAAGGCCATCTTGAATGAAGTCCAGGATCAATCAGGTTTTAAAGTTTGTAATAATTCATTTTTCATTTGATGTGTTGATGTGTGTGATACAGGGGCATAACAGGGATTTACTAAAGTTTTGTGACTTTGACTATGAATATCTTCTTTTGGGCATTATTATTTACTATAGTTTAAAAATAAATTGTCAAGGAGATCCAGTTGTGATTTGTTTCGTCGAAGAATTACGTGAAATATTTGAGCTTCATTTATAAGTTAAAATTAATTAAAGTTTTCACTATACTATATTCAGTAATATGGATAAAAGATTTAGCACCAAAGCAAACGTTACACTATTTGAAAGTTAAGATAAAAAAATAAAAAGCAATGAACTTACAAATCTCGAAGATTGTCTTGAATGACATCTAATGACAAAGAAATAATTTATAGTCATCACCGCATGAAACACTAATTAACACTTCATTGTCGACTTAATAAACTTCTAGCATCCTAAGAACGACTGTTTTGATCTGGAGTTTTCATAAAGAGATAGATGTGGTATTATTCTACTTCGTTTCTTATTTTATCTTCTCGAATTACCCTGAAGATCGGAGCCTCGCGGCATTCCGGTTTTAACCAACTCTTTCAACGCCTGGGTTTTGTGCTTCATCAGTACATTTCCACTAAAAGATTACCACTCTCTCTTTTAATCGGAATTTTAAAGGCAATAGTTTAAGTAAGACGCCAACCATGATTTATTTTACTAATAAAGGTACCGTAAGTGTATAAAAACAAAAACTGGTTAGCTTTTTCTATTTAAGGAGTTAAAAGCCCACGCACCATCATCTATATATATATCAAACAGTAAAAAATCCTTAACATTATTTTTTTTAAAGGCGACGATGACGGTCCGACGGTTGTTCGTGTCAACATCTTTCTGCGATCCATCAGCAAAATTGACGATTATAAAATGGTGAGTGAGACATCGCCAATGAACCCGTTCAGCCCCGACCCTAAGGATATCCATCCATCCAGCTCCGTCATCGGTTTTCCGTACACTGCACACGCATAAACCTCTCAACATGTCAATAAAGTATATCGATCGAGAAACTGGACTTTTCCAGATAGCCTATATTGATTTTATTTAGCAGTCGAAAAACTTTCTTCTGTAATATTTATTCATCTCTTGGAATTACCCAGGTTCCGTATCTATACTTTTCTAAATCGATGTTTTAATTTTACAAAACTTTTATCATCAATCGCATAAAAAACTATATGTTGCAATATATTACACATATATACTACTACACATATATATTGCAAGTCCACGAAATTGCCATATGCCAAAAGCAACCCCTGGTTTGGATATGTGCAGAAGGGCCGTGTTGGTACCGAATATTAAATTGATGGATATTACTTGCGCTAGGGGTAGACTCGTTCCACTAACTGTGTTTCTGTTTTGTTAAACTAATAACTAAGGTAGCATGTCTGATTGAGAATTTGCCATACATATATTTTGTTTAAATGATGAAGGGATAGGAATAACTTCTTGATGTACCATATCCGATTATTTTTTTATAACCGAGTTTATTATTATGTCGGTTCTTTTTAAAATCGAAAAGTGGATATCCTCATCCGCCTGAAAAACTGTACTCGCATCATTCCTCGAAAAACTAAACTGATTAATTAAACAACATCAGCCGTTGAAAATACACTTATCACAACAATAAAACAGCTCAAGCTTCAAGATATATCTAAACTACTCAACCCACTAATGTACAAAATATATTACAGTATCTTTATGACAGGCCAAAAACACATTAGTTAGTGTTTATGCACCGTGATATGTTTTTTTTAAATTATGTATTATCTACGTCCATATTGATACCCTTTTTATGACGGGACATAATTTTTCCGTTCATCCCTTTTCCAGTTTGCATCAAAGTTGTGAAAGGGAGTCTATTGTGACCCCTGTTTTTAAATCTGTTGACGAAAAAATATTTCTAACTATCGTCCCATAGCACTCACATCAAACATAGCAAAAATCTATGAAAAAATTGTCAAAAAACAACTCAACAACTACATAAAAGATAAGAAGATAATGAGCCCAAACCAGTTTGGATTTAGGGTCAATCTCAGCACACAGGATGTGCTAAATAAACATCAACAATAATGCTTAAGTTAGATAATGGAGAAAAGTGTCTTGGAATCTTCATTGATCTCCGCAAAGCATTTGATAGCGTATCACACTCAAAACACACTGAGAAACTAAAGCATATTGGATTGGACGTAATAGTATTATCATGGTTCCATAGATATCTAAAAGAGATATTTCAATATGTAAAAATCAATAATACCCTAAGTGAACCCAAAACCTCATATTTTGGCATACCGCAAGTAACTGTCATCGGTCCAATCCTTTTTATTATATATGTAAATCAAATGTTCACTCTTCCCATTGTTGGAGATATCATATCTTACGCAGACGATACTGTAGTTATCACAAAAGGCAAATCATGGGAGGGAACAATGAGGATACCCAATTTCAATATAAATATACTCAAAACATGGTTTGACCTAAACTGTCTCTCACTAAATACTAAGAAAACATATTTTATCCCATTCTCTTTGAAATAAAAAAAATTCGAAATCAATATTAGGTACCATTGAAATCCATTCATCTCAGTGTGAAAATAAAAAAAGAATGCAAATTCTTTACCAACAACATGCAAAAATAGTATTACGTATCTGGGTATCATAGTAGATAGACACTTAAAATGGAACGAACGAGTCCAAAATACGGCAACCAGAGTAAGAAAACTTATTCACATATTTATTAGATTGAGAAACATCCTATCATATAACATGATTAAAACTATTTATTTCTCTCTTGCCCAATCTATTCTACGATATGGTATAATCGGATAGGGGAGGGGGACGTTCAAAAATAATCTCTTACCTGTAGAAAAGGCACAGAGGTTGATTCTAGAAGTCATACTACAAAAACCATCTACTTTTTCCAAAAACACAGTTATTTAACACTTTTAGGGTTCTCAGTCAAAATAATATTGTACGGGACGTGTTTGCCTGCACAAGAAAAGACTGTAAATAATAAGCACCGGCACACATCAGTCCTCAACCTGGGTAATGATTTAAGTAAAACACCGTGCACATATCCTCTTGAAATATTATAGAATAACTCCATGTACTTATCACCTACCACCTACTTATTAATCGAAATGTAATAATATTATTTTTATTTTACCACATCTATATTCTTAAATTTATTTACATTTACTGTGTATCTAATTTAGTAACTGCTATATTAGTCTATTTCATTATCTGTACTTTTGTTATCATGCTATATAAATTTGTTTATTTCTTACTTTATAAATAAAAACTTTCTTTCTTTTCTTTACCCTTTGTATACTGTTATATTTTATTGTAAATAGTTTTTAGAACCATATGTTTTTCTTCGGTAAATCTGTCATATGTGTGAATTTAAAAAAAATATATATATTATTTCAAAAGGAGGCTTTAGACCCTTTTCGAATATTTTTTTTTTATTTATTTATTGGCTCGCCAACAGAATACATCACATAATTTTAACAGTAATTTACATTTATACATGGTTATAATGATGTTTCTAATTATAGGTGAGCACAACATTCATCTCAATATTATTTGTGTAATAGTAATTGGTTAATAATAATAATAATACCTGGATGACTTTTATAGCGCCGTTTTTGTGCAAAAACACCTCAAGGGCGCAAGGTAAGTTACAGTAATAATAAATTTAATTACAAGAATGTATATAAAAACAAGGAGGATCGAAATCAATTATTAGGAAGAAACTTACATACTTATTAATATATTATATATATAATATGTATACGCATACATGCATACATTTAAATACACATATAAATACACATACATACATACATATACACATACATAGATGCGTACATACAAATTTAAATACAAACACACTCATAAGTGTGTACACTGTAGGCATAATCTATGCAAACATATATACACATATGCACGCACGAATCATATACAGTGGAGCTAATGCATAAGTAGGTGATTGGTAAAGAAAATGAAATAATAAAATGGCTCTAAGTGAGGAGATCATCAGGTATAAGTATGTATAAGTTCTTTCTGAAGGTATTAATTGAGTTTAAAAATATATCTAAATCTAGAAGATTGCAGTATCTATTATACAATCGAGTCATTCTCGATGTTGGTTTGAAAAAACTTGTATTACTACGACAAGTATCTATCCAAAAGGTTACAGGGTTTCTTGTGGATTTCGGTCTTATATTAAGGTTAATTTGATTAATTAAAGATGAATCATATACATTGTTAATGATTTTAAACAAAGAGATTATATCTGATATGTTTCTTCTTTTGGCGAGTGAGACTTCTTTAAAGTGAGTAAGTCTTTCAGCATAGTTACTGAGATTCCGATGTACTCCAGATTTGTAAGCTAGTATTCTTAAGTATTTTTTTTGAACGGACTCCACTTTCCTGCTATGAATTGCATAATGTGGTGACCAAATCACAGAGCCGTACTCTAAGATGCTTCTTACATATGAGTAGTACAAGATTCTGAAGCTACTGGTGTTCTTAAATGATTTAGTGACTCTGGTGATGAAACCGAGCATTTTATTAGCCTGATTGACAATGTTTTGGTAATGGTTTCTGAAGGTTAGCTTCGAGTCAAGTAAGATTCCCAGATCTCTAATGGAGTCTACTCGTTTTAGGATTTCATCACAGATCGTGTAAGGGAAATCAATTTTACGGACATTTCTCGTGAACGAGATGATATTACATTTGCTAATATTTAATTCCATGTTATTATCTATACACCATTGATACAATGTGAGGAGGTCTTTTTGCAAAGTTTTGCAGTCTTCTTGTGAATTCACGGGATGAAAAATTTTTAAGCCATCCGCATATAGTAAACATTTACAAAAAAGTTTTGCCGTTAGATCATTTATGAATATAATAAAGAGTAGTGGTCCTAAATGGGATCCTTGAGGGACACCAGATGTGACAAGTTTGGGAGAGGACTCATAGGTAACTATTAACTTGTACATATTGACTCGTGTTAGAGATATAAGATGTAATTCATTAATATATGTATTATGTATTGAGATTGACAAGCCACATATAAAACTCACGACGATTCATCAAATTGTGTTATCGTTTATTCATTCATCTTATTTCTATTTCACAAAATATGCATCGATCCTCTCACACCTTCATGAATCGCCCATTTTAGTGTCACTCATCCAAAATATCAAATGTCGAATATAATCACTAGCCATATCTGTTAAAACAGCAAAGTTATACTGTTTTGTCAATCGATGTGTATTGTTTACAAATTATTTATAAATTGAACTCGAGGGTCACAGATTTAAAACTAAAACAATCGTAAGACAAATTTTCCTAATAAAAGCAGCTTACAAACCGCGAGGTATTAAAAGATTCGCTTTGAAAAATGATTAGGTTAACGCTTTTGATATAATTGATAATTCGAGAAGACATTAAGACAAACACAGTAAATGCCACGAATTAACTACTGGCTGATATTTATTAAAAGTTTTAATATTCTGACTTGAACCTCAGCATTAAGATGCTGCACCAAAACCGTTAATGCGTAACTCCTAAAAAGTATCTTGAAGTCTTTGTTGGTAGTTTTTAATCTATAACCCTTCAATTCATTATTAAATGTCGAGCATCAACCGAGGAATGATGTAAATGGATCCTGCCCAACTGTGTTCCATATGGATGGCCTGTGCCTGCGCTTTCTCTATTATTTTGTGTTCGTAACAAACCCATCCTCACCTAAACCCAACCCGACCCAACTATACCCTTCTTATCCCAGCTACAGTTGACCTTTTCCTTCCTTTATCTTAACTTCCGGGGGCCCTTATCCAACGTTACTAACCGTTTATTAAACTACAACTTAAAAGCCCTAAAAAGGAAATTCCTCAAATGTACAGGGCAATTAATATTTAATAATTCGTAGTTACTTCCGCAACAAGACTGCTAGTAAAAAAATCAGGTGTTTGGAGTTAAGTAGTACGCTTGGAGTGTAACTTTGAAAGAATAAACAATAAATACGATATCTCAAACTAACATGGATTCTAGAATAAAAATATTATAGGCTCTCATTTGACTCGAAATGTGCTAAAATTAAACAGTGTACAGTTAAGACGGGTTTTTCACAGAATTTGAATGAATCATCAAATTTCAAAGTTAATTTTTAAGATGTTCTTTTCAGGTAATATTATAATTTGAAAATTTTCTTTGAAATTTGATGAATTGTAGATGTAGTTTACATTGTATGAAATTGTTAAAACAATATTTCAATAAACGCCGATTTATCGGCACTGAAAATAATTTAAAAGTATACGCCAAAGAAAATGATTTAAAAGTATCCAGGCAAAATAATATGC
This sequence comes from Hesperophylax magnus, assembly GCA_026573805.1. Lineage (NCBI taxonomy): Eukaryota > Metazoa > Arthropoda > Insecta > Trichoptera > Limnephilidae > Hesperophylax > Hesperophylax magnus. The sequence goes on from JAIUSX010000012.1 coordinate 24,370,661, forward strand.
TGAAATCTTTGATAATGAGATGATTTTGAGTTGAATCGCTGCTGCTTTTTGTGTCCATTATTAAATATATAATCTTCTTTAACAACTAGCATATTCTTGTCACACACGATGCCTCAAGTAAACTTTTAAATATACTGAAAAAAATCTTTTTTTTTTTAAATAATTATTGTGTCCACAGCAAAAATTAATAAGCAGACAAAATAATGTTCTTAAAAACTGTCAACGAACCACCATCAAAAAGGACATATAATTACTATGGGTCATGGCATAATTTTACCAATGAAAGCCCTATTCATGTATCATATATTACCAATTATTACTAGGTGACCTTTCAGCCACATGAAAAAATAAGTCATTATTTCGTATGAATGAAACTTCATAAACTTCTGCATGAAAGGAGTTCGTTGAAATTGTGTATATTTTACAGTGTCGGCGAGATTATCCAAGAAAGCCTGTGCGTGTATTGTTCTAAGATGTCCTAGGGTGTTCTATATAGCGTAGGAAGTACAAGGCGTCCTTAGATGACCTAGGATGACCTAGGGAGGCTTAGAGGGGCCAAGGGACGGTCCACAGGGGATGACATGTTGTTCAAAGGAAAAGACTTCGTGTTATTGCTCGATGGATAAGGTAAAAGTGTAGTTGCCTGATTGGTGTACCGCATGCGTAGTTTAAACGCTTTTTTGGAATGGTACTTATTTTTTTTTTCAGTTTTCACCTATGATTTCATTGGTTTATTCTATTATAATTTACAAAAACGATTGATTTTTAAAAATAATATTCTATATCAACTAAACTTCGCTACAGATATTCTTCAAATGTCTTTATTAATAGTCAATACAAAATAACACAACTTTTACGGAAGAACTATTATGACATTTTTTCAAATTACGCATTTATATAATTATTTAATATTATATTCAACAAACAAAAAAAATGATCGTAATAGTGATATTATTTATTATTCTTAGTAAAATTTAGTTCTAAACCAAATACCTACAACCCAACTTTTCAAGCCTTATTAAATTTATTTACAGTTTTTAAACATCAAACAGAGTTCGCATTTCAAACATTCTGTTCACTTTTCAATTTTCTCACAAATGTTTTGTACAAATGAGATAATACATTTTTACATAAAGCTACCACGAAAAGCAGCAAAACTCTCGAGCAAAGTAACGAAACTCTCGAGCAAAGCATCTTAACTCACCATTCGTAAAATTTGTACAACATTTTTTTGTAAAATTTCTAAATTAACACAATTATTTTTAGCCATCAATGATGCTACTTCACTTTTGGACTATTAAGCTTTCAAAACTGAATCACAAATTAGATAAAAATATTTTATGCTAACGATCTCGTAAAAATCGACACAGAGCAAGCTTTCATACAATGTTAACAAAATATAATACAATGTCTATCAGCTAAATATAACCAATTCATAGATATAAGATAATGTATTTCTGTTAGTCGTCAGATATTTATCTACGTACAAATATAGTCAAACCACGCGTTGGTGAATCTCAAACAAGTTTATCTACCTTACAACACATTTGCCATGCCTATTGTTATTTCAGAAGCAAAAAACTTTAGCATGGTTTATAATGGTTGTTTTTGTTTATATATTTGTAAACTTATAGGAATACAGCGTCCAGTTGACATTAAGGGAACAATGGGTAGATGAAAGACTGAAGTTTAACGATTTTGGAGGTTTGGAGTGAAAATGCATTAATTAATCACTAATAATTGTGTGTTTCGCAAAAATTCTGCTGTACATTTGTCATCAAATGGGCAATCAGCGCCATTTTGTTTTTCTGACATTTGATAGGTCCCAGTTAAACGCTGATTTCAGGTCTATATTGTTATACTTCTTACTGATCAAAAATTGCTAGATAACTGAAACGGAGCTCGAATCAGCGTTAACTTTTGAGTTGTAAGTTTCTTCGATATATACAAGAGTAAGGATTTTAAACAGCAACTCCTGAGCATATTTGGAGTTAAAATTAAAGATGTCATTTTGCTGTCCGATGATTTTTTTTAATAAACAATTGGGTACGGCCTAACGTGTCACGTGATAAGCAGTCCGCCTCGTTTCAGCAGCACTGTATACAGGGTGTTAAGGTACGTACTTGACTTACTTTAACCAGTGATTCCTGACATTGTTTGGAGTTAAAAATGTGACCTGACTCCCTAGTCTTTAATGAACTGTACACCTTGTCCCGTTCTGAGTTATTGTAGCAGGAACTGACAGCTGACTCCAGGCCCCGAGAGAGAATCGACACACGCTATTATACGAGCTAGCCTGAGGTACTGCTCAGGGGTAGAACCTCTGATGCAACTCTGATGCTGCAACTATATGCATACTGCAACTCGATCGACTTATATTCAAAGCTTGGTAACCCTTACACTGGGGCCCAACGTTAGGTAATTTACTACTTATATTACAATTTTTTACACCAAATATGCTCAAGAATCGCTGGTTGAAATCCTTCGGTTACCCCTTGATATAATATGATTTGAAAAAATAATACGGCGCCGTAATCATCAGCATATCAGGATCGGTGCTTCTTGAATTAAGTACGCAGTATTATCAAGTGTTGCATTCACAACATACCTCATATCACAAACAAAATACTTTCAGTATTTCTTATTAGATTCTTATGCGCCGGTTCAGCGTTGGTATATTTAAACCCATCAGAAGCTCGGCGTAAGGCCATTTTAACTAAGCCTACGCCTTGATAATACGTCAAGTTTTACACTATTCCGACTATACGCGCCGCTTAATATTTACTGCGATTATAAGTGAGAAGGTAAAATAATAAAGTATTTGCTCTGCTTCATCCCCAGGCCGTCTGAAATACTTGACTCTGACAGAGGCGAGCAGGGTATGGATGCCCGATCTGTTCTTCACCAATGAGAAGGAGGGCCACTTCCACAACATTATCATGCCCAATGTCTACATCCGCATCTTCCCCTACGGCTCCGTGCTGTACAGCATGCGCATCTCGCTCACCCTCTCCTGCCCCATGAACCTGCAGCTGTACCCGCTGGACAGGCAGATCTGCAGTCTGAGGATGGCCAGTTGTTAGTGTTAATTTTTCTTAAACTTTCCAAATATCACAAGCGTCCAGATTGTTGGGGTTTCTATACAGCGGGGGAACGCAAGGAGCGGAGGATCCATCAAGTTAACAAATCACCATTTTCAACCAAGGAAATTAGAGTGAAGGCATATATCCTTTGTGACGATCCAAATAATCAAAGTTTAGAAACCGTTCAATGAATTTTGATACATGGAGATGTTCGTGATATATCGAGGCTGATTATTTGGCTGATAGACCATTGCTTCGAGGCTAGGGAGGCGAAAAATAAGAAAAATCTATTTTAATTACGCTTTAAGTCTTTGTTCCAATTCTACAAAGCATAGAAGCTGCGCTTACTGCTTAGTAGCAAAAATGAAGTGTCGAGACGTTTCGCTCGTACACACTCACTCGCATCAGAAGATAGTAAAATGTCATAAATTCCGTTGATTTTATCGAATTTTAAATGTTCTCATTTCTATATTTTGAAAATGCCGTTTACCTATGTTCTAGGTATAAACACGCCTCATAAAACATACAACCAACAAAGAAAACAATGCAATAAATCGTTTATGTCATCAATTTGTACTCCCGCGCCATCCCAGCGCTTCCATGTCTCGCCTCCCTTCGTCTTAGGGATAGCATCAAAAATAGTACAAACTCCATAGTTCGCACATATGTGCGGTTACTTTTCAATTATATTTTTGTCATTCATTTAACCGGTTGTGCAATTGCGCATTGCATACACCATACACTACACCAGTGTTCCGCAAAGCGTGTGCCGCGGCACACTGGTGTACCGTGGTGATCATTTAGTGTGCCGCGGAAAAAAATCAAGGTATTGTGAAGATAATAAGAAAGCAAATGGGAGCAGATCATCAGTCACTTCTGTTCATACAGAAGTAAGATGGCTTTCTCGCGGAAAAGTGCTTTTTCGGATTTATGAGCTAAAAAATGAGTCCCAGATGTTTTTAGAGCCCAGGGTTCAGATTTTGCTTATTTGTTTAAAAAAGAAGAATGGGTAATGAAATTTGCATATCTGGCGAACATATTCGCTCATTTAAATGAGCTCAACAGAAAAATGCAAGGCGAGAATTCTTATATTTTAACGTCTTCGGACAAAATTAGTATTATGGATCGGCCACGCTGTCAATGGTAGTAATGAATTGTTTCCAAATGACTGACTGCCGATTCAGAAACAAAGTGCAGGCTTTGATAGTGAAACACTTGGAGCTATTAGCAGAAAAAATGAACTGTTTTTTTTCCTAATTGTGACCTACAACCAATGGACTGGGTACCAAATCCATTCTCGGAAAACATTTCTCTTGGACACTTACCGATAAACGAGCAGGAAGAATTCATGGAGTTAAAAACTGATCGGATATTAAAACTAAAAATTTTCAAAAGTAGAGCTAGCCCATTTTTGGCTGCATATAAAAAATGAGTATCCAGTGTTTTGAAAGCGTGCTGTTGAAAATATACTTCCATTTGCCACAACCTACTTATGCGAATTGGGATTTTCAACTCTCACTACTATTAAAACGAAAAAAAGAGAACACCTGAGGACGATCAATGAAGAGATGAGAGCAGCTTTATCAACGATTGTTCCAATTTTTTGTTGCCTGTGCTCAGTTAAACAGGCTCACATTTCTCACTAAACATCTTTTCATTTTAGGTATATTGATTTTAGTAATAAATAAATATTGGTTTTTTTCTTTGGTGTACCTCTAAAATTTCTTGATTTGATAGGTGTACCTTGAACACAAAAAGTTTGCGGAACACTGCACTACACCACCATACTGGAGAAAGAAAACTCATAATACTATTATTATTACTTACATATTTTTATTGCTCTTTTCAGACGGATGGACGACTAATGATATTGTATTCTTGTGGAAGGAGGGTGATCCAGTGCAAGTAGTAAAGAATCTTCTTCTCCCCAGATTTACACTGGAGAAGCTCTTGACAGACTATTGCAACAGCAAAACCAACACAGGTACAAAGTACAAACTTAAGTAATAATTTTTTTTCCGTGAATCGTTACTTTACCTTACTAATGAGTATGTATTTTTTTAGTGAGAGACAGGATAAGATGGAAGAAGTTTGTTTGTTTGTTCAATTTGTACAGGCCACATATAATCCCCGCTCAACAAAAAGTTCCCTAAAGCCATGGGACCACAAAAAAATTTACAAATAATTTATTTGTAGGCTTAGCGAATCCCTCGACTAATATAGCAATATATATTTTCTTAAACGTAAATAACAAATATATTTTTTTTACGAAAATAATAAATAAATGGACTAAGAAAATAATATCCCTCAGGGCCTATGTCATCTTTAAGGATGCTATGCGGAGGATGTTCTGGGAAGAAAAAAGTATGAGAGGTAGGTAGGAATCTAGCGGTCAGTGTATCCGAGAAAGACGGAAGTATGAATTATCCCCCTCGCTGCGGTATAAAGCGATGGGTCGAGAGAGACCAGCTGGAGGGGTCCACCAAGGCCTGCAGCGAACCACTTGAGGTGACCTAAGGTAGAAGTGTTGGTTAGCCAATAAATGGTTTCCGGGGCGGTGGTACCCATACCCTCCTCCCAAATTGATTACTGATTACTTAAATTACTTACCTAATTCCTCTAATCTAACAGCCGATGATCCCCTAATGACACTTCCAGTGCAACCAGTACATAGATTCCCTTTACACAGCGTTCATCCGTCCCCACCTAGAACACTGTACACCGATCTGGACTCCTTTTTACCAAGCTCACATTGAAAGAATCGAACGAATTCAAAAAAAAAATTTTAAACACATTAATTATAAACAAAACGTACATTTATCAAATTACACCGATTCTATTAATTACCACAACTTCAACTCCCTTCATACACGACGCACGTTTGATTTTTGACCAAATCTTATTATTTAAAATTCTTAACAATGGCCTCGACTCACAAGAGCTAACCAAATTAATAAATATTCATATTCCAACAAGATCAACACGGCAATCCCATTTGATTCATTTACCTACATATAGATCTAACTTTAGAAAAAATTCACCAATTCCACGTATATGTGCCCAATATAATACTAAATTTCAAAACATAGACATTTTTAGCAATACACTTCACAAATATCGATTAGAAGTAACACGTACGATCGAAAATTAATACAATAGTATGAAATGTATCCAGAGCATCTCCTATCCTCATCCTAAATTCCTATTCCTCCCCTCTTCACATAAAATATATATATAATTTTTTTATGCAATAAAACTCCATCTCCAATCAATTTTCATATAGGAGACTTTTTTGGCTTGACTGTATTTAACATGTATATAATTATATTTATATTTTATGTATAAGCTGTTTGTCTCTTACCTTTACCAATAGATAAATAAATAATTTACCAAAAGGGTTGTTTACTAATACTTGGGCCAGTGTTCACGTTATCTTACTATACTGTCAAGTTATCAGGAAAAATCTAAAATTTGTTGCTTATAGATCCTTCCAAAGATATTAGAAGAACGAGATGTGCTATGAGCAGTTCATACTGTGTGGAATTGTTTTGCCCAGTGTCGCCGGTTTTGTTCACCAATACTACTGCACACCTTCGTTTACGCTAAGGTATCCGCCCCTTTTCGAACTCACACAAACAACGTATCGTTTCAGTTGGCACTAATACATAGAACAGATTTCTGTGCGTACACGTCCCGATAGCATTGGCGATTAGCAAATACATACAAATGAAGTCTAATAGGGATGGCAATAATACAAAATCGCAATGTCGATATTTAAATGAAAAAATTTTTCAAGTTAAAAATTTTATTTGATGAAAAGTTCATATTCTCACAACAGATAAATCGGAATAAGTGCGATACATAACAATCCTCATCATTTTTTTGCATCTAATCTATAATTAAATTTTGTCTGTACAGTTTTTTGGTTTTGTTCAACAATTTAATCCCAATTATACTCACAATGTGTTTTTGTTATTGTGAAAATCCACAAAATGAGATTCTCAGTGTTTACCTAATGTTAGTTTATTTTGTATTTGAGTACTTCACAAGAGTCCCATCTGCTCCCAACCATCTGTAGCTAGTGAGCCTAGGGCTTCCGCAATTGGGGTATGTTGTGAAACTTCAGGTGATGAGGTGGGGAAGAAGCTGAGTAAAAGGAAGGTGGGGAAGTACCCGGTTATTCAGATCTAGTCGCCAAACACGGCTTAACCATTCAAATCATTGTTTCTATTCTCAACGGTGGTCTTTAACCAGGACTATACTGAATATATTTACATTTCTGTTTCACAGTTAATAATTTTACAATAATATTGACAAGTATTTAGGGCAACGCTATGTGCTCTACCCGTGTTAGGGCCTTTATTACGCGATTTCATATTTTGTTTCAAGAACTATTTATTACCCGTGTTTTACAGGTAGTTTTTTTTTAAATAAGATGTAAACAGTTGTTTTCCTCCTCTTTTGAATGTCAAGTGTGTTCAACAATTTCAACAAATCAACAAAAATATACTCACATATATATGTACGAGAGGTATTTCATTTAAATAACAAATATTTTTTAAATATATACTATTGACCGGTAAAGTGGAGATATTTGTTTAGTGCTTGTCGCTTCGACAATTTTGGTGTTACGTTTTTAACTAAGTAATGTAAACGGATATCAAGGTATTTTTCCAAAACGGCTTTAGCGAGTTGAACTAAATGATTGTCCATTGGTGATTGGTCATATTGATAAAAATAAATATTTTCAAATATTTTCATTCCAACAAAATGTCTTAAGGCTTTGTTTACTAGTTCCTGTTTAATATTATATTTTGATTTAATTTTCAGTTTATTTTCATCTACAATGGCGTTCTTTATTATCACTTCCATTGTTTTGCAAATGTTTATAACATCAATGGAAGGGAAAAAAAGGCCACCTTTATCTTTTAACTTTATAAATCCATGATGACTTGTAATTTCGTTTGCAATCAATGCACCGACACAAGTATCACATTTTAATTTTCCACATAGAAAACGAACAACAAAGCCAGCTATATAAGCTATCACCTGAGAACTAAATTGTGAAGTATCTCGTACCAGAAAATCAACTTCATCATCAAACAATGCCTGTTCGTGGAGTAATTGTACTTCGTCATCAAAGTTCTCTAAGAGATTTGTTCTATCAGTGGAGATATTAATTTTTTCAACAGCAGACGAGCAACACAATAAAGATATCTCTTCCAATGATTTACAATTTCCTGTTTGGAAATCTCTCAGTTCTGACTTCACAAGAAGTTTTTTGTAAATTGCTTGGAATTGCCGAGGCGTCGGGTTTGTATTACACCCCCCGTGGGCACGTATATGGCCAAACAACAGTTCAATATGATCTTGGCTCAATTTGTATGTTGGAAGATACTGCAAATTTTTCTCCTTTTCGATGAGTCTTAGATATAGCTCTTTCAGACTTTTGATGCATATTAAGAAACCTAAAAACCCTCTCTTTCTACTAGAATTTATCACCTTAGATCCGTCAAAAAGAGTTAGAGATTTAATATATATTTCTGCATTCACCAAAAATTCAAAAACATAATGTTTATTAAACATATTTAGTGGCTTTTTGAAATGAAGTTGACTCATGTTGCGCGAATTAAGAACGTCGAATAGATTGTTGATAGTTCTTAAAAATTCAACGGTACCTTCAACGTCTTGAAAGTCACAATTGTTTAGACCCGTACAAAATGTTAGAGCATCTGCGACACTGTTGCTGAACAATTGAGAAGCCAACTTAACATTCATTTTTTGATTTTTAAAAAAAATGTGACCATGTCTAACTTTGTTAGCCAAATGAAGGTGTTCTTTTTCTTGTAGCTTATTTAAATTTTGTAAATGAGACCACTTAATAGACCTATTGTGACAATCTTTAAATACTCCAATTGCTTCAAACGCATTTCGAACTAATTTTAGCATGTGACATGCATAAAAAAAAAACATAAACAGGCTGTTTTGAAACAGGGCATTTTAAATGTAGGAACAGCTCACGCAAAAAGGGTCCGAATTTTTGTTGCTGGTTTAAAATCATTTTGGCCAAAGTGAGACGAGCAAATGATGCTACGGGGAGTCGGAAACCAGTTTTCCTTTCTCCCCGTTGCGTCAATTCATTTTTCTTTAATTTTTCCGTTCTTCGGAAATCTGAAACAATTAAAATACTATATGTTACAACATCTAAAAACGGATATAAATTATACTTTACCTAAGATAAATAAATTATCACGCTTTTTTGTTATGCTTCTCCTTTTCCGCGAACCCCCCCCCCCCTCTCATCCCTCTGTCACCCCTGCCAACCCTCTTCTTCGTTTACCCCCCAACTCAAATAACCCTCCCCTATCGGATCCCTCGTCCCGGATTCTCTTTCCCTTCTCCTTCCTTTCCTGCCGTTAAACTATATGAAATACAAACATTTTTCAAACTGATAATGCGCCAAAAAATATACATATTTCATAACGCCAGAGCTCACCATTATATTTATAGAAAACTTCACGGGCATGCCCATAACTATACAACAAAATTTCATCCCAATCGGATGAATGGTATAGGAAATAATTTCATAATGCTACAGCTCACCATTATACTCGTATATAGAAACCTCCGCGGGCTCGGGTACAAAAAATCACCAAAGTTTCATTGAAAATCGGATAAATGATACAGGAACGCATGCGAAACAAACAAAGAAACATTAATTTTAATAAATAAAGATTTTAAAAGAAAATCATTGCATTTGTTTCTACCACCAATCAGCATCTACCATAATAATTATCTACAAAAAAATTCAAAAGAAATAATAAGTTTCTATGTATTTTTATATGGCCCTGCTAATGTTACGAAAAATCGATAGTCGGTATTTAAAAAAAAATTGGCGTCCCCATCACTAGCCTCTAGTGGCGGCGATGTTCGCTTCGCTCGGGGCCTTACGTCAATAAAAACTTTGAATAATAATCAAAAATTGATAAAGTACTCTAATTTTGTACTTACCGGTGAAATGAAATTCCATTCATCTTAAAGTTAACATTACTTGTCGTGTTTTTGCATAGTTCCACTGAACAAGACGGCATTTTGAATAAAACGGGCACAAACTGTACACGGTTACGACATCAAATCAACTAAATGAACGAATTCTTCCCGTATTCAAAGTACCCTAATTAGGTACTACTCCGCCTACGGTCCGGCGGCCAACATAGCATATCTCGTTCTTCTAATATCTTTGGATCCTTCAGTGCATCTGCTTTGAATTTTGAGAAGCTCCAACTAAAAAGTATTTTTTGTTAATATTTTATTAATACCTTTCTGTTTCCAGGTGAATACAGTTGTCTGAAGGTCGACCTGCTGTTCAAGCGCAGGTTCAGTTACTACCTGATCCATATTTACATCCCCTACTGTATGTTGGTCATCATGTCTTGGGTGTCCTTCTGGCTGGACCAAGGAGCTGTACTAACTCGAGTATCACTGGGTATGTGTTATTGATTAAAATAATAACTCTTTATAATGCAGACATGTAGATGATCGCCAGATCGCCATATGGCAACTTTTACCAACAATCTTTTTCTTCCACGTAATCGATTTTTTCAAATCTTTGGAAGAAGTAACATTACTGGGAAAGCGTGAGATTAAAAGAAATGCTTTTCGTGCATCCCATTTTTTAAAATGTTTTTCCGATGTCGACTAAAGTACTAATGTCAAAGTAACTTAAATAATAACATTTGAGCCACCTGCCAACTTCGTTACAATAACAGGGACGTTCCAAGACCCCGGATAAATGCTTTTTAACAAGACGTAATAAAATCAAGTTCTCCAATCGGATATATCCAATTATCAGTTTTTTTCTTTGGTTCTGAAATTATACTTTCGAATTACTCTTATTTCTTCCGACAAAGACACGCAGTGTTTTTTTATGTCTATTTGACGAAATAAACAGTAGAAATCAAACAAACTTTTCATATGTGATGTCGCCGACTCCGGCGGTATGAAGGATAGCCGAAATTATCTATGTGTTGTTCTTGAAGAGTTTTTTTAAATCGCATAGGCGGCATTTTGTTGGCATTTTTAAAGGCATAGGCGGCAACGAACCTATTTACGTATCTTTATTCCTGTGAAAGTATCGTTCGAAATCTAAACAGTTAATTTAGGCTAATATAATATACCATGCTCTCAAAATACAAAATCACATAATCATGACGATCTTATTCACATTAAACAATTTCTTCTTCTATCCTATAGTTCTGACAGACTTCAACAACTGCAAAACCGCTGTGGGTGTAATATATTATGTTGGTGGAAGGCTAGCATCAACATGGAAACATGACCCAGGCTGTCGCTCAATGGGCTCTGACACGAGATTCGCATTTTTAATAGCAGCTAGAAACCATTAGATGGAGAAAATTCAAATATATTATCTCAGCTCACGGGCATAAGAAAATATCAGTATCCGTGGGGAGTAGAGGAGCCATGTTCACCGGGAATTTCGAATGATCAAAGAATATTTAATTATGAAAAGTTTGTTAAATCATTCCAGGTGTGACCACCGTCCTGACGATAGTGATCCAGTCTTCCAGTATCAACGCTTCCCTCCCTCCCGTATCCTACATCAAGGCCATCGACGTCTGGACCGGCGTCTGCCTCACCTTCGTCTTTGGCGCCCTGTTAGAATTTACACTCGTGAACTACGCCTCCTGGTCGGACATGCACCGGGAGAACATGAAGAAAAAGCGTCGGGAAATGGAAAGCGCCCAAAGCATGGACGCCGCATCCGACCTGATGGACACGGACAGCATTACGACATTTTCAATGGTGAGCCCAGAGACGGTACAGTATTTCTATGTGTGTTTAAAAATGGTGACATCTCTACTCGTGGTTAGGATTTGTATACTTTTCAATACTTTTACTTGTAATCACATACATAAGTGAACCCTCATTCTATCGTCGATACTCAACAGATATTTCAACTCAAAAGATGACTAGGAAAATAAATAGTTATTCCAAAGCTAAGAAAACCTTCGAATTGCCTAACATACTGTATAATTTTCACCCGATGGTAGTGGAGAAACTAATCATGATATCACTCTTAATGGTCACATAGCTTTGGACGATATGTCTACACATCACAGCAGAAGTATGTCAGCATAGTATATGTAGATTTAATTGTTTAAGAGTTTAATTTTTTGCCACATTGTTTCCATCTGCTTCAGTAAAAAGTAGTGTTTTTAAAATACAATTTTGGAAAATATACTGAAATTCGTGCTTTCATTAAAAACTTCGGCACAATCACCATTTTGCTTAATGATAAAAACAGATAAAATATTTTCACTGGAGGCAGAAGATGGTAGAGTCCTTGGGACGGTAGTTGTTCACTGTAGCAACAACTCTTTAGACCCTTCGATTTGGATGTGGGTGTAACTTTATGACTATGTAATGGGTATCACTCCCCAGAAGCCGCTAATGCGGCAGTCCGGGGACCCGCTGGCGCTGGAGAAGGTGCGCCAGTGCGAGGTACACATGCAGCCCCCGAGACCCAACTACTGCAAGATCTGGCTGACCAAGTTCTCCACGCGCTCCAAGAGGATAGACGTCATCTCGCGCATCACCTTCCCACTGGTATTCGCGCTCTTCAACTTGGTCTACTGGTCCACCTATCTCTTCGGGGAGGAGGGCGAGGAGAACTGATGGGTGCAGCTAGGGCTGACGGCACTGTGCGCCTCTCTCTGCATCATCTATGTCCTCATCTTCTTCGTTCGTGCGGACGGAGTGGTCTAAGCCTCATTAGCCTCCTTGTAGCCTTCACCCACTCCAAACACACCACCCACCCACACACACAGTTCCCTCCCGTATTAGTGGCCGATCGGGGACTGGCTCTATGGTGTTTGTCTTCAAGTCCTCTCCCTGAGATGGGAAACTAATTACAGCGACAAACGTTGTTTTATCCATTCCATGTTGTACACAGAATAGATATAAATGATAGACACTCAATGTACTGTACAATACATAAATAACTACTACTCGTATGTTAAACACTCGCATCGCGAGCCTTATACTAAAATAACCGTTATAAATAAGTAATCGATGTATTGAGGATATTAAATTGATGTTACACAATATTAGCTCACAAAATAGAGATGTTTTTGAAAACTGGTAAATGTTGACACGTGTTGCAATATTCGTCTCGATTTAATTAAGTGACATTAATTATATTTAAGTGACTTTTTATGTAACATCATTCTTTATTGAGAGCACTTCTTGAAACTCGATACTCTGTGATGAAATAACTATGTACTGGATAGGATGTTCTATATTGAATTTCTACAAAAAAAATGTACAAACTGTGTTCAATAATTACTTATCAAATTCTATACGAATATCAACATTTCACTGCAAAGCTAGAAAAACAAAATAATTTATTTTAATAATAAAATTTAATCACATAACTTTTTTTCACTTTTGAAGCCAAAATCGAGTATGCGAAACCGCATCAAGATTTGGCCTTTTATTTTTTTATGAGGCCAACTTGATTCAGTATCTGGGCCTGCGATGAGGTGGTGTTGGTTTATAACATTTATATACAATAATTCAATTTTTTACATCATTGTTAATGTTGTGTCCAATTAATTAAAAAAATATTTGTTTTTTTAGCCAAATTATTGCGAAAATAGTTTACATTATGACTCGCTAAAGATTCAACAAAATTCAACAATCATTCTTGTAAATTAAGATTTGCCGGTTGTAAAATAACTCCCAAGTACTATAAATCAAATACTATACAAGGCAAAAAAAAAGAAAATTATATTTTCGATTTTTTGTTGTATCCACTTCTTGCAAGTTAATCAATTATAAATATTATATCATATTATGACTTTCTCAAGGTAAGTTCTCGAAGGGTGTGACGATTGCTATTTAGATTATTTGTCTACTTTTATTTAATCGTAAATATGTTTAGTGGTAAAAAGGTTTTCATCTAAAAAAAAATCATTTTTCAATTATTTTTTAATTTTATTTTATTAAATTTGTGTTTTTTTATATATTATGTTGATCTAGGTTCAAAACCACAGTAGTTTCAGACAAGTGAGTTAATTATTTTTACTTTCAACCTACATTTCAAATAAATATAAATGAAATAAAAACCTTGTTTTATTTCACCTACATGGAAAAATGGCTGCGATAAAAATGATACAATAGTTTAAGCAATTTTTTTGTCTTTGGTATAACGGCGGAATAATGGTCACCATATTTTTAAATGAGAATACCGCACAAAATTCCCAAGAGTCCCAAAGGAAATATGGTTACAACAAAGACTCTAATATTTTTTATTGAACAACGCTATATTTATTTTGGATGACTACACTCCCCAATGTTCATGCATACGAGGTTAAGTATGCAAAGTACTTATACTAACATAAAGTAACGATAAAACAATAAAACAGTATTCCATTGAATATTTCATCTAAAAAGTGTAAGTAACAAGAAACGAAAAATAAAAGCTGCAATCCTTCAAATCTTCCAAAAGCCCTCTGGGTGAAAGTAGTAAAGGTGGAGAGAAGAAAATAAAATTTATTCTTTGGAAAAAAAGTAGCTAGAGAATGTTTTCCTGCAGGTAGACAGTGGCCCTACCTATCATCAACTATTTTTTTGTAAGAACTTACCTAATTTCCAAATCGATTTTCTTTGTATGAATACCCCATGTTGGTACCTGCCATCGTTGTACCTACACCTTTCCTTTTGATTTCCTTGATGATTATTATTGTTTCCTATCTACCCAATTCCTACCTTTCCTATGCCAACTGTGTTAGTTCAGTACAGTTAAAAATATCATCCTGTTAACACCTAAGCTGTGTCTGATTACGGAAAAATAAATTTCATGAAACATTCAATGAACCCAACTATTCAAAATGATAGCAGTAAATAGCTGTGAATTCACTATAATCGTCTACCACGAGCTGAAACATGATCCAACAGTATATTTTTTATTAATAATTGTATTTTTTACAATAAATATATACAATGTTTACAATGTTACATGTCATAGAGTATTATAATGTAAACGAAAAATAACCTTTCCTCATCGAGAGACAACGCTCTTGTATTTGGTGAGGGAATTCTATCTAAATTATATTTTATAATAATATTTTATTAAGTAATTAATAAAATATTGTAAATAATAGCAGAAAGATAAGTAAGGAAAAAGCAAGATTTATCAATAATAGATTTTATTTTAAATAATAACAAATATATTCAAGATAATTTTTCAAATTTATCTGTAATTCATGAACATTTTCGATAATTTTTAGATTTAGGTTTTTTTTTATTTCTTTTATATACTCAATAATATTATTATTCAATTTGTAAAAACAGTTTATTTATTTATAAAAAAAGTTCTTCTATGTAATTATTATTACGTGTGACAGCTGTTTCGCCCTCCGAAGGCATTATTAAACTGTGGCATTACCACTTACATACTATGCATTTATATTACTA
This sequence comes from Hesperophylax magnus, assembly GCA_026573805.1. Taxonomy (NCBI): domain Eukaryota; kingdom Metazoa; phylum Arthropoda; class Insecta; order Trichoptera; family Limnephilidae; genus Hesperophylax; species Hesperophylax magnus. Next base: position 24,386,242 of record JAIUSX010000012.1, read on the forward strand.
GATAGGTGTTTGCAATAAAAAGATTTTATTGCTTTTATTTTTAATTATCTACTGATTTCCCCTACTAATTTCTGAGTAAAATTTCTGAAATTGTTAATGATTATTACCCCTTTTAAAAGTTTCCCTAATTTATGTGTTGTTTAAGTTTTACTAAAGGTCATTATTCTAATCATTATGTGATTTTCAAATGATAACTCATAGGTTTGCTTTCGGAATCGGCTTAAAAATATCTAAAAGCGGGTAGCAAATTATATTTGTTGTTCATTTATCAAGATAGCTTTTGGATTGTTAGAATTTTTATTAATTTCCAACTGCTCTAAAAGATTGAGTTTACGCCATTTATTTTGTTGATGTAAATGTGTTGGTTTATTATTACCACAAAGCGAATGATTATTATCTAGGAGATGTTTGGCGAATTTACTAAATAAATTAATGGAAGGTTGTTAAAGGAAGGTTGTTAAAGTAAGTTATACTTAGATAAAAATAGATATTTTGAATGTGTTTTGTATTAAATTTTAGGATTTTAATATTATCTTGCTGAAATATTGAATTGTAAATTATTTAACAGCTTTACCTAAAAAATTTGTTAAGGCGATGCCATACGTCGTGTAATATTTTGAATAGAGCCGCCATAAATAACACTCCTTACGTAGATGGCGATAAGGCTTAAATTCCCGCTGGATGGTGATCCAGCTGTTTTGATTTAGGCAAGAAAAAAACATGGCCAAAAAGTGCCTTTTATTTTATTTTGTGGATGTTCAGGCATAAATATTCAAATGTTTTCCGACCATTTTATAAATAACTTAATTTGCCACATTATACAATAAAACCATAACCGAAAATGGGTTCGTAAGTAGGAAATTTTGAACTTTAAAGCAGTTTTCATAGGCCTTATAAATTATTTTTTTCTGGGCTTATAAAAAACTTATGTAAAATACTCGATTATTTCATAGGCCAAGATGTATTATACTCGCGGTATTTATTTAAAGCATCTGAAACATTTCTAGGCGACCAAATTTTCAAACCAAAAACACATGGTTTTGCATTACTACGTATGGCATCGCCTTAAATTGAATATTTTTTATAAATTTGGTCTATTGTGGGTAGATTGAATATTGAGAAAAGAATTTCGGTAGAAAATGTAGATGTTTTTTCAAGATTACCTTAACTATTAATTAAACAAATTTTAATTGGATATAAATTTTAATTAGATACAATAGTATTAGCATGTGGATACCATCGCTGCTCCGCTTTTCCCTGCCTTAGTTGAAATCTATCTGCTAACGGAACACTCCGCTCAGTCTGTGTTACAAGCATTACTCAGTACACACTAGTCAGTAAGTCATTAAGTCAAATAGCATTAAATTCAAGCCAAAAGATAAGTTACATCAAATGAGTTTTTGGGTGAATTGTTCACTTCTGTGACTTTCATTAATTTCGATGTTATTTAAAGTGCTAAAGTTCGAAATTTGAAGTTTCATGACATTGTTTAAGTTTGTTTTCATTGTCGGGTGATGCTGTGATTCTCGTGCGTGTTATCAAAGTGGTTTCATTCTCGATGGTGGATTATTTTGGTGATACTCTAATTCTACATTGAAATTATTGATAAAGGTAATATTTTTCTAGTTTCTCCAGATAATTTGTTTTTTCATATTGTTCATTTAGGCTTGAAGTTAGTCGCAATCATTTATTGATTAGAGCAAATTCTCTGAAATTCAAATTCAAGTTCCCGAGATTAATTCTCAGGTGAGTATATAACGTTTTTTCTCATTTATTTTTCATTAACAAAAATACACATTTAAAATATTACTTCAAACTTTCATATTTATGAGTTGTTTTCATACTGGTATTTTTTGTCGGAAAAACAGAGTAAGCGCAAAAATTAATGAAATGGTCTCTCGGATTTTTTTTGGTTTGTTTTCCGTGCATGATCTAGATCTCTAATTAAAAATGAAAATTAATTCCTTGTGAACAATTTGAATGAATGCGTTGAGTTTTGGGAAATAATAAATTAGGCAAATTGCAAGACATAATATAAAAAACATCGGTTCGTGAATTTGGTCACCTTGTAATAATATTTCATTCAAAGGTTTTGTAACGTAAGTACCTTTTTGAATAAATACATGGTGTTCGGAAACTAGAGGTACAAGCGAGAAACTGGTTAATTTGTTCACATATCAATGGAGAATCAGAAACGAATCTTAATCTAAAAATGTTTCTCATTTCCGATCTCTTCAGATTAAATTCAGTAAACTTTTCAATATTTAATTATCTTCTTTTATTCTACAAATCTAACTAGATTTCTCGTATTGTCTCAGAGGACTGTTATGGCGGAGTCCCTCAGCAGATGTTGGCTACTTCTGGCACTTCTTTACTGTTCATTCCAACAATTCAGGTGAGCCTCAAAATATTATTGAAAAATTGTCAAGCCAAAACTCCACAGATAATAGTTGCAAAAGAAATACGGAATAAAAGCTTGCCGATTGTTGCGGTGCTACTTTTATTTGATTCGCTCGATCGCGCCATGTCTTCTTCGGGCTTCTCCAATGTATTTACCATCCACTTCGTAATTCAATATCCTAATCAGCTAAAAGGATGCTGGAATCCTAATCTTCCATATTACATGAGAAAAAATATGTAATATTACTTATATTTCAATAAAAATAAATTAAAAGGTAATAAGTAATGATAATATAAAATTTATTGAAGGATTTGGTTGACTTTTTTGTAGCTTTGAACTTTAAGTTTTGATATTTGAGCTGTGTGCTTTTAGGTTTTAGTTTTGAGATTCAAGGTTTGAACTTTGATCTCTGCGTTTTATTTTTGAGTGTAAAGCTTTGAAGAAGCATATTTGCCACCTGGTTTATAGTAATCTCATATTTGGAGGTCAAGTGTGCAAAATTTAATCAGTCTCGGAATAAAACTATAGATTTGAATAAAAATCAAATTCACGCCGCCCGCCCGCCACAAACACACAGATACTTTAATCTAAATAGATGTATAGATAGAAGACATCATCCAATTACTGTGGCGCGAATTGTATCTCGAGAATAGTGGTAAGTTGATCATCGTATGATGATCTCACCAGCATCACAATTGGAGTTATGTTTGTGAGTTGTGCGAATTGCTCTCTTCCTCTTTGGAATTATTATGTTAAGTGTACCATCAATGTGCATGTCGTGCACAATCAAATTGCTCGCTCCCTCTTTAAAGCGACACAAGACAAATAACGGGGGTTTGCTAGAGGCTTAAATTTTAATTAATTCTCACAAATTCGTAACGGTAATATAAATTTTTTTCAGAACCATCCCTACGGATGTAAGTTATTTATATTTAAGATTAATAAAAATAGTACATGACCATTAAAATGTTTTATGTAGAACGGTTTGAAACACCAGATTTTATTTTTCTAGGTGATGAACTTCCCGAGGGATTCCTCTAGAAACAATTGAGAGTTTTATTTATTGTTTTTGTGTTTAATTCGTAGAACTCCATTCATTTTTTATTTAAATTTAATTCAAATCAAATTTAATAATATAATTATTAAGTTTTGCAAGTATTTTTTGGTTTTTGTTAATTTATTTCATTTATTTGTAGCTGCTACATTATTATTAAATAATTAAGATAACATTAATGCGGGGAAAACAGACTTCAAAATACCCCCACAGAATATGAAATCTATTGTCACAATTATTTTTACCAGTAAATATGTTAAACCGGTAATAAATCATTTTAAATTGCGATGGGTAAAATAGAATCATACAAATAAGTCGTCTAAACGTGGCTAAAACCACAGTTTGAAAATGGCCTTCAAAGCCAAAAAAGCTTTAAACATAACAAAAACAAAAAATACTTGCAGAACTTAATAATTATATTATTAAATTTGATTTTTATTGAATTAAAAAAAGGAGATTTTAGTAATATGTTCGACAGAAATAATTAAAATAAACCCAACGGAAAGTTCGATTTTCTAGGCCTGCTAGGGCTAATTCGACCGTAGGTTTATATTATCTATAAATATAGGACAATCTATGGCTTAGATACAAATTTGCCAAAGTCTTTAAGGCGGTAATTAAATCACTATGTTAATAATCATTTTAGATGTAACAATGAAAATATCAACTTCAGGGAAAAGGAAAAACAAATTCTGGATCAGATCCTGGGTCCAGGACGATACGACGCCAGGATAAGACCCTCGGGTATCAATGGCACAGGTAGGCTGAAATAATTTCCGATTATAACTATCCAATCTGAATTACTCAGTGGTTATCAATTCCAACCAAATTTTGGCCGCCACAAAAGCACAGTAAGTATAGAGATTCGTGCTATTTTTTCTAAAGCAATCAAAAAACCTCAGGGGCATAACATGATTTATCATTATGGTATTAGAGTTAAGAAAAAATATGGTCACCCTAGCTCTAAAAAGCAAAGTTACCAGTAACTAATGATAAAGATCCAGGAATGGAATAAAATAAGTGCATTATAGAGTTTACGTGAAATACTAATTAACACTTCATTTTCGACTTAATAACCTTCGATCTTTCTGTGAACGACTGTTTTGATCTGGAGTTTTGATCAAGAGATAGATGTGAAATTATTCTAGTTCGTTTCTTATTTGATCTTCTCTAATTACCCTGAATGAAAATAATAACAATACCAACGGCCCTAGGTCGAAGCCCCGCGGAATTCCGGTTTTAACAAACCCTTCCAACTCCTGGGTGTATGTTTTGTGCTTAATCGGTATATTTCCACTAAAAGATTGCCACTCTCACTTTTCATTCGTCAAATGATTAAAATTATTTGACTAAATTTTCAATACAATTCACAAAAACAAACCTTTTAATTTCTAACATCAACCTTGAAATGATTGGCTAAACGTTCTTACTCTTTGTAACCATGAATTATTTTACAAATAAAGTTACCGATGTGTATAAAAACAAAAACAGGAATTGAAAGCCCACGCACCATCATCTATCTATATCAAACCGTACAAAATCCTTAATTCTTTATTTTTTTCAAGGCGACGATGACGGTCCGACGGTTGTTCGTGTCAACTTCTTTCTGCGATCCATCAGCAAAATTGACGATTATAAAATGGTGAGTGCAGCGCTTCAAGGACTCAAGTCAATAATCATAGATAAAGATCATCATGGTAATCATTGTAGTTTTGTGACATTCATAGAAGAGCCGTGTTGGTACCAGAGATTAAATGCATGGATATTCCTTTCGCTAATGTTGGATGTCTGATATTGAGAATTTACCATACATAAGTTTTGTTTAACATGAAGAAGGGATATGACTAACTTCTCGATGTGTATCCGATTTTTTTTAACCGATTGTTATGTTGTATCTTTTTACAAGTCGAATAGTGGATATCCCCACCGCCTGAGGAACTAAACCTATATCATTCCTCGAAAAACTAAACTGATTAATTAATCAACCTCTGCCATTGCAAATGCACCTTTTACAACAATAAAACAGTTTACGTCTTCACACAGTCTTCGTTGGTAGTTTTGATCAATGACCCTTGGAACAATTTATTATTAAATGTTGAGCATCTACCGAGGAATTATGTGAATATATTCTTCCCTAACTGTATTGCACGTGGATGGCTTGTTCGTAACAAACCCATCCTCACCTGAACCTAACTCAACCCAACCCATCCTCACCCGTCTTGACCCAACTGTAACCTTTTGATTCATTGACCTTAACTTTGAGGAAACTTCCCAACGTTAGTTATTACAACTTAGAGGCCCCTAACCGGTAAAGTTCTCAAAGATTACATAATAATTCGTAGGCACCTACCCCCTCAACAAGACTGCCAAAAATAAAATAAAACATTTGTAACGTGTTATATTAGACGAAATGGAATGTAAATCAAATCAACAAGGATACGACAGTATAAAGCACATTCAATTGGGTTTGAAAATCATGGGAAATGTGGAATGATGGAAACAGCCTACCTTGAATTCCCATAAATCCCGGCAGTAGGGCTCTCGACGAACTTGCACTGTTCACAGGGTGAAATTTCCTTCAAAACGAGATAATCTTTGATATGATTTTGAAATTTGCAAACAGATCACAAAGCATGTGAATATACGACTCCAATTCACGAGGACACGAGGATTACACCTGCTTGCCACACGACACGAATACGAATGTACTTGCGACAATTTACAATGCAACAAATCATTTTCTTCTTTCCAATGTGGTTAGGCTGTTTTTAAGGAAGGAAATGGATAGCAGATATGATAGTATATGATGGGAAAAATGGTGGGTATTATCCAAAACTGTTTCAATACTAAACAACATTACTTTTTATCTTCTGTTCTACCTTCTTTAATTTCGAAATATCTTTGCAATTTGCATTTCGCATATACAATAAAGTCCTCGGAATGTTCCGAATACTAACATGAACCTAACCTAGCCCGTCTTAACTTAATCCAGACTAATATATCTCAGCCTAACCATTCCCAGCCTAACCTAGCCTAGCCTAACTTATACTGCTCCAACCCGTCATGCCTAGGCCAGCATAACCTAATCTAAGCACTCGTGAGAGTTAAGCCGGTAGTTGCCCTCTTCTGTCACCCAGTCTTCAATCACGAGGTAATATTGTTTATATAATTTCTTTATGATTTTGTGGTCTGATCATCATTTGATTACATTATATTGAAGATGTAAGGCAAAATCTCTCTCATCATGATAATCCATGCATGATTGGGTGACGTGTCACTTACTAACTCTTTTCTCTTTAACATTATAGTTTTCCTAAACACTGCAATCAATTCTCTATAAACAAATTTCTTGATAAATTCGTTCAACATTTCATTCTTGTTCTTCATCGGGTGATTTTTTTTAACGTTTATAGATTATTGATTTCTGTAATTCATTTGAAAAATCACTGCATTGCCTATCGTAAAATCGAACATATCAGACTTTTAAACAGAGTTCAGTTGCATGTAAAAACATGTTCCAAAGGAGAAATAAAATGCTGAAATCTTTATTTTCAATTTACCTTAACACCACACAGGAGGCCCTGATAAAAATAATTTCCCACGAGGGCTATGTCATATTGGGATGCTGTGTGAAGTTTTTTTAAGCAATGGAATGAGAGGAAGTTTTGCAAAGTAAAAAGTTATGAGGGGCGTGTGAGAATCTAGGAATCAGTGTGTCCAAGAGTGACGGACGAATGATCTATTCGCCAAAAAACCGTGCCTTCATCAATGCAGATATTGAAAAACTATTTTAACTAACTTAACAAAATTATATATGTAAAATTTTCAATGCTTAAAAGGAATAAATTAAAATCACATCCTTAAGCGCTATGTATTGTGTAATGTACGTCTACAATTGTGGCACTCTTACAAAATTCTTTTTTTTTGCAGCTTTATATAAAACTTTGATAAAAATGTGTTTTCTTTTCAAGTTTTTACTAATTCATAATACAATAAGCTTGATTTTTCTGATCTTTAATGAAGCAGAATTTTCGCTAGCTTAGAACTGAAATTATTGAGAAATTTGAAAGGTTTTTTTTCATTCGTTTGTTAATTTATAGGAATACAGCGTCCAGTTGACATTCAGGGAACAATGGCTAGATGAAAGACTAAAGTTTAACAATTTTGGAGGTAAGTAAAAATGTATTAATCAACTAATTAGACTTGTGTCTCTCAGAAACACAAGTAAGATTGTAATCAAAGCGCAATCAGCGCCATTTTGTATTTCTGATATTTGAAAGGCACAGTTAAGAGGAAGCTAAAAGCCAAAAATGTATATATTCTTGGTATACCTTATAGGCATTAAAATCGCTTGACAAACGGATTCTAAAAACGTTCGATTTCAAGCAAAAAAAAATTATAAGAAAGCAAAAAAGTTAATCTGTCACAGATAATCTTTGCTATAATACTGTATTTTTTAAAGTTGTTTCCTTTATGCCCTCATACATTTCTATTGAAAAAATATTTTTTTTTTAGTAGTTTGCATTTATTTGTATTCTTCTCAAACGAAGCGATAGGAAAACCTTCAATTTATCTAAAGCATATTTTTTTGTATTCATAATGTAGGTACACCAATTCGTTATAAAGATTAATCAAAATAGTGATTTGGCATTAAGCTTCGCCTTAAACGCCCATTTCAGGTCAGTTTTAACTTTAACAAGCATAACAAACTCAATTCGTTGTGCTTTCTGCTGATTAAAATTAATAGAAAGCTAAAACGGATCTAGAATCAGCGTTTAACGAAATTTAAGTTAAGTTCTCAGTTTCCTCGATATATACAAAAACTACATTTTTGCCAAAAAAAATAAATTTCAACATACACAAAATAACACTAACAGACCAGTTAGACAAGCGTACAAAGAAAACATAAAAACTCTGACAGTAAATTCAAGCTTTGGACAAAGACACTACCAATACCATGCAATAAAAGCTTTCAACAGTTTAAAACTTGATATTAAAATTGAGGAAAATAAAAATAAATTCACACACAAAATTACAAAATGCATTAAAGAACAAAAAAGACAATATTACCAAAATTTCATAGCATAAAATAAAAATAAAACCTACACGTAACACACAAAACCAATATAAACACACATCACTCACAAACACACAAGATTATTTTCAATGTACTATTTTTTTTTTAAATTTTAAATATATTATTATGTATTTTTAATTTTAAATGTATATTTTTTCTCATTAAATGTATTATGTAGTTTTTTTATATTATAAAATGAAGGCCTCAGCACGGGCAAGCCACCCAGTGAGGCCTACATTACTGAAAACCTTGAATTGTAAAAAATATTGTACCTAATAAAATAAATAAATAAATAAATACAGGCTGTAAGGATTTAACAAACGCTTCCTGAGCATATTTTACTTAAAAAATCTGGATGTCATTTTGACGTCCAATATATTTTTTTCAAGTAACAAAAAAATATATTTTCCATTACACAACACAACTGGCGGGTTACGTAATACAGTGCCGTATATAGGCGAAAATTAGCGCGCATCACGTGATCCGTTGCGACGTATTGCAGCGTGATCAGTGGCGATGCGTGATATATTTGCTTTGTTAAATTTAAAAGAAATTGCCCCCTACAATCTTCAATCCTATTAACAAATAACGCACATTATGGGACCATTAAATGATTTTTTTCAAATATTATTTATATATACCTTGTACATGTATGATCTCATGATACCATATATATTTACCTTGTACATGCATGATCTCATGATATCATTTATATTTACCTTGTACATGTATGATCTCATGATAACATTTATATTTACCTTGTACATGTATGATCTCATGATAACATTTATATTTACCTTGTACATGTATGATCTCATGATAACATTTATATTTACCTTGTACATGTATGATCTCATGATAACATTTATATTTACCTTGTGTACATGTATGATCTCTTGATACCATTTATATTCTCTATGCATGATACTTAGCTTTTTTTGTTTCATTGTTTTTTATTCCTATTTATAAATATATTCTTACTTAAATCGCTGTATATAACTGTGTACTACTAATACTCTCTCTTAACTCACCACATTCTGGAATTAAAACCATTATTATTAAATTTTTTTTCAACATTATTGGACTACTAAAAGACGTCTACATTTTTTGCTGGATAAAACCCTCGGTGTACATGCTGGAGTTATATTTAATACAAAACCTTTAGCGGAGATTGCTTATTTAAGGGCCTTTTTAAAATTTGGCATAATAATACGGAGTTATCATGTGCCGTACCTACTGATCAGATTATTATCATGGCCGTTGTTCTTAAATTCGGGGAATTGGATGAGGATTCAAAAATCAAAAGATGGATATAAAGAACGAAAATTTCAAAATCACGCAATTTTAAAGTAATTGATCAAAACATACACGTAAAACACATTACCATTACAATACAAACATCATCATGTACAACCGTACCATTATTAGTTTCTTAAGTCCAGTTTCAGGCCATTTTAACCAAACCTAAGATTTACGCTATTCCGACTTTACGCAGCGATTATAAGTAAGGGGGCAAAACAATAAAAGAATTGCTTTGCTTCATCCCCAGGACGTCTGAAATACCTGACGCTGACAGAGGCGAGCAGGGTGTGGATGCCTGATCTGTTCTTCTCCAACGAAAAGGAAGGTCACTTCCACAATATCATCATGCCCAATGTCTACATCCGCATCTCCCCCGACGGCTCCGTGCTGTACAGCATGCGTATCTCACTCACCCTCTCCTGCCCCATGAACCTGAGGCTTTACCCGCTGGACAGGCAGGTCTGCAGCATGAGGATGGCCAGTTGTAAGTGTTAATTATTCTTATATACCGTTTCCAAATATCACAGGCGCCCGGATCATTAGTATCCTTGGTTCTCCATGCAGAACCGTATCGCGAGGAGTGAAAGAGCCTTGTCCACCAAGGATATTAGGGCGGGGAAGTCTACCATATTCCTTAAAAAACTTTTGACAACCAAATGGACTTGTTTCAGTGTTAGATAAACATGTGATTGTATTTTATATTATAATGCATCTAGGTTTGGTCGACAGATCGATGCTCTGAGACTAATAGGCGAAAAAGAAAAAAAAATCTCGTTTATTATAGTTTACGCCTTTGAACCGTTTCTACATGCATACGCCATAGGTGCTACGCATATTGCTTAGCACCAAAAATTGAGGTGTTGGATCGTTTTACATGTACACACTCGCAGCCATAGACAGGAAAGACCATAGACATGCCGATACGGCCTACGGGTGAAGGGAACAAAACAAGTTGCGGAGAGCGGGGAGGTGGCGCAGGGGCCACCCTTTGAATGACTAGTTTATAGGCAACTCGCATTGTTAAGTTTTCGAAAAAAACATTTTCAAATATTGTCAGGTTATTCGTGACCCGGGAATGTTTGTCTTAAAATGAACAGTCGAGGGCATCCACCACTTTCCCGAACCGTTTTAAAGACCAGATGGGTCTATCGGTTCTCACATCAAGACTATACTTGCGTTTTTTTTAAACGAAGCTGCTATTAAATGATTCTAAAAGCCCCCGACTGTCCCTAAACGGCACAACATACATTAATACATACCAAAAACGTTTAAGAGTTCTCATCCAAGGCAGTTTCTTGAAGCTAGTGGATATAAAACATTTATAATAAAGAACTGATAAAGTAAAAATAAAGAAAAAGCAAATTTAAATGCGTTTCTATGGCAGCGAACAACACAAGCACAGCCTTAGTATCTGGCGCACCATAGGCAGTCCCGACGAGAGACAGAGACAAAGCAGTGGGACGGGAAGGTGGTCCAACGAACCCTTCAAACCGTCCCCGGCAGCACAGCTCGTCAAAATGATCAGTTGTAATGATCGTCAGATGTTATTTATGGCATGTCTACTGTGTCTTATGTCTATGGTCGCAGAAGATAATTGATTGAGGAGCGTTTTCACAAAGACAAAACCTTTTTTTCGTGAGACAGTTTTAGTTGAATCTTTCGGATTCTTTAGCATTTGTACGATTATTTTATTTATGCTAATTTCAATTCTAACGGGTTTGGCCATAAGTGTGCATTACACCACACAACCATACTAGAGATAAATTGTATTTCCAGACGGATGGACGACTGATGATCTTATATTCTTGTGGAAGGAGGGTGATCCAGTGCAAATCGTGAAGAATCTCCATCTCCCCAGATTCACACTGGATAAGTTCATTACGGACTATTGCAACAGCAAAACTAGCACAGGTACAAACTTATGTAATACTAATTTCGTGATATTCGTTTCTTTACCTTACTAATGGGTTTTAATTTTATTTTTTGTTTTGAAGCGAGACAGGATAAGGTGGCAAAAGATGTTTGTTTGTACAATTTAATAAATCCCGCTCAACAAAAGTTGCTTCAAAGGTCATGGGATCAGAAAAAACTTTACAATTTATTTTGGACTTAGCCCATTCCTCGACTAACATTGAAATCTACGCGACCCTGTAAATTACTTACGAGTATTGAACTTCTCTCATCCAATAACTAATTTAATAAGTATTTTCCATTGATGATGTTTTTATTACTAGTAATTAATACCTCTGTCCGTTTGCAGGTGAATACAGTTGCCTAAATGTCGACCTCCTGTTCAAACGCGATTTAAGTTACTACATGATCCGTATCTACATCCCTTGCTGTATGTTGGTCATCGTGTCTTGGGTGTCCTTTTGGCTGGACCAAGAAGCTGTACCAGCTCGAGTATCACTGGGTAAGTTTAATTGATTGATTTATAGCATTTTATATACGTATTATATGACACACATACATGAAGGAAGGTTCATCACCATCTGGAGAATTTTTCCAGCAAACCCATTTAACTTTATCTTTGGTGGTAAACACGGACGAAGTGCCGACAAAACAAATTAATACACGAAGATAATAAAGACAAATAAAATTATAAAATTCTTGCCTCGCAATCGACTTTAATATAAAACATTTTTAATGTTTTTCGAACTTGGACGAAAATAGTAATTTTACAAAATTTATCATTACTTAAATAACAACATTTAAGCCTCCTGCCAACTTTCGTGTTTCTCTGTTCCAATAACACGGATTTCCACAAGGTCCGGCTTAAATATTAAAATTAAGCGTTTTCAATTAGTCTCATTCCTTCCGACAAAGGTACACTTGAACAATAGGAAACAATATTATAGTTTCATGTCTCTTTGAAGAAATAAACATTGATACAATACGAGTGATTTTCAAAGGTCTTGCCGTTGACTCCGGCAACAGATCAAGGTATTGTTCTTATACAGTAAATTTTAAGAAGTGTTTATGTGTTACAGATATCAAGATCTCTGATGCACTTGTGGGCCTCTACAACGGCACAACCGATGTATTATAACATATTCTGTCGGTTGAAGTTGGTGTTCATTTATAGGATAGTGAGACCCAAGCTATCTCTCAGTCAAATGTGGGCTCAGACACGATAATAGTATTTCTAATACCAGCTGAATTCCACTGGTAAAACCATGTTGACAAACACCTTTAGTTTAACGGGATAGTGCTTTTAAAGAATAATTGGATAGTGACAATGATTCAAATGTATTTATTATCAAAGGTTACATGCAGGCGTACGTAATGTCAGCATCCGCGAGGAGTGGAGGAGCCTTGTTCGCTCCACAATAACTAGTTTGTTTAATAATTTCAGGTGTGACCACTCTCCTTACGATGGCCACGCAAACATCTGGTATCAACGCTTCCCTCCCTCCCGTCTCCTACATCAAGGCCATCGACGTCTGGACCGGCGTCTGTCTCACCTTCGTCTTCGGCGCCCTGTTAGAATTTGCCCTCGTGAATTACGCCTCCCGGTCGGATATGAACCGGGAGAACAGGAAGAAGAAGCATCGGGAGATGGAAACCGCCCAAAACATGGACGCCGCATCCGACCTGATGGATACGGATAGCAACATGACATTTGCAACGGTGAGTTCAGACACGGTTATGTATTTATATGCCTGTTTAAACATGGCGATATGTCTGCTCGTGATTTGGCTTCTTATGCGTATCACTTAAGTCAAATCTCATTCTATGGTTCATTCCCTCATTCTAACCTGCTGCTCTCCTAGCTATGTGGGTCTGATAAGATGCCTACGAAAATGATTAGTAATTCCAAAGTTACGAAACCCTCTGAATTGCTTACCATACAATACATTTGTCACCCGATAGTTTCTGAGAAACGAATCATGATGTCACTATAAATAGTCACATAGCTTTGGACGATATGTCTACACATCACAGCAGATGTGTAGTTCTAAGTACCTACGTAATCTGTCAACATGTGTAGATAAAGTGTTTAATTGTATTACCACATTGCTTCCATCTGCTTCAGTAAAAACTAGTGTTTTCAATTATCATTTTGAAAACTTCGACACAATCACTGGTCTGCTTAGTGAAGAAAACTGAACAGATATTTTCCCTGGAGGTAGGAGATAGAGTCCATGTACAGTAGTTGTTCACTATTGTAACAACTCTTTAGTCCCGGTCGATTTGGATCTGGGTGTAACTTTATGACTATGTAATGGGTATCACTCCCCAGAAGCCGCTAATGCGGCAGTCCGGGGACCCGCTGGCTCTGGAGAAGGTGCGTCAGTGCGAGGTACACATGCAGCCCCCGAGACCCAACTGCTGCAAGATCTGGCTGTCGAAGTTCCCCGCACGCTCCAAGAGGATAGACGTCATCTCGCGCATCACCTTCCCGCTGGTATTCGCACTCTTCAACGTAGTTTATTGGTCCACCTACCTCTTCAGGAAGGAGGGTGAGAAGAACTGACGGCACTGTGCGCCTCTCTCTCTGCATCATCTTTGTCCTCATCTTATGAGGAGTTGTCTAAGCCTCATTAGCCTCCTTGTAGCCTTCAGCCACTCCCAACACACACACAGTTTCCTCCAGTATTAGTGGCCTATCGAAGACTGGCTATCTGGTTTGTTTTATCTTCAAGTCCTCTGTTTGAGATGGGAAACTAACCATAGCGACAAACGTTATTTTATCCATTCCATGTTGTACAGAGAATAGATATACACAGTTGCTTTGTTCCTTTCCCGTAATTCTTGGCTAGGCTCGCGGAAATTTCTTCCTGTTTGTACGCACCCTTAGTTCAAACAATTGCCTTCTAATTTTAAGGGAATTAATCTATATTAAGTATTCAAGATGGACGTCGTACGATCTAAGATGGTCATGTAGACCACAGCCGAAAGATAACAGTCTTAGATTTTTTTTAACCAATTCTACAATGTTTACATTTTGGTTTTCACATTTGCAGTAATGTAGTTTACTAAATAGTGATAATATCATTCTTATAAAACATCATTCTTCATTAGGAGCACTTCTGAATAACCGACACTATGACAATCTAACCCTGGATAAGATTTTCTATATTTAATTTTCACAAAAAAATATGCTTGTATTTTTTTGTTAAGGCGATGCACTACGTCGTTTAATATTTTAAATTGAGCCGCTATCAATAATAAACCTTACATAGATGGCGATAAGGTTTAAATTCCCGCTTCACACCATCCGCCTGTTTTGATTTATGAAAGAAAAAAACATGGCCAAAAAGAGCCTTTTATGTTATTTTGTGGATGTTCAGGCATAATTTTTTTTTTTTTCGATCATTTTATAAATAACTTAATTTTCCACATTATACAATAAAATCATAACCGAAAATGGGTTCGTAAGTAGGAGATTTTGAACTTTAAAGCAGTTTTCATAGGCTATATACATTTTTTTTTGGGCTTATAAAAAGACTTATCTATCTAAAAAATACTCGATTATTTCAAAGGCCAAGATGTATTCTACTCGTAGTATTTAATTAAAGTATCTGAAACATTTCTAGGCGACCAAATTTTCAAACCAAAAACACATGATTTTGCATTACTACGTATGGCATCGCCTTAAGTAATTATCATTACTTATCAAATTATGTACTTACATATATCAACATTTCACTCTAAAGTCAGAAAATACATAATCTATATAAATAAAAATGTAAATGTTCGTTCGAAAGTTCTTCACCGATTGCTTTGAATTTTTGACACAACGTTGCATCTATATCACCTGTGACAGGTAAAAACATGCTTTTTTTGAAAAACAGCGCCATGTGTTGGACAAAAATATTTTTTTGAAAATTTTTTTTCGACGTAAAAGAAACACGCGCTATTGTTTCTCTATCTGCACCTTATATTCTATTATCTTTGATCTGCACAGACAGATTGAGCCACAGCAACGGGTTGCGGGATACAGCGAGTATTTATTAATAATGGAAGCATAAAGCATTAAAAGATTACTAGCAGTTAAAAACCCGCTCCGCGGGTTTTTGCTGCTAGGCCCTGCGGGCGGCACTTGGTTGGGCTGCGCCCAGTTTAAGTGATATTAACAACAGTTACATTTAATAGATAGATATTAGGTCATTCACAGAGAGAGGGTGAGTATATATTGTTAAAACACGGAACAGGAAGGAGTTAATGAATAATAACATGCTCAATTTAGGCATAATAAGAATGACAGTTGTTTGAATAAATGAAATTTTACGTATTTGTGATGGATTATTTCAAATGAAACACTATTATTGACTACATGTCTACAACTGATATTAACTGTTATGGTACCTAATATAATTTGCTCATAGGAGACTTGCAGTGCTTAAATATGTGTTACAACCGTCAATGTCTATAAGTTGAATCAATATCGTATAGTTTGTCACAACAATTAAAGATAGTTACAACAAAGTTGACTGAAATAATACATTATTACATATTGATTAATTGTACCCGTGTTTATGGATAAAAGGAGGGTAATTGTGCAATGTGATTAGCAGTCGGTTTAATTAAAAGGTGTGAATTTTACTCCAACTGGTGGTAATTCTTTTCCTAAAACTGTTACTGTATCTAATAAAGTTTAAAGTTAGATTATATATACACCTTCATCAGGAGAGTAAAAATCTATATATAAAGGTAGATTATTACAATATAGCGCCCCTGAGGTAATATCTCACAAAAGCGGCGCCATGCAAATTGTCCAATTAATAAATAAATATAATGTTTACATTTTATTATGTACGTATGCTTTGATATACAATGGAAATAGATAAAATAATGTTATCCGATTAAACTTTATTTTATTAAAAAACAAATAACTTTTTTAACTTCACTTTATTATATACAACCAATACATGTTTCATGAACGAAGTATACACCGAAGTCAAAAATTAAATATAGATTACAATTGGAAAAAAGAAGTGGAAGGAGGGGGGAGGGGTAAGAGTAGGCTGGGTTTATAAGAATTAGGAAATACAATATGAAAGACCAGTTAAGTGGGAAAATATTTAAAAGAGAGTTTATAAAAAAAAATTCTTGTTAATTACATCTACTTTTATAAACATGTTCTCTTATTTCTAAAATTTCGAAAATATTTATTTGTGATGCTTTATATCCTGTGTGAAGTATTTTAAGACCTGAAATTTTTTTTTGCATATAACCATAAAACAATATATTCATAAGACAAATAACATTTAATAACGGTTATTCTAATAAATTGATAGTTGAAATACTAAATAAAATAATTAAACATATTATCTTCAAACGGTATTTTTACCCTATTTCTTAAGATATAAATAAACAATGGCGTAGAATTCTGTTTGTGGATAACGACACTTCTAAAATTATATATATAAACATTCCTGGTACTATTCAACCGGCGTTTTACACTATTAACAGAATGAATAAATATATTCTTAATAATATAGATTGCGAAAATCAAACAAAAAAATCAGGAGTTTATAAACTCAATTGGGCTGGATTGTAATTTATTTTGCAAAGGTAGAACCAATAGAAACTTTGAAGTCAGAACTAAAAAACATCTCAGGGTTCTAAATGGAAATAGTGAATATGAGTTTGCAAATCATCTTTTGAATCACACTTTCGATAAAAATTCAGGTCTTAAAATACTTCACTCAGGATTAAAGCATCGCAAATAAATAATTTAGAAATTTTAGAAATTAGAAAACATGTCAATATAAAATCAGATGTAATTAATAAGCAAAAAAAAAATTATAAATAATAATGAAAAATGCCATTGCAAAGTAGAACTAAACTTCCAGATTAAATGCTTGATGTTCAAGTAATTTTGCATATTTAAATATACGCGCCAGTCATTTGATTCGTTTCTTCACCGCCAGAGGGGCGCTCTGTCGGCCACCTAGCCGCGATGCGTATCAGGTATCGGCCATATTGAATTAACGCGTGCTTTTTCGTCAAACGTCAAACGTAATCACGTAATTGTGGATAATTTTCACTGTAATGTAATTAATCCAATGGATTATGAACTTTCTAAGACATATTTTCTTCGATGTTATCCAAAAATTGTATGAGCAGAAACGATATTTTTTAAGAAATACCGTATTACATGTGGCGATTCTATTTCAGTATGAAATGGTGTCTTAATCTTTAAAGTCTTATTTAAACACAATTTGAATTTGACCAATCACAGGGCCTACACCGTCCAGACGCTGGAGTAATAATATTATCAGATTCTCATTACAAAACTTTTTTTATCTTTTTGAAGCCGAAATCGAGTTTATGCCAAACCGCCTTTAATATCATTAAAATATTGTATCAATTTACTTTTAAAAAAATTGTGTTCTTTTATTCAAATTATTGTGAAAATGGTTTAAGTTTTTACTTCATAATTCTTGTAAATTGCAACTAGCGGGTTGTAAAATACCTCCGAAAAATATTTTTTGTATCCATTTTATATTATCAAATAAATATAAATGAAATGAAAATTGTTTTATTTGACCATAGCGGAAAAAATAGCTGTCTTAAAAACTGAAGCAACAGATTATTAAAGTATAAGCAATGACTTTGTTTTGTATAATAGTGCTTTTCATTGGGTTATACTATGATATTGGGATGGTGGAATAATAGTCAATGCGAATACCGCAGAAGAAACCCAAGAGGACAGTGGTACAATGCTATCCCAGTAAAGCTGAAGAGAGTGCGGAAGAGAAGAATTTGGGGAAAGGAAAGTTGGAAGTTCCAGGCTATTCTAATCTGGTCAACAAACACGGCAAAAGCCATTTCAAGCAACGTTGCAATTCTGAATGTTGG
Source organism: Hesperophylax magnus (assembly GCA_026573805.1). Classification (NCBI taxonomy): domain Eukaryota; kingdom Metazoa; phylum Arthropoda; class Insecta; order Trichoptera; family Limnephilidae; genus Hesperophylax; species Hesperophylax magnus. The sequence goes on from JAIUSX010000012.1 coordinate 24,404,887, forward strand.
TCTTTTAACAGGGCAGTGGTGAGAGTATCTTCCACTCTGGAAAATGGAGTGTTGACATACGTATTGAGTCGACCACAAAAAGTGGCCACCAATTTCCAGGTCAATGCATCAACATAATTTTAAACCCTCATTTCCACAATGGCTTTGTTGCATCCTTCAATATCAATATCGATGCTATGCTGCCTTAAAATATCAATTTAACTCTAAAAAATAAATCAATTCAAGTTTTGTTCAAAGTGGAGTTAACTGCTATTATACTTTTAATAATACTTGGCGATATCTTAAATAAAATAATCCGCACCATTGTATAAAAAAACTTTATTTCATACCTAAATACCTACATGTTTTAATTATTTAAAGACTAGGTTACATGATAAATTCATTTGAGCCTTATATTATATAAACTTTACCAACAATTTTTACAAAAATTTAAAATTATTATTATTATTATAGGTATCGCCACTAAAGTTGAGTCGCATTACTCACACAGATGCATTGCTTCCATACAGAATCTTTCAAACTTGATATTTGACTTCAAAAAGAAAATTTCACTGGAAATGAAATGTTCAATTTTTAATAATTTTCTTTTCAAATATTCTTAATAGGCTTAAGACAAAGTACACGGAGAAAAATGATCCTTTTAAAAAGTGACAGCATAATAACTTCCTGATAAAATATTAGTCATTCAGAATATATCGAAATATATAATTATTTCAGTATCAATATATAAAATATTTGCTCTTGACTGATATTTTGTTAGGAACACTTTGAATTCATTCGTTATAGGCACGTGTCCCATTTTTAACAGGAAAATAAATAATTTGGACATATTTTTAATAAATTAATTGTATTTCGTATCAGTAAGTTTTCTCCGTATATTGTCGGAAATGTACAAATATACACCAATACCTACTTAGTTACATACGATCATTAGCATGCGTTGTGCGCCTTGTCAATAAACATAAAAAAGGTTTTTGCAATTCATTATAAACATTATCTAATAGAAGTTTTTGATGCAATCGTTTGTTATCTACAAATTACAATCAGGTTGGTACCTATTTGATTTCCTTCTGCATTTTTGTTTATCTAACTTCTATTTTTCTTATAAAACCATGAAATTTAGTTTAAATAGCTGCTTTCATTTGTTTAGTACAATTTAATAGTGGAAAACTTTCGAATTTCAAATTTCATTACAACATAAATATATTATATTATATAACTTACCCGGAAAAATAAATTCTCTACTGTAGAGTACTTTAATATGATCACAATCCTTTTTCAGAAATTATTACTTTTAAAAATTATTATTCAACAATCTACGAATGCTCTCATAAATTTGCAATATGCGGCGTGAAATAATTAAAAATTTCTAAAATCTAAGAAATGACCTCTGGCGTCCTGAAATTTGTGGGCATTTTTCTGTCTGAATTTTTTAGGCTAATAATAATTCACTATTTTCAACTGTCTTCTTCACTTGAACAAATAATCCCTATAAATGTCATCTAAAGCCAATTTGTAAGACAATAGTTGTCGCCAATAGTTGACCCCAAACAGACAAATGAAATTGATTTCTGTACAAGATAGAATTTCACTCGGATATATATTTCCCTTGTGTAAATATTTGACCAGTTCCACATGAAGTGAGGAAAGGGAAAAAGGAAGAGACTTCCGTGAATTCATCTCATCAATGCTGTGCATTGAATGCACGTGCCACAATATACAGGTTTTTCCAATAAGAGGTGTTATTTTGATATTCAAAGAGCTATCGAGAGATGATTAATGATTTTTTTATGGCCGGAACTGGATGGTATTAATCTGGACAACGTTTACTTTCAACAAGACGGCCACACAAGCAACGAAACCATTGATCTTTTACGGGAAAAGTTTCCGGACAGTGTTATCTCTCGAAGAGGTGATCACAATTGGCCACCGAGATCTTGTGATTTAACACCTTGCGACTTCTTCCTTTGGGGCCACGTGAAAGAAAAGGTCTACGCCAACAGCCCAGCGTCGATTCAAGACCTCAAAGATGGAATTCGTGAAGCTATCGAGGACATAAGGCAGCCACTTTGCGATTTGGTTATGGAAAATTTCATGAAAAGGATATTGTCCTGTAGGCGTGGTCGTGGTGGTCATTTGACTGATGTAATTTTTCACTATCAACGGCATACTTTTTTCTTTATAATGAAATAAAAATTCGATCATTTATATTAAAAAATGGCATTTTTCTTTGAATATCAAAATAACACCTCTTATTGGAAAACCCTATACAAGTAGAGTATAAAAAACGTTGTTCTAATTTAAATATGACATGATTCTCTTTCTGAATAAGGCATTATGAAAATTTAGCCCTGCCCTACAGAGCATTGAGCTTATAAATAATATAAACAAAGGGAGATACGGCTTGGAAGCGACGAGGCTGTCGTCAAGCTACGACCAAATTGCACGAGCTATCTAAAGCCATGCATGCAGCTGTGGGTAGACGTTACTTATCATCACGTTCGTTACACTTTATGGACAATCTCCCTGTTTATATTATTATCTAGATGGTGTAAGTATGATTAGACGATGTTTTTCTGGATCCAGTCCATGTAGTGGGACACCCTAGTGTACACCCCGGGGTATCCAGGTTCCCCGCACTTGTTGCCGAAGGAGACCACGCCGATCTGTAGCCAGCGGCCGTTGGCTCCTTTTAGCATCAGAGGGCCTCCTGAATCACCCTGAAATAAACAAAAAGGAATGGTTTTCAGTTGGGTCAGCATCCAAAAAATGGCATTAAACGCAACTGTGTAGACATCTACAACAGTTATAACTTTTTGTCCGTATCTTTTATACAGGAGGATATTGTTTAAAGTTTTAAATGGTGAATAAACTTCAATTATATAGTTCTATGAACTTCAATAATAAAAGTATGTATTATACTATATCAACATGCTAAAATGTCTGTAATAGGTGCAGTTTATTTCATTTCTTTTAGAATTTAAAATATTAGGAATTTGAATCACTAGAATTCTTTTAAAAGTGGGACTACGTCATTGTTATCAACAATTAGGGTGTGTTATGAGGTTGAAGGGAGGGAGATGTGGAAGAAAATAGTTGCGAAGTATCTGGCTATTCGGTTCTGGTCACCAAACAGCCAATGGTGGTCTTTCATCTACACCTAGGCAATCTTTCAGTAGTAGGTACTCTGGACTAAATGACAATTCATGCAATACAATTTGTGTGCGCGCGCACGGATTTGAACCCATGACCTCTGGATTCGTAGTCGAGCTTTACCGCTCAACTGGCCTCAACCACGTAGGCATAAAACTGTGACAAAAATGATTCTACCTCATAATGTTTCTTTCTGGTGTTTTCTCCTATTTAAGGTCGGACTAGTCCTCTGGCTAGGAGTAGTCAAACACTCTTCGCTTTATTTACCGTCATATATCATCTCATTCGTATTTATCTGTTGTTCTGAATCTTGGCATGACCCGACCAAGTATTTGATTCACTCGATCGTGCCAAGTCTTCCGTTTTTCGTCTATCCGTTCTACGCCTCACAACCATCTAAGCATCCCTTTCTTTCCAAATCTCCACATTTTAACACAATTACATTCACGTATATTTAATTATATATATATATATTCATTCTATATGCATTATTCCTCTACCAGTTCCATTCCTGACTGCCACACTGCATTATATCAATTCATTTTCCAATATAGCCAAGCGAACTAAAAATATCTTATACTGCAACAATCATGTCAATATTAATTTAACTATGGAAGACAATATTAGCGATTCCTAAACGAAAATCAGAAACAAAAATATCAGAAAAAGATAGGTCACATCTAGGACTCGAACCCAGGACCCTTTCCTTGCCGGGGGACCGCTCTACCAACTGAGCTAATGGGACCCTATCTCCTTCGGTCATATTAAACTGTATCATACTTCGAATAAGAACTCAGTAACTTACTTGGTAGAGCAGTGCCCCGGCAAGGCAAAGGTCCTGGGTTCGAGTCCTAGATGTGACCTATCTTTTTTCTGATTCTTCTGTTTCTGATTTTCGTTTAGGAATCGCTTATATTGTCTTCCATAATTAAATATTACAATTTGTGGTTTTACTCATTAAGTTATTCCAAAAAATAAATATCAATATACCACCCATGCACAACTTAGGTAATCAATTTGTAGTGTTATCAGATATTTTTAATAGCACCGAAAGAGCTAACAAAACAGCAATTCTCATTTTTTTTTAAATAGTTATTATATAACAATTTGTTTCCTGCCTGATTGTAAATTTTAATAAATTATGACTGTATAATTATTTTGTAATCCTTTTAGCAAAAAAAAAGTTTTATTCTGTTTTTTGTAAATAAATAAATGGTTTCATCAATCTTTCGTGGACTGCTAGCTTGGTTACTTTTTTGGGGTACCATCTCCTATTGGAGGTAAGCAGCTATCATCAGGACAGTATTTATGGCATATTTATTAACCTGGCAAGCATCCACCCCACCCTCCGAATACCCAGCACAGATGAACCCTTCAGAGATTGGCTGGAAGTAGGCTCTATCGCAGTCCTGGTTACGCCACACGGGCAGGGCGGCTTGACGCTGGGCGGTACTTTCCCGGCCGCCGTAGCGCGAGGTGCCCCAGCCCACCACTGTAGCGCGCCGCCCTGCCCAGGACTCTGACACGAGTTGGGGCGGCGGCAGGCATAGGGGAATGACGTACTTGTTCTTCTGGACGCGACCTGGTAACAATAAAATATAAATAAATAATCATTGAAGAAGAATGTAATAATAAATCCAAACGAAACAGAAAATAAAAAAAATAAAATCAAGGAGATGCACAGAGAAAAATTAGTATGGCTGATTTATTGAAATACTATCAAAAACGTGATTGTAATCCATTCCCTAATAAAATATTAATCAATCAGAAAATATCGGATTTGTATTTGTTTATTAGGAAACCTGTCAATTCATTCGTTTAAGGCCTGCAGACCAGATTTTTAATAAATTAGCAATATTTTATTTCAGTAAGTTTTCCCCGTGTGATATGTGAAATATGAAATTTCGTTGTAGGAGACAACGAAACGAGACCTCATTAAAAACAAAAATTGTATTTTTCTACCACACGTTGCCACTGATCACACAACTACACGTGAAACGCGCTAAGATTCGCCTATACGATGCTGTTAGAACGAGACGTAGTGCGTATCACGTGATACTCTAGGTTGTACCCAGTGGCGACGCGTGACGAAAAATATGTTTTTAAATGTATACCAGTTAACCAAGCAGCTACTCCTACAAAATCCTTTACCTGTTCCGTCTTTGCGTGTTACTTCCCTCTCTAACACTTTAATGACTCGAGACCCTACATATTTCTGTATTATTTTTCTATGTGTTTAATTTACGTCCCAACAAAGACATTGCCAAACAGTAAAGATAGCCCAATGTAACAGGTTTTCATCTTACTTTCCAGGACGAGGATGGCGATATCGTTATAGAAGCCGACCCTGGAAAAGTTGGGATGCGCGCGCACCTCCAATACTCTGAAGGTCATTGGCCGTGATGGTTCATCGTCTCTCTGAAGATCCACGTCTCCTAACCTGACTGTGAACTGTCGTGCTGCGAACCTGTAGGAAAAAAATAGTAATAATGTCAATTCAAATTAAACAACAACAAAAAAGATATAGTACTCTCGCTAAAAGAATACCTTGGAAGAACACTCGGGCCACTTAGAGCTGTATCTGTAACCATATGAGACGTTCTCATAAAACTCGTTCTATCTCCTTTTAATATGAGATATAGATTTAGAAAGAGTGAACAACAGGCCTACTCTTTGCATTTAAAAGTTTACCATAGAAGCTCTAGCATAATTTGAAATAATTCCATAAAACAGAAAACCGCCAAAAAAATTCAACCGGTCTTGTCTTTGGTTTTATAAAACGAAAAAAAATGAAATAACAGTAACCTTTATAATACATGTGTCTAATAAAATAAGTTTTTTTTACTATTTCGTATAAAGTGCTAAATACAGTTACATACAATGCAAGAAAAAACACCGAAAAGGCGATTTAAGTTTGAGATCAAAAATTTTTCTAGAAAAAATAAAGTATCAGGCCAATAGAAACTGCTTTAATGTTGAAAAACTCCTACATTCGAACCCATTTTCGGTTTTGGTTTTATTGAACAATGTGTACAAATTTCACGAAACATGCAGAACGCGTGTTTCGTCGATATTTTTTCTTGCATAAATCAAAACAGTCGGCTGTAAACGGGAATTTAAACTTTATTGTCATCTAAATAAGGAGTGTTTTTGTTATCAGCTCGATTCCAGATGTTACACGACGTTGTGTGAAAAAAAGAAAGAAAAAACATTTACATTTGTTCGAGGTTTTTTTGTGAATAATAAGCCCACCCCCCCAGTTTCGCAGTATGAGCGTGTAACACGTTAGATGTAGATTGTGGGGGGTAGAGAGATAAAGCGCCTAACAGAATGAGCCATTTTGCCGTATTGAATATAATAAGTTACTCACGGTCTCTGTCGGGTATCTCTGGTACAATGGGCAGCTGTGAGGATGTGTCTGTCTGCCAGCAAGGCCCCGCCGCACCAGAACTCTGTCCTGGTCGGTCCACTGAGGAAGATTGCAGCCATCCAAGGCCAGGCTCCTGAAGCAGCTTCACTCCCTCCAACCACCCTCCCTGAACTCCATTCTGGCTCACCGCAGTCTGGAAGAAGATCACAGTATGAGCTTTGAAACCCTAGTAATAAAATCTTGTAGCTATTAACCGGCTTTGATTTTTATCTAAAACTTATTTTTCATTGGCTTCGTACTTACGACCGACGCCCGCACAATGCACTGAGCCTCTTCCTTATCGAGTTTCTAATTAAATTAACTATTAAAACGGGCAAAATAACAATTGTGACTGTAGTTGTGTATTCGGGGCTTCCCATCAAAGGATTAACGATTTTTTGCTTTTGTGATGGCACCACTAAGTTTCCTATAATGATATTATTATTATTTCCATTTGAAATACCACAGCTGTGTTAACAATAAAAATTATTTCCATGCAACAAGCAATTATATCCGAGACACTACGTAAGTAACAAATAAATTAGTGAAAACTCTGTAGTCATTCATAAAAATAGCAGCCAAAAATATGGGAAAAATAGTTGAAGATGGGATTTTTTCATATAATTTGAACAATTCATCAAATTTCAAAGTTAAAATGCAAGTAATGTGAAAGTTCTATTCAAGTTCTGTTATTATTTCACCATAGACCAGTTGTTTAAAAGAAATATATGAAATAGGACTTTTACAGAATTGAAATTTCAAATTAGAAAATTGGTGAATAGTTCAAATTCAATTAAACAACACATCCTTAATGTGTAACTGCACAAGCGGCCTGGAAAGGGTGAAATATTAGTATCTTCAAAATATATTATTATCACGCAGCTGCGGCATTTTTAATGGAAATATTAACAATAATATCATTACAGGAAACTGATTGATGCCATCAAAAGGTCCAAAGATTTCATGCACAAATTTATTTTGCCCTTCTGACTGCTCAATTATTTATTTGCTAGTTGGGATTTGCTCAGTACGGTGTGCGGGCAATAAAAAATGACACAACCCGGGCGACAAAATATTACATAAATCGCTTGGTCAGCATTTGGAAAAGTACTGAAATCTTTAACTGGCAATCATTCTACCTGTACAGACTAACATGTTCATGATTCTTCTTCGTCACTTAAGATAACATAAGAATCACGCATGTTACAGGAAATGGTTTGCATTTATTTGAAAAGTTTCTTATGGTTTCCGTCCTGCTTTACACAATATACTGCTTAACACAATTAGTCAATTAACCCATTTCAAGTTCCTTTCAATAGAAGAATAGCACGATTTCCCTCGCGTGAGTTTATTTGCTTGTTTAAATTATATATAACACTTTGTGATTGATACACGTGGAACTAATTATTTGTATTCTTTAATTTACGCAATTTCTAGACGATATAAAGTGCAATCGTCGATTTAAGACTTCTTTCGCTCGTAGTTTTTTAAAGAAATATGTATTAAAAAATGATTCTTACCATCTGGATTAACGAAATTGGTGAAGTTCGTGAATTGCGAAGTTGTGTTGAAGATGGTAGGCGCCGGGGTGATGAACGGGCGTATCGTTGTTGGTCTGGTCGTTGTGTATGGCTGCCTGGTCGGTGGTGGAGGTCTGTAGATAACTGGAGGCTTCCTTGTTGTAACTGCCACTGCTAAGGTTGGCCTACTTGTCGTGAGAATAGTTGAACCAGGAGCCGGCAATTGGTTGAATCCTGCTCCTAATTCAGGACAACACACCCCAGGAACAAAAAGGCTTTTAAAACAAAGACTTTGTCTTAAATTCCCAAGATTTAATAGGAGTTGAGGGCAGTTACTTAAGTCTTCACAAGTGCCTGGCTTTCCTTCTGGGGTGGTACAACCTCTTGCTCCAGGGTCTGCTCTATCAGTCAGTTTATTCACGAAAGGTGCTATTTTTTCTGTGACGTTCTTCCCCAGTACGTTTTTACTGATTGTGTATAGTGCATTCGGGAGTTTGTTATCTTTTTCACCGTCATCATCTTCGTCTTCATCATCATCGTCATCTTTTTCCTCTCTATCGTCCACCATGTCTACAAGATAGTGACCGACTGTGTTGATGGCTCCAAGTGTTTCAGAAATAGCAGAGAAAGCTGAATCGGATAGAAGTCGTCCTTCATCATTTTGTATGACTCCTCCAACAGGTCCCAAAGCTTTATTAGTTTCAACGTACTCTTCTGGTACTGGTTTATCGTGCCTATAGACTCTCTTTCCATTTCCTGTAGTTACTTGTACCAAAGAGGGTCCTCTGAATTTATCTGTATTGACCCTTTGTCCATTTGCAATATCATCTTCCAACGATGCCCCGATCTGTTTATCTGAGTTGAGAGTCTGTACGTTCAAATTTTCGGAAGGTTCGATGAGTTTAATCTTATTAAGCTGTTCATCATAGAAATTACCTCCCGTTGGATTATACGTGTTTACTTTTTGACCATTTGAAATCTGATCTTCAAAGGAAGTTCCCATCAGTTTGTCAGTATCAACTCTCTGCCCATCGGTAGTTTCCTCTTGAAACGCTGGGCCCAGTAGTCTGTCTGTGTTGAGCACGAAAGCATCCGTGGGAGATTCGGTGTAGGGTCCCATATCTACGTAGCTGATCCTCCTGGGCTGCTGGTAGTACTGCACGGGCTGGTAGGAGGGCCAGTCCGCGGCCGAAGAGGAAAGATATGGACCACCGTGGATAGTCGGCCATTGCGCGTACTGAAAGGAATTCACTGCGGAAATGTAAGAAAATTATAAAAAGTAATTAATCATTCCAAATTTCGATGACAGACTAATATTTTGACTAAATTGGAGAACATTTTTTTTGATGTTTTAAATTTCGTATTTTGTCAATACTATTTAGGGGATACTTACGCTTACGTATATCAATATTATATCATATATCTGAGGCCAATGCGTATAAAAATCAAATCAAATTGTACCACTGAACTCAAAACAATACTTAGCAAAAAAGTGATCGTCAAAAAAGCTAGATCAAAATTTTTATTTTGATATTGTCCCTAAGCACCTATACATTAGTATTCATTGATTTTATGTATGTAATCTTATGTATAAACATGCTTGTGAGTGTGTTTGAGTATGTATGTTGTGTGCCTTTGAGTGTGTGTTACCTGTTTTCTGCATCAAATCCATCTTTATATGCCTTTGAATTGTCATCTCCTGTAATGTTTTACTTCTATCTCTATTTTCTAATTTGTGTTTTAATGTTATAATTACTATTATGAAATTGACCTGCTGGCAAACTGTTTTGACTGTTTAGCGGGTGTTTATAATGAAGAAAAAAAATAAAAAATTAAATAAAGATATTTAAAGTTTGTAGGGCTATTGTCATTAAGAATCACAAAGTTAGCTGGTAATCTGGATTATCAATAAATTTGAATGCACAAGCGATTTAAATTTTCCCCATGTGGAATGTATGTAAATGCATTAAGAATTTCTTTTTTTTTGCATAGAACATGAAAGTAGTTACCTTCCATTGTTTCGATTTAGTTTATTTTTATGTCAATAATTACTGTGTTTTTCCTTTCACCGCCCATAAAAGAATGCTGTTTCAATATATTTTGTAGGCACAAACACTAACTACAAATATTGCAAAACGAATGTTAAAAAGTCAAGTACCTATATCAGGTAAGAAAATCAACAAACATTAATAAGTACTCCGACATATGTTGCCAATAATATTAATATTGAAAAAAAAAAGCAGTTTCAAAATTTTAAAAATTAAATATAAAAGTAACATTTCACACGGGACTACCAACTTGATTTGATCACTACAAGGAGCTTTAAATAAATGACCATTATTTTTAGGTATGCACACAGTAAAATTGGGTCCATTTGCATTACCAAATACCTTTTATTTTAAAACTTCTTGTAAATTCATGTTGGTATGAGGGACAGTAGTTTTAAATAGTAAATAATGCGTACCTACCCTGACGCTTACTCCTGGACCCCTCCATTGCGTGAATATTCAGGATAATTAAGAAACCTGGAATAAAAAATACGTATTAATAGAATTCTTCGCATTTATTTGTTTCTCACGTTCGCCTTAAAGAATCCGTCGGAACATAGAAGAAAGGTCTGAACCGAAGCCTTTCAGTAGTGGCACTGGTTAAATCATTTCCCCTCAAGTTAGGGAATGTTGGAAATACTCGTAGATATGCTTACTTAGGAAAGAGAATGTAACAGAAATGTTATCTCGATAATCGATATCAGTAGAGGTTTTTTGGTGTACTTTACGACACAAACTGAGAAGACTCATAAATGTCGTTCTATGTCCTTTTTTATGTGCTAGAAAGTGGCAACATCACGCTTTGTATATGCAGTTAAAAGCTTACCATAGACACTAAATAATTGCAAAAAATTCTAAAAAGTCGTCGACCGCCATTGCTTGCATTATTACAAAAATAAATTTAAAAAAAAAACAAAGATTTAAATAACCTTCATAATACATTTGTGTAACTAAACACTTTTTTTACTTTTATATGTAAAATGGTGTTTTTACAGTATACAAGAAAAACACAATCGGTAAACGACGAAACAATCGTAAAAAAACTCCTCTATTCGATCTTTAGTTATATAAAAATCTGATAATGTCTTACATCTATCTATCACAAATAGTATTTAATTTTGGTATGAGAAAATTAATTTTAACTGGAAATATTTCTAAACAAATCATGAATGTGACAGCAATCATTTTAGTAACTTTTCTACAAAATCTCAAAATGCTCTACGGGTAAAGTACTTTTTTACGAGAAAGGCAAAGAGGATCCTTTCTGATTTTTCACAAAAACCATCGAAATATAATTATAATTAAGAATGAAGGGTTTCAGCAAGCTTGGTTGAAGAATTTATCATGGATACTGCTAGTAAATGGAAATAATATGTACTGGAAGATTCAGAGAACAAAATGAGAATCAAAAGATTATAAACTTTAAGCGAGGGGGTGAATAGGGGAATAAGTATTATTATTATTATTTTATGAGCAGGCTGCATTCTGCTAATGCGCTCATATCTGATTTCGCAGTAAGTTTAGCAGTAATTTTAATTGTTTTAATTTAAAATAAGTCAATCCTTTCTTCTATCCAAATAAGAATCCAATCGAGCTTTAAATTGGTAGCGTCGATGACATGTTGTGGAAATTTGTTCCATGCATCCACTACTCTATTTGCATGGAAGTGTTTCATAGGATTGGATGACATGTTGTGGAAATTTGTTCCATGTATCCACTACTCTATTTGCATGGAAGTGTTTCATAGGATTGAATGACATGTTGTGGAAATTTGTTCCATGCATCCACTACTCTATTTGCATGGAAGTGTTTCATAGGATTGGATGACATGTTGTGGAAATTTGTTCCATGCATCCACTACTCTATTTGCATGGAAGTGTTTCATAGGATTGGATGACATGTTGTGGAAATTTGTTCCATGCATCCACTACTCTATTTGCATGGAAGTGTTTCATAGGATTGGATGACATGTTGTGGAAATTTGTTCCATGCATCCACTACTCTATTTGCATGGAAGTGTTTCATAGGATTGGATGACATGTTGTGGAAATTTGTTCCATGCATCCACTACTCTATTTGCATGGAAGTGTTTCATAGGATTGGATGACATGTTGTGGAAATTTGTTCCATGCATCCACTACTCTATTTGCATGGAAGTGTTTCATAGGATTGGATGACATGTTGTGGAAATTTGTTCCATGCATCCACTACTCTATTTGCATGGAAGTGTTTCATAGGATTGGATGACATGTTGTGAAAGTTTGTTCCATGCATCCACTACTTTATTTGCATGGAAGTGTTTCATATGATTGGATGACATGTTGTGGAAGTTTGTTCCATGCATCCACTACTCTATTTGCTAGGTAGTGTTTCCTATGATTGGATGACATGTTGTGGAAGTTTGTTCCATGCATCCACTACTCTATTTGCATGGAAGTGTTTCATAGGATTGGATGACATGTTGTGGAAATTTGTTCCATGCATCCACTACTCTATTTGCATGGAAGTGTTTCATAGGATTGGATGACATGCTGTGAAAGTTTGTTCCATGCATCCACTACTCTATTTGCATGGAAGTGTTTCATAGGATTGGATGACATGTTGTGGAAGTTTGTTCCATGCATCCACTACTCTATTTGCTAGGTAGTGTTTCCTAGGATTGGATGACATGTTGTGGAAGTTTGTTCCATACATCTACTACTCTATTTGCATGGAAGTGTTTCATAGGATTGGATGACATGTTGTGAAAGTTTGTTCCATGCATCCACTACTCTATTTGCATGGAAGTGTTTCATAGGATTGGATGACATGTTGTGGAAGTTTGTTCCATGCATCCACTACTCTATTTGCTAGGTAGTGTTTCCTAGGATTGGATGAAATGTTGTGGAAGTTTGTTCCATGCATCTACTACTCTATTTGCAAGGAAGTGTTTCCTAGGATTGGATGCAAAAGATGATGATAATTTTTTCTCGAGTTTCCACGGAGATTTATGTTTTTGTTAGTGGTTAAGATTTTTTTGATGCCATAGCAATTAAAAGTATATTGTCCAAATAAAATTTTGAAAGTCTCAATCAAGTCACTCCGTTCTTCTTTCTTTTAACTTTTGTAAGAACAACATTAGAAATGTTAAGAAAAAAATTAAGAAGGAAGAATATTGGTATGCAGAAAAATTTATTCATGTTTGGAGCTTAAAGATCAAAGAAAGATACAATTGAAGATGAAAGTTATACCGGAAAATTGAGTGCTTTTGAGAGCCAAAAGAAATCAGAAATAAAAAAGAAGAATAGAAATATTGAGAGATTGTGTCCCAAAAGTAATAATAAAAGATAAAAATTTAATATTGTAAAATATTGTACCAAATAAAAAAATAAAATAAAAAATCTGATCAATTTGAATACAATCAACAAACAAAACACAAAACCATCAATTTAATTTCTTTGTTCGTTACGTTTCCGGTTTCTAAAATCTCATACATCTACTTTATTATTCTAGCAAGCTTTACATTGACTAGATGGCTAACTTTGATTGAGCTTTTTTGACAAATTGTACTATTCCTTATTTTTTTTTTTAATGTCGCGTAAAATATAACACGGTTTATGACAGATAAGATATGATAAGTAGGTAAGTATTTGAGTACCTACTTATAAATCTCATGATTTCAGAGGAAATTTTAGTTTATATTTATTAAATAAGAGACAAATAAAAGCATTCTTTATGGGTGCTAGGTTTACTGTTCACAGATTTACTATGTAGCTACAATTTCTTACAATGCGTAACTGTCTAAACAAGTTTGGCATTGACTGAATAAATTTATAATCCGCTTAGTAATAATAACATGAAATACTGGTTAGTTTAGTAAGTTCACTGTTACAAGAATTATATAAATGTGGTCTGGTTTAATATGAGTCTCGTATCTAATTAAATATACGTGCTGAGACATAATGTAATCACAATCACGTTTAGAAAAATGAATGTTAAAACGTAACCGAGGCAATTTTCGTTCAAATTGGCTCGTGCGATAATGACGGCAAAGAAATTACGTATTTCGATGATTGGTGTGGTAACTCGAAGAAAATCGGTGGGTGTTATTTAATTTCAATGGCAACATTTTGAAAGTGTATAATTTCTCTTTTTATAAATGTTGAAATTTTGGTAGCATGACAACTCATTGACTGTTATAATTTGGTAGCATGAAAACTCATTGACTGTTATAATGGGGTAGCATGACAACTCATTGACTGTTATAATGTGGTAGCATGAAAACTCATTGACTGTTATAATGGGGTAGCATGACAACTCATTGACTGTTATAATGTGGTAGCATGACAACTCATTGACTGTTATAATGTGAAGCGTTGTTACATTTATTACTGTCATTGTACTTAAATAGATTTGATTTATTTACCAATTAAAAATTGATAAAATTATTTAATTTGTTTTAAATATTTGAAGTTTTCTACAGCAACAAAGCCAGGCGTGCAGCAATATATATATTTAATAGTGTTATTTAAATCCAAAATAATTTACATTTAAAGAAATTTTATTGTTGTAGCAAGCTGAAAGTAGTTGCCTCGGCCAAGAAATAACGGACAACAACAAAAAACTGTGCAAATTTCATTACGCCAGTGCTTATCGTTCCAGAGATTTTGTGCTTAACCAAACAGAGATTTTTAGTAAAAATTACGCTAGGAGACTGATGTTTTCATAAAAAGAGGCTGTGTGTGCAAAAATATCTCCGTAAATAAATAAACGAATATAAGGGAATGTGGGGGGTTCAAACAACCCATCCCCCTCCCTATATTATGCTGAAGCTACGCCCTTGAGCCCTACAAAGTATCTAAATATTATTATATAGCACGCTTTTAGAAATGGCACAAAAATAGGCGAAATGGAGAGTTCTGAAAGTGCAAGTATTAAACTGGAACAAATTATAAATAGACACCAACGCGCGATGTTTACTTTTCACGAAACCCGTTT
This sequence comes from Hesperophylax magnus, assembly GCA_026573805.1. Lineage (NCBI taxonomy): Eukaryota > Metazoa > Arthropoda > Insecta > Trichoptera > Limnephilidae > Hesperophylax > Hesperophylax magnus. The sequence continues at coordinate 24,419,994 of JAIUSX010000012.1, forward strand.
CAGCGCTTATTTGTGTTGTGACGAAGTGGCCGTGGGAGATCAAAATATCACCACTACTTCGTCATTAGGAAAGGAAAGTTGAGATGAAAGGAAATTAAAAGAGATTTCACTAAGCATTATGGTCCTGATAAATATTGGCGTGTAGATTATCTGCTAATTATCTGCTTTTGAGATGGAATTACCACTGAATTTATGGGTGTCTAGATTTTAAACGGGTTTATTTTAATATTTTTATTAAATACTCAAAATAATTTTTGATTTAGATTATTTTTGATCAGAATTACTGGTTTCAATCTGATATGGTGATCAGGATGGTGAATTTTAAAAACGCCTATCTATGCTAGGAAATTTATAAAAACTATCAATTCTGCCTTAGAAAATTGAGTATTGCTGATTTATTAAAAATTGCTTCAAATTATCTATAATCCAGTTAAAAACGGAACTTCAGGCCACTTTCTGATAAACTTTTTGTCAAATTCGTAATAATATGTTCACATGTTCATGCACCTGCGTTAGTCTTAATAATATGTTACGACGAAATGCGAAAATGTTGAAATTTACGAACACGTGTTCCTAGATCATGTTAATTGGAAAGACTGAAACAACATTTCATTTACATCTCTTTTTACACTATTGACTATACATATAACTGACATGCTATTATGATTAGGCACATTTTACACTATTGACTATTCATAAAACTGATATAAACTTTATATACTGCACTTAACAAAATAAGTATACCCACGAACTGGCGATGCCTATGTGGGATTTTTTTTTGGTATATATGCATACTATTCTATTAGATTTTTTTATTTAACTGTATCATTTTATTTTTCTTATCTTAAAGCTACCTTTTTTTATTTTTTATAGTACCTTCTATACCTGTGAATGAAATGCTTTTTGTAATACTATAATAATTTTAATATTATAATACTTGTTTTTGTAATACTTGATTTTTGTAATTATATTTTTATGCATGTAACAAAAGAAAATTATTAATAAATAAAAAAAAATTTTAAAAATATGCTATGAAGTTAAGGCACGTTTTAAATTATTGAATATTCATATAACTAATATGCTATTATGATTAGGCACGTTTTACACTGTTGACTATTCATATAACCGACAGGCTATTATGATAAGGCACGTTTTACATTATTGAATATTCATATAACTAATATGCTATTATGATTAGGCACGTTTTACACTGTTGACTATTCATATAACTGACAGGCTATTATGATAAGGCACGTTTTACATTATTGAATATTCATATAACTAATATGCTATTATGATTAGGCACGTTTTACACAGTTGACTATTAATATAACTGACAGGCTATTATGATAAGGCACGTTTTACATGATTGAATATTCATATAACTAATATGCTATTATGACTAGGCACGTTTTACACTGTTGACTATTCATATAACTGACAGGCTATTATGATAAGGCACGTTTTACATTATTGACTGTTCATATAACAAACATACTATTATGATAAGGCACGTTTTACACGATTCACTATTCATATAACTGACATGTTTTTATGATATGGCACAGAAAAGATTCTAATAATTCCTAAAATTGTAATCTGTGCAGATTTTTTAACAATATTAGTTCTGCGAAAAGAACGCAGCAAATTCGTACCATAAGAATTGGCTCTGGTCTGAACTATTCACCCTAAATCCTCATTTGGGCAGACATGATTTGTACCAGGCTCCAATTATATTTAATAGCCTTCCAGATCACATTTATTCGTCAAATTCCTAGTGGTAAATTTGAAAAGATTGTTTAATTATTTGTGCTATCCGAGGATTTCCAACATATTCTTTCATCTCTGTCCTTTTAAATTGTGGCATAATATTTTTTAATGTATATTTTTTCATCATTTTCCTTTTAAAATGGATTTTTTTCTTTTCTCTTTCTTTCTTCTCTCCTTTTTAAAATAATAGTTTATCATAATTTTTCTTGCAATTAAACATCGATGTACATCATGGTCACCCTACATGTTTACTATACTATACTGTAACGAATTGGCTGGAGTTAGATTAATAGGTACCATGTAGGTACTCAATTCATAGAAACATCAATGTAAGAATATGGTTCTCTTAATATATAATCTTTGTGTTATTTTTTATTTTATTTTTTAAATTATTAACCTCAACATAGGCTTGTCCTAGGGAAGTTAAAAATTCTAACGTAAAAACAGATACAATGCAAAGAAACGATAAATAAATCTATATCAATTTTGAGGCTGTTGTGAGGCTGAAGGTAGTGGGGAGGGGAAGGAGATGTGGGAGGGGAAGGCTGGAAAGTACCTGGCAGTATCTGATCACCAAACACGGTCAAACCCATTTCAAGCAACGTTTGAGTTTCTGAATGGTGGTCTTACACCAGAGCAATACTGAGAGTATCTTCGAGGAACTATATATTATTTGAAATAAGTAATGCGTGAAATAACACAAATTGATCAAATAAAATTTACTTGTGCACGCCGGGATTTGAACCCGCGATCTTCGGCTTGCTAGTCAAGAGCCTTACCCCTCGACCACTGAGGCCGTCAAATTTAATTGCTGGAAAAAAAAATCGGATATTTGAAAACTTTTAATCAATTCAGGAAAAGGAAAAGGCCCACAATACACTTCTACCTTTTTCAATTTTCAATTACAATTACTTCCCAAGAGGTTACAAGACCAATGAGTCTTTGTGTTGTATTATATGATTTAAGCAGTTTTAGAAAGAGGTAACTACACTCATTGTATTTGCATTTAAGGCGATGCCATACGAAGTAATGCAAAATCATGTGTTTTTGGTTTGAAAATTTGGTGGCCTAGAAATGTTTCAGAAGCTTTAAATAAATACTGCGAGTAGAATACATCTCGGCCTTTGAAATAATCGAATATTTTTTAGATAAATCTTTTTATAAGCCCAGAAACAAATAATGTATAGGCCTATGAAAACTGCTTTAAAGTTCAAAATCTCCTACTTACGAACCCATTTTCGGTTATGATTTTATTGTATAATGTGGCAAATTAATTTATTTATAAAATGATTGGAAAAAATTAAATATTTATGCCTGAACATCCACAAAATAAAATAAAAGGCGCTTTTTGGCCATGTTTTTTTCTTGCATAAATGAAAACAGGCGGATGGTGTTAAGCGGGAATTTAAACCTTATCGCCATCTACGTAAGGGTTGTTATTGACAGCGGCTCAATTTAAAATATTGCACGACGTAGTGCATCGCCTTAAAAAATACAATAGACACTTCCAAATAATTGTAATATTTTCTGTTGCAAGCGTGTTTGCGACAGATTTGTTAAAGAATGTGAATTTTTAATTGAAACGAAAAAAGACACTAACCTTTATAGTTCATTTATATTATTTAATACAGTGATATTTTGACACACAAAAAAAAATAATAGGGAAGCGATAAAACTGTAGTAAACAATACCCTTCTTTTAAATCAAAATTTTGTTATTTTTTTAATTGCACATGTCCGTTTGTAGGTAATATTAAAATCTGAAAAAGTTTTTCCTCTGCTTTCAAAACCACTATTTAATTTTGGGATACGTTTAAAATAGATAATCTATTTGAAATTTTGTGTTAACCGGGAATATTTCCAAATAAATAATAATTAAAATACTCATCGTTCAAAAATGATTAATTAATTTTCCTCAATATTAACAGAACTCCCACAGCGCACTTTAATGCTTTATGGACACATATATTTAACACCAATTCTCAATTCAGGTCACCAGGCATCAATACGAAATTTCAATTTTCTCCTTCAAAATTTGCATACATTAATTCATAAGCAGCTAAAACACGGACATAAAGCTGAAAAGGGAAATAGAATGAGGCGGGGGAGGGAGATAACAATGCAATTTGGAATCTGTTCCGCTCTGCGGGAATCTCCGTAAACTTATACTACTATGAATTAAATTTGAAAGCCCTATTAGTCATTGGAAAGCAGTAATGTCTCATAATGCAAAATCACTATGTCTGAAGGCTGCCTTCAATCTATTAAAAACTTTTATTTGATTTTGTATTAGTCGTAACTTATTGCGCGGCTTTATTGTTTTGCTAGAAAGAAATGTATTTATTTTATCAATTGTTGTTTTAATCGATATGCCGCCTTGAATCTTTCTATAAGGTATACATTTTTTAATATTCAAATGGCTGAATAAATTGTTAATAGGAATATCTTCAAAAGCCTCTGACGAAAGAAGACAATTTTTTTCTGTGTTACCAATAAAAGGTAATAAGCACTACTTCTTCCGATGTTTCGACAGATAATGCATTTTTTTATAAATGTTTTCTTAAACCAATAGTTTTGGTTTCGGTGTTAATTTTGAAATTTACACGCCCTGTCCAGATGTCTTGGTCCATGGCTAGCATGAATGCTTCATACAAGGGATCAACGCTAATATTATGCTGGTCATTTCATACAAAACAATGAGAGTACGTTTGAAAATGTACTGGTAATACTCGTTCATAGTTACTCTTCTGACCGCAGAACAAATGAGGGTTAGTATCAATGCCCTCGTTCATGAATATCAATTTGCATAAAATAATAGCACGCTTCAGAAATCTAGAATAGTTAAAAAAGAGTTTAGTAAATAAATCTCAGTTAATTATAATTGACACTTTGAGGCCGTTCGAAACGTTATTGGTTCAGGAGGGGGGAGAAAAAAACTTGGTTAATATATATTAATATATTTTTTTATATTAACTCCGTACAAGACGCTGAGAAAAATAATTTGCCTCATTTCAGCTTTGGGGAAATGATTTTTATTTTTAAGGAAAGGAAGGGGTGAAGTTTTGGGAAGGAAAAGATATGAGGGGTGGCGATGATCAGGGGTTCTGTGTCCAGGAAAGACGGAAGTAAGAATCCACCATAAAAGACCTGGACAAACCTCACCTTATGAATCCGTAAGCCCTTGCACAGTCGAACCACTTGGGATGACCTATGGCAGAGCTGTTGGTTATTCAATGAATAATTCCCATGGGGGTGGTACCCACGCCTGCCTCCCAAATTGTCGGTTTAATATCCTGACCATCGTCTCTTACTGGTGAATTCCATGGGAACGGAGCAGTGCATACCACTTGGTACAAGCGTGCTGGCATTAGGTTATTGACAGTGACGACATGTGTCAAAATTCCATCCTCATTAATCGCTGATTATAGTCTGTTAGGTACGTCTCGATTAATTCTGTATAGTCCGTTTATAAATTCGTATGGCATTGTTGTCCAATTAGTTGTGTTACCTACAATAAAGAAGATAATCCACATTACAACGATGGTCTTAATTGGTCCAGTGTTCAACGAGCATATCATGTTATTTGGCTTAGACTAGTTCTGTACACTTTTAAGTGTTATTTTAAGTGCGAATAGATTTAGGCCGTTGTCCCACGGGTCGGTAAAGAATCGACATAGGCCGAATGCTGTAAGGATGCATGGTCTCTGCACACGGTAAATATCAAGTAATAATTTTATAGCTTGAAACCCAGTAAACTGACGGTATTGCAGATTTCTGTTTTCGTATTTACCGTCTTTACGATGAATGTCATTATCTTATCATCGTCAAATTGACTCACGGCTACTATTATAGGGGTACTATTGTCAGATTGTTTTGTGATATTATTAATGTGCTAAATAATAAATTCTTAAGAGTATATAAAAATCATTTTTAACTAAAATAAATGATATTGGTAAAAATTATAATTAGAAGTTCATTATGTAATATTGGCGGTGACGTGATAAATATCAAGCGTCCCTCGCACCGCTAACTTAATGTCTGTGACAGACCACGCTATACTATCGTGGTTTAGCCTATTTTTAATGCCAAGGACAGCTCTGATTGTTAATGCCAAGTTGCGATGCCTACTCAGCTATTCCAAGTACAATTAACTTTGTGGGTAACAATAAACTCACTACTGACTATTATCATAGACACCTCATACTTCGACTTATGACAGTTACTATACAAACCTAGTATGAATTAGTTCAACTATTGTTACACTGGTATATATTTCTTTTGAATTATGCATTATCTTACTGCACTTATATTAATAACTGCATCACTTGCAATAGTGTTTTTGTGTACACATTAATTGTTCTTTAATTTATTGCTATTATTATCCTGTTTACCACTGTATGCTTGTAACCCGATTACCGCAGTATTTTAAAAGCCATTTTATGGCGTTTGAATAAATAAATATTTAATCGTATCACTTGTCATACATTCTCATTTGTAGTGTTTGACGAGCGATATTCTGAAATAGGCCAAGCCATGATGCGTAATTTTTCGCCTACCTTATACAAAAAGTGCATCGCATCGCTTCCGATCGCCTCTTGACCCGTTTGCACTGTTTGCAGGCCTCAATACAAATATATTAATTGGTGGGCTCTCAGTATACCGCACTTGGTTTTTTGTCGATTCTTTAACGACCCTTGGGACGACTGCCTTAGTCTGAGGAATTGGACTTATTGCTTTCCGTGTATGTGTTTTCGTAACTCACGAGTCTCTAACTTTAATTGATTTGTTCAAGGAACAGGAAGTCAATCTTCATAACATGGCAGTAGGTACTGTGAATTTATTTATTTCTAATTTCACGCCCGGCTGGGCTTTTACATTTTTTTTGTTTATTACAAAGAATATCTAAGTAAGCACAACAAAATCAGCAAGATTAAAAAAAGCAAAATCTAAAATAAAATAAAAAACATACTCTAAAACAAAAACAAAGTCAAAAAAGAAATAAAATCGAAACTAGATACTCCACCATGCAAGATGGAAAAATATAACACTAGGAAAATTACAATACATTGGTAAGATAAACAGAGCTAAGTAGTTATATTAAATTTGATGTTCTTCTTTCTGAAATAAATTGGGTAATGACTTGTTTATATTTAGTGAATGATGTGTTGAATTTATCAACAACATCATTATAGTCATTACCCAAATTTTGTATACGGCGAACGGGGGTATAGAATTGTGATTCTGTGTTGGAGTTATCACAATAGAACGGTAGATAATGCTTCGATGTTGGTTTGCGAGGTAAATGTAAAGAAATCAAGTATAATACTTCAGGGCTGTAAATTATTGAATTTATGAATTTACATAAACATATTAGGTCATTAACTATTCTACGTTCAGATAATTTTAATAAATTGAGTTGACATAGTAGATAATCATAGTTGACACATTCCCTTGTAATACCCATTCTGAAATTAATAAATCTTAAGAATTTATTTTGAATTCTTTCTATCGTGAGTGAATGACTAGCGTAACCACGAGTATGTTCCCACACTGTCCAGTTCTCAATTTGACTCCTAACAAATGACATATACAAATTTTTATACGTTTGAATATTTTTAAATTGGTTGCAAATTCTTATAACAAAACATTTTCAAAGCTTTATTTTATGTAATTTCAATATGGTTTATAAAATTCAGTTTTTGATCAAAGTTTACACCTAATCATATATCATTTAACATGTTATAAAATTTGGTATTAAAGACAAATGGTCTTTGGAAGTGCTTATGTATTTTTTAATAGGAAGCAAAAATTACACAATTAGACGATTGAATATTATCTATTAATTATTTCAATTATACAGTAGGGTAGATTTAAATGATGTTTTGAAGTAGTAATAATTATTTTTATAACTTCGCATTTCAAAATAATGTGGAAAACTAGAAGTCGGCATTTATTTCAGTGTAGAAATTCTGAGACTAACTACCACATGCATTCTTCATTGCCTAGAATACTTATGGAGGGAAATAATTATACCTATTTATCACTATACAAATAAAAAGGTTGGTTAGTTATTTATAATAAATGCTTTATAGTTTTAACTATTCGTATGTGAAATTGCCTAAAAAGGGCATTCATAAATAAATAAGAATTAAGGTAGCACTGGATGCATTCGATTTTTTCTGAGAAATTTAAAAAAAAAGGTGGCAAAGGCATCAATGAACAATGACGCTTCTACTTTTTCAGATCACCCTCCATCGAAAGACCGGTAGAACAAACATTCTCACCTGACATCTACGTACTACTAAAATGATAAACTACTGTCAATATTAGAGAAATTTACGACGTGTGTCATGCAGATTTCCCTTTACCATAAAGCCTTAATTTTGGAAACCTCTCCCGATTCTATTTACGGTTACACCCAACCTTGTCACTTTCTTAATATTTGAATATTTGCCTTAGATATATCACCATATAGTATTGAAGCTGTTCCAATTATCCAACTTTCATCTCTACTCTGGTTGAGAAACGCCATTTCAGAACAAACAGCCATCACTCAGTCTTTCAGCATTATTTTTCCATATTTGCAAATATGAATCCCACGCCAAGATATTAAGGCCGGGTATGGTCCGTATCCTCGCTATGTATTATTAAGCGGGCTAAATCTGCCGCTTGAAAAGCAGCAGAATAGTTCGTTTTCTAGACGCCGAGGCGCTAGCAGTAACACGTGTGAAATCTGACATTTGGCTTCCACCGAAATCATTATATTGATTTTATTTTTAATACCTTGAACTAGGCAAATGCCGTATCATGGTGGTAACATAATACAAATAATAATATATAATGTACAATAATACAATGATGTACATACATGAAGTAAATTGCCTAATTTTAACAGTGTGAACTATTATATTCATTGGGGGAATGTTGACGGTATAAATTAAAGATCCATGTAAAATATTCTGCGAAGGTATTATAATAATGATTTTAAAAGTTTTAAATTCAGTTTGTTTTCAGCGGTTTGTTTGTTTTCAGCGGTTAGTCCGTCATAATTTCGTGAAGAGTGGCCTTTTGAAAACTCGCGATCTTGCGATGACATTAAGGAACATAGATATACTACTCACGTAGACAGTGGTTTGGTTTAGCAAAGAAAATGAAACACATACCTCGGTTAAAATCATAGATAATACGTATAATATTGCTGACGACATATATACGAATTATGCTCCAAGCCGTGCCAAACTCGACTTTCCAACCAAGCCGAGCTTAAAATCAACTGATATACCGGGCCTTAATATCACAAGGTTGATGTGATTTTGTCAGACAGCTTCGATGCTACGGTTTCACCTCAAAACTTTATAGCGGTTCCGGTCTCACACTTAAGAATTTGGTATTCATTCGTGTTAATGCATGGGTCAATAGGTCATGACGACTTATGAAACTTAAAATATACATGTTAATGTGTAATGACTACTTGGCTAAGCCTGATTAGAACAATAATAATAAAAGAGACAGATTTTCGACTTTTTCGTTCGTGTCAAAAAAATCAGACAGAGGTTTAAAAAAGGTATCATTAAATATTATTACGATTGTTCCATCGTAATGCTGTGTATATACTTGCTAGCCGAACCACGAATCATGGGAAAGGAATGAACCAGCCGCGGTTGGTTCGTTCCTCCCCCGTGATTCGGCTCGCAAGTGTACTCGCACATAAAAAGTAAGGCTTCGCATTGAGATGACCAGGCTCATTAATATATCGATAAATTTAATGTTTTATCGGTAATTTCTCAGAGCAGATTAACGACAGATTGTTCATGTCAACCAAATTATACATTTTTATTATATAAAAATATAAAAAAAGACATGGTTTTCATTACTCAAGAACGCTTAAATTTTGAATTTTTTTGTGAATAAGAGGGTATGATTTGAGATTTTCATGACCAAAAGTATTAAAGTGATTTGTTTTAGGAGTATTATGCCGTATTGCGCTATCTCCTTCTTTAATAGAGACGATAGAGCTAAGCTTAGTAGTTCTTGGTATACAGTAATTGACGGTTACACCATAAATAAACACAGAAAACCACTTTAAATTATACGTTAATGTCTGCTCTTAGAGGGTTGGAGCTGGCAACACGGTATCGCATCTTCATACATAAACACACACACTACAACCATAGATTTCTAAAACCCTACCGATGGAATTCCCGGAGGGAGCTACCGGGTACAGGATAAATATACTGACGAACAGGCCAGAATTTACATTTGCAACGTCGAGGGCCACTAGCGCTGGATCACGTTCACCGTCGAGGCCCGGCACCAGCGACGCCTCAAGATCACCGTCGAGGCCCGGCACCAGCGCCGGATCTCAAGCGTCAAGACCAACGTCACCAATGGAGGTACAATGGACCAGGGCTACGGCCTCCAAGCGCCCTCATTCCCCTCCAAAGCCCGTATTTCGGCTGGTGCACCAAAATAAATACGAAACGCTACACGAGGTAAGCGAGCCGTGCCATGAGACAGCGACGCCAGCCCAAAAGAGACGCCCGACGCCACCAGGACCAGTGGCGTCCACCAGTTTTGAACAAACGACAACGAGCACACTCAGAAAGAGTGCCTCCAATCATAATGACAATTGGATCCATGACACATGGACAAATTACTAACGAAGTACAGAAGCATATAGGAAATGCCAACTTCAACTTCCGCTACAACAAAGGTGGCAAAATTAGCGTTGTGGTGAGCTCCGTAGAAGCCCACAAACAGCTGTCAACAGCTCTACGAGGCGAGGAAAGGCCTTTCCACACCTTTACCACCGAAGCTGACAAAGTCAAGAAGACCGTCATCAGGGGACTTCCGGATATGACTTCAGATGAAATTATGGAAGACCTGGAGGCCCAAGGCTTCCCTGCAAGGACAGTCGTCAGGATGACCACCCCGGGATTGGAATACCCGCTATACCTGGCCCACTTTGGCCAGGAAACAAATATGGGCCACCTGAGAGCCGCAGTGGTCTACCTGTGCCATTGCACGATCTCAATGCGCAAATACCGGAGCAACCACCTCCAATATGGCACACAGTGCCACAGGTGCCAAAATTTCGGACATGGGTCCAGAAATTGCGCCCACGTAGCCCGCTGCGTAAAATGTGAAGGAGCTCACGCCACACCGGAGTGCCCCAAAACGAACAGAGAAGAGCCGGCCGTCTGCTGCAATTGCGGTGGAGTACACCCCGCTAACTACAGTGAATGCCCCAACAGGGTGGCACATGTAGCTGCTCTCCAACGCAGACAGGAGTACACCAACGCCCAGAGGCGCAAAGAGGCAGAGCCTCGTGTACAGATACCCGCGGCCCGAGTAGACGGCCGGTCCTGGGCCGACGTAGCGGGCCGAAACAACCACCAGCAACAGGCTCCTGAACCTCAGGAACCACGAAGAGCCCCACCGCCCACACCGGAATATCGCCAAGCGCCAAACACTCAACGCCAAGCGCCAAACAACGGAAACTCCTCTGATGACGAGGACATAATGACATTGCTCCGCAACCTCGTCAGAGTACGCGGAAGACTGGCCTCATGCGCCTCCAAAGAAGAGAAGCTGATCATTCTCATGGAACTTCTCACCGACACCATCAATGGATAAAGAGGGCCCAGTGGTAAAAATCCTAATGTGGAATGCTTGGAGCATCCGAGCCAAGATAGAGGAATTAACTGAGCTCACAAGCAGCTTACAGACTGACATTGTTCTACTCTGCGAAACGTACCTCAAAGAAGATGACCGACTCAGAGTCTCAGGATTCGACGTACACAGAAATGACAGATCCTCTACAACATCGACTCATAGAGGAGGCAGAACTGCTATACTCACTCGCCAGGGTCTCCGGACAACGAGGATACCCACGCCAGTACTAGAGAATATGGAAGCCACCGTAATCAGGATGGAGATAAATAACCAGATGCACACTATTGTCTCGGCGTACTGCCCTTCAAACAAAAAAAACATCACGAGAGGCGATCTTAACAAACTACTGGCACTAGGTACGAGAGTACTCATAGCAGGTGATCTAAACTCCAAACATAGGTACTGGAATAATTTCAGAGCCAATAAGAACGGCAATATCCTATATAATGCGAACATGCTCAATAATAATGACTCTAGTATTCCGTCAAACATGTATTTAGATAATAAAATGGCCGATACCCCCCAAGAAGTCGTCAATCTGTTTGCTGAATTTTTCAGCAAAGTCTATGATACTGCAAACAACTCTCCATTATTCGATACAACTACAGCTAACAATGACAACAAGATCGATTTTAGCCAATGTATATTCAAAGAAAGCGATATTAGAACTAAATTAAAATCCCTTGATATTAATAAATCGGCTGGTCCCGATAACATTCCTCCAATTTTCTTATCAAAATGCTTATCAGTTTTAACATTACCTCTAACTAAACTTTTTAACTTGTCTCTAAAAATTGGTACCTTTCCACAAAAATGGAAAACCAGTTTTCTATTTCCAATCTTTAAGAAAGGAAATAGATCAGATATCTCTAACTATAGACCTATATGTATCCAATCGTCAATCCCTAAACTATTTGAATCTGCTCTGCTTTCTAAACTCTCGCCTGAGATTAACAAAGTTATTTCACATCGTCAACATGGTTTCATGGCAAAAAGATCTACTTTTACAAACTTGATGATCTATCAGGAATACCTATTTAATACAATGCAAAAGCGTCTTCAAACAGACGTAGTGTATACTGACTTTAGTAAGGCATTCGACAAAGTCTCACATAAAATTCTCATACATAAACTTAGTGCCCTTGGAATAACAGGGAATATTTTGAGATGGTTTGAGAGTTATCTGCATAAAACAAAAATATGTGTTAAACTCAACTCACACTATTCACACCAGTTCGAAGTCTTTACCGGCGTCCCACAGGGGTCTCATTTAGGACCAGTACTATTTTTATTGTTTATCAATGATATAACTACGGTTTTTGATGGAGTCATGATTCTCTTATTTGCAGATGATCTCAAAATTTATAAAACCATTACAAATATTCATGACTGTTACGTACTACAATTTAATCTTGTGAGGCTACAAGAGTGGTGCACCCACAATGAACTATTTCTCAATATTGATAAATGTCAAACGATAACTTTTGCCCGAATCAAAAATCCCATTACGCATCAATATAGCATCAACAACATTTTCCTAAAAAGAGTTGAGAATATTAAGGATCTTGGTATTATTTTTGACAGGCAACTAACATTTGTTCCTCATATAAACGAAATAACCAACAAGGCCATGAAATGTTTGGGTTTTATATTAAGGACAGCGAAAGATTTTAAATTAATAAATTCCTTCAAACTGCTATTCACTGGTTTAGTTAGAAGTAATCTAGAGTATAACTCAACAATCTGGTCTCCATTTTATAAGATTCACCAATTAAAAATTGAAAGAGTGCAACATAAATTTCTGCGATTTATTAATTATAAATTAGGAATTCCAAACGAATATCTTAATTACACTTTCCTCATGAACTTACTAAATTTAACCGATTTATCATTGAGACGCACAGTGTGCGACTTAGTATCTCTTTTCAAAATTTCGAATGGCAGACTGGACGCCATTGATTTGACGAGTCTTATATCGCTCCGTGTACCTACGCGCGACACTCGACAGACCGCTCTATATAATGTTCCCATATCTGCTAACAATTATTTTCAAAACTCACCTATTCAAAGACTTCACATACTCGGTAATAAGTATAGCTCAATTGATGTTTATCATCACCAATCAGTATACAAACTAAAATACAGTATACTAGAATGTTTGTAACAGATTCATATTTTTTTTTTCAAACGCATATTTTATTGTTTCATTAACTAAGCTTTGTTTTGTAAAATTCCCAATCGGGCAAAATAAAGATTGATGATTACAAAGATGGTTTACAACAAACTGTAGTGTTTATCTTTGTAATAATAATAACAAACTTACTTGTCTTGTGTGTATTACCTACTTACATTATTGTACTCTTGTAACTACACTATATTTATATAAACTTATCGAACTCATTGTCCAAATTCCAATAACACCGTAACTATATACTTGAATTATATCTACTTAACTACCTACCTATATCTGTTATATTTTTCTCAAGTTTATGTATTAGTTTAACCTATGTTCTGTAAAATATTCAACCGACGTACTTTGTACAATAAACTTTGCTTGCTTATGTTTATAAAATAATAACACCATAACAATAACCCTACACACTGTTATGTAAGTTCATACTCAATTTATTATGCTATGTAATTAAAATATTTTATAATGCTACTGAACAACAAAACCCATAACATGTATATGTAAAAGCCTTCTAGGCGTTAATAAAATGAAATAAATAAATAAATAAATAATCACATGGAAAATCACAAATATAGATTACTCGCACCGGACAGGCCGACACGTTACGATAAAAGAAGCAAATATCCTGCAACTCTCGACATTGCACTGGCAAAAAATATTACAAATATTTCTCCCCTGATTACACAGGATAAACTAACTTCCGACCACCTACCTGTGAGCTTCTCGATAGGCGGAAGTCACGTGAGAATAACAAGGACTCAACTCGATTACAAAAACGCCGATTGGAATGGGTTCAAGAAATTTATTAATGAAAAAATTTATCTAACATCCGAGACACTATCAACTACGGAGGGCATAGAAAAAGCCGTATCAATCCTCACAAAATGTATTCAAGAAGCTCGAGATAAATTCATCAAGAATAAGAAAATTAAACCCTTCCAAGTAGAACTCACACCTCACATAAAATTCTTGATCACAGAAAAAAATAGACTACGCAGGATTTACCACAGTACCCGAGAGGCATGCTTCAAAGTAGCAGTGAATTCTCTCGGAAGGGAAATAAAGGAAGAAATTGCAACGTTGAAAAATACTCTGTGGTCAAAGAAAGTCGAATCTCTCAGTACTCAGGACCACTCAATATGGCGAATGTCCAAGGCCCTGCGACATCAAGATAACAGCATACCGCCCCTGAAGTGGCCAAACTCTCCGGTCCTGGCACTCTCAAATGAGGAAAAAGCAAATCTATTGGCAGACGGATTCGAAAAAACATTTTCGACAACAGACGGGATGGAAGACCCGGAAACAAACATCTTGGTGGCAGAAACGGTGGAAGAACTGAACCAAAAAACGCAGACCGATACGGAGGATATAAAACTTTGCACCCCGAGAGAAGTGGCCCTTATCATAAAGTGCCTCAAACCAAATAAGGCCCCAGGCGAAGATCAAATAAATAATATCCTGCTAAAACACCTACCGCAGAGAGCAATAATTTATATTGTAAAAATATTCAACGCCTGCCTTCTACTCGGCCACTTCCCGACATTATGGAAAAATGCGTCAGTCCTACCGTTTCACAAGCCAAACAAAGATCGATCGTATCAGCTTATTACCAACACTGAGCAAAGTCCTTGAGCAAATCATCCTAAACAGGTACCTACCTCACCACGAGCAAAATAAGACCCTTCCTGACGAACAATTCGGTTTTCGAAAAAAGCATTCTACGACCCACCAACTTACGCGAGTCGCAGAACAAATTATTAAAGGATTTAATAATAAACGCTTCACCGTAATGGCGCTATTGGACCTCGAAAAAGCCTTTAACACGGTGTGGATAGAAGGCCTCATATACAAAACGTACATTACCAACACGCCAACCTACATCATAAAAATTGCGCAATCGTACTTAGAAAACCGAACCTTCACGGTCAAAGTGGGCGATGCTACATCAACAAGACGAAAAATACCTAAAGGAGTCCCGCAGGGAAGTTTACTCGGACCGCACTTTTTCAATCTGTATACCTACGATATACCTCCGCTAAATGAGAAATGCAACAAGGCAATTTATGCGGACGATGTGGCAGTCTACGCTACCTCAAGAAAGTCTGAAATGGCAGTGAAATACGTACAGCGAGGCCTCGACACGCTCACCGAATACTACAAAAAATGGCGGCTGAAACTAAACGAGACTAAAACTGAAGCGATAACATTCACGCGAAAATGCAATAATAACATCCCGCAAGCCAAAATTCTCATGGGCGAAAAGCAACTAGATTGGAAATCCGAAGTCAAGTACCTGGGACTCACAATGGACTCAAAACTAAATTGGAAAACTCACATCGCCATAGCGACGGCGAAAACTCAGAAAGCAATAGGTTCGATAAGCCCAATATTCAACAGAAAGAGCTCGCTAGCTAAGAGGAAGAAAATTCACCTGTACCTCAGCCTAATACGCCCTGCGCTAACATACGCCTTACCGGTTTGGAGTAACATTGCGTACTCTACTTTCAACAAACTTCAAGTTACTCAAAACAAATGCATAAAAATAGCCTACAACACACCACGATACACAAACCTCAAAAGAATACACGAACGAGAAGATATACCTACATTACAGGAGCACGCATACCAACTCACATCACGATTCTACAACACTCTGAACCCGGATAATCCGTTAATTAAAGCGCTGGGTAATTATAACTCGCCAGCGGATCTCGCATTCAACTACAAACATAGGATGCCCAAACACCTAATCATGAAGTTCCATGAGAATGACGACAGCGCCAGTGAAGAATTAGAAGAAGAAGACGATAGTTATTAGCGCAAAGTATCCTTTTTAATATAACAAAATGTTTTTATTCCACACGTTTCTTCCCCCAAATGCTTTTTCTCACCGCAGGTAGATGTACAGACCACCGAAGTGAAAAGGACGCAGCCAAATTATGAAAAAATGAAATATTTACATTCAGTAATTCACAAAGGTAAAACAGCGTAAAAAGTTCAGATCTTATTGTTTTTCTTTTTCTTGTCACTTGTATGAGGTTTTTTATCCAGTTAAGAATTTTTCCTCATAAAACTCATTAATGTAATATAAAATCAGTCAAGTAAATACAACCATCAGATGGTAATAGTAATAAGGCCAAATGAGCCGCAGTACTAGTCAGCTAGAAACATGAAGGGTATTGTTATAAGCCCTAGCTAGTTAGAGGATTACGAAAGAATCCATAAAATCAAAATCAAAAAAAAAAACATAGATTTCACATCTACCCTAACTGATTACACATCTGCTCTGCACATGGACACTGCAATTGCTGTCCGAAACGTTGGCTAAAGAAGAATATAGCGCAACACGGCATAATACCCCAAAAACAAATTACTATAACAGCACAAGAGTCCCAACTGCTCCCAACCGTCTAGAGCTAGTGGAAATAGAAGGGGAAGTACCTGACTGTTCAGATCTGGTACTAAAATTCATTTCACTAAACCATTTCATAGAACATTTACATTCTAAATTATTGTCTTCCATCAGGGCGATACTTTTTTTAGTATCTTCCACTCTGGAACGTGCCGTTAAAATTATTCTTACATAATTAATTAATTGTGAAATAAAGCAAATTAATATAATAAAATTTATTTGTGCACGCCGGGATTTGAATATGCGACCTCTAGAATCGCAGACGACGATCTTAATCACTCGACCACGGATCGAGATAATATATCATCTAATGTTAACACAACATATCAATATTGTGCAATGTTACATTCTGAAATTTTCCTCATTTAATTACATCAACATCCGTTGAACATAAAAGATAAATCAAAGAAATAAACTTCAAGAAGAATATGATTATTTTCATCTACGTAAATCCTACTTTAGATCATAAATTTAGGTTTAATTTTTAGATTTATTGCTATCTTGAAACCTTGTCAAAGTCAATGATTTGAACGTCTCGAGTGAGAAATTAAACATTAATTTTATTTAATAACCTTGTCAAACGACCTTCATTTCGAAAACGAAAATTAACTCATTACAATAAAGATTAAAATTTAACAAACTGGAAGCAAGCGAAATTTAATGTTTAGCTTCTGAAATATTAAACTTATGATTTATAGCAAATAAACTTTCAAATTATTTACGTACGATACTGAGAGTACGGATTTGAATTAAATTTCTTTGTTTTAATTTTCCTCGCTTTTGATAAAATGCTTTATGCATCACTACGCGTTAATTTTTCTGTTTCCGTGTTTATTGGCCAGATCCGAAAAGCTACATCCTAACATTATTTTATGTATGTATTTTCCCTTACTATGTACTTCGTATATCTTCATAACATATTCCGATCGGAGATGCCATAGTTCCACTGAATGCGGGCAGAAGAGTCTAGTGCATTATTTACAAAAAAAAAATAATAATTGAACCTTAAGATTTCAATAATTTATAAGAGAAACCTGGGGAGATTTGCCATGAAAGCGTGCTAACCACTTGGGTTTGCAATTCCGCATACTGCAATCCCGTGGGATGTGAGTATTTTACTGCTTTTGCGGGATTGAAAATAAAACCTGAATTAACACAAAAACACTCTGTTTTGATTTGCACACGCTTTATATTAACAATATTAGCATGGTCAATATTTGGCAATGAAAGAGGAACTCATCTTGATGCCAAGAAGAGAGCAAGAGCTCATTCTCGGAAACTTAAGACCTAGAATTTGCTTTGAAGAAAGAGATGTCTTTTTTTGAGAACGGAGGTATCAGGGGGAGATAACTAACAGCTTCTTGATGACAGTTATCGTTCTACGCAGCTGGGTTAGATTGTCCACAAATTTAAATGTCGTTTTAGGTATGGGTGACAGGACTCTATGGTTTTGATTGACACCAAATAATAAACGAAAAATTTACAAAACAATATATTTATAGCCATGGACAGAGGTTATAGATATAAATCAAATCATAATAGAGATATAAACATTATTCACAAACTATCAAAGAAATATTCTTTTATGGACCTCTTGTATTTGGTAAGTACGCAACTGAAAATATCAACCTTAGATAATTTATGTTGGGCAGCGGGGTATCTATTCATTCGACTGTCAACCATACACTGTAAAGATCGAACCATCGAACTTACTCGAACTACAATTCGTAAAAGCATAACGAAACAGTATTTTACATCGCTCACTTTCATTTTCCATCTGTCAGTTATACATAACATCTCAAATAATAAGCCATGCTTATTGGCCGTGTCCAATTGTGTACTGGGTTGAATGACCGGATCCGAATACAACTGGAAAATGACATGTCCAAGAAATAAATATCATCTATTGATACCTTTCATTTTTTGCGCAGCTGATTTTGTATAGAATTTTTTTTTAGATAGATAAACTGGATATTGCACTGCATATAATAAAATATCGTTGAAGAATGTCGATTGACGATTGACTTTCACGATGTTTTGATTGTGAGATTTTTTTCGTGATAATAATAATAATACATTATTATACTGATAACCAGCACAGACCCGTGAAAAATCAGGAGAAAAAAAAATTAGATTTAATGTTTTATTTATTTTTTCACTGCCACCGCCGAGAATCAAACCCCGATCAACTGATTAGAATGCAATTATACAGACTATTACACCACTAATTTTTGTTATTTATTTGACTACAACAGAAGAATTTCATCTAGGTACTTCCATCTGTCCGGAGCTAGTGAGACTATGTTATCCCTATGGGTCGGTGGTTTGGAGCCCGCATCAGGTGAAGTATTCCCTCATGTTGGAGAGAGTGAAGAAGAAATTTCTGAGATTCCTCTACCTGAGGGAGTATGGCTACTACCCGTGGCTCTATCCTACTGACTTTCTCTTGAGCATGTTAGGTATGAACCATCTACGGGTCAGAAGAGATGTGCATTTTGTATCACACTTCTTCAAACTGATTCGTGGATGGTTTGAAAATCCGACTATCATGGAGAGTATTAGTCTCTATGTTCCTGATGGTTATCTCCGTCACCGACAGCATAGACTGTTTTATCTCCCGGTCTGCAGGACTGACTTTTGCCAATGGTCATGCCGGTGGGGAGAGCAGTCTTGCTGTTGAACAGAATCAATTCGGATATCGACATATTTAGCATCGGTGAAGCTCCCTTTAAAAGGCAAGCTCTATTGATGCTGGTATAGTTGATACACCGCTTACTTATTATGTAATTAAAATGTAATTTTGTAATGTTTTTAAAGGAATAAACTAATTGAATTGAATCCCCAATTGGTGGTAAGTTGTGGGGCTGAAGGTAGTGAGGAGGTGAAGGAGACAGGGAAGAGGAACAGTATAAAATACCTGGCTATTTAGGTCTTGTCATCAAACACGACACAATATTTCTTTCACCATGGCGTTACTGAGTACATGTTTATAGTAATGTCTCTGGTCCTAACAAAACTACCTTGTGATCTAAGGGGTTTTGTTCCTAATCGATAAAGCTACAACTACTGTGCACGCCCTTAACCGAGTTGCATACACATGTGTCTTTAGAATTTCTCAAAGAATAATCAATATGCTTCTGTTTAGTACATATTCATTTTGTACACAGTGAATTTTTCACACGATCACCTTTGAGAATAATGAGTATAAATACATACGTGTTGAGGAATTGAACCCAAAGTGCTGGAATACTAGAAGTCGAGATTTATTTCAGTTAGTCTAGTACCATATGTAAATCCCAGTAGTCTAACTACCATGTGTATTTCTCATTTGGCATCTTCAATTTATCACTAAACAAAAACAAAAGATTGTCACTGATGCAGTTCAGTTATGTATAATCCTAACTAATATTATAAATTCGAAACTGTGTTCGTTTGTTTGTTTTTTTCCTTCTTTCACGGCGCAAAGGAGTGACCGATCGACATGATTTTTTTTGCATAGTTGGAGGAATAGGAAGTGACAAGAATTACATCCCGGAAAAACATTTCATTCCCGGGGAAAAATTCTTGTACAGTAATTTCTCACTTATACTGTAAAAGGTAGTACTGTATATTTTTTTAATTATTCCCATGAAAAAGGGCGTTAATAAATAACCAACAAAAGGAAGCCCTGAAAGATGGTAAACGATGTAAGTAACAATGGTTGTGGAATCACAATAATTATCCCTAAATAGTATAAAATAAATTTGTCATCCGCGTCTGTCTGTTTGTGCGCTTAGTTCTTCTAAACTACGCGACGGAATTTGATAAGGTTTTGACTATCATTTAGAACATTTCTTCCAGGAGGTTTTTTTTATATAACACATGTATATTATATTTAAAGAAAGTAGAGAAAAGTCGATCAAGTCATAAAAAAATATTTTCGGGCGCTTACATTGCTAACGCTGGCTAAACATTATGAGATAATAAAAATAATTTGATACGGAATTGTATACGTCTTAAAAAGGCCTACAGAAAAGTAAACAATAGTATATGTCTACCTCCTAAGGATGACCCCCAGCAACAGCGAGTACACGCCAGCTAGTAGCAACATATAATACAATGTTTTCCAATAAGAGGTGTTATTTTGATATTCAATCGTAAAAGATCAATGGTTTCGTTGCTTGTGTGGCACGTAGCGCCGTCTTGTTGAAAGTAAACGTTGTCTAGATCAACACCATCCAATTTCGGCCATGAAAAATCATTAATCATCTCTCGATAGCGCAATCCATTCACCGTAACTGTTGCTCCAGCCTCATTTTCGAAAAAGTTAAGTCCAATGACTCCGTTGGACTATAAACCGCACCAAACAGTCACACGTTATGAGGATAGAGAGACTTTTCAACAATAACTCTTGGGTCTTCCGAGCCCCAGATGCGACGATTTTGCTTGTTGACGAAGCCATTTGCTTGGTGGAAATGGGCCTCATCACTCAAGATGATTTGCATTTGATTCACTCAAGTGAATTTTAATAATTTCAATGCGTTGTTGAAGCGTGTATCGTTCCATTTTTATTAATGGCGTAGTTTCTACTTGTCCAATGGCAAAAAATTACAGCTTCAAAAGTAACATCTACCGAAATAGCGGGCTATTCAAAATAACACCTCTTATTGGAAAACCCTGTATAATAGAACTAGCTGACATGTACCCGGCGTTGCTCGACTTTTATCTACTTTCAGTAAATATAATATGCATTTATTATATATATAAATCTTCCGGAAGAAATTTTCTAAATGCTAGTGAAAACCCTATCAAAACCCGTTGCACAGTTTAGAAGAACTAAGCGCACAAACAGAGAGACGCGGATAGCGACTTTGTTTTATACTATTTAGATCAAAGAAAGACGATTTTTATTTGCACCAACTAAATTTTTTTTTTAATTATGTGAGTAGGTACAAGAGTCCCAACTGCTCCCGACCGTCTGGAGCCAGTGAGACTATGGCATCCCAAGCTAAAGGTAGTAGAAGGGGAAGAACATAGGAAAGATGGAGGTAGGGAATTACCTACCTGGCTATTCAGATCTGGTCACCAAATACGGTTAAAGCCATTTCAATGTTTCGATTCTGAATGCTGATCTTTCACCAGGGCGATACTGATAGTATCTTCCACTATGTTGTGTGCAGTAAATATACTATTCATACATACTTTTAAATTAATAAATTGTAAAATAACACAAATTAAATTCCCATAGTAAGCGTCCAAACATAGTTTGAAAAAGAGTTATGTATATACGAATGTTAGAGGGAGCGCGCTTATATTAAAAAAAAACGATAATAATTAAGGCGATGCACTACGTCGTGTAATATTTTAAATTGAGCCGCTATCAATAACAACCCTTACGTAGATGGCGATAAGGTTTAAATTCCCGCTTAACACCATCCGCCTGTTTTGATTTATGCAAGAAAAAAACATGGCCAAAAAGTGCCTTTTATTTTATTTTGTGGATGTTCAGGAATAAATTTTTTTTTTCTATCATTTAATAAATAACTCAATTTGCCACATTATACAATAAAATCATAACCAAAAATGGGTTCGTAAGTAGGAGATTTAGAACTTTAAAGCAGCTTTCATAGGCCTTTACATTATTTTTTTCTGGGCTCATAAAAAGACTTATCTAAAAAATACTCGATTATTTCAAAGGCCAAGATGTATTCTACTCGCAGTATTTAATTAAAGCATCTGAAACATTTCTAGGCGACCAAATTTTCAAACCAAAAATACATGATTTTGCATTACTACGTATGGCATCGCCTTAAGCGGAAATGGTAAAAATTCTTAATAAAATACGATTCGTTTGAAATAAGATGGATACAACATATTAAAATATCAGAACTAAACGAGTTTTAATCTTTTTCTGAGTTACTTCGCGATTTTTTTCTTTAGAGGGAATTTCACATAATTAACGTTTAGGCATAACAAATGTATAGATATTTTCTTCACAACTAACATATATTTTTTTGGAACTTAAAAATTTAAAGAGTTAACGAGATAGAGAATAAATCACATTTATTTCTCAAACAGGAAAAATGCTCTCAAACTCTGACATTTGCTTTGCTTTTTCGGATTGCAACGTCCATTCCGTCACAAGAATTGGGTCTTTGAAATCTCCACCACCAAGTCGACATATTGGTTACTCCACATTTCTCAAATTTTCAATTTAAAAGTTGTTTCAACTCAAGCAAAGCCTGTTACCAACTTACTACTAGCTTAAGAAATAAAAATAATTACTTGTATGTAGGTTCTTATATGTACGTGACGAAATTGGCATCTTCTTTTTTCCCACATAATTTTTTCACACGGATTCAGTGGGCCACAAGAGTGATGAGAAAATATGAAATTCCGTTTGTTCAACATGTCTGCAAAAATACATAAACACAGCCATCATCTTGCAGTTATAATTGTGTTGAACGGTATACAAACAATTACACGTCGTGGTACAGGGTTTTCCAATAAGAGGTGTTATTTTGATATTCAATCGTAAAAGATCAATGGTTTCGTTGTTTGTGTAGGACGTAGCGCCGTCTTGTTGAAAGTAAACGTTATCCAGATCAATACCATCCAATTTTGGCCATAAAAAATCATTAATCATCTCTCAATAGCGCAATCCATTCACCGTAACTGTTGCTCCAGCCTCATTTTCGAAAAAGTAAGGTCCAATGACTCCGCCGGACCATAAACCGCACCAAACAGTCACACGTTGAGGATAGATACAACAATAACTCTTGGGTTTTCCGAGTCCCAGATGCGACAATTATGCTTGTTGACGAAGCCACCGAGGTGGAAATGGGCCTCATCACTCAAGATGATTAGCATTTGATTCACTCAAGTGAATTTTAATTATTTCAATGCGTTGTTGAAGCGTGTATTGTTCCATTTTTATTAATGGTAACATCTACTGAAATAGCGAACTATTCAAAATAACACCTCTTATTGGAAAACCCTGTATAATGGAGCCAGCGTCGCATTGGGGACACTGTACTTACGCAATGCTGAGCGGAGCGCAGTTGTCAGAAAGATGGGAATACCCAAATTATTTCAGCACACTTTATGAGAAAAGACCTCACAACAGTCCCAGCGAGGACATTGAACACTAATTTTTAAATGATTTTGCATAAACTTTAGTTTTATATGCCGTAAGAATGTTTTTGTTTGATGTGATATGGTTGAGACATCTTATTGAGGAGGATTACAACAAATAACAGTTATGAAATTGTTCAAGAAAAAAAAAAACTTTTACGTCATGATGTAAAAACATAAGCGTATTGAACAACGCGATGGCCTCTGTGGGCGAGGGATAAGGCTCTCGACTAGCAATCCGGAGGTCGCGGGTTCACTTAATTCTTGAAAAATAATAAATTATTATTTTAAGCATATTTGCGGCACATTCCACAGTGGAAGATACTTTCAATATCGCGCTGGTGAAATATTGCTTGAAATGGCTTTAGTCGTGTTTGGTGAACAGATATGAATAGGCATATACTACCCTCGCCCCTGCATAGGCAGTAGACGCATCTCCTTGTTTTCCTTAATACCCCCTCACTACGTACCCTAATTCGGGTTGCTATAGTCTGACTGGCTCTAGATGGTTGGAAGCAGTTGGGACTTATGTGCGGTATTCACATTAAAAAATATGCATACATATAATAATTACATATTTGACACTGGATTTTGTGACACACTTTTTCACAAATATGATAAATATATTTGCAAATGACGAAACGACAAGCTAGAATAATGTCTATTAAGATACAGTATTTCCTTGCCAACCGATTAAAATATATATTAGTATGCTATGAGCATTTTTTAAGGTACAAAATACCTTAAAATCAAGGTAAGCGCGGTGACCTACCAGAAAATCGACGGTGAATTCGCCGGGGCACGACGGGCACTAATATGTCAAAAATCCACGGTGAATTTTATGGCACACTCGAGATTAAATAGCAATATTGCGTCTATATAATAGATGATTTTCTTTCACCGGAAACAATGAAATTTATTGACAGTATTACCTCCATCCAACTACTACTTTCCTTGTATAATTTGAACATAAATTATTTTCCACTGCTTGCGGCTATTTCAGCACACATATTTCTCTTCGGTGGTGAGTGGATTACGGAATAATACTAAACGTTATGTACAAAACCACAATCAACAATGCCATGTTACTCGAAATAACTCGTAAATTGGATTAGATAAACAAAGTAAGTAACTCCTTTTAAATATATATAATTAAATTTCACTTTTCTTTTCGGGAATTCATGAATGCAAATCTGGCAAGTGGAAATTAATCCAAGTGGCAATCACGTACCCATATACGCATTTCTATGAAAATGGATGACATTACAGAAGTTAATATACGATTTGAATGTCAGTCCTACCCGATCGGCATTTGGCGAGTTTGGTAGAGTTGTCAACCTCAGTTCCTGGGTAGGAACTTTCAATCCTCAGTCAAAGCAATAACTTTATTTTTTTTATTTTTTAAAAGACAACTTGTAAGTAAACAGTATGAAATGTCTGCGTAGTGCATAATATTTCTCAAGTTCAATAAAATTTTAATTTTAAAAATTTGCACTACTTATCATTTCAGAGAAGCTATAGAGTAGGTACCTAAATTATTTTATGATTTATTAATCATCTTTATTTGAAATGATTATTTGTTTAGTAAGAATGCTTGACATATGTTTAGATGAATTAATCGAGTGAAGATACATTACTGAGACAACGCGCATTTATTTATTTATTTATTTATTTATTGTTATTACATTTATTACATACAAGATATACAAATATAAAAGGAAGCTTTGACTGTCCAACTAGGAAGTTTCCCGTTTTAGGACAGTCAAATTGGCAGTTTGCGTGTACATAATTCCAGGTAGGTACATGTAAAATATAAAATAAAATTAAAATATAACATATAAATGTAAGAAAGAAAAATAGAAAGAAAATATTTTTTTAGGAAAATACAATTTAGCAGTAATAAACAATAAAATCCAGATAGGTACATGTAAAATATAAAATAAAAATATAATATATCAATGTAAGAAAGAAAAATAAAAAAAATATATTTTTTAGGTAAATACAAAATACAAAATCGAAGAAATCAACTCAGACTACGTTTTTTAATAATTTTTCGGAATCTGTCCTACCTAAGTCTAATAACCATTTAGTAATTTTAGTACCGAAGGCTGATAATTCACATAGTTTAAATTGAGAGGGGATTTTGTTGTATATTTTTGGTCCCAGGTATGAGAAAACTTTTTGATAAGCCGCAGTATTGCTAGTTGGAATAGAAAGGTCGTTTCTGCTCTTACTTCTGGTTTGATGATTATGATCGACTGTTATCGTTTTGTTTTTATTTTTGTGGACGCAGATTGTTATTTTTTTTATGTAACACTGTCGAACATCAAGCACATTAAACTCCTTGAAGAGAGCGTCGCTCGAGTATCTGAAGGGTTTCTTCATAATGACGCGTAGAATGGATTTCTGTGCCTTCAGTAGCGGGTATAATATTGTTAATCCTGTTCCACCCCATCCAATGCAACCGTAGATTATGACGGAGTTACAGAGCCCGTAGTATATTTTTTTAATGTCTTGAGTTTTTATAATTTCCCGCAATGCTATAAATATATAAATAAGCTTGCGCAATTTATTAGCTGTGTTTTCAATTTGTTGTTTCCATTTAAGATGGTTATCCACTATTATACCTAAATATTTAATAGATTTAACAGATTCAAGGGTTTCGCATTTACAAGTATGGTTATTATTTCCAAGGCTACACTTAATATTATGTATTGTGAGGTGATGAGGTGTTTTGGGTTGACCTGCAAGGGTAGCGCTAAATGTGAGATATTTTGTTTTTTGTATGTTTAGTGTAAGCAAATTACAGTCCAGCCACTGTTTTACTCTGTTTATACCTGTGTTCGCAAGGTGGTGTGTTTGTTTCCAATCATCTCCTTCAAACAAAATAACTGTATCGTCAGCGAAAGTGATAATTTTGCCACCAATGTTTTGGTTACAAAGTTCGTTTATGTATATAATAAAGAGAAGGGGCCCAAGTGTACTTCCTTGTGGTACCCCAAAAGTGTATTTTAGTGAAGTGCTAATAGCCTCGTTAATTCTGGTTTGTTGAAATCTATTAGATATATAACTTTCTATCCATTGAAAAGCTTTTCCCTTTATTCCTATATTTCTAAGTCTCTGTAAAAGAATTTTATGAGATATAGTGTCAAATGCCTTGGCCAGGTCCAGGAAAAGGGCAATAGTTTTCTTGCCATGGTTCATATTCCCTGCAATAGTTTCAGTGAGACATGCGATGGCATCATCCGTTCCCTTACCCGACCGAAAGCCGTATTGGTTAGGACTTAGAATGTTATGTTTCTCCACATAATCGTTTAACCTAGTTTTGAAAAGCTTTTCAATGACTTTGGATATCGCGCTTAATATTGATATTGGCCTATAGTTTTCTACAAGTGATTTAGGTCCACTTTTGTGAATTGGGACAATTATTGATTTTTTGAAGTGATCAGGAAATATTCCTGATGCAAAACTTAAGTTGTAAATATATGATAGCGGAGCAGAAATCTGATTTTTAATTTTTTTTAGTATTTGTGTATTTAGACTATCTGGACCCTTTGCATGTGTAGTATTAAGGCTGTTGATTATTTTTAAGACCTCTTCTACAGTAGTTGGTTTAATATTAAATGAAAAAGATTGTTCCTTTGTTACAATTGTCGATGCTAAAGAGTCTTCCGTTTTCTGGGTTTCTAATAAAAAATTTTTTGCTAGATTTGATCCAACAGATGCAAAATATTGATTAGTATGACATGCAATTGATTGATTGTCAGTTATAATCAAATTTCCGGTATTTAATTCAGTTACAGATGCATTGGTATTTCTTTTATTTTTAGTTATGTCTCTGACAACATTCTACATGTTTTTGCTGGAATTATCCTTATCAAGTAAGAATTTATAATAACGCTCTTTACATTTGCGAATAACGGTTTTGCAAATATTACGGTATCGGTAATAGTTTTGATGTTTAGTATCGTTCAATGGGTCTCGTTTAGCTATTTTATGAAGGTGATTTCTTTTGTGTATAGATTTAACAATGCCGTTGGTAATCCATGGTGTGAGATGTATTTTACTATATGGAATGCGTTTAGTTATTGTGTGTTTTGTTATGAATGTATTGATTTCATTAATAAAATAGTTTAGAGCATTGTTAACTTCAGTCTCTTTATAAACATATTCCCAATTTTTATTATTAAGATCATTTAATAAAGCCTCATAATCGATAATCTGTTTGTGATTAATTTTATGTTTTTTGGGTGTTGAGTTTGGGATACTGATTGCAGTGGTGTAATGATCAGTGATTGTATTATGTATTACAAATGCATTTGAATTTATTATATTTCTGGTATATATATGATCCAAACATGAGCTTGAGCTACCTTGTACCCTAGTTGGAGAATTAATATTGGAAATAAAGTTACTTTCAGCCATAGCACATAAGTAGTCGTCGGACTGCCTATGCAATACTTCTCCTATAGTATTTATATTCATGTCCCCGATCAGTACATATTGTGCATAATCCTTAGTTTTTTTTAACTCACCAATAAGATTTTCCAGGAAATCTTGGATGTCATTGAACGATGGTGATCGGTAGATAGCTAGGATACCTAAATTCTCATTAATGTTGATTTTTAAACAATTACACTGATTTATGTTTATTTCTTGTACTAAGGAATTTAATGTGTTGTCGATATATACTACTACTCCGCTATTTTGGTTAATATGCGATGTTGTATGGTATTCATTATAGCCTGAAATTTGTTTGGCTATGTATGAATCATTTAACCTGCATTCAGTGAGAATTAGTACATGGAACTTTACCACAGCTTTTATTTCTTCCAAAAATATAAGAAAATCATCCAAGTTTCCCATCGTTCTAATATTTTCATGAACAATATTAATCCTATTAGATTCCCAATTAAATTGCATAATTTTGTTAATGTTTTCAAAAATTATTTCAGTATTTGGCACTAAGATACTATCGATTTCATGTTGAAGATCGTTTATTACCATTAGAATTCAAAAATTAATTGTTGTTTTCTGGGTAAAGTTTTAAAACAGTATTTTATTATCATATAAATACTTGTAGTACGAAATATGTAGCGACAAAACTGTAAACAAAATGAAGTAGTTAGGAAAAATAAAATATATCTGAGTAAGAAACAATATCTGAAATAAAATCCAGGAAATAAATAACGTATGTAGTTAGTGTGTGGCATTTTCTCTTTCAAAAGACAGTAAAAAGTAGTATAAGTATGAAAAATAAGTAATATCTGGGTTATATAAAATATGTTGATTAGAGTTCTCTTTTGCCGAATTATTAGTAATATTACTAATAAATCAAATAATAATCTTATAATAAGTGTAGTTACCATTCTAGAGAGAATAAAGATTAAAATTAAAGTTAAAATTAAATTTGGGATTAAAATTATTCCAGTACAAATTGGAGTTATGCAAAAACCTAGGTGTTCATTTAATATAGTGCTCTTATGTAATAGAGTATGAAATGGCGATATAAAGCGGTAGTCAGTAGTTTTATCACGATAATTAGAATAAAGAGCAGGTAGTCAGAGCTTCGGTATAGCTTGTTCTGAGTCTATTAATATAGGTCGAGAAGAGTCATCTTTTTTCATGTAGATTAGACCTGCTTTCGTCCAGACGTACCTATATTTACATTCAGTTGCACGTTGGCGAGCTAGATACCAAAGCCGTTTGCCTTTAGACGTGAGGAGTTCTGAGACGTATATGGGTGTAATGGGGCCAGACAATCCGATTGTTCCCGTGTTTAGTTTGTCCCCAATCTTTTCGCAAGACCTGTTATATTTTTTTATAGCATTAAGGAGGTCCTCTTTTAACGGTATTGAATTAAAATTAATTACCACTGACCTAGGTTTAACTGTTGGAGGAATATTTTTGTTTCTTTGTGATACTCTATATATATTATAAATATCATTTGTGTTTAGTTGGCAGTCTACTATTTTACTGGTGTTGAATATAATGTCTTTTAAGGTTTGTGATGTTTCCTCTAATCTTCCTTCGCATTGTTTCACTTAACCGGGCAATGAATTAATCGAGTGAAGATTCATTACTGAGACAACGCGTATTGTTTCACTTAACCGGGCAATGAATTAATCGAGTGAAGATGCATTACTGAGACAACGCGCATTGTTTCACTGAACCGGGCAATGAATTAATCGAGTGAAGACACATTACTGAGACAACGCGCATTGTTTCACTTAACCGGGCAATGAATTAATCGATTGAAGATGCATTACTGAGACAACGCGCATTGTTTCACTGAACGGGGCAATTAATTAATCGAGAGAAGATACATTACTGAGTCAAAGCGCATTGTTTCACTTAACCGGGCAATGAATTAATCGATTGAAGATACATTACTGAGACAACGCGCATTGTTTCACTGAACCGGGCAACGAATTAATCGACTGAAGATACATTACTGAGACAACGCGCATTGTCTCACTTAACCGGGCAATTAATTAATCGAGTGAAGATACATTACTGAGACAACGCGCATTGTTTCACTGAACCTGGCAATGAATTAATCGATTGAAGATACATTACTGAGACAACGCGCATTGTTTCACTGAACCGGGTCTTGTGAACATACTTTAGCTCTTCTTTATATAAAGCGGTGTTTAATTTTTTGTTCGATTAGTATGAATATAACGTGTCATGTATTTTTTTTTATAATATGATTGGATACATGTCGTAAATTAAGATTATTAACATTCAACAGATAAATTTCTTCTTTTGAAGGACAGTGCTCTTTTTCTTCACAAATTCTACAATAATAATTATATGACTACAATAGTATTAGTTCGAATTACAATTTATTTATTCAAAATATCATATACTGTATTAATATACCATAATTGCATGCTTCTGAATAACAATTAACTGTGGCATTTGATCATAAAATGACGACAGAAAGTATAAAATTAATACAAGTACATAAAAAATATTATCAATAAGTATGAGTATACTTACATTATATTAGTAATGATTTAGAAGATATGATAGTATAGCCTTCTTGTACCTAGCTTCTGTGCAGTTCAACAGATCCGCTACATCTGCGTAATTATTACTAACATCATGTAATTTAGGTCCAAGCGAGTGTTTGAAATGCTCAGTCTTGGAATTGTTACAATTAAACAGGGTTTTAGAACGAGTAGCTCTTATGGGTATATGAAATGCAATGAGGTTAATTAAATCAAGGCTGTCTACACTACCATTTACAATTTTGAACATAAATATTTAGTCGGATATAATTCTTCGATCTGAAAGTTTTAATAAATTTAATTTTTTCATTAAGGCGATGAACTACGTCGTGTAATATTTTAAATTGAGCCGCTATCAATAACAACCCTTACGTAGATGGCGATAAGGTTTAAATTCCTGCTTAACACCATCCGCCTGTTTTGATTTATGCAAGAAAAAAACATGGCCAAAAAGTGCCTTTTATTTTATTTTGTGGATGTTTAGGCATAAATATGTAATTTTTTTCCGATCATTTTATAAATTACTTAATTTGCCACATTTTACAATAAAATCAAGTAGGAGATTTCGACCTTTAAAGCAGTTTTCATAGGCCTATACATTATTTTTTTCTGAGCTTATAAAATGACTTATATAAAAAATACTCGATTCTTTCAAAGGTCAAGATGTATTCTACTCGCAGTATTTAATTAAAGCATCTGAAATATTTCTAGGCGATCAAATTTTCAAACCAAAAACACATGATTTTGCATTACTACGTATGGCATCGCCTTAAGTAATTATAGTTTATACTTTCAATGGGAATACCGAGTTTAAAATTAATGTGTCTTAGGAATTTGTATTGAATTTTTTCTATTGAATCTGAATGTATTTTATAATGGGGGGTCCAGATTGAGGAGTTATATTCGACTTGACTTCGAACTAAAGATGTAGCCAAAATTTTCAAGGTTGAAATATTCCTGAAGCTTCCGGAGTTTGTGCGAGCGTTGTGAACTGCGTTTATGTGAGATATAAAGTTTAATGTAATGGGTTACGGTTCTATGTTATGTTTGCTATAAGTGTAGTTCTGAAAAAATTGTGTACGTTTTGTTTTGATCCAGACTGAAACTTTTTATTTGTTTAATAGATAATGGATACATTATTATGTGTAAAGTACACAATATTATGGATATTCTTAACACGCTGCTTCAGATTGGCGGAGTCTGGATAACCGGTCTCTCGCTACTAGAACCTATCTACCGGCTACCTGCGTACAGGCTCGCTGCTACCGGTGTCGGTGACGGGTGTTAAGTAACACGCGGGGAGGGAGAGGTCCGGGTGAAGAGGGGAGGGGAAGGGGGAGACAGTTCCGGCCGCTTTCACTTTTAGTCATCAAGACTCGCAGAGCGAATGGGAAAAGGAAAGGAAGGAGTCGACAACCTAACTATCAAATAATCAATTTTTATATAGATAATATTAACATTTTATTTTACGAATACCGAACAAGAGTCCCAACGATATCCAACCGTCTGGAGCCAGTAAACTATGGGGTATGAAGGGGGTGGGAAGAGAAAGTTGAGGGAAGTATCTGACTGTCAAGATCTGGTCAACAAACACGGGTAAATCAACGTTTCAATTCTAGAAAAATAGTATAAATTATTTTTACTGAATTAATTGTCAAAAAACGCAAACAAAATTTACTTACGCCAGCCCGGATTTGAGCCTGCTAAAGTCGCTGTAAACCTTCTATCCAAACCTCCCTCAACATAGGATCTCCCAATAGGGAGGACTAAGAAAGTATTCTACATTATTTTTTTTCTTTTAATTTATATATCATCTTTTTTTTATGTACATAAAACAGGCATGGTGCCCAAAAATTTACATACGTGGATATTTAAATACATAATAATAACAAAAATAGTAACAAAATGAATAAGCTAAATATGCAGAAGTAAATGAAAAATAAGAATGGGTAAAAGGTAAATACAAATATGTTCATAAACGATTTGTTATTGTCACACCTGTACTGGTGAGACACTGATTAGGTAGGTACAATATTGCTTCTCTTTAAATAAAAGGCTTCATCGCAATATCAGCTTAATATGATTAAAGGTAATACTTTTTTTTAAATGTATAAATTATTACATAATAACTAAATAATAATAAATTTACCATAACATGGCGAAACCGGATAACCGGATAACCTAGAACTTCATAATAAAAAGTGAGACCTACCACATAATATTTGCAAAACTGTTTTAATGAGTATGTCTTAAAAATGTTTATTTTATTTCACAGTTCATGTACCAACAGTTATTCAGCAATGGCCAATATGTTGTTGGACTCGAGCCAAACAAAAGTCACCGAGAACAAACTCAAAGACATCTGGAAGGTCACTCCCCCCAGACCTCTGTCGTCTGACATATCCTCCTTTAGATAAATCCAGCCTAGAAACGTCTAATGTCTAATTCATCGAATGCAATGAGGAATGATGTCGTTATTTATTAAAGGCATTCTCGAATACTCCTGGTGTCACGAAGATTGTCACGTGGTTTGCCTCAAGCTCGTCGAATTGATACCCAGATTTTTGCGTTGGACATGTCTATTTCTTTTGATGTTAATAAATGCGATCCAGTATTTAAATAACGAAGTATAATTTACAAATAGTAATTTACAGAGATTTAGTTCAAGCAACAACACTTTATTTATTAGAATGGAAGATGTTTTGAATTCTGTCGTGTCTCCCTGTCGATTGTTTTTATAGGATACTATCATTGCTCCCCGGTTTCGCCAAATTTTCAAACACACTTTTTAAACAACATTTTATCTTATTTTTGACGGCGAACTCATAGTCGATTCAGAATATCTGTATATTCATATGATGATGGAAAAACTCTCTGAGCTCTAGCGTAATGAAATTTGTGCCAATCTTTAGATGTGCTTCTCTAATTTCGAGTATTTTTAACTGGCACAATAATTTCCATCGTGAGCAGTAAAACTTTTAACTAGTTATAAATTTACCTGACAAAAGTTTAGATATCGTACCATGATATTTGTTCCATAATTTGTATAATGTTTAATAAAAAAATAGTGTTTAAACTCGGGCAATGTCAAATTAAAAAATGTAATAAAAAGAACACATATGTACTTTGCATAGCATTTTTTGTTAATTGACTGTTGATTTTAGTTTTTTCACAAATTAGTGTTTTGTGCGAAATTTACAAGGCTGATAAATCTCACATCGCAATCACACATCATTCCAAGGATATTGGTCCAACGTGCTAAATACAATGTCCCCAAATTTTAAACATTAATTCGAGAAAGCTCAACCAGTCTGTTATTTGACCGACCTGAACGTAATAAAGTACAGTTGAATATTTATAGAGTAGGTACAGTTCGTCAAGAAAGTGTAGGAATTAAATAAAGTTAAACTAATTGATTTTCATTTCCAGGGCAACACCGATTTTAGAACAAATTATACTAGATTCTGATGTGAGTTTTTAGAATAATTTATACTAGTTTCGGATGTGAGATATTAGAAGAAATTAAACTACATTCGGATGTGAGATTTTAGAAGAAATTATACTAGTTTCGGGTGTAAGATATTAGAAGAAATTATACTAGATTCGGGTGTGTGATTTTAGAAGAAATTATACTAGATTCGGATGTGAGATTTTAGAATAAATTATACTAGATTCGGATATGAGATTTTAGAATAAATTATACTAGATTCGGATGTGACATTTTAGAAGAAATTATACTACTTTCGGATGTGAGATTTTAGAAGAAGTTATACTACATTCGGATATGAGATTTTAGAAGAAATTATACCAGATTCGGATGTGATATTTTAGAATAAATTATACTAGATTCGGATGTAAGATGTTAGAAGAAATTATACTTGGTTCGGATGTGAGATTTTAGTAGAAATTATACTAGATTCGGATGCGAGATAATAGAAGAAATTATACTAGATTCCGATGTATGCTCCCGAATATGTTAGTTTCATTGTGGAATTTCATTCAGGTTCGTTATGTATTTCATAAAATCAACTCAAGAAAAAAAAGGTTTGCATTATAATGCATCTATTTTCAATGTTCTACCTAGTTGCGTCATTTCTTGGGAATAATTTCAAAGTTTTTTTTGGTTTGAATAAGGATTAAACCTTCCTCCCCAGGGATTGGAGTTAACACCGCTAGCATCTAGGCCAAACCCTAATGGGAAAGTGCTGACATTTATTTCGTATATTAACTGCTGTTAATTTTGAATTTTTAGGTAATAGAATTTCAGGAAAATGCATGTGTGAGTGCATGAGTGCCACAAAAAAAGTTGGCAAAATTCATTGTCATCGACAACGAGTCAATCTGCTGAGTTACAGCTCGATAGAATTTCGGGAATTAGGTTAATTTGATTTAAAAGATTCAATTTCTTTAATTAAATAATTTGTTCATTCAATCTAGAAAACAAAGGCGAAATTCAAATAGTAGTATTTAAGTGATTGGAAGTTATTTTAAGTGAACTATCTCTATCTCGTTAAGTTCTTAACATTTTCCTATCATTTTAACAATCGCAGAGCACTCCATTTTGGAGATGGCCGACGTCCTCCATTTAAGATGACAATAATAATTATTGGCTTCTTCGGCCTCTTTTTCTTCGACTTTTTTTTCTTCGACCTCTTTTTCTTCGGCCTATTTTTACTTTGGCCTCTCATTTCTTCGCTGTGTAAGCTGAAACAGTAAATGATCTTGGGAATGAGCGCAATCAATTATTGTAAATAACCATTTAGAGCAAAATCAAGCCGCGAAATAATGAATGTGATGAGCCTCTTGCATGTGGAATTAATATTTTTTGGTTTTTTTAATCTTTTTAATTTTTAGTCGTATTTTCAAAGCAACGGCATTTTTGAAAATATTGCCTTTTTAAAAAGCATTTATAACATAATAAGAGAGAGTGTGCTGAAGTAGACATTATCTTTGATAATTTATTCAGTTTTGGAAAAAATTTTCTGCTATTTCTCCAAAAGATGTAACAATTTGTGTCTCTTTTGAATTTTGCTTCTCTTTGTACTTCTTATGCTTGAAGGAAATGTATGATGTATTTTTTGACATTTAATGTAGTTGTAATTTTAAGTACCTATTATTTAACTGGATATTTGTCACGGAAGTGAGAACTTCTGTTATAGAGAACACCTGTTATAAACATCCTAGTATAAATAAATAAACACATTATTTAATTCCTTCAAATTTGAAACAATTTTATAAACCATGACAATAATTATTTACTGTCATTTTAACAGCCACACATATACGAGTATATTATATTTTTTTAGTAGAATCAACTATTTAGCCAGAAAAAAGGTTCGTTTATAATGAATAAAATAATCAAAAAATAGTAATATTTCGTTAAAACCATGAGCCAGTTAAAATCGGCATTTTTTTAGTCAGATTAAAAATGAAAAAAATTATCCTGTTTTTACGCATAGCAAACGGATCGTTTTCATGTCAGTATTTATGAAGAAAAGAAGATCATTAAAATCATTTTAAAGAGATTCTTGCATTTGTAGTGGTGTACTGTACCGTATGACTACTGCGGGGTAAGAGGGGACTGCCAGTGGGTGTTTCAAACTATTTTAAACCAATTTGAACCACTATCATAAATAAATCCAAGCGCGCGCTCTTTAAAATTATTTGCTTTACCTATATTTTTTTAGCAATCCGGATGCTTAATAAATAAAATAAAAGTTTAATAAAAGATAGGTCACATCTAGGACCTGAACCCAGGACCCTTGCCTTGCCGGGGCACCTAAACTTTCGATTAGGAATCGCTAATGTTGTCTTCAATAATTAAATATTACAATTTGAGGTCTTACTTATTAAGATATTCCGAAAATAAAATAACATAAAAGTGTTCATTCGATTCTTTATTTGTCAATTATTTTCCATGCAAGTGGCTCATGGATATCTAGTAATTGTAATTCGCAATAGCAACGCGTGAATGGCTTGTAAATTGTAATTGATATCGACAATCGATCTTATTTTCTTTGTTGGCATTATGTCGATTAAACTATAACAAAGAAACTTTTTTCCTTTCCAAAGAATGTTCCGATCTCGAAGAAACAATCAGATTCAATTTCACCAATGTAACAACACGTTCAGAACTCAGAACGGCCCAGATAATGGCGTATTGTTTTGTAGGCGGTAGGAGTCACCTCTGAGCAATGATGATGACATGAAAAGGGGGCGTGGGAGATGGTGAAGGTCGGTGACGACCTGGGAAAGGTAATAAGAAGCGGAAAGAGATGTTGTTCTTTCGGACATAAATGCATTCATGTGGTTTCCATTTCTAGGTATTTCTAGGTTGTTGTTATTACCAGTGAAAAATCATGATGCTTAACTTAACTTGCACTGTTCCACTTTTAAAATTGGCCTTAAAAAGTAAGCCACATAAAATCCACGATAAGTGCAGGCAAATCATTTCGAAAGTTTCAAAAAAGTTTTTCTAACTACTTTCCTAATATTTTTTCCGAAAATTGGAAATTGTATCCATATAACATTTTTATAACTTGCCTTGTAATAATAATAATAATAATATTTGGATGATTTGTATAGAGCCATTTTTGTGAAAAATCACCTCAAAGGCGCTGTAATCCAGTTTCAACTAACAGACTTGCTTTGTGAGATTCAATCAATTCATTTTGGGAGACGGGTATTGGTCCGCAGCCCGCATCCAATTAATGGATAACCAATACCTCTACCAAGTGGTTCGCTACGTTTGGTGGCTTAGCAGGGTTTTCCAGATTCATGGGGTGAGGTTTGTCTAGATTTTGGCGGCGGATGCGTCTCCCACCTACAACCAATCCATACAATCCACACAGCATCCCCTTAGATGATATAGGCTCTGAGGAAAATTATCTTCCGCAGGGCCTCCGGTGTGGAGTAAATATTAAAAAAATCGACATTTTCACCCAACTCGATAAAAATTGATAACAACTGACAAAGTAATGACAATGCAAGACGATTGAAGTATACGGGTGTATAATGGCATGGGATCACAGACCATTACAAGAAGTGGGCTAACCGTTGAGACGTCAAATTATACTATTTGGGTCTATTTAGATGTCTAGTTATGTCTATACGTATGATTGTGAATAGTGGTAATAAAATACGTCTGCGCATTTGTCGGCTCGTATGTCTTCTAAATGGTTGTCAGCATCTTCGTCGGAATTTATTTAAAAGTATTTGTCGGTATATTTGTCTTCGTATCTCTCGGTTTGTTTTACTGTCTTGTAGTTTAACCAAACACCGGACAAACACAAAACTGAAATTCTTTTGTATTTTTTTCTGAGTATACCTCGTTCTCCCTCATACATCTTCAAGCGTTCAGCTTTAGATGTGGGCCTTACATGAATGTCTCCAATTTTGTCAATAACTTCACTTGTAGTTAAGCTACGTGACCAGCATAGATAATAAAAATAAAATTAGATATGTTCCCACTACGACCAAACTGTACGGACAATCAAAGCGGTGGAGTCAATGTCGTTTGGTCTGTAGACAGAAAAAAGGCGTTGCGCCTCTGTGCGAATATGCGATTTGTAGTAGTGTGTGAACGATGTTGGAAGTACAGGGTTTTCCAATAAGAGGTGTTATTTTGAATAGCCCGCTATTTCGGTAGATGTTACTTTTGAAGCTGTAATTTTTTAACATTTGACAAATAGAAACTACGCCATTTATAAAAATGGAACGATACACGCTTCAACAATGCATTACAATTATTAAAATTCACTTAAGTGAATCAAATGCAAATCATCTTAAGTGATGAGGCCCATTTCCACCTCGGTGGCTTCGTCAACAAGCAAAATTGTCGCATCTGGGGCTCGGAAAACTCAAGAATTATTGTTGAAAAGCCTCCTATCCTCAACGTGTGACTGTTTGGTACGATTTATGGTCCGGTGGAGCCATTGGACCTTACTTTTTCGAAAATGAGGCTGAAGCAACAGTTACGGTGAATGGATCGCTATCGAGAGATGATTAATGATTTTTTTATGGCCGGAATTGGATGGTATTGATCTGGACAACGTTTATTTTCAACAAAACGGTGTTACGTGCCACACAAGCAACGAAACCATTGATCTTTTACGATTGAATATTAAAATAACACCTCTTATTGGAAAACCCTGTACTTTTGTGCGCGCTGTTTCATACTAATAATGTTTAATCTACCTTGTTTCTATTATCTATGATGTCCAGCTTCATCTTACTTGAGGAAGGAGATTGAGATTACGTCGACCACCCTTTCCTTTCTCTCAGTTCAGTCATTAGGATTTTTTTCTCTCAAAGAAATATTTTGCTTATTCTTTCTATGGCTCTTCGTTTAAAGTCCATTTTTATCGCAGCTTTCTAGTCGAGAGTCCACATTTTTATCTCCATACGTGGTTACCTCAACACCTCCAATGGAGGTATCTTCTAGAATTGTATTCATGCTTTCTACCTTTGTTTTTTCATAATCCATGAGGCGTATCTTTTGTATTTGCAAACGTTTTAGGTTGACGGCCTCTCTGGTTCAGTAGTTACCATCCTTGACTATAAATCCGGAGGTCGTGGGTACAAATCCAGGCGTGCGCATGTTATTTTTATTTTATTAATTCGAGTTATTTCACAATTTATTCATTTAAAATATATTAAGGCAAAATATATTATTCCATAACAATAATTTCGGGTCTAACTATCACACACACGCACTTATATCTCGCCTTCATACACTTGGAAACAAATTCACCTCAAATATCAACATATTTAATATAAATTTATCATTATATGAGACATACCTAAAGGGACACGTGTGTAAACCTTCAATCTTTTAAAAAGTACATCAAATCTTGGCTAAAAAACACTGAACTAGATATTTTTTTCTTATAAGTTTTAGCAAAACTATCTGTAACATTTATATCCATGTAGAGATTAGAGATTATTTTTTTATTATTTCACATACATAAAAAAACAGCGGATATATTTTTTCTTGTTTGTAATGCTTTGTCTGCTAATTCACTTTTTAAGATGTCTTCTTTATAAACTAGTATTTACCTTATTTTTTGTGTTATTTTAAAACTTTTACATATTTCATGATTTAGTTTCTTGTATTGCATCTCTACAGTAACTCTTTAAAATAACTTAAATTTATATTTGATATTGTATTTCCACTTAAATCATAGACATAAGATAAAAATACTTATAATACCCACACTCAGGCTTCGCCTTCGTGGGATTTTTTTTAAATTATGTACATTTATTTCAATATTTTTTATACATTTTTCAATATTTTATGTAACCACGTATGTATAAAAAAAAATTCAATAATAAATAAATAAATAATAAAAAAAATACCTGAATGATTTTATTTATGTAATAATATAATATTATTTAGGAGCATTGCGTATAAATTACGCATAATCAATCTGTACTATTAATAGTATATTTTTTATGCCATCTAATTGTTTTTTTTAAACCAAATAACTTTTTGTCAAGTACAAACGTTGTAAGGCAAGGAGGGTGTATGTCCCCCATCCTGTTTAATGTATTCATGGAGGAGTTGTCAATTTGCCTGGATATCAGAGCGGGCTGTCGTATTAACAATGTATACATAATCCATATAAGCTACGCGGACGACATGATCCGCCTATCAAGGGATTAAGATTACTGTTAAACATTTGTGAAGAATATGAAAAACAGCACAATATGATGTACAACCCGAAGAAGACGGAATTGATTACGTTCCACCACGGGAAAAAAAATTGGTTTATAAATGTTTTTTTATTTCCTCTTCTTTTTTTTCTCTTCTTACATTATATACATTTAAATGGAAAACTATATGTACCATGTATTAAGTTAATTTTTAGTTAAGTTAGTTTTTCTGTTATTTCTTTTGTTCTTGTCATTTAAACATTAAAAAACTTCTATTGTCACTGTATTATGCAGTAAATCTTGTAAAATACACATCACGTAAAAGCCCATTAGGGCGTATAAATTAATAAATGGACATTACATGTTCCAGAGTGGTCGGTAGAGACTTTCAGTATCGCTTCTACCTAAACACTTCCAGTCAGAATCAAAACGTTGCTTGAAACGGCTTTAGCCAGCAATTATTTGAATAGACAGTCACTTCCTCTTCCCATCTCTTTCCTCTTCCTCCTCACAACATAAACCAATTGGGAATGCCATAGTCTCACTTGCTCCAGACGGTTGGGAGTCTTGTGCGATACTCCGATAGTATCAATACTCACATAAATATATGTATATATCTCGTAAAAATGTGGCTAAAATTCCTAAAGACTGTCGATCCAAAACATATTTCTCTTTCAATTTTGCGAGTATGATTTTCTTTAGCCAATTAAAATTATTCGCAAACAACCTTGTCATGACAATAATGGCCTAAAAATTATTTTATTTATTAACGCCGATTATAGCGGCTTTTACAAAAGAATAACAATTGTTTTACATATCAATACAGAATATATAAATAGATAAAAAAAAATATATAAATATAAAATATATAAAAGAGAACAATAGAAATAGTAGTATCAACATAAAAAAGTACAATGAGTAGGTTATTATAAATACAATACAACATATTATAAATCCCGGATATTATGTAATGAGTGTTAAGAAATTAATACTTTAAAACTGTATTTGATTATAGTCAATCTGAGAAGCGCTGACAGACAGTTTTGATTAAGTAGTGTTTGTATGAGGTTAAACTAGCAATGTTTATAGGTTCATCCAAAACATATTTATTTCCAAGTACATGCAGGCGATTCATTATGGAATTGAGTTCAGCGTTAGATCCTGTATTTTTGCAATGATAGGGTAATTTGAAACGAACTAATCGACTAGGTACATGGAAACATATCAACGAAAGAAGTTCAGGGGAGTTCAACAGGTTGGTAACGATTTTAAATAAATAAAATAGGTC
The DNA here is from genome assembly GCA_026573805.1 of Hesperophylax magnus. Lineage (NCBI taxonomy): Eukaryota > Metazoa > Arthropoda > Insecta > Trichoptera > Limnephilidae > Hesperophylax > Hesperophylax magnus. The sequence continues at coordinate 24,462,112 of JAIUSX010000012.1, forward strand.
TGAACAAATTCTTCTTTCTTTTAATGTATCGAATCCCAATAATTGTAACAGAGAGGGGTAATTAATGTTTTCGATGAATATTCCCAATCTAAAATCAATGTAACTTAAAAATTTATGTTGGACTCGCTCAAGGGAATTCTCATGTACACTGTAGTAAGGACTAAGGACTCCAAATGGTGGTTATGACCTCTACACTTCACATTTGAATATTACTATCAAACTTAAAATGAATGTTAAATTCAATATGATTTGATGTTTAGGCGGACAGATCAAATATAGAAAGTTTTTGGCATACTCTCACTATATTATAAATGAAGTATGTATATTCTGAGATCATACAAAAACCAATTTATTTCACATTAATAATATGTCGACACCATGATTCCGAGTTCAGATTACCACATTTCTCGTTTTAATGATCATCAATAATAATCTGCTAAGAGGAAAGTTTTATAACTTGGTATTAAGGTTCTGTCTGATAGGTTCCGTGTACAGGCTGACATTAAATCATTAAGAGCGCAGTCTAGCCACAGATCGGCAGACAAATCGAATAATAATTTTCAGTGTAATCAATTAACTAAGTTAAAATGATATCGTTTTTATATTTAATATGTACACACACGGAGAAAAATAGGTATTGCTAATTTATTTAATTTACTAAGAATCTCTCTAAATTATTAGTTATCCGGTTAATAGCGGGATTGCAGGCCTTAACTAATGAATTAACAGGACTTTTAGTAAATTACGAATATATCATCAAGATGTCGGGACATTTCGTCTTGATATATTATAATCAAATGCACCTGTTCCGACATCAAAACAGAAAGCGATATACACAATGTAAGCTTAGCAATATTCTAGAATGGAAAATACTCTCAGTACCACCCTAGTGACAGAATTTGGAATAGAAATGTGGTTTCAAATGGCCTTAGCCGTATTTAATGACTAGATCTGAACAGTCAGGTACATCTCGACCTTTCTATTTTCGATCTTCTTCCCTTCCACACTCCCTTTAAGCCTTATTAAATTAGTCTACAGAAATGTTACATATGTATTGATTTTCTATGAAAAATGTTCTTCCCAGGTAATGGACCAAAGTAATTATAAAAATGGGTGACCTTGTCATTTTCAAAACTGGAACTGTTTGTTTGAACAGATTCAGACAAGCGATAAAGCACCTACCTATCCGTATTTTTTAACAGAAAATTATTTTAATTGTCTTTTAAAACTTTTGATTATATCCCGTGATTTTTCACGGGTCTGCCCTAATTAAGACGAGACAATACCCAAGAATAAAGCCAGAATCTTAACGACGTAAGTGGAGCAGCCGTGCACAATAATATGCGACGCTCTGCCCTGGTTTATTGTACAGACCTGCGGTTGAATTTACCCTATCAAATCTCTAAAATAAAGTGGGAATCTTAACGACATAAATGATGAAGTCATAATGGACGACCTAAGATCGACTTTTCCCTAGCAGGCCTATAACATCGATCTTTCCATCGGGGTTATTTTAATTATTTATGATGAACTTATTACTAAAATCCCAAATGTTTCTAGAGGGATCCCTCGGGAATTTACTAATTCACTATTTAGAAAAATAAAACCTGGTACTTAAATTGAATTTTATATTAGAAAAACGTTTTATAAAATATTAAAACCATTTTACACAAAATATTTTTATTGTTACGTCCTGTTTTTATTAATCTTAAATATAAATAACTTACCTCCGTAGAGATCCCTCTAGAAATATTTTGGATTCTAGTAATACGTTCGTCAGAAATAAATAAAATGTGAGCGTCGAGTAAACTCCTGTTATTAGAGTCTTATGTATATGCCTTAATAAATAATGATAGCAAACCTAATAAAACACATAGGCGTAACGCTAATCTGTCTATTTGTCACGGCAGTTAAAAAATAACTTAAAATTTCCAGATATAAAATGACATTAATTATAATTGTACGTAGTTCGTGTTTTATATATTTGCATTTGTAAAATTATTTTCCATTATTTTTTTTTATTGTTTAATTCCATAATTAATTGTTTAGATTTTAGATAATGAAAGCGTTGCCACATGTGGAGATACTATAAAGTGCAACATGTGGTTAAAAAAATTTGAATATGAACAAAGAGAATAATGTTGGTTTTTATTTGCCATCAAAAAGGAGAAAGCGAAAGCTGATCTTACGAACTTAGTAAAAATACATATCTAATAATGTTTTTTTCTAAATTCATTCGTTGAACTGGGCAGCAAAACATGTCGTTGAAATACATTTGCATTCATGAAAGAAAAATCTATTGTGATGATAACGAATCGTTTTTACGTAACGAAAGTTTCTAATTGTTTTTTTAATAACTTTTTTGTCAAAAGAAAAAACTTTGTAAAATATTATGTGTGTGTTGTGTCCGGAATAAAATTGGGAAACTTGTGACTTCACATAATAGAAACCAAAACTACTATTTTTGTTTCGATTTCGTTTTTCTATTTGAGGCAATTAAAGGGTTAAAAAAATCATTTTAAGCCGGGTCTTCGGCGTATTTTAAAAGACGATAAATTGCTAATTTTGACCCCCCTTTGAAAACGAAAGCTCGAATCAAAAAAATGTTGTACTTACCACAAAATCGACTGCAAATGTTATATAGATTCACCATTATTCCGCTTGTACCTACTACGAATTTCCGGACACCGTGTGTAGAAGAGGAATGATACGAATGAAGTGTCGTTCCTTGCAAGAGCGTTGTCCCGTCTTGCCACGCTTGCTACGCAAGAGTCGGTTTTGCCCCCTAACCAAAAGATGTTTTCACCGGCATCAAAAACTTTTTCTTTTAAGCATAGATTTTTCTTAAGGCTGAAAAAAGTTTTTGAAAAGGAAACAGGGGAATGTGGGTGTAATATCCTTGATATTAGTATATGAGCTCAGCCACAGATGGCACATGATTAGTCTATTAGGTCACCCATAGATGGCATTAGCATTGGGGTATTGTAGAGACTGAGGGGATAGTAAATAAGGTGGAAGCCTCGAGGACGGGGTCCATATTATTCTAATTAACATATCAGACCCCATTGTCAATCGGTTGTTTCAGAGAATTTGAACAATTCTCAAAGTAAATTTTCAAGTTCTGTCAAGTAACTGGCCTATAATGATATTATAACAGAACTCTAATAGGACATTCACAGAATTCGCAAATTAACGTCGAAATTTGATGATTTGTTAAAATTCTATACCCATCCTAAAAGTCCAAGTGTTTTGTTAAAGTCGGAGTTTTATTTAATAAGAGAGTTTGTGATAAATTCCGCAGCAGCCAATGTGTTCGGAGGTTCTCACAAACGCTCTTATTCAATAAAACTCCGGCTTCAACAAAACACTTGGACTTTCAATGTGATGGATCGACAATGGGCTTCACTATTTCAAATGAATAGTGATCATCAATTTACCTGTATTTATTCCAATCAATAATTATTCGTTACATATTGTAAATGAAGCACGTAAGCAATTCGTGTACCGATCATTTAACAATATACTATGGCGTCTGTGTGTGTGAGTATGTGTGTATGTGTGCTATAAAAATATGCATACACCAAGTAGTATTACGATATTGCTGGTGCTAGGTAATAGTTTTCACTTTGCAGTTGATGCTCAAACTATAAAAAAATAAACTGCAAAACTTTTTTTTTTTAAACTTTATTAAAAAAACATATTATATAAATACTTTTTTTATGTTGTTATTTTAATAATGGCACAGTATAAGGCGATAATAATTATTATGGAATGAAACAAATTTTTTGCAAATTTCTGAAAATTTCATAACACCGGTGTTAACCGTTTAATAGTTTTTGCTGATTCAGATGCCTGTTTGAAACGTTAAACTGTGTTAATAATTATATACCCAAACACCATATTTGGATAGCTCAGTAGTCAGGACACCCACCCAGATTTTAGATGTTTATATTTTTAGGAAAACTTCGCACTGCGTCACACGCCTACAGTTTTTATTGTAATTTCTGTTCTTACATCTAGGTACCTACCCTGCCGTATGTACCTACCGGAACAGTAAATTTAAGGTGATGCACTACGTCGTGTAATATTTTAAACTGAGCCGCTATCAATAACAACTCTTACGTAGATAGCGATAAGGTTTAAATTCCCGCTTAACACTATCCGCCTGTTTTGATTTATGCAAAAAAAAACATGGCCAAAAAGTGCCTTTTATTTTATTTTGTGGATGTTCAGGCATAAATATTTAAATTTTTTTCGATTATTTTATAAATAACTTAATTTGCCACATTATACGATAAAATCATAACCGAAAATGGGTTCGTAAGTAGGAGATTTTTAACTTTAAAGCAGTTTTCATAGGCCTATACATTATTTGTTTCTGGGCTTATAAAAAGACTTAAATAAAAAATACTCGATTATTTCAAAGGTCGAGATGTATTCTACTCGCAGTATTTAATTAAAGCATCTGAAACATTTCTAGGCGACCAAATTTTCAAACCAAAAACACATGATTTTGCATTACTACGTATGGCATCGCCTTAACCATTCTGGCTAATTTGTTGACGTTTGTGAATTACTCATAAGGTCTCACAGAAATCGTTGTGTCTCCCTTACTGTTGTGGTAAGAAATATGATATAACCGGTGTTAGAAAGAGAAAATGCCACGCTTTATATTCAATTAAGAGTTAACCACAGACCAATTAAAATGGGCACCTTTATGAAACCAAAGGTTCCGACCATAGACTAAAGTACAATACATCAATGGTTCCGACCGAAAATTCACTAAATTTAAGTAAAAAAAACTTATGAGACGTGAATTTCATATTAATTATTTTGTTATATGAAACGATGATAAAGTCAGGTGACATCGACGTTTGTTATACATTTGTCTAATAAAATAGGTGTGTTTTTATATATTTTTTCGTTATCAGTAATTTTAGTCACAATAAATGTAAAGTGAGTAATTTTTTTTATGTTTGCATTCAAAATATTAATATTTCAAAAACTTTTTATTATTTCTAATAATAATATTTGAAAGCGTATTTTATCGCATTTAAAAACAATTTTCGAATACGTTTAGAAATATTTCACTTATTGGATTTTATTGCACAGCGAAAATACTCCGACACTCTGACAGAATCTGGCTGAGGTCTGCAGTTTCATCTAGGTACCTACCGAAACATTAAATTTAATGCAGTTTTATCTGATCAGGTACCCGAACATTACATTCAGCACAGCTTTACCTAGGCATCTAGGTACCTACCGTAATTTTCAATTTAACGCAGCTTTATCTAGGTATCTATTCGAACATTTAGCGCAGTCTTTAAGTTGTTGTTTTCAACCGATCATAACACGAATATTGGCGAAAGTGCAGTCTTACATCTTCGCAGCCTCGGGCGTTGTTATATAAAACAACGCGGATGTTTGGGAGCCTGCGGCCGCGGTGTTGGCCCACAGAAAAGTGAAATTACCCGATCGCCTTGACTGCTAAAAGAAAATATTACGACAACCTTACGTGTCCGCGTTTTTAACCGCTATTATCATTTCTTCCCGCCAACAATGTACGGTGTACCTACCCGTCAGCCATTTGTATCTTTTCATTTTGATTTTGAATACGGCTTGATGTTCTTATTTTACAGACAGTCAAAAGAGGAACTAAAGACTATTTTGTTTTATGAAATAAAATTATTTAATAGGGAAAACCTATGAAAAGTAATAGACAAAGCATTATTCTTAAGGCTTTGACATTCTTAGACAAAATATCTCTATATCTCAATAATTCCTTCATTATGAGTAAAAGTTGTGTTTCCAGTTTGGACGTGAGAAGTGTTATTGTTTCTATTCGATTACTGTACCTGCATACATTATTGGCTTTTATTTTTATGTCTAGGTATTTTCGATGATGTGCCACGAATACAGTGGCGGATCCAGGGGGGGGGTCACGGTGGTCATGACCCCCCCCCTGGGCCCCAGCCCAGGGGGGGTCATGACTACCTAGGTCCTGGGCCCATCCAGGACCTAGGTGGACCACTAATTAAAATTGTTAAACATAATGTTTTTATATATTTTTTGTCACAATATAAATTTTATTTAAGTACTTTCAATATTTAATTAATTTAATATAATACTTTGTTTGAAGGCAAACGCATTATTCGGGAACGAACGCATCGAAAATTCGACTGTTACCGCGTCACCGCGCACCGCCACCGGCGCGCGCTTCGGCCGCCACCTTTCACATTATTATGACACATTTCGTGTAACCACGTGTGACGCTTGCGCGCGCTTTGTTTCGACTAACGTCTAGCGTCTAGCAAAACCTAACCTCAATCGGAACGACTAAACTTTATTAATAAAGTGTTTACTTTTATTTGTTTACTAAGTTAAAAAAAATAAGTTCCAATATAAGTAATAGTGTTCTTAAAAATTGTTGCTGCAAATTCAATTCATTACAAGAAATGGTAAGTAATCTAATCAGTTTCTTCATTATGCCAGTGTATGTGTGTTTAAACTCAAATGTTATTTGTTAATGTTCTAAGGCTGGGGTTAGACTCGTAAGTTTTTTTCCTGTAAATCGCTCTTGAAGGCGAGTTTGGCCAAATTCCCAATGTAAACGACACCAAAAGTCACTTAACGTAATTTTAGTAAGTTACAGAACTTATTCTTTCGGAAGTTTTTTGACAGGTCTGGACAGGTCTAACGCGCCCGCGCGAATTACCAGCCTTCCTATACTTCCTAAAGCAATTCTTAAGGCGAGACACAACCTCGTTTATCGAGGTTTTGCCCAAGGCTAACATTTTAATTTATTTCGGCGAAATTATAATTGAATTTAAAAAAAATAAAATTATGCCGCACGAGGGATGCAAGTTATTTATATTTTAGATTAATAAAACAATACCTTACAATTAATATATTTTACGTTCAACGATTTTAAAACTTTATAACCCGTGTATAACTATAAAGTTAGCGGACTTAGCGGTAAGTACCAGATTTTATTTTTCTAGATGATGAATTAATAACTTCGGAAGTGGACAGATTTTTAATATTTGTAACAAATTCTTCAGAATCAATTAAAATGAAGGCTAAAAGTGTGGATAGATTTTTTTACTAAGATTACGAAAACGTTAGTAATTTTTTTTATACACGAGCCTACGCCGCCCGGGCTTGCGGAGCAAAAGACAATCTTAATGATATACCTAGTGTTACCATATCCAACAATACCCACTTTTTACTTGTATGTATTATTATCAAAATTAAATTATAACTTCTTGTAACTGTAACTGACCGGACCTAAGTCCTCCATCACAACACAAGCAAGCATTTTCGGCTTTTTGTGGTGGTGGTAGGAGTTATTGTTGGGTTATTCGTATCCCGGGAATGTTTGTCTTTCTTTAAAAAAAAAAAAAAAAAAAACTTGACCACGACTACGTGACCCCCCCTGGCGCCAAAGCTGGATCCGCCCTTGCACGAATATCGAATGCATATTTCTTTTCTCTCCAGGAATTTATTTTGCACTGGCAACCCCAATCCGACTGCAAAGTTAGGTGAGTCGATCTGTATAATGTACCCAGCCGCCATTTGTAACTTTTCGTTTCAATTTTAAATAAATAGGTACTGTGGGTACTCGTGTGTGTATGTGTATCATTGTCATTCTGAAATTGAAAAATGAGCTTGGAATCATTGTCAGGCGTTGGTCTTATTATGCGAAAGAGAAACCTGGTATGTAAGTAAGCACTGCCTGAATGGAAAAGCCCCTCTCTAATAATAATCTATAATTTGAGCTTGTCACGCCTCGATGGTTTCTAGTTAATTCCCAGAGTTTCGTCAAGGTCTTGTTTTCTCAATGGACAATGATGCGACAATGCTCGAAATCTTCAATTTTATTATTTTCGTTTCTACAAATTACAAGAAAACCAGAGATATTTTTACGGTAGAAGACTGCGATTGAAAAAAGCCTACGATTGTATATTGTCTATGCCAAAAACAATACTGTTAACATTTTTTTATATACCTCACCAGCCTCACCAGTCACGTGATAAATCTACTTAACTTATTACGCCTCTGTAGTTCATGATAATAGTAAAAAATTTTTTTTTTTTTGTCTTGTGTCAGATTTTATTCAATAACTATGATGTCTCTGTAATGCACAAATAATTGGCACTTAGTTTTTTAGTAATAATATTACGCATGAATTTTTTTTTTTTTTTTACAGTATTACCGCACAAGAGTCCCAACTGCTCCCGTCTGGAGCCAGTGAGACTATGGCATCCCCAATTGGGGTATGTTGTGAGGCTGAGGGTATTGGGGAGGGGAGGGAGATGGGGAAGAGGAAGGTGGGGAAGTACCTGGCTATTCAGATCTGGTCACCAAACACGGCTAAAGCCATTTCAAGCAACGTTTCAATTCTGAATGGTGGTCTTACACCAGGGCGATACTGAGAGTATCTTCCACTCTGGAACGTGCCGCAAATATACTATATATTATTTTAAATTAATTAATTGTGAAATAACACAAATTAATCAAATAAAATTTATTTGCGCACGCCGGGTTCGAACCCGCGACCTTCGGATCTGTAGTCAAAAGCGTATACCACTAGACCACGCCGGCCGTCTATGCTAATTTTGTTATTGTTTTAGGTTTCATGTCCTCTTTTGTTCAATATAAACAACGATATTTCTATAATACACAAATTGTATCATATTTGTAGTCGTTATTATATCTGTACCTAACAACACAAATAAAAAAAGTTGCCTTAGACCTTTAGCACAAAAAATACAAACCGTCACTGATAAGAAACATTGTTATAATTCAGGAAGTCAATTAATAATCTTCTTCAAACAATGCAATACTAGCATACCATCTCTTTTAAACATTAGCACATCCAGTATAGCTATGGAATAAAGAATAACACTTCTTAATTCTATGATTATAGCTAATAAAAATATTTATGAATTATTTCATACTATTTTGTTGTAAAATATACTGTTTTGGTGCACGATTTTGAGCGCTGTAAGACCAATTTTTTATATCTCGAACATTGGTCAATTAATAATTTTCAAATTTCCATACTTTTAAACATAACACTTTTTATAATAATCATATAATTAGTTCAATACTTTACCTAATAAAATATAAAGTTTATTCATTATCATCCTAAGAAAGTTCAACATTTTTTGTTTTTCACGCACTTTTCACAAAACTTTATTATGGTTTATTGAGTAGGTACTTTTTCTTATCACTGACATCAAAGCACTAGAATAATTTTTGGCAGTTTTTTTTCATGTTTCACAAATCGACATTTTAATTAGTAACATAAATTACTATGTTTTTATTATTATTACGAATAAAGTAAATTATTTTGCGTACGAAAGGTTTTTTCTAACCAGGATCTTCAGTTTGTCAGTTACAATTGTTCAACAGTCAGATATAATCACTTGAAATGATTTTTTTCTTATTTTAATAGTAATTATTTTTACGTCAAACAGTTCTTTCATATAGGTAGGTACTTAAAGATAAGTTTTGGAACACTCGAAAACGGATTAACTTTGTCCATAGAAATGATAAAAGAAAAGAAAAGTTTTCGAGACACTCGATTGTTTGTTTTCCCGCCAACAATGAAAGCGAGAGCAGTGTTGCTAGGCTCACGGTCGAACGCGATCTGAGTTGAGTGGGTACCTACTTCAGAACGTTACGATAATTTCTTCGGGTCACAAGAATGGCGCCACTCTCCGAAAAAAATACTCTCTAACCGCATGACATGGGAAATTTCCTGACTTATAAATCTCGTAATCTTGTAATAATTTCTTCTTGCTTTCTGGGAGATGAGTAATGATAATGGTACGACGGACGCTAGACTTGAGTAATACAAAACATCACGTATTAGCTAAGAGTTAAGTTGTTGTGCAATTTTAAATGCTGTTAGGTTTTTCCAAACGCAGATTCACCTGCCTTAGTCAAAATTATATTATACTGGAGGCTGTATTGGTTACGAAAGGATGTTTTATATATTTTTATTTAAATTTAACTAATACGTTTTGAAATACCTATTAGGAATTTTGGCAAAAAGACACATTTAAACTTTTTACCTCTTCCTACGAGAATTCTCGCTTTTATTCCAAAAAATAATTGACCACCGTTTGGATACCGTATTAAGACGACTATTTTACATTTCGCCTGTCTGTAAAACAGTTTGTGCATTCCTTTTCCGTTTCAAAATGGTAGCCGTTTTAATAGTTCATTAAAGACTTTTTTCAAAATTTTAAATCGTCGTGTTTATTTGGACTTCTTTCGCATTCGCATTTTTTCAATATTATGGTACCCACCTGCCAAAAGAAAGTTTGATAGTTTTTCTTTGAACAAATGGTATAATTCCTTATTTAAAATTTTTAAATGTTACATAAAAATATATCATCGAAGAAAGCAAACACTTTGTGGTTTGACATTATGACTGAAAAAAAAATCTTTGTTTTAAACCGCTGTATTGAACAATTTATATTTCCATTGTCCTAAAAAAGTGTTCAGTGCAAATAAAACCGGTCGATCATAACCCAATAAAGTGGTTTAAAACAAAGAAAAAATCAAATTTAAAAAAATATATATTTAAATGTTAGCAATAAATAATTCTGTACGTAGGTATTTAAGTACCTACCTACTTTCAAATCTTATGATTTAAAAGGAAATTTTGGTTTTGATTTATTAAATAAAATAAAAATAGAAACGTACCTCTTTGGACGCGAGGTCTACTGATCTCATAACTACTAGTCATTATTATTTTACACACTATGGAAGCTGAGAAACCTCGGAAAAACATGGCACGATCAAATGAATCAAATACTTGACTCGAATTATGTCAAGAGTCGGCATAACTATGCTATTACAATGTATAAATATAAATGAATCAGGAGTTTGTAGAGAGACAGAGTTGGGTAGTGGCATCACGCTGTCTTTTTTAATGTTAGATTTCATTGGCTACAAAAAGACGGAGAGCATTAAATTTGTACTCTCGTCTGAATATGGCTTTTTGTTACCTTACAGCAGTAAGATCTATTATTATAATATTACTATGTTCATGATATCAAATTTCAACCACAAAACCGCACAGCTAATGGGGTGACAAAAATGACCCCTGACCGAATGTAGACAGACCTGAATTTTCTTGATAAAATTTTTAATATCATCAATATATTATTTTATAAATTGTTTTGAAACAATGTTCAATAGAGAAGTTTCTACGTGGATTCCTGTTTTTTGCCGTGTTCTTAACCCGTAGTGTGTCAAGAAATCCACCGTGGATTTCTGACATCTGTGATCTGTACCCGTAGCGTGCCAACAAATCCATCGTAGATTCGCTGGTAGTTCACCGCACTTGGCCAATGCTTTATTGTATTTTGTAGCATAATGGCATACTAAAATAATTTGTATTTGCCTGGCAAGGAAATTAAATTTCGTAATATTAATCTAAACTCTCGTTTCGTCACGTGCAATCATATTAAGGCGATGCCATACGTAATAATGCAAAATCATGTGTTTTTGGTTTGAAAATTTGGTCGCCTAGAAATGTTTCAGATACTTGAGAATTAAATACTGCGAGTAGAATACATCTTGGCCTTATAAAATAATCGAGTTTTTTTTTAGATAAGTCTTTTTATAAGCCCAGAAAAAAATAATGTATAAGGCCTATGATAACTGCTTTAAAGTTCAAAATCTCCTACTTACGAACCCATTTTCGGTTATGATTTTATTGTATAATGTGGCAAATTAAGTTATTTATAAAATGATCGAAAAAAAATTAAATATTTATGCCTGAACATCCACAAAATAAAATAAAAGACACTTTTTGGCCATGTTTTTTTCTTGCATAAATCAAACCAGGCGGATGGTGTTTATCGCCATCTACGTAACGGTTGTTATTGATAGCGGTTCACTTTAAAATATTACACGACGAGTGCATCGCCTTAATTTCATTTTTTTACATGTAGCAAACTCTTTTTGGATCTACATAATAATAATAATGATTGCATTATTTGTATAGGGCCGTTTTCTTGAGAAAATCACCTCAAGGGCACAGAATAATAATTAGAATAAAATCGAATCAGAATCTAAACCGGTTAGTTTTAAATAAACAGGGTTTTCCTGTATAAGAGGTGTTATTTTGAATAGAAGTTAATTTTGAAGCTGTCATTTTTCGACATTTGACAAGTAGAAACTACGCCATTAATAAAAATGGAACGATACACGCTTCAACAACGCATTGAAATTATTAAAATTCACTTGAGTGCATCAAATGCAAATCATCTTGAGTGATGAGGCCCATTTCCACCTCGGTGGCTTCGTCAACAAGCAAAATTGTCGCATCTGGGGCTCGGAAAACCCAAAAGTTATTGTTGAAAAACCTCTCTATCCTCAACGTGTGACTGTTTGGTGCGGTTTATGGTCCGGCGGAGTCATTGGACCTTACTTTTTCGAAAATGAGGCTGGAGCAACAGTTACGGTGAATGGATTGCGCTATCGAGAGATGATTAATGATTTTTTATGGCCGGAATTGGATGGTATTGATCTGGACAACGTTTACTTTCAACAAGACAGCGCTACGTGCCACACAAGCAACGAAACCATTGATCTTTCACGATTGAATATCAAAATAACACCTCTTATTGGAAAACCCTGTACAATAAAGTGTTATTAAAATCAAAGTTATTTTATTCTATTAATTTTATCATAGAATTTTTATATTTGTTGAAGTGAAAAATATTTCCGATTTTCAAAGTCTTGTTACTGTATTTATTTACAGGAAAACCCCACATAAATTATTTTTATTGTGAATATAACTTATTTAACTTCATGGAAAATATTATAAAATACAAGAAAATTTTCGTATCTCTTCATGATATATATATTTTTATAACATTATAGAGAAAATAATATTTCTCGGAAAATAAATATGTAGCTTTAAAAGAAATAAATAAAATTTCAAATAAAAACTGTTAAAACGCTACAATTTACAAAAACATAATTTTGCAAAAAACGGCGCGGGGCGTAGGACGGGCGATTTACATTTTACCCCTCCCACGATACTAGGAGAAGTAGTACTAGATCGCGAGGGTTGGCATTTCAAGGGTTAAGTGTTGCAATTATAAGTACGTTACATTTGGTAAAGTATACTTTTATTAAAAACCATTTTACATTAATTTATCGATGCATCAGAAAAACCAGGCAAAACTCTTAGTACGGCCCTTTTAAAAATATTATTATGAAACAATATCCTTCAGCTAACGAGATCCCTGAGAAGCGTAGCAGAATAATGTGTGGCCACTGTGTGGCACACAATCACACAGATGACAGCTCGCAGCCTCCCCGCGTCCTCCAACCACCTCCAACTGATCTCCTCGCCCAATGGACCGGAGAGGGGCAGAAGGAAGAGCAGAGAGAGGCGGAACTAACTTTCTTCTTTACAAATCCCCCGCGCGGGCTCTCTCGCGTACGTTAAATTGATGTTACAAAGGTTCTACATATAACGAATTCATAAATGTATTTTGTACTCATATACAGTGTTATGGTTTCTAGTACATCTAGCATCATTAAGTACAATAATCTAACGTACTTTAATGGTTCAATTTTTTTTATCTATAGTTTTAATATAGTAATATTTTTATCATATTTATATAAGTTCCTAATGTAAGAAGCTGGTGCTTGTGTTTTATGAAAATACTGCTAGTTAACATAAGAATAGTGTTTTAAACACTATTTATATGTAATCATTAAAGGCAATATTAGCGACAGAAAAAACAGAAAAATCGGAAAAAGATTCGATCGCATCTAGTAATTAAACCCAGGGCCTCAGTCTTGACGTCACAGTATATTATTTATAAAACCAGCTAAAATAGTAGATCTTACATTTCAACAAAGTATATCTTACATTTCAAAAAAGTATATCTTACATTAGAACAAAGTATAATATACATTTAACATATCATCTAAACAAAAGAGTAAAATAATTTAATTTACTCTTTGAGTAAATTAATGAGCCACCATATACAAATTGGCGAACAAAAAAATTAAAGGAAAAAAGACGTTTATAACTGGTATTTTTTTCTTTTGAATATACCACAAAAGAGTCCCAACTGCTCCCAACCTTCTGAAATCAATGAGACTATGGCATCCCCAATTGAGGTATGTTGTGAGGGTGAAGGTAGTGGGGAGAGGACGAGGAAGGTGGGGAAGTACCTGACTTTTTTTGTTGTTTGTTTTTGGGGTGTTATGCCGTGTTGCGCTAACTCCTTCTTTAGTCGACGTTTCGGACATCGTTGCAGTGTCCATCATCAGGGCAGATCCGGTAGATCCACATCTTCGGATCTACCGGATCTGCCCTGATGATGGAAACTGCAACGATGTCCGAAACGTCGGCTGAAGAAGGAGTTAGCGCAACACGGCATAACACCCCAAAAACAAACAACAAAAATGCTTTTGGCCGTGAAAATCTAAAAACTTATAAGTACCTGACTATTCAGATCTGGTCACCAAATACGTAATAATTATAAATATGATAATAAATATGATTCACATTAAGGAAACAGAAGACAGAAAATATTTTAGCAAAAGGTTGCTTGTGCAATGATGGAGAACTTAGCAGGCAGTGCTTTGAACTCGCAACGACTGGATGGGCTACTATCCGGTTAAACTGATTTGTTTTAAAAATTTCCAGTTTAAACAATACAAAAATATTCTCGTTCAAGAAAATACAAATGGATTTTGATCTAAATATTGTTAGGAGACTCTCCGAAATATAAAAATTGACAGCATTTATTGCCCTCCTAGCTACAAAAATTTTCGCACTATAATAATTCCCATTACACTTCCTTCACCCACACCACATAGGCTCGTCCCACAATTAAGTGTAACAGAAAAAAATCGTAGCTTTGTGAGAATTATAATTAATGTTACACTCCATTTGCTTTTGTCACTTACCTACTCTAGGTTATTGAGGAATTGGGACTAAAGTGCGAAATTCTCATGCGTAATTTTTTTTAATAACTATGTACCTAGGCAATCTACACATATGAAAAAAATTAATCATTTAAATTTTATACGACCTTCTCAAATGCCAAATAATATTTGCGTTCGTAAATTGTGTAAATACATAGTTCAAGTATCAACTTGAACTATGTATTTGATATTGTGATAATGCGGTATTTAGAATTATTATATCCAATTATATTTAACTTTTATGCTTATACATCTCTAAACCATAACTAAATATAAATCTAGCTTGCATTAGGGTTTACAGCTTTCAAAGCGGACCTCCAAACTCAGTACGCTCGTGTGACCCTTCACGGTTTGTGACGGCCCTGTTTATTCTAGTTTATTATGACTACTTGCTTGTTTCTTACCTGTAAACTCTATACAAATCCCCCCCTCCCTAGCTAGGAAGCTGACGATGCCCTTGTTGAGTAGTATTATAATTTGCTCTTAATAAAATCCCATCGTAAATGTTACCAGTATCAAAAATGTATTTAGTTACCTACATTACGGTAAGGTACATATTCCTAATTAATTGGTAGGAAATCTTTCTTCATCGTGTTTGTGTTCAAACAGGATACACCTAAGGTACCTGCATGCATAACGTAATCCACGATACAGCACATTAAACACATTAATAAAGAAATAGGTTCTGGGTTACGTAAACATTTCACTTTCGAAGTAGGCCTGCGATTTCGTAATCTTTTCGTTCGTGACAGGACACAAAAAAACCGATGAGTCAAAAGTTCCGGCAGTTTAGAAATGCAACATGCACGGCGGCAGAATGTCGGCTTGGAATAAATCATTTTCAAGATCGTTCACCCGTTCAATCAAATGTTCAAATATGACATTGTGCAATTTAAATTATAGTGTTACTCTCCCCAGTCAATGAATCTAACATAATTCATAATTATGCACT
This sequence comes from Hesperophylax magnus, assembly GCA_026573805.1. Lineage (NCBI taxonomy): Eukaryota > Metazoa > Arthropoda > Insecta > Trichoptera > Limnephilidae > Hesperophylax > Hesperophylax magnus. Next base: position 24,478,043 of record JAIUSX010000012.1, read on the forward strand.
TTTTACTCCGTTCTTGCCATGCGTCTAAATTTATTTCTTAACGAAACCATGGTAAAGAATTAAGGAATACTAAAAAATATGATATTATTATATATTTTTTTGCAATATTCAGCTTACAAACAATACCTATGTATACATACAAACTTATCTCTGCAGACAGCCAAAAGAGGAACTAACCTTAAATGTTTGTCCTGCGCTGAGAGATCCACTGTAACCTATTTTTCTATGTATAATGTCTTACAGGCATGTTTATTGTTAAAAGCGTTAGTGTTTTTGTAAAATTTCTTCATAGTAGAATAAATTGTAGTTAGAAAACGAGTCCGATATTATGCATTCGGTTTTTAATCAGATGACGTCACAGTAGTTGACAATCTCTCCGCATTGCTTCACATTGGCGTCAGGAGCGTTAAATTAATATTGTCGTGTACTGACTATTCTTGCACTGTCTTGCCGCAAGCCGTGTTTGCTCAGATACCGATATTACGACAATATTGCCGAACCAAATCTATTTCCTTGTTAGCGTCTCCGTTCACCATCTACCAGCTCGCCGCCTACCAAAACTGTCATAATTTCGAACTCGATTTATATTAATAAATAATTTCGATTTTTTGCTTCCAACTTTATACAATTTTGGTGGAGTTCTTACAGATTGCAAGAGATCGTTTTTTTATGTTTGCGAATAAAAAAATTTGTACACCCCACGGCAATATTGACAGCCAACACCTTCCCGGCAATACTATTGATGTTTGTTATTATTGGCAATAATGGGCTATTTATCTTGCTCAAAATCTATTTATCTTACTCGTTTACCGGCACCAAAGCAAATCAGCTGTAGGTTGGTATCAAAGATATTGTTCTTCTAATATCTTTGGTTGGTACCTATATCACAAATCTCAATAAATCTCGCGGGCTCTGGTTAGCTCTCGGTTTAATTTTTATTTTTTTACTTGTAATATTTATAGTAATAGTACATGTCTATTACAGGCTGGCTTATTGTCGTCTGACGGCAATTTCTACCTGCTACCTTATTATCGAAAGCAATGCAGCGTAAAGTTTTAATTAAATGCAAAGTTTCTATTTCGCAAGTTGGATCTTCATAGAAATAAGAGTTTTTTATATTTGCACATCAATAGATTCCACAACATTGCTAACAAACCGACAAACCATATTGTTTCAAACATAGTTTCAGGTGATCATTTCAAAAATACCCTTGCTTACGTAGTGTTGTACTGAATAAAGAAAAAAAACGGTTATTTACCTATCTCTTGACGTTTGAATGCAAATTCAAAATTTTAAATCTTTACCGTACAAATTAGTCTATATTTAAGCTGTTTACTTTTATAAGTACCGAGTGCCGATGCTAAGTAAAATTAATTAATATACATTAAATTATTGTATTTAACCCCTCCAGCCTCGGAAGGACATTACTAGCCACAAACATCATATTCCATTAGAGCTTCGGAAGAACAGATCTGACCGGGGCGACCATACATTATATAAGTATTTTTATCTTTTTTCTATAATGTGAATTGTTCGTCGTTGGAAAGTGAAATAATTAGTCTTCTCAATGTGTCTCAAATATTTATACTTCATTCCTTAAATAAGGTACGAAATATTGTCAAAGAATCTTAGAGTATTATAAATTGGCATGTTTTTTTCATTAAAAGTTTAAAAAATTATTTATATTTTTTTATTGTATAAACAGCAAAAAAGTGAAGTGTTAGTATTATTACTAACTCCCTATTAATTATTAATTATAATGGAAACGCTAAGCTACAAAAAGGAAACTGTTATGTATTTAAATATTATAGGTAATATGTGATACAAGGTTTTCGAATTAAAAAAAATTGTGAATATTCACATTTTGGCTTATTTGTCTACTGTATGTTCCCTCAGCTACTCCTTCCGACTACAATTTGCACAGCACGGCTTGATACCTACATAAAAGTATCCATGGTACCTACCTACTATGATGTATAATGCTACCTATACATCCGCGAGCCGAACTGCCGAACTGAACCTCAAATTTGGACATTTGAGGTCTAGAATCGTTATATACCTAGAATATTTTGTCAACATAAAAAATTAGAGTCCTGTTGTGTACCCTGAAGGAGTAACCATGTGTTACTTATACCGGGGTGGGAAAGTGGTGGGAGCCTCGAAATGAACCTCAACTTATGGGAAAGACACGAAGTTGAAACAGTTGCTCCGGTCCTTTTCCGTAATTCGTGGTACAGTTCGCGTTTCGATTCGCAAATGTATACGTACCCTAATGTAGTGTTTAGTACCTAACTGGAACCTACATTATTACTATTATGGTTCAAATATTTTTTACACCTTGCAACACTAGCGTACCGTAAATGTCAAAATCCAGTTGTCATATTTTTGACCAACGAAATTGTGGTTACGTTTATTGTTGACTTTCTATAACAATATTTTGATTGTCTTTAACAATAACAACGTGTTTAACCAATCTATTTTAACAGAATATTCGCGATGAACCGGAGAAACTAATGAAAGCTTTGAAATAGTTATACGAATTGTGCAATTTAGTTGATTAATCTTCAAAGATGAAGTACCCAACGTCGCCTACACCGAGTACTTCTTCCAATATTCCGAGGAGTATGTCTCCTCTTCCTGCCCCGGCGAACTACCAGCCCAGCTGTGCTTCGGCCGCCTCAAAACGATACAAGTATCTCCGGAGAATATTCAAATTTCAACAAATGGATTTTGAGTATGGACTTTGGCAAATGTTTTACCTCTTTATTGCACCACAAAAAGTCTATAGGAACTTTCAATATAGAAAACGTGAGTGATTAAACATTTGTTACTTATTCATTTGTTAAATTTAGAATGCTTGCATTCATTCCAAAGCACAAACTTTTATCTAAGGTATTTGAGATCTTTTTCGTTTGAATGAAAAGATTCGTTCAAACGTTTATTATACGCCATGTTTATTAATAAGTTTTTGCTGTCCAATATTATAATACCTTCTCTTTTTCAGAAACAAAACTGCAGTTTGCCAGAGATGACCCAGCATTCCTAGTTTTACTTAGTATTTGGTTATGTTGTGAGTATATTTTGTATTTTTATTCTGTTCGTCTATCATTGTTGTATTCAAAATATGCCCCAGAACTCTTCAAGAGGCTTTCCAAAACTCTCAGCAGTCCAAAGTCCCAACTGCTCCCAACCGTCTGGAGCCAGTAAGACTATGGCATTCCCAAATGGGATACGTTGTGAGGCTGAAAGTAGTGGGGAAGTACCTGGTTATTCAGATCCTGTCACCAAACATGGCCAACCCCACTTCAAGCAATTCTGAATGGTGGTCTTACACCAGGGCGATACTGAGAGTATCTTTCATACTTTTGGTTAATGCTGAAGTGCACATAAGATTTTGGGAGGAATGCAGATTACGCCAAACTCTGGGAATTGAATAAAAATGCACTTTCTAGATGAGAAAAGTGTGTAGAAACTCATTAAAAAAAGAATTAAGGCGCGGAAGAATAAATTGAGGGAGATACAGCCGATCAAAGTTTAATAAAATTGCACTTCGCGATCTGATATTATGACCATATTATGACAGTCCGCCGCCATATTTTGTCACTGTTGTGTTGGTAGACCTAATCCTGACATCAGCTACATGCTATTGTAGCCGACTTCGTGGGGTAAATTCATATGGCGCGTAATTATGAAAAACAGAATTAATAATATAATGTAATCAGGCACTGGATCTGCCCCCCTCCGTTTCTATTTCTCCGTTTCATCTCCCTTGTTTCTATTATGTATGGTTGCGCCTGTATTCATTTTATGGATGATATTAATCACAAACTCAATCTATCTATAATATAAATAAAAATATAAATGTTCGTTTGTTCAAAATCTTAAATCTTCAAAAGGAGATTTAAGATTTTTTCTTCACTTTCTTGCTTTGAAATTTTGGCACAACGTTGTATTCAAATATGCGTGTGTTTATATATATATATATATATATATATATATATATATATATATATATATATATATATACCTATTATATAGATGTAAGGTCCCGTTCCCCTTCCGTTTTAAAATCGGAGGCGTGTCCCGTTTTAAAATCGGATGCCCTAGCGGTTGTAGTGGATGTATGGAGCTGTTCACACTTGTCCGACACAATTTGAGTACGGATCCGGCATTTTTTGTCAGTTGGATCGCCAGCGCAGCGCGTCCGTTTTAAAATCGTATCGAAACTCTCAAAAAAGTGGGAACGGGCCCTAACCTGTGACAGGTAAAAAAGATGAATTTTTTTTAAACAGCGCCATCTGTTGAGGTAAAAGTAAAATGCGTTATTGTTTCTCTATCTGCAGAAACATACTGAGCCACAGCAACGTGTGGCGGGGTACAGCTAGTAGATAATAAATTACTGACAATGTAATAATGTGCATTGATTTATTATGTTTCAGTATCATCAATTGGATTCGCCATTGTACTGGGCCTTAGCTTTGGGCAGTTCATTGCATTCCTTCTTTATGTTATTTTCGTTGATTTCATCGGTTGCGGATTGGTAGTTGCCACATTTTTCTGGTAAGTATCCGAACACCTATAAATATATTCAATTTTAACTTTTAAGGGTATATTTAAAAGAATTCATAATCTCCTCTTTCATGGAGCTATTATAAAATAATATTTATTTATTTATTTTATTTAAACGCCCATAGGGCTTTTACATACAATGCTATTATGTTTTTTAAATACAATAACAATAAAGAGTTTACATAATATATAAGAATATACAGATTACATAAAATATAAGATTGAACAATGCATAGGTTAACAAAATATAGGTAACATGAAACAAGAGTTTACGAAACGTAGGTAACATGAAATTTAAGTAAATGAAATAAAAATATATGATCTGCCAATATCCTCCAAAACAATTGAATAAAAAAGGATGAAATTGTTGTTCACATTAGCCTATAAACTATGTAACTCTAATTAACAATCTCTATTACGCAAGATTAGGATAAGAAACGACAAAAAGTCTAATAGAAAAACATTTAGTTAAGTATTATAATATTAAACCAAGTATCACAATATTAAGTCAAGTACCACAATATTAAACCAAGTATTATAATATTAAATTAAGTATTACAATATTCAGTCAAGTATTATAATATTAAACAAAGTACCATAATATTAAGTTATATTAAACTAAGTATTATAATATTTATTTATTTAAACGTAATTTGTAGAGTAGTGGAAATAGTTCGCACATACTCCGTTTAATGTTTGCAAAGTTCATATTTGACATACAGATTTAATAATAATGTGTTTATAGGCTGATAGACATTCAGTACCGTTAGTGTTCACGCAATATTTATTCCCTGCACTGTGTAGTCGGTTCATTACTGAATTTATTTCTGCTATGGTACCTGCAATGTTACAATGGTAAGGTACCTTCTGACGAACCGTTCTACTAGGCACATGAAAGTCGATCAACCTAAGGAGTTCAGGGGAGTCAAACATGTTATTAACAATTTTATAAAGAAAAAAGAGATCAGAACATATTCTTCTTTCTTTTAATGTGGCTAGGCCCATGACTTTCAACAGTGATGTGTAGTTAATGTTTTCAATAGGAATACCTAATCTATAATTTATGTTACGTAAAAATTTATGTTGGATTCGCTCGATAGATTTTTCATGAATTGATGAATATTGGATTGAATCACTAACTTAATATTGTATTTGTATGTCTTTCTTGAAAGAATTAAGTTTGTTTACGGACAAAACTATTTATCATAATGAGTAAGTAGAGGTGCAAACAAATAATTAATCTTCCTTTTTTAAAGTATAACTTTAAAAAGTTTTTTTTTTAATAATTAAATTAGCGCCATCTATGAAAGATCAGATTTTTAATTCTTTTATAAAAACTTTTCATATTTTTTTAAATTTTCACAATTATTTCTGGCAATTACCTATGTCATGTTTGGGATTGTTGAGCAAAGAGACTTAAAAGAGAGAAAGACCTGAACTTAGGCCTTGAAAAAACCCACTTAGGAGGTAAACACAAAAGCCGGCAAATGATTCACAGCCGAGTTTTTGAGAACCGTCGAGAGTCCCAACTGTTTGGAGCCAGTGAGACTATGGATTTGTGTGAGCCAATAGCCAATTGGATTGTGTTGTGAGGCTGAAGGTAGTGGGGAGAGGAATGAGATGGGAAAGATTTAAGTGGGGAGTGCCTTGCTATTCAGTTCTGGTCACTACAGCCATTTCAAACAACGTTTCAAATCTGAATAGTGGTTGTATGGTTGTGGTGTAAACCAGGGCGATACTGAGAGTATCTTCCACTCTGGAACATGCTATAAATTTAGTTTTTTTCGTTTTCCAGGTATATTTGTAATAAATATCTGCGTAAAGATATTCTCAACTCCGATGTGGAATGGGGCTATGCATTTGATGTCCATTTAAATGCCTTCTTCCCTCCGCTGACAATATTGCATGGTTTCCAACTATTCTTCTTCCACAGTAAGTTATCTGTTGAATACTGTTTTTGATGATGTCATGTTAACGTTGAATACTGTTTTTGATGATGTCATGTTAACGTTGAATACTGTTTTTGATGATGTCATATTAACGTTGAATACTGTTTTTGATGATGCCATTAACGTTGAATACTGCTTTTGATGATGTCATATTAACGTTGAATAATGTTTTTGATGATGTCATATTAACGTTGAATACTGTTTTTGATGATGTCATATTAACATTGAATAATGTTTTTGATGATGTCATATTAACGTTGAATACTGTTTTTGATGATATCATATTAACGTTGAATACTGTTTTTGATGATGTCATATTAATCTTGAATACTGTTTTTGATGATGTCATATTAACGTTGAATACTGTTTTTGATGATGTCATATTAACGTTGAATACTGTTTTTGATGATGTCATATTAACGTTGAATAATGTTTTTGATGATGTCATATTAACGTTGAATACTGTTTTTGATTATGTCATATTAACGTTGAATACTGTTTTTGATGATGTCATATTAACGTTGAATACTGTTTTTGATGATGTCATATTAACGTTAAATACTGTTTTTCATGATGTTATATTAACGTTGAATACTATGTTTTAGAAATCCCTTTACTTATTTCACAATTTAAAACAGTATGATACCTTATTACACTGCTAGTTGAAAACAGTTAGAGTAGAATTTTCGTATTACAAAGCAACAACAAAAATATGTAAACTTTTTTTTTTTTTCAGGTTTTTTACTTGAAGGAGGTTACATTTCAATTACGTTGGGAAACTTCTTTTGGCTTATATCAATTAGCTATTATGTGTACATAACCTTCTTGGGATACAGTTGTGAGTACCTTTAAATATGCTTTTTTGCAAAGCTAACAATCTAGCCATTTCTCCGCAGGATTGGAAGAAAGGATGCTTCATTAATATTCATACATAATCTTCTCGGGGTTAGATATTATCAGCTCCTTGGCAAGTCGGCGACCGGAGTGGACTGCTTCAATTGCACCGTGAGCAGGGACAGCCCCGACTCTTCTTTAATTCTGACTCTCGACATAACCCAACTCAAATATTTGGTTCACTCCATCATGGCGTGTCTTCCCTGGCTGTCCCAAACTTTATATTTTCCACTGACGCTTCATTCTCTACCCGTTTTTGTTTTTTTTACACTGAATCAAATAAGTACTTAGGACAGGTTGTTTCGAAGAATTTGAACAATTCTTCAAATTTCAACATTCATTTTCGAGTTCTGTGAAAGTCCTATTCAAGTTCTGTTATTATATCATTATAGTCTAGTTGCTTGACAGAACTGAAATATTAACAGAACTTGAAAAAATCTTTCACAAGAGTTGAAAATTAACTTTGAAATTTAAAGAATTGTTTAAATTCTCCAAAACAACCCGTCCTTAGTAAATACCAAAATAAAGTGGAAATTCATTGAAATTGCTGACATTTAATAATATTTCAGGTTTAACGAGTCTTCAAAACACCCGGTGGCTGCTTATCCCGCTGCCGATCCTCTTCATAACATTCTTGATCACTTTGGGAATCAATTGGAACCTAAGTCTCGCCCTTACCGACTTTTACAAGTACAGAGTTTTGTAACTCCTTATTCTCACGTGCCAAGGAATGTATCCGGGAAGCTTCTGAAAAATCCGCTAGATGGCAGCACAATCTTATTTGAGAGTTACTCATTACACTTTTTTATAATTATTATTAATTAATGGCCTTTAACACATTCACGGACACAACGTCTATTGATGTTGTTTTACAGATGTGATATGTCACAACATAAATAAAATACGTCTTTTAGTCACAGATGAGATTTCATGCAACACATGAAGGAAGTTAAGTTTTTTATTGTAGTACATAGTACATATGTAGCCTGTCTTTTTTTGTCACAAAAGCTAACACTTCTATACTTGAAAGTGTCACAAGCAAAGACGATAGGCGTCTAATATTTCTTATCACGCATAGTGATTTTCATTGACTTCACAAAACACAAAATTTTATTCTGCTTGTACAAAATATAACATGTGTCCTATCACGAATGTCTGTATTCTGGCGGTTTTTAGCAAGTGTCCGTTAATGTGTTAATATTCTGAAAATTGGTACACATCGTACTAAGGGTGTATTTCACCACCTCTAAGTAAACTGCTTAGTAACTCATTAACTTACTTTAATAAACAGGCATTTACTTAGCGGGTAGCATTGGTAAAACAGATTATATACGTTATTCTACAAGTAGCGCCAATCGGCAGTTTACTCAAAAGTGGCGAAATACCCCCTAAGAATATGTATAACTTGTTAAAATTAAATACTGTCTTTAGCGGATAAAAGAAAAAACCCATCGAAATGAAATTTTTTTCTCTTACGACTGAATAATGTTTATTTTTGTTCCTTTATAATATTCCATAATACACCTATTATGTACATCACACACTGGGTGTAAAAATATACTAACAGCCTTACTAATAAAAAAACACTACCCAGCTGTTAAACGGTGTTTTTGTTACACATTGAATAAAGCCTGTATGACTTCTGTTTTGAAATCATACTAATAAATGCATTTAGTGACTGTGTCATTAAAATAAATTGTATCCTGGCAACATGGCTTTCAGCGGCATGGCGCATGCGTGTTTGGCTGTACGTCGTTAAATGACTTCGATGATGTACTTCTTCGTAAATATATGTGCGAGGGCATAATGTCATTGCCATTATATCATTAATTATAAAGAAAGAAAAAAAAACATCCGCTTTCTGAAATACTAAATGAAATTAGTTATCTTTAAGAACAACTATTTTTTGTTACTATATAAATACATTCTACTCAAAATGTGTAGGTTCTGACATTGTTATCATTTTTCAAGTTTGACAATTTTTAATAACAAGCACGAAAATATATCGAACACAAAAATAATTCGAGAGTCAATGCTAAAAGACAACTAAACAAACCTCTTCCTCTGAGTAAGCAATGTGTAACTTATGAGCCTTACAGACCACTCAATTTGGTTGGTTCAACCCAAGTTAACCCGTTGTGTGTCAACCGTTGAGTGCTAACCTTATCGCATACAATGCACCTCCACATGGTTCAACTCAACCAGATTGATAACAACCTCTCAACAAAATTGAGTCGTCTGTAGGTAGGGTTGCCAGATGGTCCAGATAAAAAAACCGAACATTATTTATCAAAGGGTCCCCCCTTTGATTTCTTTTTGTACAATTTTTCGAAAACCAAAGGGTCCTTTGATAATCATAAACCCCTTTGATTTTGGCAAAAAAACAAACAGAAAATTTCTCAGGGTGAACACAATAAAACACTAAGTAAACATTAAAACTGCTATTGGTAAGCATAAAATCACTTTTTAACATATTTGCCACTAGATGATACTGCTTTAAATAATCGTTTTTTGCCTGAAATTGTATCTTTAAATTCAGTGCAACTGACATTTAAATTGAAGAAAACACCTAATTCGCTTTTTACGGTATTCACACCTAGTAGATTTCTTTCGTCAGTCCATACATTACCCTAAAAACTCTTTCTACGAAGGCATTGGAGACGGGAACACTGCACACAAAATTGAACCATTTTCAACAGATTTGAGCAAGTCTTGCTACCACCTGCCAGAATCGCTCACGGCTTTTGCTCTGTAAATTATCTCGTGAGTGAGGTATATATGTAGCTTATTTAAAAAAAAACCGGACATTCTATTGTCCGGTTTGCCAAAATTTTGTAGACCGGACAGTCATTCAAAAAACCGTACTGTCCGGTCCAAAATCGGACATCCGGCAACCCTATCTGTAGGGCCCATTATATGAACTCTTTACGGCTGTTAAACATCAGTTTAGTCTATGTAACATTTATTAGTAAGGTTTCTACATAAATGGTTTATCAATTGTGCAAAATTTAAATCATATTTACTAGTAAGACTGTGTCCCCCAAAGATATTAGAAGAACGAGATATGCTATGTTGGCCGCCGGACCGTAGGCGGAGTACTAACTAATTAGGGTACTTTGAACGGTATCGGGACGTGTACGCACAGAAATCTGTTCTATGTATTAGTGCGGATACCTTAGCGATGCCTTAGCGTAAGCGGAGGTGTGCAGTAGTATTGGTGAACAAAACCGGCGACACTCGGCAAAGCAATTCCACACAGTATGAACTGCTCATAGCACATCTCGTTCTTCTAATATCTTTGGTGCCCCCCTAACTAATACATATACTTCAAATTTTACACAACTGATAAACGACCATTTACCATACAAATGGATGTATATCAATTGTGTAAAATTTAGAATATTTTTATTAGTAAGGTCATAAGTGTGCAAACAAACTGTTTTTGGTGATTTATGTAAAAATTGTATGTTACTTTTGACTCCTTTTTCTTACAACAGAAGTTGAAATTTTACATTTAATTTTTATACACTATCAAAGCATGTCAAAATACATTTTATTTTTAAATGCGAGTACCACACAAGAGTTCGGAGTCCGGAGCCTGTAGGACTATGACATCCCCAATTGGGATATTTTGTGAGGCTGAGAGTGGGGGGAAGGAGACGAGATAACCAACTTTTTAGGAAAACAAAGATTGTAAATCAATAGAAAAACATTTTTATTCATATTTTACTTTCGTGCAATTGTCGCTTGTTGTAAAAACATACTACATAATATTATTGTTATAATAATTAATTTAATACTATTATAAATCATTTAGAAGCTAAATACTTATGATATTTTTAATACCCAATATTGAATAATTCCATCAAAAATGTGTTATTATTTTTTTCATTTATTATTTTGAGATGTGATCACAACTTAATTTATAATTTATCCAGATTTTATTTAATACATAATTATTATTAGAAATAAAGATATTATAATACATTAAAAATAACCCATTTTGTTATTATTGATAATGGTAGACATAAACTTAGGGCACGTTATTTAACAAATTTAAAAGTTATTTTCAAGTTCTGTAAAGGTTCTATTCAAGTTCTGTTATTATAGCATTATTGGCCGGTTGTTTCACATAACAGAATTTGAAAATTGATTTGATGAATTGTTCAAATTCTATGAAACAACGCGTCCTTAGTATTAATAAATTCCACATAATGCTGCAATTTGTAAGCGATTAATGCCAGAAGCGCTTATATCAAATTTGTAAATTGCTTGGGAATGAACTTCTTTTATGGATTTGTTGGCATAAAAAAACTGCTAAAATATTTCGACTTCTACAGTTAATAGGACACAATGTCATCAATCTATGGTACCTGAAATAGGTATTCATAGCATTCAAATAAGGAACGTTTTAGACAGTGGCGGCTCGTGACTTTTGGGTGTACTAGAGTGCTAATATTATAAAAAATGGCATTTCTGATGTTATAGCTGAAAACGATTTTTTTTTTTTTTTCAAAAAACGATTTTTTGTATGAAGATTTTCAGGAAATTTCAGTATAGCCGTGCGCCTCAGGGAATTCCTAAAAATCTTCATACAAAAAATCAATTTAAAAAAAAAATTAAAAATCGTTTTCAGCTACAACAACATCAAATAAGCCATTTTTTGTAATATTAGCACTCCAGTAACCCAAAAGTCACGAGCCGCCACTGGTTTTAGAGTGCTTTCTGTGGTACCTGAATCAAATTAGCAAAAACTGACATAGGCACTTCTAGCATTAGCATTCAGAATGATTGTACATATAACATGATTGCAAACGATGGCTACCCATATTTAGGTCTTCGCTCTAGACCTAAAATTAGATAGATGATTTTTTCGAATTTAATTTTAAATTTTCATTTATAAAACCTACATTAAACCTGCATTGGCTTAAAACCATAATAAGCAGTTTATTTATTTCAATATTAATATTCGGATGTATGATTTTTTGCATAAGCACTGCCGAATCCAGAAACGAACGCCCGAAAATCTCCATCACTCGCAGGCATTTATTTTGTAAATACCCCTTCGCTCGAGTGGTTATTTTGACTAGCTGAAGTCCCTGGTGTAGCCCGGACTTTATAGTTTTTCGAAATCAGACGTAAACAGTAATTGTTCTCTTATTTTGAAAGTCAAGCGTTCAAAATTTCATCAAGAAGTATCAAAATTATTATTATTTTGTATATCATATAGGCGAATAATAAAAAATACATATTAAAAATCTGCTTTAAAGGGCGGGAACAGGGGATTGGGGTGGTTTTTCGAAATCTCATGTACATGGTGACCTTCCTCTTATTTTGAAAGCCAAGTATGCAAATTTCATCAATCTCGGAACAAAGGTTTAGATTTGAATAAAAATTTTATCCACCCCGCCCGCCTCCCACAGACACCATTCTTTATACAAATAGATTGACAAAACAAAGTAGGACTAGATTTTTCAAAAACATTATAAAAACAAAAAAATGTATAGTTACTAGAAAATGTGTTTCAGTGTGAAAGTTAGTCATCATCCAGAACAATCACCTCTGTCGTATCAATAATCTTTTTGGGTTGTGCAAGTTTTTCAAGTCCACCAAACTGAATGGACTTCTTTGCTTCTCTAGATATTTTCGATGTCGAATCCTTATATTGCTTTTGCTCTTCTACTGAATTTGCCAGTTTGGTGCTTGTTGAAGTTTTAGTGATGGTCAAAGAAGACGGAATCTTTCCAGAGAAGGCACCTGAGGGTCCAGCTCTGGGAACTATTTCCTGGCTGGCTTTTGAAACTGAGGGATTTTGCTTTTGCCGCTCGGCCAGTTTTTCTTGCAGAGTTTTGCCCGGACTCACTTGCTGATGGGGCGCAGGCGGCTTGGTGTGAAGAGAGGCATTGACAGTGGAAGTAGCAGTCTGGTGAGCGGGCTGGGCACTACCACCAGGTGTGGTGCAAGGTACCGGAGAAGGAGAGGAATGAGCCGGAAGAGCGTAGTTCTGACCGGTGCTGTACAGGCTCTGCTGAACAGACACTGGTGGAGCACTCGCTTGTGTCGAAGATGCAATCAAGCTTTTAACAGTTTGCGGGGGCTTTTTTGGAAGAGACTGCTGCGCAGCCGTATAACTTGCAAAGTTTTTCAGAGTGGACGAAGAAGTGGTCTTTGTCACCGAATGCTGCTTCATAGTTGAAGCAGACGGCATTTTGCTTGAAGATTGATAGTTGCTTTTAGAAGCAGCGCTTTGCTTTGGTTTTTGATTGTAGACTGATTTGGTTTGTGGCATGTAAGCAGTGGGGTCCATGTTGGCAGCTAGTAAACGTAGGAAATCAGCTTGGTATCCGGAATTAGCAATGCCCCCCAAGCCTCCCAGCCCTCTCATGTTGGACATGTACATGGCGGCAGCCGCCGGATCAAACTTGCCGAAAGCGGAAAGTAAAGAGTTATCCATCATGGGCAGGTATGGTAGATAAGAACTCTGCATATTGGGGAATGATGGGGGTTCCACGTGTGGTAAGAAGCTGGTAGCCGGTATGATTGGAACAATGGTTTTTGGTTTCTTAGGTGGAGGAATAGCTGCAGGAAAGGGGGTGGGGAGCAGTGTCGGTGTGATTGGAATTGGATTGGATTCACTCGGGAGGGAAGTAATGACGGAGGTGTTGGCTAACTGGGCCTGTGCCGCCTGTTGTTTCATGCTCACGATGATGGATTGACATTTTTTCACACTTTTCTCTAACAAGTTTTCAGTATCAGATTTTCCAGAATACAATTTGTAAGCTTCCACCAAGAGCCCTGAGAAAATAGGGACTTTGTTGGGAATATGCTTTTGTATTCTCTGGTAGGCCTTGTACACATCGAGCATCAGATGGGAGAGTTCTTTTCTTCCCAATACATTTTTAGATATCTCAGATTGTTTACTAAATTTGCCCAACTGTCCCTTGACGGACCGAATGCACAGAGAGAGTGCTTGCTGAGACAACTCAATTCTTTCAGAATCTCTTAAATACTTCTTTTCAGCATCTGGAGTCCGTTGCAGTTGCAAAGACAAATCTAATAATGTCTTATTATCATCTATTTCCTTTAGCACCTCCATAGTTATGAGGACGCACCGACTCATGTGAGAAGCGAAGCTCCCGGGCCGATCTACTTCACTGGCTGGGATCCTCCAAATGCCATTAAAAAAATTACTGTTTTTTCTTTCGCAAAAGAGGCCTTGTAATTTAATTTTGTCTTTGGCCACAAATGATCCCAACATCAGGTCACGACACCTGCTGACGTTTTTATCTCTTTTGTAGTAGAAATGGAAGTGAGCCAGCCTATACAAGGCCTTGTAGTGCTGGGGGAATCTACTCACACAGTCTTCCAGGTTTTCTAGACAGACGGAGATAATCTCCCCTATCTGCTCCTGGGTCATCTCAGAGGGTGCCTGTTTGGTATTCTCACTGGAGGAGGAAGAAGAGCTGCTGCTATCGGAAGAAGAATCCTCAGAGCTGGAACTGGAACTAGAACTACTGGACGATTTAGACGACTTAGAAGTGGCCGTATTTGAAGCAGTACTCTCTTGATTCTCTGACTCTGTAACAACTGGTTCATTGGGTTTATTTTCAATAACAGTAGACTGTTCTATTTGTTCAGTATTTTCTGGGGAATCGATTAATGGTTCTACAATTTTTGGAGTGCTGGAATTATCACTTTCAATCATTTTAGCAGATTCTTCGACTTCCATTAGACTAGTTTTCACCTCGACAACAACATTCTCAATGTCGGCAGTGGGTATTGGGTTTTCAGATATCACATTAATTTGATTCAAATCTAGCGGCAGAGCGATAATTTCAGATTCTGGAGAAAGCTCTTCTTTTACTTCCGCAGTTTGTGTGGTTGTAATGACTATTTCTTCCCTTTTAATTGAATTCAATTCAATATTTGAAATATCTTTTGCTGTATCAGCTAACTTAACCTTTTTAGCTGCGCTTTCTTCTCCATCTGAATTTGTTCGTTTGAGAGTAGATGTTTGATTTTCTTTAGTTTCCGTATTATTCTTCTCGGATACATCATTAGATTTATCATCATTATCTTTAGTTTGATCTGCGGTGGGTTCCTTAGAATTCTTTTTCCTCGGTGCAAAAGGCCCCACGGCGCACTGATCCAAGCATTCTTTGAAAGATTTTCCCGCTGTTACAAAAATAGCTTTGTTTTCATGCTGTTCAATGTATTTAAGAATGGAAGCGTGAATCCGATAATGGATCTCGAGGGCTTCAACAGATAAGTTTTGAGGATTATTGTAGTTAATTTTTGTAGGATATGTTGCATTATTTTGTTCCAAAAATTTACTGGCCTTTTGATAATATTCCAAATACTTTTGAGGGGCTTCATTTTTCTTTTCGGCTATTTTCCCCAGCATGTAATAGTGGAGCCAACGTTCATCTTGAGGCCCTTTGTCATCACTCAGACATTCGGCCATCCACTGGCGGTGGGCATTGACAAAGCATTTATGCGCTGTATCCAACATGCTGTCTTTACGGCTCTCCAGGACTTCAAAACTCTCCATACTGAGGGACTCGCTAGCTTGCTTCAGCATTCGAGAGCAGAAGGAATGCACTCCATATACGAAGGAACCGTATTCGATCCACAACATGGAATGGGAAGAATCTATCTCCAAGGCTTTCTTGAAGCACGCTTCTACGGCTGTTGCCCGAGTGAGATATTCCATCTCCGTTTTAAATTTCTCACACGAATTCAACTTGGTTTCCAACAAGCTGGATCTAGCCAAGGCCATCCCGGCCCAAGAATCGAATCTATTTTTACTTATGACAATGTCATAGCCGTAATATTTTAACGCTTTTTGTGTTTCATTGTTTTTAAAGTAAAAATCAGCAAGCAGATAATAAATGTCTCTCATCTTGTACGGCAGTTCAATGGTTACATCCGGCAACTTACTCTTTCTGCCTTCAATGTACGCAGTGATATCTCCGCAGTAACGCTGTGGGTCAAGGCCGGGGGGAGCTAGGAGCAGCATGCTTTGAAACAGCTGTTCAGATTCCGCTGTGATTGATCCGAGCCTGTAGGAATTGAACTCTGGCATTTCTTCCGGACGGTAGAGAACAAATATCTGCTGGGACCAATCCCAATCTATTTTGGTAGAAGTCACATTGTGGTCTATCAAGTATTTCAGCTTGTTTTTCTTTGAAGGATGTCCAAAGAGACAGCAGACGCATTGCTCCAGGTATTGGCTGACAGTTTCCACAACGGAAAACAGAGCCGGTGAACGAAGGCGAGGAATCACAGTGTTCAGAGTAAAGTAAAGCAACTCTCCCTCATTTATTAAACACCAGCCTTTTTTACCCAAATTGTCATGAGCTATGAAGAGTATCATGAGAGATGCTGGGATTTCTCCATCTTGCGATTCGTCCGGAGCACTTTTCTTCTTCATCCTACCGCAGTCTTCTTCCCGTTGAAATATGTAATGTAATAATTTCCAGGAAGCCATTGTGCTCAATTGCATTTCTTGATTAGGATTTGTATCATCCAATTGAAGAACGATAATTTGAATGATATCTTGAACCAAACGGCTGAGACTTTTTTCTGGTAAAGTGTCTAAATATTCACTTCCTTCTTTCTTTAAGATATGTTCAAGACACATGAGGGCTTTGATGACAGTGAGAGACCATTTGTCGTAGCTGTCACTACCTTGTTCGCAGAGGTTGTACTGCTTCAAGGCTTCGTGCAGGCAGATGGGGGCCCAGGTGAAGCACTGCTCCGTGTCCTGGAGCGCCCACTGACACTCTAACAGGGTGACCAGCTGCACCGCCCAGTCCAGAGCCATACTCCCCCACTCTAGCTTGCTAGCCTGGTGTTGGCAATACTTAAATGAATCTTGTATTATATTTATTGCCTCCTCATATTTTCCTGACTCATAAAGATTAGGCACTGTGGATAATTGCTTATTTCGTTCTAGCGACTTGATCAACTCAATGCAATTACTCTTGGTAATAACAGGCCATTTAGAAAAATTGGGGACCCTCAAGGAAAATGTGGCTCCTTCTTCATCTAAGCAATTTAGTTCATAAATGATATAGTACAAAGAATCCAGCGCAAATTCCACTTGTTCGTTATACAATAAGCTGTGGCATTTTACCCAGAGGAATCTCAGTGTTAAAGGGAGGGCATATTCACCCAGTGATTCTTTTCTAGAACATAAAATCTTTAATAAATCTATTAATTCAGTCTCTACATTCCCTCTCTTTTCTTCTTCTTCGTCCTCGAGCAATTTATTGATCCCGGTTTCCAGATGAATAAGATTGATATTTATAAATGTTTTTAAAACTTCTGGAGTTTTGTCATAGCCGAGAGGAGGGTCTGAATGTTGTCGGGAGCACCAATTAGCTTCCATATAAATATCCCCCAACCCCTCCGGCCAGACGGTCTCCCAAAATTTAGCCAAAGTCTCCACAAAATCATCCAACATTGTAATAATATCACAAGTCGAGTCTACGTACTTCTGTATGAAATCTTGTACTTCAGTTTGCTCCTTTTCAGAGTTGAAGTAATCCAATACCTCGATATCGTCTTCCGGAGTGGCTGTTTCTGAACCCTTTTCCTTTTCTTCAAAGAGCTTGTACAAGTCCATTGTATCCAAGGAATCATCTCCTTTAAAGTCTTTGGCTTTATTTTCACGGCTCTCGTGGATGACCAGATGTTGCGGTAAAAGGCGCTTCAATGTTGCACAAATAGTTTCATTGTGATCTTGCCTGTTGGAAGGCTTCTTCCTGGAGGATCTTCTTTTGGTGCACCACTCCCACTGCTCCAAAAAGCTTAGGGAACTTCCCCTTCGTCTCGTAGCGGGCGCTTTCTTGGCATCTTTCGCTTCATTATTTATTTTATTGGTATCCTGTTGGATATTGTCCAGTTCTACTTCCATCTTTTCAGGTTCATTTCCATTTTTTTCCACTTTATCATCGGGAACCTTTTCTGTGGCAACTTTTTCATCTACCGGAACATTTTCCACAACAACTTTTGGTTTAACTTCAGCATAGTCTATTTCCATAGGCTCTTCTAGTAGAGATTCTCCGGAGTATTTCATTTCTTCAGGTTGACTAACTTTGACAACGCAAGCGTGACTCAACAAATTCTCCGTAATGTGATTGTGCATGTCCACCAGCGACTCTCCGAGACTAAACCAGCTCCAGTTTTCTATAGGTTTATTCAAAGTTAAAATTGGCAACCGCTCTAACACCTTATTGTCAAACACTTGGTTTGTGTAAGTCTCGTTAATGGTCTTTGCCTCAGAAAGCAATTTTTCTGTTTCTTCCCCATTTACATCCGCATCCATTTCTGGCGTCCACTTGTAGACAGGATTCAAGGTTGCCAGGAATTCTCGGACGTATGGATATTCAGTAAAGATATGTTTACGGTAAACCCTGCCACGAAGATAATCCGGGTCCAAGTCGAGAGCACTATATATAGTGAATATGCAGTCATTATATTCTCCTAGGCCGAGTAAAATGGTGACTAAATTATCTAGGCACAACCAATGCTTGGCATTGCAGTTGACTCCGCGCTGAAATGCGTATAAAGCCAAATCAAACTTGCCAAGCTTCAGACTTGTAGTTCCAAGGCGGTACCAAAGGGTAATATCAGTTGGATCGTAGGTAGAAGCTTCTAGATAGGCTTCCACGGCAGTCTCAGGGTCTCCAAGCTGAGCACTTATCGAGGCTATATTTCTATAGCAGAGATATTTTAAATTGAGAAGGGGTCTGTTAACTAGGTCTTTTCCTTCAGGTTTCTCTACGGCATAGAGGAGTTCTGTGTCCAGGAGGTCCTTGAGCAGCTGCAGAGCGTCCTTCAGGTTCCCCTTCCTCTGCAGTTCCAGAGTGCGTCCATATTGCTGCAGAGCTATTTCCTCCAGAGCCTCCCTGGTCACTCCCGGCTCCCCCTCTCCATCGCTCTCCTCGTCCGTCGAAACATCATTCAAGGCAGCTATTCGTATCATTCTGTGTAAGATGATTTCTTTTATATTAAGATGGCAAACACATTTTTATCTTTCACAACATGAAAGATTGTGAATTTTCAAGATAAGTCGAGTGTTTAATCTTATCATCATTGGAATTCCAACATTACAATTAACAAAGCATACGTAATGGTTTTCTTCGATACCTCTGTGACTTTTAAGTTTTGCGCAAAATAAATATTCGGTAAACTTATCGAATTCCGCTGCATGCAAAGGCTCTTTAAAAAAACACTTGATTTCAACTTAAATATTGAATGGAGACAACTATTTAAGTTGGTGGTTTAAGTAAGCATGCGCAAAATAGGTTTTTGGGGTATAGCTTGGGTTATTTTGATCATTTGTGCGTATTTCCTAACCTTCAAACTTAACTTTGAGAAAAAATGGAACTTTAATGCAGCTTTTACCATCTCCCACCACATAAATAGTTATGGGAAATTTTTACCATAACTATTTCTTGTGGTAATTAAGGTGAAACAAAGTGTTATTTATATTTTTTTACGTATTACGCGTGCAGCGGAATTCGACAAGATTAATAAACATTCTACTGTAAAAATCCGTTTTTCGCATTTTGGGTTTTAACAATAATCTTGAGGTGATTTTTCCATGCAAACATCGCTATAGAAATAATCCAATCATTATTATTTATATCTTTGTAAGTACTATTAATTCTACTCAGTACTTCGATGAAAACAATTATAACATACCTTCAGACTATATCAATTGCTCTTTACAAATTATTCAGTCTTTAGAAGTAAAAATTAAACTAACAAATAATACTCTTTTAGTAAATTCTTCTCATTTTGCGGCAAAATGCCGACATAGAAAACGAGCTGTCAAAAGTAATTCCATGGAGAAAACAAAACGAAAATAACAAAAGATAATCATAGTAGTGATGGGAATGATCGAAATATTTATATAATCGATTTTTTTTAACCGAAACATCAAAAGAATCGAATGATCCATTCGAATGAATCGCTCGGAGTGCGGGAGCAATAGCTACGGACAGGGGAAAAAATTTTTCCGTCGGGGGGGGGGGGTAGGATTCGAAAATAGAAACTCGAATATCAAGACTATTCCTATCGTAAAAAAAATTGTTTGCATATTCCGGTTGTAATTTATTTTCATTAGTATGGCAATATTTTTGGTAAGCAGGTACTAGCGAAATTTCAATCACTAATTTTCATTCCTGGCAATGATTCCCTTGTTGTCTGCTAGCAACATTAGTATTATTACTGTTAGCCACGAATTTCAAATATGTATGCATATGCAATTAACATTTTTATAAATAATTAATAAGATTCGAATATCTACATACGTGCAATTAAAATAAATTATTATACAAGTTTTTTAAGTACAAAGAAAAATATTTTTACGTACATTATTATTGTGCTGTAATTTCCATTTGCTGTACTTTGATATCTGTTTTATATAATATTGTAAGCTCCTGCTGAATAGCTACTTAGTGTAGCCAGTGGGTACAAATTCCCATTAATAATATTTATAATGTACCTCTTAATAATAAGACAGTAATTATATGCCGTTTTGTTAAAAATAACCTCTAAATCTCATGTACGTTGTAGGCGCCTACTAGAACCCAAAACAAACCATTCATTAATTTGTAATTTGTATGCAATTCACAAATTATTATTAAGTAAATAAAGTTATTTTACTACAGAAAGCGTTTCATTTTAATTACTAACTAAGAGACACCGATGTTAATTTCATTCATGTTAATTTCAAATAAATTAAATATATTTGTTCGTAGCATAGGTAGCAGATATATTATGTTTATATGAACGAACACATGTCACTTGATGAGTTTAATATACCTATACTGAATATTGTATACTGCCCGAAGAAGCTACGGTTGTAGTGAAACTCGATCAGCATTAAATATAAAAATGGTGTTTGCTAAGTTATTGGTTTATTTTATTTTTAATATACACTACCCGAATGTCCCGAATAGATGATACATAACCTAAAAATAACATAGGTAGGTAACCTTCAATTGTGAAAAACTATCACCATGAAAATCTTTTACACATAAACTATACCTACTGGAAACGTAAATCGTCACCTAAAAGTATTAATTCATAATTTACAATTCACACACGAGGTTGTTTATAACATCAACATGCTTCAGTAGGCAGCCAACAATGTACTTCGTTTGTCAAGCAATCTGAGATATTTTGACATCTCGAAATATAACCTCTCGAATGTGAGAATCGATTTGCGTTTTCAAACGAATTCTGACAGTTTGACAACGATTATCTCGGACTGAACATTCGAATGATTTCTGACATTTCAGAGCGATTCTCTCGATTCCACTTTCGATGACATTTGAAAACGATAATTTCGGACCGTGCATTCGAATTAATTCTGACCAATCACAACGCTTGGCTGGCATCGATTATTTCTGACCAATCACAGCGACGACTTTCGATGACGTTTCAAAACGATTGTCTCGGAGTTGCATTCGAATTAATTCTGACCAATCACAACGCTTGGCTGGCATCGATTATTTCTGACCAATCACAGCGACGACTTTCGATGACGTTTCAAAACGATTGTCTCGGAGTTGCATTCGAATTAATTCTGACAATGAATCGAGATATTTCGAATGGTAAAAAAGATCGAGTAAAACATCGATGATTCATCGATTCCGCCCATCGCTAAATCATAGAGAACAACTTTACTGAACCTGCCATAATTTTATTTTCGAAGCCCCAAATTATATTTTTTTTAATTTAAAATTATTTTATTTTTTTCATATATACGGCATAACGTTGCCATCAACAAAAGTAAGAATAGTGAAAGTACAAAAACTCAAACAAAAGTATTAAGTAACAAGCATAAAATGTAAAAGTTTGTTATAACTCTACTTAAGGGAAGTTAATAATTAATACTATTCATATAAAAGAAAAGGAGGAACGAGAAAAAAAAGGAATTTACTTAGTTGTAAACACTATTAAAAATTTATTTAAAAAACATGTATAAAGAAGGGTGAGTCTTAATCTAGGTTAATACTAGTCGTAAATTATAGTTCTTATCTGGAACCGCGGATCTCCATGTTCGCACTTATCACTGATACACAAAAGCGGCAACTTGGGCTGGTTCCGAAGGGCGGAGTCGGCAGGCAGCGACTCCTGAGAGGGCAGCTTCCTCGTAGGGATATCCTCAGCACCGCTCCAAGGGGGAGAGCAGGAAGTTTCTCGGCGGAGGCGAGACGGTAACTTCTGCTAGGGCAGCTCCCTGGTCGGAAGAGCCTCGGTGCCGCTCCAAAGGGGGAGAGCAGGAAGTTTCTCGGCGGAGGCGAGACGGTAACTTCTGCTAGGGCAGTTCCCTGGTCGGCAGCTGCCTCGTCGCCGCTCCAAGGGGAAGAGCAGGATGATGACTCCCAAGATGATGAGAGCGTGACTGTCGAGAGGGCAGCTTCCTGGTAGGAAGCGCCTGGGCGACCGCCCCAAGGGGGGGCGAGAGCGTGACTGTTGAGAGGGCAGCTTCCTGGTAGGAAGCGCCTGGGCGACCGCCCCAAGGGGGGGCGAGAGCGTGACTGTTGAGAACTAGGCGAGATCGTGACCGCCGAGAGGGCAGCCTCCTGGGCGGAGGCGCCTCGGCGGCCGCCCCAAGGGGAGGCGAGATGATGACTCCTGAGAGGCGAGAGCGTGACTGTCGAGAGGGCAGCTTCCTAGTAGGAAGCGACTGGGCGACCGCCCCAAGGGGGGGCGAGAGCGTGACTGTTAGAGCTGAATCTGTTGTATTCACCCGCGCGATCTGGCGACCGTAGCGCCTGTCGTGGGGTGCTGGAACTAAAGTGGTTCTGCTTTACACCACTTCGGTACGTTGTTTGAGTCCGTGGCGCTGGCATCGATATTCTCACCGCTAGAGTTACTATTATTTTGAAAGATGTTAAAATTTGTACAAAAGACCTTCAAACAATTACAATGGCCTAGCCTTGGGCGAAGGTTTTTACTGCCGGGTCGCTGGCTTAACGATACACCCATTTCAGAATTACTACTTAATGAGGGTCTAGAGATAAATCTGCCGACTAATGGGTGTATTTCCAAGTTAGCTTTCTAATTTTTTTATTGCGATTTCCGGCCACGCTATTGACTAAATTGCTTTGGCCTTTCTGTGAATTCAAGTCACGTGGATACATAGGGACATATCAAGTTCAACAACTCAAAGAAAGGTATAAAGTAACAAGTACAAAATGTAAAAGTACAACAACTCAAAGAAAAGTATAAAGTAACAAGTATAAAATATCTAAAAGTATAAAATGTACAAAAAATATTATTTATTTAAAAAGGTTTTACAAAGTGAGTACTGCTAAGTATGAGCAATGAAGAAGAAAATAATTAACAGGAGAAGAAAATCTTCGATTAATCTAACAATTCATTGAAAAAGTTCAATATCAAGTTTCCAGTTGTGAAATTTTCATTTTCTATCACTCTTTTTGTGCCATTAAAAAGGCGTGTTGATTGTCCCATATATTATGCCATTTAAGTTCTAGATTAGACAAGAAACGGGTAAGCACTTAACTTGTTAATGCGGTGTGCAGGTACCTGGCTATGTGATTATTATAGTAAAGCCGTGGCCATTATATTGTATATCCCTCCATTAATTTGATAGAACAAAAAAAATGCAATTGAAAAAGATTTCTCTTCTTTCAATTATTACACCTTTGAAAGTTTTATTTGGGCCCTAACGAAAAAAATATATAAAATGTGCAAACAATTAGTCCAAAAAGTTTGTAATGTGATTGGTCCTTTTTTAGATTGCAATCGAAGTCTTTCCAGAGTCCTTTTGAGATTATGAGGACACTGTCATAGCTCCTCTGTTTCTGTTATTACGTTTTTCCTGACTTTTAATTACTGATATTTTATAACGCTGCTTTCAATCAATTTCGACAAACAAAACTTAAATCTGTCTACCTCCTGATTTGCTGCGTTGTGGATTATTAAATTATAATATTGTGTAATTTTATATCAAATATGTGTGGTAAAACCATGTTTGATCGTGTGAGGAATGTGGAGATCTGCAAAGAGTGCAAGGCTGATGTAAGCGTAATGAGTAAGATTAAGAAAGGGACGCTTAGATGGTTTGGGCATGGAGAGCGAATGAGCAAAGATAGGATGTAAGGAGGATATATGATGCAAATGCGAATTGTAGCAGAAGTCGGGGACGCCCGGGGAAGACATGACACGATCAAGTGAATCAGATACTCGAGTCGGGCCATGTCAAGAGTCAGAATAATAGAAGAGTATGTATGAATGTGAATGAGGCAAGAAGTGTGTGCCAAGACCAAGTCGTTTGGCAGTACGTCCTCTCTGCCTACCCCTGCGTGAAACGTGTTAGTTATATAAGGGATTTCAACTCCCACTATCAGCCTCAGTATTGCGTAGGATGGCAATTGTTACAGACAAAAGAGAAATTGACTTTGCAATGTTTACAACCTCGCAACTCAGAATAAGGTACTATGCACTTGGAAACTTATCAGACCAAATTAATGTGTTTTACAAGACTTTTTTTACATTTCTACAGCATTGAAGTATAAAATATCAATCATTCATCATTAAAAAAATTATGAGGTACAATTCTTTTTCTTCTTAGCGATTTTTACGATGGCTACCCATATTTAGGTCTCTTCCCTCTAGGTCTTGAGCTATGGCTGCCTAAATTATAAATTATAGGTAGACGATGTTTTCATTTTTTTTTCGATTTTCAAATTTTTATAAAACCTACAAACTGGTGGATTCAGAGACTTTAAACTTATATTTAAAGCGCAATAAGCAGTTTTCGTTTCCATATCAATATTCGGAGGTATGATTTTTTGAACGCGTGCGGCCGAATTCAAAACCGAATGCTTGGATATCTCTATCGATCAAGGCATTTATTATGAAAAATACCCCATCACTCGAGTCGCTAAAATATAGTCACAGAATGGTGATTCCTGACATTTTTTTTTTTGTAAAATTTTCAACATGTAACTATAATGAAAAAACTTTTCTCTTTTGTTAAACATTTTGTATTTGCAGATGATACGGGATTCGTCATATCACATAAAGATCTAAAAATTGCAATTGAACTCATGCAAATTGACTTTAATCAACTTTGTAAATGGTCACATGATGCAGGACTATTAATAAATGCTAAAAAAACCAAAGTTATGCATATAAGATCACCTAATGCCAGATTTCAATTTAATCCTAAGATTATTTCTTATAATTTTAATTGCATCCATAAAAATATCCCGCCTAATTGTAAATGTGAAAGCTTAGAATTATTTACAGAATATGTCTATCTTGGTGTTACAGTAGATTGCTTTTTCAAATGGGACAAACATATTAAAAAAACCTGTAAAAGACTCAGATCAATTGCTGGCAGAATGTACACATTAAATTTCTTCCTATCAATTGAAACACTTAAAATAATTTATATGTCAATGGCAGAATCTATTATAAGAAATGGATTAACCATATGAGGAAATACTAGTATAACCAATCTGAAACAAGTCCAAGTTGTACAAAACGCAATTGTAAAATTACTAGTCGTCCCTAATATTTTTAAACAGAGACATAATACACCGTTGCTGTGCCAAAATTTGCCAAAATTTTACCTGTTAAGGCTATTCTATGGCCAAAAATCATAATTCAGTATATATTTACCCCGCAGCATAAAGAAAAATTAGAACATAAATACAGTACTAGATTCACGCGCAATGACGGGTTAATAGTTCCGAAATTTAATAATAAATACGGACAGAGAACGTTTGAATACAACATACCGAAGATATTTAATTTATTACCTGACACTATAAAGCAATGTAAGTCTATGAATAAGGTTAAATATATGGTGAAAAATTGGCTATGGGAAAAAAATATTTACTTGAATATGTATGAAAAATTGTATGAAAAAATTGTTGATTCTGTAGATATAAGATGTAAATTATAACTTATAAAAATGTATATGAAACTAAATTTTAAGCACCTGTTGACAAGCCAATTCAATTGGCTTAGCAGGACTTGTTTGTTGATATGTATTAACTATTTATTCAATAAAAAATAAAAAATAGATAAAAAAATAAAAAAAACTTTGCTTACTTTTTGTTATTGAAATAACTCTTCATTTCTACTTAATTCCTACAAGAAACAACTATTTACAAAGGGGAAGATAGAAAAACATGCGCAAAATAGGTTATTTAAATTATTTGTCCATATTTAGATTGATAAGGAACCATCCAGCAAACATAACATCGTACTAACAAAACGAACATGGGGAAATTTTAAATTTTGACTGACAAAAATTTAACTTTGCTATATCCCTTGACCTAAGTATACAGGATGTCCGGGGGTAAAGTGCACTAACTTCGGGGGGTGATTCTACATGATGGTAGAAGTAAAAAAGATAATTAACACCAACTTTTTTTTTCCATACTAAAATATTTTTCCATAGAAGAATAGTTATTTTACCATACAAACATTTCAACTTTTTTTACCTAAAAACTACCTTAAAACGTTTGAAAAAGTTATTTATCTTTTCTACTTCTAAAATCATGTAGAATCACCCCCCCTTCCCCCCACAAAGTTAGTGCACTTTACCCGCGGACAACCTGTATGGTTGTTTTCTTGTAGTAATTAAATTAAGAAACAAAGTGTTATTTAAGTAATTTGAAGTAATCATGAAGGCGCATTCAAAAATATTATGTTGATATTATTATTTGCTGATCCATTACATACTTGAAATAAAATAACACACTACCCTTGTACAGTTAAGTTTGCAAAAACTAATTCACCGATAGGTTAAAAAATCGTGCCATTAGGTTCAAAAATATTCCACTGATATTTTGGTCATTTGCCGGCCCATTACATACTAATTGGTGTCATCCAGAAACTTTAAGGCGAAATAGGTAGACTTGACCTGAAATTTGGCATTTTTGAGGCCACTTTTAGACGTATGGACACTTTTCTAGAAAAAAAACACAAATTGATTTCGAAAGATCGTTATTTTATCTTTATTTATTTATTTATTATTTTTTAAAAAACATGACATATTACATAGTACAATGATCTTTGGCTGTCCAACTAGGAGAATACCTGTTTTAGGACAGTCAGAAATAGGCATATTTATTGAAAGCGATTCATGTATAGTCTAGTGTATTGACTTTTACTTATTGCACTTTATAAATAATATGAAAAGAAAAAAAAATAATAGTATAAGAAGTTGCTAACTTGTATTTGAATAGACCAAAAGAATATACAAATATGATAATACAAAAATAGCAATATCGTAAAAAATTATTGACATATGAGTTTATAAAATTGAAATTTTGCTTTTTATTTTGATGAAATTAATATTTAAAATTTAAAAAAAGAGTTGAGAAATTAAAAAAAGGAAAAATAAAATAAAAAGATGCAAAGAAAGGTTATAAGAAGATTTTAAATTTACAATGGTAAACACATAAATTTACTGTAATACATATATATATAAAATAAAATAAAATACAGTGTAGTTCGAAAAAACGACATTTAAGAAAAGCAAATTAATTACTGTTAATTAGCATATTTTCGCATTCATCTCTCCCCAAGATCAGAAGCCAATTATTTACCAGATTTCGGAGAATGTTAGCACTTTTTGATTTCCATACATCGGGAATAAGATTAAGCAATTTAGGGCCTAAGTATGAGAATTGTCTTTGAGCTAAGGATGAAGAAGTGGTGGGAGGAACAACTGGGTTCCTCTTAGCATGTCTAGTATCGTGGTAATGGAGTACGGAAGTGTATTGGTGACGCGTTCTTTGGGTATGTAATATGATTTTCCTCATGTATAATTGCCTCACATCTAGAACACCAAACTCTTCAAACAATGAATCACTAGGGTATCTGAACGGTTTTTTGAGTATAACTTTAAGAAGTGATTTCTGAGCTTTTGCTAAGGGATCAAGTATTGTTTTAGTACAACCTCCCCAACCTAAGGAAGCATAATCTAATAAGGAATTACACATGGCAAAGTAAATTCTTTTCATGTCTTTAATGCAGAGAATATTTCTAATAGCCCTGAAAAGATGTGTAAGTTTCCGGACTTTTGAGGAAGTTAAGTCTATATGTTTGTCCCACCTCAGAAATTTGTCTATGATAATTCCTAGATATTTAGTACTGTCCACACATTCTAATGTACTACATTTACATACATTTATGGCATTACAATGGTGTACAAAAATGTTATGCATCTCTTTAGGTTGACCCGCTTGAGTTGCGCTGAAGCAGATGAATTTAGTTTTATCCGAGTTTAGAGTGAGGAGATTGCTGTCAAGCCACTTTTTAACTTTGTTAATGCCAATTTCTGCTTTACTGTGAGTTTTTTCCCAGGTTTTTCCTTCAAATAATAATACTGTATCATCTGCAAAGGTAATGATATGGTCTGCAAAGGAACTATTACATAACTCATTTATATAAACATTAAACAAAAGAGGTCCTAACGTGCTTCCTTGAGGTACACCGAATCTTATATCTGCTGGATCGCTTAGAGTACCGTTAATTTCCACTCTTTGGCTCCTATTTTCTAGGTAGCTGACCAACCATTTTAAAAGTTGCCCCTGGATACCGATTCTCTGTAGTTTGCTCAGCAGAATTTTGTGTGAAATAGTGTCAAATGCTTTGGCTAGATCCAAGAAGAGTGCAATGCATTTAATACCTTTGTCTAGATTATTAGAGATGATTTTTGTCAAATTGGCAATGGCATTTTCAGTACTTAAACCATTGCGAAAGCCATATTGTCTGCTAGAAAGGATGTTGTTATTTTCAAGATAATGACTGAGACGGTTCTTCACAATTTTTTCAAAAATTTTAGATATAGAATTTAGCAATGAAACAGGTCGGTAATTTTGTATTTGTGATTTGTCCCCATTTTTGTGTAGTAATATAACTATTGAGTGTTTCAAATGGTTAGGGAATTTACCCGCTTTAAAGCTTAGATTGGAAATGAATGCAATGGGTATGGCTATGTATGATTTAATGATTTTTAGCAGATTTGATGAAATTTTATCTGGACCACACGCTTTTGAAGATTTGAGGTCGTCAATTATCTTCATTACTTCATTTGGAGATGTTTGGATTAATTCTATTTTGTGACTGAGATTAGGGATAGATAGATTGGCTAGATCGGTTTCTGTTGTCATACATTTATTGAGAATTTTTTTCGCAAGTGTATCTCCCACAGATGTGAAATAATTATTGGCATAATTTGCCATGTTTTTTGGGACTTGAGAGTTTGAGTTGTTGATGTATAGAGATTTAATTTCTGAAGATTTGTTAATTTTAGATTTGGTTATTTGACGAAATGATTCCCAAAAATGTTTTGGAGAACAGTTGTTTTCGTAAATGATTTTTTTATAAAAATTTTCTTTCGCTGATTTAATTAAATTCTTACACAAATTCCTATATTTTTTATAATAAACTTGTAATAACAAATTCTCTGGGTACGTTTTCGCCTTTTCATGCAGTTGGTTTCTTTTGTGGATCGATTTGACTAGTCCCGGGGAGATCCATGGCGTTAGTTTTATTAGTTTATTAGATATGGGTTTAATGCTTGTGTGTTTTGAAATATACTCATTTAGTTTGTTAACAAATTCATTCATTGCTGCATCAGTATATGTTTGGTCCAGAACTTTTTGCCATTTTTCTAATCTCAATTCGTCAAGTAGATTATTGAAGTTTGTTTGAGAAACGAATTTAATTTTAGTAGAGGTATGGGGCTTTTCTTTGAGGCAAATCGCTGTTGTGTAATGGTCTGAAATAGTAGTGTGCATAACAAAAGAGTCGATAAAATTAATTTTTTTCACATTGATATGATCTATACAGGATTTACTAAGGCCCTGTTCACGAGTAATGCTGTTAATTGTCTGAGTGAAACCATTTTCCGCAAGCAGACAAAGATAATCATTTGTTTGACGATGGTAATCCGGGATGGTATTAATGTTAATATCTCCTATAATGATTTGTCTTTCTATTTTTTTTGAATTATTTATGATTGATTGTAATGAATTCAGAAAGGGGTCGATATTTTGGAAAGAGGGTGACCTGTAGATAGCAAATATACACATATTATTATTCAATGTTATTTTCATACAGTTTGATTGCGATAGTGAAATTTCTTCTACTTGAGCTTGTAGACCGTCTTTAATATATATAACAATACCGCTTGATTTGTTGAGATTGAATTTGGTGTGTTGTTCAGAGTAATTGGGGATTGACTTGGATGAGTAATCTTTGTTTATCCAACATTCAGTTAATATAATAACATCAAAAGAGGAATTAAATTGATCAAGAAAAATTGTAAAATCATCAAGATTCGATATGCTTCTGATATTCTGATGTATTATTTTCAAGCTATATGAGTTCCAGTTGTAGTTGTTTAATTTATTCAAATCTAGAACAACATTCATGTTACAGCTAATATCGGAATCATTGTAATTATTCACATGCAGCTGAATCATAGTTATAATTTAATTAATATAATATATAAATGTTAGAGTTAGTGAGTTCAGAATGATGTGTAGGAATTTTTGTGGTGTTTGTGTCAATGAATGATGTATGAAACACGTATTATTGTAAGTTCTGAAAGTTATTTGTATGTTGAGAATCTTGAAGGCTATAAATATACTAAAAACAATAAAAAGGCCTATATCATGGTAAGTACTTATGATGGAGAGAGGTTGATGCTGAAAATAAGTTACAATGAAAAAATGAAGAAATAGCAAATTTATAAGATAAATTACATAATGAATAAATAGAGATAAGATTTTGATCTTGTGTGGGTATTTGGAGTGAAGTTTTCTTTCGAATCTATGAATAATTGATATAAGTATATTGTTACCCATTGACAAATGACTTATGATAAATACATTTGCTATTGAAAAATGAATGTAAAGTACATAAAAATGAGTAAAAGATATTATTTTTTTATCAGTTATGTATAGCTTTACTGAGAGTATGTGATTAAATATAATTTCATACCATAATAATAATAATAATAATAATGAGAAAACATTTTTTTGACGATGTGATGTCCTCTCGAAAAAATTGTTATGACTAGTGAAAAAGCCAGGAAATGAAATTACTATTAAAAAATTATCCTTATTAAAGTAAATTAAAACCAAAAAATGAATAGACACTAGGTAACTGATTCGACAATGTAGTGTCATATTGAAATTGGTGACGTAAATCGTGAAAAAACCAGGAAAGGAAATTATGATTACTAAATTAAATTTCTTAAAGTAAATTAAAACTAACAAATGAATAAACATAAGGTAAGTGCTTCTATTGGAATTGATTTTATAAGATAAATGATTTGACATCCAGTGCTCACATAAGTTATCAAGAGAAACATATAATAACATAAAAAACAATGTGCATATTATTTTGCAGTATGTATGTTTACAAGATTTAAATTTTATTAAAATAGGAATGACGTAATAGCTTTTCACTATAAAGCTGAGTGGATAACTAAACTTGAAATGAGAACATTTAAAAATACCTTTTTTAGTAGCCTTAATAATGGGGAGAAGTTGTAGTCAGATGTTCTGACGTTTTAAACGGTCAAGGTCCTTGGCATTGTTGACTGTTATGATTTTGGAGCTATCCGACTGCTTTAGTAGGGTACGACCTGACGCTGACCACGCATATTTGAAGTTGTTCTCTCTGGCGAATCGTTTTGTTTGCGCTAGTAAAAATTTGCCTTTTTGTGTTAGATGATCTGATATATAAATTCTTTTGGCATCTTGCGATAATCCTAAATCGTATGTGTTTAATTTATTGCTGCTGGGTGTTGTGGCTTTTAGATATGTTTTCAATTTGTATAGAAAATTATCCCTTGCTTGATTGTTGTAAAATGTTGTAATGATGGATCTGGGACTTTTTTCTGAGATTTTCGGCCCCATCCTGTATATTTTTTTGATTGCCGAATGCACGTCTTCTGTTGCATCCTCGAAATTGATAATTTTTGATATTTTAAAAAGCACTTCCATATTGTTATTTTCGTTGGATTCCGGAATGCCCCTCATCTCGATATTGCATGATTGGTTCAAGTATTCCAGTTTATCAATTCTATCGTCTTGTTTATCGATTGTGTTAGATAAACTAAAATTCTGATTTTTTAAATCAATAAGTTCCGCTTTCACTTTATCGTTTGATGTCTCTAAAACAGTTACTCGATTTTTTAGCTCTTCTTGTTGGTCCGAAATATATTGAAGTGACTTAATCAGTTCATTGTTTTGTTTTAAAATTTCTTCGTATTTTTTAGCATACAAGTCGAGTTTATTGTCTACAAGAGAAATCATTGCCGACTTAAAAGAATTCAATTCATTTTTTAACAATTCAACTGTTAATTGATGACTAGCGCCATCTATGTTTGCTTTCGATGAGTTTACATTGGTGAAAGATTGGTCGGAGGTAGATTTCTGTGAGTTGGCATATTGTTTTGATTGTAATTCAAAAGGTGGCAGTTCTTGATTGCATTCGCTCAAAGAATTTCCAACACTTTTTATTTTGTTCACTTTTTGGGGTTTAGAGCATTTTTTGCATCTCCAATTTTGTTGACTTTTACTTCTGCGAGAGTTTTCTCCTATTCCAGCACACATTATGTGATAGCCATCATCACAAATCGAACACGATATAAAGTCTGAAGGAACCTCAATGATGATTTCACAGGCACTGCATTTCGTAACCATTTTTGAAGTTGATACGAGAGTTCACATAAAAAATATACACTTTTTCCTTGAATGTGCACGCCTTCGTAGCTCTTTAGATCTTATTGTGAATGATTACTTGAAAACTATAATCTTATGATCACTGTGTCACTGATTAAAATTGTGTTACAATTCCCAAGCACAAAATCTACTTTGATAGATAAAAAACACACTTTTGGGAAAAATAATTACGCAGGCCTTGTGCGCAATCTTCGTTTTATAAAATCTTGTAAAGTAAGATGTAAAATTTTGAAAAATAATATTATTTTCATATCATAATAAAGTGTTACCGTTGGACGATGCGCAGATTTGTTGCATTTTCAAAGGTGAAGTTGTATTATACAACAAATATTTCAAATCATATAATAATACAGTATAAACAATCAATAAATTATCTATCATATGTATGTATAAGAATTTTGTTTTAATTTCAAATAAAATTACTAATAAATAAATCCGAGCACGCGTTTTGTGACGAAAATCCCTCAATTGGACTATTTATTTATGGTCTTACAAATTGGTATAGTTCAGATTTTTTTAGAAAAATAATTTACCAAGACATTATTGAAACATTAGAAATAATTTATGACCAAAAAATATATTCTTAAAGTACATAATAGTAATTAATTTCGATTCGCGTTTGTTGTTTGTGATTACCCCGGCGCAAACCGAAATTTTATCATTCCCCGCTGCGACAGGGCGGCGAGCGGACGTCTATTCCACGCCAGTCTACTTGATAACATTTTAAAGAAATTCCTCGCTTAAAAATGAGGAGGAAAATACCCTCAGAAAAAAGTTTTATTAGATAGCACAAATTACGACATCAAAAACGTACGTGGGAGATATATTTTCAGAAAAAACAAAGGTTAGTGATATTTAATTATCCGTGTACATTGTACGTACTTATATGCTACAGAGTCGTTCGAAAGAATCAGTCAGAATAAGCACATATTTTTTATAACATTTGGCGATAATTTTGTGTTGTTTAATTTCCAGGGAAAAGAATCAACTATGGACAGGAGTTTACGTCTGTCATCGTTTTTTCATGTATAAATGTTAAAACTTATGCCAAAGTACGTGAAACTGTTTGTGATTGGTAGTCAAAAAGTGCCACTAACCAAATGAATTTCGATTCGTGATGTGCGATTCAAATCATTTTTTTTGTTCATAATTTCTATTTTATTGTCCAATTCACTATTACATTGGTATAATTCAACATATTTAATTTTTTTGTGTTACTTTTTGTCAGTTTCATAATGTCATATTGTGAATTGAGAAAAAAAACAAGGTTATTTTTGACATACTAACCTATGATTTTTCAATAGAAATTTACTCGTGAATTTAATAACATTTCGAAAATTAGACGAGTCAGGTCGCTCCGTTAATCATGAAAACAAATACATGAAAGCGATACAATATTATGCAATCGCATAACTACATATGTAGGTAGGTACCGTAGAAAATAGTTGGAAATAAAACCTAGTTTTAATATATATACTACTTCAGTTGTAAGGAATAAACCCTATTTTCAATGTCATACATATCAAATCAAGTAATACTTTAAAGATAAGTATTAGAAATAAAACTTACCGGTAATACCTTTCGGACAAACGAATAAATAAGTACATAAAACAAAAGATTTTTACTCACCTTTGGAAAACTCGTGTAAAATATTTAAAAAAAAAACAAATTAAACAAATATTTGAATTTTTTTTAAATGTATATTCATATACCTACATATTTTATATCTACCATGTCAACAAACTGCATTTGTATTTATTTATGTTAACTCACTCCGATGTATAATTTACAAATATGTATGTAACTACTTATTAGGAAGAAAGCTACAACCAAGAATTTAACAACAATAATTGTTATTTCATCGGAACCATGCTGTAGTTTTCACAGCCGCGCGAGTATACGGCTCGCAGCAGAATGAATTCGGTATTTCTGTCTCGGTCTAAAAAAACGTCCGATCGCGAGACCGTCTTTTAACGAAATTTGAATTCTCGTCTGCTGGTTAAACCGCCTTAAAGTATTATTTTATTTTCATTTATATTTTATAATGTAAAATAAATAAAACGCAGTATATTTTGTTGATAATTTATTACGATTAAATAATCCATCAACAATACGCAACAGTGTTGTGATCTGTCCTTACATTTTTAATTATTTACAAAGATATCCATGATCCAAACAGAAAAATATCAACATGGAAGATAATATTCGTTATATAAGCCAGAACACTCACTACTATTTTGTGAATAACTTTCTAACGTGGATACATAATGCATCGAAGGGTTGGCGGCCCATCTAAGAATCAGTATTCTCTATATATGTTTTTCACGTTGGATGATGCTTGATTCTTGCAATAGTAACAGATGGATTGTAATATTCTAAACGGAGAGTTGTATTTGTGTTTACTGCTTGACCGCAAGAAGTCCTAGGTCATTGATACACTTGTTGATGGTTTCCTTTTCCTGGTCGGGGGTGATGGACTTGAGGACGTTGTTGACGATCCAGCTGACCATGTGCTTCTGGGTGATGCGGCGATCCACATTTGTGGTCTCCACCTGGTAGTCCAGACGCCTCTTGATCTGGTGATGGAAAGCAACGATTAAATGGAGTAGCAACAAAACAATCAAATGAAAAAATTGAAATTGCATTGACTCATAATGATCACCAAATCATCGACACTACAACCCTGAGGACGAGTTGTTTCGAGGAATTTGAACAATTCTTGAAATTTCAACATTCATTTTCTGGTTCTGTGAAAGTTCCATTCAAGTTTTGTTATTATATCATTATAGGCTAGCTGCTTGGCAAAACTAAAATAATAACTGAACTTGAAAAAATCTTTAAAAAAATTAACTTTGAAATTTGAAGAATTGTTCAAATTCTCCGAAAAAACCCGTCCTAATTACTGGGTTGTTCCACTGAAATTCAAATGTAACATTGTCATCAAATGGCTACTCAGCGCCATTTTGTTTTTTTGAGAATAGAAAGGTCCCCATTAAATTCTTATTCCAAGTCCGTATCAGCTTTTGAACAAATTGTGATCAGCAGTAGAAGATAACTATTGTGTTGTTAAACTTGTTAGCTTATTACAATTTGATAGAAAGTTGAAACACACCTAGAATCTGCGTTTAACGGTCAAACTTTCAAATGTCAAAAAAACAAAATGGCACCGAATGGCCATTTGATGACTTTGTAACATGTGAATTTCTGCTAAACAACTGGGCCTTAGTAGAGTTCAAGAGATCTATCACGGACATCTTAAAATTGATTAGGCGACATTCGCTAGCATGACCACAAATTACCAATGACATAATAATATGTCATTGGTGTATTTTGAATTGTATTATAAAATGAATGTCATAATACATGACTAAAATAGGGTTAATTTTTCGAGAATGTTCCTCCATAGATAATTTTATAACAACATTTTTTTTAAATTTAATTATTTAATTATTACATTACTGGCTGCTTTTCAATAAATGGAGACTGATTTAAACTTGGGGAAATGAAGACAGTTATTCATGACATTACAAGCAATAGCTCACGAATAAATATATACATTTATGTATATTTTATAATTAATGATAACAGCTTCATTAGTCATATCGATTCTGTTTAGTGCTGTCGAAATGACCGTTTTAGGCCCCAAACCGCTACTAGAAAATGCCTCCATTCATGCCAATATCCTACTTTCCCTTCCATATCTCATATGCGATCCTTGTTTTACTGTATAAGATGCAGTAGAAGCAAGTAGAAGGTCAGCATGACTGTAAACTTGGCAAAATTTAAATAGGAACAGACTGGGTCATTTAGGAGGATGACTGATGAAGAGATTCA
This sequence comes from Hesperophylax magnus, assembly GCA_026573805.1. Classification (NCBI taxonomy): domain Eukaryota; kingdom Metazoa; phylum Arthropoda; class Insecta; order Trichoptera; family Limnephilidae; genus Hesperophylax; species Hesperophylax magnus. The sequence continues at coordinate 24,515,064 of JAIUSX010000012.1, forward strand.
AATTTGGCATTTGCAATTTGGCCATTTTTTATGTGGAAAATGGAAAAATTGTCATTTTATAAAGCGAAATTCGCAATTCTTTGTCAAATAATGCGAATTTTCGTATTTTTCGTGCGATTTTCTGATAATAAGAAAGTAATATTGAACATTCTGAATTACATCTTTTTCTATGGTTTTGACAAGCTCGAAATATGAGCCATATATACAAGCCATAAAATGAAACACAGCTTACCAAAAGAAAAGTAACTTTTGTTACAAGTACCACCATTTTTCCCAAAAATTCCACAAAAAATTATGTGAATTTTGATTAGAAATATTTTTTTAAAGAAAAGACAATCATTCCTGGGTTACGAATAGCGTGACAATATTTGAAAATCTCCTACTACCATCACAACAAACGGAAAATTTTGCTTGTGTCGTTATGGAGGATTTAGCCAGCCAAGTAATTGAACTCACGACGCCTGGGTGGGACATAAGACGCGATACCAACTCAGCCACTGACTGGTCACTGCGTGACTGTAACACTAAATGAGTTGTCAACCAAGGAAGACGTCATATAAGGTGGTTCGATGGAATTATAGCCGCAGCTGAACCTAGACGTTACACCATGAACAAAAAACAAAGGGCACACAAGCTCCTTGGCAGGGTGAGAGACCACCATTTAGTTGATTCAAATGGCTTATATTTGATGATCAGATCTGAATACCCAGCTACCTTTCTGTTTTTTTAAATGTGAATGCTGCACAAGAATCTCAACTGCTCCTAACTGTTCTATGAGATTGAAGGCAGCAGGGAAGGGAAGAAAATGGGGAAGAGGAAGGTAGGGAAGCACCTAGCTATTCAGATCTGATCACCAAACATGGTTAAAGACATCTCAAGCAACAATTTAATTCTGAACAGTCTTCTATCACCAGAGCATCCATTTTCAATTTCAGAATCATTCAGAGTCAAAATGTTGCTTGAAATGGCTTTAGCCGTGTTTGGTGACCAGATCTGAATAGCCAGGTACTCCCCGACCTTCCTCTTCCCACCTCCTTGCCCTCCCCACTACCTTCAGTCTCACAACATACCTCAATTGGGGATGCCAGTCTCACTAGCTCCAGATAATTGGGAGCAGTTGGGACTCTTGTGCAATACTGAGAGTACCTTCCACGATCAACCTTCCTCTTCTTCATCTCCAGTTTCCTTCAGTCTCACAACAGTACTCAAGAAAGGGGGCATGCCACAGTTTAACTGTCTCAGTTGTGGGCAGTTGGGCCTCGGAGGTTTTGGCCACACATAGTTAAAAAGGATGGAGGTACCTCCTGGTAGGTGTGCGCCACCCTCTCCCTGTAGGCGGCCTCCAGCTGCAGCAGGATGTTCTCCCGCTTGGCCGCCATGAGCAGCGTGGTGCCCTCAGCCCTCCACTGCTCCAGCTTCTCATCAGCGATCTCTTCCTCCATGGCGGAGCGCTTGTCCTTGCGCCCCTGCGAGTACTCATTCTCCAGAGCCTGTGGAAGAAGACAACTCATTTAGACAAAAATATTACATATTTAACCACTCGAACAATGGCATATTTTAAAAAAAAATGTCTTGAGCGATGGAGGTTAGCGGGCATCGGGCATTGGGTTGTGGATTCTAAAAACCATACCTCCCAGTATTAATACAGAAACATATAAACTGCTTACTGTGGTTTAAAACCAAAGAATCCACCTACATTTCATCATCGATCCCATATTTGTAGCTTTTATAATTATTTTTTAAATCATAAAATAATAAATATGCGACCTAAATTTAGGCAGCCGTTGCTCAAGGCCTAGAGTGAAGACACCTAAATATGGGTAGCCATCGTTCAACCGGTCTCTGGACTGGATCTTTTAAAAGGTTGTAGGAAAATACATGTAAAACTCTTCAATTGATGCGATTTACAAATTGACGGCCCCTGGTTACTTCCGGTAGTTTTTAACTTTTGAAAAGTGAAGATGCAAAAAAAAAAAATTTGGTTACCATGAGGGATCACTGATTTTGTAGGAATTCAAAAAGTACCAACAGAATAATTATGTATTACACTATTTAAACTGATACATGGAAGATAGTAATTTCAGAGATTTTGGTAACCCTAGTTGGCAACGGGAAAGTTGGGTTAAAGTAAATTTTTAATACGGTGGTGTATGTATTCCCTTGTAAATCGTAATTTCCCAGCCACCAGTTAGATTTAGATTTATGATGTAAATTATTAATAATTATATATGATTACATTTGTATTAATTTGATTCAGATTTACTAAATAATAATTCGAAACGACCATTTCCAAAGCTTTGAAGAACAAAATTGCAAAAATATGCATTAATGATGAAAAAATGGTTCAAATAAAAAGTAATGACCAAAAAAGACTCAAATATGCACTAACAACCAAAAAGATTCAAATATATGCATTATGCATATTTATAACTCGATGTCCAGTTACTGTGCGATTCAGATTTACTAAATAATAATACGAAATTCCCATTTCTAATGGGAACGGCTCAAAGCTTGAAGAAAAAAATTGCAAACATTAATGATGAAAACAAAAGGTTCGAATATGCACTGATGTCTAAAAAAGGCTCAAATATGCACTAATGACCAAAAAGACTCAAATATTTATATGCATTATGCACATTTATGTCTGGCTATATCCTATTGAATTAGAAGTGAATTTAGGTAAGGTTAGGATAATGAGAATAGTGAGTATATACTGTGAACAAGACTCTTTTTCGTCAAGTTACAGTTAGTATTATCACTCATGTTTTACTCACATCAACTTCCTTGTCGAGGTAAGCGGCAATGTTAGGGCCGAACTTTTTGTGTGCCAAGATCATCATGATCAGGATGGTTGTTCCGGTCCAGTATTCGTGCTCCAGGACGTAGATTTCCTTACTGCACAGGTAGGTGATCAGACCAGTTCCTAGGACATAGGGGCCGGTGACTCCGGTCTTCTTGTGGAACATCTGGAACCTGAAATAGACAAATTACATCAAAATAACTTAAAAACAATCAAATAATTATTACAGTTTTATTTAAAGATAAAATAATGGTTACCATTCTTCGGGGAGGAATCCCATGCGAACCTTGCCGGGTTCACCTCGCACGGGACGGGGGAAGTTGACCTCATCCCTCTCTCCTCCGGTGGCTGAACCACGCACTGCCATTGCCAATGGCCGCATCTGCTGGCCTAGAAATCCACATATAAGTGATTATTATCTGGCTAAACCCTGACACATTGTAGTATCATTATAAGTCTTCGACTTAAAACTACTTATACTAATGAATATGAGATCAAAGCCAAAGAAATGGTTTGCATAACTTGTAATACACCTATTTTGACGATGGCAGAATAATTCTGTCAGACTCTGAAGAAGGGACAATAATTGCAACATTACAAAGAATCTGCTACGTTAAAGGGTCCTTTCATTCAACTGTTTAAATAAATTCAAAACAGGGGTTTGACAATCTGGACGATAGACATCGGTCGCCTTCAACTTTTTAGGTTAGTTTTAATTTTATGATGTTGAAGGCTTTCCACAACAAATTATTAACGGTATGAATATTTTTTTGACCTTCATGCTTTGCTAACAATATCTTACGTTCGTATAAGTTTCGAAAATAAGTAATTTTCGGAACAAATGTCAAAATAATAATTTTGCCAGTGATTACATAAAGGTTTGGACTTTTCGATAAAAAAGTCATTTTTTCAACGCCAATCGTAAAAATGTATAATTTGATATGTTGGAGTGGTATTTTCAAACGATTTACATAAAAATAACTTACAAGTACGGAGGAGGGCTGCCTTCGACAACATTTTTAAATTTATTTTTTCGAAAACTAAAGAAATGGGAGATGTCGATCACAAAACTCGTCTGTCGGCCACTGACGAGGTCAAAATGACACTTCACTACTTATCAACTGAAACGAAAAAATATTTTGCTTAATTTTATAGCATTATTTTAAAAACAAAATATCATTTTAGGATTTTTTCTTAGAGGCTTTATATTCATATCGGATATTTTTATTCAATAATACATTCAAGAAGCTTGTTTGACTGTCGTAGTATATTTTCTTGTAGCGCAATTTGAAACGTCAGTGAGTTGGAAAATATTTTTTTGGAAAGCAATAACAAAACATAGTAATCATGGGATTGTGCAGTTCCTGCTTGAAAGGATCCACGTCAGAGACGATAATGCCCGATCTGGTAATTTGTGCATCATAAATTTTGACACAACAGGATTGTAAACATCTATTTTTTCAGCGCGGGTTATCATGTTGGTGATTTTGACAACTCGTTTTGCCGCTATTTTCGTGTTTATGATTATCGATTTTCATCTGCAAACCCGGGAAATTAGCTCATTAGCTGGACCGGAGGGATCGGGAGAGATTGATTCGTCTGGGCTCAGGTGCAGGGAAACGCAAGGCTGCACCCGAAAATACGACGTACTTCGACCCCCGTACCCACCTGAGGCTCTTTCGAGTCAAACTTCTCCACTGCTCGGACTTACAAGACTTCGAACTGAATACTAACATGATAACATTCATTTTTTTGAAGGTATGGGATGTTTTGATTTACCCTCTTGCATATTTTGGACATTCAAAAACATATTTATGATGTTGCGAATCAATATGTCCGTGTTTTGAACCTGTACTTGTTGTCTCTGTTTTGCTCTGTTTATTCCATTCCGGCATAAATTAATGATCATCATAACATTTTCTTGTTCTTCAGTTGCCAATGCTTACCTTGTTGATGCAATATTATTCTACATTCTACTTTCCATTTGATTCATCAACATGATCTAGTTTAATTGCATCACTTTATTGATTTTTTGAAAGGTAACATTTTGTATTGATGCACAAAGTCTCATGATAAAACACTTTTTACAATAACAAAACAACTCAGTTTATTTCTAGATTATTGTGTATTATTGTAATGAAACATGAATATCATCCTTTAGTGTTTTTAAGACATCATAATGGTACATTCTTAGAATCCAGTTATTGAATTTTAACAATTTGTTATTTTTCATTTAGTGTTACTTTTTACCACCTAATTAAATTTTAATCATTGAAGACAGTATTACCGACTGAGAAACAAATTTTTAAATTTAAAACAGAAAATAAGAAAAAGATACGGTCACATCTAGAAATTGAACCCAGGACCTTAGCCTTGCCGGGGCTCTGTTCTAACCACTGAACTAATTCGACCCTTTTCCCTTTGTGATATATAACTTTATCATACTTCGACTAAGAAATACGAACATTATCTTCATTTTCTTAATGCATCTTTTTATTGGCTGCTCTCTTGAATAGGGTCGAATTAGCTTAGTGGTTAGAGCAGAGCCCCGGCAAGGCTAAAGTCCTGGGTTCAATTCCTAAATGTGACCATATCATTTTCTGTTTTTGTAACTCTAATCAATTTTATTTAAAGTAATATGGACTTTCTATAACTCTAATCAGTTCCTGAGCTTCTTTGACAATATGTCTGATGGTTTCACCTTTACTAAGTCAGGACATAGACACAACACTGTGGGTCAGGAATATCTACCATCTGTAGACATTGGTTGTGTGATAACTAATACTAGAGATAATATTTTGCTCTCAATTTGAATGTGTGAGTGGCCAGCTTTTGCAGATAGCATTAAAAACAGATTAGAGTCTCTATGTACTATAGGCCCTTGCAAGTCATCAGAGTATTCTGTGATGCTATTAAAGCTCTTTTGTGTAATTTGTTTTTTTACACACTACGGCAAGGCTTAAGACAAATTACCTATCGTCGATACACGCAATACATCCTATGTGGTGTTCAATTTACATCAATTCGCTGGTGATTAGTGTTTGTTTCTCAATAATAATGTTTTAAAAAAAAAACAGCTCTCATATTACTATAAAGCAGGGGTCACCAAATGGCGGACCGCCGACCTATTTTGTGCGGACCTTGTGTTAACAGGACCGCACATAATAGATTCACAGATTTTAAGAAAATTGAGAATGTCGTCGAAATCCTCAGTAACATTTACTCACTGCATCCCGGTGATGAATGGAGCAATAAGCTGCACTTTTCGGGAGTAATAAAGCTGCTCTCCAGATGGAAATGATCGATTTCCAAGAAAATGCAGTTTTAATACACCAAAAACAGGAAGTTTCTTGTCAAGAGTTTTGGATAAAATTTGTTTGTGGTAATAAATACCAGAATTTAAAGATTTATCCTTGAAACTTCTCACTTTGTTTGGGTCAACGTATGTTTGTGAAGCAGCATTTTCCAAGATGAAGTTCATTAAAAATAAATTCCGGAACACACTTACCGATGAACATCTCCAAGATTTAATGACAATAGCCATAACATTTGTTTATTATTTAATAAAATAATGTCCAGAACCCATTTGTTTTATTCGTTCATTAATATTGTATCTACCCATACCCACGGACCGCAACGGTCATGTATTTTAAAATAACGGACCCTAATGAAAGTAATTGGTGACCCCTGCTATAAAGGGTAGAAGTTTTGGATAAAGTTGACGAATTCCGCCTCACACTTGATATGCAAAAATATAAAAAATACTACTTGGTTTCAACTTAATTACTACAAGAAACAACTATTTATGCCGGGCAAACAACTATTAAAGTTCCATTTTTATCAAACTTTTGTTTGAAGGTTGTGAAATATGCATAAATTATTACAATATCCCAAACTAATAACACAAAAACCTGTTTTGTGCATGTAATTAAGTTTGAAATCAAGCATATGAGAACACTTTACCGAAGTTTTTTTTTAAAACATTGTTTTGATTGTGTGTTGGGAAAGCACCTAGCATGTGTATTGTGTCTAGTTCAGGCGTGCAGAATGTATAGTTTTATCTATAGTGGCTTCCTCTTGTTGAAGGAGACGCGGAGGCGCCGCCAGATGGAGGCAGCGGAGAAGCGAAAGCAGGAGAATGACAGCCGCGGCATACAGAACATGGAGAAACTGCGCCGGCAGCAGCAAAAGCAGCTGGAGATTGACCGTCGCCAGGAGGAGGCCATGCGGCAGAACACGGCTCAGCCTACTCTAAAGGTATTACATCTGTATTCAACTAAAATCAAAGGACTCTTCAGCCTACTCTGAAGGTATTAACCTACACTCAACTAGAATCAAAGAACTCTTCAGCCTACTCTGAAGATATTAACTTACACTCAACTAAAATCAAAGAACTGAAGAGAAAAGTGTCGCCAACATCGTTCACACATAATATGCAAATAGCATTTACGCACAGCGGCGTTTTGTTTCTACCTACACACAAACGCACATTGACTCCTCCACCTTGATAGACCATGAAGTTTGATTGTCTCTTGGCGACAATCAGCACCCTTCCATGCCATAATCTTCCATCCCCAACCCTTGATCTAAATTCTAAATCATTCACCAATTTGGCTACCATAATACGGGCATGTGCCTAGCGTGGTGGCTGTAGAAAACAAAAAACTGTAATCATAAATTTTTATGAATAAAGAAACACCCATAAAAATAAAAAAATATTATCACAGCCTAATTTGAATTAAATACTTCCAGTGGCAGACCAACGCCTAGGGTGTCCCCAAAGGGCGAGAATGGACGCAAGAACTTGGAAATAGAAACAGAGAATCTGAAATGACAGGATCCCGATATCCCAAAGAAGATGTAAACTGCTGGTGATCAGTGTTTTTAATTTCCTCTACATATAATCTATTCAGTGTTTTAACTAAATTAATGTATGTGATGAATGTTTTATACCTATACTGTACAATCTGCAGCAATGCAGCATCCATTCTATGTGAGGCCACATTGGGAAATAACTTAAAATTTATACATTTTGATACGTCGTAAGTAAAAATATCCATCTACATATTACAAGTCAGCTTACTTAAGTGAACTTTAAAATATTTATTTTTTGTAGTTTTTTTTATCAATTTATTACAATATCCTGAAAAAACCTTTAATAATCAATGGAATTTTTTTATTAATTTATTACAATATCCTGAAAAAACCATTAATAATAATGGAGTTTTTTTATCAATTTATTACAATATCCTAAAAAAACCATTAATAATCAATGGAGTTTTTTTATCAATTTATTACAATATCCTGAAAAAACCATTAATAATCAATGGAGTTTTTTTTATAGTGTGGTTTTATGCTAAATATCATCAAGGGCGCTGCTGTACAATGATTTTTTTTATCAACTTGAAACCACAGACATAATATTATTATTATTTCTATTACCTACTCCTAATTGTTTAAAACATCTTATAAGTAACAAAATTTGACTACCAAACTCATCGACCAACACTTATGAGTGTAATTATATTAAAAATGACACATTATCAATTTATATTAAAGATTAACTACCAACGTAGCAGGTTTTGTGTATTCATATTTCAAAGGTTGCTTGTGTAAAGTTAATGATTTTACAAACTGAATACTTCACATAGGCCCCATCATAGACATTCAAATTGAGACTTTCCCTAACATGAAATCCGGTATCATTTTGATGAGCTGGAGGCAAACCACATGACCATATGTTTGGCACCAGTACGGTTCGAGAATGCTTTGAATAATCGTAAGTTGAACGCCGAAGAAATAGCCAGACCCTGCGCATAAAAGTAAAGTTCGCTAAAGAAAGTCAATGGATTTCTACGCTGTCCATTGTGGAACTTTTTTGCGCAGCATCAGATTGTTTATAAAAATGGCGAAAAATATTAGAAAACCGAACTGCCTTCAAATCGGGTTGCCTGGAGATGCTAAAAATGAGTGAGGTGGGTAAATTATAACACATTTGTAAAAGTATCTAACTAAATAGTGTAACAAAATATTCAGTTTTGGAAACAAGCCTGAACTTTTGTTCACCCGATTTGAGATTTGTAGTTTAAGCTTTTTACGCAGTCAGCAATTTTTGTGCCATTATAAAAAGTACTAGTAATTTGTAAGCAGATTTTATTTTCGCGGACTAAATAAATGGTGATATTATAATGCGAGTTGCCTGTTTGCTGTCAGATTCATTTATTGACAAATTACAGAAAGAGAGACGGTCATATCCCTTCCGCGCTCCAGGCAACTTGGTTTGTTTCCCTTTCCCTGATAGGCTAGTCTATCAATTTGGCTGTCTATGGGCCTGATTTACATTACTAAAGAATCAAACTATTTTTGAGATTATCAGATTCAAACATTAAAAATATATTTTGTACTGCATTTTCTTAGTAGCCTATTGAATTAAAATCTTATGATACATTTAAAATTCAAAATTAAGATAAAATATGTATTATATATATGTATATCGACACCCAATGTGTATCCTCTGTCCCCTTGCTTTATGTGTTCATTGTATTATTTATAAGTACTTTTAAGATGTTTGAGAATTTTGGCTAATTATTTTGAATGACCGGTCGTTGGCCGAGTTGACATCGCGCTTGGGTCCCACTCAGGCGTAGTGTGTTCAATTCCTCGGCTGGCTAAGTCTTCCATCACAACACAAGCAACATTTTCAGCTTACTGTGGTGGTAGTAGGAGATTTTCAAATATTGTCAGGTTATTCGTAACCCGGGAATGTTTGTCTTTCTTTTTAAAAAAAATAAAATAATAATAATAATGTTTGGTGCAAATCCTAATACAAACACATTATGCCCTTAGGTATGAAAAATATGTTAGATATTCTGCAGCACGCCTCATCCTATAGGCACAAATTATTTTTAAAAATGCTGAAATCGATTTTAGGTTACTTTTTTAAATAAAACCAAACTGAGAATGTATTTTACAAATTATGATCTGAGGTTCTTAGTTTGGGTTTTATAAAAATAATGAAAAACACTAACCTAAAAACCGACTTCTCTCGTCACATCGATGTTAAAATGGCCGTTAAGTAAACACGAAGAATTTGTCAAATATTAAACAGTTGTTCCTCATTGTATTTAAACTGATTGAAGTATTTTTTAAAGAATTTGTTCGTATCAACCCTTGGAATGCCTCAATTTTATGGTATTTTGAGCCTTAAAAAATGCTCCTAGCACTCTAAAATACATTTTATTCGCTTGGCAAGGATGAGACGCACCTCTAGATATGTACCAAAAATATATTTATCTTTGGTTTTACAAATTTGAAAATTGTTAGACCTCAGTTGAATAGGAATGAAACCTTATATTTTATTTACATATTTATGTATATTTGAAAACAACAATTCTTTGATATCTATTAAGGTAGGGATGTTTCTCAGAATTCAATGTAACACTGTCATCAAATTTAATGGTCAATCAGCGCCATTTTGTTTACATTTGAAAGTTCTCCGAAACACCAATTCTTGATCTGTTTCAGTTTTTGAACAATTTTTGATCAGTAGAAATGCACAACTGTCATGTCATCACAATTTTTTACAATAAGAACCGGCCTTTAATGGGGACCTTTGAAATGTCAAAAAAAGAAAATGATTTGGCATTCAGGTGCGCGTTAGTCACTACGCAACTAGGCGGCACAGCGGCGACAGCCAACATGATTCAAATTTTGTATGAAAATGTTTTCAAGCAAAAGCGCTAGGCTTCACAGGTTACAAAAATTGGCTCCTTCAAATTTTGTATAAAAAAATTTTCAAGCAAAAGCACTAGGCTTCACAGGTTACAGGCATTGGCTCCTTCAAACTTTGACTGCCTCAGCCTGCCCAGCCCAGCCTAAATGACAATGTTACATGTTATGTTGAATTTCTGTGTAACAGCCAATCCTTAATTTGATTTTGATTTTAAGTAATTAAAATTATTGTCATTTTGGAATATTATCTTTGTCATGTCTTGTCATGTCTTCGTCATGTAAAGCCACGTGTAGATGTTAACAACAATCATGCATTGCATTTTGTGTTGCCAATATCTGTAGGCAGCGTAATAGAGGTTCTGGAACACCATTACTAGCAAAACGGAAAATGACAGTTTGCGGTTTTAGAATTTACATGGTTACTTGAAAATCGTGAAATATATGAAAGTTACCATTATTTTCCTAAAAATTTGCCCTAGATATCAAATTTTCAAGACTCTAGCAAATTCACACATGTTACCCTGATTAGATCAGAGATCAGGTCTTAGATCATTTGTTCTCGGTCCCTCATGTATTGGTTTGAGATAATTTTAACTTATAAAAATTTTCTATTCGGATGAAGCTATACGATGCTATTGTAAATGTCTGTATGTATTGTATTAGGGCGGCAATTACCTTTCCAAAAATTGAAAATGTGATACGAAACATTGCGTTTCTTAGATTTGATGAAGGATTGTAAAAAAACTTTTTAAGGTATCAAATACCCATCAGAAAATATATGTATAAGTGTGATTGGTGGTAGTTTTGTAAGATATGAACATAATATTATGAATTTAAGAATGAGATGCACTGACCTATTACGATTCCTCAGATAATTATAAATAATAAAGTTTATAATAAAAACACATAAATTTGTTTTTGACCACGATAGTTTTATTTTCACTCTACCGGTTTCGGAAGATCCCTTCCTTCGTCAGGAGAATATTTAAAACTGATTTATGTGTTTTTATTATAAATTATGATGAGCCACAAAGTGAATGCTTTTTACAATTACGTAATAAAGTTTATGTTTACCAAGTGGTTCGCCACGTTTGGTGATTTAGCAGGGGTGCCTGGGTTCATCGGGTGAGTGTGTTCAAGTGTGTGTGCCGTGCCGGGTTGGGAGAGGCTGGTTTGGGGAGAACCTTTGACCTCTCCAACTGGTTTCTCTTGACCCATTGCCTTACGTCACAACTAAAGGGATATATCATTTGTCCGTCACTCCTGGACATACTGATCCCTAGATTCCTATCCAGCCCTCATACCTTTTTCCTTTCCAAAACTTCCTCTACTACATTTCCTTAAAATGAACCCAACACAGCATCCCCAAAGATGACGTAGGCCCTGAGGGAAGTTATTTTCCTCAGAGCCTCCTCTGTGGGGTTAGTGTAACAAAAAATGTTTTATTTGAATTTATTATTGTTAAAAAAATAATTGTTACTTTTATTATTTCTATTTTAGTGCATTTGACGATGCCTATAACTATTGTTGTAAATCATGAAGCCATCAATTTATTAATTTTTCAAAGAGTTTATTTGGAAAATGATTTCGGTTTAGATAGGTACTGACATATTATATTTTTGTGGGCTTGATTATTTAGTCACGTTTTTCTGCGAATCTTGTTAAATTGAAGTAAATTATCTGACCATAACTTTTATAGAAATAATTATTTTTAATTCGTTGTTTGCATAAATTATTATTTATCTATTAATATATTTTTTTATGCCTACTTTATTTTTGTAACCATATCTGTTTCTAGCACTAAACCTAATGTTAGCAAACCTATATGATAATATCACCATTATGTGTGTAGAATATGTATAGTTAATAAATGTTTGAGTGTATTTATGAGAGGTACAGTCAACATAGTAGAAATTCCTCAGCAACATCCCTCCCCATTGAAGAATAGACCTCTTCCCTATGTGATCTCACTCTTGTGGTTATTAGTAGAGCTGTATTTTTCAACATATAAAATACTTGTATGCAAAGACTTTCTATGTACCCAGTTGTTTGAATCCCTGTTGCATTTTAAACTGTCATTTTGAAACTTGAATATTTGCCATTTATTCTTTCTCAATTAAGGGCCCATCGTGTTTGGTCAATCTACTTGACAACTGATGAAACATCCCGATGTAACTCAAATTGAATGAATTATTCTTGTTATATATTTGTTATAGATACTTTTAAGGTACAGACCACGATACATGCATTAAAGATTTTTTGGGCGTGGCCCATACAGATTATATGTTGAGGCGTCACACTACGTTGTAATCTTCCTCAGGAGAGGGGGTCAGATCAACTGGGGAACTGCCGCGGAATATCATTTCTTTGTACTGGATCTGTCACCTTGACAGATGTCAGCTGCGTGATCACGGTTCTGCCTTTACTCAAGGCAGTGTCATATTATCTATTATTTTTTGCCGTCAAAACTGCTTAACTTTTCTCAAACTATAGTGCCAAAAATTTTTAGAAATTCACATTACAAATCCTTTTTTTTTTTAAATTATAATTTGAAACCTATTTTTCTTATTTATGTAGTTTACTTCTGGATTTAATTTTTTTACCTTTACTCGTTAGTCAGAATGTGTTTTTTTTTTAATAAATTAAATACACTTTTATAATAGTAGTTTTTTTGTCAAAATGTCAAGCGTATTTTTAGCTGCAAGCCATTGGTGACTAGTGCATACTTAGTACTGTTGCAGTAATTTACAAGTGTTCACTCTTCATTTCATAATATTAAATTTGCAAAAGTGCAGGGTCTTTCGAAACATAAGTTATGATTATGATTCTACAAAATATCTTAAGAATTTTTTAATCTTCAAACAAAATTTCTAACTTACCCTTTTCAACCAATTCTTTATCTTCATTTAGGTTTTAAAATTTGGGAAAGTGACATTCACAATAAAAATTGGCATTCACATCAGAAAGCGGTGTTCACAGTCAAAACTGGCATCCACTACGAAAGTGGCATTCACAGTAAAAACTGGCATCCACAATAGAAAGTGGTATTCACAACAGAAAGGGGCATCGTGAATGAGCATGACGAATATATGTAATTCATACAATTGTTATATGATAATTAGACCGACCCTTGAGGTACTTTTGACCCCATATCAACTGTTGTTATTATCGTGAATATTTTAACAGTGAAAATCCTTCCTTGCTCAGAATTGTCTCTCAGAGATAAACCTGTTTTAAACAACCATTTCATTTATTTATTTGTATCTACCATCTTTCTTCCATGTAACTTTGGGGAATACATGTTTTCTTAATTGCATCAGTGTAATGGTACGTATACATTTGCGAACCGAAATGCGAGCTAAGCCATAAATTACTGGAAAGGAATGAAGCAACTGAAAGCGGCGTTACGCGCCATTTGCTTCGTTCCTTTCCCATAAGTTGAGGTTCAGCTCGGCAGTTCGGCTCGCGTATGTATATTTAGCATAATAGGTGACAATTTATGTTTTTCCATTTATTTAATATAATGTCTTGTGTACCTGTAATGAGATATATCAAAACAAATTTGTTTTAAGCTATTACTTTGTAGTATCTAACTTAATTTTTCTAGTATACTATTTTACATGTGCCCACTTTTATGGTTTTTTGTTACCCTATAGCCTATCTATAGATTCTGTATCAATGCTCATTATCTCATATTGTGGGGTAATTATTAAACTTTACTAGGTAACTCCGAAATCAACTTTTGAGTTCATACAAAACCATACTTACCTTTATTTCCTTGCTGTAACTAATTTTGGAGTTTCAAGTTGAAAAAATTACCCCGCGATAAAACTATAAATGTACCTTAAGATCACAAATTTTTGTCTAGTTATCCCATTGTAACCACATTGACACGGAAGATTACGAAAAATTATCCTAGTCAAATCATTCTATGTAAAACCATTGAAGTCTTATTAAATAAACAAATATGTATTATTAAAGTCTGTATATGGAGTAAAGTTCTTATGAAAATCTTGTGTCAGGGTGGTTAGCACCTCTCCATAGCAATCCCAGTAACTTAGTTTCAGTATTATCAATGTTGTGTTCATATTGAAAGTTTTCAATCTAGTTCATAAATAGTAATAAACAAGTGTTTTAGAATTTCTACAAGCTTTTCTATATTGTGACAGTGGCGTATGATACACACTTCAAAGGAAGTCTAAAGTTCTGTTGTAAATTAATATAAAAACAGATATTATTACTAAATTATTTTGTTCAATTTGAAAATTACGCCTCTCAATACGCCCCTGTCATCTATTCAGATATTTTATTGATATTAATCGATAAAACATAATGTGCTATATATACAATACAATATATATTTTACAATGTTGTCATTATATATTTATAAAAATAAACGTTGTTTGGCTGTAAAATAACCAGTTCTTAATTTTTTTTATTACCTGTCCTCAAAACTTTTTCTCATATTATCATCTCTGTATATTATTATTATCTTCTCAACTTATTTACTCCAGCAGGTACTTAAATAAATAAAATGTAGTCTGTCAACTATCTAGAAATTTTGTAAAATGAGCAAAAAATTTTCTTTACTGTTACTAGCAACACCGATTTTAGAACTGTTGTGTTCCCACAAACAGTTCTCCAACTCGTCGTGGAAGGAGATTATGAAGAATAAGTTCTTTGTGTTAAATCAGGGATTTATTATATACTTAGCGTATTACAATGATGACTCGATAGTCGACCTAACTAGGAGCTGGCTAAATGAGATCTGAAAACACCAAGTTTTTCTGGGAGCATTCTAACTGACCCTGGCGACTACTGGCTACTAGCTACCATCTTGCGGACTTCCAAGCAATCTCTTTGCACTGCCCTCTATGAGTGCATCTGTGAAGCTCTTAAGCTAACTCACTTCCTAACAAGAACAAAAAATATTTTATGTTTGAATATAATGTTATATTAAATTTAACTTTCGAATCTGTCGGGTTGACTGGATGGTAAAAATGTTAACTTTTTTTTAAAGTTTAATAACATTTTAGTTAAGCACTTCCTCTACATGGTTTTAATTTAATTTAACATACTAGCTGTACCCCGCCATGCGTTGCTGTGGCTCACTATCTCTGCAGATAGAGAAACATTAGCGCATTTTACATATGGCGCTGTTTTTCAAAAAAAGTATGTTTGTCCAACAGATGTTACCTGTCACAGGTGACAAAAAGTATGTTTTTACTTGTCACAGGTGACATCTATATAATATAGGTATATATATACACACACATATTCTAATTCGATGTTGTTTCAAGATTTCAAAGCAATTGGTGAAGAACTTTCGGATATTTTAGATTTTGAACAAACAAACATTTACATTTTTATTTATATAGACAGAAGATAATAAATGGCTAATTTCCTATGTGCGTTTCAAAACACCAAAAAAACCTTTTTCATTCAATTATCTCACTCAGGCTGAACGCTGACCATCAGTATACGTGTCAGTTTGATATTCACTTGAACTGTGGTGCTTTTTTTAAAGTTTCGTCTATTTTCCTTTTAACTATCTAGGCTTTAAAAAACTAACAAAAGAGAAACTAACAGAACGGTGCAGAAATAAGTTAAAAGAAGAACTAAAAACTTCGTTGGTTTTTTAAAGGAATCTAATTCGTCTGTAGTGATACGCCACTACTCGAGTCAGACGGTGTCAAGTAATACTTAGTACACAGTGCCAAGCGCTAAGGTACTTAGGTCGTCATAGAACTGGAAATTTCGGCCGTTGCTCAGCGTTATGGGTAGCAATGTTTGTAGCCATAGCAACTAGAATGTTCAGGAACGTTCTTAGGTGCAACTTGAATCGTATTGGCCCTTATATAAGCGACAGCGGGAAAGTACTCAGTCAGTCTACTACGTGCTACATTTTGACGCGCTAATCAAAATAACTTACTCCTATGCTCGCTCATAAAATGAGTAGATACCGTGTGAAAGAGTGGTTGAAATGACATGCAGATTACAGCCACAAACTACTTATTTATTCTCAATGCTGTGCCAATACTAACTTATTCGCTGTAACATACACACTAGAGTTCGGCTCGGTGGCTCGAAGCGAATAAGTACGAAATAAATTAGGAATTCAAAATCTCTGTTAGTCTGCTCGAAGTAAGTGGTTTATTTATGGCTCCAAGCTAGCAATGAGTTACGCCGTTCACATGTATACTTATTTGATATCAAGTGAAATGATGAGTAAGTTTGCATGTGCATACTGGTCTTTACATTTTATGCCATATATCGAAATAATAATTTGTTTGTTTATTCTATTTATTAAGTAACATCATTCTAAAAACAATAAAATAAACTACAATGATAGTATTATTTCTCAAAATAATAGATTAAGTTATCTGTTTAGTAAGCTGCATTTTATATGTTCTAAAGTTACTGTTGAAAATGTCTACATCTCTTAACCTATCGGCGTACCCGCCGCCAAGATTGGGCGGCTGCATTTCTTTCGCAGCGGCATATTGAGCCGCTAAAACTTACCCTACGTGCTTGGGTAGATTATAATAAAATCACAATTTTTATGAAATCTATATAAAAGTAGGAAAAGTGTTTCGTTTGAGGTGCAAAAAGAATCAGTAAGAATGCAATAAGAATCAGTAATCAATGCACAGTAAGAATCCGTCTGAAGTATGCACAGATGTAAAAAATAGAAATTAGTATACCGATGGGTTAAGGGGTTTATTTATGGGTTAAGGCATTATGTTATGAGTTTTACAGATACGTCCGATTAAAGAGTTTTGCGCATATTTGGATTAACAGTGTAGTGTTCTAAATAAGTCGTTCGATCTGGTGTTGTGTTCAGGGCAACGAAATGCAATATTTTCTAACAGATACAATGAATCAACAAGATTGTTAACGATTTTGTATAAGAATAGTTAATCAGAAATAAAATTCTGCATTTATATAAAGCGGTAGGGTCAAACCGATGATCACTAAAGCGATACGATAGGTGTTTAATAAATTTGTATTGGATATTTCAAATACATTATTGTTTTGTTATTAATTTTGCCAAAATTATGAATATTATAATATTTACTTTTAATGTACTTCAAACACCTTTTGGGGATGTATCAAAAATCGCAAAAAAATTCAGATCGGGTTCTGCAACTCCACAACTAATTTCTACTACGTACAGACAATAAAGGAAATGATTTGTTTCTTGTAACATGTTTTCTCCCTCCTACAACGTCAGTTTCTTAAAGACCCAGGTTTACTCCTTCCTTTCCTCAAAAATTCACATAGCATCCCAAAAGACGTCATACGCCCGAGGGAAATTATTTCCCCCTGGGTCTCTTGTATGGATTTACTTTTTAAAAAAATATTAAATCATTTGAGCATCTAATACAAATTTTCGTTTATTACTATATACCTACCATGCGTTAATTTCGTTATTTATAATTTTATACTTGAATCAGATTTTTTTTGGTAATTAAAAGTATTACTTTGTTTATTATTGTTATTGATAATTTAACTTTTTATTTATTTCTTCTTCAACAGTTGCAAAATTATTTAACTGACCATGAAAATTAAAATGGTTAATTTTCATTATCCTGACGAAGAAGCCTTTGGCTTTAAAACATGTAATAATATAATAATATTGATTAAAAGTGGTGAATACAAAGTATTTAATTTTCATATAATTTAATCAATTTCATAAGTTAACCGCCCACATCTATTTGTTTGGATGCATAGATTATACAGCGTTAATAAAGTACTTGCTGTTTCGATTAAATAAATGCGTTCAATTATATGGCCACCAATGTCTGATTGAACAGCCATCGACATCATTAAATTTAGGAGCCTAATCTGTTTGAATTTGCCGCCGAAGAGAATTTTGACAGATGAGTTTGAAGGTTAACGGTAATCTCCATAGGTGGTGTTGGATGGTTGTTTTATCTTCCAGTGTGACATTTTTTAAGGCGGGCGTCGAAAATAATCTTTTATTATCGCTCTATAAAAGGTGAAGGCTACTTAAAACGTGAAAATGCTCAAAGTTGACCAAGATGATAAGAAAGTGAGTATTTTCAAACGTTAATAAGCTTAATAATAGTTCTTACTACCGCAGAAATCGGCTATCTTGACTTATGATTTGTCGTTTTGGTATTTGTTTTGATTTTGTTCAGGCCGACCTTCAATACTCTCAGAGGTCAATGAAAATGAATTTGAATTCTGATAATATTTATTATATATTTTATACATGGTAAAGATATGGACTGATAAACGCAGAAAGAAATTATTACAACTAGTAATCAGTCTTCTATGAAATAATTTACAAAAGTTTAATAATAATGTCTGCTGCGATAAATTCATAAATAATTATTATTAACGATAGTTAGAATGACCTTTAAATTCTGTACTATGTCAGCCGATAGTGCAAAGGTTAGTTATTTAGTACTTTGGACTCTTTAAAATATTACACCTTACAAAAATATACTAAATACCTTCGTATGTGAAGACTATGAATAATATATTTTAATACATATAAATTTTCCTTCAGTGGACGTTAACAACTATAATATCAAATGAATTTTATGATAAGCCCCTAATTTTCTTTGCAGTACAATAGCAATTTAGATTATATATTTCATATCTTAATTATTTTACTATAATTATTATTATCTTGATAAAACTTTCCAGTGCATTTAAACTCTCAAGTGATTTATTATGTTTTTGGATATATCAATACAAACAATAATGATTATTTCAATTGGAGACTTGCTTCCAGACTAAACTAATGTGCAATTCGAAGCATAATAATATAATTAATTGGGTACTTCATTATTTTAGTTGACATTATGTAAATTGGTTTAATCACTTCAATTGCGACACTTAGTATGCACCCATGCCTATCCGTGCATGTCTTATAATACATTTATGACGAAAAAGCAACATACTTCAGTTTTCAAGGTTCAGAACATAGTCTTTTTTTAATTCCATGCAATTTACTGTCGAGATTTGCAGGAAATAGTATTATACTAATTGAAGAATGGGCCATAACAATAGTTTCTGTTGCAGAGTGGTTACACCTACCACTTGAATTTGGATCAGAAGGTTTCAGGTTGGATTCCCATCAGAGTGCTAATTTAATAATCTATTTTTATCTTATCTATCATGTTTCAACCATGATTGTTAGATACTTTCAGTAGTGCCCTGGTGAAAGACCACCATTCAGAATAGAAACATTACTCGAAATGGCTTTAGCTATGTTTTGTGACCAGATCTGAGTAGCCAGATACTTCCCAACCTTTCTCGCAACATACCCCAATTGGGAATGTATAGCCCCAATGGCCCTGGATAGTCGGGAGCGTTAGAGATTTTGGTGCAGTATTCAGTTTTTTTTTAAATGTAGCTATATGCTAAAAGTTTGCCGCTGATAGTTCTATTGTAAACTCTCCTACACAACGCACGTAAAGGAAAGAGAAGTTGCAACATTGGAGTGACCCACCACTTTCCCAACAGCTGTATGAGGAAACTGTTTGTTTAACCTTCTTATTCGCACACGTCAGGACTCTTAGTCGCACACGTCAGGACTCTTAGTCACCCATGTCAGGACTCTTAGTCGCACACATCATGACTCTTAGTCGCACACGTCAACACTCAACTTTTTTTGTAAAACGGAGTATTTATAACGTCTAAATTTATTTTTAAAACGATTCTATACCCTCCAGTGTCTCTGCATGCATGATTCTTAGTAAGAAAGAAAAATCTATGCATACTTACATTTATAGTAACTCAAAATACAGACTCACTAGAGATGTGTTCACCTGAGGGTTCAGCATCTAAAGTGAAATAATTTATTTATTTAATTAAAAGAGGTTACAACAAAGCTAAGCATCTAGAACACGTTATATTATTTTCATCACACGCATTGCTGGCAAGAAACTCAGTTATTTATGAAGAGATTTAGCCAGTGATCAGAATTTTTAATTTGGAAGTTAGTTTCAGGAAACCATTGGACTCTTGATGGATAGAAATATCGCTTATAGCTCAACAGTTATAGTTAGATTGGATTCTTTTCTTTTCCCTTTTAATGTAAAACATTATATTTATATTTTAAACCTGCATTTTACTAATAAATTAAATTGAATATTATTTGTTGTAATTTTGATTTATAAGAAGTTGTAGCCAGGGTTCGTGACACAGAAAAAAATCTCCAAGAAACAGCCTGTCAGAATTCACATTGTCACAATGTTGCCAACGTGTAGTTGCCATTGTAGAAACGTTTGAACGTGGCCGATAATTTTGAAATGTTACATTAAAAAAAAGTTAACATCTGTCACATTCCTAATTGTTATATTACTATATTGTTTTACAAGTGTACATGCTTTAGTATCTGCTTGGTAATAAAAAATTAATCTTTTTTAATTGTGGATATTCCATAGAATAATGATAATATAGCGTATGTATATTTCTCAAGTTTGAGGAGAATTTCACGCTGTACAAAATACACTAGTCATATTTTAGAGTTCAATTTAATAATGACTTAAAGCTTTGGAGAGAAGATCATTAAAAACTGTGTTATAAAAGATTGATATTTTGATCAGAAGTGTAGAAATTATTGATGGAAATAAGTTATTTCCTCAATACAGCAATATATTTGTTATTACTCTCCTTTCTACTCTTCTCTCTTCTCTCTTTCTTTTACCTAGTTATTTATTTTCTAAATATTAGTTTTTAATTCACCGCATCATGTATGTCAGCTATAAGACATCATCACGCTGCGTCTCAGGGTGGGATTTGACCTCCCCTAAAAAAATTCTCCTCTGGTTTTGTTCCCTAGTTATTTGCCTCTAGGTTATGTGGTTAACGAATGCCCTCCACACCGATGGGATTGATCAGGTCCACAAGGTGACTCCTGAGGCCCTAGATTGGCTTGCAGACCTAGATGTCCCTCGATGACCCCCCACCATATGAAAGAAGAAAAAGAAGTCCTCAGGCCTTCCTGTCCTGCTCTAATCTTCTTCCATGCAGTCAACATTGATGTATTATATTTAGATGAGACATGAAGCGAAAAATGTGGTTCCACTTTTGATTTCCAATTATGCTCTAACGGCGAACGGCTGAAAAGTATTGAATTCGGTCCCTGCACAACGTTTCTCGAGTGCTAATTAATAGTAGAACACATTTCGATGAGACATTAGTACGCAATAGCGAGGAGATATTACTACACAATAGCTCCTATAATTGTACAGCTCTATGGCAATCAATTCACTTCTTCTTTGATCTGCCTCTGGGGCTGACTTGATCATGTTTTTTGATGTGATGAACTGACTTCCTCCACAAATGTTCTCCACTGGCTTTGGTCTCTAGCTATTCGTCTCAGTCCTCTGACCTTCACATCCTGCTCCAATCCTCTTCCACATAGTCAATTCGCCTCTTCTTCAATCTGCCTTTTGGTCACTTCTACCGGGGCATTCCACTCATAATTTTCGGTATCCTATCAGCTGGAATCCTGTGAATGTGACCAGCCAATCACAGTACTTTGTACCTCCAGAATCTTACTCTGGATCAGCAGCAGTATAAATACCCATTATTTCTCCTTCTCTTCTCCAACAAAGCTGTCACATGACAGCTTGTCTGTAGGTTCTACCAAATCAATATTTCTTAGTATTTAATACATTTAAAAGTACATCTTGTATTTCAAAGATACATACATTTATCTTGGTACATTATATAGGTAATAGGTACATTTTACTTAATCATATAGATAAATATTCAGGTAGGTACATTTAGATATTCAAAGACACGAGGATTGTTAATTTATTAACCACAGCTTTGTCATTTTGGTGCAGGGTCTCTCATTTTCCACCAATTTTAAGTTTGTTACTAGTACCATGTATTCAAGCTTTTTTATTCATTCATCCATTTTATTATTTTCGCTTAGATTTATGCATCAATTTGTTTCTAGCAATTATATTTGACCGAGGCGCATTTAATAAGAAGTACAATAATAAAAACGTGGATACAGTCGCCGAGCACATATCATAAATATCGACGATGACTTGTGTGAACTCAGACTATAATTTCATGTCAATAGTTGATCGTGTCATTATGTGGCTCCAACTGTAATTATGTTGTGTTATTGTGGCTCATAAATAGGAACGTTATCTACTATTCGTAGTTTAAACACAATTTAACGTAGCAACGACGCTTTTCCACCTACATTACGAGGGCTTAAATTTAAAAATGATGCATGCCGATAACAGTGCATCAGATATACCCAGAAATGGCCTTTGAGAATCTGTACTTACGTTTCTGAAGTGCAGCAGAATTGTAGTGCAATATCAATCACCATCTCAGTTTTACACCAAAGCAACGGCGCAATTAAGTTGATATAATTTTTTGTACCAATTTGAAAGTTAATTTTGACAAGTTTTGTAATCTTCTCTAAACTTCTCTTTCTCAGTAAGTAAGTAAGTGAATTTCAATTAATATACATACATACATACATACTTTAATAAATATATACATATATTTTTTTTTTTCATTTTCTAGATTCTTATTTTCCATGTCGTGAATCATTTAAAGTTATATGGCTATTATAGACTTAGAGGCCTTGTATTTTCTCAATAGGGAAAAAATTGTTTCCTAAAAAAGTCTACTAAAATGGCATGTTTTTGCATCATCATCAGCCCAAGCATCAGCACCAGTGGTCAAAACCACGGCCATATATTACATACATGTCTGTTCGTGTTGTGTTGGTAGTAGGAAGGAGTCGGCTATAGCCTATTCTTAGGAATTCCTCCGCATTTGTCTGTAGAAAACCTTAATCAGGAGGAAGCGGCCGTTTGTCAACATGAAACAGAGTTTCAGTAACATCAGTATATATACATATATATATTTTTTTTTTTTCTTTCCTTTATTCGTAAAATATATTTGTATACAGTTTTTTTACATGCTTTTCGACTACCACACTTGACACATGTCCGTATTATGGTAGTCGAATAATATGTGATGTCCAGCATTATGAGGTGTTTGTGTGTGTTCTAATAAGGATGCTTTATAGATAATAATTTGTATGAGTTAATTTTTACTTTATTGTAGTGCATGTTGTTTGAAGTCCGTTACTTTTGATAGTCGAATTCAATGCATTCTTTTGAACGATGCCCAATAATTTCTTCGTGACCCGATTCAACGATCTGATAACCTCCTTGACAGAGCGGTAAGCTTTTTAACTCCTGACACAGAGGTTGCGGGTCAAACATTTTTTATTAGTATTTCAACATTCATTATTAATGCATTATTTTTTATTCTATGCTTACAAAATAAATAAATTAATTTTATATTTAGATATCGTTCAAGAGTGGAAATTCTACATTCTCTCAATATCAACGG
The DNA here is from genome assembly GCA_026573805.1 of Hesperophylax magnus. NCBI lineage: Eukaryota > Metazoa > Arthropoda > Insecta > Trichoptera > Limnephilidae > Hesperophylax > Hesperophylax magnus. The sequence goes on from JAIUSX010000012.1 coordinate 24,538,972, forward strand.
CCTCCGTGGTCGAGAGGTAAGGCTCTTGACTATGGATCCGGAGATGGCGTTTTAAAATCCTTGTGTGCTCAATTAATTTGTGTTGTTTCATAATTAATTCATTAAAAATAATATGTAACATTATTGCGGCACGTTCCGGAGTGACAGAATTCTCAGTATTGCCCAGTTGAAAGACCAACATTCGGAATTGAAGCATTACTTGAAATGGGTGAACAGGTCGAATAGTCAGGTACTTTCCCACCTTCCTCTTCCCCATCTCCTTCTTCTTACCACCTTCAACCTAATATAATACACCCCGACTGGGGATGCTATATCACTGACCCCAGACGATTGGGAGCAGTTGAAACTCTTGTGCGTATCCACATAAAAAAAAATTCACTTGAGTGAATCAAATGCAAATCATCTCGATTGATGAGGCCCATTTCCACCTCGGTGGCTTCGTCAACAAGCAAAATTGTCGCATCTGGGGCTCGGAAAACCCAAGAGTTATTGTTGAAATGCCTCTCTATCCTCAACGTGTGACTGTTTGGTGCGGTTTATGGTCCAGCGGAGTCATTAAACCTTACTTTTTCGAAAATGAGGCTGGAGCAATCTTTACGGTGAATGGATCGCTATCGAGAGATGATTAATGATTTTTTATGGCCGGAATTGGATGGTATTGATCTGGACAACGTTTACTTTCAACAAGACGGCGCTACGTGCCACACAAACAACGAAACCATTGATCTTTTACGATTGAATATCAAAATAACACCTCTTATTGGAAAACTCTGTATATGATTCGTTAATAATTAACGAATCATTCTGCCTCGAGTACACCTGGACTAGAATAGGCTTATTTTTATTATTAATTGAACATCCCACGTTTGCCAGGTGTCCATATTGTGTATTAAATATTAAAAAGCATGCTTTTGGTATTTTCTATCATCTAGAAAGCAAGACAGATGTTACCCTGACGCCCGTATTTCATGGGAGAATTCGGTAACTATTTCCCTAACCGCTGTACTTTCAATAAGCACACATTATAGATATTAACACTTCGTTTCAACTTAAGAGGAAGCTACAAGCCAAAAATGTGTATATTTTTGGTATGTCTTATATCGTCACGAATATACATGTAATAGGCATTAAAATCGCTTGGCAAACGTAGTCTAGAAACGCTCGATTTCAGGCACGAAAGTGGTTTTTATTTATTTTGTAAACAATTTTATGAGAAAGCAAAAAAGTTAATCAAGAGAAACTGTCACAGATAATCTCAGCTATAATATTGTATTTTTTAAAGTTATTTCTTTAATGCGTTCATACATTTCCCATGAGTAGAATACTTTTTTTTTTGTAGCTTACATTGACATTTTTTATTAAGTAATTAAAAAAAATATTTGTATTCTTCTCAAGGGAAACGATAGGAAAAGCTTAAATTTATCTAAAGCATATTTTTTGGTATTCATAATTTAAACCAATTCGTTATAAAGATTAATCGATTAGCATTAAGCTTCGCCTTAATTACTGCGATAAACAATGGTTAAATCTGACAGATGGTAAATGATGCATTATATATAATTCAATTTTCATTTAAATGAAGTTCAAAATTTACCTTATAAAACGATTCCTTTGCTGCCATTTTGGACTTTTTTGTATGGGTGTCATTTAGTAAAGTTAAATAATTCAAATCAAAATCGTGTGTCCGATACTACCCGAAACGGCCGCGTTAAGGCGATGCACTACGTCGTGTAATATTTTGAATCGAGCCGCCATCTATAACACTCCTTACGTAGATGGCGATAAGGCTTATATTCCCGCTTAACACCATCCAGCTGTTTTTATTTAGGCAAGAAAAAAACATGGCCAAAAAGTGCCTTTTATTTTATTTTGTGAATGTTCAGGCATAAATATTTAAATGTTTTCCGATCATTTTATAAATAACTTAATCTGCAACATTATACAATAAAACCATAACCGAAAATGGGTTCGTAAGTAGGAAATTTTGAACTTTAAAGCAGTTTTCATAGGCCTTATAAATTATTTTTTTCTGGGCTTATAAAAAGACTTATGTAAAAAATACTCGATCATTTCAAAGGCCAAGATGTATTATACTCGCGGTATTTATTTAAAGCATCTGAAACATTTTTAGGCGACCAAATTTTCAAACCAAAAACACATGATTTTGCATTACTACGTAGTGCATCGCCTTAAACAAACCAAGTGGAGTTTAAAAGAATTACTGCGCGCCTGGCACACTTGTACAATTTCAAAACACGGTTAAGATTGCCATTGGAATTTAGTCATAGTATTTTAATATGTAAAAATGTTTTAAAATTAATAACCTACCTTTTATTTGACTTAAATTCGAGTCACAATATCGAAGCAATAATCGAAATCTGAACACAAAAAATCATAACCCAAACGCCAAACGAACACAATTTTTTCCAGCAATATTATGAACTTGTATTGCTCTATATATATACGCCAATAAGAGATATACGGCTTGTACGATACTATAGTACAAGCTGTACGAAACTATACGAACTCCCCTTATATTAGTGCCGAATAAAACTTTCTAGTCATGGAATAAAAGATTGTAATATTTATTTCACGCCTATTAAGGCTTTTACATACATATATATATATATATATATATATATAAAATATTTACGAAATTATACACGTAAATAGTGCAGGAAACGACTATTTAAAACAATTGCAGAAAAATAAATATAAAGTCAAATTGGGTTATATCACTGAACTTGATCACACAGCATGCAGGCACAAAACATAAAAAATCCAAAATATTTTTTTCTGTTTCAGTTGACAAAATTATTATGTGTTAGTTAAATCAAATTAAATATTTAAATATTCAGACCAAATATTCAACAGCTGTGACGTACTAGATATACGCCAATTATATGTTAAAACACTACTAAAATACATTTTTAACAAAAAAAAAAATTTCAACATACACAAAATAACACTAACAGACCAGTTGGACAAGCGTACAAAGAAAACATTAAAACTCCAACAGTAAATTTAACCTTTGGACAAAGACACTACCAATACCATGCTATAAAAGCTTTCAACAGTCTAAAAATTGAAATTAAAATTGAGGAAAATAAAAATAAATTCACACACAAAATTACAAAATGGATTAAACAACAAAAAAGACAATATTACCAAAATGTCATAGCATAAAATAAAAATAAAACCTACACGTAACACACAAAACCAACATAAACACACATCACTCACAAACACACAAGATTATTTTCATTGTATTATTTTTTAATTTTAAATGTATTATTATGTATTTTTATTTTTAATTCTAAATTTATTATTTTCTTTTCAAATTTACTATCTTCTCTTTAAATGTAATATGTAGACTAGATTTTCATATTATAAAAATGAAGGCCTCAGCACGGGCAAGCCACCCAGTGAGGCCTACATTACTGGAAAACATAAATTGTAACAAAATAATGTACCAAATAAATAAAAAAAAAAAAAAATACCTTTATTAAAATATTCCACTACTTGATAAAAAAAACATCAATAGGGTATGCTTATATATTGAAATTGATGTACTAAATATATCAACAACATCGTAGTATTTGTTTCCTAGCTGTTGAATCCGTCGCATAGGAGTGTGATATTGGGACGTTGATATAGAATTGCTACAATAATATGGTAGGTACTGTCTTGTAACCGTAATAACATAATATGCATTTTATGGAAATAATTGGTAATCGAAACGCTAATTTCATAGAAATAACCCTTCAATCTCTAGTCGGTTTCAGAATGCATGCTTGGTTTCAGAGTGCATTGTGTCCGGTTGCAGTCTACGTTCTATTCGATTACGGATTGCATTATCTTTTGCATTTCAGAATGCACTCTAACCAGTTTTAGCATGCCTTTATTCCGGCACCTATAAGAAGCGTGAAACTAATCTATATTTTAGTCTGCTATGCAATTCGATATCTGTGATCTTGTGGATTATAGATATGGAGATAATTCTCAGTTGACATTCAGTAAGATTATGCAGTGCAGTATATACAATAAGTAAACATAAAATAATAATAAAATACAATTTTTTATTAAATACTCTAAAAATACATACATTAGAAGATAGACGTAAAATAAACGATTTAACGTTCTTATTCAAAATACTTAACTCTAAATTCGACTGTTGTGAACTCCTGCAACTTATAAACATACACACACCCACAGTAACAACACGACAAAATACAATATTCTACAGCAGCACACATAAGCGTAACTACATTGCCCACTCTCCGATACAACGACTTCACACCATGGGAAATCATTACTTGGGTGATGTTGACATATTCAATACCAACTTGGCAAGTTTTGTGGATCATTTAAAACATTTATTTCAACAATACTCCTAAACACATCATGTAAACCTACAAATAGCTGTAATTTTCTGTTTTTGTTTCTTGTGTTTGTATGACTTGTTGCATAGCTTTTATCAAATGTAATTTTATTCTTATTTTTTATGTTTCAAAATATCTGTCAAATTAAAATTATACTACCAACCATGTAAAAGCCCTCTGGGCGTTAAATAAAATAAATAAATAAATAACGTGAAATTTTACACGAATGCTAAAATTTCGCATTCATACCGCGTAGGTAAATGTCAGCATTCCCAAGCTCTGTACCACAATGTTCAATCTGCATTTTGAAGACATTTCATGAATAATAAACACCAATCACCTCAAAAGTGAGAAAAAACGAACAAGTGTTTTAGACTATAGCTACAGTACAGTCATTCGGCTAGTTGCCAATGGCTATGAAAACCTTCGGCGAAGTTATCGTTTCGGTTGAGTAGAATACAAATAAAAAAAAATTACTCAATAAAAAATATAAATGCAAACTACTAAAAAAAAAAATTTTTCTATAGAAATGTATAAGCATAAACTTTTTAAAAATACAGTATTATAGCTAAGATTATCTGTGACAGTTTCACTTGATTACCTTTTTTGTTTTCTTATAAAATTATTTACAAAATAAATAAAAACCAGTTTTGTGCTTGAAATCGAACGTTTCTAGACTAGTTTGTCAAGCGATTTTAAAGGCTATTACCTACAATATAAGGTAAACCAAGAATATACACATTTTTGGCTTGTAGCTTCCTCTTAATGGTAGAAGAATTCGGGTACGCCCGAGAAAGACATGGCACGATCAAGTAAATCAAATACTTCAGTCGGGGCATCTCAAAAGTCAGAATGATAGAATATGTAGTATGTCTGAGACGATTTTATATGAATGTGAATGAAGCAAGTAGTGTGTGCCGAGACAGAGTTGTATGGCGTTCTGCCCGCTGCATATCCTTGCCGAGAAACGACTTGATGGTAGTTAGTTACATGTTATTTAAAAAAAATCTATTAACAGAATATTATGTACTACACTAATGACGGGTTGTTTCATAGAATTTGAACAATTCATCAAATTTCAACGTTAATTTGCGAGTTCTGTGAATCTCCTATTCAAGTTCTGTTATCATATCAATACAGGCCAGTTATTTTACAGAACTGAAATAATAAAAGAAAACTTAACTTTGAAATTTGAAGAATTGTTCAAGTTCTCCGAAACAACCCGGCCTTAGAGCACAGCTAAATTCACTAAGGACTTTAAATTTAGAAATAAAACTTAATTTTAATATCGTACTACAATAAGTATAAAATTAAATACTATAAGTATTAGAAATATAACTTACTGATAATACCTACTTTGTGAAGAAATAAATATTTTGTATGGTAGTTAAGAAAGAAAAATTAAATAAAAAATACTTAATTTTGCAAAACATGTATGTGGATTTTTTTTATTTTATTTTTTTTTTTTTTATTTGGTACATTATTTTGTTACAATTTATGTTTTCCAGTAATGTAGGCCTCACTGGGTGGCTTGCCCGTGCTGAGGCCTTCATTTTATAATATGAAAATCTAAGATAGTAAATTTGAAAAGAAAATAATAAATTTAAAATTAAAAATAAAAATACATAATAATACATTTAAAATTAAAAAATAATACAATGAAAATAATCTTGTGTGTTTGTGAGTGATGTGTGTTTATGTTGGTTTTGTGTGTTACGTGTAGGTTTTATTTTTATTTTATGCTATGACATTTTGGTAATATTGTCTTTTTTGTTGTTTAATCCATTTTGTAATTTTGTGTGTGAATTTATTATATTTATATATTTATTTATTTATTTTTTTTTTATTTAAAGTGGGATTATCAACACATAGGCTCTGTACGATGTTAATCCTATAAATTTATCATGTTAGTACTCTGTTAATGTTCCAAATCATTTAATAAATAAAATATTAAAAAAAAAAATTAAGTCGACAGCTGACCGTCGACGGTTCATCATAAATACGAATAACCGTATAAAATGCAAACTTGCGTATTTTATGTTGCAAGAATAACACCTAAAAGTTTGGTTTACGTGCAACCAACACTGCAGGGCAGCATACTCGTGCATGGCGTCGTGAAAGATCCGAAACAATGTCCAACTTTCCCTCCCCGCACCAAGCACCTTTCCAAAAACGAAATGGAACATAAAAAATACTTTTTTGTAATTAATTTAACGGAATTTTCTAACCTTCTTTTTTTTCGATTATTCACAGCTTCTATGGGGTTGCAATGCACGCCCATGATATATCTATAGCTACAAATCGTCATACTAATCTATGAAGTGGGTGTCGTCGCTAATATGGATATTTTGGATAGAGAATCTCTGGATTTAAAATAATTATTTTGTTGGTTTGTTAGTTCCTCTTTTGACCGCCTGCACGGTTAACCTTGTGTATGTGTAGATACCTCATTAAGTTCGTATTGACCAATGCAGGGACAGGGACCTACTTATCAATTTAGGTGGCAATCAATGCCAGTCGTAATTAGAGAATTGCGTATCGTATTCTTCGCATTCGAAATGAGGCGAACCTCTGACCGATGCTCGGAGGTCAGAAATACAACACTTCACAGCTGTCGGCGTCACTGAACAGTTGACCACTAGAAGTGTTATCTATGCACATTTGAAAGAAAAATATTGTGTCTCCTGAGTTTTCTCACAAAACCTCTTATTCAATAAAACTCCGGCTTCAATAAAACACTTGGACTTTTACGGCCGCTGTTCCCAATCCTACTGATCAACAGTTAAGCCGAAATTTTGGCTCAACACTGCTTAAGAGCACAACTACGCTCTTTCCAACGGAAAGGTGACGACTGAGCTATCTACCAATTTAAGGAAGGCAAACTACTGGATTAAGCCTGCCTCAGTAAATGACTACTTATGAAAAGTGTCGACAGAATGAAAAATATTCGCGACGCCAAGACACGATGGCATTAAAGTCAAGCACACACTTTATTTTTAACCTATTACATACGCCAGGTAAATAATATATAAAATATCGGTTTATGTAAAAAAAAGTAATTGCATTAATAATAAATACAATAATTAATTCATCAATATTTAACATTGAAAGTTTTTACTTTGATGTCATTTTATTGTCTATGAAAGTGGGCGGGGCCACTTAGGATAATCAATGATAAAGCTGTTTGGAAACAGGCGAATCGAATGTTATTGAACAAATTACTTGGCTGATCGGAGTCTGAGATTGATCCTTCGAAAAGTTGGGAACAACGGCCGTTAATGTTATAAATTAACTTTATTATTAGTTCTTAAATCTTACTTAGCCGGCGGTAAGGATAGTACGGACCCCGACTTATAGTTTCCCCTTGTGTTTATCCACTTGGTCTCTAAAATACTTCATCTATGGATAACTTAATAGACTAACCTAGTGCCATCTATGGGTGAGCTCTACACTAATATCAAGGATATTACAAATTCATTTGTCTCTAATTTACGTAAGACATTTGTCTCCTAGGTCTCAGACTATCCAATGAAATTGCTTATCTGTTCAAGAAAGAATTTCGAAATTTTTTATCGATTTCACCAAAAGAAAGGAAAAATTACGCTTACTTCGGACGTTTGGACACGCCCAGAACGCACTTCTTGCGATTTATCTCTTCGGTGTGTCACGTATTCACTGAGTCGTATTTCAAAAGTAGGGCAGGGAGTGCGATCCCGGGATACGGAATCCCGGCATTTTTCAGGTTCTGAAAATCACTAATCCCGGGATAATCCGAATTTTTCATACTCGTGTCATCAATATAATCCCTGCCTTATGTCATTTGGTTACAAAATATTTATTTAACCTGTAGTTTGTAAATATAATAAAACAATTGTGCTCACAGCTTGCCTGGTGTGACATTATTTTAAATATCAAAATTTTTCTTATCATTTTACTTTTACCCCCATTGATTTAGTTTTAAGAGCCCGCTTTCCGTGTAAAGAATTTAGATTTGGGTAACACCTCAAAAAAAAACAATATTTAGTTTTAAAAGAATCCGACAGAGGTGTCACGGTCTGAATTCGTAATAGGAATGATTTTGGGGACTTAATAATTTAAATGACGGAATTAAATTACCGACATCTATTGCCATTTTAGAAAAACAAACCTATTTTTAGTTAGCACCGATCAAATTAGAACGAAAGTTGAAATGAAGATGGTTCTCAAAATATGGGTTTATTATTATTTATTATTATTAATTACGGATTTAATTAATTAAATATTTTTTTAAATTTTACAAAAAAGTAATTTGTATAGGTATAAAAAATACTTTACTTTACTAAAATACTACATAAAATACTTTCAAAAAAGTTAATTATTAACTTTCATAAAATCAATTAATATTTATATATTTTTTATTTTTATTTTTTTTTATTAGTAAAAAAAACTTACCTTACACTTAACTTACACTTTACCCCCAACATCTTGTATAATATGCGTAATATATTATTTAAACACATGTAATATCTACTTTTGTACATTTATATAAATTATATACACGCTTACATTTTTATGCTCATCAAATTTATTATATTATAAAGATAGATAGAAAGACCCTTAGTGCCTCCTAAGGACTTACAAATCAGAAGACCTTTTTGTAATTATTTATTGATTCATTTAAACAATTCAATAATTATAAAGAGTAATAAAACATGTATGCAACATAAAATTATATTCTAAAATGTGAAAGGGGCTTTATTTATTTACATTTTTATGAAATTACTACTTTTAATAGTTTAAGCTTTCAGTGAACTTTCAATTTTATTTTTAACTTCTCTAAATATTATATGTTTAAATTGTCAAATATAATTTAATCACAAAAACAAGATTCACTCAAAATGAAGGATTTGTGGTTCCGAAATGTTCCCATAAATACGATGAACAAACCCTAAACTATAAACTTATTACCTTAAACTTTGATATGATCTGGAAACCTTATCGTCAATCTAAGCAAAGAGTTGGCCTAACGTCAAAAAAACTGTTGGAGTGTGACATGTGTCGCGTCAAATTTACAGTCATGGCAACTAACGCGCATTTCTCCCACTCCCTTGACACTAACACATTTTTCTTGTTGAACAATTTTTGGGACATCGGGGATATGTTAACAGCCGTCAAAAGCTCGGACAGTTCAGCAAGTCCAATTCCTGCAGGAGTCATCCCCGATACTGCTGCTACATTGACGTCCATGGTATGTTTAGGTTTTGGGTCGCATGTGTTGACTGTAAATTTGGCGCGACCCATGTTACATTCAAACAGTATTTTGAACATAAGGCCAAATTTTTTCTCAGATATGACAATAAGATTTCCAAATCCGCATCCAAAAGGAGGATGGTCCGATATGGATTTCAATTGTACATTCTTGTTTACGTACACACGTACATCAGATAAACTGTAAAAAAAATAAAGTAATAAATAACAAAATAAATATTTCACAACACAATAATTTCATCGAAAATCTTAAATCCGTGTCACCTTTCTACATTTTCTATATTCTCCTTAAGAGATAATCCTTAGGTAATGCCTTTTCAGATTGTTCGTGGAAGCTAGAAAAAAATAAAATCCTTGATTATAACTGCACTTCAAGTGACCTTTTAAATAACAGTAATGGGCTCAAATGATTTTATTATTACCTCCGTGCTTTAACATCTTTACAAGACTCGGGCAAAACAGTCTGTAGCGGAGTATAGATTTCACATCTGAAAAATAATTAAAGAGTTTATTGAAAATAGAACACCTAGGTACGGTTAGTCAAAAAACGTACAATAAAGTCAATTCTGGGTAGAAATTGTACAGTTGACATTCAGGACAGGTTCACTCCCTCCTCCTCAAAAAATACCCTCTATACAGCATTCTCAAAGATGACACAGGCTCTGAGAGAAATTATTTTCTTCAGGGCCTCCTTCCGACATAAAAAAATAACATCACTGAACTAAATTAAATTCCCCACAGTTTCAGAACTTTCAATAGCTTCTTTCGCTCGCATGTTTATTATTTTTCTGGATTCCACGTTCGAGTATTGTTATTTGAAACAGATGGCCCATATATTATTATTACATATTATATTATATTTCGGACATCGTTGCAGTGTGAATCATTAGAGCAGATGTAAAGTGACGTGTGTATTTGTGTACGTAGAAAGTTAATTCACAAATAGGTAAATCACGATCGTATAGGTATTCCTCAACAAGAAAACTAAATTAATAAAAATTTACACCGTAATTTCTAATGCATTGGAATTAGTTTTATTTCCCAAAGTACCTATTCTGAAAAAAAAAATAATAACTTTTTACTACACAATACATAAATAAAAATATGAATTATTAATTTTTATAGTAAATTATCGTTTATAATAAATATAAGCTTATAAATCAAAAATTGTATTTTTTTCTTCTCACCTATTAGATAGGATATAATTTTATGAGATATCATTTTTTCTTTGAAATACGGGATATCTTTCGTGTATTTCCCATCTTTGAAAAAACAATATTTATTAACTCATAAACTTTACACGCGTAAAAATTATCTTTATAGATTCAAATATTTGCACGTAATCGCACGTCTGTAGATCATAGAACGTTGAACGACACGTCTGCCCCCAAAGCCCTCGAGTTGGCGAATGAACTTTTCAAAGAAAGATAGGTTAATCTTCAAGTCGGAGCGAGCGCGCTATAATAAATATGATTTAAAAGCAATAGGCGTAAGCGACAGTTGTGAAAATGTTTAATAAATCACGGCGTATTTCAAAAATAGCAAAAATCACTTTTGGGGTCTATTGAGTAGCATTAAAAGAAGCATTGTGATTTTTTTCATACATATAACTTGTAAAATAACAGAAATAAACGTGTTAATAATATTTTTCGGAGCATACTTTGCGATTTATTTCTATCGAGGGAATTTCAAATAATTACCGTTTCGGCTTTTGGAACAAATAGATACTATCTTAAAGAATAACATATATTTTTTTAAGAGCTTAAAAACTTCAAAATTTTAAGGAAAGTATGTCGGAAATTGGATGAAATTCGAATAGTGGGCCCTTAATCGTATTGAAATTTTATTATAAATATTTAGGTAACCGAGCCGTATATTATATTTATTTATCTCTTATAAACGTTCAAGTGGGCTTTTATGTGATACATACATTATATGATTTACGACATAATACAGTGACAACGGACGTTTTTTAATATTTAGATAACAGAGAAAAAAAACTTACATAATTACAATGAAAACATCATCGAGATATGTTTTATCTCAAATACTGGTTAACTTGTATTAAATATGTCGATATAATATATGATAATCACATTGTAAAATGAACACACGACAAACCAAATAAGTTCCATTAATTACGTAGGTATATAAGTAATTGTAACAAAAATAAACAATAGGAAATTATAAGAACAAGGTAAACATTAAAAATGATTATCTATAATTTTCGCATCATGTAATAGACTCAGTCAGTTTGACTTTATATGTTTTCAAGGTACAGTTAAGTATAATATGTACATCTCGTAGGGTGTTGGATGTTTTGCAGATACAATAGTCCCATTAATGAAGTTTGTGTATACAATTTATACTATAAATAATTTTTTTCGGGCGCTTACATTGCTAACGCTGGATAAACCTTATGAGATATTCAAAAATATGTAACTACTATTGAATTGTATATCTTAAAGGGGCCTCACAACCTCAAAACTTTACCCCAAACCATTTATAAGTCCCGAGCAACGCCGGATACAAGTCAGCTAGTTTTTTGTAAGAATCGCATCATTGATTTTACTACTATAAAGCGATATACAGTAGTTTTTTTAAATTTATTTTTTAAGTTTTCAATTGATCATTGGTGATTCCCAATGACTGAAGTAAAATCAAGTAATGAAAACACTGGAATTTATGACAATAAATTTTATCTTTTTTTTCAAATCTCGAGATTGCAAATGAGGCCCGGGATTGCGAGTCTTTAAAATAGTACTCAATCGTGATAAGTATCTACTTACATTTAAAAATCAATATTTTAAGGTAGATTATATACAGGGTTTTCCAATAAGAGGTGTTATTTTGATATTCAATAGTAAAAGATCAATGGTTTTGTTGCTTGTGTGGCACGTAGCGCCGTCTTGTTGAAAGTAAACGTTGTCCAGATCAATACCATCCAATTCCGGCCATAAAAAATCATTAATCATCTCTCGATAGCGATCCATTCACCGTAAAGATTGCTCCAGCCTCATTTTCGAAAAAGTAAGGTCCAATGACTCCGCCGGACTATAAACCACACCAAAAAGTCACACGTTGAGGATAAGGAGGCTTTTCAACAATAACTCTTGGGTTTTCCGAGCCCCAGATGCGACGATTTTGCTTGTTGACGAAGCCACCGAGTTGGAAATGGGCCTCATCACTCAAGATGATTTGCATTTGATTCACTCAAGTGAATTTTAATAATTTCAATGCGTTGTTGAAGCGTGTATCGTTCCATTTTTATTAATGGCGTAGTTTCTACTTCTCAAATGTAAAAAAATGACAGCTTCAAAAGTAACATCTACGGAAATAGCGGGCTATTCAAAATAACACCTCTTATTGGAAAACCCTGTATATTATTATCAAATTTGCATATGAAATGAAGGTCATTTTTTTCATCTAGTAATACGTAATTTGAGTAGATACCTACTTTAATTTTGATTTTTTCTATTTTTAATATACAAATGCAGTAATTGATTAACTTGCTTTATGATCGATTTAATTGATAAATAGGTACCTACCTGCCGACTTTTTAAAATTTTGATTATTTTCCGGTCAAAGATGGGCACTATCGAAATATTCGATTACTTTCTCGACATTTAAAAGTTTTCATTTCTAAAATAATGTATTTAATTTCTTTGTGTGCATTTACGTTTCCGATTGTTCCTGTTGAATCTAAGTACTGTCCGAGTCCATGCACTGTCTAATGCTGCGTTCATTTCCCATAATTCGCGGCTCGGCCCGCACTTCGGGTCGTACGTGTATACGCAGAATAAGCATTCACTTTATTATTATGTGATCACAAACATTAATAAAAAATGGTCGGCTGAATTGAATATGCTATCTTTATTCGCAATTCTTGACTTGGTTGATAATTATATTTGTTCAATTGGCTTATGTATTAGCAAACAACGCTAAGGATGAAGATAGCCACTAACTATATAATTTCACGTACAGAGTATTACGATGTTTGTCCATTTATCACAAATATAATATCAATATGAAACGAATAAACTAAATTAAAAATTCGAACGTGGTCATTTTCGTAATGTGTTTATGGTGGTAGTACGTTAATTACTAACTTGCGGGTTTTTTTTTAAATTTAAGTGTATTAATATTATCTTAATGACAATCGTATAAGAGATTCCCCCAATGTCTATCGGTCATTAGGAGTCACGTGATTTTTTTTTTATCTCAATGTCAATACTATGAATACGGGTACTACGAATTTGTATAGTTTTTTTTTTAAGTTTGTTTCCATTGGCGGCGAATTATTATTATTCAATCCCCATTTTCGAATTACATACAAAAAATCATTTACACAAACTAGATAAATATTTTATTATATATAAACAGATGTCTCAGAGACTAGCGTTCTAACTCTAGCGGCCCGCTATCGATGACAGTTCAGTTGTAACATGTATGAATATAACATATTATCATAGATAAAGAAGAAAACTAGAAGTGCCTTCCATAAAAATTTGAATGGAAACAAAGTAGTCTAAAAACATTGATGTATTACTTAGTATATGTCTAAAAATTATACTCGCCTGACATCGTAGGTCATCGTAGGTAAACACAGTTTTGTATTAAAAACATGCCCACATGACATTTCTTGTGGTCTTTTTTATTACATATTATATTTAAAACACATACGAGTGTCCGGGGGTAAAGTGCCTTAACTTCGCCAAGTGATTCTACAAGATGGTAGAAATAAAAGAGATAAATATATATTTTTTAATTCCCAATATTAATTTTCCCAAAAAAAAAAATTATTTTCCCGTACAAACAAATAAATTTTTTTTACGTAAAAACTAGCTTAAAACATTGGATTTTATTATTATTATTAACATTGGATGAAGTTATTTATCTTTTTTACTTGTACTACGTGGAAACACCCCCCGAAGTTAGCGCACTTTACCCCCGGACACCCTGTATAGACAACAGTACCTACGTACAACAGCTGGTTACGATGGAGGTCTCATGCAGGATCATCCCTTTGTTCTAATTTGGCGAGTCTGTCCGTACATATCATTTTGGAGAACACAATGGTGGGATGTCAGTGAGACCATTGTTTAAGAACAGTATGATTTTTTTTGGCGAACACGGTGAGATGTTTTTATTTTTATTTTTTATGAACGTCTTGTTTTTGTGTTACCCGGTCCCTTGTCTATTTAAAAAAATTAATTGTGCGACATTTTAAATTAAATTGTGCAAAAACTCAGGTTATTTTATATGAAACTATACATAAACACTAATATTTAATTGATTTTTGCACAATCACAAAAATAATGACATTAAAATTTACCCAAACTCTTATTCAGTTGTAAATTTATTTGGACCTCACATTAAAACGTATAAATACACGAAAATGTTAAACTTCCATTGTAAAACGCAGTACAGTTAAATTATCGGTCATTGGGTAGGTACCGACTTATTTGCTTAACGTCATAGGTGGGTACGTACATACCTCTTAAAAACGTTTATATTTCAAATTATTGTCAAAATGGACGTCGTTTACTGTCCACCGTGTACACGAGCGTAAGAAGATAATAAATATTATGTACCGCGATAACACTGTGTGTAATAATTGTGATATGCATTATGTTTTTTCCGAAAGAATAATTTATTAGTTCTTGTTCTCGGTTTTCAGTTGTCAGTTTGTCAGTGTGTGAGCTCAGCTGGTGGTAAAGACTCCATCTTGGAAAATTCTTCCGCTATTTTCTTTCGAAAGGCGCGAACTTTGAGTTTTACTGTTACGTTTTTTTAAGTTTGACAGGAAAATGGAGGCATTTTTGAAACAGGTAAGATTTTTGTAGTTTTAACATATTACGTATTGAATTGAAAGTAATATTGGAAAAGGTTTTTTTTTCTTTTGTAGTTTAATAAATCTTCTCTCCGAGAAGATAAAGTAGTCTGTGATCAAGAGGTCAAATGAGTGATGTTTTCTTTGGAAGACGTTGAAGGCCACGCAGAGTAGAAATATTTACAATACATTATTTTACAATGTATCTTTTCAGTTTGAACACGGGAGTAGTATTATATCGTACTACACGAAGTCAGATGTAGGCAGTAATTTTTCTCTATATTTTGAAGGTTAAGTGTGCAAAGATTCTTCAAGAAGTGTCAAAATTCTGTTTTAATGGGTTGGAAAGAGTAATTGGATGTTTTTCGAAATCTAGTGTACACAGTAACCTTTCTAGTTTGTCAAGGTTAACACTTGCAAAATTTCATCAGTATTTGAATACAACTGTAGAATTGTATTATAATCAAATCCACGACGCCCGCCTACCACAGACGCTCTTCTTTATATAAATAAATTTCTTACGGGAATAATATCGTAACAAAATACTTACTCTATGATTTTATGTTACTTTGGTTAGAATATGGTTCTTATTATTAGCTTAACGCCTACCATTATTAGGTGTAGAGTTAAATAATTGTGAAAAAAATAATTTTACCTATAATAATAATATAATACAAATAAAATATACTTTTTTATGCTGCCAAAATTGAATGACTTGATGTAATATTAATGTCGTTCATGTAATAATGAAGCTACTTGTCTTGATGTAATAATGGGTATTTTGATGTAATGGTGAAATCCGCAATATTGTTTCATTATTTATTAGTAGTTACTACCCTACTGCGCCCGGAATTTTGTGCCTTAAAAATTGGTTACTGGGTATATAATATCATAAAAGAAATTGCGCTGCAAGCTGCAACTCAGGATTTATCTCAATGCGAAAATTCTGGGACTAACTACCATATGTATTCCCCATTGCCCAGAATACTAATGGAGGGAAATTATTATTCCGAGTCAGTGAACATCTTCAATTTATCACTTAAAAATACAAAAGATTTTTACTGATGTAATTTAGTTATTTATAATAAATAGGTACTGTATAATTTTTACTATTAATAAGTAAAAGCCTTAAAATAATTGTCCTGACCTATATATCCCAGACAGAAAAAAAGGTTAAAATTTCGTGATGCCAGAACTCACTGTTCGCGAGTTTCTGCTGTTTTAGTAACGTAATCATATTTCTGCTTCGGTTCCATGATAACTCAACACAGTGACAATTCAACACACTTTTAAAAAGTGATATAAAGTCATTAGAAACGATGAAATTTTTTTTTATTATTCTAACCTAACCTACTTAACACAGTTAATAAAGTTTTTGTTTCATCACTTTCCATGACTTTATATAACTTTTTAAAGATGTGGTGAATTATCATTGTGATGATTTATCCGGTCACCTTCTGCTTCATTGTTAAAATTTTGCTACCTGACCGTGAATATAAGTAAGAAGATTATTCACAATTCGACTTGTTTTGGTTTTATATTTGTTGACTATTACCAAATCAATATTATCTATACAATATTGAGGACTCTCAAGCATAATAATAACATACACATATAATTATGTTTAACTTGCCAATAACAAATATGTATTTATAATCTATAGGTTTACTATTTTGTACTTGTAAGATTTATGTTTTCATTAAAATTCTATGAAATAAATTCCACCAACGTCATAAGATTATTATTTAATCCAAGCAAACATTGAAAACGGGTAGTGTTTTTCTCAGGGTCGTTGAATGATGCAATTACTAAATTCATATTATGGTAATTATATGTATTCTGTTTTTATGTTATGTTTGTCTGATTGACAATTGTGTAAGATTGATTCATCATAATGATATTATCGACTAGATATATATCTATAATTATTATAATTGCTAGCAATCATTACAAAATCGAACCTATCCAATAAATTAAAATCCATATAAGACGGTTAAGGCGAAGCTTAATGCCAATTCACTATTTTGATTAATCTTTATAACGAATTGGTGTACATTATGAATATCAAAAAATATGCTTTAGATAAATTGAAGGTTTTTCTATCGCTTCGCTTGAGTAGAATACAAATAAAAAATAAATTACTCAATAAAAAATATAAATGCAAACTACAAAAAAATATTTTTTTCAGTAGAAATGTATGAACGCATAAAGGAAACAACTTTTAAAAAATACAGTATTATAGCTAAGATTATCTGTGACAGTTTCACTTGATTGACTTTTTTGCTTTCTTATAAAATTATTTACAAAATAAATAAAAACCAGTTTTTTGCTTGAAATCGAACGTTTCTAGACTCCGTTTGTCAAGCGATTTTAATGCCTATTACCTAAGATATAAGGTATACCAAGAATATACACATTTTTGGCTTGTAGCTTCCTCTTAATATTTTCCCGTGTTTTAACTCGTCTAGCCCTTGAGGCTAATTTGTTCGCTTTTGGGAACCGTTGCGTCTCCCTTACTGTTGTGGTGTGAACGAACACCACGCTTTATATTCAAATCTAGAAGTTAACCATAGTAGAATTAAAATGTGCACCTATATGAAACCAAAGGTTCCGACCGCAATTTGAAAACTGAATTTTGTATTAATTATTTTATGTGGAACGACAAAAAAGTAAGGTGACATTAACGTTTATGTGTCTTATAAAATAAGTGTGTTTTTTATATATGTTTTCGTTATCAGTAATTTTTGTTACAAAAAACAGTTTTCAGTTCAAAAATATGCCATTTATTTGGATTTTATTGCAAAGCGGAAATACTTCCACCTTCTGACAGAATATGCCTGAGGCCTGAGCTAGTTGTCGCTCTGATTTGACGAAGTTCGTGATCAACTGACCCTTTGTATCGCCCTGAATAAGATTCAGAATCGAAATGTTGCTTGAATAGCATTAGCCTTGTTTGGTGACCAGATCTGAATAGCCAGATACTTTCCACTTTCCACTCCTCGGTTCCCTTCCCTCTCCTTCAACCTTACAACATATCCCAATCGGAGATGCCATAGTCCCAATGGCCACCTATAATCGGCACTCTTGTGCGGTTTTCACATAAAAAATACATGTATGTGGGATTTAGGTACCTACATAAAAAAAATATATTTATGTGGGATTTAGGTACCTATACATAAAATACATGTATGTGGGATTTAGGTACCTACACAAAAAATATATATTTATGTGGGATTTAGGTACCTACATAAAAAAATATATATTTATGTGAGATTTAGGTACCTACATAAAAAATATATATTTATGTGAGATTTAGGTACCTATACATAAAATACATGTACGTGGGATTTAGGTACCTATATATAAAATACGTGTATGTTAGATTTAGATACCTACATAAAAAAAAATTATGTGGGATTTAGGTACCTGTATATAAAATACGTTTATGTCTGATTTGAGTACCTACTTAAAAAAATACATGCCGCCGACGGGAATTGAACCCGCAGCCTGATTGGTGCTCTACCAATTGCACTACGTTGGCTTGTTCAAAACCAAAAAATTATTTAATATATATCTGATAAAATAAAGATTTTTTTTTCAGTAACTTAACTAGTATTTAACTAATTTAAATTATTTTAAAATTAAATTAATATAATCTGTGTTTTGATGCATTTTTATAAATAAAAAAACCTAGTGCTTAAATTTATAGAAGATATTGGTGACTTACTAAATAACCATCGCGCCGTTTTACCGAAGGGGTAGGCAGAGTTGATAGAACGCTCCACATCTCTATCTCGGCTTGCTTAGTTCACATTCGCACACCGTTAGTATCTGTATTTGTTTTAATAATTATATTATTGGTTGGGGAGGTCAAGACCAAGACCCGAGGTTAAGATGTAATTAGATTTATAATAAAGGCACAATAGCTAGCTAATCGGCGTTCAGCGTAGTTAATGTAGCGACATTACTTTTATTAATATTAACGTTATGGCTATATAATCCTTGAAATATTATTTGCGAGCACATGGTTATGGAGTCCCATGGGCGTCTCGTGATTCCGGTCACATTTCCAACATTTTTTACTTAATACTTCTATTTGAATTTTGATTTCGTTTTCAAGAATGAATGCAAATCTTGGAAGCGGAAATTTACCCACTTTTCGACATCCGATCGAGCTGAAACTCGACAGATTGACCCGTTGTCGATGGCAATACATTCTATAAACCGCGGCAATCATTTTCTTACACACACTCTGATGTTGTATGAATGTACGAATTTCGTTAAAATCGGAAGACATTCCACCCACCTACTCATTAATATTGGAATGCAAGATATATCTATCAATTGGTACATAATACATTAATTTTGTAATTCAAGACATGGTTTGGGCGTGTAGAGCGAATGAGCTAAGAAAGAAGTGTAAGGAGAATATACGATGCAAATGTGAATGGTAGCAGAAGTCGGGGACGCCCGAGGAAGACATGGCACGACCAAGTGATTCAGATACTTGAGTCGGGCCATGTAAAGAGTCAGAATAATAGAAGAGTATGTATGAGACGATGTATGAATGTGAATGCGGTAAGGAGTGTGTGCCAAGACCGAGTTTTTTTGGCAGTCCTTCCTCTCTGCCTACCCCTGCGGGGAAACGGCGTGATGGTTAGTTAGTTAAGACATATCTATCAATTGGTACATAATAAATTAATTTTGTAATTCAAGACATTTCTATCAATTGGTACATAATACATGAATTTTGTAATGCAATACATATATACCAATTGGTACATAATATATTAATTTTGTAATGCAAGACATATATATCAATTGGTACATAATACATTAATTTTGTAATGCAAGACATATATATCAATTGGTACATAATACATTAATTTTGTAATGCAAGACATATATATCAATTGGTACATAATACATTAATTTTGTAATGCAAGACATATATATCAATTAGTACATAAAACATTAATTTTGTAATGCAAGACATATCTATCAATTGGTACATAATACATGAATTTTGTAATGCAAGACATATATATCAATTGGTACATAATACATTAATTTTGTAATGCAAGAAATATCTTTCAATTGGTACATAATACATTAATTTTTTAATGCAAGACATATCTACCAATTGGTACATAATACATTTATTTTGTAATGCAAGACATATATATATAATATATATATATATATATCAATTAGTACATAAAACATTAATTTTGTAATGCAATACATATCTATCAATTGGTTCACGAATATAACATTTATATTGGAATGCATGACATTTCAATCGATTGGTACATAATACAATAATGTTGGAATGCAATAAATTTCCATCAATTGGTACATAATACATTTTTTATAACACAATAGATTATTTATTACTTACTACTTAGATAAATCTACAAATTGTGTTTTACGATGCAATCGTCATCATTCATCGCGATTATATTTATTAATCTATGTAGGTACCTATTTACGTATGAGATTAAATGTAATTTTATGTATGTACTTGCGGTAAACTGTAAAACATTGTTATCACAGTATTTTTATTAATTTTAATAAATAAGCAGCCTTCAGTTATTCAGCACATTTTGACAGTGACTTCGGTAGGAGAAACAGCTATCGCACCTAAAAATAACTTCTTAGAAATAGGTACATTTCTCCAATTTCATTCACCTTGTACATTAAACTGGTGAATCTACGTGATATAGTGTTTTCCAATAAGAGGTGTTATTTTGATATTCAATCGTAAAAGATCAATGGTTTCGTTGCTTGTGTGGCACTTAGCGCCGTCTTGTTGAAAGTAAACGTTGTCCAGATCAATACCATCCAATTCCGGCCATAAAAAAATCATTAATCATCTCACGATAGCGACCCATTCACCGTAACTGTTGATCCAGCCTCATTTT
The DNA here is from genome assembly GCA_026573805.1 of Hesperophylax magnus. Lineage (NCBI taxonomy): Eukaryota > Metazoa > Arthropoda > Insecta > Trichoptera > Limnephilidae > Hesperophylax > Hesperophylax magnus. Next base: position 24,560,358 of record JAIUSX010000012.1, read on the forward strand.
CGAAAAAGTAAGGTCCAATGACTCCGCCGGACTATAAACCGCACCAATCAGTCACACGTTGAGGATAGAGAGGCTTTTCAACAATAACTCTTGGGTTTTCCGAGCCCCAGATGCGACAATTTTGCTTGTTGACGAAGCCACCGAAGTGGAAATGGGTCTCATCACTCAGGATGATTGGCATTTGATTCACTCAAGTGAATTTTAATAATTTCAATGCGTTGTTGAAGCGTGTATCGTTCCATTTTTATTAATGGCGTAGTTTCTACTTGTCAAATGTCAAAAAATGACAGCTTCAAAAGTAACATCTACCAAAATAGCGGGCTATTCAAAATAACACCTCTTATTGGAAAACCTGTATTTGGAGTCAAAATTGTTGTATAACTTTTTTTGATTTGAGTTTTCGTTTTCGATTAATGGGGAATAAATTGCCCTATACCATTACGCATTAGCCTAGTTCAGTTAATAGCTTCAGTATATCACTCGCTATATATTCCCATTTGAAATGTATGGCAAGCGTGGGCGAATGATATGCTGAAATAGGCCAAGCCATTATTATATCGTGGTTTGACATAGGCACAAATCAGTCCGAAGTCTGATTTTTTTACACCGAGCTCAAAAAGATTATCTTAACCCAAAAAAAAAGATCGATATTTTATTTGGGATTTAGATTAACCAGTTTTCCGTTTGTACTTCGAGTTTTCGGACACAGTGTATACTAAATAAATACATAGCTAATTAAAAAATAAAATGTTTTTCTACAAAAATTTCAAATAAAAAAGTGTCATAGAATTGAATTAGCAGATTTTAAACTAAAGTATTAATTTTTAAAACGAAAGCATTTTTTTGTAAACTACGATCTTTTTAAAATCAAAGTTCACACAGTTTTGCAGTTGACTGTACTAATTGTCATTCGAATCATCCAAATGGAAAAGTAATGATTGACGATTGTAAATGGAATTATAATTACTACCACCGACCATTAAACAGTGGCGGCTGTTAAATGTTTTTAATAAAAATACGTTATTATTATTTTATTTTATCCTCGTAAAAAAGACGTACTTTTGTACAACTGTACCAGAATAAGGTATATTATGTTTTATTTTTCGATCCTAACCTAACTAATTAACCTTCCTGCTTGTTTTCAAAAACGTTATGGTGTGTTACATAAAAGTGTCTCACGAATGAAGTAACAGTTTTCATTTAAATTTTCACATTTAGCTAACAGTTGTGGATGTGAAGATAATAATTAGAATCAAGTAACTTTTTTTTAATACCACGTTATTGTATATATTTTTTCTAATATATAAAACCAACCGGTTTCGGTTCACCTTGAACCTTCGTCAGGGGTATATAAAAAACATAATACAGTGAAAACAATATGAAGGTTCAATGTGAACCGAAACCGGTTGGTTCTATGTATTAAAAATATATTGAATAAAATCATATTAAAAACGAAGTTATTTTATTCAAATTTTTAGTTTTCATTTAGTATTTTATTTTATAAGATAAGATAATAAATTACAAAATGATAACATATTTATAATGTATTATTCCCAGTAAGTTTACAAAACTCATTTCGGAAAGACAACATTAGATTAAAGACAAGACAACATAAATAAATTAAAATAAATAAACGCAGAAGTTGTTTTGAAGTTCCAAAGAAAGAATGCGTCAGTTATTAATAAAACTGCTGAGGAAATAGCTTTTAACAACTTTTGCCATAAAAGTGATAATATAATATAATAAAATTGGTAATATAGTATCTGTGTATATATATATGCATGTGCGATTTTTATGTATAAAGCATATCTTGTGACTTTCATGTTGTTTTCGGTTTTCCAACCATGTAGATTTTTTTTCATTTCTACTTCAAAACCGTAGCTGAGATTGGACGTAATGTTGGCGGCCATGTTTTTAACGTGTATCTGAACCATCATCCAATTTGCCAAAGTAGTCCCAGAGAGAGGTCGTATGAGATGTTATCGTTCTAGTTATAGTATCTTCTGTCTTTTTCGTTTTCATACAAGACATGTGAGAAAACGAAAAATTTTCGTTGATGACTTTCATATTATGATCTTTCTCTGTGACTATTGTTATAGCAGCCTCATACTACGTATGAAGCACTTACGTTTAGTTCGAGTATATCCTTTCTGTGTGGCTAAAACTATGTTTTGTGTAAATCTTTCAAAATCCATCAGACGCCACTGGTGCTGTAGTTTTCCATGATGTCGTATGAGTAGATTTTCTCTCAATCTGCTTTGGAATTTACTCGCGTTTTATCAGCTCTATCTGAATTGTATAACCTGTGTTTACAGTCCTGTAATCTGCACATAGTATTAGCTTAGTGTAAACTTACTGATAATACTGCAAAGCTGTAATGCGAAATTTTCTTATCGGGAAAGAACATTTCAATTTCTTTTATAGCACGTTTCAGAGTAAATATATGTTTAAAAATTTTCTATACTCACGAAAACAGGTCTAATTTGAAGTGGTCGGGGTCAGATGAGGTGTCATTCTCTTCGGTATCGGATGACATCAGAGCCCATCCGAAATGTTTAGATTTGTTGGTTTTTTTTCAAAATCGATTTATTGATTGTATGAAGATCCCTATGCGTTTTTTTTTACATTCGCGTCACACACGAAGTTATCACGAAAAAATCCCTAAGGACCTCTTTGGGGGTGCTGTGTGGGGGGTCTTTTTAAGGAAAGGAAGTTCTGGGAAGGAAAGGGGTATTGGGGTCGGTAGGAATCTGTCTCATCTCGTGAATCCGGGTTCCCCTGCTAAGTCACCAAACGAAACGATCCACATGACAGGGGTGTTGGTTATCCAATAAATGGTTCTTTATTATAATATTACATGCTTCACTGGTATTATAAAAATTAACGTACCTACATAAGATTATTTTATGATGTGTGGGAACTGGTTAGATACCTATACCACCTGTACCAAATGAATATTAATGCGCTCACTAATCTATTATTCTGGGAAATATTCCATTGACCAATAAAGTGATTATTGACTTGCATAATGCACCCTTATCTCGTGTCCATTACGATAATAAATCTATTTGCTGCAATAATGACACAATTCAAATTAGAACATTTTCAGGAAACGAGTTTAATTATTCTAATAATATTGTGAAGCAATATCAACACTTACTGCCGTCTCTCGGCAACTTTTGGTAGTTTAGGTATGTCGTTCTACCAGTAAAAATTACAAGTGGAAATGGTTTATTTGGATGGCTTAGTTATGATATAGATGTGCACATTTTTCATGTTTGATTTACGTCGTTATTGCGACACACGAGCGATATCTAGTAGTCGATAAAAAAATATACATACTGAATTAAAAATTTCAATAATATGCTTAAGCCTCTTAAAGGGATTAATATTTTTTATAATTTTTTCCTGATAGTTAATCGTGAATATTATCGCATGTATTAGCAAATATTATTCATGTTTTATCATCAAGAATGCGTTCTTACTCATTTTTAATGTGAATATCGCACAAAAGTCCCAACTGCTTACGAATTTCCGGAGCATGTATGGCATCCCAAATCGGGTTATTTTGTGAGGGTTAAGGGCATAGCTGGGAAGGGCATTAGGGTTAAGGGCATAGTGTAGATGGGAAAACGAAGATTGGAAAGTACCTGGCTATTCAGATTTCGTCACCAAACACGAATTTGATTGAACGTTTCGATTCTTAAGGCGATGCCATACGTAGTAATGCAAAATCATGTGTTTTTGGTTTGAAAATTTGGTCGTCTAGAAATGTTTCAGATGCTTTAATTAAATACTGCGAGTAGAATACATCTTGGCCTTTGAAATAATCGAGTATTTTTTAGATAAGTCTTTTTATAAGCCCAGAAAAAAATAATGTAAAGGCCTATGAAAACTGCTTTAAAGTTCAAAATCTCCTACTTACGAACCCATTGTCGGTTATGATTTTATTGTATAATGTTGCAAATTAAGTTATTTATAAAATTAACGAAAAAAAAAAAAATATGCCTGAACATCCACAAAATAAAATAAAAGGCACTTTTTGGCCATGTTTTTTTCTTGCATAAATCAAAACAGGCGGATGGTGTTAAGCGGGAATTTAAACCTTATCGCCATCTACGTAAGGGTTGTTATTCATAGCGGCTCAATTTAAAATATTACACGACGTAGTGCATCGCCTTAATTGTTTTTATATATTTTATTTAGTTATAAAATTTTACATTTTATATCTAGTACAAATGGTGGTCTTTCATCAGGGCGAAACTTTACTGTTAGTGTTAACCGACCAATAAATGTACAACTTGACACCCTTGTCTTTGCAGTGAGTTGGTACCTATATATTTATTTATTTTATATTATAGATAGAAACAGTATATCGGTTAAAGTGATGAAACAATGTACAGATTTTCGCGTCTGTCTGTTTGTGCGCTTAGTTCTTCTAAACTACGAAACTTATTTTGATAGGGTTTTTACTATCATTATCAGAATTTCTTCCGGAAGGTTTATATACATATAATACATATGAAACTGATTTTGATAGGGTTTTCACTATCATTATCAGAATTTCTTCCGGAAGGTTTATATACATATAATACATATGAAACTGATTTTGATAGGGTTTTCACTATCATTCAGAGAATTTCTTCCGGAAGGTTTATATACATATAATACATATGAAACTGATTTTGATAGGGTTTTCACTATCATTCAGAGAATTTCTTCCGGAAGGTTTATATACATATAATACATATGAAACTGATTTTGATAGGGTTTTCACTATCATTCAGAGAATTTCTTCCGGAAGGTTTATATACATATAATACATATGAAATTGATTTTTATAGGGTTTTCACTATCATTCAGAGAATTTCTTCCGGAAGGTTTATACACATATAATACATATGAAACTGATTTTGATAGGGTTTTCACTATCATTCAGAGAATTTCTTCCGGAAGGTTTATATACATATAATACATATGAAACTGATTTTGATAGGGTCTTCACTATCATTCGGAGAATTTCTTCCGGAAGGTTAATATACATATAATACATATGAAACTGATTTTTATAGGGTTTTCACTATCATTCAGAGAATTTCTTCCGGAAGGATTATATATATAATACATACGAAACTGATTTTGATAGGGTCTTCACTATCATTCGGAGAATTTCTTCCGGAAGGTTTATATACATATAATACATATGAAACTTATTTTGATAGGGTTTTCACTATCATTCAGAGAATTTCTTCCGGAAGGATTATATATGTAATACATACGAAACTGGGTTTTCACTATCATTCGGGAATTTCTTCCGGAAGGATTATATATATATAATACATACGAAACTGATTTTGATAGGGTCTTCACTATCATTCGGAGAATTTCTTCCGGAAGGTTTATATACATATAATACATATGAAACTGATTTTTATAGGGTTTTCACTATCATTCAGAGAATTTCTTCCGGAAGGATTATATATATAATACATTTTAAATACATATAATACATATGAAACTGATTTTGATAGGGTTTTCACTATCATTCAGAGAATTTCTTCCGGAAGGATTATATATGTAATACATTCGAAACTGGGTTTTCACTATCATTCGGGAATTTCTTCCGGAAGGATTATATATATAATACATTCGAAACTGATTTTGATAGGGTTTTCATTATCATTCAGAGAATTTCTTCCGGAAGGATTATATATATATAATACATACGAAACTGATTTTGATACGGTTTTCACTATCATTCAGTGAATTTCTTCCGGAAGAATTATATATATATAATACATACGAAACTGATTTTGATACGGTTTTCACTATCATTATATATTTATATTTATAGAAAGTAGAGAAAAGTCGATGTTTATCCTAGAATTCACAACATCAAAATTTTACTCCAAATCAATCACAACCCCGAACAACGCCGGGTACACTTCAGCTAGTAATAGTTATTCTAAGGTGGTCAATATACCTTTGACATGTTTCCTTGTAATGTCTTATATCTGGTATGTATATTTAGTAATCATCGGGTGACCTGTGTAGAGTGTGTAGTGTATAGGTGAATGTGTATGTATGAGTCTGTGTATGTGTATGCTCATTGAACAGTTTATATCAGTGACATGATGCTCCTTTTAAATATGGGCAGTGAATCTGAAAACTGTGAAATTTATACAATTTTATTAAACGTATCAATTAGATGGCGAATTAAATGCTGCATTTGTTTGTAAGTAAGTTTGTGGAATAGCGCTGTATGTTAATTAGGAACAGTCGATGTTATTATTTAAAATGCTTTGTATAAATGTTAAATCAGCTACTGTTCGTCTTTGTTGCAAAGATTAAAATGTACATTCAATCATATTATCGAAGAAATGCCTTTGTAAATCCAGTTATTCGAATAAATGATTGATTTATTTGTCGTACTAACCGTTGCTATTGCCGTCTGTTCACAATGACTTGTTTTTTTTTTACCCGTGTCATTATTTTAGATCTCGTTTCTTCGCAATGGCTTATGACTTATGACTTATGACGTAACGTGTTTATCGCATATCAGATAGTTAATTAAGAGTTTAAACTCTTATTAATAAAACTGTCTCAATCGACCCATTTTTATTAATTTTCTGACCGCGCACTTACTCGGGTGTCCATTGGAATAAATAATTTGTAATTAAAATTGTTGTTTATCAATCAGAGTTTTGCGCGTTACAAATGTATTTTTTTACTCTAGTTCTTCTTGAATAGGTAGGTACCAAATTGATTTGTTTTTTGTAAGTTTTTACAGTTATTCAAAAATTATATAAGTAGTGGTCTTTTTAAATAAATCTATTTGAATTTCGATTTTGTTTTCGTGAATGAATCAATGCAATTCTTGGAAGTGTAAATTAACCCACTTCCCGACATCAGATCGAGCTGAAACTCGAGAGGTGGACTCGTTTACGATGACAATGCATTATATCAACATGCGGACACACACCCATTTCTTTGTAATTGGTTGACATTACAGCAGTTAATATGCGAAATAAATGTCGGTCTTACCCAATCGGGATTTGGCTCAGTTGTTAGCACTGTTTACTCTGGTCTCCTGGGGAGAAACTTTAAATCCTCAGTCAAACAAAAAAATATGTACATATACATTTTAAATACAGCTATTGACAAAAATTGATAATTGTTTCGTAGAGTTTGAACAATTCATCAAATTTTAATGTTAAAAGTCAAGTTCTGTGGTGGTAGTTCTGTTATGTTAATTTACACAGAGCTCAAAAGTTAGATAAATTATATAAGTTAGTTATAGCTCAGAACTTTGATAAATTGTTCAAATTCCGTGAAACAACCTGTCCTTAAATGGCTTTTCAGCGCGTGCCCATAAATTATTAATTACATGTTTATGTTTTTATGCTTTATAATATTACTTTTAATATGTATACTATTTCTGTAATTATTCATTCATTCATTTCGATCCTCCCATTCAATCGTTCATTACTAATTACCTAATTTATATTACTATACACATCAATTCAAAGCATTTGCTCTTTCATTCAGACGGCCATTTTTTTACCCTATTCATAGAGTTACATTTTTTACATTATTTGGCAGTGAGTTAATTACGTTTGTATACGAACTTTCTCTATCCGTACTTATTTATATATTTCAGAACTAAATCCATCGTTTGTGAATCTAGAATTATAAATATGTTTTAATTTCTCTTTATGCTGCGTTTACACATCATCGGGTAGGAATTAAAAAACATATTCCGTAACTATGTCTAAGCTTTCACAGTTACAATTATTTTTAATAGTGTAATGGATGCAATTAAAATTATGAGATACTATATTAGATTTAAGTCGGAATTTAGCATTGATTTGGCTAATTTGGTTTCTTGTCCTGCGTCATGTGACCACTTACAAAGATTATAAAATTCAATGCCATATAACCAATCCGTATCGTCAGCAAACACAAATACGAAAAGTTATTTTTATTATTGAAACATAAAATATACAAAGCGGTTGGGCCTAGTATAGACCCTTGTGGAACTCCTGCATTAATATATTTTTTAGTTTTATTAAAATTATTATTTATTTTAGTACATATTTTTCTATCTAATTTTCTCAAAGTCGAAATGCATCTGTGTGCTACGTACTGTGTTTGACTCAACTATGGTTGAAATAGACAAATCACTGTAATCCTTTTTCGTACTTTTGTTTTGTGAAATTCAAATCTCTTCTCGAGGACTCTTGAATTTTATCATTGACGATAAACGGTTTGGTGGACCAATTATTTTTGTTATTATTATCCTCGCATAAGATAAGATAAAGGGTTGTTGACATTTCGTAATATAAACTACATAATTAATCTTCTACTAACTTTAACGTGATTTAACTCGCTTTTCTGATGAGGAGGATGTAACCACCTACGTAATAATATACATACAGATCCAGATGCTAATGTTCAAACAGTCTAAATATTAATTTATTTATATAAATACGCCAAAACAATATTTGCCATTTTGTTCGACTTTACTCAAAACAGATAGATCAAAATAGCCAGTTTTTTCTACCTACGTACCAAACGCATAATTTTCATTGGCTCCGTCGCTTTGAGAGTACGTGCAGTTTGGTCGTAGCACGGCGACAGTCGGCATGCTTCTACGTCATATCTCCTTTGTTTCTGGACAGATAATCACTTGATAAAACGCTGAAACGGGACAAGAATTTCCGTTTAACCGACAAAACAAATTCGTTGCTGATCGTCGATTTGATGCTCATCAAATGTGACGGGGTTTGAAACATCCCAATTTATATGCCCAATTTCCTCTTCCTCGTGATGGACACCAAATCTAAAGATCTTTGGGGGTGTGGTAATGTACGGTAATGGGGTAATGGACGAATGAAAGATGTTCTGGTAATCACAGCATTTATTGAGGTCAGTGTTGATGTTGATGCGATGACTCCGAACCGATGCTCGACGCTAAAGTGGGCATGATCGGTGGCGAATTCCCCAGGCCGAAGATCGATACCGTTACGGTGAATTATCCAAGACGATGGTCACCATATTAAGCGGAGATGAACGGTGGTGGAGTGGTCGTGGCGATGTAGTCGATGGCTCTACGCCACGTCGGCGGAGACCAGACTTGTAGATGATGTTCAGCACTGGTGAAGACCAAGGGTCTTCCAAGTACTCCAGTGTGAATTAAAGTAAAGTATTCACTATTGTTGTGTGTGTTAGGTCCGCCACCAGCGTGCGCCGTCGGGGTCGCGCGAGTTCCGCGAGCTGACCCAGCGAGACGCGCTGATGACGCTGCGCGCGGAGCTTGACCGCCTGCTGAAGGACGCGCCGCCCGCCCGCGAGAAGGCCGCCAAACAAGAGCTCGACGGCTTCGCGCAGCTCTTCAGCCGCTTTGTCGCTGAAGGTCAGTCTCTCTATAGCATACATCCCTCTGACACCGGGGTCGCGTGAGTTCTCCAACGAGTTTACTACCCCTCATTTTCACCACCCCTACATTTTGGCACTACTTACACAGGCACAATTCAATTTGTAGCAAGCCTTGTGCCTTTGCTTTTCTTTATGTCTCCCTTACTAATAATATAAGTTTTCTTGAGATCACTTGCTAGTTACCTTGCTAGATAATAGTGGAATTTCTCCTCAACCACATCCCTGGCCTTTTTTTTCTAGTCTGCAGGGCTTCCCGTCCTGCTCCAATCATTTTTCACATATTCAGTCCAGTTTTCTTGAGATCACTTAATCACTATCATGGTGCTACATCCCAGGGTGGAACTTCGCCTCCTCCGCAGCCCTGGCCGTTCTTCTTCAGTCTGCAGGCCTTCCCATCCTGCTCCAATAATTTTTCACATATTCAGTACAGTTTTCTTGAGATCACTTCATCATGGTGCTACATCCCAGGGTGGTATTTCACCTCCACATCCCTAGCCATTCTTCTCCAGTCTACAGACCTTTCTGTCCTGTTCTAATCCCTTTTCACATATTCAGTCCACCTCTTCCTCGGTCTCTCCCGCTTACACCGGTACACACATTTGGTCTTGATTTTCGGTGTCCTATCATTAGACATTTTTGAGATCCCTTAAGATGAAATTATTGTACTGAAAATCTTCATTCATCTTCCAGAGGGCCCGTCAGTATCATGGGAACACATCGAGAAACTGCCCGAGGGCGCCGTGTTGGACTACAGCCTGCTGGAGAACCCCACGGCGGAGCATGTGCGCGAGATGCTGGAGCAGCTTGTGGTGGTGAAGCTCAACGGAGGCCTGGGTACCTCCATGGGCTGCCGGGGGCCCAAATCCGTCATCCCCGTGAGGAACGACCTAACCTTTTTGGATCTCACCGTGCAGCAGATTGAGGTACTGTAATATTGTATACACGGTGTATAGGTTAATTTTTATTATTTTTAAACGAAATGTAGACCTCATGTGGCATATTTCTTAAAGATTAAAATACAATTTTCTTATAAATTAACTAAAAATGACATAGCAAATTGCTATGTCATCCATAATCCAAACCGTCAAAATCGCACCAGCTTTTACTTTTTTTGCGACGGTCTGATGTCTAGTGAAAGGCAGTATTTTAGTAGGAACTTGGAATAAGAGACTATTGAATAGATTTGGACAATTTCTATAGCAAGTCTCTCGCCATGGGCAGAATAGGTGTGATATATTAGTAGTTCGCTAGCGTTCGTTAGCATTCATTAGTTGCTTGTCACAACACACTCTCCTGATCATTCCGGATAGTATTTTGTTTTTTGTCAAAATTTTAATCATTCCAAGTTAATGTTCTCAGCACCTGAACAAGAAGTACCAGTGCAACGTGCCCCTCGTGCTGATGAACTCGTTCAACACTGATGAGGATACGGAGAAGATTGTGCGCAAGTACAAGGGCCTCAAGGTGGAGATCTTCACCTTCAACCAGTCCTGCTTCCCACGCATCAACCGGGAGTCCCTGCTGCCGGTTGCCAAGTCCTGTGATGTCCAGGAGGACCTTGAAGCGTAAGTTCCTACCTAACTACATGCTTATATTAGCAGAAGTTGACTAACATCATTTAGGGTATGTATGAGATGATGTATGAAAGTGAATCAAGCTAGGATTGTATGCCCAGACTAATGTTGTGGTCCATTCTCTCTGTCTACCCCTTAAATGGATTTGGTTATGTTAGGTTAGTTATTATATTACTATCTGTTCACCTTGGGTTTCCAACGTGTGACCTCAGGGCCCGGATCCAAAGAGCTTACGGCTTGGCCATAGAGCTTCTTAAATTATTAACTTCTGAATCAAAAATGAGACGATTATGGTAATAATGTTATAATTTATCAGTGCTGTCGACCTGCAACACACCTTTTCACATCTTGTTTTGAGAGTTCAATGCTTAACAGACTTTAATCCATCAAATTAAATGGCTGCTTAACTTTGATTTTCATTGAACTGAGGTTTTTTCAAATGACTGTCACTCGTATGATTGATGACAATATACATGGTGTCCGGAAACTCGTAGTACAAGCAGGAAACTGGAGAATCTACACCACATGGGGAACCCAAATAAACATAAAGTTTTTTAATTTGAGCATTTTTATCAAAAAAAAAAAAAAATATATATTTTCGGCTATTTCAGGGTTAAAATGCTAATAATAATTTCAATCCATTGCATCGCTTCGGCGTCTCAGATCGAATGACGAAAAAATTTTAACCCTGAAATAACCGAAAATATTTTTTTTTTTTGGTTTTTTTTTTTTTTTTTTGATAAAAATGCTCAAATCAAAAAACTTTATGTTTATTTGGGTTCCCCATGTGGTGTAGATTCTCCAGTTTCCCGCTTGTACTACGAGTTTCCGGACACCATGTATATGTTTAAAGAAACCTCCCCCTAATGGGGATGATTAGTCCTTGTCCCTGCTCCAACACAGGCGACTTTTGATCATCGTTTATTCCTTCCTTCGTCCCTCTTATATATATATAGAATGTTGATGATTTTTTTTGTACCTATTATTAACTATTTTATGTAATTTTGTTCAAAGTTATCTTTTGTTTTCTGCTGAAATTTCATTACTGTTCACTTGTATATAAATACTAATCCATCATTCACATACACACATTACTAATGCAAGGACACTTGAGGGTCCAGAGGCATTTTTACATAAATGTAGTTGTTTAATTTAAAAAAAGTAGTTGTAGTGCGCCTTGAAGGAGTAACCAACAGGGCGGGAGGTCCCCTCAGCTGTAAGATTGATGACTATGTTATTTTATTATTGTTTAGAATACAATGTTTATCGAATAAAATATCAACTTTAATTACAGTTTTCATTAATACAATTTATTATTCCAGATGGTACCCACCCGGTCATGGTGACTTCTACCAATCCTTCAAGAACTGCGGCCTGCTCCGGAAGTTCATCGAGAAGGGCCGCAAGTACTGCTTCATCAGTAACATCGACAACCTCGGCGCCACTGTCGACCTAAACATCCTCAACCTCCTGCTCCAACCCACCAAGAACATCGAGTTCGTCATGGAGGTCACCGACAAGACCAGAGCCGACGTCAAGGGAGGCACCCTCATCCAGTATGAGAACAAATTGAGACTGCTTGAGATCGCGCAGGTCCCGAACGAACGAATTGAAGACTTCAAATCTGTAAAAACATTCAAGTTTTTCAACACAAATAATCTTTGGGTTAAATTGGACGCTGTCGAACGCGTTTTAGACCAAGGCTCACTCGATATGGAGATCATTATCAATAACAAGACATTAGCGAATGGTTTAAATGTGATTCAGCTAGAGACCGCTGTCGGAGCGGCTATGAAGGTGTTTGACGGAGGTATTGGAATCAACGTGCCGAGGTGTCGGTTCTTGCCCGTGAAGAAGTCGTCGGATCTGCTACTTGTGATGTCCAATCTCTACAGCCTGTCGCATGGCTCCCTGGTTATGTCTCCTCAGAGGATGTTCCCCACGACTCCGCTGGTGAAGCTGGGTGATAATCACTTTGCCAAGGTCAAAGAGTTCCTGGGACGCTTTGCCAACATTCCTGACCTCATTGAATTGGATCATCTCACCGTCTCGGGAGATGTTACATTCGGAAGGGGGGTTTCTCTCAAGGTAAATTTATTGCTTTATTTCTTACAAATATGGTCCTGCTGTTGAAAATTCTGTCATAACCTCCTTTCTGTTACATATGCCATTTAACATTTAACAAGAAACAGTAAAAGGTTACAATGGAGCTATCAACGGATGTTGTTGTTTTTGTAGACGTCCAAATCAATATTTTCCATAATAATTATACAATCGATTAATATATTGTAAACGTTGTTGTTTGATTTCCCAAATTTTACCATTCTGCGCTGCAGTACCTACTCGCTAATTTACTGTGGGATTGATAATCGCATGTTAGCTAAAAGTGCAGACCCTTGAAAAATCACAAAATCTGATTTTACTTTTTAAGATTAACCCTAAGAAATTTAAATAAAATAAATGTAGATTTAAAATGATTTTCTGATAAGGAAAATATTATATTATAGGTAGGTACATTGAACTAGAGTTACAATGACAGAAATTAGTATTTTTAATAATTATTATTATCTGTTTCTGAAGCAGCAAAAACACTTTTTGTAATGAAATTTGCAAAAACACTCTTTGTAATGAAATTTGCAGAAAATTTAAAGAATGCCAAATCTTTTCGTTTTGTGACAATACTATTTCTTTTTTTCCAGGGTACTGTCATCATCATAGCCAACCACGGAGACCGAATAGATATTCCTTCCGGAGCTTTATTGGAAAACAAAATTGTCTCCGGCAACATGAGAATCCTGGACCATTAATTAATACTCCCTCATCTGTCGTATATAGCGAGATTCTTCCCAGAATATGTGCATATTTAAAAACAACGAGGAATATGTTTTATTTTATAAAACATATACCTCAGGAGAATTATTGTTATGTACGTAGCTTGTAGTTCATCAGGACTAGGAAAAAATGTTAGATTTTAATGGGATTGTTAAAAACAATTTAGGACTGTCAAATCTGAATTGAGTTTGGATAGAATGCCAAAGCAAACGTAACATAGGATTGATACTGTTTTTGTGATAATTGCTGACTTTTGTTGTATTTTTTTTATTGTTTCGCAACCTTGTTATCTTCATTTTAATTTTTGTATGATTTTAATTCAGTTATTTTATGTTTATAAAAACATATATTATGTCACAATTTATTTTTAAATTGCATTATTTATAATTTATATTTGACCATATATTATGTATTGTATTGTAAACCCGTGTCCTACTACTAAGCAAAGCTACTCTTAACTTCTTGATCGCTGAGGCAAAATTTTTATAATAACTTGTTATTTGCATAAATATATTTTTTGTAAATTATACCATCTTTCTAGATAATGTGTTTATATATTTATGAAAATAGTTTATAATCTACCATAGGTAGTTTATGTTATATTCAGAAAAATGATTTACCTTCGAATCCTTAAGGATACGCCGGCGAACAAGAGGTTAAAGAAATACCAATCACAGTTCAATTCTAGGTAGAACTATAAAAAATGTCGTTCAACTACTACTTATTCAGTTTAACATCGTGTATATGTAAAATGTTCTGGTGACAAACATTATTTTCTGAAGTGTGCAGTGTCTTTGTTCATTCATTACATTATGAGCAGCTCTCAATCGTTCACTATTCATTGTAATCCCTCCCTAGGTTATATGTATAACATTTCCCATGTACATAAAATATTCTAAATGAATAGCAACTAAGGGAAATATACATACTTTTAATAAGAAAAACATACCTTTTTTATTTGAAAATGAACCTCTTCCTAGGAATATCCTTTTTCTTATACATAATTAACTTTTACATTGCTGACCTTTTCAATGCATAAATCCCATTACGCGACAAACTTTGACACAATGTATGTGTTTGAGTGAAACTACATGGATCATATATGATTCATCCACAGTTACGGTTACAGCCGCTGATGGATCACATTTAACCTGAGGATATGCTTTTCGTTATGTTTATACATTTTGACACAATGTATGTATTTTAGTGAAACTGCATAAAAAATATGTGACATCTGCATTCAAGGATAGTCGCCTATCGATCGTATACGTGATAGGTGGTGCTTAGGTAAGGCTATCCTTGGAGTATTATTTTCCCGTTTAACTGTGTTTAATCGTTACAACTCTGGCCTTTTCTACACAATCTATCATTTCCATAGAATAAAGAATAACACAAGAAATGCCTTGTGGGCTAGGGTTTTGGGATCCAAATATTTGCCCAATCAAGGCTTAAATTTCCAATGCAAAACTGTGTAACGAAATTCAAATGGAATGGAAATGAGAGATCTACGATGTCAGGCGAGTGTAAGTGAGACCGAGCTCTGGGCTATTGGGCTAAATGGAACATTTGTTTCCATTCGTATTTGTACAGAAAGCCCTTCTAATGTTCTTCTTTATTCTATGATCCCATCACAAATATTCAACAATATTTTTTTTAAATAATACATAGCGAAACTTTATGGATCGCATATGCAACATGCATAGACACCGATGGATCACATATGTGATAAGTCACGTAGATGAGGTTAAACTGTAAGAGCCGGCAAGAATATTCAATAAATAAAAATACATTTTTGTTAAGACCCACATGTAGACAATATCATACTTGATAAAGTGACATATTGATTTTTGTGTACCAAACCCAGTAAATGTAATATCCAAAGACAAAATATATGTATAAGGTCAACACTGCAATTCAATTGTCATTAAAAGGATTATTTTTTTATAAAAAATGTAATTTAATATATTCTTCTTATGAACCTAAGAAGAATTATTTAATACAAACACACATCATAACATACACTTGACATAACTTTTTTTAATTTATCTAAAATCGTACAAAAAGTTATAAAGCATTCAACTTGTAGTAAAGTGATATAAGAACAAACACTTGTTCTGTTTCTAATCACACAATTTGTTTAACACTCCTAATTAATTTAACATCACAACGTTACTTCAGCCTTAAAAATATATGTTATGTACTTACAAAACATAGATAATAGTAACAATGGAGATGGGTCATAAAACCAATATTAATGAAAACGATTGTTCACCCATACTACTGCAAATCGCGTCTACACACAGCAGCACCCTGCCTTTTTTTCTCACGCTACCTTGTTATATTTATTTGTTTCTCTGATCTATGTTATAAAACATAGATCACTCATCAGCGCCTTATAGTTTATAAATTTTAAAAAGTGATGCATTCATTACAATAATTTTTGAGAATGTTACACAAGCGAATTAGGGCATATTTCATATTTGGGGTTGCTGTGCATAGTGTCTTTCTTAGTATTAAGTAAGTATGCAGTGAACCTGTTACAGGAGGGAGGAAACACAAAGCCGACAAGTTGTTTCGCAATCATGATGTTGGACGCAAGCTGGAGATATGCAAATAACACATTTTCATGTGGGTAATATCAATTATGTATGTTGAACACATGTGTCTCCTGACTGTACACCTGTGCAGAAGAGATTGATAACTACCCTACGATTTCCGAGCACCTTAAAATCAAATAGCGGTAGAATGAACAACAATGACAACACAGACATTTTTCTAATTTTCAAACACAACCTAAAGTAATCAATGAATTAAGCTTAAATTCTTTGTAATAGTTCTCCCCAGTGGCCCCATATATATTAACCACATTTATGTTACTTACGAATATCTTATACAATTTAATCTATATTTAGCTTTGTAACTTTTCCACTAGATGGCACTTATCTTCAGCTTCGTAACTGTTCCACTAGATGGCACTATGTGGCGAGTCTTGCCTCCAGTCTTAAACAGCGATCACGCAATGTGATGGCGTCGCGCCGCGCAGCAGTCAATGCGTCGTCTTTTTTGGCAACGGCCACCTTCACCCTGGAAAACGATAAATAAAATATTTTAATCGTCAATTAATTAATTTATGTCAGTCAGATTCTGTAACTCTTGAAGATTGCAATGCAATGGCCGTGTAGAAGGATTTCTAGTTAACAGGAGTGGTGTAGAGCAAGAAACAGGTGGATGAAAAGGAATAAGCTTATAAAAGCTTAAGAAAAGGACATTTTGGAGTTAATTTAATTACTTTATGAAAATACACATTTTGTAAGTTATGCTTAATATAAAGACAACATTATTTGTTTGCGCCCTTACATAAGCAATATGAATGTATAGTTTTGTCTGTATAATAAAAACTCAATAAAAAACTAAAACAAATAGAGTAGTGATAGTGAGCAATGATTCAATCCAATATTGTATTTGTACAATATTGCACTTATCTATGAACAACTAGTGATGTGTAAATTCCCAGGTATTTTCCGGAGGAATATTCCCGCAACGAGGTATATTCCCGTAATGAGAAATATTGCAGGAATTTTCATCTAAATGGTGAAATCCCCATGTTCATGTTATTAACTATGATGTGGACAAAAATTTTAGAATTTTTGGAAAATACGGAATGGTACTAAAGATATAAGCTGTCTAAATGTTGATTTTTACGGCCAGCCGATAAGCTTTTGGGGTCAAGTTACGTACAATGACTGGTACAGCAGTACTGCAGCACTGCCATTCGAATTTTGAATTGTGTCTCGTGTGATATCATAGGACAACAATTGTTTGTTTTACCCGGGAACACTTTCAAAGCCCGTAACAGTGTCATTTTTGAGATATTGTGAAGCTAATTTTACTGCCGCTATTAACTCTTTAAATGTAATACACTTACATCAAAAAAAGACAATCTCATTTCGAATAACTTTCTCGGTAAAAAAAATAAATTGCTCACTTTGGGTAATTTATATTAGGTCGTGGAATATTTCCGGGTGCACATCACCATGCATAGCACCCCCCGCCTTTCTTTCAACCTTTATTTATTTATTTTTAATCTGATACCGTACAAGAACCAGTGAGACTATGGCATCCCCAATTAAGGTTTGTTGTGAGGCTGAAGATAGCGGGGAGGGAAGATGAAGGTGGGGAAGTACTTGGCTATTCAGATCTGGTCACCAAACATGATCAAAGCCATTTCAATTCTGAATGGTGGTCTTACACCAGGGCGATACTGAGAGTATCTTCCACTAACCTACACACCAAATACATAACTTTATTGGCACAGCCGCTTTGACAGTTTGTGGCTCGGAAATAGTCTCCGTTTTTTCTATTGTCTATGGTCATTATAAAGACATTGATTCTTACTTAGCATATAGCTGGTGCATTTCATCCTTGTGCTGCTGTTGGATATGCATCATCTGTGCTCTCATCTCTTCCATGTCTTCTCTCCCTTTCATCTCCACTGATCTTATCGCCATCTCCATCTCTGTCACTGTTTGCATCTTCAGCTGAAATTAATTATAAATTAATATGCATGTAAATAGAGGGTACCCATAATTCAACAATTCGAGGCACTCATCCAATCATCCAACGGACCAGACCCTAGAAGACTAGGCAACTGCTCAATGACAGTGCTCTCGCTGAGGGAATTGGTAGGACTACTAATGGGACACTGCCACCTCAGGTGACACATGCAATGTTGAAAGTTGAACATACCAATAGATGCAGGAAATGTAGAGGATTTTGTACTTATCTTATTAATTTTACTGCCGTAGGGCTTTTACATAAGCAAAATTATTGAATAAATTAGAAGATGAGAAAGAAATAATAAGAATATAACTACAATAGACAAAAATACATACAAACATGAAATAAAAATTCATGAAACATTTTTTTTAAATACATTTACAAAGAGACAACCAAAGGTTCAAGAATGGGGTTGGAATAGGTTTTTAATTTGATCCAAAAAATTAACCAATTTTACATTGATTTTGAGGATAAAGAGACTCCAATTCACCTATGGTGCCAATGTTCCGTCCTAATGGGAACAAGGCTTAGGCTACCTGGGAAGACACTTGTGGAGGAGACATAGCCGACTATTCAATGACAACCCTGGTGAACTTTATTCTCCTTTCCCAGGAGAATATGATAGCAGATATGGCCTATGGGCTGAGTGCTCACAGGAGCTACGTAAACTGTCTCCGTTTTATTAATAATGTGTGATTAAATTGCCTGTCTGATATACGAGAATGTACATGTTTTATGCTATCAAAACTACTGAGAAATTGAATGTTACCTCATCTGCTTGCCTGAGTTTCCCTTCCAATTGGGTCATTGTTATTTGATTGAGTGCACCTGTAACATAATATAATAAAAATTATGCACTGCTAATGGTCTGTTAAATATTTTATGTTGTTACTATTAACTATCCGTGTGTTGCAATCCACGTAAATTAAGTTTTCGTTTATTATAATATGTAACATCCAGTGTGGAACCTCGTCACTGCAGATGCTGATACTTATAAAGACAGATAATTAGCTGTCTGGTTTACAACTTACATTGTTCCTGAGCATCTCTGAGCAGTTCCCTGGCCTCCTTGCATCTCTGCATCGCCGTCTGTTCCGATTCCTCCAAGGCCTTCATGTCTGTCTCGTACTTTACTTTGACCCGTCTATAAAATAACAAACAATGTATTGAAACTATCATCAAATCATGTGTAGCTATTAGAAAAACGCAAGAGATAAAAGATTATTGCCTGCTATAACCACTGAGCTGTCGCATCAACCTGCCGTGTTTCCCCAATACATATGTTTTGTTTATTTATTTTTTTTAAAGAGGAGACAGTTGTTATGTACATGGTTCCCGTGAGCACTTGGGCCATAGGCCCACTGGGCTATCTCCCATTTTACCTCATTTCTCTAACAGTAACCCGGTCCTTTTTTATAAAGTTCACCAGGGTTATTATTGAATATGTGGCTATGTCTTCTGGTTCTACAATTTGTGTTTCCAGGCTTGTGAGCCTTGTTCCCAACAGAGAGGGACATTGGCACCAAAGGTTAAATGGAATCTCTTTATCCTCTTTACACATCCTGCTTCTTTTGGTATATTCCTCTCCCAACAACTGCATGTGTCTTCTGAGATGGCAGTGTTCCGTTAGTAGTTCTACCAATTCCCTCAATAAGTTTCTGTCCATATTGAGTAGTTGTCTGGTTCGCCTTGGGTCTGGTCCGTTTATGAGTACTTTGGATTGCCTCATTCCGGGTGCCCTTTACCATTCCTCCCAGTGCCGGGATTTGACCCACCTTTCAATATGTATTTTGGTGTGGCAAGCTGCTACTCTTACAGCCGGCTTGAATCCCGCAATTGGTGCTTTCGCCCCTTTCCTTGCTAGTCCATCAGCCCGATCATTGCCCTCAATTCCTTTATGTTCTGGTATCCAGATCAGGATGTTGCAAGTTCATATCCTTGTATACTTACATTTTTGATTTTTGAACTCCTTTTTTTTGCCTTTTACATTATCTCTTGTTACTCCCCTATTTTCAGATTGTGTTGTCTGGAATACTAAACTAACCATGTCTGTAATTACTTTCATACTGCTTGCTAACCCCGTATGCAGGGACATTGGAGGTTCTAAAGTCATTAAAAAAATGTAGCTTTGTTGCATAACAAAATAGTCTTGACGTGTGCGGTGAAGGAGAAAACCATATGTTTCCTTATAATGCCGTTGGGAAAGTGTTGGGGTCCCCTTCATTGGTACCCAGATCATTGCCAGTACCCAGGGTTATTTTATTGATGATAGCAAGTTCTTCAAGAATGGTCCTGCATTTGACCATCAGTCTGGAGTCGCATTGGTTACATTCCAGTGCCATTAGGGGTGCCTGGCTATCAGAGCATATTCCTATGTTCTTGTACCCGATAGAAGAGAAACCATGTCACCATATTTTTGACACCAGAAGGGTTCGAGAATTCTTTGAATAATCTACAACATCAGTCGAACGTTGACTGCTGAAGATCGGACATTGAAATAATCAGACCCTGCGTAGAAAAGTTAAGTTTTCTCAAGTAAGGCAATGGTTTTCAACGCAGTCCATTGTGGTACTTTTCTGCGCAGGATCTGAATGTTCGTTTTTTAACCGAACTGCCTAGCTGAAAATGAGTGAGATGGGTAAATTATAACATATATTAAAACTGTCTAACGAAATTAATTCTGTAAGGAAGTATTAAATTTCGGAAACAAGCCCGAACTTTTGTTTACACGATTTGGGATTTGTAGCTAAGTTTTTTATACAGCTGGCAATCTGCGCACTACTATTAAAAAGAACTAGTAATTTTTCGAGGACTAAATAGTATTATAAAAAAACAAAAATATAACTGCATAAAAAATGAACAACTATATAACTGCATCGAGTCTGTAATACTCGTGAACCAACATGGCTTTATGAAAAAAAGATCGGTTGTATCTAATCTTGCCATTTTCATTGAAAATATTACTAAATCAATGGATGATCAAATCCAAGTTGACGTAATCTATACAGACTTTTCAAAAGCGTTTGATAAAATTGACCACAGTCTTCTTTTGTCCAAATTACTAGCTTTGGGAATTCATGGGGATTTATATAGATGGTTAGTCTCCTATCTTAATGGGCGCACTCAGGGAGTAACAATAAATGGCTTCATCTCTGAGATTGTAAATATACCCTCAGGTGTGCCCCAAGGATCTCACCTGGGACCGTTACTGTTTACAATTTTCATCAACGACATTATAAAATGCTTTAATTATGCAAATGTTCTACTTTTCGCTGATGATATGAAAATATTCCTGCCTATTAATTCTATAATTGACTGCTTTAAACTACAAGAAGATCTGTATAGGCTTAATGATTATTGTATCCGCAATCGTCTCAATATGAACACTTCTAAATGTTATGTAATTACCTTCACTAGAAATAAAATTAAATTTGACCATAATTATCATATAGCTGGCCAACTACTCAAAAAAGTTACACAAATTCGTGATCTAGGTGTTATACTTGACAGTAAACTTACATTTGAGGCTCATATTGATATGATTGTTAAGAAAGCCCTTAGAATGCTAGGATTCTTATTCCGTATTGGAAAAGAATTTAATAATATCATAACACTTAAAATATTGTATTTTTCTTATGTTCGCAGTCATCTTGAATTCGCTTCTCCCATATGGAATCCTCAATATAATATTTACATAAATCGCATTGAAGCCATCCAAAGAAAATTTGTCCATCATTTAAATTTCAAATTAAATTCAAACCTTGACGTAAACAGTTCGATGGACCTTTATGGACTTAAGCCATTAAAAACTAGAAGAGACTCCGCAGATATAATATATCTCCATAAAATTATCAATGGCTTTATTGATTGTTCTGCCCTTCTGTCTGAAATTAATTTTAGAGTCCCGAGCGTTAGAACTAGAGAAAAATCACTTTTTCATCTCCATAAATGTTCTACTAATATCAGACAAAATGCGTTTATATTCAGAGCCTGTAGTATATTTAATAAGAATTTTAATGATATGGACATATTCACAAGTAATTTAGGAACCTTTAAAAGATATGTAATAACTAACATTAAATAATTTTAAATATTCTACTGGAAGTTATCATGTTATTGCTCTGAATCCTTTCCAGTTACTTACCTTCCAATTTATACTCATGTGTTCAATTTAGTTGTAGGTATACATTTATTATATTGTTATTATTGCTATTGTGTAGTGCTTTTATTGATTGCTGCTGTGTTGAAATTTTACAATACATTATGTTTTGAATTTTAGCTGGTTATTAGTATATCAGTTAAATTTTTGAAATTTAGCTGGTTATTAGTTTATTAGTATATCAGTTAACTTTAAATTTTAATTTATTTGTGTTCCTAGATCTGTTATTATTTTTATTTATTATTTACAATATTGTATTTTTTGTAAATCTCTCAGGCCACGGGTACAGAACCCTTAGTTTTTTGTTTTAATATTCTTTATTATTATTTTAATTTTAAGTGAAAATCTGTTATTGGATTTTATCTTTATTATTTAGTTTATTCTTATATATGTAAATAATCTGTTGATTTTCCCAAATAAATAAAATAAAATAAAATAACAATGTGAGTTGCTTGTACACAAACTGTCAGTAATGTTGTTTGAAATGGTTTTGGCTATGTTATTATATATTTGATTTGTTATTGAATGTACCTAATAACAATGCTTTAGTAGCTTCTTCTCGCCCGAAGCAAAAGAGCAATCATGCAACCATTTTCAATGACATCCATTGTAATACTACTTGCACAAAAATTTATCAGTTGCAGTCTATGCATCTTGTAGAATTTCTACAAAAGCGAATTTTTGGCCTTTGCATGTCTGCCTTAGAGACTCGTCCCATAGGTCGGTAAAGTATTGACAAAAATATACCGAGAGCCTACTGATCCATATATTTGTATTGGTGCCTGCAAACAGTGCAAACGATTCGGGGGTGATAGATAGCGATGCGATGTACTTCCCGTATACAGCGAGTGGTACCAGGCTTCAGTGGGCGCTTGATATTTATCACGACACCACATAGCGAACTTATAATTACCATTATTACCAATGACATTTATATTAGTTGAAATAGATTTTAAAATATTTTAAAGAATTTATTATTTAGGCACATTAATAATATCATAAAAAATTCCACAATCTCATTGTCGCTTGGTGACTGACTTGTTTCTCAATCGTTTATTATTGTTTACATGTTTACACACCATTCTGCCATCTCCTCAATCTCTTAATATATTAAATTACTTGTTACAATAGAACCCTTATAATAGTACCTGTGAGTCAATTTGACGATGATAAGATAATGACATTCAGCATAAAGACGGTAAATTAACGGTAACAGAAATCTGCAATACCAACCGTTTCTAAGGTACAAGCTACAACAATCTACATAGCTTATCTGCCGTGTGCAGAGGTCATGCAACATACATCGCGCAACATTTCTCGCATTTTCACAGGACTCGGTTTTTGTCGATTCCTTACCGACCCGTGGGACGACTGCCTAAGTAAACATATTAACTTATGAATGAAGCATAATAGCACATCATAGACAAATTTAAAATATATATATTAGTATGTACCTTAATGTTTCTTGCATTTCTTTTCTCCCTTCTTGCGCCTCCATCTCCATTGTGTCTATGGCTTTCTCAATCTCCCTGTCCCTCTCCCTCCTGGACAGAGCGCGTATCTCTGCCTCTTTCTCCTTCATCATCTCTAAGTTTTTCTTCACATAGTCCTCCTTGTATTTTTCGAACTCCCTCGAGATTGTTTCTCTTAGGCGAGACATTTCTTCCTGAAAACAGTAAATAATTTTAAGAATCTGCAATAAATTGGAATTCCCAATAAATACTGCCAATGTAATTTTGTATTAAAATACAAGTTTTTACATTTTTCACTCTCACATAAGATTATGATTATATATGTCAAATAAATTCTATTCTATTATTTTCCTACCCTCTTCATTCAGCCTAGCAACATTCTCCTATTTAGGTTTACAATTTCACATATTATATTAAAAAACCATGCCATGTTTTATTAATGACAATTAGATTCATAGTTCATTCATAATATATTCTCAGTCCTCCTCACTAAGGATTCCTGTTCCGAGGCGGATCAAATTCAAAAAAATATTTATTGTACAAAAAGAGTACAAAGGGTATAACTTATAGGTTACATCCTATTTCTTCCAGCTAACCCAACAAATACACATTAAATCACATAACCCAACAATTACATGTTAACAAATAAATAAAAATAAATAATAGTAAATAAAAAATAAAAAACAGAGGTATTTAATTCATGTAAGGTATTCATTCAAGGTGTAGTGACATTTGTTTAAAATAAATGTTTTTATATAAAAAAATTTGAATCGTGGGTTGTGTTGGTGTTATTGATAAATTTTATGATTTCCTCGTCTTCATGTTTGTTGACTGTACATTTTTGTGTTGGTGTTACTTTATAAATTTTATGATTTCCTAATCTTCATTTTTACTTAGTCATATTTACAGTTTTTTCTTTTTAACCATATGGGCCCAGTCTACGTTGGCGCCAACGTGTGAACATTCGCTAACGTTGGGGCCAACGTTAGCACATTACAAATCGTTATGGAAAATTTATTCCTCAATGTAAAAATAAACTAAATATAGCTTCATCATCGTAATTTTTTTCCTCACCTAAAATACCCTATTCTGCATTGGCTATTTGATCTTTTTTTACCGTGAATACTACACAAGAGTCAATGAGCTTTATATTTATATGTTGTTAAAAAACATCACTTTCATAAAATTATTATTAAATTCACTAAAAGAAGGTGTGTTGTTAGTTTGTTATTTTTCTTCACTTTTGTTAAACATTATTTTTGTCATGGAACCCTATTGCCTCCTTAACGTCTATCCAGTATACATTATTTTGGACCAACGCCTTTCACTCCCCAATTTCAATAAGTATGTCGCCTTACCGTGTGTTCAGCTCGTCTCTATTCATTACCCTCGCCATAAGAAAAATGTTTCGACTTATCATAAGTTTAAAGTTTTTACACTGACCATAAGCTAATAAAATGTTTCCACTTACCATAAGTTCAGCCCGCCTCTCCTCGAACTGCCTCTCCACGGTCTTCCTACGCTCCTCCAGTAGGACCTCTTGCTGCTCACGCCACTCCTGCCCCTCCCGCCGTACCACTCGGGCCGCCTCACGCCCTTCGGCCCCCGCCCTCTCAGCTGCGGCAGCCAGGGCAGACTCCCATTCCGCTCGCTTCACTTCCATCCTGACAAATTTTCAACAATGTGTTAGAAACTTAACAAACCAAAGTCTCGTGCTACCTAAACTCAATTCTAATTTCATGGATGATCATAGATCCCGACTTAACTAACTTGTTAACCTAACCTTACTATTAGTCTGATACCTACTAGATTGCAGATTGCAACCTAACTAAACTCATTTTTAATCCATTCTAATCGCTTCAGTTCTATCCTGACAAATTTCAACGATTTATCAATCTGTATCTTTACTATACAGGGTGTCCGGGGGTAAAGTGCACTAACTTCAGGGGGTGATTCTACATGATTTTAGAAGTAGAAAAGACAAATAACTTTTTTCGAAATTCCAACGTTTTAAGGTAGTTTTTAGGTAAAAAAGTTGAATTGTTTGTATGGGAAAATAAATATTCTTTTTTTTTTTTTTCCATTATTTCTGGCTTTCACCCTTCAAGGGTGTTCTTGGCCATCATTTGAAATTATTGAGAAATGAAAGGTGAACTTAAATATTAATTTCATTTAAATAGGCAAATTTCAAAATTATAATGAATATTGGAGTCGAGTTCAGACTTAGAAGAGATGAGATGTTGAATGGAGGGGAGGCAATTCTAGATAAGTCTTGATAGAAGAGAGGATACTTGTTTAGAGAGGGACAACCAAAAAATATGTGATCTAAAGTTCCCACTTCTAGACCACAGAATGTACAATATTTATGGAAAAATATTTTAGTATGGGAAAAAAAAGTTGGAATTTCGTAAAAAGTTATTTTTCTTTTTTTACCTCTACCATCATGTAAAATCACCTCCCGAAGTTAATGCACTTTACCCCCGGACACCCTGTATATCTCTTTTATACAATTTATTGGAATAACTTTTGAAGGTTGTACACATTAATGTAATATTTAACACGTTGAACGCCATGTAGGTCACCGGTGACTTCATAACGAAAATCGTAATTTTTCTCCCATAGCGCCATGACGGTCACCTGTGACCGCAGTTAATTTTCTTGATTTTCAAGGAAAATTTTGGTAAAAAAAAAGGAATACGTTTTGATGGTCGCCGATGCCATCTGAGTATTTTTTTTTTTCAAATTTAAAATGGTAATGTTTCTTCATTTCCACAATGGCGTTCAATGTGTTAATAAACGAAGAAGAAGATAATATTCCCCTTCTACTGAGGTCTCAGTAGCTCAGTGGTGAGAGTGCTGTCCCGGTAAGTCTTACCAACTGTAAGACTTACCGGGATCTATATCCTGGGTTCGATCCCCATTTGTGACCGTTACCTTTTTATTCTGTCTTGGTAACCTAACCTAACTCTTCATTAAGTCCAATACAACCTCATAAAGAAAATTATTTGTTCTGCCTACAGTTACTTTGTAACCTAAGAAAGCAGCTCATTCAAATGCTGGTCATTTAACCCCTTCAGTAAGCATAAAAAAATTGGTAAACGGAAAAAAAAGCACTTTCTTTTCAATCCACATAAATTAATTAGTTTTTATTTTCACAAAGTATATTTGGGAGTGGTCTTTTCTGCAGGTAAAGTTTGACCGAGTTATTTTGGGTGTGGGAATTTCCGCACACAATAGCCGCTTGTTTAGATAGCACACAGGACTATTCTCGTATACTTGGGCGTAGTCCTTAAGCGGTTAAGTGTGTGATTTATTTATGCCACATGTATTGGAGAGTGACAAAAAAGTTAACCATTCTGATCTGTTTTGTCAGATCGGCATATGTGTAACCTAAAGGCATACCGCTGATAGCTCCGTTGTAAAGTCTCCTTCCTTCTTATGAATGACACAAGCCACGCAGGTAATGCTCTCAGCAACAGAACCATAATATGTCTGTTGTATACCTACACTGCCTTTAGCCTATACTGACCAATAATTTACCTTTCAGAAGCCAGCAAACGCTCTTTGTCCAGTTCATCTTCTAACTGTCTTGCTGCATTCTCCTTGAATATCCTCATTTCCTTAGAATGTTTCTCCTTTTCTGCATTTAGTTTGGCTTCGGCATTCCTCTGCAATGCAGTCAGTTGGGCCATGTGCTTATCTTCCATTTCCCGCAGCTCTCCTTCCAGTCCTTTTACTGTCATATCCTTCAGCGATAAAACAACAAATAGATTGAGTACTTACTTTGTTGCTGAAAAAGATACTAAATGTATCCATTCAAGCGATTGCTGTGTATATGTATATATATTTACCATATTATTTAATCAATACCATTCCTCAAAATATTAATATGGAAACATAAGAAACTACTTACTGCGGTTTAAAGCCAATGAAACCACCTAGATTTCAATATTCATCCCATATTTTTAGGTTCTATAAATTTTTGGCACATTATGAAGCGATCGCTCAAAACGTTTTGGCAAACTTGCCATAACTCGGATGGTTAGGTATACTAAAAGCATCAGCAATTTACTAATTAACAAGATCCTGAATTAATCAGCAAGGTGCTGAATATATCAGATAGATACTAAATAAAGCAGCAATCGGTTTATGGAATAAATTGGTAAGATATTGATTGCATAAGCAAGATATGGAATGACATGTGTAGCAAGCCACTAATTGGTTTTGGAAGTATCTTGCAAAAATGAATGAACAAAGTTTTTCAATGAATAAGCATTATTTCACTCTTTAGATTTTGTGTGGACAATATATTAAGTGTAGTCTTGATAGACCTACCTTAATCTTCTGAGTATGTTGCTTGAGCCAAACGTTCTTGTCCCTCTGGTGCGCTTGTGTTAGCCGCTGTCTCTGGTTCCTCAATTCAAGCTGCAGTCTCTCGGCAGAGCTTCTGGCAGCCCTAGCGTTCCGGGCCTCAGCCCCCGATACCGCCCCCACTAGCTGCTCTGAAAGTGGACACTGATGTGATACACGAAGAATCAAACACCAGAAGGTGTAGACATAAATTAGGAAGCCTAAAGACATTCCGGTTTAATTCTAACCTGCGCTTTCTGCTATTTGTATTGTTTATCTTCATGGTCCGTAAATGATATGTGTAACTGAAATAGGTGTTTCAACGGAGTTCTCAGTAGCAGGACCATTCGCATTCTAATCCACATTTTTTCCTCATTCTGCTTTTGTTCCAGAAGTTAGTCATTCATCTTAAAATGTGTGTATGTATGCTTTGTTATGTTACCAGTGTTTTTTTTTGTCATTTAGCCTCTCTAGTGTAATGGTCTAAGCATTTGACTTTGAGTCAGGAGGATACAGGTTCAATTCCTGACGTGGCACAAGAATATGTTATTGGAATAGATATGTTTACGTATAAATATTTATACACACTACAATTTGATTATTCTGATAGTTGTCTGGACCATGATATACAAAATTAATGGTTTCATAGGATAAAAACATTCACAAATTTCCAAGCCTTTGCATACATACTGCTGACAGATTCGATGTAACCACACTCTCTTTCTCATAAACGACACATTGTCATATAACTCTATATGAAAACAGGGCCGTATTCAAGCGCAGATTATCAAGGCTACTGCCGGGCACGCATCACAGGGCTGCTCCCCCTCCCCCCAGACCTTCCGGTAGCGCCCGGCTTAGCCTCAAGTGTACTGATTTTAAATGCCGCCCCTTTAAAAGAAAGGTTGGAAGAATAAGTGTTCTCAGTAGCAGGTCCATATTATTTTACACGAAAATTATTGGCACACAAACCTATCCTTTCAGCGAGGGTCTTCTTCTCATTGATCAGCTGCTCTATAAACTTCTGGTGCCTGGCAATGGCCTGAGAGGAGTGCTGGGCAGCGATGTTCGCCTTCTGTCTCGCTGCCAGTCTCTCGCTCCGGATCCTTGAGGCGGCTCTGTTGGCCGCGCTGACCAAGGCTGTCCGAAGTCTGACGGCTGCAGCGCTGGCCTTCCCGGCGGCTAAAGCACCCGCTACAGCACGGTGGGCCAGTTCTCCTTTACTCATCTCCATCAGTTCTTCCACTCTTCAAATTACACAACAAAGTAGATTAAACATTAAATATTGGTTATTTTTTTTTGGTAAACTAACGTTTAAGACAAGATTTTTTATGCATAGCACAAAGGGTAACAATTATTTTACAAGCAATAATTATTCGCCTGAAACACTCATCCACATTGAAAAATCTCCTGATAAAAGATACATGACGCCAACGGGACTCGAACCCGTGTCCCTTCGATTTCCGGTCGACAGCTCTGACCTCTGACCGGGTTCGAGTCCCGTTGGCGTCATGTATCTTTTATCAGGAGATTTTTCAATGTGGATGAGTGTTTCAGGCGAATAATTATTGCTTGTAAATTAAATATTGGATTATTGGTCCCTTTTTAACCTGTATTGTGTTTTAGCTAAGTACCTAGTTTCTTAATAAAATAAGTATGTAATTTTCTCACCACTAGAAATCACTCAGTAAAATAGAAATAGAATAAAAGTACCGGTATCACCGCGTCACAACAAATTTCTTGCTAAAGCTGGGTGAAATATGGACCTAATAACACTCGAGATATGCTACATTTTATGCAAAGTTTGAATATTTCGGCCTTTTCAGTACATATGACGAGAGATAATCAAATGGAAAATTGTCAATGCTTTGCTTACTTGAGGGAAAAGGGTGGCTGAGTGTGAGAAAGTGCTGATATTTCTTCATTTGCTGTACTTTCCACTTTATCAAGAAAGTTCACAATGTCTCTGTAAAAATAAAAATAATGTTTAAAGCATCGATTGCAACACATAATAATATAAAACTATAAATATAAAGACGTTGATGAATTTGTCAAACATTAATTTGGTTTGCAGACTTACTTGTATTCAGCAGAACCTATCTGATTTTCCTCATTAGATGGATTCCTCACTGCAGAGTCCCCACCAGCCATTGATGTGCTGTTGTGCTCTATTTCTTTGAGAACAGAATAAATATTGGAAACCATTTCATCATCTTCCAGGAGATCACTCAACTCATTCCCATCCAGCTGGCCTCCCCAAGAGCCATCTCCATTTGATAAATTGTCATTTTCAAAAGACACCTCTTTTGGTTTTGAATTTGTCTTTGTAGTTTCTTTAGCAACAGGTTTTTTCAGTGATTTATTTTCATTGTACGCTTCTGATGGTCCAGATCCTTCACTTATTAAAGAAGGCTTTGTTTTTATGATAGGTTCAATCTTTTTCTCAATGTCATTAGTATTTTCTTGTGGAGTATATGACTGATGCATATGGTGTAAGGGGTTTTCTTTATACAGGTCTGGAGTGGAAGCATCAGGATGACCCGTTGACGAAGATTCATCAAAAGGACCATGTGTTTTAGAAGCCATCCAAGAAATAATATCTCTATCCGTATCAATGTACATTGTTTTATTTATATTTGTTGTACTTTTAGAAAGAGTAATCTTTTGTGCTCTAAATTTGACTCTGTTGGTAGAATCCTTTTTAGTACTTGGTGCACTTTTGGTTAGTCTTCTGTTTTCACTTTTTGTGGTTTTAGTCTCCGTATACTTTGAGTCCGTGGACTCGTTGCTATTATAATTTCTGTATTTTGAGGTTGACCCTCGCTCCTTTTTCTTTATCTTTTTCTTGGGTTTTATTTTTATTTCTGGTTCTTTTTGCCCATCTGTATTTTTCATGAAATCTTTTGCCATTTTATCAAAGGCATTGGTGTCGTAAGTTTTATTATCCCGCAGTTTGTATTTATTGTATTCATCTAGAAACTGTGATATGTCCCCACTTGTCGATACTTCGGTATTTTTCTCTGTGGAATGTCTATGCTTGGTGTGCTCTTTTTTTTCATAGTCCGATATGCGTATTTCTTCTATCAAATCATCATCAGTTATATGCGCTTGAGAAGACGGTGACCTTTCAGAAGGTTTATTGGGAGTTGATGTTTTATGATTAGAATCCCACTGGTTCCTGATGTCTTTGAGTGTAAGATCGTGGAAGTTGTTTATTGTTGCAATTTCTTTTTTATAGTCTTCTATTACCTTTGAGGTATATACTTTGCTTTCTGTTTTCTCTAAATACTCTGGATATTCTTGAGAATTTTCTTCATAGGATTCGGGCATCGTATCTGATTTAGAAAAATCTGGCGTAGGTAGATGGTCACTTTTGGTATTCTTTGCATTTCCATGAGCAGTTTCGTCATTCAATTGATCCGTTTTTCTGTCGGCACCCTCTGGATTTTTGGAATTCTCCAATGAATAGTCTATTACAATATCAGGAACGGTTTTGATTCTGGCACTGTATTTGTCAGCATGTTTTTGTCCAATGTTTTCATTTACAATAATTTCAATGTCTTCATCTAAATGATTTATTGGGGTTTTTGGATAGCGAATTTTTTCTTTAGCAGTATTTTCGCCCAAGGTGTTATCTGTTCCTCCCGATGATGATGATGTATATTTATATGTACTTTCTTCTAAGTTCTGAACGTTCGGTCCCTCTCCATAAATATACTTTGATGCTTCTTCCGTCAGCTGTCTCGTTTCTTTATATTTATTTGTCTCATTCACAAATTCAGTATCATTTTCCTTTGACACCACGTTTTCTAAGCTAGTCCAAGAGTGGTGTAAACCATTCTTCGTCACTGGCTCATATTTATACCCAAATGAATTTGATTTGACATCATCTAGAAGTGATGTCTCATTTCTGTATTTGTCCTCGAGCATCTTAAACTTTCTTTCGATTTCATCTTCCTCTGATGTTTGCTTAAAAGTATTAGACAGTCTATCAATATTTTCTTCTCCAGCCAAGTCGGTTTTAAGATCAGTTTTGGAGTTAAATCTGTCAATTTTTTTGTAATTTACTTCAGTTCCAAAAGACGGACGATTTTCGAATTTGTAATCATAAAATTTGGATGATTGTTTATGATATACAGTGATATTGTCATCGTTAGTAGGAGCTAGGTTGACTCCGGCTGACCCTGCCTGCTTTGGACTGAAGTCTGATTCTTGACTGGACTCTTCCTCAACCAACGACAACTGTGCATTAAATTTTTCGTGAGAATCAAGTAAATAGCTTTCATCTTCATCGTCATAAGAATTCTGATTCATGAAGGCTTTTTTTCCAAATGACACTCTCCCTGTAAGATCTTCGGTTTTGGGAACAGGAAATTGAAAATAATTCCCCTGACCTACGTCATCTTCAGCTTTATCAGTTGATTCTTTTCTGTTACGTGTGAAGCTCTCCGGGAACCAGTTAATGGAAATTTGTGGGCTCTTTTTGGATCTTGAAAGTTTATGTTGTCTAGTATTTAAATCTTCATGAATCGTATCATTTTCTTCGCTAGCCACTTTTCTATGTGGTGTGGCACTGTGCTGGTTGTACGAAAAACCCTGAACTTCCGAAGAACTGGACACTCCACTGCTGGTGTTGTCGTCCTTATTGTGTGGAACAACGATAGATAGCTTCATACTTGGTGGAGAATCAGTACTGTTCCCATTTTCAAGCACGGTGGATTTCTTGGTCGAACTATATTCGTAGAGTTTATCATTCACCTGTAAACTTAATGGCCTACTCTTCTTCAATTTGATAGAACTTCCTGAAACCGTGTTCATGTTCTGTGAATCAGAGTCGAAATTGAAAGATTGAGCTCTGTTTTTAATCTTAGTTCCGAGACTTGTGCAAGTATCAACAGAGCTTATTTCCGACATATTGTCGCAGCCGAACATGTGTTTAGATCTGTAATCGGTATAATCTCGACTGGTAGATGAATGTTGATGGTTGTTTTTGATTGGGTCTCTCAAGAGTTTGTTGAATAGAATCGAAGAGTCAACAGTCCCAGGAATTGAAGGAGAATCACGACTATAATCTGCAAATAATGAAATATAGCTTATAAAATCGCATTTAATAGATAAATAGACAAACCCGGAAAGGGTTAGAGTAGTTACCTTGCTGGTTTCTGATGGTTTCAAGCACAGGCCTGTCGGTGTGAGCTCGACGTACGAAGGACGGGACACTTGGAGAATGTGGCACAGTTCCAGCTGAAAATGGTCTTCGTTTGTGCTCTGGGATATTCTGAAAATAAAGTGTGAAATTTTCTTACTGGGTTCTGACTGTAATGATTTTTAGTACATACATTAATGAGTGACGAATAAAAGTTATACCTCATTGTAACAACGGATGACCAACAAAAAATCTTTAAGCCATTTTTCAAGCATGTAACGAACATTGTGTTTTGTCAAAATCACTGACGAGATAATAATCAAGATCAAATACATATTTTCATTATATAACTAACTTAAAATTAAAATAATACCAAACAATTTGTACAAAAATATCCTTGATCTCCTAACTGAGCATAGTGATGTCTTGCTTTAAATCGACCCTTTTGCATTTCTTCTGTCTGTAAAATTGTTTGCACTTTCCGTTTCTGTTTTAAGATGGTGGCTGTTTTCATGGTTCAGTAAAGATTATTTTTCCAAATGTGAAATCGTGTCTATTTGGACTTTCTTATTCGCAGTTTTTCATATCATAGGTACCTGCATGCCCAAAGAAAGTTTGAAAAAGAATCGTCATTGAGGTATGTACTTACTTTTCTTTGGACGAATTGTATAATATTCCTTATTTGAAATTTTTTAATGTTAAATAAAATATATGGTTTATAATTAGGTAGGTAGGTTACTTAAAAATCTTACGATTTCAGAAGAAATTTTGGTTATGATTTATTAAAGATGGTAAATGGGAAACATACTCTTTTGAACTCTAGATCTACTGTTCACAGAACTACTAATGTTTTTCAAAATCAAGCAAAAGATTTTTTTTGTTTCAAAACACTTGGTTTGTTGTTTCCAGAAGTTTTAAATTTTGAAAAAATGGGTTTCTGGAATAGTGTTTTATTAGAAAACAATGCGTATTTTGTTCTCAGTTAAAAAATGGTTAAGAAATAAAACTTAATAATTACTACTTTTAAAAAGTTGTAGAATTGATTAAATACAATGAGATGTAGGAAGTGTGGTAAAATACGGGAAAAAGAGATAATTTTCTTATTC
Organism: Hesperophylax magnus; assembly: GCA_026573805.1. Lineage (NCBI taxonomy): Eukaryota > Metazoa > Arthropoda > Insecta > Trichoptera > Limnephilidae > Hesperophylax > Hesperophylax magnus. The sequence continues at coordinate 24,594,992 of JAIUSX010000012.1, forward strand.
CTACAGGAATTTGTCGTGAATTAATTTCCCAATAAGCAAGACGAACGATCTCGTAAAAATGCCCATCAACACAATTCCCGTATTTTATAGATAAATATAATATTTTAGTATCTCATTTCGTAAATAATATTTGCTCTCCACGATAATATAATAATATATAACGATAATATAATTATGATCCTTTGACTGAACTCTGTTACACACACCTCTATTAATTTCTGTTATTTACGCCGTTTATTGTGAAAGAGGAAGAAGTTACAACAGAGCTCTCAGCGGTACACCTTTTTTGTACATTTTAAAAAAATCACTTACCAAAGTAGACGCGTAAAGAGCTGACTGCGGTCGACTTTTGCCGCCCGCTGAAGCTCTCCTACTGTCTTCTTCGTTCCTGGAGTTCAGATTTATATGTTCTCCGTACAGCCTCAGCTCCGTACCATCGCCAGATCTTGCACTCATCTCAAGCACACACCAATTTCATCCAAAGATCTACTGCTTCATCACAATAATAACACTCGGGGCAATCTTAAATAAACGGAATGCAAACTTGAACAGTAGGAAAGTAAGCTTGAACACTAGGAAAGCAATCTCTACTCGGGTGATAGGACACAGGACGAATGCCCTCCGAAGAGGAAATATTAGCGAGGGTGAACGTTGTTTGTTGTGGCAACGGATATTTCTTTGTTTACATAGCAACGGGCAGCATGATTCGTGACACAACATAAAAAATAACAACTTTGATTGACAACTGCAGACAATCACGCTGTTAAATTAATAGTAAAGTTATCGAGTTAACTTCCTTCTTATTTACGCCATTTTTTGGATTATGTATTTCTTTGTAAATACGCTTGGTTACTCGATTAATTATTCAGACTTAAATCGATGATGGCATAATAATAATTAAACTTCAATGTTTCCATGCCACGCAGTGCCACGCAGTTTACCCAGAAGCTTGACAGAAACGATGAAATGTAATAATTTATATTGCTGACATGAAATAATAATAAATTATTGCCTTTGTTTGGCTAGAGTAATAATTAGGTACTTTAATTTTAATTATAACCCCAATAAACCCCAGGTTTCATTCCATTAAATTTTAACCTCTTGCATGTAATATTTTTCGGCTAAGAAAGAATTTGTATCTGTTAAAATATACAAATGATTAATTTGACAAGATTAACATGTTAAACTTGTTTTCAACCTAAATATCGAATGGAGACAACTATTTAGGTCGGGGGTAAGAGGAAGCTACAAGCCGAAAATGTGTATATTCTTGGATACCTCATATTGTAGGTAATAGGCATTAAAATCGCTTGACAAACGGAGACTAGAAACGTTCGATTTCAAGCACAAAACTGTTTTTTTTTTATGTATGTTACATTTATATTTTTTATTGAGTATTTTTTATTTATTTGTATTCTACTCAAGCGAAACGATAGGAAAACCTTCAATTTATCTAAAGCATATTTTTAGTATTCATAATGTACACCATTTTGTTATAAAGATTAATCAAAATAGTGATTTAGCATTACGCTTCGCCTTAACTACTGCAATAAACTATGGTTTACGTCTGGATAGACGGTAAATGATGCATTATATGTATCAATTATTTCACAAGCAATAATTATTCGCCTGAAACACTCATCCATATTGAAAAATCTCCTGATAAAAGATACATGACGCCAACGGGACTCGAACCCGTGTCCCTTCGATTTCCGGTCGACAGCTCTGACCACTGAGCTATGGCGGCTTATCTCTTATCCGCGACATAATTCAATATATACTAGTGTTTCATTCAACAATTACTGCTTGTTACATTTTTTCACCTGAAAACAACCAACTTTATTTTATTCATTTAGTATTAAGCTTCGCCTTAATTAAACATGCACAAAATAGGTTTTTATGGTTTAGTTTGGGTTATTTTAATGATTTGTGCGTCCAACCTTCAAACCTAACTTTGATTGAGAAAAAATGGAACTTTAATGCATCTTTTACCATCTCCCACCACATATATAGTTATGTCTTGTAGTGATAAGTTGAAACCAAGCGCTGTTTAAAATTTCTTGCATACTAAGCGTCCAGCGGAATTCGACAAGATTAATAAATTTACTATAACTTACCTAATATCAGATTTTCTCTTGCTCAATGTGGCTCCTTAATCCTTCAATCTACCAACTTCTTGTAGACTTTTATAGTTTCTGGCAGCGCTTTATAATACAGGGTTTTCCAATAAGAGGTGTTATTTTGAATAGCCCGCTATTTCGGTAGATGTTACTTTTGAAGCTGTCATTTTTTGACATTTGACAAGTAGAAACTACGTCATTAATAAAAATGGAACGATACACGCTTCAACAACGCATTGAAATTATTAAAATTCACTTGAGTGAATCAAATGCAAATCATCTTGAGTGATGAGGCCCATTTCCACCTCGGTGGCTTCGTCAAAAAGCAAAATTGTCGCATCTTGGGCTCGGAAAACCCAAGAGTTATTGTTGAAAAGCCTCTCTATCCTAAACGTGTGACTGTTTGGTGCGGTTTATGGTCCGGCGGAGTCATTGGAACTTACTTTTTCGAAAATGAGGCTGGAGCAACAGTTACGGTGAATGGATTGCGCTATCGAGAGATGATTAATGATTTTTTATGGCCGGAATTGGATGGTATTGATCTGGACAACGTTTAATTTCAACAAGACGGCGCTACGTGCCACACAAGCAACGAAACCATTGATCTTTTACGATTGAATATCAAAATAACACCTCTTATTGGAAAATTTTGTATTTCTTCCCCAGGGCTTGTCCTGTGCTGGCGCAATTGGAGCAGTACGCTCGGACGCCTAACTCAGCGCCTTTGAGGTTTTATTAGGTTTCACTCTAGCGCCAAGCGCCGTTTGACTGAGGGCATCTTGTGACGTAAACCGGTTTGCTTATTAGCGTTGTCCCTTTTTGTTAGTCTGATTTCATTCCACGTCCTCGTGTTATGTCTATGAATATCCTTGTTGTATATAATTTTGGTAACAGCTTCTTTTTTATTGTATGTTTAAATATCATCGCGTTCAAGGTCAGCATCTTTTTCACTGTTGACCAATTTAGTTCCTTTAACATTTTAATTACTTTTGAAAATCTATTTTGCATGAGTATTATTATCATCGTTCTAAAAAAAATTATAAATATGTAAAACTTTTTTAACATAAGTAGGTACATATTGCATTTTTAATGAATAATTTTGGTGACCAGTTACATTCGGGGCTAATATTAATGGTCTAATCAATAAAAAAAATTGAATCGAGACGAATGCCAAAGAATCACTACTTTCATCAATGTATGGCTAAAATGTAAGCTTGGATTCGGTACTAAATGCCTATTTCTTTGGCAGTAATGCACCTTCTTGACTGACTTTTTTTACTCCGAATTAACTTTTTTTGACGATTAAAAAAAAATCTTTAATGGTGACGAATGCCAAAAAATCATTGCGGGAAAATGCATGGTGGGGTATGATAATTAACGGCTCTATCATTTTATTTATTTTGTTTGGGTTACTTATTGTTTTATTTGGGTTAACATTGGTAGACTGGAGACGAATCAATTAAACTAAAACAAATAAATTAGCTAAACTAACTAAAATTATAAATTTGCGAGAGTCGTGGGGACAGACCATTAATGCAATTTTCTTAGCTTTACTTGTACCAAAATCAACTGAGTCTTTGGATTTGTGGTAATAATGGTAGACTAAACACGATTGAACAATTAATCAATTCATAACAATAAAAAGCATAAAATTTACTGGGATGCGCGGCTTTTGTTAACCGATAACGGGTTAACGTTTTCTCAGGTTCTATATTTCCACAAGGACGAAAGGTGAAAAGCTTTGGAAAAATGATACGATTTATTTTATTTTGTTTAAAAAAAACACATTCCCGGGTTATAAGTAACCTGACAATAATTTAAAATCCCCTACTACCCGTACAGAAAGCGTAAAATGTTGGTTGTGTAGTGATGGAGGACTTAGTTAGCCGAGAAATTGAACTCACGACGCCTGGGTGGGATCCAGACGCGATGCCAACTCATCCACTGACCAGTTCATCCAACAATAATTATAATAAAGTATAATTAGGTTAAGTAGGCAATATTAGAAAGTAACTCACACGCATATTGAAGTTAAGGATATGAATGTCAAAAAAGCTAAGTTTTGTTGTTTGGACCGAAATACTGTTATAGTAAGTAGATTACTTTAATTGTATTATTATATATAATTAATAAATATTAAAATAATTATGTCAATTTCTTTTTAAAATACATACATCTACCTGCGACTCCCAGACATGTTTTATATTATTAACAAACTATATAAAAAAAACAAACAAAGCTGAACAATTCTCACGCAAGTTCCCACGGTACCTACGATCCTTGTTCAGAACAACTCTTTAAATACACAATTTACTCCATTTATTTAATTTATCGATACTCCCACCGTATTTTTTACCCTTTGAGGAAAAGGACACAAGAAAAGCACAGCCTTATAAAAAGGATCTAATGATGAAAAGATGTTGGAGAACGAGTCACGCATTATTTTTTTTTATAAAAGAAAGACAAACATTTCCGTGTTACGAATAACCTGACAATATTTGAAAATCTCCTACTAACACCACAGTAAGCGGAAGATGTTGCTTGTGTTGTGATGAGAGGACTTAGTCAGCCGAGGAATTGAACACGCTACACCTGGGTGGGACCCAAACGCGATGTCAACTCGGCCACCGACCGGTCTAACCGATGATTCTTGTTATTTTGCGGCGCCCGTGAGGAATCAAGAAGTCCAAAGATCGGTCAAATTTTTTTTGACTGACTGTCAATTTATCATTGAAGAAGAAGATAATAATAATAAATCTAAACGAAAAATGATACAGAACAAGACGTAGAAAAATAAGAAAAGTGACGGTCTCAACTGGGAATCAAACCCAGGTACCTCTGCATTCCGGGGACAGAAATTATGGGTTTTCTTCTGTCTTCGAAGAAGACCTCGCGTTCAAAAAAAGTGTGGTTTTATTTTTCTCTTATTCAATAAATCAAAACCAAAATTTCTATTATTAGGTACCTAAATACTTAATTGTAAATCATATGTTTTATGTACTTTTTGACAATGTAAAAATATCTACACGTAATTTATCCAAAAAAAACATCACTATCTCAATAACAATTATTTGTCATACATTCTTCAGGCAGGTAGGTACTATAATATCTCAATCAAAGTTAGCCATATAGTCAAAGTCAGGCTTGCTTGAATAATGAAGTGGATGCAGCAGATTTTCGAAACCGAAAACGGAACGTGCGAACAAATTTACATACATATAAAATTCCAAACGGTCGAGTCAAAACAGGACTCGCTACGCTCAATCAATTATATATTTACAAGGTGTCCGAGGGTAAAGTGCACTAACTTCAGGAGGCGATTCTACATTATGATGTAAGAAAAAAAGATAGCCTTGACGAGACCTATGTTGTAGGAGGGAGGAAACACGGAAGCCGACAAATAATTTCACATCCGAGCTATTGAGCACAACAACAGGTACAAACATGCATTAATGCAGTTTTTATACTATTTATTTCAACTTTGAATGTTTTCATGATATTGTGCTTTCATTACGTTATGATTATGTATTGTTTCTGTAATACACGTAGTTTATATCTTAAGGCGATGCACTACGTCGTGTAATATTTTAAATTGAGCCGCTATCAATAACAACCCTTATGTAGATGGCGATAAGGTTTAAATTCCCGCTTAACACCATCCGCCTGTTTTGATTTATGCAAGAAAAAAACATGGCCAAAAAGTGCCTTTTATTTTATTTTGTGGATGTTCAGGCAAAAATATTTAATTTTTTTCCGATCATTTTATAAATAACTTAATTTGCCACATTATACAATAAAATCATAACCGAAAATGAGTTCGTAAGTAGGAGATTTTGAACTTTAAAGCAGTTTTCAGAGGCCTATACATTATTTTTTTCTGGGCTTATAAAAAATACTCGATTATTTCAAAGGCCAAGATGTATTCTACTCGCAGTATTTAATTAAAGCATCTGAAACATTTCTAGGCGACCAAATTTTCAAACCAAAAACACATGATTTTGCATTAAAATGCAAAAGTGTATTTGTTTGTTTGTTTGTCCATTTTTCACGTCGTAACAGAGCGACCGATCGCCATGATTTTTTGCGTAGAATCACATTATCTCGAAAACACTTTTCATTCGCGTGGAAAAATTCTTTGTACAGTAATTTCGCCCTAATTCCATGCAAGCGAAGCCGCGGATAAGTTCTAGTTAGCTAATAAATTAGTCGAAACAAACTGGCGTATTAATAAATTCACAAATTAATAACGTTTTATTTATAAGAATAATAGAAAACGTTAGAGAAAGATAAGGCACGATCAAGTTAATCAAATACTCGGCCCATGTATGTATGTATGCAGAGAAGCGGTCTGTCCTATGCGGAAAACGGCGTGATGGTTAGTTAGTCGACAGTTAGATACACAACATCATCGTCATGGATTCATCCACAGTTAGTACATAATCCTATAATTTTAACCTGATAACCCAGAAAACCAACAGAGCGGAGAATGGCTATTATAAAGATGATGGTTGGGAAGGCTTCAATGGACACTATTATTACCCCACAATACAATAATGTCCTTCGTCCTTACAAAGGATGGCAGTCTATTGACTCTTGCAACTCATAAAGAATCAATGCACAACCTCGTATGTCAGTTTCAATTGCCTTCAATAAGACGAATGAATTGAAAAAAAAAACTTTCTACGATTTTCATGAGTGTTTTTTTTCCCTACCGAGTTGATTTATGTGTTGCAAATTTAAATGCACATGTTAAATTTAAATGCACGTGTTAAATTTAAATGCACATATTAAATTTAAATGCATATTTTAAATTTAAATGCACATTTTAAATTCAAACGCACATGTTAAATTTAAATGCACATGATAAATTTAAATGCACGTGTTAAATTTAAATACGAATATTAAATTCAATTGAACGCCTTAAACTTAAATACACCTCCTACCGATGAGTAAATGTGGTATTTAAAATTAAAATTTAAATGCACATGTTAAATTTAAATGCCCATGTTAAATTTAAATGAACATGATAAATTTAAATGCACATATTAAATTCAAATGCACACTTTAAACTTAAATACACATTTTAAATTTAAATGCATATGTAAAAATTTAAATACACTTTGCCTACCGATGAGTAAAGATGGCATTTATTTTTTTAAATTTAAATGCACATGTTAAACTTAAATGCAAATGTTAAATTTAAATGCACATGTTAAATTTAAATACACATTACCTACCGAGAAGGAGAGGTAGTATTTAAAATTTTAATTTAAATGCACACCGCCTACCGAGGAGGAAAGGTAGCATTTATTTTTTTAATTTAAATGCACATGTTAAATTTTTGTAAAAAATATACTTTTTTTATATTTGGATATGTTAATTGCCGAGTCATTTTGAAACATAATATTGTCGAATAAACTAAAATATATATATCGATTATTTGCACTTCAATTGTACGTAATTTTTCAAATGAATTCAGATCATCGAACATGATAATTTCGGCTGTAGCTGCAGGGTGCGTGATTTGAATTTGTAATCCTGCGTTATTTAAGTTCAATGAACTTTTAATTTTCAAAATTGATATTATTCATATCAGACATTAAGTAGGCACCAACATTATTTTATTAATTAATAATTTGTTTTGTTTAAATTTTTGAAAGTCTTTCCTGGCAGGTCTATTCGGGTAAATACATTTTATTAGAATATTTAAGCTTGGAGAAGAAACGACTTGGCACGCACAGTATTCTTTTATTTTAAAAAACTGCTTAATGTATGGTACAGGGTTTTCCAATAAGAGGTGTTATTTTGAATAGCCCGCTATTTCGGTAGACGTTACTTTAAAGCTGTCATTTTTTGACATTTAACAAATAGAAACTACGTCATTAATAACGATACACGCTTCAACAACGCATTGAAATTATTAAAATTCAGTTGAGTGAATCAAATGCAAATCATCTTGAGTGAGTGATGAGGCCCATTTCCACCTCGGTGACTTCGTCAACAACCAAAATTGTGGCATCTGGGGCTCGGAAAACCCAAGAGTTATTGTTGAAAAGCCTCTCTACCCTCAACGTGTGACTGTTTGGTGCGGTTTATGGTCCAGTGGAGTCATTGGACCTTACTTTTTCGAAAATGAGGCTAGAGCAACAGTTACGGTGAATGGATTGCGCCATCGAGAGATGATTAATGATTTTTTATGGCCGGAATTGGATGGTATTGATCTGGACAACGTTTACTTTCAACAAGACGGCGCTACGTGCCACACAAGCAACGAAACCATTGATCTTTTACTTATTTATTTATTTATTTATTTATTTACGGACAAATAGTCCATTAACAACATATTAATTACACGAATAAGTTTTATAAACAGAGATGACAGTGAAAGGAGAGCATAAATAAATGAGGAGCGAAGACAATAATAATGACAATAATAATATAAAAGTAAGAATGGGAGATAATAATAAGTCAAAGCATGAAGATGGTTCAAAGGGCATTAGAAATTAGACATTGCGTATTGACTGTCGAAAGTCATTTAGGCATATACCACAAAATTCAATGCTTTGACTTGACAGTGAGTTGACAAGTCTCGAGATTCTGGACAAAGGAGAATGGTATCCATAATTGGTAGAATGTTGATTGACGAACAGCAATTCATTATTTCGGAGTCTACGGGAAGGGATGTTGAATTGGATAAGTTGAATACGATTAAATATCAAAATAACACCTCTTATTGGAAAACCCTGTATATATTAATTTGTCATTTTATCAGCTTGATATTATTACATTAATTGACTAGATGTCAAAATAAATTATTTTGTTATAAACTGTGATTTTTCACGAGTCTGCGTTACAACATACAAAGGTGAATTTCTCTTTATATTACGTAGATAAAGAAACAGTAACCGGGCAACTCAGGACAGTGGCAATTCAACACACTCTTGATAAGTGATATAAAATCATGAAAAAAGGATGAAAAAGAACTTGGTTAAATAGGTTAGGTTTATAGGGCCTTTTTTCATCACTTTTGAGTTGCCATGGAACCCTAGAAACAAATAGAGATATGGCTTGGAGGCTTCGGAAGACATCGTCGAACTACGACCAAAGTGCACGGACTGTTAAAGCGGCTTTGCAAATTTAATTTATGCGGGTGAGTGTACAATGTTCGCGACACTTTTCTGTGAGAGGTATCAATAATGGTTCGAGGCCCATCTCCCTTGTTTCTATTATTTACGGTATATTGAGTAACCGGATAAAACAAAACAGTGAAAAAACTCAAAGCTTATGTTAGGTTAGATTAGTTTAGGTTAAATCGGGTTTGGTTAGATTTTCTTCATTTAAAAAAAAAAAAATTTCTCTTAGAACCGGTTTATTATTTAATAATATATTATAAATGCTAGTTCCCTTTCTATGTGGATCCTTCCCAGGGCAGAGCAGGCGGAAATTAACTCTTTGGGTGAGGTGGTCCAGGGGTAGGCAATGCACGGGTCGCGTGTCTGTGCTGTGAATATTCCTTGTGGCACTTTCTCACACTTCCTCCGCTTCTGTGCGCCCAAAGGTAGCCGAGCAAGGAGCACGTCGACAAACTTTTCCCACTATCCAGAAAAAATCAATTCCTCTGCTGGTTTAGTCCTCCATAATTGCCCAAGTAACATTTTCCGCTTGTAGTAACTTGGTATTAGCAAATATTGTCAGGTTATATATACATGGCACGTTAACATTTGTCTTTCTTAAAATAAATAAAAAGGAATGAGTGAAGTATATCTGCCAGCATAATCCTAAACTATAACTTAAATTTGCAAAACGCTTATTTCCCTATAATTAACAATGGCCAAAATTGTAAAAAAAAATACTGTACGTATATCGTTGCCACAACAAACTCTGAAGATTTGCCAAAAATTTTAAAAAAATGTTAAAATTGTTCCAAATGATCTTCTAAAAGACGACTGAAGTTGACGTTTTGTATTTGTAAAAATAAACAGTAACAAATAGAAAAATACCATTAAAAAGATGTAATTTTCACAATTAAAATGATTTTATAAATCTTATTAGCAAATTGTGGAAATATTGTAGCAAACTGCGTGGCAATAAACCAAGAATTTCGTGACATAAATGGCTTTTGCAAATTTCACGATACCAGTGCAGAGATTCGAGAGGTTTTGCTTGCTTTGCTTCAAATAATCAGATGTCTGCTTTATAGTTGATAATTAATGAAATGCTTTCTTATAAATACAATATACCTTACTGTAATGTATTGGATAATATACCTTCTGTAATGTATTGGACTTCTATTTTTTATACCTCCATTAATATAATATACAAAATCTTTCTCGTATTAAGTTACTTCTCATTGGTTACTAATTTTAAATATGTAATTTTATTAGTTACTAATTTTAAATATGTAATGTATTATTTATTTATTTATTTCACATATACGGCACAACATGTGCCATTCACATACTAATTTACAGAGAATAGTACAGCAACATAAGGAATGCAACAATATAAATGTAAGTATAATGGTATAATCAGTAAATAGTAAGTAAGGTTAAAAGTATGACAAAAAGAGATATAAATATAATATAAGTAGCAATCTGTAGTATAGTAATAAGTAAAAGTAATAAATTATATGTAATAATATACAATAAAGTAGTATAAGGAAGAATGAGTGCTTATAAAATGTCTAAAAGGCTTTAAGAGTTTGTAAAAAATAAAATAAAAGATATTAGAAAGGTACATACTATTAGAAAATGAAAAGAATAAAATATATACTATTATAATATGAAAAGGAAACAAAAGTAATAAATTACGTAAATCTACCGGGAGAATCGCGTGTATAATAATAATGTGCGACACTGCTTGACAGTCCGATAAAGTTTTACATAGTACCTATGATGACTGTGATATATAATGCACATAATTTATTTCTGTAAAATAATACATTGCACAAATTACAAACTGTTTGTGACCCATGAAGTACCTGTTGGCCATGGGAACCTGGGAACAGATCTCAGATAACCAGGAGCGCAGGATGACACAGGATGTATGAAAGGAAGTATTGGAAACTGTTCACAAATACAATAATCCTTGAGAATATAGTCCGTTCATTATTCCATGCATTCCGTATTATGATTTTTTTTACCAATATTATTAGAGGATATGCGTGTGAAATGGAATCATTTTTATATTCAGTGTACATATATCGATGAACACGTCACAAATTTCATTAATAAATAATTACTCGTGTATTGATTTGTGTAGTTCGTATCTATAACAAGCAGTTTGGCGATTGTGACAGTAAAATTGACATTTTAACTGAGATGACGCTGTGAGCTAAAAAAATTAGTTGATTGAAAAAAAATTGACGCCAGAGCACCGATTTTTGAGAATTTTTTTCTGGTTCTGCATTCAGATATTACATAAGCTAACAAAATCAATATTTTAAGATTTTTAAAATAGTGTTTTGAATCAGCCGCGCAAAAACAAATATTTTTTTATTTGTGAAGTTGAAACTGTTTATTATTATTATTCTAGGATCGGTTCCTTTCAAAAGAAGGAATTTACTTTTATAATGTTAGTAAACTATATGATCTGTTAAAGATTTAAACAGAAGAAATACACATATCAAATGAATAATTATTAATTAGTAAAATAATGTTGATTCCTACTTTATCGCTTGTCTTATCTTATCTCAACCAGTTCCAATTTTAAAAAGTTCATTGAACGTGTTACGCATAAAATTGGTCAAATCGAAAAAAATCAGTGTTGGAAAGAAGGTATTTTTACGGAAACTCAAAATAAAATAAGCAACCCTATTAATACAGAATATAGATAATAAAAACAAATTAAATGGACCACGAACCATTATCAGTATGAAATCGCACGCACATCGCATGTCGCCAACACCGTTCCCCCATACTACTGCCAATCGCACCTATGCACAGCGGCGCCCCGCCTTTGTTTCTACCTACACAACAAAAGCATAACTTTCATAGGCTCCGCAGCGGGCCCCTTTGATAGCCTGTGCAGTTTAGACGTTATTCGGCGCCAGCCGGAAGGCTTCCATGCCATGTCTCCCTTTGTTTATTTGGCGACGATGCGTTTTCTTACCTACTGCTTGGTAAGCTGGATCTGGAGAGACTAGTTGAAGGAGACCCATCACTTTGCATCGCAGTGGGAGGGACGGATTCATACGTCCATCTCTCCTGAACACATTGGCCCTCAGATTCCTACATACCCCTCATGCCCTTTTTCCTACCCAGAACTTCCACTCCTTCTTTTCCCCAAAAAAGACCGTCCACACAGCTTACCCAAAGATGACACGGGCTCTGATGGAATATTTTTTTCCCACCACCTGTGTGGAGCTAATGAAAAAAAAATCTAAAACGCATCTTTTGTGTCAAAATGTGCAGCGTGACATATCAGATTGCATTGAAACTGTTAGCGTTTTAAAGTTTTTATCGCAAGACTTAACGATATTCGATAATAATATTTTAAAGGTCAACTAATTTTTTTTTTGCAATTTGTACAAATAGTTGAACAGAGTATACCAGTTTGCACTTTTTCAGGTAAGCTGGCTTTTATTGTTATGTGTCATTTAAAGGTAAGACTTGTACCTAGTTGGAGTGTGGAAACCACTTCTCCATGTCTCACCATGAGGGGCGGGCCTATTGTTGCCAGCATAACAAGACTGGATTTAATGTGGACTGGGGAATACTGAGATTACTTAGTTAGGTTAGGTTGGATTACTTTGTTAGCGAGAAATGAATATCAGAGTCATTTTAGAGTTTTCGTTTAAGGCGATGCCACACGTAGTAATGCAAAATCATGTGTTTTTGGTTTGAAAATTTGGTCGCATAAAAATGTTTCAGATGCTTTAATTAAATACTGCGAGTAGAATACATCTTGACCTTTAAAATAATCGAGTATTTTTTATATAAGTCTTTTTAAAAGCCCAGAAAAAGATAATGTATAGGCCTATGAAAACTGCTTTAAAGTTCAAAATTTCCTACTTACAAACCCATTTTCGGTTAAGATTTTATTGTATAATGTGGCAAATTAAGTTATTTATAAAATGATCGAAAAAAAAATAAATATTTATGCCTGAACATCCACAAAATAAAATAAAAGGTACTTTTTGGCCATGTTTTTTTCTTGCATAAATCAAAACAGGCGGATGGTGTTAAGCGGGAATTTAAACATTATCGCCATCTACGTATGGGTTGTTATTGATAGCGGCTCAATTTAAAATATTACACGACGTAGTGCATCGCCTTAAGCTATCCTTTTAAATATGCAATTTTACTAAGGTATTTTTTTATATATTATCTACCAGGTTTCTATCAAAGTTATCTTTACCTGTTTAATATAAATTTATCTGAATTTGATAGGCCAACGAAATAATGATTTGATCTAAAAGTCATCTCCATCGTGAGATATGTAGCCTTGAAATATCCATCTAATCAAAGTATTTGTTTAGTAAGATAAATTTAAAAGCCACACAGCGACAAAGCTAACGATAGAAATCACTTTTAGAGCTAAATATTACTGATCGATATAGATGGAAAACTGTGCAAATAATGTCTTTAAATCTCATCATTCGAGAGTGTCTCCTTTCCCACCTAATCCGGTCTCACAACGTTGGCCTCTTGCAGTATGGTTATGTTAGGTGAGGTAGTTACTTTCAATCACCCTTGTGAGAGAGACTACCATTCAGAATTGAAAAGTTGCTAAAAATTGCTTTTACAAAGCAAGACAGATTATTTATTTAATTTAGCAGTAGCGTGCATTTCTGTACGACCAATTATTTAGGCTATGTTAGTGTGTAGTTTTTCAGGGATAAGAATTATTGTCAATTGAATATTTGAAAATGCCATTTTGCTATCGTCTTCATCTGATTGTTTTGGACAACTGAATAAATGAGCGTACTAGTTCTTACCAATTTCATTCATTATGTCAGTCCAGTAAGCATGTACATGTGTCAGATCTGATTTTTTGCTGAGTTGTTCATGATGTTGGCCCAATAAAGAATCCAATTTTCCGACCGCCGAACGCAAAATTGTCAAAACTCAAAAATACCACAAATGTTTTTCTTTTCTATTCATTAGATCCCCCAAACAATAAGGAAATAAAAATTCTCGATAAATTTCGTCAATTTCAGAATTTTTGACATGGATGGAGAGGAAGGGAAGGGGTTTATGATCATGAAACGTTCAGACAAGGCTTCGTTAATGTAACACAAGGAACAGGGCTAGAAATGAGAAATGTGAAAAATTTGGTGGTTCATCTGCAAGTCCCCTCAAATCTCTTATAAGTCCATTGGAATATTGGAGGGGGTATTTCCCGATGAAAACAAGCCTACATGGTCAAAATTCCCAAAAAATTTTTTTTTCAAAATTTCTTAAAGTTCTTAAAATTGATAAATTTTGAAAACTATTGAGTTTGTAGAAATGGTTTTAGGCCAAAATGTAGCAAATTTTGTCTACTTTGAAAACATACGAAATAGTTTCCATCGAACACTAGTCCTTCATTGTTCAAATCCACTTTATCCATAACAGCCGCTAAAATGTTTAACAACCATACCTACACACTTGCACATTCAATATATTATCAAGCGTTACACTCGCCTAATGCATATCCCAGTGGACTTTTGACAGATTACAATAAATCGGTAATTTACTTCGCTCTCTTATGTCCGAAAAATTATTAATTTTTTATCAAAACGCGCGTGGCCTTTGCACTAAAACGAAAGAATTTTATCATAATGTTTTGTCAAATGAATTCGATATAATTTTAATTACTGAAACATGGTTAGTAGACAGCATATCTGACAACGAGCTCTTCGACCCCAGGTATAATATTTACAGAAAAGATAGAGACGTGCCCCTAACGGGTAAAACCAAAGGAGGTGGTGTCGCAATTGCTATAAAAAAAGAACTTACTGTTCACTCACGCGCGTCGTGGAGCTCGGAAGCTGAAGACATTTGGATTTCACTAGCATTGAAAGACCCAAAACGCCGTAAATCCAATATTCACATCTGTTGTTCGTACTTACCCGGAGTCGGTCCAAAGCTATCAAATACTCAGCGTTTATCCCTTCTCAACAGTCATACATCCAGAATTTCAGATTTAACAACAAACTATCCAAACGATATCTTCCTACTAATTGGCGATTACAACATGCCTAACATCAGCTGGAACACCGCATATCATCCCCGTAGTACTGACATCTGCTCCACCACCCTCCTTAACTGCCTATCTTACTCGGATTTAAAACAATACAACCACATTCCAAACAGGTACGGTAGAACACTTGACCTAGTGCTCTGTAACACTACAGTCTGCGTCTCTCCTGCTGACTTTCCTCTGGTTCCGGAGGACGCACATCATACATCCCTAATAGTCGAACTCAATATTTACGCCACCACAACCACTTCCTCACCCCAGACGATCAAGTTATTCAATAAAGTCAACTATGACCTAGTCAATGACGCTCTGGCAAAAACTGACTGGTCTTCTGTTTTAAACGCACAGGACGTTAACACGGCGGTTAACAGCTTTTACCTAATCATCGACGCCTTAATAGATGACTTTGTTCCAAAGAAAGTTGTGAAACCAACCAATTTCCCAACGTGGTACTCGTCGGCTCTTATTAACATTACCAAAGAAAAGCTGAAGTTCTTTCGAGCCTGGAAACGCCACAAGAACCCACTAGATTACCAAACCTTTTCACTGCTCCGAAAAAGACAAAAGAAAATTGCTACTCTCACATACCACAATTATATTTCACACTTAGAACATTCTATACAAAATAATACAAAAAAAATATGGAGCTTTGTCAAAACGCAAAAAAAATCTCCCTATATGCCGGAACACCTAACATACGGCTCGAAAATCGCACACAACAGTAAGGAGATCACTGACCTGTTTGCTGACTATTTCTCTACCGTCTTCACTGATCATACCCCAAATTTAGCACCTGATGTTAATGAACCTGATCCGCTAAATAATATAGCCATAAACTCAATTAAAATCAATGAAGACATCACCTACAAATATCTTTCATCCATTGACATTAACAAAGGACCTGGTTTAGATAGTTTGCCTGGTATCTTCATACGTAACTGTAGTAAATATATCACTATTCCGGTCAGCGCAATTTTCAAAAAATCATTAAATGAAGGAACGTTTCCTCATAAGTGGAAATCTGCCGTAATAACTCCCATTTATAAAAAAGGCGATAAACACGACGTTACAAACTATAGACCCATCTCTCAACTTCCTATCTTAAGTAAAATTCTTGAAAAAATCGTTTACGACCAACTTTACCCGACTATCGCTACAGCAATTACACACAACCAACACGGATTCATGAAAAACCGGTCTACTACATCTAACCTGGTCCTATTTGTCAACTATTTACACAGCAATATGGACGAAAGGGTACAGGTCGATGCTATGTACACCGATTTTTCAAAGGCCTTCGACCGCGTTATTCACTCAATTCTTTTAAATAAACTTACTCGTCTTGGAATACACGGTGACTTATTTAGATGGATTAAGTCATACATTAGTAATCGTAGTCAAGTTATCTCAATAAATGGTGTCTTATCCAAAATAATCAACGCAACCTCAGGCGTTCCTCAGGGTTCTCACCTTGGTCCGCTCTTCTTTAATATATACTTAAACGACATAGGCTCATGTTTCCAACACTCAAAATTTTTAATGTTTGCAGATGATATGAAAATTTATAAAACGGTCATCTCTCTATCGGACTGTAGAGAGCTACAAAGTGACTTAGATAGGCTCTGCAACTATTGCACAGCTAATTATTTGGACCTCAATGTTTCAAAATGCCACACCATGTCCTTCACCAGAAATAAGCATATAATTAACTTTCCCTTTTCACTCCGCGATGAACCCGTGATCTCAAAAAGCGAATGTAAGGATCTTGGAGTCTACGTAGATAGTAAACTTATATTTAATACGCACATTTCTTCAATCACTGCTAGATCTTACAAAATGTTAGGTTTCATACTGCGTCTGAGTAAACTATTTAAAAATCCACGTACGCTAGTAATGCTTTATTCCTCACTAGTCAGAAGTACACTGGAATATGCATCGCCTGTCTGGAATCCGAAATACACTTACTATGTCAATAATATAGAGCGCATACAAAATAAATTTATTAAGTACCTAGGTTATAAATACAACAATAATTATATCTGCAATCTCCAATCCCTGAAATCCAGGCGAACGGTAGCTGACATGACATTTCTCTATAAAATAATACACAACGAAATAGACTGCTCAGAACTTCTATCCCAAATAAATTTTAACACCCCATCTAAAAGAACTCGACACACCAACCTTTTTTACACAGCTAGTAATAATACAAACGCTGCAGCCAATTCCCCTATTTCTCGCATTCTTCAAACATTCAACTCAATTCAAACAAGCACAAATACCGACATATTTTTTGATTCTCTCCCTCTATTTAAGAAAAACTTTTTTAGCACACTGAATTCGCCCACATAACACATACAACCACACACAGACACACATGCACACGTACACACACACAAACAATCACACACACCTCTCTCCTTCCCCAGCACACTAATTAACTTAACTTAAAAATGTAACTTAACCGTAAAATGTATAATATACCTCATATGTACATATGTCAGCGACATGTCATTGGTACCAATTATTGTACTAACTTTTATAACTTTGTAACTATTGTCATTTATGTAATTATGTACTGTTTGTTTCTGCAATAAACAAAAAAAAAAAAAAAAAAAAAAAAAAAGCGCCAAAAACTGGAGGAAGGTAGAAAAAAATTGTGGTATTTTTTATTTTATTTTTGTTGTGTTGTTTAAGGTTGGAAACTTGGACTATTTATTAGGCTAACATAATAAACAGCTCAACAAAAAAATCAGAACTAGCAGATCTGATGCAAGGTACCCCCCTTTCGGACGACAAGGTTAATGGACGATTATCTTTATGGATCATTGTTTGTCTTTGGTGGGCACAGCTTTTCAGCCTTTATTCACTGCACGCCACTGGTAGGCAGCAATACTAGGTATCTAGGTGATGATTAAATAATAAATCAAAATTTGAAAAATTCTAATTTATTCAAGTTTAAAAAAATAAAATATGTACAATGTGCAATGTGCAATATAACGCAATTAAAAACATTAATAAAGTTGTTAACAATTAAGTAAAAACTTGTTCTCTTCTTCAATATAAAAAAAAAACTTATTTTTATAAAAATACATCAACAATTAAAGCTTGTTCCCTTTCAAGAACTTATACAGGTTATCACAACAAGAAATGTTTAAAGCAGTACAAAAATACTTAATTAAAAATAATTGTAAAAAAAATCGTTCGTCTAACTTCTAACTGGAATGGATTTTTTAAGGCACTTTTAATGTGAAATGATGGCATATTTTTCGCAATTGCATTTATGGCAATTTAGTATTGATTTGAAAATGTATCCAAGTACATTATTTTTTGTGAAATTAGAATAAAATTAGTCAATGATATTCAAACATTGGTTGAACCAATTTGGTTCTATTCGATAAATTACCATGGAAGCACTTTATCAATAACTTTAATAAATATACGACTTAACTAATACGGGAGCTTTCAAAAATCACACACAGCAAACTTTATACAGTCTTTCAAACACAACACCCTAAAATTCTTACACACTATTATTTATCTAGCATATATTCCTCTTTCATGTTTTCTTTTTAATATTGTATACAAAATATGCCATAATAAAGGAAAGAGAGTACCAAAACAAAGTAGCTTACAGCAACAGTAGGATTTAACTTAAGGAAATATTGGCTTTAAAGTTAAATTTGGATATAGATCCATCTAACAACTACCAAGGTCTCCACATGTCTCCACTGGCTCCTGCTGCAGTACTGGACCCAGGCTGGTGTCTCTCACTCCTCTCGTGTCTGTTGTCTTGTCGACTTTCAACATCCTCGAAGTTCTGCGAACTGCTCACTTTGGCGCATGCAATCTTCGCTACTTTAGCTGGAGAGCCCGCTCTGTGCGCTATCGCCAATAGTCCACCGGTGTTCTCAACGGGGTAAGCCCTCTTTTTAGCAGCATTGGGGGTCAGAGAATAATCCAAAGCTATTTTTGGAGAAGTTCTGTCAAGTACACGATAGTTTTCTGTGCTTGAATTTACGCTGGGTGGAGTCCACTGCTGTTTGTATGGAGAAACTTCGGCTTGTCTCCAAATTGTCTGAACTTGTCTTCCGGTATCTGTTCTGATGATCTTGGTTTCTCCGATCTTCGATTCCGGGGAAATCGTGGTAGACGAGACTGTTTGCTTTTGTGTCTCGGGGCTTGAATCTGTGTACGATGTGTGACTTGGTGGTGTGGGGAAAGTCGCAGATAGATTCCTGTGGGGAGGGGTGGCAGGTTCAGAATTGATGGAATCGCAGCTGGATACGGATGAAGTAGGGCTCGGAGGTCTGTTGCTGGCATTGCGGACAGTTTGGAATGCGCTGACGTGGTCTTTATGCAGCAGGAAATCAGAGATTGGTGGGGTGAAGGGAAGTTGGCTGTTTGCGGGGAGAACCAAAGCAAGTTCTCCTGTTGGAAGTCTGCTTGGGATCAGCGGTACCCCTCCCACGTGGATGTTTCCATTGAAATCGTGTGGGATTGCTGGAGTTGTTGGCTGGTGTAAGGCGGAGATGCACGCTGAGAGATGTTGGCGCAAGCGGGCTCTGGCTGGGCCGGGAAGGTTGGCTGAGCGGGTCAGGAAGTTGGTGGCTTCGGCCGCGCACTCAGTGAAGCCCTCCCTGAAGCGGGGGAGCACAGCGGGGTCTGCAGAGGCGGCGGCAGCGAGACTCCTGCGCTGAGTGGCCTGCAGGTGGCGCACTGTCATCTCCAGGATATCTGCCTTCTCCAGCTTGGAGTGGCGGGCTGGCTGTGGCAAAAGGAAAATAATGATAAGTATAAAATTGACAAAGTTTCATTAAAAGATAATTAAAGATGTACACAAAACTAAGGAAGTAATAGTAAAATCGAACGCACGTGTCTAACCAAAAGCTAGAAGAAATGATTTGACAAGGAGTGCTACCGTAATGTACCTAAAAACACACACCAATCTTGGACCAAGTACAAGTACAATTTCGGAAAGAAATGGACAGTAAATTTAAAAAATAATAATAACTAGAAAAATAAGACACATTACAACTCAACTCAATAATTTTATATTCACCAAAATTGAACTCCTTAGAACAGTCTATATAGGAATTAATTGGGACAAGGCAAGAATAATGACAACCTGAATTCACATAAAACCCCTATTTATAACAAATTAAGCTTGTATTATGTTTTGCATATTATATAAAACTTAATGATGATTAATTTTTTTACAAATTAACACATCATTAAATGTGTGTGTTAAAAAATGTAATTTTATTTAGTCATACAATATAAATCCATCCCAATCTATCCAACAATGAAAAATGTCCACGGCTATTATAATCCACAAGTAAAAACTACCATTCGCAATCGATGCCTTTATTATGTTTGCAGTGGTTTAACAATGTCCCTCTTGTAAAGCTATGGAACCCATTTTGACATGCGCCAAATTTTCATTCTTAAGTCTCTGCCCTTCGCTACGGGGTAAGAGGTAAGATTAATTCATCTTCCTTGCACAAAGGAGAATGGACCACCCTCGAGGAGATGATGTCGGCTCCACGTGTGGGAAGGGGCTCACATTCCTGATGTTTTTACAATTACATTCAAACCATTTGTATATTTTGAACTTCTGCAAAAACGAAGAATTTAAAAATATCAAATACCACACAAACGTGAGTCAATTTCTAGAAATGCCGTGAAAGGGATTAATTTTTTTCAATTTCTGTATTGAAGAATAGGTATTTAAAAAGAAAGCTCCTTTGGTGGGGTACTAGTAGTTATAAAAACAACATACAAGCATAGAGCTATACAATTAGAGTCTCTTTCTATCTCGTCGAAACGTGTCCACTATTAGAACGCGATAAGCGATGCGCGTAGACCGGATTCGATAATTTTAGTCAGAGCTTTGAAGGCGTTGGAGATCATCTGTCATGTAAAATGTGAAACCTATTTTTTCGCTTCCATCACTTACCTTGCATCAGATGCCGTATTTATGATTGTTTGGTAGGTTGTAAGAAAAAATGTAAAAAAATCATACTCGGTAGACTGTCAAAAATCCACAAGACCGATTTTATTTTACCTTTTTTTAGTTTTTGCCAATTTTGACCCAGAAAGACTTATTTTTCAGCAAAGAATGTTACATGTTTTTGAAAGTAGACAAAATTTTCTATAATTTAAAACGAAGACATTTTTATTAAGTCTACATCTGATTATACTGTAAGCAAAATTGTACGCAATAAGTCGACTCAGCTAGTTCCAGCTCACACGTCGTTTCCATCATAAGCTTTTAAAAATATCAAAATGCCATTCTCATCTCTAAAACAGTTACATGGTGAGATCGTTTAAATGCCAACGGATCGTTCATTTCCAGCATTAGGTAATAAACTGTTTTAGTGGTTCTGATAACTAAGTTTTTTCTATTATATTTGAGTTATTCTAATTAGAATAACTAAATACGATCTGTTTCTCTTCCTAGTGTTTTCACAGAAATCTGTAGGTTTGTTTGACCTTTGTGGGTGATGGTACCATTGCCACCCAGCAGCAAACAGCCAGCAGTCTGTATTACTTGCAGAACGGTAAATATCAAGTGAAGTCACTTCTTCCCACCCATTCACATAGGAGTGTCGCGATGTTTATTGAATTAGAAAGGCGTGTATTTGACGGAGCGTCAAATTGATAGCGATCTTTCGCCACATAATAGTTTTAAATCCAAATTGCCGTAAACGTATTTTGGTTCTTGATTTTTCCATTTGAAATCATTTTCTAAAGATACAGGGCACAACTTAGCACATCACTTCCGTCTCGTTACAGCAGCACCGTACAGACAAACAGAGACGCGTTTCACGTGATACGTTGTAACGTGTGGCAATATTTAACAAATTGTTTGTTGTTAATTGAAAAAACGCCGTATCGGACGGGTAAATTAATGACATTTGCCATTTTTACTCGAATAATCTCAGGAATAGTCTGTCGGGGACGTACTGATAAACGCTGTATAATTTGTAAGCATAAATTAGTTATGTTGTTTATCTGTTTGTATGTAACAAGATATTATAGTAACCTAACCTAACCTCTGAATATAATAAAAGGTAAAAATTTTCTATACTATTCTATATTCTTACCAAAATTATTAAGATCAAGAAAGTAGAGTAAGTACTTGCAAGCAATTTTTTTATAAACCATTAATTCTAGGGTATGGAGCATGATATAATAATAATAATATATATCTTTATTTAAGATAGTTTACACATTACAACTAAAAATGCATATTATATGTAGGTACATTGATTTGTAAATTTTTTTTATGGTTATAAAATTAACATTAAAAAAAAAAAAAGTACAGTTAGTATACATCGAAACAACTCTATATCAATACGATATTGACGAAATTTGTCTTCTATGGTCAGTTAGCGATATTTGTGAGCACTTTCAGAATATGATTCCGAAAGTTGGTAGATAAAATTCGACGCTATTAGCGCGGCCTCCAAGTTGTCAGAAAAGCTGTCAATATGCACCACTTTTTGGGTAATGTCATTCGTTATTCAAAATAACTGGCTTATTAATCAATGGAAGTGAACTAACTAAGCTCTTAGAACTTAAAGAAATCGTGTACATGATCCATTGACTTAATTAAATCACCTAAAACGCTATCAATTGATTCTGTTCCAGCTTCGAGAAACAAAAGTTGTTAGTTATGTTATGTATGACTAATAACGTCACGAACTAATTAACTCCCTTTTTAATGGCAAAAAATACATGCGAACTGTCAATGTATAATAAAGTTAATATTTTAATTCGACATTGTCAATTTATTCGTATTTCTAACTTTTACGTAGCCGTCTAAAGTTTAGGAATGTCAATTCATAGAGAGATGTTCCAGTGTTGTCGGCGTATATCGTTTTCTGATTGATTCCCTTATCAATATCGGTCTGGATATCAATCATCGTCACCGTGCTAGGGAAATCAGTTTAAAATCATCTGCAGATACATCTATCGATCTGATATTGACTCCGTGGTGCTCATTCGTAACTTTTGGTAGAAATATTTTTTAGCTAACTGATGACACAAGTAATTTAAGCAAATTGTCAACAAAATTAGATCATTAAAACTTTTTTTAAATTTGAATACCAGGAAAGAGTAATTGAACTCACAATTTGAGGAATGTTGTGAGGATGAGGGGAAAGAGATGGGAAAGAACAAGGTTGAGAAATATCTATTATATATCAAGGCTATTTAAATCTGGTCATCAAATACGGGTTAAGACATTTCAAGCAGCGTTTCGATACCGACTGGTGATCTTTCAGCAGGGCTATACTGCAAGTGTCTACAACTCTATAGGATATGTAATATATTATTTGTTCGTCTTTCTTCCGGTATCTTCCTACGCGGGCTCAGTATAACAGTAACATTTCACGTGACAATGTAGGGGATGTACTGTACATTTGTACAACTAAGAACGGAACAAGGGAAGTGTTTGAATCAAAATCTGCTCGCGACTTCTCACGAGGGGAATGCAAGAAAAATTAAATATCGGAACAATCAATATTCAATCCACTGATTTTAAATAGAGCTTTGGAAGGTTCGTCTGAACCATAGAATACAGACAGCTGCTCTGAATAAAGTCAGAGGGGAAATTTTTAAAAAGATATCTTATTTTGATTTGTCTCCCTTCATTATTAGTGTTTATTATTAGGGTTGCCTTTACGGACGGAAGAACCTGGCAGACTTAGCCTACTTCCTTATTATAGTTTTCTGTACTTACTAAAGTTACTCATCAATAAAATGAAGTCTCGTTTTGAAAAGGGATATAACCCGTTTTTGTTTTGTCCAATATAAGATAATAATGGGAAACTATTCAAAAGCTCGTTTTCTTTATACAACTGCAATTATTGTATAGGTTTATCTTATTATCGGTGTTATTTATGATTTTTCAACTCATAGTATGTCATTTTGATCTTTCTTCTAGCAGGTTGATAAAATAATTCCACACTAAGAAGTGAACTAAGAAGTTATCGTTTGAAATTACGTGGCAAATAGTTGCGTTTACCTATAAATTCCACACAAAAAAGCCGTGCACAATTAATGACGCCAGAGATCACGTTGGAGAGTTTTTACTTCTTCAGACAAAGAGTATTTAAGACTAAGTAATTGAATGATTTTATAATGAAAACGCCTCAGTTCAAATACGTCCAACTTCCTAAAGTGTTTTCGCAGCAGACAATCAGATTCGTGATGACTTATAGTAAAGATTACACCATAATGCGAAAGACAGACAGATGACATTTTTGCAGATGTGATTTAAAAAATAATCGCAAAAGCACGCATTTTAAAGGGGCTTAACAATGCATTGAAAAGATTGCGCTCAGTTCCCATGCAGGGGTAGAAATGTAAACCAAAACCTCCCCTAAGTTCTTAGTTTCTTAGCCAAACGAGCACCTTTCATTAAAATAATGTTAAGTGAAGGAATTCAACAATAAATTGTTATTCTTAATTCACCTCCCTCCAACTTTATTATACAGGAAGGGTGGTTGCGTGGGACCTCTCCGTGTGAAGCTATTCCGCAGGTAACCTATACATACTTAACATATATGTATAGATACATATTATTATCATGATAGTTACATTATTCGTTAAACGTTAGGAGAACACTGCTATGCTAATGACAATGCCGGACACAGTGCCACCTGGTATACTATGTTATACCAGTTGACCGTGCTAATGAATCGTGGGAAAACTAAAGCGTACTTACATATACTGATTGTGCTTGTAGTATAGAAGTTACAAGTTTTTGGTCCCAAGGTTTAGAACTCAGAACTACCAGAGACTTATTAATATACGTTATAACGCAACTGATAAACAACCATTATCACTATCATATAATCAACCATATCACTATCAACCATTATCATATAATGGTTGTTTATCAGTTGCAACAACCATTAACACAGGGATATTGATTGTTTATCAGTTGCAAAAACCATTAACATAGGGATAATGGTTGTTTATCAGTTGCAACAACCATTAACATAGGGACAATAGTTGCTTATCAGTTGTATAAAATTCTAAACACGTTGAATATTAGTAAGGGGGTTAGCATTTAATTTTTTAAATATTTAACAGTGCAGAAAATAAAAAAAAGCATCTGTCGCCACGGGGATTATTACATATATATGGTATTTTATCTATTTCATATTTTAATTAAGAGTTATTATATTATCTTCTTAAATTATTAAATTGCCATTGTTTTTGCTACCACTAATGTCCGAACACCATGTGCCAGTGTGTAAAGTAGATACCTATGAAAGAGTACGGAATTTCACCCCTCTATTAGCCAGTGTTTTCGATGACATATGGATAAAAAATAGTACCTACCTAGTACGGAAATGAAGATTCCCATGGATTCACTGACATTTGTCGCGTTTTGTTTAATGGTGTCAGATGTTGTTGTTATGTTATTAATATTAATTGAAACGTAAACATCTGCAATTTTATGGGGGATTGATGAGATCACTCAGTTGAAATATTAGTAAACAAATGAACTTTTATGCAATATTATTTATGTCCAATAAAAAATACATTTGTGTGTATACCTAATTATAATTAGAATAAAATAATTTAGTTCGAATACACTTTATTTGAGTAAAATATATAAACCAACTGGTTTTGCTTCGACCTGAACCTTCATCAAGGTTTTAAAAAACATACTGTAATTACAACAAAATATAATTTAATGTCTGTCCTGCAAAAGTTGGGTTTCAATAAAATGCGTGAGTACAAGAGTTATACCTTATTTTTTTTAAATAAATAAAGATTTCTGTCGTACAATATTAAAGTATATATGTATAGAAAGCAGAAGAACACGTTGTTTCACAGAACTTGAACAATTCATCTAATTTCAAAGTTAATATTCAAGTTCTGTTCAAGTT
This sequence comes from Hesperophylax magnus, assembly GCA_026573805.1. NCBI lineage: Eukaryota > Metazoa > Arthropoda > Insecta > Trichoptera > Limnephilidae > Hesperophylax > Hesperophylax magnus. Next base: position 24,621,210 of record JAIUSX010000012.1, read on the forward strand.
CTATTATTATTCATAGTTTTGTGAAAAAAAACTAGCCCTTAACCTCACGCATTCACAAAACCTAATAGGTTGTCAACAAAACGTGTTTCAATATCTAATTTCGACATTGATCCAATATCCAAAAACGCCAGGTAAATTTTTTCCCATGCATTTTCCGCGTGATTTGATATTCGAGATAGCAACACTACACCCATCGGTGCGTCAGATTACATATTGCGTCAGGTACCTACCTAGTGTCTGCTTGCCTTTATGAAGTAGTTACCTGCCTATAAACATAACAAAGTAACTAGTGCTGTGAAATATCCGCATTTATTTTTTTTTATTTCTTTATTCACATAAATGTTTCTGCACAATAGTTTTTAAGTGATTTTCGATTACCTGACCAGGCGAATACTATTACTTTTAAAATTATCGTTTTCTTATAACAAAAACATTCATTTAAAAATAAAACGTAATAATAATGCATAATTTTGAATAAATGCTCGATACTCTTGTCAGTACGCCTAATTATCAAAAGGTACTTATTTGAACTATTCGGGTAATCGTTTAGGCGTGCATTGGTGTCTAATCATTACAAAAGAAGCTTTGAGCTATCCCATATTCTATAATATGTCTAAGTCAAAGGTAGGCAAAAACCAGACATGTTCCAATCGTTGTGGGTAGGTACGCAGTACACACATCTATAGGTTAGGTACTTGAATATTCTGTGAGAAAATTCCATCAAAGGGTTAGCTTTATGGTTCACAGGGGTCACTCACTGTTCACGTGGTTCATCTCAAACTACACAGTCTCCAAGTCAACTAAAATCAATGTTCAAAGCCTGCATAATGCCCCTTGAGTACCGGAATCAGTTTCTCGGGGCGATTGTGTAATTTGATATTTTTTTTTTTTTTTTTTTTTTATAATTATTTTTTATTTTTAATAATATGTTTTACATGGGACATAATTCATTTACATCATTGGTTTTTTACTACTCTTCCATTGAAAGCATTTGCTTGTGTATGGAAGGGGAGTGTACATAAATGTTGTTGTTAGTTAGTAGGTACTTAAATAATTCATTGTACATAAATGTATGTTTGCTGTAATATTTCTTTGGAAAGTAGTGAAGGATAATATATTAATTTATTAAATTTTTAAAAAGAAAGGAAGCTATGGAAAACTAAGGATATTTGTGAGATTAATTAAGTGACAGTAGTTTTTTTTTTCAGAATATTTTTAAAGTGTCTCTTGACAGAGAGCAGTATTCGGGTTTTATCATTAATGCTTCTGATTTCTTCTGGTAAACGATTGAAAAAAGTTCTTCCCTGGTAAGTATAATGATGTTGTGCAAAAGACGTATTTAGTTTTGGGCATAGAAAAACATGTCTAAGTCGCGTTCTGTTTTCATTTAAAAATTGATATTTATCTTTTTCTTTTATAATTTGGATTAATGAGTTTTTAATATATAGGTCTTTAAATGTAGGTACTTGAAATTCTTCAAACAGGCGTTCTGTTGGGTAGTCAAAGGATTTTTTTAATATAATTTTAATAATTGTTCTTTGTATAATTTCAATTGGAAGAAGGTTACATTTATATGCGGATCCCCAACTAATAATAGCGTATTGTAAAGTGGATTGAACTAAGGCATAGTAAATTAAATATAGATTTTTTATCGACAGAAAGTTTCTAATTCTTAAAAATATATATATTAATTTTCTAATTTTGTTTACTACTTGACATATTTGTTCTTTCCATTTCAGATTTTTATATCTGAGTGCTTTTCGTGATGTTCTTATTTTATGAGACGGCCATAGAATCTTTCGTCTCTCTTCCGCATTCCGGATGCTTTGTTTCCTTTTTGAGTTTTGCGGCAGGACAGACGAGTTTGGCAGACAAAAAACGACACGGATTTATATAATGTATTATATTATTGTTCGTGGCGTATAACAGGATCAAAGGGGGGTTCGTTGGGTGAAAAGTGAGTCACTTGTGTATTTATAGGTAAATAAGCCGGAGCTAATTCGATTCACTTGAAGACTGGAAAATTATGGATTGTAGGAGTGATAAAACTAATCATCTGTTTTTGATTGATGACTCAAATTCCGTGAGAATCTTTGACCAAAGGACGGGAATCTTCGTGAGAAAGACACATAGCTCACCATACATAAAAGCTCCGTTGTATTCTCTCCCTCCTACTCATAAACATAAATGTAACAGAAAAAGAACTTGAACTCACAATGGAACTTTCATTTGCAAGATAATTAAACAGTTTTTTTTTTAACTTTTATATTTTAGCTTTCAGCCTTCACTATTGAGTGTTCTTGTCCACAAAATAAAAAGTGAGCTCATTTTAAAATACTTACTATTTTAGAATATCTATTAAACAGGTAACTTTTTAGCCGATTGGCCATTCAAAATTACACCATAAGAGCTCAAAGTGAAGGGAAAAAATATTAAATCTCAAATTAAAATACGATATTTGAAAAAAAAAATACAATAGTAACGCAATAATCGTAGTGTATTTCTAATAGCACTACTTTTTTCAATGTTCTGTTTTGTCATAGAATCCCATCAACACCAAATTTGTGAATTGGACGGACAGAATAAATTTTTGAAAAATGGATTTGTTTCTTTCTTCGGATTGTATTAGTTAAGTATAATTTATTTTTAGTATAAAAATAAAGTGGACTTAAGTCTTTCTTAGGATTAGATTTGTTTAGTAGCTTGGTTAAGGTTTAATATAATGTAAACTGGAGGTAAGTCTTTCTTAGGATTATATTCGTTTAGTAGTTTGGTTAAGGTTTAATATAATGTAAACTGAAGTTAAGTCTTTCTTAGGATTAGATTTGTTAAGTAGCTTGGTTAAGGTTTAATATAATGTAAACTGAAGTTAATTCTTTCTTAGGATTAGATTTGTTTAGTAGCTTTGTTAAGGTTTAATATAATGTAAACTGGAGGTAAGTCTTTCTTAGGATTATATTCGTTTAGTAGTTTGGTTAAGGTTTAATATAATGTAAACTGAAGTTAAGTCTTTCTTAGGATTAGATTTGTTAAGTAGCTTGGTTAAGGTTTAATATAATGTAAACTGAAGTTAATTCTTTCTTAGGATTAGATTTGTTTAGTAGCTTGGTTAAGGTTTAATATAATGTAAACTGAAGTTAAGTCTTTCTTAGAATTAGATTTGTTTAGTAGCTTGGTTAAGGTTTAATATAGTGTAAACTGAAGTTAAGTCTTTCTTAGGATTAGATTTGTTAAGTTCGATAGGTTAAATATAATGAGAAGTGGACTTACGCCTTTCTTAGGATAGGATTTGTTAAGTTTGATAGGGTTAATATAGTGTACTGTGGAGTTAGGTCTTTCTTGTGATGGCATTTGTTAAGTTTGGTTTAGTTAAATATAATGTGAAGTGGACTTGCGTCCTTTCTTAGGATATGATTTGTTAAGTTTGATAAGTTTAATAAAATGCAAAGTGAACTTAGGTCTTTCTAAGGATAGGATTTGTTAAGTTCGATAGGTTTAATATAATGTAAAGTGGACTTACGTCTTTCTTCATAGCCTCCAAGATGAGATCTTTCAGCTCTCCGAGGCACTGGTTAATCCTCGCCCTTCTCTTCTTTTCCATGATCGGCTTATTTGTCTGTGGGAAAACATACATCTCTGTCAGATAACGCAACTGCTTACCTCTCATTAGTATTCAAGCACCACTCCTTACAGGTCGTAAATTAACGATGATGTATATCAGTTTATCGTTAACTATGATTACAAATTTCAAATACCTATATATGTGTAAAATTTCTTTGTGTTTTGCGTTTGAATACAAATAAAATACTTAGGGCCAGTTGTAACATTTTCATCAAATGATGAACATGAATTTCTGTGAAATAACTAGGCCTTATGGCGTATACGTGCATGAAAACTTCGGCCGTAGATTTATTCAAGAAACCACACGGCAGAACCGATGTTCTAGCACAGCATAGCATGACAAGAGGAATGATGTTATTGATTGAAATTTCTAAAACAGTAGATAGGTATATGTAGATATTAATGGAAATATTGTACTGTAAATGTATAATTAATATGCAAAGCAATAATGTTTAATATAATTTAAAAACTAGTTAAGGACCTGTACCTACACAAATATATATATTTTTAAATGTTTCAATCAAATATTACGTAGGTGGGAACTATTTTAAAAAATCTGAAGTAATAGGAAATTGAAAAATGTCATTCCAAGGTGAAATTAAATTATAGAAAGATGGGGAAGAGCAAGGTTTCGAAGTACTTGGGTGTTCAGATCTGGTCACTAAACATGGTTAAAGAAATTTCAAGCGACTAACTTAACGATTTTGTTATTTTGTCTTTGTGCACCGCAAGCAATGACACCTCGTAACTTTTTAGTGTGATAGATGCTAAGTTTTAAAAATTCGACATTATTGATGTTGTTTTTGAAGATTTTCTGAAAATTTCAGTTTGGCAGTCCGCTGCACCGATTTCTTAGAAAGTTTCATACATAAAACCGAATTTTATGAAAAAAAAAAAAAACTATTTCGGCTACAACATCAAAAATATACATTTTTAATATTAGTACTCTAGTACACCCAAAAGTCATGAGCCGCCACTGCCCACAAGAGTTCAAATTATGGCATGCCCAATATTGGTATGTTGGGAAAACATGGTTTAATCTCACCAAGACGATGCTGAGAATATCAATAATTTGAAATTATTTGTTCCCGAGTACTAGCTAATCAAATAATATTTCATCAGGTTTGATGGCATTTTTTATTGTTTACGACTTACATAATACATTTTCAAATCCCACAAATAAATAATTGTGATTCATCAACCATGCTGAAGAATAAGTATGATTTGGGGGTGTTGGCTTCTGTTTAACGTTTCGGAGTTCCTGATTGCATGGTGATTGGCAGTGATTAGAGGCTGATTACAGGTTGGGAGTGTTTCTACTGAAACCGTTGGAGCCTAGCCAAGCCTGAATCCTGGTATCACGGGCTACCCTGGACTCTCGAGGGGTCTAGGAGGTCTTATATTATGATTTAAAATCTCCATAACTTTGTTCCAATTCGTTATTTTCACCCTGCTAATGGCATCTTCATGCCCAATCATTTAAGACATGTTCACACCCAGTGGAATGGATTTACTCTATCTTAGTACACTCTCCTTGCTCCATTAAATGATGTTATTATCTCATACATCATACATTTCTATTATTCCTAGTTTGTTCATTTGTTAGGTTGTAAATATTATGTTACTTATTCCTGTGTCAGTTCCCGACTTGTTATTTCATCCACATATGCGTTATACATTCTCTTAACATTCATTACTCCATCCATCCGCTCTACATTTACAAAATTATAAAGAATTAATCCTTAAAATTTTGGACATAAAATAGCAGCGATAGTGACATTACCGAAGTGTTATCGTGTATTATTTTTGGGGTATTATGCCGTGTTGCGCTCCCCCTTCTTTAGCCAACGTTTCGGACAGTGTTACAGTGTCCATAATCAGGGCAGATGTGTAATTTACTTATATTACACATCTGCCCAGATGATGGAAACTGTAACGCAACATGGTGTAATACAGCAAAAATAAATTACGATAATACTTTTGGCCGTTCCTGGGGCACCCCCGACTTGTTCTTTCTTGGAAACCCCTTCCCTGTCAATCAGCTCTACATTATCAAAATTATAAAAAATTAAACTACAGCTTTGGGCTGATATAATACAGTGGTAAACAGAAACCTATTGAAAGTGCTAATCATGAATATATCAGGTAAACAAATAGGTTTTTTTTTTTTTATGTCTTCCATGATGGTGCGTCCCAGTTCTCTTCTTCCATCCATTTACATTCTCCTCAACCTCCTTCCTCTGTCCATCTGCTCTACAAGTCCAATATCATCAATAAATTATCCCGATAGACAATAAACTAAAAGTAACTTGGATCATTTTTCTTTGCTGAAAGTTCTAACCATTCAAGATAGTATTAATTAGTTTTCATTAATTCCTACGTTTTCCTGGTCTGTCCTAGTTTCCTTCTTCAATCTCGATACATTCTTCTGACTCTCCTTTCTCCGTCCATCCGCTCTATATGTCAAAAGTATTAATATTATAGAATCTCTAAGCCCAAACAAAAGCCTTAAACAGTTAGCGTATCTCTCACTAATACTGACCAATCTAATAAAAGCTAATAGTTAAGTTAGAAAATAAGTTATAGCAATTAGTGTTTGAAATGTGTTAGAGAATTTGTTGGTAAGACCTTGACCCTAAATATCTAAAAAGGGTTTTCGGGAGCGGAAATGCGCGGAGCCTTAGCACAGCCTCCGCACCGGAAGTCGGCTAATGATGTGTGGCGTTTATTTGTCCCAAAAACCTTTTTTATTTGGGTCACACGGAAAACCCTTTCATTTCGGATAAATAATTCGTTGACAAATTTAGTTTATCGTTTTATAATGATGTCATCAGCGCAAAAAGCACAATAAAAATAACAGAATTTTGATATTTACAAATGTCGGGATTTCTGTTTTATTTATATATTATTAACTCCAATTTGAGAGAAGATTTTCCTCAGGACCTGTGTCAGCTTTGGGGATGCTGTGTGAAGTTAAATTCTATGTTTTAATTTTTGTTTCAATCCTTAATCATAGCGTGGTGCCTAATTGAAATGATAGTATGGAAAATTAAGTATTAGACCGTTACTGTAAATCAATTTGAGTAGATATCGGATTTTTTATGTGATTATCACAATCCCGACTGCCAGGAACCAGTGTAACTGTTACATCCTTAATCTGTAGTGAAGGAGATGAGGAAGATTACGGTGAGGTGATTTTGCAACAAAAACGGCTCTAAACAAATCACCCAAATACTTTTATTATTATTACCTGTCTATTTAGATCTGATATCTGATCTGTTTTTTTTTTAATTTTAATACCGAACAAGAGTACCAACTACTCCCAACCGCCTGTAGCCAGTGAGACCAAGGGATATTTTGGAGATGTTGTGAGGCTAAAGGTAGTGGGGAGGGGAAGTGAAAGAGGAAGATTGGGAAGTACCTGGCTATTCAGATCTGGTCAGCAAACACGGCTAAAGCCATTTTACACAATGTTTCAATACTGAATGGTGGTCTTACACCAGGGCAATACTAAGAGTATCTTCCACATTGGAACGTATCGCAAATACACCTTATATTATTTAAAATGATAAAATTATGAAATAACACAAATGGCATGATTGTATTCCGCGTTTAGATTATACACCCTTTATGAAGTTTAATTTAAAATAAATAGAATTTATTTATTTATATCATGCATCTCACTATATATGAATAACGTTTTTTCTCATAAAAATTAACCTCACTAAGACTAAGCCTGTATCGAGGTTAAGGCGATGACATACGTAGTGCAATAATGCAAAATCATGTGTTTTTGGTTTGAAAATTTGGTCGCCTAGAAATGTTTCAGATGCTTTAATTAAATACTGCGAGTAGAATACATCTTGACCTTTGAAATAATCGAGTATTTTTTATATAAGTCTTTTTATAAGCCCAGAAAAAAATAATGTAAAGGCCTATGAAAACTGCTTTAAAATTCAAAATCTCCTACTTACGAACCCAATTTCGGTTATGATTTTATTGTATAATGTGGCAAATTAAATTATTTATAGAATGATCGAAATTAAATATTTATGCCTGAACATCCACAAAATAAAATAAAAGGCACTTTTTGGCCATGTTTTTTTCTTGCATAAATCAAAACAGGCGGATGGTGTTAAGCGGGAATTTAAACCTTATCGCCATCTACGTAAGGGTTGTTATTGATAGCGGCTCAATTTAAAATATTACACGACGTAGTGCATCGCCTTAATAATTTATAATTGAGTGAAGCAAACATAGAGTAATCACAAACACAAAATATTTCAAAAAGACAGAAAAAAATTATGTATTTGACGAGTGAACAGATGGGTAAGTTGACAGTATATTATTAACAATATTTGAACCAGAACTATTAAAATATTTATGTAATTTTAGGCTTACTTTTCTAAGCTCAGCTTTGGACAAAGCCGAATGATCGTCTCCATATTCTTGACGAGAGTCGAATTCGTCTTCACTAATTGGCATTTTAATCACTTTAACAAACAATATGATATACAAAATCAAAAACTTCAACAGCAAGCCACAACTTATTACTCAATCCTCGAAACAACTTTGTTATATATATTTTTTAAAATAACAACTTCAATTTCACAATATATATTTCTGACCGGTCGCTTCGACCTCAAATGTCAATCTGACAGATAACAATTATTCCATATTTAAAATTTCCCACGGAGAGTGAATTACCCCCTCCCTTTATTTAATAACCATAGATGGCGTCCCGTTCGCACTCGCGGGAAAGGGATAGCCCATCTGTCATAACGTGAATTGGCGATATCCCCGTCCCTATCGGTAGGTAGGGAACCAGTATAGGACCTCTCACTCCTTAGTATAACTATTTTGTGCTCACCAGGTATGAATAACGGCGCTCGTCAACCATTTTTAATAAATTTATTTATGATTTAAGCCTATTGAAAATAAACGTTAGTAAGACAGAAGGGTTTGATTGGCAAAAGGTATGCTTACCTTTCAAAAAAATTCTAGAGCTTTTCGATAATTAAGTTGTCTTATGTTTATTTACTTTATACGAGTATATTTATTTGTACAGCACCCTTGAAGGGATTTTTCACAAAACGGCGGTGTAAAAATATGCCACTTTTAATCATCAATATTATAATTCAACGCAAAATAAAAATAAACACGGGGTAACCAAGAGGTATAAATAACAAAATTTAGATTATTATCAACGCGAAAATAAATTTAAGAAATGGCTAAATATAATATAATTTAATATAACCCATATAACTAATAATTTATAACTAATGTAACTATCTTAATTCGTATTGAAGTACATAAAAAGATATTTTCTAGCATACTTCCACTTCTGTGCTATTTTAAATACATCTATTTTAATATTGTTTTAATTTCTTGGTTAATAATAATAATAATAATAATAATTGGATGACTTATATAGCGCCGTTTTTGTGCAAAATCACCTCAAGGGCGCTGTACAAACTTATAATAAATCTCTACAGTGATCTATGTTATTACTTAACTATTTATGGAGATAATATATTATACAGTACAATACTTACCTGGTAGGTCACTTGAGATTAACACTTTATTAACATTATATAATTGTTTATTAGCGAAATTTAGATACAGGATTTAGGACATAATTTGAAAATTGAATATAACTGGACATTCTCTTAGGAGTAGTATATTTAATTTAAGGATACGACAGCTTAAAAAGGTAAGATTGAATGAATAAATGAAATGGAATCCTGGAAGTGGAAATTAACTCACTTCCCGACATCCGATAGAGCTGAAACTGAAGCAAATAGACTCGTTATCGATGGCAATGCATTATATCAACTTCTGGTGGCACCCACACACGCATTTATATGAAATTGGATGACATTATAAAAAATAATTAATAGCAGTTAATACACGAAATAAATCTCGGTTCTATTCAATTAGGATTTGGCTAAAGTTAAAACGCGGTTCACTTATTTTAGTCAGTCCCTTGGGAAGAAGGTTCAATCCCCATTCAAACCAAAAAAATGAATGTATATATTTTTGAATACACTTATTTATTTATTTATTTATTTATTGCATCTCACTATACATAAAACACTTTTTTTCACGTTTATTATACAATATTATTATTTGATTCGTGTAATAGTTGGCCACCTCACTCCGACGCGATGTATCCGTGGGAATGCGTGGCGACCACAGTATCGGGTTGCCCCTGCCCCTCCCCCCCTCAGCTCGGTGCCTACCCACTGGTGACGGTGTGATGGTGTAAGTGTCGGTGTGGCTCACGGGCACGGCCGCTGAGAGCGTGTTGGTGGCAGGTTCCCACACTCAGCCGAGTATGGGAATGCGGGGTGATCTACCGAAAGAGAAGCATCGCCGGAACGATTCTACGTACTAACTTGCGCGGTACGTTTGACTCAGGTAAACACTTTAAATACACACACCTCGCGTCTAAGAATGTATATTTCTAATTTGATCTTATTTAAAAAAATCAACACCAAAATTTTCTCTGAAATCATACGATTTCTAAGTAGGTACTGAAATACCCATCTACTAAGTTATAAACCATAAAACTTATAATATATTTTCTTTATTTCAAATAAAGAATTATACAATTTGCCAAACGAAAAATCTATCTACGTACCTCAACAATTTTTTTTTCAATCTTTCTTATGTCAGGTAGGTACCATAATATTGAATGTGTTCAATAAAAATAATATTATCAGCTGAACTAGTATTAATGAAAATATAATAAACTGGAACTCAAACCGCGAACCCAGATTCTCTAGTCTTATCGATTCTCTAGGGAATGAATTGAAAAATTGTACCCCTAGGAAATCGATAAAATTTTTATCGAACATTTTAATTTTAGAATTACTAACATTATGAGTGTCAGTAGCAACCCTTATTGCTGGTTGTTGTTAATTCAATGATCACTTTAATTATATATATAAATATTTAATAGTTTTGAATCAGGTACCAACATTCACGGCAAATCATTGTGAAAATAAAACTCATATAAATTAAATATTATGATATTATACTTTCTCTTTCTCATCTCCATCCCCTCCCCATTCCTTTCAGCCACACAATTCCCCAAATACGTTCAAAAAAATTCGTTCAAATTGTTTGCTCACTAAACGCAAAAACACACAAAAAATCACTCTAATAACTCTATTTCCTATTTAATTTCTTTTTTATACAACATAATAGATAATAGTATTTAAATTATCTATGATTAGTTTTTTTAATCTATGATTATTTTTTTGTCTACTACGAGTATATATCATTGTTTTACATGTTTTGAATTGAGTGGAACCTTCGCCCGTTGATACAACATTTTATACAAATGTGGTACTTATATTAAATAACTATGACTATATAATTATAACTAGGTTATCTGAATTATTAAACTACGCGTTTCCCAAATAAATAATATAAAATGTTGCCAAATTTGACGCACCTTCAAAGTGACGGCCCACCTTTCCTAAGTCGATGTTCCCAAGTTCCCACCGCGACCAGCTAGAGTTCTGGAGTAGGGAGGGGTCGGAAGTTGTATAGGTTATTAATGGAGGGCCGATCAGGTGCAGGAACCGAAAAAACACACTATTTTTTTTACAGGATATCAAAAAAATGGGATATGAGGCATTAAAATCTGGGAACAAGGATGAAAGTAACAGTACAGTGGCAAGTGTGTGAAAATCTGTATACCTCAGGGTCGCTTCCTGGGACCTCTGTAATATTAAAATAATAATAATAAGGGATGCTGAACTATAAACTGTTAAGTATCTTTTGATAGGGCGGTCAGTGGATATTTGTGAAGATTTGTGGTTAGGTGGTGGTAACATTTTGTTTTTTATGCACCTATTATTGTAAAACTTTATGTTGAAGGATTTTCAAGTGGACGAATCCTTATTTATTTACACCGGTATTCTAGCTAACTAATTTATTTTATTTATTTATTTTTCATAGTCTCCATAGTTACACACCAATATAAATTAAATTTAAAAAAAATACTTTCTGTCATCATTTTATTATCAAATGCCACCATTAATTGTTATTCTGTGACATGAATTATGATGTATGGTATATTTTTACCGTTGATATTCTATAAATAAATATATTACAGATAATATGAAAAATTTAAAACACCTAAATGTACAGTTAATGAGAAATGGTAAAAAAAAACAAATTTATAAATAAGTAATAGCTATAACAAATGATATATACTAAATATCACTTGTATATTGGAGCTTTAAAACAATACTAAAGACGACAATGTCAAATGAATGTTAAATTCGTCTGCAAAACCGTTGTAATAATAAAATGTTTCAGATAAATAAATTTTCCCGTTGTGTCTGGGGTAGCTAGAGAGGATGGAACACCATACACCTCTGTTTAGGCACACACTCATCCCCAACTTGGAGTATATTGTGGGGCTAAAGGAAGTGGGGAGGGGAAGGTGCGAAAGAGAAAGATTGGGAAGTTCTGGGTTATTGAAATCTGTTCACTAAACAGTAAACACGGCTAAAGCAATTTCAAGAAACACACATTTCTCTTCTGGCTGTCTTTCACCGGGGTTAATCTGAGAGTGAGAGTTTCTACTACTAAGTGGTACCCATTTCTGGGAAGTCAATGACTTCATCTATTTACTGACACTTTGGTCTGCTCCTATTTATTAGCATTCAGTAAATCATTTTTAGAACACTGAGATTTCACCACCCGATCTCTGTGTAGGTACGTTTGTATGTATACATATAATAATACATGTACGTATAAATATAATTACGTATAAAGTACATTTATATAATATTATTATATTTTCGTGTTTATTTTGTAGAATTCTACTTATTGCAGGGGCGTATTCAAGGGGGATCTTTAGGGGAACCCCCCAGGGTTACCCCCCCTCCCCCCTCTCCTCCTTCTCCTACTCACCATCCTCCTCCACCACCCATTAAATGGCACCATCGACTTTTGTACTATTGTAAATAAAAAAATAAACTACTAGCAAATAAAAACCCGCTACGCAAACCTCAACGGTTCCTTTTAAAAAATAACAGAGGGGGTCACTTCCATTTACAACAATCCTAAACAATTTTAAAATATATACATCGTAGCTTGAATTGCTCGATGAATTAATATTTTCCCTTTCTCGTGAAATATAGACGCGATAGATAGATTTCGATAGACGCAGGACTAATTTGGGGGAAATAGACCTAACCTAACCTAACTATTTTTGTTCACTAAAATTATGCCGCAAATACTTTTTACAGAAATATTATATTCTTTGTAAAAATAATCAATTCTACCTGATGGTATTAAAATCAAAGGTATCGTCAGTGGTTTTTTTTTGTTCAGAAATAAAATTTGTTTGTTAAAAACTATATTATATAATTATTTTTATCATTTAGTCAGGAAATGATTTGTTGTTATTTTTTTTCTATTCCATTTCATTTAAATTTGTACATATTCACTATTAATAAATACAGCTTTTGTAAACATTTACTTTAAATCTATATTGACCTGTCCTGAACTAATAATATTTGTTCTCGTCTATTCAATATTAACCAAGACCAAACTATTTTTTAAATCCATAAAAAAATTTGTATCCACGAAAAGCTATATTAATTAATTGCCGGAAACCCGGGCGTTTATTACAATAACATGATCAATATTACAAATATGAAAGTAACCCGCCTCACTAGAAGATTTCTGTTCTGAGGCGGGTACATATATTTGCTTACACATACATTTATACAAATTCCATATATAGTTACATAAAAACAGGAATTTCATAGGTAAAAACAGGAATTTCATAATTTCATATTAGCAAAGCGTCTATTCTGCAATCAACACAACATAGCTAAGCGGATTGCGGAAAATCCATTTGGAAGGCGCACATTGGAAGCCTGGTAAATAGATTCTTCAATATCCATAACGTACTTTATACAGTCATATGCAACTTTAGCATACGAAACCTTTTGGCTTGATTATCTTTGTTTTCTATCTAGGTATAAGCTGTTTGTTTCTTAAGCTACTGCCGCGTACATTTGCTTCATTCCTTTCCCGTAATTCGTGGTTCGGCTGGCGAAAATCTGGTTCTGTTTATACTCACCCTTACAAATGAATAACCTCAGAATTGTTCGGAATGATTTTTTGTTCACATGAAATAATTTACCAGGCGTATATTTTGCGCCTGCAGAGAAGAGATTCCGCAATCTACACAACTTAAAGGCTACGCAGATTGTAGATAATCTATTTAAAAGGCGCCGATTCTAAGGCTGGTAAATACGATTCTGCTATGTGTACCTACAATGTACATACTCGTAGTTCCAGAGTCGTGCGGATCGCAAACATGAAATTCACCAGGAGTATATTTGTCACCTGGCGACGATAGATTCAACCATCTAAACAACTTCAAAGCTACGCAGTTTGCAGACATTCCTTTTAAAGGCTCTAGGCTCTGGACATAGAAAGAAGAATTATTGTGATGGCATCGTTAAATGTAACAGAGCTTTAAACATGACCTTATTATTTTGATTTATTTCTTGTTAAAGAGAAGGACTGCAAAGCTCTTGTAAACACTCAGACTTGGCCCATTGTTCTTCTTCATCTTCTTTGTTTTACCTTATTTCCTCTACAATAGCAGTCACTCTAGTTAAATTCACCAGTTGCATGCTTTCATGCCATATCTCCCTTCGTTTCTATTATATCTTATCTTCATAAACAATACAAATTTTACGAGTAAGAGACGTTAAAAAAATGTTGCGCATATACTCTTTGCATGTGCCACAACTTGTGACATCTTTTTGGCTATAAAAGGAGCAGTTTAAGTCCAATGAATAATGTCATTAACTATCCGAACCTTGAAGAGGACACACGTGATTAATTAGCGCTAGAAAACAACCCCTTAAAATGGACACCACAGCTGACGAAGCCGCTCAAGTGGTGGCACTACTGCAATCAGGGATGCGACAGTGTGATGTTCCTCAGCAACTAAACTTAAGCCGTTTTGACACTAAACGGGTTTTCCAACGGTTTCAAGAGACTGGTGGCTTCATCCGGAGGCGTGGGTCAGGGCAACGACGCTGCACCTCCGAAAGAGACGATCGCTTTATTGTCCCATAAGATTTTGCAATAGAAGCGATTTGTGTGACGCCAAATGTAGTCCCCTCAGTGAGTTTTTATAGATACACATTGAGAAGCTGCCTGGTTCGTTTGCGGTTTGAACTATCTCTAGGTCTCAGATCATTGGACAGTTTGTTTATACAAAGTGTATGTGCCGGGTACATTAAATGTTCCAAACATATATAATGCTTATTATGGGAGAACATTGAAAAATAATAAATATTAATCATATCATAATATCTTAGTTTTGTCAATATACAAACCGAATTCCTTCAAGAATGGCATACAAATACAACATAGGATTGAATAACCGATACAAAATAATATTTGTATTTATTTCTTGTAAGAATTGAGTTTATATACGAACAAAACTATTTATTCATATTCGTAGGAGAATTTGACATTGTCTGTCGTATGGTATTATTAAAACTTAAGGGTAAACGGAATATATATTATAATCCAAGCATTCACCGAGGGTTCTCTATCACTGGTTGCTTATAAGTTGAAAAGGTTTTGAGAAGGATCGAAATAACAATAATTATAATTTTCAGTCAGTTTATTATATCTGATATTAATTATGTGCTGACAATAATCGTACGGTTCATTATATAAATGTACAGAACAAATAATATAAAACATGAGAGAACTAATAATTGATCTGTGCTACTCCACTTCATCATTTCCACTGTTGGCACTTAGAATGGTATAAAAATAAATAATAATTAGATAACGAGAGAAAATTAAGCACATAAAAACACAATAAATAGGTAACAATTCTCGTAAAGCAATGCCGATTGAAAAATTAAAATAAATTACATAAAATTTAGACAATTAGCTGTGGATTATTTTTCAAAAATTTTATAAGAAAGTGTTCTTTTAAAGTATATGTTATTAATTTAGAAACTACAACGAAATTTGAAATTAACAATGTTATAACATCAAAATATGTGCTGATGACTGCTAAATTTAATGAAAACTATTTTTAACGAAAAACATCCATCTAAAATATTTTAGTCGATGGCTGCCAATTCTATTAAAATGATTATCTATGGTAGACAAAGGTGTGGCACACTACGTTAAACACAGACAAGAATTATTATTATCAATTTATTGATGAATAATCACACAATATTTATTATTAATTCCTGCTATAATTGCTTTTGTTTACATACAACCTGCGTGTATTGTACGCATTGCTTTCCGTTAAATCGTTAAGAGAATTATTTTTAAATTATGCCCATATTATCAGTGGCACACTTAAAACTATCATTTTTACCAAAGGAACATTATTTGCTACACAAATTAATCTAGAAATTTTACAAACATACAGAGTACAACATGTAATACATTATTATTATTACAATGATTCAATGTCTATATCGTAAGGCAAACAGCTCATCATTCTCTTTATCTCAGTCATATTCATTTAAATGCTTTTAATATAACACTGTCTTTGCGCATCTTATAATATCTGCAAAGGTAAAATGAATCCCATAGCAGTCTTTGTGAAGGCAAGTCACACTCCATCCCTGAAGTTTTCCATAGATAATAGAAACAAAGGTAGATACATTGGATGTGCAGGTACCATAAAGGCGAGATACCACTATATGTCTATGTACGATATTGGCGACACATCACTGATAGTCAGTATCTTTTTGAGGAAGGGAAGCTGCTATACACGTAAATATTCAAATCCATAGATTAGCCCACAAACAAGATGCAATTACTGGCAAAAATAGCGCAAAAAATTACAGATCCAAAATTAAGTTTGTTTTTAATTTTGGATCTGTGATTGATGTTTTATTATTATACAATGTTTCAATAATTCGTAATCATACTAAAAACAATGCTATTCTGACCATTATGACTATATAAATTAAAGTCATTTTTGTACGTTGTATGCAAAGACCTAGGCAGGCTAGACTGAATGTGCATGCGCAAAATTCATTTGAATATTTATTTCGCAGCTTTGTGTATGCGGAATAAACATAGAATCCACTGCACACTATTGCTGGCTTTCGTGTTTATGTGATTCATAAATATTTAAGCGCTAAAAATGTATGTACTTCGACTCGCTCAGTGAGTTGTGTCGTTGTGCAAGTTTTTGAGCCATTAAATTGCAGTGTTTACTTCATGGCCAGAAGAAATAAGTCTAAAGCTATTTATTCAGAATAAATAAATAATAATATTTATTATTATTAGTTTTTATTCTAGAAGACAAAGGACGCGGAGCATCCGAAGCATGTATGAAGGGACCACACTTGATGTAAGTACGATGTTGTACTTATAATGTCCCATCTCCCTTGTTTCAATTATCTAATGGCTGTGACAATAATAGTACTAACTTCTTGCGTGCCTCAACGCTAGCACAAACAGGTAGAGGTCTACGCGTGTGAACAACTTAAAAGCAATACCAAATTAGTTTCAAATTATTATTTCTTTCAAAGATAGAGAAAAATTAAACAAGGATAGTGGCATTTGAGATATTTGTAATTACAAAGCAAATTTAGACATCTTAATGCTAGAATTATCAACCCTAATAAAAGTCTATATACTTGGAGTCAAATGGTTTAGGATAGGTAAGTTTATAAATATTATTTTATTAATGGAAGTAAATATTCTTTGAGGGTGGAAGTATTATTTACAATATTCAATACAGATCAGAGCTAATGTAAAATTGTATGTCTTATAAAAATAATTTCATTCTAAATATAACTTTCACAACATTGAAGTAGAATATTATATAAATATTTTTAGCTACCTTGATTATGAAATGACCCTTCTAGAACAGAATGGAAAGTTTGTGATGATTTTTTAATAAATAACAGGGAATATCATTATAAATCTGAACCTTTAGAAATAATACAAATTATTAGGATTCGTAAAAAAGGCCAAAATTTCTGAACTAACTTTGACACAGTTTATTTTGTACAATTATTTGTTTTTTTTATGGGAATGGATATATATGATTACAGCAAAGAATTCTAAATCTACAGGGCACAAGTTTTGTATTGGGATAAGAGTCTGTTAATCTCTGAATTAAGTTAATACATATTATCAATAATAATTCTAATTCACTCACTATTTACACAAATTATTATAATAACATTATGATAGTTACTCACTGTGCATTTCCAATATATTCACACAATCTACGAAGTATATTTAAATACCAACAATCACCGATATCCCGCTAGTAGATCATAAACTGGATACATAAATGCAAGATTTCATTTCTAAATTGGTTGCCCTCTTCCATGTTGTAATGCATCATTAATTAATTTATTTAAGGGTACACTTAAAAGTATTCATAATCTGTACTTTCACAGATGGCGCTGATTTTATTATTTTAGGAAAAAAAACACTTTTTGCAAGTTATACTTTAAAATATTAATAAGAACCATTTGTTTGCGTCTGTACATACGCAATACGCAAAGGCATACAAATACAATATTGTACCGCTGATTCAATCCAATATTGTATTTGCACGCCTCTTCTGAACGATTTGAGTTCTTTATACGGAAAAAAACTATCGATATTCATATTGCGTATATACAAGGGTAAACAAATAATTTCTATTAATATTTTAAAGTATAACTTGCAAATAGTATTTTTCCTAAAATAATTAAAATCTGTGAAAGAACAGATTGTGAACTCTTTTAAGTATACACTTAATACGAATCTGTCAATGCACTACATTCCTGGCAAGATCAATCCTTAAAAAAATGATATATCCAAGTTGCAATTATTTTTAATGGTCTCTGAATAAAATCACTAATATTTCAAAATATTGTAACGGCAGTTCGCAAACTTCTAACAGCGTGTAAAATTTAAATTGGCTGCAGGACAGTAAATTGATTTCTTAATGGGATCTTAAATCAGTGTTGCATTGATTGTGTAGTGCTGTAATTTGTTAACAGTGTAGAATGTGGTTAAATACTTATACATAGAATATCTTAATGCAATTAAGAAAGTATAATAATTGAGTTAATTGATAACAATAACAAATGCATGGATGAGGACATAAACTTTCACTAGGCTATTTGAGGTCTATTTACAGGTTCACCACAACTCTCCACTTGACATAACTCCACTGACACTTCCTTATTCTTAAATACAGTCAAATGAGGACAAAAGAGACACACAAGCACAATTAGTCACATTGTGACATGGGACCACGCTGTCACATCTGGCAACACAAAGCCACACAGTGACTAACGCAATTACATCTGGCTATATTAAGCCACAATATGACATGGGGCCAAGTAGTCTCATTTTGCAACATGTAGTCACATTGCTATGCGGGGCATGCAGTCACATCTGACAACATGAAGTCACAACGTAACTAGGGGCCATCTGGCAGCATGAAATCACATTGCAGACTACTAAATGTGGTCACTTTAGGCATCTTGAAGTCATGTGAAGTCACTGAGGAGCGTCATTTTGCTGTGACGCCGAGTTGTCAGGTCAGTATACCTGAAAAAAAATTTAAGTTAGTTTAAAGCATGTACAAGACCAAAAATTAGGACATTAGTGACAATTTTTGTACATCACATCTGTGTACAAGATTTTGTTATTATTAAAATAAAATAAAATGTAAGCCATCTCAAAACACCAATCGACGGCAGCAATAAACATACATCACTAGAATTAAAATAGAATTTTTTCAATGTAAGAGAACTGTCATACAATGAAAAGAGTTTCACAGAGCGTTTCAAATACCCTCTCCTGAAAAATAGTCATATAAGATTTACACTGTGTAGCATTGGATTGGTGCTGATATTTTTATCTATAAAACCTCTATAATACAAATATACAATGAGAGTATTGAAATTATTAACAAAAGAAAATGGATTACATAAAATTATCAGATAAATTATGAATGAAAACAAATAAAGATACTAAGTAGGATAATAGAGAAGTTGGGAAAGCAGATTGAAGATTGGAAAATTGAATTTTCCAATCTTGAGGAAGCTTTAGTTTCGTTATTATTTTTTTTGGTAAACTAACGTTTAAGACAAGATTTTTTATGCATAGCACAAAGGGTAACAATTATTTTACAAGCAATAATTATTCGCCTGAAACACTCATCCACATTGAAAAATCTCCTGATAAAAGATACATGACGCCAACGGGACTCGAACCCGTGTCCCTTCGATTAATAGTAGGGAGTAATCGAGTAACTTAAGATGCTTGACAAAGCTTTTTAAGAATAAGTGGTTACCTTAACCTGATATGCCATTTCATATCCTCCTTTACTCTGCATCTGATTCTGTACGGCGTTGAGTAGACTGTTGGGCATCTCTACGTCATTCGATCCTAGAAATAGACAACAATAATTCTCATTACAAAACAGAAAATACAATAAGGTATTCCACAATTATTCACAAAATCAAGACCGTGTTAGTATCATTCGACACTGTGATGTTTTAGCATTTGCCACTTGAAGTAACATTCCCCTACAGCATTTTTAAATTGGATTGTTTGAACAGTCATCAAAGTATATACGAATTTAAAGAGAATCGGCAGTTGATGGTTTTATGCTGCAACTCTGCTAACGAAGCAGTTATCAAACAACATACATTTTTAGAGAGGTGTAAGAAAACAATATACAAAATGTTGCATCTTGAAGATTTTTTATGTTTTGCAGACAAATTATTCTGAATTCAAAACATGAAAATTGATCAATTTTAAAGATGGCCCGGCTTTCCCCTCTCTTTTTTTACATGTGTTATTTATGAGGAAGTTAAAATGAAGCTATCAGCAGTACACTTTAAAACCCTACCTACTAGCGAAGAGTCCTTCATAAACGAGCCGCACAATTGAGCTAGCTCGTTTTGAAGTATAGTCGTACAACTCCCGGTAAACCAAACCACGGCTCAATTTAACGGTAACTCTTTTATTCAGGAGATATTTTAGAAAAATAGTGCCACTAAAATTATTCAAGTATCAATTGTTATTACATTTCAGAGACATGAATGGGGTCTGACAGTCTGACATCTGGACTTGTATATGTACCTACACCTACTAACTACCTAGCATCTTATTTTTTTCACGGTACCAGGCAGCGTGCCGGTACCAGGAGTCGTACGATCATTCATACGCTTACCCTGGGGAGCTAGGAGTCGTATCAGGGGATCCGAATCGGGGGAGCCATATCGGGTGAGTCATACATATTGGGCAAGCACATTATGCTCATTGCTCATATGCTTTGAGCTCACGGCTCCCGTTCAATTACGTCAACTCTTCGAGTCGTACAAAAATATTGAACTGGTACCGTGACTCCCATTCTTAATAAAAATGAGTCATGATCCATCGCTACTGCCTACGTCTAAGTACCCTGCTACATCGCAGATACTATTTTTTAACTTATAAGATGGTAAATAATGAATATCAGATTTTATCTCTGAATCTGTAAATCCGGTAATTAAACATACTAATTTCGGTTGTTGGTGCATGGGTAAGTAAGTAATGTGAAATATTCCTGCGTAGTGAGTAACATTACTGAAGTTCAATAAACTATTAATTTTCGAAATTGGACCTACTTATCATATCAGTGACAAGTAAGTACCAAAATTATTTTATGAATTTATAATTCTTTTTTTCAAATGCTCATTGTTTTTTTTTTTTAAATGCTTGGCAGAAGATGCTTAGATGAATTAAAAGAATGAAGATACGTTACTAAAACAATGCATGTGGTTTCACTGAACTAGATGCAATGGACCTTTAGCGGCCCACTAAATACATATTATTTGAATGGCTACTCTTTTCATACGTGGTGTAATCTCGATTCAAATCTGCGGTAATACCATCATAAAATTATTCATAAATATTATCATGAAATCAAGTTTAAGATTTTTTTATCTGTTATCTGCTCATGGTAATACAAGAGAAAATACTGCGATGATAAGGGTCTTCTCTTATCTATGACTAATATAAATAAAAGTAGTTGTTCAAATATGAGCGTTAAATGTAAACATTGCAAATTAGCACACTAAGGAAGTATTTCATATGGCAATACTAGGTGAATCGAGCTTCCTGTATATTAACACAAGAAGAAGGTAAACATAGGAAATAAAATATTACCTAGTAACCTTCATAAACGAATCAGGTGTTACATTGTTTAAATGCTTTAAAATGATAAAAGTGAACAAGTTAAATGGAATGGTTGATTTAATTTTCCACTGGTAAACCTTTACACCCCAGATACTTCAATGTTACTGATTAGGAAACTTCACACAGCATAATAATGTATGGAATAATCGGTATGCGAACTGTGAACTAAAGTGGCGCCATCTTGGCGCGACAAATAAATGATTGTGTCTTCGGGTATTTCCGTCTCGCCAAAGAGTTCCGATGTGAGCGTCGTTCATGTTTTGGGAAAATTTAAAACTATAGTCAACGTCCATGCTTTGCAAGTATAGATAATAAATGTTCCCAAGTGACATTTCCCAATAAGTGATATGGAATCCGCTCGCACCACGTAACTCATGACACGTGATACACAGAAGGAAAATTTGAGCCAGAGCATTGCTCCAACGCTACTTAGCGCTAGCCGCTACTGGCTTTGACGATGTGACCACATTATTTACAATCGCATACAAAATAACATAATGAAAAATGTTTTATTTATTATGGATTCAGTATTGATAGGTTGAGTCTTTGAATTAATTCATTCGCCGCTAGCTTTTTTGTTACGTTTAAAAGTAAATTGGATTGGTCCGCCCATGGGAGGCATTGGCACTGAACAAGTTAATCTGTCAATCAAATATGGTAGGGTAAAGATTTATACTAACCTATGTGTCCTGTATGCTGGAAGTTGGTCGGTGCTCCGATCATGGATCTATCGATTCTCCGTCGTTTCCTCTGGGCCGAAGCCGCAGGCTGGTGATAGCAACACGTGAACCACTGGAGCCATATCTCACTGCCAGTGCTCGCCATCTTAGCTTTCGACTCCTTCGACAGCTTAAATCTTTCAAAAAGCTCCACGCAGGAAACTTCTTGAAGGCAGCTTACTTCTACCCAAATCACAAGAAAACTTCTCTATTTTTTCCAACAGTAATTCATAAAACGAGATGTTTGCTTGTAGAGCTGACTTTAAACTGTTAGTTTACCACATAAACTACTCTAACGCGTGTTATCTTTCTTATTTATTGTGACACAGCCAAAAGAACTACACTAGACAGAACGTCAACAGCATCTGTCACTTGATAATTTGTCGACGTGAATTAACACTCTCTCCACTTGAATGCGCACTTATAAGACACTTGCACTTGTGAGATTTGTAATGTTGCATGTATTTATGACTTCACTGTCACAATAAATCTGTTTTATCACGCTAAACACTGAAAACAGACTGGGAACAATCTTATCACAGAACTACGGACTCGGCGGCATTGTCCGCCATTAGCTAATGCTTTCCTCGGCAGATGGCGCAAGTGTGCTCGCGGGAAAAGTTTGAATGGTAGCTCTTTCAGTCACCTGAAAAAACAGAAAAATTAAATAATTAATCCCATAAACATACCTACGTAATATAAGATACCATTTTTGTCATAGATTACGAATGAAAAGAAAGACTAATTATTCTTGAAATGATAACCACGAATAAAATAATTGTTATCATTCTCTAATGAAGAAATTATTTTACCTCCCACATTGCGAAATATTACCACGTAAGAACTTGTATAGACCTACCTATTTGTAAGCAACAAAATGTAAAAATGATTTTTTAACGATAATTTTTATTGTAAACAAAAAACTATGACGATTATTTGGTAAATTTATTTTTACGACATAAATAATTGTGCTGAGTTACTTATAAATTTAAGGCAAACCAAACATTATTGCGGTTAAATCACGAGGTTAGCTTTTCATTATTCCGTTTTAAGGTCAGTTTCCTAGAAATTGAGACACGAGTTTTTATTTCTGCGTGGAAAGCATTAAAATCATAAGAATTATTTTATTTACGTTCAATCAGTTTGATTTAATCGATGTGTAACTATCGACACAGACCCAAACAACAACTAATAAATACAGTTCTAACAAAACTCTACTAACAATGTTGTATCTACCTAGATAATAATGAAATACAGTAGGAGTGTAGAGCATCAGGGGCTCCCAAAGTTTTTAGTACCTACCGCGACTTAATTTTTAAAAACCTGCCAAGCTACACGGAGAAAAATGAGTATGGCTGATTTATTGAAATCCTGATAAAAACATGATTGCAATCCATTTCCCAATAAAATATTAGTCTCTTCAGAATATATCGGAACACGTGTTCATGCAGGTGTCCTTTTCCTACTAAATATAAGGACGATATATTACAATATTAGAACTTTTATGAACACGTGTTCCGACATCCTAATAACATATTCGTGTTTTACCGACCGTTTACTAGAAAACGTTCACTAAATCATTCGATAAAGGCCTGCAATCCCGTTTTGACAATATTATTAATAAATTTGCAATTTTTTATATGCGTAAGTTTTCTGCGTGTATAATAATCACAATGAGAGGTTTAGATTTTTAAAATGTTAAAAAAATACAATGGGGCAATTAAACTATAAATATCTTATATCTCTATCGTATTTGTTTAAATGCATTACCAGAAGGTATCCGAAATATAAATAACATTAAAGATTTTAAACTTCAAGTTAATAAACAAATAAAAAATACTTTGGCAAATAAATAAAAAATAACGAACAAAATGACACATCCCCCTACACACAAGCCTGGCTTTATTATGGTGGTTCATAAACATTTAAAAAAAACGTAAACGACTTCTTCCACTGTTGATTTTATAGCTTTATAATATTTATTACAAAATTTGTTAACGGAAATATTATGCTTTTCTAGCAGAATGAAAGCATCTATTACTAAACTTGAATGAAAATGGAGAAACATTAGCATGCGACTATTTTTCTAAACTTCTTCTCGTTTCTTGGATAGTTCTATTCTTTCTATTTTATGAATTTTAACGTTCAATTTAAGTGAGTCGTGAATCAAAGAGATATTTTATTGTAGTATGTTGATACACTCGTTTTCGTATTGCCTGGAAGAGAATTTGTCCACTTCCTTTACTGGAAGTGTTCGTGTTGCCTGTAAGTGGATTCGTCCACTTCCTTTACTGGAAGTTTTCGTTTTGCCTGGAAGTGGATTCGTCCACTTCCTTTACTGGAAGTTTTCGTGTTGTCTCTAAGTGGATTCGTCCACTTCCTTTACTGGAAATTTATCAACTAGGTACTGCTAAAGATACCTACCCTTTCAAATGATCTAAATGCGAAAAAATTATAAATTTAATTCATTCATTTTTGATTAATCGTTTCAAATCAGTCAACCATAATGTATGGCCTATTCATATACCTGCATCCAATTCCGGCCTGAAAACTCATAATAAATCGGCTTGATAAGTCACCTTGTGACTTAAATTTAAAGTTAAATTTCAATATTGAAAAATCGTCAAAACATAAAAACGATTTTTCAAAAATGTTCACTGTCGACAGTTTGGAAGCCCCTGGCATAGAGCGATAGCAATCCCAGCACTGGACGAAGGGAGACGTTTAAAATAGATTGCTCTCCCAGCAAGAAGACTTACTTGCAAGCCCAACTTACACGGGCCAGTAAACTGCATTGAAGCCTTAGGATGTTGAAAAATGTATTTTTTTGTTATAATAAATGTGTTACGTTTATTATTATAAACGCAATTTTATTGTTATTATTATTTTTATTTTAGCCAAGGAAACGAAAGATCATTTTTTGTCCTTCTCGTGTTACAGATTGTATTGAAATTTCGCCCATGTAAGTTGGGCTACATCATAAAATAACTTTCACTTCCAAATAATATTCACTTTGATGTGACAACAAAATGCTTTCGTTCTAAATATAATATTATTATTTAGTAATGTAGTATACTATACTCAACCAACGATTAAAACGATGGTAAAAGTAAAAACGAAGTAAATTAATAAGTTTCAAATAGGATTGGACAATAATCTACATACAAACTTATTTGTTGAGAATCGACATTGTGTTCGTTTGAATGTTCGAACATAGTATCGATTTTCAACAAAGAAGTATGTATTGTTGATAATCGACACTATGTTCGTCGATAATGAAACAAATAGATAGTTTCTATTTAAGCAAATTTAATCTTCCTTTTTAACCGTTTAAATGCAAACAACGATAGATATCTGGAATCCGAGGGAAATCTTAAAAAAATAATAATATGAAATATACGTTCTACGTAGATAAGACAATAAACGGTAAGTAGATATTCATAATTCTACTGAATTAACTGAATACGTTATACAATGGAGTGTGAATTTATATGATTGACTATTGTTAGCGCATACAATAGCAGTGGTAATTAAACCAGCAAGCAACAATAAGTCAGTCAACTGCATTCGTTGATCGGTTCAATTATTGGAGCTTGACGTTACAATGTTTGTTGACCTTATGGGTGTAGTAGGTACCTACCGTTAGAGAAATATACAAAACGTTATGATTATGTCGGCTGTTAGAACATTACGTTATATGACATAAAAAAGCGGTATCCCGCAAGGGTCGCTCTTGGGTCTTTAACAAAATAACAAAATGAGACAAACTATTTTCAAGGTTTAATAGTGTGCTCATTACTTCAATGATTCAATAATTGAATCACCATGTATGTTAGAAACTATTCATCAGTACGTGTTATAGTTATGACAGATATTACGATATTTCGTTATTTCGTTATTTGGAAAAAGAAGCGGTGTCCCGCAGGGCTCGCTTTTTGATCACACTTAAAATAACAATATCAATTGGAATTAAAGATTAGATTAAATGGGATGTTCAGAATGAATCATCAAGTAAATTATAATAAAACACAAAAAAATAATAATAATCATAAGATTGGTGTAAGTTTCATAATCATTTATGTAAATAGTATAAATAATACAGATTAGACAAGGTACAGATTATAATATCACATAATTCGATCGAGTTCTCAATCAATTACGATTATGTTTATTACATTATATTGCACAACGATATTACTATTATCAAAGTTATTTATGTATATTATTATCTAGAATAGGTACCATCGATAACAATTAAAAAGCTACCATGATTTATGGACAAATTTTCATATGAGGTAATACTTTTGATACCCGACTAGAAGGATTCCGTTTCTCTAAAATGGAATCATCAGAACCTCGGTGTGATTGTGAAGCCCTCATCCATTTTGGAGATCCCAAGGATTATCGGATGGCTAAATTTTGAAATATATGTAACTATGTAACTCTTTAAAGTGGGATTCGGAAGCATGTGGCCAGGTCCGCGTATGTTTGTATAATGAGAGTCCTTCATGGATACAAAATACGAAATGTAGCAGAGTCACATATCCAGTAATGTATGTATTATGCGGGCAATATATAGAATGAGTAAAACCATGTTGAAAATTCAGAAAAACCCGATTCACACAAATAACAATTAAAATGCAAACTTGAAAACAATGGCAGATTTTTTCTCTTTCTTTTAGAACGTGTGACCTTTGACCCGCTGAAATCAAGGATTTGAATCACGTTTCTTATTTGCATCATTGTTTTACCCACTATTATAAATCCCACTAAGATTTCTGAAATTATATAAACTATTTTTTTTAAATAAAATGCTTCACAAACAAAAAAGAATTTTGGTTTTGTGCGACCGAGATTCAAAATCCGAAAACCCTCTTTCCGGCCTTATACTTCTATATGGATTTCAAAACCTTCCACTCCCCCATCTCCTTCCCCTCAGGCCCTTAAAGCCGAGATTTCTAGCTCGAGTCCCAGCAGCACAAACATATTGAATTCAATGAATTTGTTGATTTATTTATATGAGTCACTAAAATAGATTATGTACACTATTTTTTTAATCAGTGTCACAGTAAAACATATATTGTATTATCAGTTAATATATTTTATTTTCTTGGCACGTTATAATCTCACCATACTGAGTCACATTAAATAATAACAACAAATAAATCCCTATTAATGCATAATAATTTGTTAGTATGTTGAGCACTCTACGCTCTGTTCACTGTGCACTCTGTGTGAGTGAGTGTGTACGTGATAAAATGATATTCTGGTAATGACATGCCCGCTACTAACCACAGCTCGGATTAGATCATAAAGGTCGAAGTCTTTGAATACTATTATTAATTCGTAGGTACCGGGTTGCTTTCTTTATCAGAAGGTCGGTTAAAAATACAATACGTATTTAGATATCTGCTGTTAATATTAATATATAGGGTTTTCCAATAAGAGGTGTTATTTTATTATGTATTTAAATTATTTTTTATTTATTTTATATACATAAACACACACTTGCCACAAACTACACACCACTTCTTATCACTTTCTTATCACTTCTTTTATTTTATTATGTATATAAATTAAAAATGACAGCTTCAAAAGTAACATCTACCGAAATAGCGGGCTATTCAAAATAACACCTCTCATTGGAAAACCCTATATTTATTTATTTGTTATGTTATTTAAATGTTTATCTCATATGCCGTGTTTTAAGCTCATTGGTGAAACACAAGGGAATTCATGAAAATCTAAGGACTAGTTGTTTCACAATATTTGTTGAACGTTCTGTTCAAACAACTGGCCCTAAAGAAAAATTGTATTATTTTATGTATTTCTTTACAAATAGTACCCACTTGACCGTTAAAATGTTTTTGCATTACCGCGAATGCCCTTCTTAACCTAACCTAACCTAGACCAACAGCATTCCTCTTCTTTTTATTTACCCCATTTGGCCGATCTCGCAAACGCTATATCTGTTTGGTTAGGTTAAGTTAGAAAGGGGCGTGCGAAATTCTATATTGAACAAGTACACACAGTCCCGCAAAATTATACATTTACTTTTGATCGTATATCGTTCTTATAAAAGTACCCCCACCTTCTAGACGTTTTGTGGACAGTAGTAATGTAACCGTAGTAATTGCAAATTGACTGTGTATTGGTGAGTTGTGACTTGTGAAAAATAAAAATCCCGGGATAAGCAGCTTCTAATATCGAGATTATAGGGACTAGAAAACAGCCGGCATCCCGTATCCCGGGATTTTCTTCCCTAGTTACGAATGCATTAGATACGTACTACTTACTGGTAGATAAAAACACTATGAGGTTAACGACTATCGCGCAGAACTAGTTAAGAAAAATATAAAAATAAAACATGGATCGCTTTTACAGAACATAATATTATATGGACTTGGTTCGTCGCCAGAATATGGCGTTGTTCCTTAGAACCGCCAGGACATTACTCACGGCAGACACAAAAAGAGCACCACAGAGTGAGTGGATGTACAAGAAACAAGTACACAAAACAACCAACATCAGCTCTTCTCCGACGACAAGAGTGGATAGTCGACAAGTCGTCAGTGACTCACCACGCCCGATCCGTCGGGGAATGCCTGACATACCTACATATATATCTGGTCATTAAAACATTCTGGTTTTTGTCTCCAATCTCCAATTGAAAACAATCACCGACTTATTACTACAGTGATTTGTAGTTTTTCATTTGAATTCTTTGGAAGACAGGTGAGGTGACAGGTAGGTGCAGAAGCCTGTTCCAACAAGCATCCATAAAATAATTCACGAAGATGACACATACTGAAGAGGCATACAAACCAATTCATCCCATTTTTAGAGCTTGGATTCAAACATGAGCTAACGATCAGCGTTCACGTTGATGGAATAGTAATAATCGAAGCAGCAACTGCGCGATGGAAGATTGAAGATTTACTTCTCAGGCTACCTCGCCTTAGGAAAGGGGAATCCCAGGGTTAACAGGATTTTTTAAGTGGAATTCTGTATCAAATGGAGCTGGCGTATGTTATTGTGTAATGACTGTTTTGAAGTGTGTTAGTGTTAGATTTTGTAAATTTCGCGAGTTTGTTTGATGATTAGACATTTTGTTTTAAGGAAATAATACACGAGAACTATACATACGTACAGACTCATGGAATAAGGAATATCTATGTGTTTTTACTTGATATTGTAACATACTTTTTATTAATCAATTGAAATAGGGTGGGTGGTTTATTTATGGAGACAGGGTTGTGAGAGCTGTTCCTTTGGCATCTGCGCTGCTGTGTTTTGGTAGTTCCACCTCATATATTATACGAATATCGTACCAATCAAGATGCGATGATCAGGTAGGTATTTTTTCCAAGACAGGTAGGTACTTATAAAAATCATTATGACAAAGGTTCAGAGGCGAACGTGTAGACAAAAACATAGAGTGGTTAATGGCAAAGCACGTGACAAAGCTCGCAAATGACAGTGACAGATGATTTCATGATTGTGATCTATGGTTATGTTCAAGGTGTTGCCATTTTTGAAGGTTTAGTACCATCTCAAAATATTATTTTTTTCTATAATGACAACCGTCTATATGAAATCGTAAGTATGAAAAGAAGAGCGAAACATTTTTGTGTGGGTCCCCATTTGGGGATCGGTATGAAAAAAAGTATGATGTAAAGCAGTCATAAGGCCTTATTATATTGACTTTGAAAATGAGTCAGGAATACTTTTTCGCTTCATTTCTCAGTGAGAGCGTAAAACACGCAAAATAAACGCTTACACTTTCTGAAACGTGGCATTATTCTAGTCATTATTGTAACTCATAAATCAGGCACACGAAACGATTGTAAAGCGTGATTTCTCAATTAAGTCAGTTTCATTTATTTTCCATGCAAATGGCGCTACCCGTGAAAAACTCATTTCTGGCAGTAGCACAATAATGACTAATAGTCTAAGAGGTCACGGTCTTTTTCATAACGATCAGAGGAATGGGTAGTTTTAGTACATATTCAAAGTATGGCATATCCGCATATGAAAAACGTTGGTCTGCCTGCTCTAAGTGGTTGCAACTATGAGTTATAGAGCTTACAAGAGGCTTTATTGTTTCGAAAAAAAAACGATCAGAGGAATGGGTAGTTTTAGTACATATTCAAAGTATGGCATCTCCGCATATGAAAAACGTTGGTCTGCCTGCTCTAAGTGGTTGCAACTATGAGTTATAGAGCTTACAAGAGGCTTTATTGTTTCGAAAAAAAAACGATCAGAGGAATGGGTAGTTTTAGTACATATTCAAAGTATGGCATCTCCGCATATGAAAAACGTTGGTCTGCCTGCTCTAAGTGGTTGCAACTATGAGTTATAGAGCTTACAAGAGGCTTTATTGTTTCGAAAAAAAAACGATCAGAGGAATGGGTAGTTTTAGTACATATTCAAAGTATGGCGTCTCCGCATATGAAAAAAGTTGGTCTGCCTGCTCTAAGTGGTTGCAACTATGAGTTATAGAGCTTACAAGAGGCTTCATTGTTTCGAAAAAAAAACGATCAGAGGAATGGGTAGTTTTAGTACATATTCAAAGTATGGCATCTCCGCATATGAAACAAGTTGGTCTGCCTGCTCTAAGTGGTTGCAACTTCGAGTTATAAAGCTTACAAGATTAGGCTACATTGTTTCGAAAAAAAAAAACGATCAGAGAAATTGTCAGTTTTAGTATATATTCAAAGTATGGCCTCTCCGCAGATGAAACAAGTTGGTCTGGCGGCTCTCAGTGGTTGCATTTCAGAGTTATGATGCGCGCAAGTCATTGCATTGTTGCGAAAAAAACGATAACAGAAATGGTCAGTTTTAGTACCTATTCGAAGTATGGTGTCTCCACAGGTGAAACGAGTTGGTCTGCCTGCTCTCAGTGGTTGTATTTCAAAGAAAAAATAATAACAGTAATCAATAAAATAAAAAAATTAAATCGAACAAATCCAATTTTTATTAATTCAACTTCCATAATCTAAACATCTTTGGGTAAAATCACAGATTAATCATTTTGTAGAATATTACTAAGGCTTAAAGAGTTAAATATTTACTTACTTCTAATATTCTTTTAATATTTTTATGAGCTTTTTCATTAGTCACATCAAAACATCATGGATTTTGGCGATAAAAGTAAAAAATAGCTTAAAAAAAGGGGTCTACGGTATCGTATACCGTTTACCTAATTCGAGTTTGAGGGATTTCTTAACGTACTTCGAAAAATGGTGTTCAGAAAACATAAAAAAAGACAACCTAATATTATAGTAGGAGATTTCAATATAAACATGAATAAAAATGCAGACATCTATACAAAAAACTTAAAAACTTAATCATTGAATTCAATGGGATGAAACATCTGGTAAAAGATCCCACTAGAGTAACTCTAACATCAAGTACATTAATTGATCTGGTGATAACAAATGTATTTGAACTACAGGTAAATCTATTAGATGCACCCAGAATCACAGATCACTCCATAATTCAAATTATAGAGCAAAATCGAAATACGAAAAAACATTTTATAAACACCAAAGCTTATCGGAACTATGCAAAATATGACGAAGAAGAACTAAGATTACAACTCAGAGCACAAAATTGGAATGGAATAATGGAATTAGATTTTGATATTAAGGTAGAAACATTCATAAAAAACTTAAAATATTCAATTTCAATATTCAAGATTTCTTTTTTAACTTGGATAGATTTAACTTAGATTTCGTCATCTTCGGAATCTTCTTCTTCGCTGCTTAGGCACGTAGACGAGGAGTCTGTAATGTGATAAAATAACTGTAAAGTTTGATAGAAAAAATGACGATTTTGATGATATGAAAATTATTATACATATGTATATATAAAAAACAGAAGGAAACGAACTCTTGTATGTATAGCTTAATGAGATTTATGGTTTAGATACGTAATATGCCATTAATAAGAAACAAATACATGCAAACTTTTCGTTTCCTAACGATTTTTACCTATACATCCACAATCGTATAAAACTTACCACTGACATCACCAGAAATATTGTCATTTTCTGACTCCGTTACAGTAACATCAGATACTTTATCTGGTAGTCGGTTCCCTGCATACCAGATAGGGACATATTTGCCGTGTTCTTCTTTCCACCCATGTTCAATTGGCAATAGATAGCTTGGAGGATTTTTGGTTGAATTTATCCAGATATTTGATACGTATTTAGCTCTAAGTATCTGTTGAACTAGTTCGATTTCAGACGGTGGCAAAAAAGCAGCATCAAAATTCATAAGAGTTTTGTTAAATTTTTCATTCTCTTTATTGGGCTTAAATTTTTTGAGGAAAATCTTATGGCGGGCCTCGTTTACAGATTTACTCTTCACACCATATAACTCACATATGAATTGTTCAATTTTGCATTTGATTTCATTTGTCAATGGAGCATTAGAACTTAGCTCTATTAGAGCCTCTTGATAAACTGTGTTTTTACTTAGGATATTGTAAGGTTTTTGTTTGCCCTTTCTATAAAATGCAGGGGTATAATCACACCCTGTCAAAGCATGAAACGCTGGCAAACTCTTTGCCAATGTAGCACCAATACTGAGATAAATTTTGTTAACATTTACAATACGTCGTTTGGCAAGAGTGCCGGATTCAATAAATATTTCATGCTTTTCGAATTTGTCCAAATTTCCCAGTAAAATGACGATTACATCAGTGTCAGAAGTTTTAATCAAAATATTAGATGGTTCTTGAATACTGTATATGTGGTATATTATTTTTGTATCGGTTTCTTCGTGGTGCCCACACATCAAATTAGGGTTATCGTTTTGCACAACCTTTTTGCCGTCGCTTTGATATTCATACGAATAACAATTATTTTCAAAATTGAGATTAACCGTGCTTCCAGAAATGACTAGACTAGCCTCCTCGGAACTCCAATGTTTTATGAAAAAATGCACGAGTTCTTCTTTGAATTGTGTAATTCTTAATTCTTTGACGAAATTTCTTGGTCTGATTTGTTTTGGCGATGTTATTTTATACTGTGTTTTGGGGGTAGCTTTGTGCCCAGCTCTCATTTCACGTTCAAAATCTTTGATTGAGGGAGATAAATAAGAATCAAATATTACATCGATACGGTTTGCTTTGTAGCTCATACATTTTTTCAAAATGTATAGCGACATTTCACCAAATGTTTTCACATGCACTGGTATTAAATGGAGAATATAGAATCCATCTACAATCACAACATCAATTTTTTGTGGCGTATTGGCATTGGCTGTTTTTTCCAATATTTTCATGAGTACAGCCTTGTTAGTCTTCATCAAGGAACCATCTAAATGACTCATTGAAGGTGACGATGAAGATAATGGATATTCCAAAACTTTTGGCAAATCTAGTTTCTGATTAAGGGAAATTCCTAAAAGACGACCGAAGACGTTTCGTTCTGCTTTTATAACTTGCAGTTTTTGTGCTGCTTTACATGGCTTTTTTGATTTATCGGAACAGAAATTCCTGATTTCATTGCGTTTTATTGGTTTCTCGAAACGGTCGGGATTTTCATTACATTGAGATATAAATTCTTTTCTCTGATTTTCTCCTGTAGCCTCTATATTGAGCAGAAAGTCTGCGGTTTCATTCGTTACTGAATTCCCAGTGACAATATTGTACAGTTCGTCTTTATCGTCTTGATAATCAAATGGATTGCCATAAGATTCTACAGTATCGACAAGTTTCTTCACTGCCTTTTTGTTATTGGAAATGTTGGCTGTCTGCAGATCAGAGGTAACGTCTTGTACCCTGGTAATATTAGTTTCTTCTAAAACATGAGTTATAATGGTGGATCTCAGTGCATGGCTTTTTGCCCAACGCTGTCGGCCTGACAAGGAATTAGTAAAATGGCTAACACCAGACAATCGCTTAGCAGCATCGGCGTTTATGGTTTGTTCTAGTGTTAAATCAACGGGTTGTCTAGAAAACGCTTTGTCAGTGCGCTTGATACCCAAGCCATGACGTTTTAAATGAAGCTCGAGGCCTGGGTGAGTGTCTTGGACTTTTAATATGTCGTCATGGTGCTTTGTGAGCCATCGCGCATAATTTGGATGATTTAGTATGAAAAATATATTGTTAATTTTTGGAAGTACATATTTGTAAAGCTCAAAATTGTTTTCTCGTATCGATCGGCTCAAAAGAAAGTAATACTCGATCAGATTTATATATTGCATGTAAAATTGTGCCGTTTTGCCGTGTTCTCCGTTTTGAGTTTTTTCTCGAAAAATTCTGTATTTAGAGATGATTTCTGATAAAAAGAAATTGTCAACATCGACCAAGATGTTTCCAGAACTGTCCATTCGTCTATTTTTTATTTCTTGCAGTTCTTCTACCAAATCTGGT
Organism: Hesperophylax magnus; assembly: GCA_026573805.1. Lineage (NCBI taxonomy): Eukaryota > Metazoa > Arthropoda > Insecta > Trichoptera > Limnephilidae > Hesperophylax > Hesperophylax magnus. The sequence continues at coordinate 24,656,180 of JAIUSX010000012.1, forward strand.
GACAATTGTAGATTTTCCTCTTTTAAAAAGAATTTAAAATGGATTAATTGGAAGGCCAGTGAAATAATAGGGTGAAGTCTCTTGCATCGATTGTAATGCGTACCAGACATGAATCCATTAAGAGACCCATTGGCTAGCAAATCAGCTTCGATTAGCATATGCGTCAAACCACAATCATCTATAAATTTTCCTATAGCTTTGAAATAGGCCAGGATGATATGAAATGTGCCAAAAAAATAAAAAGATTGTCAAAATTTGGCCGTTCTGTGGATTGTATTTGTAATGCCACTTTTGCAATTGCAAGATCATATGTAACACATATATATTCCTGACCACACTCTTCGGCTATACTTTTTGCTTGTTGCATTGTTGTTTTAACAACGGAAGTGTTAGTGGGAGACATGTTTATTGGGTTCAAATAAGCTATTTTCTGTTTACTGGTTTGATCATTCATAGTGAGGTTATTAAATCCTACCCACATAGGAGTATTCTCGATTTCAGCAGCATGACACAAAACCCATAATAAATCTCTATTCTTTGCATTTATTTTGACAGATTCAGTTGTTTTACGTAAGTCACTATCAAGTAAAATCATACTGTCACTCATTCTTGGTTTTTTAATGGGATGATCTATATTAATGTCAATCACGTCGAATGCCCTTCTTCTTTTGCCTTTAGATGGTTTCATTGACAAGTCAATAGGTTGATTTCGTATGGAGTACTGTTCTTCATTTTGAAAAATAATTCCTACTGTGTCATGCAATGTATTTTTTCCAGAAGGTGTGTCTACGTAACGGTCAAAATTATCGAAAGCTACTCCAGTATTTAACTGAGGACATGGAATTATCCCAGACGGAATGAATGTTGTTATAGATTCATCGATGGAGGCATAGGTAATTTCAGTTTCTAATTCTTCTAATAAAGTGTAGCTAGGTATCTGACCATATTTGTTCAAAATGTTTACAACTTTTCTGCTGTTAGTTAGACTTTTAATAGCCATTCCCAGAGCTAATTGTTTAGAAGGCTTAACATGTCCATTTGTCACAGCGTAAATTTGATCCTGGCTTATCGATTCAGCTTTCTTTAAGCAAGTCTCAGACAACTTTTTTTTTGTGCGCGAACCGATGCCAAGGAGCTCCAAGTTGAATTTTTTAAGAGCATCGGGTATATTACACTCGCCTTGGAGTAATTCCTGCACTGAACAAGTGGTTGGTAGGGGAGTTTTAGGCAGGGAAAGAATCTCTTTTCTCAATATATTAGCAGCAGACGTGAGAATATCTCTTTTCACTAATTCCTTCTGTTTCGACATCACGAAATCAATTGGCAAACCCGTTCTGAAAACTAACTTACGTCCATTTATTTCTTCTATAGTTAAAACGCTTCGATCAAATGAGGCTCGAATTTTCTGTTCTAATCTCGAACATGTAATATTATTTTCAGTGCTATTTGACTGCAGAGAAGATTCATAATATTCGTGAAGATTGGACATTAAATGAATATTATTGCCATGAATTATGTCGTTTATGAATTCATACAATTTTTGTAAGGCATTTTTATGGCTCTCGCGTATAACGTGCCACACACCGTCTTTTTCATTGGACTGACAGTCGGATATTTTTTCAGTTCTTCTAAAAAAATCTTTCAAACAATTAGTGTGATAAAATAATGGAACACTTGTCTGTGAAATTTTATGTTGTAAATTGACTTCGTTAGATGCTAACGATTTCATCAGTATCTTTTCGCGGGTTTCATTTGATTGCAAACAGTGCATCTTTTCAAATTTTTTATGTGATTGTTTACGCTGGTGATCGCAGAATAAGCATATAGCTTTGCAACTAGACGTACTTGGTGAAGGTGATGACAATGTCTCCGCTTGATTATCTGAAGTCTCGACTGGCAGAAGTGTTAAACTGTTGGTCTCAGGAGTAGATATTATTGTTTTTTTCACTGCGGTAAATTTTTTATAGCACGATAGATGATATACGGCAGTACTGTCACAATCATTTGGTATTTTGATATGAGCATGTTTCAAATTACGGTTAATACGAACTGTTAATATATCACGACACTTTTCTAAACTGTTTTTATTAAAAGGCAGCACTTTTTCGTCCATCTTACATTCACAAAACAGGCATGTAGTATTTATGTTCGACATTATTGTAAAAGTGGGAGTAACGGGTAATAGTATTAAAAAATGCACCAAAACAAGCGAAAGCACACCCTCTCACAACGATTGTACTGCGCACACTGACGCGGGACGCGGGCCGCCGGGCCGGACGCGGGCGGAGGAGGGGGCAATGTGTGTGTCAAGCAGGGTTCCCGATTTGCGGGAATTCCCCAAACTGCGGGGAATTTTTCAGATTTACTTAAAACTGACCATTTCTCTGATCGTTTTTTTTTCGCAACAATGTAGCCTAATTTTGTAAGCTTTATAACTCGAAGTTGCAACCACTTAGAGCAGGCAGACCAACTTTTTTCATATGCGGAGACGCCATACTTTGAATATGTACTAAAACTACCCATTCCTGCGATCGTTTTTTTTTCGAAACAATGAAGCCTCTTGTAAGCTCTATAACTCATAGTTGCAACCACTTAGAGCAGACAGACCAACTTTTTTCATATGCGGAGACGCCATACTTTGAATATGTACTAAAACTACCCATTCCTCTGATCGTTTTTTTCGAAACAATTAAGCCTCTTGTAAGCTCTATAACTCATAGTTGCAACCACTTAGAGCAGGCAGACCAACTTTTTTCATATGCGGAGACGCCATACTTTGAATATGCACTAAAACTACCCATTTCTGTGATCGTTTTTTTTTCCGCAACAATGTAGCCTAATCTTGTAAGCTCTATAACTCATAGTTGCAACCACTTAGAGCAGGCAGACCAACTTTTTTCATATGCGGAGACGCCATACTTTGAATATGTACTAAAACTACCCATTCCTCTGATCGTTTTTTTTTCGAAACAATGAAGCCTCTTGTAAGCTCTATAACTCATAGTTGCAACCACTTAGAGCAGGCAGACCAACTTTTTTCATATGCGGAGACGCCATTCTTTGAATATGCACTAAAACTACCCATTCCTCTGATCGTTTTTTTTTCGAAACAATGAAGCCTCTTGTGAGCTCTATAACTCATAGTTGCAACCACTTAGAGCAGGCAGACCAACTTGTTTCATATGCGGAGACGCCATACTTTGAATATGTACTAAAACTACCCATTCCTGTGATCGTTATGAAAAAGACTGTGACCTCTCAGTCTATAATGACTAATGACCAAACAGGCAAAAAATAAATTACGAAACGTTAAAACAATACGTCATTGAGGATAATGATCGACTACTATGTACTCTGTACCTACGACAATGTGTGCATCTCAACAAATTATTATTTATTATTAGCGAACAGAATATCAAAGCACCGAAATATTACTTGATAAAAAAACGTTGTAGGTACAACAATAAATTTATATTTAATCGAAGAACCTTGTACGAACACCAAAGCACATTATGTGTACATAGTTGCAGTACGCTTCGATATCAAGAACGTTATGGGGTAATCTTCTCTAAATAAATTGTATAAAACAAAGTCGCTATCCGCCGTCTGTTTGTTTGTGTGTTTAATTCTTCTAAATAACGTAACGGAATTTGATAGGGTTTTTACTATCATTTATAGAATTTCTTCCGGAAGGTTTATATACAGGTTTTCCAATAAGAGGTGTTATTTTGAATAGCCCGCTATTTCGGTAGATGTTACTTTTGAAGCTGCCATTTTTTGACATTTGACAAGTAGAAACTCCGTCATTAATAAAAATTGAACGATACATGGTTCAACAACGCATTGAAATTATTCAAATTCACTTGAGTGAATCAAATGCAAATCATCTTGAGTGATGAGGCCCATTTCCACCTCGGTGGCTTTGTCAACAAGCAAAATTGTCGCATCTGGGGCTCGGAAAACCCAAGAGTTATTGTTGAAAAGCCTCTCTTTCCTCAACGTGTGACTGTTTGGTGCGGTTTATGGTCCGGCGGAGTCATTGGACCTTACTTTTTCCAAAATGAGGCTGGAGCAACAGTTACGGTGAATGGATTGCGCTATCGAGAGATGATTAATGATTTTTTATGGCCGGAATTGGATGGTATTGATTTGGACAACGTTTACTTTCAACAAGACGGCGCTACGTGCCACACAATCAACGAAACCATGTTTTTTTTACGATTAAAATCAAAATAACACCTCTTATTGGAAAACCCTGTATTATTATTTAGTTTTTGAGCAACCGCCCGCCCCTAAGCATGTTTGTGATATTATTTTAAAGGGGGAATAATTAAATGTATCGTTTTCCACACCATGTTAGATTAGATTGAATTTATATAAATATTGATGACAGCATTTCAAGGCCCCGTAGTAAGCGTTCAAAAATGGTTTAAAAGGGAGATATATAAATACGAATGTTAGAGGGAGCGCGCTAATATTTAAAAAAACTATAACAATTAAACGAAAATGGGGAAAATATTTAATTAAACACGACTCGTTTGAAATAGAGCAAAAATCTCTGGACAAATGGTTTAGTTGCATTTAAAGATACACTGTGAAAAATTTCATGCCTATAACATATTAAATAACAGAACAAAAGAGTTCCTAACTATCAGTCAAAAGCGTTTTGTGCGAACGGTATAAAACGTGTTCATACAATTACTGACATACTTATCTGTAGCATTCCGTCATGATATCTATTCGGAAAAGAACACGTGTTCTCAATATATTCTGAATGACTAATATTTTATCAGGAAGTTATCGATTCTGTGACTTTTTTTAACAGGTTCATTTTTCTTCGTAAATGCGCAATAAAATGACCCATTACCGATGTATTTGAATTTACTTATTTTCCTTTTGGCGAAACATTATTTTTCCCAATTACTACCAAAAAACCAGTTCCAGTAATCTGTCAATAATGTTGCAAGTTTCTAAGCGAGCAAAAAATAGCACTATTCTAAAAAAATAATGAGTAATTTGTTCAGCGGAGTAGAAATAATATCAAATCTCTGAGAATTTCCATCTGGTTATCACAACTTGTGGTTTTTGCAGTGTCACTATTGAAACCATGCCATTTGGCTGAGTGTGGCCAGAGAAGAAACTAGTCTTGCCTAAGTTACGCCGGTTTCACCAACCGCATCTTCGTATTTATTTTCTATTTCGATAAAATAAATTATTAAGTCCGCTAATAGCAGTGGACGATGATAATTTTTTTCTTATATAATACAATCAATTATTTGTTTCAAATCTTGCATTAATAATACGAACACAAAGGTAAATATATTATGCTGCGTATACATTTGCGAACCGAAAAGCGAACCGAGCATCGAATTATGAAAAAAGAAAGAAGCAACAGCTTCGATGGCGCGAAACGCCGCTTCGTTCCTTTCCCATAATTCAAGGCTCGGCTCGCGTTGATATTCGCAAATGTATACGCAGCATTATATATATTTTATTTTAGAAAGGTCTTAAGTGAAATTATTTTCCCTCATTGATATCTCATCTTTGGAGACGCTGTGCAGATGGACTTTTTGGGGAACGGAAGGGGTTAACAAGGATCTTGATGAGACCCATCTTGTAGGAGGGAGGAAACACACGGGCAAATCTTTCTACAGCTAAGATGTTGAACTCAAGAACGAGTCAACGGTATAAAAATTTTGGGCGCACGTTTGGCATGTTTCCCGACTATGCACCGGTGCCGAAGGGATCAATGACGCTACACGGTTCCTCGGAGCATCATACATTGAAATACCGTTAGGAAAAGGACAGCATTCCCAAGATTGCAAAGGGGAGTCTATCAGGGAGTATAACAGACCGCCAATTCGGCCCTTTCTTTCCCTCCTACTCTTTTCAGCCTCTCAACATAAACCAAATTTGGGAATCCTTAGTCCCACTGGCTCCGGGCAATTGTGGACTCAGGGACTCTTGTTCGGAAATAAATAAAACAGATTTTGAAAAATAAATTTACTTTCACGTCATTACAGTTGTTTTTCGTTGATTTTCCTCTTGTGAAATAATAATATCAATAAAATTGTTCTCTCTCGTTTCGCTTTCTATGTGAAAAATATAACCCGGAGAGAATTAAATTTTTTGGCAAGCATCCAAAAATAATAAATTGTGATTTTCTGCAAAATTATATTTTCTGCCAAGTCATAATTTCTCTTTGTATTTTAATAACACCGTTGGCCTTCGCTGGAGCCGTCAGGTCTGACAACATAAGTACTCTAAGAATAACAAAATATTATCATAATAATTATGGAAAAATCCTTATTCATCAAACTGTATAAAAGCCCTGAAGAAGCGTAGTTGTCCTAAACTCATTGACTAATTATAGATACATCAATGACGAAACTACATAGTTTTAGATGCATTCATCTCAAACAAAGTGGCGCATATAGATCTTAATATATTAATATTGAGCCTGCGTATGTTTGTGTTCGTAAAACTCGAAAAGTAGTCGATCGATATCGCTGAAAATTTCAAAGTTTTTTTTAATAGTGTCAGGAGTGATTAGAGAGTGGTTTGAATGGTAAAAGAAGTCGGGGACGCCCAAGAAATACTTTACGCAAAATATTTGCACCATAATAAATCGAGTATGTTAAATATTTACATTAATGGCAAAGCACGTGACAAAGCTCGCAAATGACAGTGACAGATGATTTCATGATTGTTATCTATGGTTATGTTCAAGGTGTTGCCATTTTTGACGGTTTAGTACCATCTCAAAATATTATTTTTTCTATAATGACAACCGTCTATATGAAATCGTAAGTATGTAAAGAAGAGCGAAAATTTTTCGTGTTGGTCCCGATTTGGGGATCGGTATGAAAAAAGTACGGTGTAAGTATATTTAGGTGTTATAATTGATAATAACCTCAAATGGAAGAACCAGATTGAAACAAGGCTTAAAAAACATATACTACGGGCTGTGTAACTCAATCATAACTCATAACCTACGGTTGCATTGGGTGGGGAGGTACAGGAAGAACAACATTAAACCCGTTATTGAAGGCACAGAAATCTATTTTACGTGTTATTATGAAGAAACCTTTCAGATATTTGAACGACGCTCTCTCCAAGGAATTTAATGTAGAGTCACGTGGGGTAACCGTACGCGGAGTGTAAGTGTTCGCACTGTTCGCAGTGATGTTTCCGACAAGATTGTGCCTGTTAAGCGCCCGCGCGTTCCTTAATTCATTAGCGTTCTGGATCGCGCCGAAGCAGGACATGTGTACAGTGGATGCTGGTTTGTCAATAAAAAATGGTAGGTAAATTACTTTTTTCGTGCTTTTCTTAAATTTTTCATCTCCGTTACCGATGTGTGCTATTGTGTAACCAGCTGTGTCAGAGCGACGTGGTCTACGATAATTTTTAGTGAAATATTGTTAGTTAGACGGGTGCAAAGTGATAATTCTAATAAAGATAACCACTAATCTGATTTTTAAAGTTTATTGAATTATGGTGTGATGGGGTAAGTGTGCTGGGGTAAGCGTTCGCAGTTGGACGAGTGCGAACACTTACCCCGATAGATGAAATTGATTTTATAGCATAATATTTCAACTCTCGTTATTTTTTACAGTGAAATATGCCGCGTGCGTACGTGAGAAACCTGCATTCATTTCCCCACGTAAACGACTGAAGGGAGAACTAATGGACGATGGACCGGCTGGTTGCATTGGAATGGTTTCCGATTCCGGATTTATAAATGCTAATTTGTATCTAAACTGGTTACAGTATTTTAAAGACGATGTGGGGGCAAGTCCCAACCACCCTGTCCTTTTGATTATTGATAACCATTCATCTCATATCAGTCTTGAAGCAACCACATTTTGTAGGGACCACGGAATAGTAGTCCTGACATTACCGCCTCATAGTAGCCATAAAATGCAGCCACTAGACAGGGCATTTTTCAGTCCTCTTAAAGGTCAATACGCAGTGAAATGCGAATGATGGATGGGTCAGCATCCTGGGAGAGCAATCAACCAATACCAAGTTATCTCGATTTTCGATAAAGCCTTCAAGAAAGTCGCAACTGTGGGGTATGCGGTATCAGGTTTTAAAGTAAGCGGAATACATCCTTTAGACAGTGAACTCTTCACCGAAGCTGATTTTGTAGCTGCTTCTGTTACTGATATGTTCGAGACCCAACCTGACGTATCCATTGTCTCTCCGTTAGCTAATCAAGATCAAAGTGACATAGGATCAATAATTAGCACAGATATTCTGAACAATCAGATCTCTTGCTATGCCGAAATACATGCGGCACCGAGCAGCCCGCAAACGTCTGTCAGACCTAATAAAAATATTATTCGTCAGCTTCTTACTACTCCGATTGAAGATGTAATTGATGTTCAGGCCAGCTCCCCACCACAAGATGCAACATCAGTCCTTCACGTCCCAATATTTGTTATAAGTCCTCTGCCAAAAGCAACACATACACAAAAACGACGAAAAAATGCTTGCAAGTCTGAAATAATTACCTCAAGTCCCTATAAAAAGAAACTTCAGCAGAAGCAGAGACAAGCAGATGCAAAAATGGTCCGAAAACCAATAATTAAAACCATGGAAATCGGACGACCACCTCTTTTCAAGAAAGTCACACCACAAAAAATCACCACAAAGTAAGTAATCACCACGTAAGGCGGGAGATTCCAGCATGCATAACTGTTTAAAGAGAGCACAAAAACAGGCTTCTATGGACTATTTTTGCCCACAATGCAAGGAGAAATATCGAGATCCACCAACAGAAGATTGGATAGAATGTATTGTGTGTAAAGCATGGTGGCATGAGAACTGCACAGACTACGATAAGGGGCAATTTAAGTGTGATAATTGCAATGGGGGGTAACTCTTCGCGGTGCGAACACTTACCCTACGGTATGCGTATACTTACCCCGCACACGGGGTAAGTGTACGCAATCGACATGCATGTAAACTTTTTTATATAACTGTTTAATTTATGTACCATATGAAGTTTTTATGGTTGTTTGAGATGCCTTAATAATCGATCATATTAATAAACAAAAAAATTGAGTAAAATACCTAGAGCTTTTTAATACAAAAATCCCAATGTAAAAATTGCGCACGGTTACCCCACGTGACTCTACTAGATGTCTGACAGAGCTATTTAAAAAAAAAATTGTAATCCATGTTCATAAAAATAAAAATAAAATGAAAACAGCCGAACACAAACATCAAACCAGAAGTAAGGAAAGGAATGACCTTTCCGTTCCAACAAGCAACAGAGCGGCTTATCAAAAAATATTCTCATATCTCGATCCTAAAATACATAATAAAATCCCCTCTCAGCTGAAACTGTGTGAATTGTCATCCTTCGGTTCTAGAGTGACAAAATGGTTGTTGGATCTAGGCACGACTGATTCCGAAATGTTACTAAAAATTGTAATTTGATAATTATTAATCACGAACACCTCTATGTATCTTTTTTATGTATCTTGTATATATCTTCGTTTTAACATACTTATTTTATCTAGTCTTAAATCCTATAAAAAAAAAGAAAATGTGTACTTACTTCATTCATTATACTCTTTAAGTACTTTTTTATGATTTATCTCTAAACTTATATAAAAAATATTTGTGCACTTTTATTTGACACTGAGCATTGTCTATTTACAAAATAATTTTCTTTTATACTTTTTTCCTTATTTACATGTAAAAAAATATTTAAAATTGTTATCTACCAGTCAATCTGTGAGAAATAGTTAGGATGCAGACGAATTCTCAAGTTATTGTTTTACAAAATTACCTTTTAATTACTGTCTGTATCTGTGTGTTCTCCTTAAATAAATAAATAAATCCTGTATTCGTCTAGGATAACGTGAAACCTGTAAATTTGACTGTCCTAAAACGGGAATCCTTCCTAGTTGGACAGTCAAAAGAATAAAATGTAATCAATATTATAAAAAATAAATAAATATAAATAAAATAATGAGACACGGAGTCGAATTAGAGTCGATGTAATGTAGTTTTTTAACAGTAACATTGTGGTATACAGTAGTGAATGGTGGAAGAAGTCAAAGACGCCTGAGAAAGGCATTAGCAATAGCGAAGTATTGCGGGGTTCACTAGTAATTATTATAAAAACCTAGCCTACAAACGTCACTCTTCACTTGGACGGAAAGTTTTAAACAAAAAATACATAAATTAAAGCCTTACTAGCATAGATGACACCACATTTGTGACTAGCATGTGTCGGTACGTCAGACACAGGAAGCCAGCTCTGTGGAAAATAATTTCCCTCGGGACCTATATCATTTATGGGGATGCTGTCTTTTTATGGAAGGGAAGAAGTGGAATTTCTGGGAAGGGTATAGATAGGATGGGGTAGGAGGATAGGAATCTGGAGGTCAGTGTGTGCTAGAGAGATGGACATATGATTCCATCCCTCTCACTTAGTGCGAAGCAATAGATCGAGAGTTCGGCTGGAGAAGGCACCGTTGGCAGACGCATCCGCTGCCAAAACCTAGACAAAACTCACTCCCGTGATCCGGGGTACCACTGTCAGATGACCAAACGTAGGGAACCACTTGGGATAACCTTTGTGCAGAGGTCACTGTATTAATACTATAGATTACTTTTAACAAATAATAATAAGTGCTTGCAACACAGCAAGCGTAGCGTAAAACAACCTCGATTTAAAAATCTGTCTCATCAATTACAATACCAGTAATATAGACACAGATAATTAGTATTATTATATTAAGTAGGTAAGGGTCATACATATTTCAAAGGCTAAACGATGTACATTTTACCCATGGTAATTGCACGAAGGATGAAGCATTGAAAACGTTCCGGATGCTAATTTGTAACTACATATTCTAAACTATAGATTCCAATAATATTTTGAAGGTAATTTATTGATGCGGGTATAAAGTTGAAACGAATTATTTCATTTTCATGAAACATATAAATCAGCAATCTGTTTTTAAGTGAGCAAAAACTCCAACTGTGGTGAACTCCATCGGCATGATATTTGGCCAGATTTTTCTTTATGGAATTTCAGTTCAACGTAAATATTCTTTAACTATTGTCATCATTTTTATCGTGAGTTATTGATCTTTGAAATATTCATTATACTCGTACCATATAAAATAAGAGAAGTAGAAAAAAATCAACCCATTAAAAAGAAGGTTTTTTTACTTTATCTAATTTAAAATGTATTTTAAAAGTTCCAAAAAAAAAAACAAAATGGTTTAACTGAGGATTGTACCTTGCTTTTTGTGGACTGGAGTCAACTGCAATAACAACCTCGCCAAATGCCGATCGTATTGCTGTAATTTCATCGAATTTCAGAGAAATGCGTGTGTGCGCGTGATTGCCACTATAATTTATTGACAACGAGTCTATCTGCCGAGTTTCAGCTCGATCGGATGTCGGGAAGTGAGTTAATTTCCAGGTTTAAGATTTGCATTCATTCATTACCGAAAACAAAAATAAAATTCAAATAGATATATTTAAAAATGATGTTGACTGTTAACTCGAGATAAAACGTTTAACAGCTAGTAAAGTAAATCTGTGTTTTATAGTAGGTAATTATGCGAAAGAAGACTGCAATCTGTTTGAGCACTGATTTGTTTAGTAAGATAAACATTATCGTTCTACGAATAACCTGAAAAATCATATATTTTCCCTACTAGCATCATTAAAAACTTTAATAATAGTAGTTTGGACTTAGCAGAGGATTGAACCCGTGACGCCCGGATGACCAGATGTTTTAGACCACTATGCCAATATCTGTTATATTATGAGTTAAATTAATAAAAAAGAACATGATATCAACATTGGAGAAATTTTCTTTCGTACGTTTTCGGATTTAATATTTTCACAACAATTTTTAAAATGATTAAAAACGACAGTCGCGACAATTGACAACTTAAAAATACTTGAAAACTCGAGGCTCAAGGTTAAATAAATAACATTTTCATTGGTAGGTAAATATACTTCATGAAATGAAAATTATTAAAATCGTTCGTAGATAGTAAAAATATTATATGGCGCTGCATTGCACAATACAAAATAATAACGTACCTAGTATTTTTTCCTGGTTTTAATGTATGTAGCTGTGTCAAGGTTAGCGTATTTATTGGCCTTGATATGAGATTGTATCAAAGTTCGGAGCGCTTCTCTTATATTCGTATTTCGTCAATATGTTGAATCTTTGTGGGAGACTGGGATGGGAGAAAGCAGAGGAAAAAAACACTTGGATTGGTCATGCCTATTTTGGGCCGCGAACACTTTGCCTTTTCCTCTTCTCTCCTCGCCTGTCCTCGTCTCTCCTCGCCTCTCAGATATTATTTCCATTACGTTTCATTACGTATACATTTTACGAGACTTTCCCAAAAATTACGCAAGTTATTAAACAATTCACAATTTACTAGACACCATGTGGGTGAGAGACAATAATGTTTGAAGAAATGGAAAATATTGTATTTCCCACAGTAGTTAATATCACTAATAACGATGGCTAAATTCAACGAGGCTTGTACCCATTCATGTAAGATACTAATGCTTCATTCACGAGAGGAGTTTTTTTTAGCTCGATGCAATTTTGTGAGGAATCTGACAGAAGTGTGCACAGGAAAGTAGTAGTTCAGTGTATTAAATTTCAGCATCAACTTCAACGACTGTCATTATTAAAATTTATTATTTGATTAAAGTTTTACGTTTGAAATTAAATAAATAATAAGGAATGAGAATGTCTCATATAACTGAATTTCGTGTTGTTTATAAATGTATCATGTTGATTAGAGCACACTGAAGACAGAACTGTTAGAATTTTTGGATAATAATACCGAATGGTAACGAAGATAAAAGGGCATAAAAATATTGATATTTGCGTGTGACATCACGATACATGCACGGCGGTACTGCAGCACTACCAATCGAATTATGCATTGCACTGCATAGTATCGTCACGAGACACCATTGCTTACGTTTTAACCAATTTCATTTTCAAAGTTCTTAACTTCGTCGTTTTGGAGATATCAAAAAACTAAATTTACTGCTGTTATTAACTCTTTAAATACAATACATTTTGTTCAAAAAAATGGGATACATCCTCATTTGAAATTGCAATGTAAATACCGTTTGCAGGGTCTATTTTATTAGCTAATAGGTTATTTTACATAAGCAAACATTGTTTTTAATCACTGCGCTGGTAAAAAATATCCAATAACACACCATTTATATCAAACAGATTTGCAGTTACTAATTACACTATTTTACGCGTGATAAAAACGTAAGCTAATTATATTCAGCAACTAACAACAACAAAGAGTGCGCATAAAAACGCAACGTAAAAAATCACCTGCCTAATGATTTATTGTCTTGCGAATAAGGTTCGGAGTAAAATTCAATCGTGGATACAAATGCAGCTCTGTGCATTTATTTATCTACCCGGTAAAAAGATTGCATTTTTTGTCGCAATAATATTGACCAATTTTTCAATGCGTTCAATTCGCGATTATATTTGAAATATGTGTCGCTACGGATGTATTCATGCAATATTAATATTAATCTAACAATTGTGAAATGCTGCAGTAATATTGACAAGCGAAATAGTGTCACTTATTTCGATAAATTTCAATAGTGAAATTATTTCTTGGAATTTATTATTGTTTTGAAATCAATAAACAAACATTATTGGATCATTTTTTTAGTAATTAATGTCATTATTATTATTATTATTATCTACTTGGTTCAAAATAATGATTCGTGGTGTAGTTGAATTTCTTAATTTCTTTACCTGGTCAAGAAATGCATAAAAAACTAAATGACGTAACTGATTTAAATAATTGACCATTGTCATTAAATGTGTGTACATTACTTTCTTCCTTGCGTCATTTTGTCGCAATGGTATAATAAGCAATGTTGACGGTCTCCTGTGGTTTAATGCAAGTACACCAAACAGTAAACCTACCATTGAATTGACTAGTGAAAAAAACATCAAACCAACTCGACAGTAAGATTGCGACAATTGACCAAGATATAATTATACTTTGTTCACTGCAAATAATAAACCCTGCCTTTTCCTTCACGTACGGTGTGGCCCTGAAACCGGAAGCATGAAAGTAATAAAATCGAAAGATGGAAAAATGTTGACGAATGAGGAAAAAATAAAAGAGAGATGGATGAAGTATTTCGAGGAAGTCTTTGAAAGCGAAGTGAGTGACAGTGATTCTAGCGGCGAATCAGATATGAATGATGATGGACTGAATGTTACCGAAATTAGCATGGATGAGATAGAAAGATCAATTAAGTGTATGAAGAATGGTAAGGCTGTCGGTTTCGACAATATTGCTGCTGAATATTTTAAAGGAGGTAGCCATATAATTCTCACATGGTTGTGCAATCTTTTTAACCAATGTTTAAAGGAAGGTTACACGCCCTTAGATTGGAGAAGGGCAGTGATCATGCCATTATACAAAGGTAAAGGGTCACGTATGGAATGTGGGAATCATAGGGCTATTAGCCTGCTAAGTTCAGTTGGCAAGCTGTATGGTAGAATTTTGATTGAAAGGGTAAGAAAGGAAACAAAGGATAAAATATGGGATGTGCAAGGTGCTTTTATGAGTGGAAGGGGGTGCATGGACCAGATCTTCTCATTGCGTATGCTCACCGAGAAGTTTCTGGCAAAAAACCAGAAACTTTTCTGTGCCTTTGTAGATCTACAAAAAGCATACGACCGAGTCGACAGGAAAAAGCTATGGAAGGTGTTGTCCAAGTATGGAGTGAATGCGAATCTGACTCAGGCAATTGCGTCTCTATATGAGGGAAGCGTTGCATGTGTTAGAGTGAACGGTGGTTTTACGGGGTGGTTTGATATCACAAAAGGTGTTAAACAAGGCTGCGTAATGTCACCGTGGTTATTCAATCTATACATGGATAATTGTATGCAAGAATTGAAAGATGTAGGATTGGGCGCGAATTTTAGTAATCTGAAAGTATGTTGCCTGTTGTATGCTGATGATGCGGTGCTGATTGCTAATAGTATGGATGATCTGCAGTCTCTCGTGTCTAGGATGAACGAAGTATGCGTGAAGAATGAGTTAATGATGAATGTAAGTAAGTCTAAAGTAATGGTGTTTGAAAGAGAAAGTACGAAAACAGTGTGCAATATAGCTGTGAATGGGGAATACTTGGAGCAGGTGGATGAATTTGTGCATTTAGGAAGCATGTTTACGAGAGATGGGAAGGCGGACAGAGATATTGAAAGAAGAGTAAATGCAGGTAACTCCATTAATGGAGGACTGAACGCAGTTGGCGCTAACAAAAAATTGTCCAAAGAAGCGAAGTTAGCAGTCCACAATGGAGTGCTGGTACCTACCCTGATGTATGGAAGTGAGGCATGGAACTGGCAAAGAAAGGATGAAAGTAGATTGAATGCTGTTGAAATGAGATCCCTGAGGCGTATGTGTGGTAAAACCATGTATGATCGTGTGAGGAATGTGGATATCCGCAAAGAGTGCAAGGCTGATGTAGGCGTAATGAGTAAGATCAAGAAAGGGACGCTTAGATGGTTTGGGCATGTAGAGCGAATGAGCGAAGAAAGGAGTGTAAGGAGAATATACGATGCAAATGTGAATGGTAGCAGAAGTCGGGGACGCCCGAGGAAGACATGGCACGACCAAGTGAATCAGATACTTGAGTCGGGCCATGTCAAGAGTCAGAACAATAGAAGAGTATGTATGAGACGATGTATGAATGTGAATGAGGCAAGGAGTGTGTGCCAAGACCGAGTTGTTTGGCGGTCCGTCCTCTCTGCCTACCCCTGCGGGGAAACGGCGTGATGGTTAGTTAGTTAGTTAGTTAGTTACTATGAACTCATAAACATACTGTTGTGAATATTCATTGAGTGATAACCTAAATGTATATACACATGTCCTGATGTTATAATGTATAATTTAAACAAATTAAGAATATTATAGAATTTTCTGACCGTATGACTCCCTGATAAAAACACGCATATCAATGTAACATGGACACTTGAACGCCTCTATACGGGTTCACCTAGTGATGTGTTCATGAAGCACAAAAGCATGTATATTCTGGCATGACGAATGACGAATGTCCATATCAATACCTAACAACATAATTCATTATCAACAAACAAAAAATAATTTATATTCAAACAACTCGAAGCATAACGCATAACTCCAAGAAAGAAAACAAAATTGAAAAGTTTGAGTATCAGAACCAATTCAACACAACCTGGAATTTTCTCAAGGATCGGTAGTGGGTCCAATTTTATTTTATTTACTAGCTGTTCCCCGCAACGCGTTGCTGTGGCTCAGTCTGTCTGTGCAAACGGAGAAACAATAGCGCATGTTGCATTTTTCTTTTACGACCATCTGATTTCGCTGTTTAAAAACAGCTTTATTTTAACTGTCACAGGTGACATCTGTATAGAATAGATATATAAAATCACACGCGTATTCGAATGTTGTGTCAAAATTTCAAATCAATCGGTGAAGAACTTTTGGGGTTTTAAGATTTTTAAGGTTTTAACAAACAAACATTTACATTTTTATTTTTATAGATATTTTCATATTCATCATCATATTTAATTGGTAAGGAACCTAATTGATCTAATACTCTCTATATCGCATTTTAAAAAGATCATTTATATAACAGCTTTTAACGTACTAGCGCGACCCGCGAAAAATCACGGGATATTGGAAGCATTAATAAGATTTGTAAAGCTGAAACTTTTTATTAAATAATAGCCTTAGGATCAGAGCCTACCAAAAAATAATTACAGACGATCAGATATTTACAATTCGAATGAACACCGTTAGTAAATTTTGAAAATTATCATTCATATTTAGATCTGTCAAAAATGTAAACAAAAGAAATACGTATTTCGAATGTAGAATAATTATTATTCATTACTTATTAAAATAAGGTCATCTTGATACCTACGTTATCGCTTATGTCTGATATGATTTATTATAAGAAACTTATAACCCTTAAGGGTTCCAATTTAAAAAAAATATAAGTTATAATTGATTTTGAATTATTTTACACAATACGCTGGATACGTTGGAATAATGCACATAACACATGCACTGACAACCTAAAATAGTATGTTTTATAATAGGTACTATATAACCCTCTTGCTTATAATCGCAGTGTAAATAAATAGTGTAAAACTTGACTTATTACAGCGGCTTATTACAGGAGTGGTTAAAACGGCATTAAGCCGGTTTAACTAAACCAACACTGAACTCGCGCGTAAGAATCTCACAAGTAAGACGGTAACCATTTAATGTATGCATGAGCAGGAGTAGGTACAGGTTGAGTTAGAGGTAGGCAGCCTTCAGCGAATTCAGCCACCTTCCATTATGCGGTCTGAACCTTGAACACTAGACAGAGAGGGTCACGATTCAGTTTGGTTCCTTTATCTTTCTTTTCTCTGCCTTTTCAGTCAAGTCTCGAGTAGTACAACAAGCGTACATTGCAAGCAAGCAGTGGCGTAACTGATTCCATGACAAATCAGAACATTGAAGAAGTGATGAAAAAAATTCACCTAACCTAACCAAATCTAACAGAAATTAGAATTGTAAAATATCGAACTTTGTTACTTGCATTAAAAAACCGGACCAAAATGTGTAGATTTCCCTAAATTCGGAAAATAAAATTTTTGCCAACGACTCTGACGCATTTTTATTCAAACTTAAAGCGCATCTACTTATTTTTTGGACTGCGATTAATAGCAGCATTATTCAGAATTGTAATTAGAATTGTAAAATATGGAAACTTGTTGTTTTGGCATTAAAAAAACTGACTAAAGTTGTAGATTTTCCCTTAGTTCGTAAAAGTGCGAATATCTCGAAAACTAGCGATTTTTACTTAGATATTCTGATTAGTCGTGAGCTGGCCTATAACTCCTCGAAAGATTGGCGTTTATTTTGAGACATTAATCACATGTTTGTATAAACCCTTATGGACTTATAATATAAATTCATAATACATTATATATTTGAGATTTTCAATTTTTTTAGGCAATAGTTTCTTAATAAGTACGTAATACGAGTTTAAATCAATAGTCCCAAAGTCAACGGCACTATGGCATCCTCAAATTATTGTGAAGCCGAAGAGATTGGGAGGGGAAGTAGATAGGTAAGTAGTAGAAAAGATGTGGGTTTGGAAAGTACCTAGATCTTTCTCCATCTCTTTCTCTGTACGCGGAGCAACACCACGAGGAGTGGAGGAGCCTTTTTCCACAGGGAAATTGGACTGCGGTCACAATACTGCAATGAGGCAACGACTAAGAAGAAATTGTTGTAATTGGGGGGCGGAGGGGCAAAACATTCCGCCACTGCACTACTGCAGCCAAGTAACAAGTTGATGGCGATGGTTGCGGGAGTCGTGGCTCGGTTACTTGGTGAGTTTTTTTGTTGTTTTGGTAATCTGGTTTGAATGTTCTATGGGGGATCTTTTCGCCGGGCCACTCGCAAAGGTCAGTGTTACATGGGAAGCGAAAGTCGCAGTCGGCGGTGACGGCAATCTGTCTATTGTGCGATTTTGGATAGTGCTCGAAATAGGTCTGACCGGTGATACCCAAAGTGTACTCCGGATAGCTAATAATAAAGGCAATAAGAAAAGAGGCTATAATTATCAACATTTTGAGAGAGCATATCATTATATTTTTTTACAAATATACATTTGAATCATAATTTTTCGTATTTAATATAATAACACAAGTAGGTACAACGCAATATCAATTTTCATTCATGGACATATACCATTATGGGGACATCGAATTACATGATCGTAATTTTTTTTTTCTAGTGATATCATATCCACACATCCATGTATCACATTTAATTCACCATTTAAAATAACGCTATAAAAAGTGTTTTTTATGCCTCCAAGCTACACACATTATAAATATTATGCGTCATCAAATCATACCTATGAACCGTTCATTAATGTTTCAACATACTATTGAAATACCCATGAAATAAATCTTTTTGAGGGATCATGCTAAGGAAACGAAGATCGATTTTGAAAATGGCCAGTTAAAAATGCACTTTAGACAGAATTTTTTTGCTCATTGTAATAGATGACTTTAATGTTATTAGGCTCTAAAAATTCTAAATAGTGAAAAGCTCTAAAAAGACACCAAGGAACAGAAAGTGGGCAGTCGTACGTCTCTTGCCATGTGCAGAAAGGTCGTGATTTATTAGTAGTACTTTAGCGTTCGTTGATTGGTGGCTTGCCACGCCGCAGTCGCCTACCGCACCGAGCTTCATTTTGGTCGACGCGATGTCCAAAAATCCGTCTAAAAAACGATTTTCTGGAGTGGGCCGTAGAAAAACATCTTTGAACAGGGACGGTGAGCTAATAAGTTTGAGAAACTCTGTCTTAGACTTAGAACAACACTTTCTGTGTGAAATTTACAGTTATGCAGAGAGATTTAGATTGATTGACGAGTCGTCAATCAATCTAAGCAGTCCAAATCTCTCTCTTCAACAAACACGACTGCAGCGTGTTGTGTTACCATTTGGCTAAAATAATAATTGACTCCACTAACTTCCGCGTGGACCAATAACAACATGATATCCTTGACCCTAACATTAACAATGCTCGGAATGGGGTTAGCCAATAAATAATCAGTTCTTGCTTGCTGATGATTGTCAAGATGTTTAAATTATTATTTAGTTAGATTATTTGCAAGTGCTTAAAACAATAATTGAAAACCGACACTTTTTATAAATTAATCGTTTTCTTGATGATGCTGATTCAACATATTGGATTAACTCATGAGCCTGTAATGAATTAAGTATGAAAATAATCTGTAACTTCGTAATCTCGTAACTTCTCCTTTATCATGAGTTGTGGATATTTAAAACAACGATTAAAATGTACAAAATACGACATGACACCATATGAAATTCTCATGCGTAGCTGGGTAGTAAATCTAGTAAATAGAATCTACTGATTTAGTTCATATATTAAAAATTGAACATAATTAAATAAAGTCGATATATTACTTGTATAAGATAGCATCTATCCAAAAAATAGTTGAACCGTATTATGAGGAGGTCATCCATATCAGAGAAAGCGTGAAATTCCAGACTAGATATTCCATTCTAAATGAAAAAGAAACTACAAAAATTAACAATAAAATAAGCACTAGATTTTAAAAATAGGGCTGTGATCTACTTACTCCAAAACTACGATCAAATAATATTATTTATATATCTTAGATTCGCAAACAGTAAATCATTTATAGACGGTGGACTTTCACTGTCAAAGATAATCTAAACACACAAGTCGATATAACTAGATCAGGTTCTACTAGTGTTCAATACCGGACCTGATCGATAAGTTTCTTCCGAATTGTATTTGTTATCTTTGTCACGATTCAAATTATTTGTTTAGATTTATCACGATTCATGTACAGACGACGTTGCTTGACAAATAAATAATATCAATTAATTTTGAAAAAGAAATTGACACATTTTCTACCGTTGAATTACTAGATTGAAAATAAGTTAATTACTAGATTGAAAATAAGATAACTACTAGATTTAAAATAAAATAATTACTAGATTGAAAATAAGATAATTACTAGAATGAAAATAAAATAATTACTAGATTTAAAATAAGATAATTACTAGATTTATAATAAAATAATTACTAGATTGAAAATAAGATAATTACTAGATTGAAAATAAGATAATTACTAGATTTAAAATAAAATAATTACTAGATTTATAATAAAATAATTACTAGATTGAAAATAAGATAATTACTAGATTTAAAATAAAATAATTACTAGATTGAAAATAAGATAATTACTAGAATAAAAATAAAATAATTACTAGATTGAAAATAAGATAATTACTAGAATAAAAATAAAATAATTACTAAATTGAAAATAAGATAATTACTAGAATAAAAATAAAATAATTACTAGATTGAAAATAAGATAATTACTAGAATGAAAATAAGATAATTACTAGATTTAAAATAAGTCTACATGTATAAATTCGGCCGTGTTCCGTTTATATGTTCAGTGGTGGTACTAGCGGACCAGGTGGGAATGCCACCGATATTAAAATGGAGTGCTTAAAATAACTTGTTTTATTGATGTTTTACCGTAGATTGCTATTTTTAATGGGATAATTTTTTTTTTAAACCTCTAAAAGACTAATAAATTGCTCGCAGAATTTTTACTGTGAATATGTTTATACCATTTTATTGAAACTCTGAAAATAATTTATATAATATTTGATGAAATTTCACAATCAATATCAATAAAAAAAAAATCACAGAAACGAAACTGAAACAAATCCACGTGGTTCAAAATGAAAATTGTAAAACTATTAGTTATCCCTATTAGTATTTTCAGACAGAGACATGATACCCTATTGTTATTCCAAAGTGCGACCATTTTACCTATCGTATACCATGGTACAAATTATAATTCAACATTATACAGATAGGGTTTTCACTATCATTCAGAGAATTTCTTCCGGAAGGTTCATATATATAATACATGGATATTATATTTATTGAAAGTAGAGAAAAGTCTAGCAAAATAAAATCGCTATCCTCGTCTGTCTGGGCGCGTAGTTCTTCTAAACTACGAAACTGATTTATATAAGGTTTTCATTATCATTTAGATAATTTCTTCCGGAAGGTTTACATATATAATACATGCATATTATGTTTATAGAAAGTAGAGAAAAGTCATCAAATGTTTTCGGGCCCTACATTGTTAACGCTGGCTAAAACTTATGAGATACATCAAGATAATGTACGACGGAATTGTAAGTCTTAAAAAGGCCTACAGAAAAGTACTCGTTGGTATATGTCTATCTATTAATTTATTTATTTATTGACATCCTATTGGGCTTTTAAGTACATGTATTGAAGTTTAAATTAAATATGTCAGCGACATCACTTAGTTCATTGCCCAACCTATGTATTCTTTCTAACAAGTTATTGTTGTAGAATAAAATATTCCGTCTAGTATATTTTGGAGGTATATGTAAAGATAGCAAATTTATAGTGTCAGGGCAGTCCAACCTTGAAAGAACAATTTTATATAATAAAAGGGGATCAAATATTTTTCACCTTTCAGATAATTTCGATAAGTTAAGTTTACTGCGTAAATTGACATAATTGATTTCAATAATAGGAATACCAATTTTGAAATTAATAAAACGTAAAAATTTATTTTGAATTTTTTCAATTTGTAAATAATGAGAGAAGAAATGAGGACACCAAATGGTTGAATTGTATTCAACCTGACTTCTAACCAGAGACGTATATAGTAATTTTATAGTTTTTTTATGTTATTAAAGTCTTTAGCGATTCTGAGAATAAATCCAAACATTTGTAATCCCTTACTGGTAATGCTATTAATGTGTTTCAAGAAGCGTAATTTGGAGTCAAAGATAACTCCAAGGTCATTGAATTCATAAGGATAACCCCAGCAACGCCGGGTACACATCAATATAATATACCAAGACATTTAATTCACTGCCAAATAAATAATGTAATTCTATGAATAAAATGATCCCTACGGCACCGGTCTAACAATACACGTATTTTAATTAATCTTACCCTTCCTCATTTTACTGCAAGTTACCTAATGTAGGTAGGTACATAATATCGAATAATAAAATCTAGAATTTTTCAAGAAACGTTATTAGAGAACATAATTAATAAATGGCAAAGTGTGATAATAGATTTTTAATTGAATTTTAAAAAGCAATGTCACCTCACCTAGCCATCGGCGAAATCTTTTACATTAGCACTAAACGTTAAATAAAGTTTCGTAACGAATATAATTTGGTTCGTACAATGTTTCTTTTGTTTGCTATTTCAGATCTAAAATATTAATTGAATGTTGAGATATATAAGAGAACCGATTCTGCTTTCTCATAAAAGTAGCAATCTCTAAGTATTCAAATATTCAGACAGTCACACAATTACTATTTTTAAATTTTAAAATGTAGGTAGGTACTGGATATGACAAGAAGAAAACTACAATTGTCGAGAGTGAGATAAATATAAAATAAACCATATTATAGCTGAGATTGACGAAAGACGAACGGCCCAACCTGGAAAACATTGAAACTTATTAAACCTTCGTGACTGGTACGAGTGATTTTGCGCTATACTATTGACAGTATAGGCTGCAGTCTACAGAGAGAAGATGTCAACCTCCGGTAAGAAAGGCCACCAGAGAAAAAGAAACATAACTATAACGATATATTAGGAATCTAGATAGTAAAAACTATGGAGTTATTAGCATGAAACCGCGCGCAAATGTCGTCAACATCGCTCATGCAAACTATTGCAAATAGCATCTTCCTGTAACATACAGCCTCTGTAACATACACAACAAAAGTATAGCTTTCGTTGGCTCTGTCGCTTTCATGGTCCATGGCCCGTGGGTGCAGTTCAGTCGTAGCTCGGCGACAGTCGGCACGCTTCCTTGCCATATCTTTATCTATTTCTATTATCTGTACCGGGTTCTATTCTATTCTACAAGATAATTACTTTTATTGATTGTTTAAAATCTTCGCAATATCAACATCTTCAGCGGCAACGGCATTCGCAATGGAGCCTTCCCGGATGCCAAAGTAAACTATTAATATAGTCAACATTCTCCTTAAAATAGATTTATCTAGTGCGCCAGCAAGATATTATCGCTCTTTCGTTGATTACCGCGTTATCTCTACTCCTATCCCATCCCCTTTTATTGTTCTCGAGCCGAGTTTGTTCTGAGTCAGCCACTATATTACTAGCCAAACGAATTTCCCAGACCTTCCGAATTTCACTAACAGCGTAAATGTATAATAGCTGAAACGAAAACGGTGTAATTGGAAGCAATTTAGATTTTTTCAGGAGATAATGCCTTTAATTTGTGGTTTAAATTGGTGACTCACCTTTGTTTACGTAATGGAATCTTTTTTTATATCATAGCAGTGTCACGAATGTGGAAATATGTCAACAGTGTCATCCCCATTTCGGGAATGCCGGAAGGCTGAAGGAAGTCGGGAGGAGAAGATGAAGGTTGGGAAATGTCTGTCTATTCATATCCAGTCACTAAACATCGCTAAAGTCATTTCGATTTGCTTTTACGATGTGACATCGCAGGACGTCGCAAAGTTCTAGCCATTCGAACTATGTGCCCCACAGATCCGTAATCTGCGGTGAAGGAAGTATAGTGGAAGAGATGGAGAAGAGGGAGATTGAAAAGTACTTATCTATTCAGAGCTAGTCACTTAACTTAGCCCAAGCCATTTTAACCAACTTTTCGATTCCGAGAAAACTCCGCATAGTTTTTCGAAATTAGATGTAGACAGTAATTTTCCTCTTATTTTGAACGTCAAATGTGGCAAATTTAACCTAAATTCTGCTCTAAGAGGTGGGAAAAGGGTAAGGTGTAATTTTTCGAAATCTCACGTAGACAGTGGACTTCCTCTCGTTTTGAAGGTCGAGTGTTCAAAACTTTATAAATATCGGAGTAAAACTGTAGATTTGTATAAAAATCCGCACACTCTTCTTTACATAAATAGATTTAAATCTGTATGTGAAATAACCCATAAAAAATTGACAACATTTTTTTCGAACCCGCGATATCTGTTTTCGTTTTCAAGAAGCTTACTTACCACAGAGATCGCAAATTGATTTTTTCAATTTTCTTCACAATGACTTTCAATTATTGTACACAATAAAACAGTTGAAGATGATTTTTGTAAAAAAAAAACGATCAAATGAAACAATAATTATAACTTTTCTCAGTCAGAAAGTGCTTCAACCTAGAAATAATTCAATTACCCACATACCTATAAAGTAGATTACAGATAGAGAAACATCTGTGCAGGTGAAATTTAGTTTTCTGTTGGAAGTTGATGATGTAGAAAAAGTATACTAAAGATACTTACGCAGTTCTATAAAAAATCATAAGATATATTATTATAATTTTAGAAATTGTGAAGCTGCAAGACAGAAAAAGATTCAGTCGCAACTAGGACCTCTTTCTTGCCGGGAAGTGCTCTGACTACCGAGCTAATTTGCCCATATCAATTTAAGTCATTTTTAACAGTATCTTCATTTTTATTAAAATAATTTTTTGCTGCTATTTTTATGTATGATTACAAGTTTCTTGTCTAGAATGAATATTTCTGTTTCAATTGAGAGTCGTCAATATTGTCTTCAATGATTAAATATTATAATTTTAGGTTTTACACATTAAGTTATTCCACTATAAAAAAATATTTGCCTCATGGAGCCCTTCAAAATAAGAAATGTACTTTTCGTCAAACATTTAAACAAAAGAAATAAACATATCAAATAAAGAATTATTAATTTTAGTAAATAGTTAATCGCTTGTCTGATGCAATTTATACTTACCGGATGCAATATTGAAAATTTAATATTATTATGTATTTAAAAGTAGACCCATAGCTGTTATAATGTGGGCTCTAGGGCCGAAGATTCAACATGATGTACCTAGCGCAAGAAAACACAGCCAAGGAATTAACATTGGCGGTATACAAAATCCAAATGTATTAATCAATTTTATTTTGTTGTTATTACGTTCATTTCAAATCGATGGTTCCTAGTCGTTCTTCTGTCCTGGAAGTCGAGCACGGAGATCGATAAAGCCGATAATGACGAAATACGTCATCTATGGCAAACGGTAAGTTAGTGGTATTTGTGAGCACGGTTAAAATATGATTCCGACAGTCGGTTGACAAAAGCCGCTACTTTTAGCGCGGCCTCCATGTGTCGGATAAGCTGTCAATATGCACGACTTTTTGGATTCTTCTTCTTTCGTATGGTGGGGGAGGGTCAGAGGGGGACATCTAGGTCTGCGAGCCATTCTAGGACCTCAGGCGTCGGCATGTGAATCATCAATCCCGCTGGGGAATGAACGGAGCGGGCATTCGTTGACCACATGTTCGGTGGTCTGCACCGCACCACATGCACACATCGCCTACTCTAAGGCCCCATCAGTGCATCATGTGGGCACAGCGGCTTTGGGAGCACCTTAACCTATTGATGGCGGATAATGATAATAATAACTTATTGGATAATATCGTACGTTACAATACCAATTCATTTATAAACTTCATTTTACCACTCATGCACAGTAATTGTAGCTTGAATTTAGTTATCATATTAGTATGTTTACACCGTGTAATCTTTTTTTGTATTTAAAGGTACTTGTACGGTAAATAAATAATATCTTGTATCCCAAGTTCAAATTTCACATGAAACCAGATGCGGAATGAACTCAATACTGCCCAAAGTCCTGGACTCGTGACGATCTCCCAAGAGATTACGACCAGAAACTACTTAAGGTCAGTCATATTGGAAAACATTGTTTGGGGTCTTGAATTCTTGCAACCGTTATTGATTAGATACAGAAAATTTAACGTAAATTTTAAACCCTTAGTAATACCTGGCTATCTGGCTAATTTTCTTTGCCAGAAGGCAAATTCTGAATTTCATCACAAAAGATTGTTCATAAGCCTCCTTCCTGTATTTCTTGTTTTGGTTAAAGGTCTGTCATTAAGCCTTCTGTATATTTAAAGATCATCGCTCCAACTTTGTGGTCGTGTTGTACTTAATTAAATAGGTTTATTGCATGAAAAAAACGTCGCCAAAAAGTGTTTACTTATTTCCGGTACAAATGTTTAAATGTTTTATATTAATTTTCTACAGAACATAATTTGCCACATTATAAAATAAAATTATAACCGTAAAAGGTGTTCGTAAGTAGGACATTTTGAACTTCAAAGCATTTTTATAGGTCTGATACTGTATATTTTCTGGGCTTATAAAATGACTTAATTTAAAAAATGCTTTCAATTTCAAAGGCTTAGATGTGTTCTACTCGCACTATTTAAGATGCATTGCATCTAAAATAATTTTATGCAATCAAATTTTAAAACCAAGTAGATATGTTTTGCATTACTTGCAAAAAAACGCTACGTAGCCTGACCGGTTGCATGTAAGTTTTCCTTGCTATGTAGCCTGACCGGTCGCATATAAGTTTTCCTTGCTACATAGCCTGACCGGTTGCGTGTAAGTTTTCCTTGCTACGTAGCCTGACCGGTTGCATGTAAGTTTTCCTTGCTACGTAGCCTGACCGGTCGCAAGTAATTTTTCCTTACTACGTAGCCTGAACGGTAGTAGCATGTAAGTGATCCTTGCTATGTAGCCCGATCGGTCGCAAGTAATTTTTCCTTGCTACGTAGCCTGACCGGTTGCATGTAAGTTTTCCTTGCTACGTAGCCTGACCGGTCGCAAGTAATTTTTCCTTACTACGTAGCCTGAACGGTAGTAGCATGTAAGTGATCCTTGCTATGTAGCCCGATCGGTCGCAAGTAATTTTTCCTCGCTACGTAGCCTGACCGGTCGCATGTAAGTTTTCTTTGCTACATAGCCTGACCGGAGGCACGTAAGTTTTGCAATTCTTTTAGAGATTTCCGTGAATTGGAAAGATTACATTTTTCCATTGAGAAATGAATTCAAATATGTGAACAGACCTGGAGTAAACAGAATTAATGCCTTATTTTACCCAATGAAAGTTTTACTGCCACATGAAACGATGGCAGAGTTATAAAATTAAGTGATTCCATAACACTTAACACATAACGTTGAGGTTACTCTCATCTGATTGCAGCGGTTGATATGAGGAAAAGTCGTAACAATAATATACGATACACGATGACTGGGAGTGCGATTATGCCCATATGCGGTCAAAGGCTAGCGATGCAATTGGATGGTGGCAGGAACGAGTTCGCATAAGTCTTATTATGTCATCACTTTCTCCAGTGACCGGAGAAAACAAGTCCAATTCTATAATCTTATCACATTCGATGCCAATAACCACATTAGCATGATTAAAACAACGAAACAAATAAATAACACCGACCTTCCCACGGCCGTTCACTTTCGCTTAATTAAAAAATAGTTTCATCACAGATTTTACGTTTTTAAATATTTAGATAGTCTTTCTTCGATTACGCTGGATTTTTATGAGTCGGGTGTTTTCCATTAAAACATATTTTCAATTATGAGTACACAATAATATAATTGTGCCTAAAGAATGAAGCAAAATATATTTTTCAAAAAACCTTTTTCCCAAAGGGCTGCATTTGGTACCTGTTTTATTTGTTTCAAGCAATAATCCAAATACCATCTTTAAAACAGCTATAAACCTTATTATATAACCAGAACTATCGAGCAGCTCTACTGTTCGGTTATTGGATAATGATACCGTTAATAACCAGATTAATAAAACTGGGACGGCTGCGGCTCCGCTGAACGTGTGGCAAGGATGGACGGGCGACCACGAAAGTGGCTTCTCTATAATAAGCAAAGGAGTGTTGGGAGGAGACCTATACTTAGATGGCTGGACGGTGTGGAGATGAACGCCGCATATTTGACCGTAAGGAACTGGAGAGAGTTAGAGCAAGAACCCGATAAGCGACCAGGACCCTACTCCGATATCTAGAGTACAGACCTGCAGGGGAACGCGAAGACCAGAAGGAAATTTCCCAAAAATGTATATATATATTTCAATTTCATTGCGAGAAATCTCTCATTTTCAATATTTTTGAACATTAGATATTATCAGAAAGTTTTGTTTCTATTACTTAAGTTTTAAGTTTTACTTGATACATATTGAAGTTTGAATTAAAATTAGTTTTATTTCTGGCAGCTAAAATTTTATGTGATGCGTATTGTAGAATATTAAAATTGGGTTTTATTTCAAACAAAATCCCATTTGGAAAGTCAATTTGCAAATGAGCCGCATCTTTCATTGCTTTTCCTCCGTCGACATTCCGCGTAAATAAAATGCAATTTTCGTATTGCAATGCATTCAACTGAGTGGCAAGGCGCCAAAAGATGAATCGACAGGCATCAAAGATGGTATATGGACCATTCATTAACCACAAGCTATTAGGCAACATTACTGGGAGCTTTGAACTAAATTGGTGCATTTAACATGGCGGGCATAATCGTCAGATCGGCATCTCAGATCTTGTCATCAAATGCAGCATTCGCGTGCCATAGACCATTAATAAATTATTCTTGGGCAAGCGTGTTTGCGTTTCGGCTAAATGTCGTTTATAGAAAGACTCGTTATCCCGGAAGGCTTGGATTTGTTTTAAATCTGTGTTCAAGTGGTTTATTATGATTCTTGGTAGTTGCTTCGTTTGCTGTTTTTGCAGAAACTAAACAAATAAGGCTACACATGGTACACCTGTTCTGAAATTAGCATGAAATTCGGCAACGCTTACGAATTCCTTCCACTGGTCGCAATAAGGATAATATTAGCCTGACTTACGCAAGAAAAAGACTTTATTTTATCCAGTTTTACAAGCTCAGGTCCAAGATTTTACGTGTTGTAGTTTTTCATTTTTTTATTTGATACAATAACTTTACGTATGTTAAAACATTTTTTGATAATGTGGGCCTCAATGGGTGCTTTACCCTTGATGAGATGGATTTTACATTTTAATAAGTAATAAAATATAATTTAATTTTTAATTTACATTTTCTCAATAAAAAATAATGTGAAATTAAATAAAATACAATAATAAAGGCGGTAGTGAACAAAAGAAATCGGAAAATATTATGAGGTACGGTTGTACTTAATGATGTGTGTATTGTAACGAAATTATGTATTATGTTTATATATTTATTCTTTTAGTTAAAAAAATTGTAATATTGCCTTTTTTGTTCCTCCATCTTTTTTATTATGTCGTTTGTTAATCCATTTTTTAATTTTGTATGTGAAATGTTTTTTGTTTTCCTCCTTTTTATGTATTATCTGGTGAAAGATTTTTGAATGCTTTTATTCAGGTGTTTGTGGTTTTTTTCCAAATTTGTCCAAAGCTTGTGTTTTCCGTCGGAGTTGTGTTTTTTCTACGCTTGTCTTAGTAGTATATTAATGATAGTTTGTGTTTGTGGAAATTAGATTTTTGCTGAAAATGTAGTTGAGTGTTTAAATTTTTCTAGAATCAAAATTTAAGCTTGAAAAATGATTCAGTTGTAAATCAGGCAGTTCAAAACTCATTTTTTTAAATTTGGTTAGGTATATAACATATTTTTATAGTTTAATTTAACCCACATAAATTAGGCAAAGATGTGTTCTGCTCACAGAATTCCATACCTAATATAGCTCAATGGGTATTATTTTGAACCATACAAAAATCATGATTGATTTCACGAAAAAATGACTGATTGCATTAATTTAATTTTTGTTGAAAAGCTTTTTTTCAATTAAGTAGGTACTTTTTCTTTGCTAACAAAGCACATAAATATAATATAAATTAGGGTTACTCGTTTGCATCATATTGTTGCGCAAGTATTAACATCTACAAATTAAAAAGATTTATGGGTCTTTAATGGCGTTTTCATGTTTCTAAGCCTCTTATGCGATGTGTAAATATTGTAAGGAAACCGTTAGTTGTTAGTTGGCAAAAAGCGCTCGGTATAAAGGCTATTACATCATCGTTAGCTTATGCGTGTCCTATCTAATATTGTTACAGGCTACCAAATAGCTCTCAGGCAGTAAGTGCTGGCAACTCATTAGTGTTGGATAAAGCAGACGTTTGCAATCATTATAATGTATTTTACTTTGTAGCTGACGTTGCAAAACCAAGCTCAATTCAATTAGTTCTTTGTGTGAAAGCTTCTGCTTCTGTTTCACATTTTATCGCCGTTATGTTTAGTAAGCGTTGATCCAAATAATATTCAATTTATATTATTTTACACTACACAATAATACCACTCTGTCAGATAAAGGCATACCCGATGAAGAATATTTCTGGAAAAATTAAGTGACACTTTGTGGTTCGCCTTAAAACAATGGTGGACCTATTCCACTGAACACCATTATCAAACAAATATAATAAAATTATTTATTTTTTTGAATAACTTAATGAGAGAAACCTCAAATTATAATATTTAATTATTGAAGGAAATATTAGCAATTCTTAAACGAAAATTTGAAAAATGAAAATCGGAAAACGTTACGACTCTTGGGTTCAAGTCGATTTTCTGTTTCAAACTATCTTTCAAGAATCGCTAACATTGTCTTCAATAATCAAATAATAAAATGGATACGTATTTATAAATAATTTGGTATATTTTTAACATAAGGAGTGGCATAGTGAATCAACTCGTATGGTGTGGAAACATTAATCTCTCAAATATTCGCGATCTCTCAAGTTTAAGGGCCCACTATTCGAATTTCATCCAATTTCCGACATATTTTCCTTAAAAGTTTGAAGTTTTTAAGCTCTTAAAAAAATATATGTTATTCTTTAAGATAGTATCTATTTGTTCCAAAAGCCGAAACGGTAATTATTTGAAATTCCCTCGATAGAAATAAATCGCAAAGTATGCTCCGAAAAATATTATTAACACGTTTATTTCTGTTATTTTACAAGTTATGTATATGTATGAAAAAAATCACAATGCTTCTTTTAATGCTACTCAATAGACCCCAAAAGTGATTTTTGCTATTTTTGAAATACGCCGTGATTTATTAAACATTTTCACAACAGTCGCTTACGTCTTATGATTCTAAGCATGATTATTGCAGCCCCTCTCACTTCCTCACGCGCGTACGCTATCTGCCTTTCAGTCACTGCTTAGAGAGCTTCGCGGACGATCGTGTTGTTCTCCGTTTCGTGATTTCTACTAAATAATATTTATCGTAAATAATAATATTGTATTCCGAAAATGGGAAATAAACGAAAAAGTGCTCGTATTTCTAAGAAAAGACTATTTCGTTCGAAACAAAAACGCATGGTGGACATTGTAAGGTAAGAAGAAAAATATAAATTTTGATTTGATGAATATATTATTATTTACTATTACGTAGGTAATATTTATTATAAAAATAAATTATGTATATATTGTGTAACAAAGGTGACAGGTATTGTTTTATTTTTCAGAATGCGTACTTTGGGAGATAAATCTATTGCCAAGGCCTCTGAAACTGAAATTGCCGGGTAAGTTTTTTTTAAATTTACATTTTTTCTTCAAAAATGACCCTTGAATGTAAAACTATATATTTTAGTTAGTAGGTAGGGAATGTACCCATACTACGTGACCCACTCCTCCCCCCTCAGTGACCACGTGTAGTATATAAACCTAACCCATTGTGACCAAACGCGTGGTATGTTGAAGATCCCCTCCCCCTCTCTGAACGGGTCACGTAGTATGGCTACTGTATATATTGCGCGAAGAAATTCTAAAATCAAGCCGCACTTAATTTACAACGTTCTAACAGCATTACGTTTGTTTTTTTTTTGTCCTATTGTATTTGTCTGTTTCTGAGGCGTTTTGTAGTTGTTCATTTTGATTGGATATAGTTTTAACTTCGCTTTTCCATGTTCTGAGGAGAGAAAGTTTGCAAAGACAAGTTTTCGTAATCCATTTAACAATTTTTGAATTTGAGGTTCAATCTTGTGCAAATTATTTTAGTTCGTCATATTTTAATGGAAAATATTTATAAAGTACGTTGCCAGAGCACAGAATTGCATTCGTTAGAATCTTGTACAATGAATAATTATGCCCTAGCTAATTGCATAATATTCCATATGCATATTTAGGTATGTTCTAAAATGGTAATTATATGTCCTATTTAAATATTTTTCATTTTAAAAATATTAAACTTAAAAACTTTACAAAAAACTCAAATCAGAAATTGGTAAATATATAAATCGTCTTTGCAAACTTTGACATCTCATATCATAGAACTGTATATCTGATGTTAGAACGCGTTCCAACTAAGGCTTGATACAAATTCTAAGCTTTCTGGATCGAGGCAAGTAATATGTATAATAACACTGTAGGTACCTGGAATATGTAGAAAGCGACCCGGTCAGATTTGCATCTCTGCCAATGATTTCGTACAATAATAAGACACTTTTACGGTGGGGCAAACTACCGGCATTTTCGATAATGTATCCAAGAACATAAAGATCTTCATACTAGTTCTCAAACTTTAGGGAATTTAATTTGAGGAAGTTAATTATTGATTGGATATATAATAAATAATTATTTTGTTTTTCTTCCAATAAAAATTAGGTTTTCTATTATTTTATAGTTACGTACTTATTTATTCCAGAATTCGTCCATTTGAAAATAGTCTAATTTTTTAGGCGATCTGTTTTAAATAACTAACTAACTAACCATCAGGCCGTTTCCCCGCAGAGGTAGTCAGAGAGGACGGACCGCCAAACAACTCGGTCTTGGCACGCACTCTTTGCCTTACTCACATTCATACATCGTCTCATACAAAAACCACTTAACTTTAATTTATATTCGTCGATATATATAAATGTTTATTGTCCTGAAGAAGGTTGAGTTCAACCGAAACCGGTCGACGAATATAAATTAAAATAAAGTAGTTAAAACAAAATATTTATTTCATTTTGTTCTTTAATTATATTTCAGATGTGACTATACTCAACTGAAGAACGTTTTGTCCACATCTTGTAAAGATGTTGAAGCACTGAGGTAACAATAAAATCATTTACGCCCTTCACATTTATTTAGAAAGTTCTTGAAATGTAGTTATAATCAATGTTTTTATTTTGTTCCAGCTTCCACGAACAACGGGAAAGCATACCTGTTGAGAATACATATAACGACATACCTAAGGAGAATATAGATAATGGAGGAAGGTAAAATGGATTTCAGAATTTCGATTAAACTATCGTGTTGTGAAAAAAATATATACCGTTAACTTTTTTTTTTATTACAGTAAATCTGATGTACGTGTGTACTACAACAAAAAACGTAAAATTGTAAACAAGAAACCCATCGGCCGGAGAGGTCTTTCTCAAAGCATTGACAATTGGTATGTTATAGTGATTTACTTTACTAACATTTATGTATTTTATTTTACTAACGGTAAAACATAAGTTCTAAAGAGATGAATTATTAATATACAAACTATCTGCTTTATGTGAAAGAACATCCGCTTCATTCGAAAAAATTAATCTTCAGTAATACAAACATTCAAAAATTTATAATACTTTTATTGGTATCCAAATCATTATCAATATCCACTTTTATTTGTAGTTTTTCATAAATCAATTTTGCTTTTCTAGGTTGGATAAAAATGATGCAGTCGAAGGAGGAGAAGAAAGACGCATCGTCGACATTTTCTTTTTTATTAACCAGCTGCAATCCATATCGGACCATTCTCCTTTTGGATGCGGATTTCGAAATCTTATTCTTAAATCTGAGCAAAGAGTTGGTCTAATGTCCAAAATACTATTTGAATGTAACATGTGTTGCGCCAAATTTACAGTCAACACATGCGACCCAAAACCTAAACATACCATGGACGTCAATGTAGCAGCAGTATCGGGGATGACTCCTGCAGGAATTGGGCTTGCTCAACTGTCCGAGTTTTTGACGGCTGTCAACATACCCCCGATGTCCGTAAAATTTTTCCACAAGACAAATGTATTAGTGTCAAGAGAATGGGAGAAATGCGCGTTAGTCGCCATGGAAGTCGCAGCGAAACGAGAGCGTCAAGCAGCTATCGAAGAAGGTTGTCTACAGGACGGAGTGGCGGTGATTGACGTGATCGCGGATGGGTGTTGGTCGAAACGATCATATAGAACAAATTATACAGCCCTCTCCGGTGCGGCAGCAATTGTTGGCAGAAGATTTGGAGAAGTTTTATACCTCGGAGTTAAAAATAAATATTGTTGCATTTGTGCAAGAGCTGAAAACCGAGGAGTATTGCCTAAAGAACATGTTTGCTACAAAAATTACACTGGACCTTCAACTGGAATGGAAGCAGAAATTCTTGTAGAAGGGTTCAAAACTTCAGTTGAATCTCATAATTTGATATATGGGCGGCTAATAGCAGACGGAGACAGTAGTACTTATCATAAACTTATCAAAACGAGACCGTATCCGAACTACACCATCGAAAAAATCGAGTGTCGCAATCATTTGCTTAGAAATATGTGCAACAAGTTATCCGCTCTATCGAAAGACACAAAATATCCCTTATATCAGCGAAAGATGATCACCACACAACGGATAATGGCTATAAGAAAGGTCATTTGTCACGCCATTCGAGAGCATAAACAAGGATCTGAGAACTTGTCAAATAGAATTAATAAATTGTACGTAGACGTCAGCAACAGTTACAATCACGCGTTCAGTGAACATGAAGATTGCAAAAGTCATTATTGTCAGAGTGGTAAAAAAAATGAAAATCTCGTCAAAAAGCTTGTTGCTTCTGCCTTATGGTCTAGACTACAGCTTATTGTTGGGACCGTTGCATCAAATGCAAGAAGTTTGATCCATGATGTTGATAGTAATCGTGTCGAATCCTTTAACAGTATAATAGCGAAATTTGTTGGAGGGAAAAGGGTGAATTATAGTCTTCGACAGGCTTACCAGAGCCGTTGTTCAGCCGCAGTCGTTTCGTTCAATACCGAGAGACCCATTTACAGTCTCCACAAAGCTATGCTGGGGCACAGTCCTAATAGCAAAGCTAAAGAATTTACAGACAGAAGGATAAGAAAAAAAATCCTGGACCGAAAACGTCTTCGTCGTAAATTATTCAACAAATCACGGCCTGTTCAAGAAGACAAACATTATGGCGACCAATGTCAAAAACCTGACTTGGATCCAGAACAACTCCAGCAGTTAAAAGAAACGTTTCTCAAAAATCTAAAAAAAACTGAAGAAGAAAGGAAAATAACAGAAAGAGGAACTATTCTACAACGCGACTGTAGTGAATGGCTGGAATTGCGAAGAAATCTCATAACTGCCTCAAACTTTGGAAAGATTATTAAAAAAAGAGAAACAACTGGACCTTCAATCGTTAAAACTTTACTGTACAAACAAGACCTTTCTAATGTACAATCCATCAGGCATGGAATCAATAATGAAATGATAGCATTAAACCAGTTGTCGTCGCAACTTGGTATTACTATACGGCCGTGTGGCTTATTTATTGATTGTGATATCCCATATTTAGGTGCTACGCCTGATGGCTTAGTTGACGACAACCAAATTGTTGAAATTAAGTGTCCATTTATAGCATTCAATTCGAGATCAATAAAAGAATTGGTGCATCAAAAGAAATTTAACTTCTTTAAGCTCAAAGGAGAAGAATTAGTTATCAACAAGAATCATGATTGGTATTTTCAGGTCCAAGGTCAACTTCATATTACCCAAAAAGACATTTGTATTTTTGGAATATGGATAGGTGAGAATAACCATCTCAAAGTAGACATGATTCAACGCGACGATGAATTTTGGAGAACAACTATGGTTGATAAGCTCAAAGTTTTTTATTTGAATTATGTTTTGCCCGAGTTGGTAGACCCTCGCCTCACGAGGAATTTACAAATTCGCGAACCACCAATCATAGAAAAAAAAACATCTGAACATTCTACTACAGTTATATCAGAAAGTACAAATAAAAGTAGTAAACCTACGACATCATCTCAAATTTCAGGAGTGACTGATTGTATTCTTACATTTGAACAAATTTAAAGCTAATGACATTAAAAGGTACGATTGGTTTTGCATATTGTGTTCAAATCAGAGACGTTCTGGAATCAGTCACTAATTGGTACAACTCTATTCTTTCAATGCCATTTGGCTTGTAATTTTTACCATTCGTTTTGTATTTAACCCTATTTCAGCGTGCCTGATTTAGTACTTTTTAAATTTTTTTATATTTTTTTTTATATATTCAATAATATAATTATTAGATTTATAAAAACAGTTTATTTTTAAACAAGTTCTGCTGTGTAATTATTATTATGCGTGACAGCTGTTTCGTCCTCTGAAGGCATTATCAACTAATAACTAATTGACGGCCGGCGTAGTCCAGTGGTAACGCTTTGGACTGCCATTCCGAAGGTCGCGGGTTCGAACCCGGCGCGCGTAAATAAATTTTATTTGATTAATTTGTGTTATTTCACAATTAATTAATTAAAATTAATATATAGTATATTGCGGCACGTTCCAGAGTGGAAGATACTACCAGTATCGCCCTGGTGTAAGACCACCATTCAGAATTGAAACGTTGCTTGTTACCAATCGCGATTCTTGTTAATAACCAATTCTTCTCCTTTCAGTTTACAAAAGTTTTTTTTTTTACTAACTTTTTCATTGATCTCGAATTCTATAAATCGACACTTAATTTTAACATTTTTTATCGTCGTCAACTAAGCCAAATATGGAATATCACAATCTATAAATAAGCACGGCCGTGTGGTAATATTAAATTGCGATGACAACTGATTTAGAGCTTTCCTGTCACTATTGAAACCATGTCTGATGGATTGTACATTAAAAAGGTCTTGTTTTTGTTGTGAAATTTTAACGATTGAAAGTCCAGATTTTTTTTTTACAATATTTTCAAAGTTTTAGGCGGTTATGAGGGGCTTTACAACTCTAGCCGATCGCGGTCTTGTTATAGGATGGTATATATCTGCCTTCTTTTCTTTTTTATTCAGTTTTTTTTAAGGTTGTACAGGAACTTTTCTTTATGATACTGGAGTTGTTCTGCGGTCACGTTAGGTATTTAACAATTATCACCGCAATGTTTGCCCTCCTGAACAGCACAGGTATTATTTAATCATTTACGGCAAAGATATTTTTGATAGTGGGGTGTTTTTGTCTTTCTGTCTTCCAATCATTTAGCTTCGCTTCTAGAGTTTTACCCCAGTAATGCTTTTTGGAGACTGTAAATGGATCTCGGCATCGAATGAAACTGAGGCAGAATAACGGCTCTCGTAAGTTTGCTGAAGAGCGTAATTCGCCGTTTCTAATCTATTAAATATCGCTATTATACGATTAAGGGTTTTCAAAGATTATATTTTCAAACATCATGAATCAAACTTCTTGCGTTTGATGCAAAGGTCTAGTTAATAAGCTGCATTCTACGCCATAAGGTAGAAGAAGCAAAAAACCTTTGGACGAAGTTATCACTTTATAACTCTGACAATAATAGCTTTTGAATTGTTGATTGAACACTTCATTGTAACTGTTGCTGAAGTGTAAATCTACATACAGTGTATTGACTCTGTTTGACATGTTCTCAGTATCTTGTTTATGCGATCGAAT
The DNA here is from genome assembly GCA_026573805.1 of Hesperophylax magnus. Taxonomy (NCBI): domain Eukaryota; kingdom Metazoa; phylum Arthropoda; class Insecta; order Trichoptera; family Limnephilidae; genus Hesperophylax; species Hesperophylax magnus. The sequence goes on from JAIUSX010000012.1 coordinate 24,694,361, forward strand.
AGGTGACAAATCACCTTTCTGATGAGCAGTATCCTTTGTGTGGTTATCATCTTTCGCTGATGTAAAGGATACTTGGTCGTTCACATCAGCGAATAATCTTTTGGAGCGGATAATTTGGTGCACATTCTTTGGAAGTAAATAATTGCGACACTTTTTCGATGATTTACTTCGGATGTGGTTTCTTTTGGATTAACTTATAAGTACTACTGTCGCCAACCAATATAAGTTGCATGTATCAAATCATACGATTCAACGGAAGTTTTGATCAATTTCATTAATTTTTGTACCATCCGTGGTCTTTAGGCAAAGCACATTGGTTCTCAGTTGCACAAATGCAACAATATTTACTTGTAGGTTTAAAAATTCTCCAAATTTTCTGTCAATAATTGCTGCTGCACATAAGAGGGCTGTATAATTTAATCTATATGTATGATCACTTCGCGATCACCGCCACTCTATCCTGCAGAAAACCTTCTTCAATAGCAGATTGACGCTCTCGCTCCACTGTGACTTCCACTGCGAGTAATGCACATTTCTTTCACTCTCTTGACATATATTTGCTTTATTATAATGTTTTTGGTACACCAGGGATAAGTCGACAGCCGTAAAAAACTCAGACAGTTGAGCAAGCCCAATTCCTTCAGTCATCCCCGATGCTGCTGCTACATTGATGTCCATGGTATTTTTAGGCTTTTGGTCGCATGTGTTGACTATAAATTTGTCGCCACATTTTACATTCAAATTTTATTTTGGACTTTAGGTCAGATCTGGGCTCAGATTTGACAATAACTTTTCCAAATCCGCGTCTAAATGGAGAATGGTCCGATATGGATTGCAGTTGGATGATAAAAAAAGAAGGTGTCGATGGTGCATCTCTATTCTCCTTATTCCGACCGTGTCATTTGTATCCAACCTAGAAAATAAAAAGCTGCCTTAAAATGGATATCGATCTATGAAAACAATAACATTGATTTGAGTGCCAGTATAACTGTTATAGTTTTTTAATGTTTGTATTGTATTACGGTCTTCATCATATGGCACCAGCGTCAAACGTTGTTACCAGGTTGTCTCTTTTCATATAACCCACTTTCATTCATCACACCCAATTTCACGTTGAATGAACCCGATTATGTACCTGTTGTCGCTGACGTCTATTATTTATTATACCTGACGAGTTTTATTTTTATTTATTAATATTTAAACATGCTACACTACTTATGAAGATTGTCAGCAGGTACGTAGTGACAACATTTTATGCAATTGGTAAATTTTCAAAGAAGGTATATGTATAAATAAAGATGATGATAAATTACCAACTAGATCAATTGGTTAAATTAACAGAATAGTATAAATATAAATATGTAAACAGCAGTAAAAAACTTATACACTAAACAAGTACAAATGAATGGTCACATCAATAGTTTCATATATTATATAGGTAGGTATATGAAGTATTACAAACATATCATAATGATATTCCTTTTCCTAACAATGTCAATTCTAATTACAAATACAAGTGCTTCAATAGGGCATCAATATAAATATCTGTATCTTATAGTAATTTCCTTTTATTATATTTGACTTGCAATACAAATGGTATTATTTTTGATTGTTTTTAGTTTATTGTATTTTTTGGGTACAACATAGTTTAAGGTTCTTTCACCGTATTTATTGGTATATCTCAGAACCACCAATTCTTCATTGTATTATGTTTGTGATTAAATTACATTTGACAATTTAAACAAACAAGATTTAGAGTATTTAAAAGTATATCGTATGTTATAACCAATAAAGTTCAAAATTAAATTGTAAGTTCACATGAACTTAAACTATTAAAAATAGTAGTTACAAAAATTTCTTACCTTTGTGAATAAATAAAGCACCCTCCAAACAAAAATACAGAAGCTTTTTTGTGAGAGTAGGTACATCATTAAAAATATATGTTGGAATGTAATTTTATGATTCATACATGTTATATTACTCTCATAATTATTGAATTGTTTAAATGAATAAATAAATCATTACAAAACTGTCTTCTGATTTATATTTAAATCCTTGAGACACTAATGGCCCACACCCTGATAAAAAAGCTTAAAAATGTATAAATTATCTTCATAATACAAAATATGATAAGTATAAAAAACGTATACATCTATATAATTTATATAAATGTACAAAAGTAGATAATACATATATATTTTTTATACAATATGTCCGGGGGTTAAATGTGCAAGGAAGGTGATTCTACATGATAGTACAATTAAAAAAGACGATTTTTTGAAATTTTAACGTTTTAAGCTAGTTTTCGGATAAAAAAAATTAATTGATTGTACAGAAAAAAGTATATTGGTCTATGAAAAAATGTTTTTTTAAGGAAAAAAAAAATGAAATTTCTCCTCCTTGAAACCTCCTGAAGTTTTTGAACTTTACCCCCGGACACCCTGTATAGATAAACTTATATATATTGATTTTATAAAATCATATTTTTTTACAAATTACATATTATTATAAAATTAAAAAAATAAATAATTTATGGATTCTGAAATACCCCACAGTTTGACTTCCTTTGTATTGTGCCAGCAAAGCTCTGCTGTTGGCAGCTGACACGTGTTGATATTATTTCACATTTGTAAAAGTAGATTTAGTTTGGAGTCGTGTTAATAGATGTCTCAAATTCAGGACATAATAATAATATAATTATTTTTCTTGAAGTGACGACAGAGACCCTATAGGCAATCTTACAAAGGTTTAAAAGTTGCCGTAGAGGCAATTCTCAAATTCTGATAGGGAAAGTGCACTCTTAACTCAGTTTCATTATTTTTTTCATATTGAATGGTTTGGTCGTTTATAAAAAACTCGATATCCTGTAAGGCTTGGATTTTTTGGACAAGTGGCAGGTATCCCTGGTATCTTGTCTTTAACATTTTTATTTATATATTTTTACGGAAATTATGACACGAGTACTTAAAACCTAGACAAACAAGACAACTCTTGACTCCAGATCTCACCGTTCGATGGTGTTTTTCTATGTTTCAGAAAACAGTTATTCTGATAAGATGACCACGACCTAGGACTGATAGCCCCAGCATCCAGCAGATTGTCTAACAGTTCCGCAATCATCTTGACATGTGGCCAACACATTATTTGAATACGCACTTGGCGAACTCGAACCAATTTGTTACCCTTGACGAGAACTGTTAGCGACATATCAGACTAATCAATGTCATTTAAATAAACCAAATATTCCCATAGTCCTGCCAGAGATACTCTCAGTATCGCCCTGAACCATCAGAATCTAGGTAAATATTTAGGTTTATTTGGTTAAAATACACAAGTGATAAAAGTGAATTCCTTTTAGCTTTATCGCATTGCCTCGATTTCCCGCAAAACAAGATAAGAAAATCTAGGAATACATATTATTTCTCCGCTGCGGTAGATAAAAGGATTGGAATTGTGTTATGAACTCGAAATAATATTATTTATACTGCGAGAAATTCAACCACAACTTCTGCTGAAAATCTCATTTTAAAAGTAGTTGGGGGCAGGGTATGGGTACATTTATTGGATAACCAACATAGGTCAGCTGCTATAGGTCACCTCAAGTGGTTCGCTACATTTGGTGACTTAGCAGGGTGCCCGGGTTCATGGGGATAGGTTTGTCCGGGTCTTGACGACAAATGCGTTTGCCCACTAACTGCGTTGCAGGCCGGATCTGGAGAGAGACTGGTTGAGGGAGACTCTTTGACCTCTCAGCAGGACTCTCTCAGAACATCGCCTTCGGGAGGGATGTAACTCCTGGACACACTGATCATCAGATTCCTACCCGTCATACCTTTTTCCTTCCCAGAACTTCCTCCCCTTCCTTTCCTAAAAAAAACCCTCCACACAACATCTCCAAAGATGACATGGGTCCTGAGGAGAATTATTTTCCTCAGGGCCTCCCGTGTTGAGTAATGTAATTTACTTATATTTGCATCTACGTAATGTGAACAAACTTCCTTCTAGAGCTTGTATTAATTTTACACTTTCTGTCATCATTTTATGATCAAATGCCACAGTAAATTGTTATTTTTGTTTAAATTATTACTGTTATTTGATTTTGCTCTGTGACATGTAATTATTGTGTGTGGTATATTTATACCATGGATATTAAATAAATAAATAAATACTTAAAACAAAATTTTAATACAACCGACACATTTATTTACATCCGCGCACAAAATAATGCGAAAAAAATATTTTTAATTAGTAATATTATAAATTTAGGTTGGTACCCTATATAGGTTGTCAGAAAGATAACCATAGTTTGATCTTGACATTTTTCACAAAAACAGCGTTATTACCGATTTATTATAATAATTCTTTGATTTACGCGGTTAACGATAATATTGTTTACATCGATTATTATTTTGTTTAAAGCCTTGTTGGCGGGATGATAGTCAGTTAGCGGAGTAGCCCTACCACCACAAGGTCAGGTTTGCGGTCACGAAGTTAACCGTCGACACACAATGCTGGCAATTCCTACATACAGTACACACTACACCTCATCCAGAATACTGTTTGTGCGCAACCAATGTTATCATCAGATTGTTATTTGTTAATCCTGATAATATATGATGTTAACTCATTTTACGATCTAAACCGGAGTCAAAGTTTTCCACTAAGTGCAGTCAAAGATAATAGGAAACAAGACTATATGAACAAAAGATAATATCAAACCGCCAGCACAAAAGTATCGCCAACATCGTATTAATCTATGCACAGCGGCGCCCCGCCCTTTTTCCTACCTTCAAACCAAACGCATAACTTTCATTGGCTATACTGGGCATAATCCGTGCAATTTGGTCGTAGCTCGGCAATAATCGACACACTTCCATGCCATATTTGACGATTATGCCGAAACCTGTTGGCATGCTGTTCTAAATGAAAGTTATAAATAAACAGGGTAACAGCATTATTTAACATTTTTTTACGTATCAATATTAGTTGTCAAAAGTGAGATTAATTTTGTAGGTACCCTTGGAAAAGTAAGACGAATTCCTCGTCTTAGATGACTCGTTTCCTTTAATTAATTTATCGTAACGATGAACTTTTTTTATCCGTCAGTTAATTTCTCGGTTAATTGTTAATTAGAGCGCTTTCTAAATAGAATAACCGCGTGAGGCGAGGAGAATTCCAGCTGAGAATCGGTTTGCTACCGGTTCGAACAAACATCCGGAGATTGCCAACCATAGACATATGAATATTAGTAGACCTGCCCTAAGTGATTAAAAGCGTATTATCCCCACTCCCCATACCGGTTCCATTGAGCCGGCTGGGCTCGCGTATGGCCTCAAATGAAATTTGAAAACGTGACGTCATCATTCTTGTGCGAACTATGGTCGAGGCATCATCGGTTCATTTTACTAAATAACACGGCAAAATTTTGACTTGTACTATGAAAACTGGTAAAAATAGATGTGAAAAAAGAGAATAAACCCAATTGTCGTATTACATTCCATATATAAGCATTATTTTACTTTATTTTAAGCATATTCACATCGTATAATATGAATCAGTTGTTACTATCACATCGAGAAACGTCTGGACGCGAAACACAAAGCTGGTTGGTTGCTGGGAAGTAAATTATGAACATTTATAAAAGTGTCTTAACTAAATACTCTGAAACTAACTACGACTCTGAAAATAGAAGCTGCCTTACTTTGCCGAATTTGGACTTCGCAAATTTGTTCATAACGTGGCGAGTAATTTGCGCTCCCATGTAAAAATGTCTATTCATTCAAAGCAGATTTTACTTTTAAGAAGTAAATGGTGATATTATAATGCGAGATGCCTATTTACTGTCAGATTGATTTATTGACGAATCACAGTCAGCTTCACTCCCTTCGTTCTTCAACAGTTGATTTTACCCCTCGCCCATATCTTCTCGTCTATTAATTCCTATGTCTGTGTTGCCAACTGTATAAAGGAAGTATCTAAATAAATCTGTAATTTAGCAAATACGATAATGATCAATATATATTTTGTATGAAAATAATACTGGTTCTTACGTATTACCCGAAAACTTTTTAAATAACCTAACATAACTTTAACTTTTCAAGCTTATTCGAAAAAAAGATGAAAAATTTCACATAAATAAAAAAAATTTAAATCTATTTATGTAGATAAGTTCTTGTCTTACAAGAAGAAATCAAACTGAAAAATATTATTTCTGAGAATCGATTTCAATATTGCTACTCTCATGGCCAATTTTATGTCTCAATGTCACGAGCGATGCCTTCGAAACACTTTTGGTTCTAGAAGGTGAAGATAATTCATCAAAATATATATGTCCGTCCTTAAAAAAATGCGATTTGTTTCTAACTATCTCATTGTAGGTTGCAAACGTTTTATACCACCTCCCTCAATTGAAGCTGACCTGGCAACGTTCGTGCGAGTGCATCAATAGACAGATAAGGCAGCTACATTAATGTAAAAGTAGGTAAACACTGAATCTTATCTTCTTTGAGTAGGTACCTACCCACTGAATGAGTTATAATGTGTAGGAGCATTCTACAGATAAAGCATAAAGAAGGAATTCTATGAGTAACAGTAAATGAGATTTGCCAACATAGATAGCGTTTGGTGGCCCAGAGGAAGGCACTTGATAAACTTGTAACACGAGTTTAGCCACCCGTTAGTTCGATGTCAGATTAAAGGACACGATAAGCGGAACTTCCGCTTGGGATCGATAAATCCTAAACATTATCACATTTAATCATTCGAACACGTAAATATATAATGTTCGTTCTATCTATTTGAAATAGTAACTGTTTAAAATATATATAAATACATATATTATGTATTTCGCGTTTCTTGTCCTAACTAAAAACACTAATGCAGTACACACTTTTCTTAGAACGGGTTGTTTCACAGAATTTGAGCAATCTACCAAATTTCAACGTTCATTTTCGGGTTCTGTGAAAGTCCTATTCAAGTTCTGTTATTATATCATTATAGACACAGAACTGAAATAATAACAGAACTTGAAAAATCTTTCACAGAACTTGAAAATTAACTTTAAAATTTGAAGAATTGTTTAAATTCTCTAAAACAACCCGTCCAGAGATTTGAAACGTTTCAACTATCGTAAATTTGAAGAAACTAAAGCACAGTCCAGACAGTTAATACGTTTGGAAATTGGGTCCGAAAGCTCTGACTGCCACATAAGCTGAAAGTGATGAAATAGCGATATTCAAAACTCTTCATAAAGCCATATCCATTAATTCACGATAATCAATTCATAGATCAGCAAAAAAATGTAGCTATGGGAAGATTGAAAGAACCAAAGCTAAGTTCAAAGATATCTACAGTGTTTAGAAATCTCGGTTTAGGATTTGAGGCCCTAAAGCTTGCAATAGACTAAAACTTGAACCTTGATCCTTGAACCAGGATTGAAAAAGAACTCAACAGGGTTCAGAGCAAAATTCATATAATCTCAAAATCAAATCCGTGAATATGGATAAGTTTGTCGATGGCTTAAATAGATAGAAAACATAGACTTATAACCCTAATGTTTAGAGGTCCGCGTACCAAAAGCGTCAAATTTAATATAAACATTATTGTACTAATTTGTATCACACGTAATCTATTATTTTTTTTCATGCAGTTAATCAAACAAATTTGAATATATTTACAGCACGCGACTTCTGTAATCACAAAATAATTTTGTAAATCCTCATTCAACATTTTATTAGAATAGCCAAATATTATGAAGAAAAAGTTATGACATATTTCTACCTGTGTAAAGCTTTCTTATTTCACAAAAATTGCGCTGCTGTTTAGCCAAGTATTATAAATTTGATGATAGGGAATATTGAAGAACAAACCGTTTAGTAAAACAACCAATAATAATTGCTTGGCAGAATGTTCACGAATAATATAATACAATGTGTAGTTATTTTGTAAAAAATGTATCCGCAATCATCGTCCTTCGAAGAAGTAATCAAATTCCGGGTAATAATACAAGATAAATATTACTAAAATAGTAAAAAATGCATAAATATCTAACATTTGGTAATAAATGTAAATGGCTTTGTGCAGATTCCGTTTACGGAAACTTTGATGGTGAAAGAGAAACTGTTTCAAATTACTTTAAAAAATGTTTCGTATAGTAAAAACAACTATTAGCTGAAAAAAATATGTTAATCTTGTTGCAAGGCAATACGTCATGAGTTTCTTTATGACAATTCCCGATAAAAAATGTTCAAGATGCAAAACGATACAAAAAGTACCTAAGTTTCCGTCTCTGTATGTTTGTGTTTCACATATAGTTCTTTGTGGTCCACGAAAAATCAATATCTTAAGAAATTAGAAATTAGAAAACACCCTATAATAGAGAATAACACAAGAAGTGCCTTATGAAGTACTATATGACTTGCGAACTTGGCTAACTTCGTACACAACTCAAATATTGTATCACTCCATAGAATAAAAATACAAGAAATGCAATGTGGACGTGTTTCGTGATCCAAATATAAACCAAATTTGGACCGATATTTCCATACAAAACTGTGTTTCACCATGATTACGGAATTCAAATGGGATGGTGATATACAATTTCAAGCAAGGGTAAGAGAGACACACTGCGTGTAAAATTGTGTAAATTCAAATGGTACTAAATTTGTTTATTTATTTTATTGTTACATGAGTTAGAGAGTACATGTGGTTTTTTTGTGATATTTCACCCTCCATGCTAGGGATGACCCTGTGTTATGGCGGGTGAATTTTACAGTTAGAATAGACATAGAATCTATACATTACTATAATATAAAAAAGAATAATGTATAGCTAGTTTGGGTTGCAAGAAGAAGGAGTTAGAGAATTATAAGAAGATGAAATTTTTTAGAAATTATTAGTAAATATATCACACTAATTAATTATGCACATACTATACCGCTAAGTTAGGGAATAAGGATATATTATGTTTTGTATCAAAGGTGATTAAATTGATAGAGTGTAGAATGAATGGGTATTGTAGTTGTAATGTATTCCGTGTGTAAGGATCCATTTCGTAATTTGTTTTTTAAAGGAATGGGGTTGACTCACGGTTTTTAAGTTTTCAGGGATAAGGTTAAAGATTTTAGGAGCTAGGAAGAAAAATTGTCTTTGAGCTGACGTGGTATGTAGTGAAGGTAATTTGTAGTGACCGTTGGTTATTGTTCTGGTGATGTAGTTGTGTTGTAAGAGAGTTTTGTTTTTATATTTAAACAGGAAATGTATTAGCGAAAATTTTAGGTGGAGTTGTCGTATGTTTAAGACCTTATACTCTATGAAGAGTCGAGTGGAGGGGTGTCTTGTCGGTCGCTTTTTAATGACACGTATTACCATTTCTTGGGCTTTTAGAAGAGGTTCGATGGTAAATTGTGCACAGCTACCCCAGATTAGTAGGGATTGGCAGAGAGTATAGTAAACAGTTTTAAGAATTGAGGTGGTAAGGATATTTATAAGTCAGACTGGCCAAGTACTTTGTTTCCATTCAATTTTATATGGAAGGCACTTTTAGTTTTCTTCTTTGTTCTATGGAAAACATGGACCGATCATAGATTGATTTATGACCCGGTTTCATAGTGGAGACTAATCTCAGTATCGCCCTGGTGTAAGACTACCAATTCAGAATTGAAACGTTGCTTGAAATGGCTTGAGCCATGTTCACCTTCCTCTTCCCCATGTCCTTCCCCTCGCAACTATTTCCAGCATCACAATATACCCATTTGGTAATATCATGTCTCACTGGAACAGTTAGGACTGTTGCGCAGTATTCCAATTAAAAAAAAAACTAATCAATATTTTCCTACAGGCGCATAATTTTCCCTGACATTTATATTTTACAGGTCAACGCTTCATAAATTACTCATAACTCCCCCGAAAGGTTTGACCTCATTTGGCACTTACAAAATCATACTAGCAGAGCGAGGGGCTTATCGCCTGTATACCAATAATCATCTAACCCACCTACCTGTTATGTGGGGTTTAGAGCTGACCAAAGGTGCGTGATAAAGCCAGTTTAGATTATTAAGCCGATATCGGTCAAGTAGGTACCTACTGAACTGGGTAGGTACCTAGTACATTTCCTGTGACTTGCGACTACCTTAGACGAGCCCGAAAATATTGATTTTTTCCAGTATTTTTTGGTCAATGATTCATTGGACTTAGTTGATTCATAGTCGCGGGAGATTTTATCGAATGGCTTACCGAACTATATTATCATAAATACGTTAAGGTTTTTTAACTTATTAGATGCAATTGCAATAGAAAATACACTTGAATACGTCGGTGCAGGCAATCCTAGTGAAGTGTTCTTGAAACAAGCAGTACAAATGCCCATTTTCGGTAATTCATTCGCACGCTAACCCTACACTCCACTTCCACGGCAGTGCACATAACAGAATTAAAACATTTATTTTTAGACTAGTTGACGTGTACCCGGCGTTGCTCGGTATTGTAAATGATTTTGAGTAAAGTTTTGATGTTATGAATTCTAGGATAAACATTGACTTTCCTCTATTTTCTATTAATATAATATGCATATATTGTACATGTAAACCTTCCGGAATAAATTCTCTAAACGATAATGAAAACCTTATCAAAATCCGTTTCGTAGTTTAGAAGAACAAAGCGCACAAACGATACACGCTTCAACAACGCATTGAAATTATTAAAATTCACTTGAGTGAATCAAATGCAAATCATCTTGAGTGACGAGGCCCATTTCCACCTCGGTGGCTTCGTCAACAATCAAAATTGTCGCATCTGGGGCTCGGAAAACCCAAGAGTTATTCTTGAAAAGCCTCTCTATTCTCAACGTGTGACTGTTTGGTGCGGTTTATGGTCCAGCGGAGTCATTGGACCTTACTTTTTCGAAAATGAGGCTGGAGCAATAGTTATGGTGAATGGATTGCGCTATCGAGAGATGATTAATGATTTTTTATGGCCGGAATTGGATAGTATTGATCTGAACAACGTTTACTTTCAACAAGACGGCGCTACGTGCCACACAATGTTTTGGTCGTAGATCGGCGACATTCGACGCGCTTTCATGCCTCATCTCCCTCTGAATCTATTATCTAGGATTGCAATCATCAAGCTTAGCAAATAAATTATAAATTCATATTTTATCAATATGATAGTATCGCCTAATTGTTTATATTGCTAAGCACGTTTCCAGGAATGGCTTCCTTTGCTTATCATCCGGTAAAAAATGGCGATATCTGCAACGCTCGTGAATGCAATGCACAATGCATAAATAAATAATTAAATTCAAAATTAAATATGAATTCCACCTATTGTTTCTGTCATAGATCTTGCCGCCTTCCCATTATTTAATTTAAATAAAAATTCTCGAGATTAAAATTAAAAGAGAATTTTAGCGGTTATAAGTGTTATAACTTCATTTGACTTATTTAACCTTCCTGAAGAGATTAGACAATGGTCATTGGACATTCATAAAACACATCATTCATTGCACATAAAATGCAGTTATCTAACATTTAAGAAGGTTTAATTTAATTACTACTAGGTACCTATTTGAACCGAGAACAAACTCAGCTTTTTGGATTAAAATATGACATTAATAAATATATCATACCTACTTCAAAAGCATGTTTAAATGCTAAACTACCTTCGTTATAAGTTATAACTGAATTTATTATTTTTTGCCAATTACATTCAGCTCAAAAATATATCGTTCAATGTCTACAGCCTACAAATCATTTCACCTTGTATCAATTAAAAACTGGTTTACAATCAAAATATAAACACAATAAAATAAATAGTACGCTTACCGACTGAGAAAAGTTCGACGTAATCCAAATCCTGACCGAAAACTTTCGACTAAAATATATCTTATAATATTGTTTAACTTCTAACAATAATTATTATTCATTATAACAATCAACAATAAATGTTTTTCTGCTCAATTCGTAATTCTTTCAAATTTTAACAATTGACCGACCACAGCGCAAATATTTGTGGTTTTAAATTTTAAAATAAAAGCGAATGTTCCAAAATTTGTTCAACTTCGCGCAATCGAAATGTTCAATAGTAAGATAAACACTACGCAAAAAGTCTGATTATTTTGAACTTTCTTTGGGAACGATATTAACTTTTTTATTAGTTGGCGTCGTTCGAGAGAAAAATTCTCTTTTCTTCGAGCTGGTTTACGATGCGCGCGCACTTGTCGGCGATATTATTATCACGAAGGTGGCTGGTTGAGGCGACCTCCCAGCGCTATTGGCGGATGTGAACTGGGAATTGAACTGAGGGAGCAGAGAACGAACGAAGCGGAAAGTGTTCGCGAAACGGCTGTCATGGCGCAAACATGTCAAACTGTGGATTCTTATAATTTATTAATTAGTTATAATAATTAATGCTCTCTATTAAAATAATATTGATGATTTTAGAATATATTCTCTGCAGTTTGATTTGTTTAGTTCTCTACTTGGTTTAGCCCAAGAATTTATTTATTAAATTCATTAGAAACGAAAACATAATTACAACAAATAAGCAAATTACACAATAAATATCTACACAAACTTTGGAAAGATTCAGTTATGTAGATAAATTATATGGATATCATTATGCATACGTACTTACATACTGAAATAAGGATTCATCACTTTTTTTATAAATCCCTACTTACGTAGATATTACATATTCTGAATCATATTCATTACCAGGTTATGTTCAAGTTTCATCTGACCTAACCTAACCTTACCTACAAAAGCAACATTTCAAAATGATTTCTTATATTTAAATACCTACCTACCAAAAACATTGTTTTTATTATTGAACAAATGATAAATATGGAACAGACAATGTGGCGTCAGGAATTTTGATGATTTGATTTGATTTGATATGATTTGCAAATAATGTGCTCCTAGTTTTCTAGCTCCTTTTCTGAGGCAAACAAACAAACATTTTCTACTTCATGGTCAGGATAACGTACCTATTCATACACGTCAATGATACACACATACAGAATTTTAAGTCTACAAAACAAAATGATAAATAAACGTTGTTGATATATCCATTTTCCCCAGATGTTTAGCAATCCCATTATCAGTTTCCAGATGTATGCAGGGGTTAGATATCGGCTAGAATCGAAATGCTTCTTTGTCAGCCTTTAGATCTATATTTTTTATTTATTCACCTAATAATTCAAACACTTTGAAAATCCCAGGTCGTATGAACTAGAAAGATGGCAAACATACATTTTCCTTTGAAAATTCAATTTAGGAATAGATCGCTGACGCATAATGTTCGACGTTTGAATTCGTGATGCACTTTTCTATTAATGCCTCATTAATATTTTTTTAAACAATCATAATTTTTTTTCTTCATCGCGTTCGTTTTTCACTTTAGTTGCGAGGTTTCAAATACTCACAAAATCAAATGTTTCGCATTTTTTTGGCAAAATTGCGTACGTACCTACCTGTGAAACGAATTAAAAAATTAACTACAGCATTGTACAGGTAGGCTTTTCAGGCAGTCGAGAGAGGAACCATGAATAAACCAATGCACTACGTCGTGTAATATTTTAAATTGAGCCGCTATCAATAACAACCCTTACGTAGATGGCGATAAGGTTTAAATTCCCGCTTAACACCATCCACCTGTTTTGATTTATGCAAGAAAAAAACATGGCCAAAAAGTGCCTTTTATTTTATTTTGTGGATGTTCAGCCATAAATATTTATTTTTTTTCGATCATTTTATAAATAACTTAATTTTCCACATTATACAATAAAATCATAACCGAAAATGGGTTCTTAAGTAGGAGATTTTGAACTTTAAAGCAGTTTTCATAGGCCTTTACACTATTTTTTTCTGGGCTTATAAAAAGACTTATCTAAAAAATACTCGATTATTTCAAAGGCCAAGATGTATTCTACTCGCAGTATTTAATTAAAGCATCTGAAACATTTCTAGGCGACCAAATTTTCAAACCAAAAACACATGATTTTGCATTACTACGTATGGCATCGCCTTAAATCGAATTTAAGTACGCATCGACGTCCCAGAGCAAACTCGTTTTGCCCATGTAACAACAATACAATATCAATGCCCCCATCTGCACGGATACATTTAAAAAACAGGAAAGCACTTGAAAATTTGATTTAGGTAGGTAGGTATAGAAAGAATATTTTAAATTTTTTTTAGAAAACTTCCAGTCATGTAGGTACCTACTTACCTGTGTTCCGTTTTCATTAGAACTCCCAGGTCATTGTAAGAATGTTTAATGTAGATTACATACAGCACGGATAGACAAGACTGGTCGCACTATAATAATGTGTTCACATTAAATAATTCAGAAAGAATATTATGAATTCAGTATTTTTTTATCAAGTGGCAACAAAGACATACGGTAGGCCCTATTTGGGCCAACAATGGACGGATTGAATTACAATTTCGATACGTGGCGGGTAGGTACCTGCCGAACTAATTAATATGCCCAGCTGCTTCATAAATTCGAGATTTTTTTAAATTTCATGTTGTTGACAACACCGGATTTAAGATGTCTGTGCAGTAGGTATTTGAACATACAGTCGACTCTCGATAATTCGAAACTCGAGGGACTCTTAAAATATTACGAATTATTGAGTGTTTGAAATATCAAATGGTTCGAAATTTGTGAGAGTAAATAAATAAAACTTCGAATTCTTAAGTGTTGATCAATTATTATTTATTAACTCCTATTCTATAACAATGACAAAAGTTTATAGGTACATTCGTGTACATACATGTAATCATAATGTGAATTAATTAATCTTTCGAAAGAAAGAACTCTGTTATACTGGTTTGCTTCAAAGCACATTGCTGCTGCTCAGACTTCTCAATATTTTTTTTTAAGAGAAAAAGTGCCTGAAATGCTTTTTCATCACTTTCGTTTTGTAGACAGAAGGTTTGTAAGGTATCGAATGAGAGTGTGTGTCACAAACTAATCATAACAAAAACAATACACGTTTGAACTTGTCGCAAAATTGTATTTGTACTAACGTGTGTGTAACAATCTTTCCGCCTCTTTCTCTCTGCAACTTTGAATTGTCGAATGTTGAACGCCGATGAGTTCGAATTAACGCGTCGTTTTGTTATATAGCAATGATTTTATCGTTTGAATTACCAAGTGTACAAAAATGTATGGATTTAGTTCGAAATATAAAGAGATTTCGTAGGGAACTCGTGATAACTTTGAATTATAGAGAGGTTCGAATTATCGCCGAGAGTCGACTGTATTATTATATTGCTTGAAAAATGTAGGTATATTGGGTGGAATATATAAAATTTATTTATTATGCTGCGTATACATTTGCGAACTGAAGAGCGAGCCGAGCCACGAATTATGGGAAAGGAACGACACGAAACGCTGCTTGCGGTTGCTTCGTTCCTTTTCCATAATTCGAAAATCGGTTCTTGATTCGATTCGTACGTGTATACGTAGATTACATATTCCTTGGAATTCAGTTTGGCATACTTTTTTTGTTAAGTACATAAGTACCTCTAATCGCATCACGATCAAGTCAGGAAAAAGTTATCTTAAAGCTTACGTTGTAACAACTTATTTGTAAATTGTAACAGGCCCGTAACTTATCTGTAACTTGTTTGTAACTTTTATTCCTGCTTCTTTGGTTACCTCCATGAACAATTATTTCACACGATGTATGGCAGCCGTTCGTGATGAATGTCATGTTAATTATGCTTTTAATCTCAGAATAAACACACGGACGTGTGTTTTACAAATAATAATGTGTATATGGTAGATTCATTCAACGAGGAAAACACATCGCAATACCTTACACAGAAAAAAATATAAGTACCATTTTGTGATTATCAAATAATAATGACGTAATTAGTATGCCGCAGTCACACTTGTCTAATCGACAGGCAAGGCGCGTCCGCGGAAGGTGTGAACGTGCCTTTAGAACACCGAAACTTTTACGAACAGGGAATTTCAAAAATGGAATGGAATAATAAGTTTTATATTTTATTTGTCTTTGTTCCTCACGGCAGCCTTTAAGGCCCCGTATTAATCGTTCAAAGATGGTTTGAAGGGGAAATATGTAAATACGAATGTTAGAGGTTAGAATGTTAGAATTAAGCCAAAATGGTGAAAAAATTTAATAAAACGTCCGTTTTAAATAGAGCAAAAATCTCTCGACAAATGCCTAAGTTGCATTTAAAGATACACTTCGATTTTTTCCATGCCTACAACATATTAAATAACAGAAACACAACGTGTTTTTAATAATTTTCGGAGAAATCTTTGCGATTTTTTTCTATCGATGGAATTTCATGTAATCAACATTTCGTCATAAAAAATGTACAGATCTTCAAAAATAAGATTTATATTTTTTGGAACATAAAAACTTAAAGAGTTAACGAGAAACTTTTTTATAAATCTGTAGAAATTGGGTATGCGTGGGCCTAAAAGGTTAGGTTAGTATTTACATAATATGTTATACTAGCGCAGACCCATGAAAAATCAAGGGATATTATAATTGCAGGATTTGTGAAGCTGAAAGCATTTATGAAATATTTGCCTCAACATCACATTGCATTTAAAAAACAAATTAAATTTGCCAATTTCTTTATGATAGATAGGTACTTACTTTTCGAATGAACACCGTTAGTAACTTGAAAAATCTTCTGTCAAAATAAATTCCAGCACTTTTCAAATATGGAATTTTTAAATAAAAAAAAGAACGATAATGATTATAGATAGGTACCTACTTTATCGCTTGTCTGAATTCACACAATCATCAGCTCCAATATTGAAAATATCAAAGCAAATTTGAGTTCATTACGCAGGAATATTTCATGTCACGGACAACCAAAATTAGTTTTTTTTTATTATGAATAAAAATTTTCAACGATGTTAAATATTATCAATGTTAGAATTTAAAATCTGAATTTGATAATGCATACAAGACCGAATTAACATTTGTTGTCGTTTTCATGTCGTGTTGAACTTCTTCCACTTCTTTTGCCAACGTTTCGGACAGTCTTGTAGCTTCCATAATCGTGTGGAAAAGGGCAAGTTAATTTGTGTAGCAGTGAAATCTTTCGACCAGTTTTCGTGGCCAGCAACGGTCACTTCAGAAAATACCCCTCAAAGCCGGCTACCAAGAAGCTCAATAACTAGTACCTATCTAGTTAGGTAGGCTACAAAAAAAACTCCAAACTAAAAACTAAAAGCTATTAAAAACAACTCAAAACCCCAAAAGTAATTATCCTTAATTGCACCAGAATTAGCAATATTTGTTTTAAAAATCTGACAAAGTACTTAAATTGAATTATAAAATTATATAACCGACAAGGAATGTTTTAACGTGATCGCTTTATTTTTATTACAAATATGGATAAAATAAATACCTACATTATCAAGGCCCTGAAATCTCCATATTTCTCCAAGAATATTTATATTTTACTCTGAAAAATTGTGCAATTTAAAAAACAGTTACTTCGAGACAATTGCTTGCTGACTTTATGTTGATACTACATTTTTTCCCCTGTAAAGAATCGAAAAAATACCAACGTGGTCTGACTGTTGACATCTCGCCTGGTTAACACAATATAGCAAAACGTAGCACAAAACCTGCATAGAGCTTAGTGCATCATTATAATAATACTACTTTATTCCGCGCCATGTGTCATGAAGTTAATGAAGTAAGAAGTAAAGAAGAACGGGACCAAACGAGATTCTTGCGGAAACCCAAAAGTAAAACAGTAATTCTTTTCAAGCACTTATTTTTCCCTCTCTCTTTTTATATTTGCTCTTAGACGAGTTCTGGGAAAAATGGTGGGGGCTTTGGCTCAAGGCTCAAAGGTCTCTTTTTCAAAAACCGAGAACTAACATATATAACATTTTATGGTTTGATACATAAAATGTTAAAAGTCGTATGAGTACAGGCATTTCATTCCACAGCGCAAAACACGATCAGTGTCGTTCTGCAGAGAGATTACCATTGATAGTCGAAATTAAGCAACTTTTGTTGGAAATTAATCTTTCACCTGCGAAATTCCTTAATATTTCGGAAATTTTGATGGAAAAGGAGATTTGTCGTGCTCTACTGTAAAATTACAAATATACTAGCTTTTACTCGTATATCGTGAGGGGGAATAATTGTTTCTTCTTAAGGCGATGCACTACGTCGTGTAATATTTTAAATTGAGCCGCTATCAATAACAACCTTTACGTAGATGGCGATAAGGTTTAAATTCCCGCTTAACACCATCCGCCTGTTTTGATTTATGCAAGAAAAAAACATGGCCCAAAAGTGCCTTTTATTTTATTTTGTGGATGTTCAGGCATAATATTTAATTTTTTTCGATCATTTTATAAATAACTTAATTTACCACATTATACAATAAAATCATAACCGAAAATGGGTTCGTAAGTAGGAGATTTTGAACTTTTAAGCAGTTTTCATAGGCCTATACATTATTTTTTTCTGGGCTTATAAAAAGACTAATCTAAAAAATACTTGATTATTTCAAAGGTCAAGATGTATTCTACTCGTAGTATTTAATTAAAGCATCTGAAACATTTCTAGGCGACCAAATTTTCAAGTCAAAAACACATGATTTTGCATTACTACGTATGGCATCGCCTTAAAATCTTCTTTTCTTGAGTTGCTGATAGTAGGCGGTGAAGCAGGTGGTAAAATAGTAACAACTAATGCCAACAACAAGAAAAATGACTAGCCGCAATCTTGCTTCCAAAAATTCACCTTTCATCCTTCCACTGCATCGCCTGCCGTTCTTTACTCTAGCTTTCAGAGGACAGGCAGACTTTAGAGCAAAGCCAGGATGACACACGCGACGCCTCATCTCTTTGTTCCATTCAAGGGGCTCTATTTCAGTCGCAGTTCCAGTCCATGTAAACACGGGTCATTACCTCACAAATAGCCGACACAAAAATCTCCTGGGAGTGGATACAACACTCGGGGAATTTTGTGTACGGCTCTTACCCACTTTCGGTGTGATATTTGAGCCTGGAAGAAGCTTTGAAATTTGAAAGCCCTTCGTTTGAAGTCAGAACGTTAAGTTAATCGTAATACTTTGCCTTTTAACTTTGAAAAAAAACAAGATTTGTTTATATTTTTGGAAGAATTTAGGAATGTGAACCCAAAAGCTAACATCTCGTGCGTCAATGCTTTATAATTGAATGAACAATTCAAACACCATCAATAAACGTATTAAGGCGATGCACTACGTCGTGTAATATTTTAAATTGAGCCGCTATCAATAACAACCCTTACGTAGATGGCGATAAGGTTTAAATTCCCGCTTAACACCATCCGCCTGTTTTGATTTATGCAAGAAAAAAACATGGCCAAAAAGTGCCTTTTATTTTATTTTGTGGATGTTCAGGCAAAAATATTTAATTTTTTTTCGATCATTTTATAAATAACTTAATTTGCCACATTATACAATAAAATCATAACCGAAAATGGGTTCGTAAGTAGGAGATTTTGAACTTTAAAGCAGTTTTCATAGGCCTATACATTATTTTTTTCTGGGCTTATAAAAAGACTTATATAAAAAAATACTCGATTATTTTAAAGGTCAAGATGTATTGTACTCGCAGTATTTAATTAAAGCATCTGAAACATTTCTAGGAGACCAAATTTTCAAACCAATAACACATGATTTTGCATTACTACGTATGGCATCGCCTTAAAGGATTTTTTGAATACTGCGTACGAGTCCCAACTGTCTGGCATCCTCGATTGGGGTATGTTTTGAGATTGATGGTAGTGGGGAGGGGAAAGAGTTGGGAAAGAGGGATGTAGGGAAGTATGAGGATTTCTGTAGATCCGAACTCTGGGGTTAAAGCAGTCCTGGAAGTGTCCAGCCCAGTTCATGTTCTGTTGATATAAATTTTCACTTTTATATTGTTCTAATGCAAAAGGTTTTTTATGTTTATTATTATTCTATTCATATTTAATTGAATGGCAATGGAAATTATGTTCGGCTGTATTAATTTATAACATAGTATTTTAATTGATTCTAGCCGGCAATTCATTTGGTGGACTCCAATAACTTAAATGAAAATGTAGTCAAGCAAAATGTTCTTTAGGCTGATGAGCTAAACAGACTTGTATGTAATACTTTTATATTCGATGAACAAAAACCGGTTTCGGATTAATAAATTAATTGAATATAAACTATAATAATTATTAAATGGCTGGCGCATACCCGTGAAAAATTACACTTATAGAGGCACAAATTGCGTACTGATATCTCATCGAAACGTGTGCATTGCGCGAAAGCAGTGCGAGGGGACTGGATTCGGTAGTTTCCGGTTGTTCGGCTTTAGAGCGTAGGAGGTCAATTTGGACTAATTGGAAGTGAAAAACGTCACACCACTTTTTTCGTTTCGTATATCATCTAAATACAAATAATATAACATCGATGGGGATAGTCGGCTAGTCTGATAATCATTTCCAACTTGGCAAATAAAATAATTTACCCTTCAATAATTTTCTATATATACCACACTATTTAATCAAAATAACCGTAATGTTTCGAAATCCATGGTTAAAAAAAATAATTTGTTTTCATAGTTTTTAAACCAAAAGCTGACAAAGAAACAGGGTTTCGAAACATTTCGATAATTCTGATTAAATAAGTGCATACAAAGTTATTTACTTTCTTTAAAAAAAATCTATTCTAAATATTATAATTGAGGGTACGTATCCTATACTTTATCTCTTGTCTGGATTCTCCAAAACAAACACTTTAAATTTTGAAATTAAAGCTTAAATTCAATGCAAAAGTTCATTGAACCGGAGTTACAGATGAAATTAATATTTTTAATATTAACTAAGTAACTAACTAACCATCACGCCGTTTCCCCGCAGGGGTAGGCAGAGAGGATGGACCGCCAAACAACTCGGTCTTGGCACACACTCCTTGCCTCATTCACATTCATACATCGTCTCATACATACTCTTCTATTGTTCTGACTCTTGACATGGCCCGACTCAAGTATCTGATTCACTTGGTCGTGCCATGTCTTCCTCGGGCGTCCCCGACTTCTGCTACCATTCAAATTTGCATCGTATATTCTCCTTACACTCCTTTCTTCGCTCATTCGCTCTACATGCCCAAACCATCTAAGTGTCCCTTTCTTGATCTTACTCATTACGCTTACATCAGCCTTGCACTCTTTGCGTATATCCACATTCCTCACACGATCATACATGGTTTTACCACACATACGCCTCAGGGATCTCATTTCAACAGCATTCAATCTACTTTCATCCTTTCTTTGCCAGTTCCATGCTTCACTTCCATACATCAGGGTAGGTACCAGCACTCCATTGTGGACTGCTAACTTCGCTTCTTTGGACAATTTTTTGTTAGCCCTAGTTTATTTTTAATATTGTATTGTAAAAGCAGCCATTAATAGCAGTCCATTGATTCACTGGACAAAAACAATTAAGCTTGCAAAGGAATTTCCTTCAAAGTAGTTTCTGGGTGGCTAGCGTAGGAAAACTGGCTCAAGGCGTGGTGGAAATTCCAAGAATGTTCATTCGCTCTGCTAACAGACAGGATGTCTATAGAAATGGAAAATAAAATAACCAATCGCTCAAATAATTAATTTTATTTCCTTTTGCATTCAAGACATCAGATTCTTGATGCGATTTGACTCTTTAAATAGACATCGTAAGTAACAAGATACCTTTAAACATTGCGTAAAAAATCTTATTCTAACAAAATGGGTTATGTTTAATGATCGCAGCCGTGGAAACATTTTGATGTTGATTTTGTGTTTGAGGGTTTTAGGTTTTTATTTTTAGTTCGGTAAACCTGTGGGTTATTTCTTGTGATGTTTCGACAGTTGTTCTGAAATCATTTTTGAGAGCTCCAACGATAATAGGCACCGACCGCAAACAGTGCGAAATTATGTTGATGTGTTCGTAAAAAAATATGTTTTTCTATGAAACAAGAGGATAAATAATTTTAAAAATAATCAACCAGTATAAAAAGTTTTTTACGATAATCTATGTAAATTAAAATGTCTTTTAAAACATTAAAAAAAATTGACTGAGTATTCAACCTTCCTATCCAAGAACTGGAGTCGACATCTCTACCGACCTCGCCAAATGCCGATCGGGTAGGGCCGACATTTATTTCGAATATTTACTGCCGTAATGTCATCCGGTTTCAGAGATATGCGTTTCTCTCCACGTGTGTGTACATGATTGCCATCAGACAGGGTGTATTGTCACCGACAACGCATCATTCCGACGAGTTTCAGCTCGATCGGATGTCGGGAAGTGGAGTAATTCCGCTTCCAAGATTTGCATTAATTCATTCCTAGATGTATTCAAAATAATAATATCGATGTCGGCATTTGTGTAAGTGTGTAAGTGGACAAACAATGAATTTCTATAATACATACCTATTTTATGAATTTCAAGGTTGTCCGTCTGAAAATTTTGAACTGGAGTTGAAAAATGAAAACTGAAGGTGAAAATTCCAGTGAAAATGAGTTCTAGAAGAGGTGACTAATGCGGGTTTGTTGGCGGTGAGCCAAAGATCTCTCGATCCACATCAAGTCTTAGGGCCGGTATATCAGTATCTTTACCATCGCTCGGCTATTATCACGAGCTTAACAGTAGCACATAATCCGTATGTAGGTCGTAAGCATAGATGTTGCCAATATTACAAATTTTTTCTATGATTTTTAGTCTCCCATAAACAGCATGGTGCTATTTGCAAGTATTTTTTTTGCTGGAGTGAATGATTATTGAAAACCTTCGAACTTTTAAAATCCCTCTAATAATTAACAGAATGTTTTAGATTGAATATGATCCATTAATGATCAATATTCCTCAACGCTCGATGAATCATGGAAGTCCATACTGAAAGTATGTGAATTTACGTAAATTCGAGACGAGAGTTGGTAACTATTTATGTCAATTTGACAGAGATGTGCAAAATGGGTACCCAAAACCATTTGAAATGCAAAATGGAAATGGGTCAAAACTTTTCCATTTGAAAATTCAAAATGCAAAATGGTTTTTAGAAAAGCATTTCAAATGCAAAATGCAAAATACAAATTTTCAAAATGCATTGAAAATGCAAAATGGTTTCTCTGGTCAAACAATTAAAATAATTATAGAATTTTTAAACAGTTTTGTCATTTAATAATGGACATCAATGTAGAACAAACATATTACATGATGGTAAATCAAAAAAATGCCACGACTACGGATTATGAACCACAAAAAATTTGTGCGGGACAAATGTTGCCAACGTAAAAACATAGAAACTGCTATCTAACATTTAATATTACAGCGTCATGGCCCCATGTTCAGTATTTGAATCAGTATTTTTTGTAATGGTATTACTCAATTGCCAGGGCTTCTACCAGGGAGCAACTTGACAAATGTAAATTATCTCTCATAGCGAGGTTGAGGACCGATTGATATTTGGGGCTTATGAAAAAAAGATGAGTGGAGATAGTAGGACGAATGTTGCAAAAAAGCATTTAAAATGGAAAATGCATTGAGAAAAGCATTTTAAATGCAAAATGCAAAATGTTTTTAGAAAAGCATTTAAAATGCAAAATGGAAAATACCCATTTTGCATTTCCATTTGAAATGGATTTATTTGAAATAAAGTACATCTCTGCAATTTGACATACGCGTAATTGGAAACAGGGACCTACTCGTGTACGGGTATTAAGCGGCCGTACTAGCCCGCTTAATTTTAATTTTAGCAAGAATTCATGTAGGTACTTAGCAAGCATAAAGTGCAACTGATGTACCGGCCCTTACGCCTTAGTGTAATCGTAAGTGCTCCAGCGCAGAGCGGCTGCTCTCTCCCGACAAAATAAATATTACGGGGAACTGCATAGCGCGCAGATAATGGCTTACTTTCATCCGACGCATGTTACCGATACTCCCTTAGAGAATAGAAACAAGTAAGATGGAACATTAACCATTATTAGTATGAAACGTGTCGTCAACATCGTTCATCTTAGTGTAAATCGCATCTACGCTCAGCGCGGCGTCCTCTGTTTGTCAAACGCACGACTTTCGTTTCAGTTCGGTTGTAGCTCTGCCATATATACCTTTGTTTCTATTATCTATGATTTCTACTAAAACTACTACTATAAATTCAATTTCTTGCGTGAAGATTTTCAGGAAATCCACGGCCAAACTGAAATTTCCTGAAAATCTTCACACAAAAAAACGAATTTTCGTAAAAAAATAAAAAATCGTTTTCAGCTACAACAACATCAATAATTTCATTTTTTGTAATATTAGCACTTTAGAACACCCAAAAATCACGAGCCGCCACTGGTATCTACCATTCATATAAAATAAAGGATAGCGCAAGAAGTGGGCTGGTGGGCGTGTTTCTTAATCCAAATATCTGCCTAATAGAGGCTTAAATTTCCAAGACAAAACTGTGTTTACAAAATTAAAATGGGTTGGAGATCTACGATATCAGGCTAGCATAAGAGGCAGAGCGCTGGGCTATTGGGACGGAACATTTGTTTCCATTAAAATTTCTATGTAAGGTACTTCTAACGTTGTTCTTTATCTTTTGACCATTGAAAACTACATGTTGCTTAAAATGGCTGTAGACGAGTTTAATGATCAGATTTAAATAGCCAGAATCTTCCTAACCTTCCTCATTCTCATCTCCTTCCTCTCCCCACCCCAACTTACCCCAATAATTGGGAATGCCACATTCCCACTGACTCCAGACAGTTGTGCGGTATTCTCTTAAAAGTTTAAAAAACAATTTGTTTAGTTCGAAGATTAATGTCGACAAATAATAGCAGTCGATAATTTTTACGACTGTGCTCGACGCTCGAGCACATGTGCGCGCCCTGTAGGTACCATCCACGCTGGAATTTTTTCAGATGCGATTTTAACATTAAAGCCTGTGACAGACCACGCTACATTTACTTGGCTTGGCTTTTTTTTTTTTTTTTTTTTATTATTTTTTTTTTTTTTTAACAATTTTTTATAAAAGATAATGTGTCCTTACTGGGGTACCCCGTTCTAAGGACACATTGTACATGGTTGTGTGTTTGAAAGAGTATAAGTACATATGTTAAAATACTATATAGAAAATTAAAAAACAATATTTAGAGAAAAATAAAACATAATACAAGCTTTAGTCTTTGTTGGGTTGCAAAATTATATCTATATTCATCCTTCCCTTATCCATAATCCATTTCTTAATGTTTCTTTTGAAGTCAGTTATTTTTTTAAGGTTTTTTATTTCAAAAGGGAGGACATTCAATATTTTTATAGAATAATACTGCATGTTTCTTTGTCCAAAAGTTGTTTTAGTTGTAGGTTGGTGTAACATATGTTGTAATGTGGATCTTGTGAGTCTGTCTGAGTTTGTCTGTGTAAAGTTGTCCTGGTTTTTGAATGCGTAAATTAGTATATCTTTTGCGTATAATTGTTTTGGTGTCATTACATTCAGGGTTTTAAAAACATAGTCGGTAGGAGTTCTGATCTGAGGAGCTTATTTCATATATTCCCATTGGTAGCGTATGGCGAGCGATACGCTGAGATAGGTTAAGTCATGATGCGTATAGCGCAATGTGTCGCCTACCCTAATGCTTTGAAAACTGTACAGGGGACAAAATCGCTTGCGCTAATGCCACTACAGATTATATTTGTTTTATTTCAACGTAGCCTCTACGACGGCTTACAAATTAATTTGCCTATGAATGAATAAAGAAAAAATATATCAGAAAGATTAAGGCGAAGCTTAATGCTAAATCACTATTTTGATTAATCTTTATAACGAGTTGGTGTACATTATGAATACCGAAAAATATGCTTTAGATAAATTGAAGGTTTTACTGTCGTTTCGCTTGAGTAGAATACAAATAAAAAATATAAATGTAAGCTACTAAAAAAAATATTTTTACAATATGTATGAACGCGTAAAGGAAACAACTTTTAAAAACTACAGTATTATAGCCAAGATTATCTGTGACAGTTTCATTTGATTAACTTTTTTGCTTTCTCATAAAATTATTTACAAAATAAATAAAAACCAGTTTTGTGCTTGAAATCGAACGTTTCTAGACTCCGTTTCTCAAGCAATTTTAATGCCTATTACCTACAATATAAGGTATACCAAGAATATACACATTTTTGGCTTGTAGCTCTCTCTTAAAAGCTATTCATATTAATTACAAAAAAATGTTTGACACCACTGATATATGTCTTGTAAGTAAAGAGTCGCTCTAGAATTTAATGAGAAAATATTGTGACAATAATTGTTCATTCTAATATTTCAAATCGTTATTCAAACAAGTATTTATACTGAAATAGGGGAATAATAATATATCTTTCTCTAAAATATTTATATCTCTTAGTTTATATTCAATTATGTATTGTGTATATCTAAATATGTATCTAGACTTATTTTTCATTAAATATGTTTTCTTTTTTATCATCTCTTTTTTTTCTCTTTATTTTTTTTTATGTTTTATTACACCTATTATATTTTGTTTTACAACATGCGGTTTTCCTTAATATTGTAAGTAATTTTGTATATTTTATTTTGTATTTATTTAATAACTTTTTGTTTTACAACATGCTATTTCTGTACATCTTAACATTGTAATTTAAAGGATTATGACTACGTGCATGAGCCGTATGGTGGTTGTAAAGAATACAAAAAATTGTAATCACTTAAATTTTAAAAATAAAGAAACACTAATGTCAAAGTTCATTTTCGTTCAACGGCGGCGCAAAAATGGAAAAGTTTAATAGAGTATAGAAGAGATTATGTGATTGTTGTTTTTCGTGGAAGATATGTATTGAGGATTATGTAAAAATAATAAAACCAGTTGAATTATTAATATTTTTTGACAGTTGTCTGAAGTTTTTTTGTTCAAATAAAATTTGCTATTCCGGGGAAACTTCTTACGACATAAAGACGAAATATATATGAGTAATGAGATAAATAATCTGGTGAGCAGAAAAAAATGCTAAAAATATAAATCCAAATTTTTATTCCGATAATTGAGGAAAATCATCAAGGTAATTTTCGCGCAGTTCTCAACCGACATTCGGGGGGTATTTTGAGAAATTTCTGCTCCAACATTCAACAGAAGGAAGTAAATTTAATATTCAGATCAAGGTTCAAAACCCGACCAAGGCCTAGTTAGTACTTATTTACCACTCTATAGTTCTAGTTCATTTCACCTCTACCTGGTATATTGTAATAAGACATGGTAAATGGTAATGTATAACATAACGGCCGTGGTTTATTTATTGTGATTGAACCACTAGGATAAATAACTGGAAGGTGTTAAGAGATAATGTCTGATGGTATCTAACAGAGTCCCGGGCATCATAACTTAGTATATTCTGACCTGTCTGACCTGCTGATCGCCTGGCTGTATCGCTTCGTGACTGGGGGGCGGTTTAGTCTGATACATAAAATTAATTACTAAAAACATTAATTTATATTATTTAATCGGATGGAATATGTCGGTAAAATTACATTCAATGATTTTATGAAGTATGTGAACATAGATAATAGATATAAAGGAGATGGGCCATGAACTGTTATTAGTATGAAATTATGATACCTACATCGTTCATCCGTACAAGTAGATACAAATCGCATCATCGCACAGCGGCGCCCCGCCTTTGTTTCTACCTACATACCAAACGCATAACTTTATTTGCAATTTGTAGCTCGGCGACAGTTGGCATGACAAATCTCGCTGTGTTTCTATTATCCGTGTATCTACGTTTTTTTTTTTTTTTTTTTTTTATTATTTTAATATAGATCATAGTTACATTAATACATACATTTTTTTGCAAAATATAATATTTAGGTACATAATTGGTCATGTATACCTTATCAGAAAAGAGGAGCTCTTGTGCCTGATAAGGGACGTAAACTAAGTGTTTTCATAGATTTTTTGTTTTTAGTTTCCTACTAAGAACTCTGGCATCATGCAATTTTCGCGGCCTTTTTCTTTTGTAATTTCTAGGCCAACACGACTGCTTTCAGCTTGCAACGGCATTTCCACCGTTAGTAATGGCTATTTGAACATTAAAAAAATAATTCGACTCGTAATAATGTTGTGTTGGTTTTTGGATTTCTTTTAAAATTATTTTAAGTACTGAGGATTTCCTGTTGAGGTAAAACTATTTACCTAAAGCTTGAGATGGAGAGTTTTATATTTGTCGTTGGTTTTATACATTAATGATAATTATACAGGGCGTGTGGATTTTAACCCTTAAGTGACCTTGTAGGTCCATAGGACTCTCTCTGTTTCTATCATCCTATTCACTACTGAGCCCCACGCATCTCGGTACCTTTCTACATTCTGAATGAGGTTGTGCAGGCGGATAGACAGTTCCCTCACATAAGTACAAAGTCTATTTACGAGAGTTGTATGGGTCCCCGGGACCCATTACATCACTTACGTAATTTTTTTTTCAGTTTAATTGTCAAAACGGCCATAAATACCCAATTTACTTTATAGATAGACACTGTGAAGCGTTGGCTTTTATTGGAGGAAATGTAAAACGAAGTATAAATTGAAAATTCAATCCTAGATTGTTCAAGATGTGTTGCTTTTAGTGTAAAAATACGCGTAATTTTACCAATTGTCATTATTGTCAACAATGACTTCGAATATTAACATTCAAAGTTATTGTTGTTTTGTGTAGAACAAATTTTAAAAGTTTGTCATTTATCATAAGAAAATATCATTTTAGTAACGTAGATATCATATTTTTGTAGATTTCAGTTATTGTTCGTGGATATGTTCCTATGGAAAGAACTTTGATGTCTTAAGTTCAACAGTGAAAATACTACTTATTTTATTTAATATTGCATTATATCTTGATTTGTTGTAAAGATTTTTTAAGATTGATAATTTTAAATTAAAAAAAAAAACGTACATCCATTAACTTTTACTTTTTGGTTTTGAAAAATGTGGGTTCCGGGGACCCACGAAGTTACATACGTAATTTTAGTCAACCACGTCACTTAAGGGTTAAATGACCCCGTCTATGCCCGTAACTATTTTACAATTATACCTACATACAGGATTTTCCAATAAGAGGTGTTATTTTGATATTCAATCGTAAAAGATCAATGGTTTCGTTGCTTGTGTGGCACAAAGCGCCGTCTTGTTGAAAGTAAACGTTCTCCAGATTAATACCATTCAATTCCAGCCATTAAAAATCATTAATCATCTCTCGATAGAACACTCCATTCACCGTAACTGTTGCTCCAGCCTAATTTTCGAAAAAGTAAGGTCCAATGACTCCACCGGACCATAAACCGCACCAAACAGTCACACGTTGAGGATAGAGATGCTTTTCAACAATAACTCTTGGGTTTTCCGAGCCCCAGATGCGACAATTTTGCTTGTTAACGAAGCCACCGAGGTGGAAATGGGCCTCATCACTCAAGATGATTTACATTTGATTCACTCAAGTGAATTTTAATATTTTCAATACGTTATTGAAGCGTGTACCGTTCCATTTTTATTAATAATGTAGTTTCTACTTGTCAAATGTCAAAAAATGACAGCTTCAAAAGTAACATCTACCGAAATAGCGGGCTATTCAAAATAACACCTCTTATTGTAGATGGCTTTATATTTATGATTCTGTTAAAAAAATTATGCTCAATGTAAAAATATCATAACCAATAAATTCAATAATTTTTTTGTCCCTTTCGTTTAGTACCTACCGACAACAATTATATCAAAAATATTATACACAAAAACCTGACAATTTTTCGATTTTCTGGGACAATTGCAAGTTCTCCTAACTAAAGCAATTTTTGAATTTATCATATTTTTAAGAACCCAGAATTGCAGAGGCAGAGGAAATTTACTGCGAAATAAAGGTATTAATATTTGCGCTTTAAATGACGTGTGATTACAAAGACATAAAGTAAATGCATTAAACAAATACTAGCGCCGTGATAAGGGGAACTATTGTTTTATGGCAGCCTTTGACCAAAGGTTGACACAGATCTCTAGTATATTGCATTGTTTCTTTCACAATGTATGAATATCACAATATGCATACAAGGCCATGCACTATACTGAGATATCAAACAAATTAGTAACTACAGTAGTGTGCGAATTAATTGGGGCAAACTTTTTTTTGATATTTTGCAATTTTTCAAGTAGGGTTCATTTTAACAATTTCGAGTAAATACTAGTACGTTATGTGACAACCTCTACTCTTTGTTATATTTTATATTGTTTCAGCATTGATAAACTAACGAACACCTTATATTTTTCAATTAATCATCATTACATCAAATAAAAATGCTGGGACTTTTCTTCACTATCGTCTATAAATTTTCAATGGGAGAGAGTTCCTTGGATATTTTAAAACACTTGTAAAGCCGGATTCAAAGAATACTTGCATTTTATTCGGAATTTTGCGCGGGACAAGGTCTTGTTAAAAAAGCCATTATTGTCAGGGAATTCTTTTTCGAGTAAACACCCTCCTAAGGTGATGTTTTTGGGTGTTTGGTCCTGTAAAGCCTATCCACCGCACGATTAACACCAACAAATATGAACAAGTTCTGAGGAATACGCTGCTTCTGACACATGATGAAATTAAACAAATATGTTATTAATTATGTTATCAATGCAAAAACGAAATACAGGTGTAACAAGGTGAGTAGAGGTTGTCAATTATTATAATGTTATGAAAATTAACTATTATATCCAATAAAATCGAAAACATCTTTAAAAAAATGCTTGTTCCAATTAATTCGCATACCACTGTACTTCTTTTCTTAAAGGAATGACTTCAAATTCTTATATTGTAATTATTTATAATCCAGGAACGCATATTTTCTACTTTTTTTACTTTAATACATATTTTTGACTTGGTAATCATTCGGTTAAATTGATTTTCGGAAAAATTGATATCGAGACAAGTCTCTGAATTTTGATA
The DNA here is from genome assembly GCA_026573805.1 of Hesperophylax magnus. Classification (NCBI taxonomy): domain Eukaryota; kingdom Metazoa; phylum Arthropoda; class Insecta; order Trichoptera; family Limnephilidae; genus Hesperophylax; species Hesperophylax magnus. Next base: position 24,725,352 of record JAIUSX010000012.1, read on the forward strand.
TAAGTAAATTAAACAAATGTATTTCATATAGGCTTATAGAAACATGATGCACCCGGGATTTTACCGGAACAATGTAAACATGAACAGTGTAAAACAAATCTTACAAAGACTTCAATATTCAATTCATTTAGACAGACTTTAACAAAACAAGTTATATACAAGATATATATGTGTAACGCATACTTTGGGCCACGTTATATGCACTTTATATTTATACATTTCATATATATAACTTGCGTACAAACAAGTGTAACCGAACGTTTTTACAAAACATTACGATGTATACTGAAGATCCACTTATAAAAGCAACGTACAATACGACTCTCTCAGCGACTCGACTTTCAGATAAAAGCACAGACATTAAAAACATTATCCTGATGGCCCTAGACGAAGTGTTTCATATTTCAGATGCTGGCGAATGATTATCAGGTGTTTCCTAAATTCCTGAATTCGCATTTCCCATCCTAAATATCCTCATTAGAAGAAAGCACAAAATAATTGTTCTATAATTCCTGGGCCCCGTCCGATCGGGGACCCCTGGGCTTGTGCCCCGCGTGCCTTTAGGGTAAAGACGGAACTGGTTCGAATCAAAGACAAAGAACCCTCTTCAAGTGTATGTTTGTTGAAAAGGACATACTATTACATAATCCAGTTTTACAGATTTATGCATTTAGTAAAGAAAGCTTCCGAATAACGCAACCATTCGATACATTATCTATTCAAGACTTATTCCAGTTTATGTGAGCAGCAGTATAAAAATGAGATACCCATTAATAAATTATCTGAGTGACTTGCGATGGCCAACCTACATTAAATATTGAATATTGATGACTTGTCTCCAATCTTCAATGCTCGCATTTAATGGCCATCGCGGCTACCAGCACAACACGATATTAGGAACAACTGCCAGGGTTGACAGACAACAGTCTTTAGGATTAGACGAGGGCCTGTTATATACAGGATCTAAAAGAACTTTCAATTATTTGTAATTTTGAAATCATTAATTCATGGTGGATTTCCATTTTAATATGACTGATTTTTTTAGATTATAAAGTTGTAAAGCTGTTAAACGGTGTTTGGTTTGGCGCTATTAGGTTCTGGAAAAATTGTGTACCTTTTGTTGTGATCCAGACTGAAAGTTTTTGTTTGTTTTTATTCGTTGGTGTTTTCTCGGCGGGTTGTTTCAATGAGATAGGCATTTGGTTATAAAGTAGTAGATACTTAACTTTAAGGGTATTTTTCCGTGGTAGCTCTTAAGAGGAAGCTACAAGCAAAAAATGTGTATATTCTTAGGATATCTTATATTGTAGATAATAGGCATTGAAATCGCTTGACAAACGGACTCTAGAAACGTTCGATTTCAAGCACAAAACTGTTTTTTTTATTTATTTTGTAAATAATTTTATAAGAAAGAAAAAAAGTTAATCAAGTGAAACTATCTTAGCTATAAAACTGTATTTTTAAAAAGTTGTTTCCCTTACGCCCTCATACATTTCTATTGAAAAAATATTTTCTTTAGCAGTTTACATTTATATTTTTAGAGTAATTAGTTTTTTATTTGAATTCTACTCAAGCTTAACGATAGAAAAGCTTTCAATTTATCTGAAGCATATTTTTTGGTATTCATAATGTACACCAATTCGTTATAAAGATTAATCAAAATAGTGATTAGGCATTAAACTTCGTCTTAATGGGAAATTAAGGTTGTAGTTTTGTCCGTGGTAACTATAATTTAATGGGATATTAAGGGTGTAGTTTTTGTCCGTGGTAGCTCTAATTTAATAGGCTATTAAGGGTGTAGTTTTTGTCCGTGGTAGCTATACTTTAATTGGACATTAAGGGTGTAGTTTTTGTCCGTGGTAGCTATACCTTAATTGGACATTAAGGGTGTAGTTTTTGTCCGTGGTAGCTCTAATTTAATAGGCCATTAAGGGTGTAGTTTTTGTCCGTGGTAGCTATTCTTTAATTGGACATTAAGGGTGTAGTTTTTGTCCGTGGTAGCTCTAATTTAATAGGCTATTAAGGGTGTAGTTTTTGTCCGTGGTAGCTCTAATTTAATAGGCTATTAAGGGTGTAGTTTTTGTCCGTGGTAGCTCTAATTTAATAGGCTATTAAGGGTGTAGTTTTTGTCCGTGGTAGCTATACTTTAATTGGACATTAAGGGTGTAGTTTTTGTCCGTGGTAGCTATACTTTAATTGGACATTAAGGGTGTAGTTTTTGTCCGTGGTAGCTATACTTTAATTGGATATTAAGGGTGTAGTTTTTGTCCGTGGTAGCTCTAATTTAATAGGCTATTAAGGGTGTAGTTTTTGTCCGTGGTAGCTCTAATTTAATAGGCTATTAAGGGTGTAGTTTTTGTCCGTGGTAGCTATACTTTAATTGGACATTAAGGGTGTAGTTTTTGTCCGTGGTAGCTATACTTTAATTGGACATTAAGGGTGTAGTTTTTGTCCGTGGTAGCTATACTTTAATTGGATATTAAGGGTGTAGTTTTTGTCCGTGGTAGCTCTAATTTAATAGGCTATTAAGGGTGTAGTTTTTGTCCGTGGTAGCTATACTTTAATTGGACATTAAGGGTGTAGTTTTTGTCCGTGGTAGCTATACTTTAATTGGATATTAAGGGTGTAGTTTTTGTCCGTGGTAGCTCTAATTTAATAGGCTATTAAGGGTGTAGTTTTTGTCCGTGGTAGCTATACTTTAATTGGACATTAAGGGTGTAGTTTTTGTCCGTGGTAGCTCTAATTTAATAGGCTATTAAGGGTGTAGTTTTTGTCCGTGGTAGCTCTAATTTAATAGGCTATTAAGGGTGTAGTTTTTGTCCGTGGTAGCTATACTTTAATTGGACATTAAAGGTGTAGTTTTTGTCCGTGGTAGCTATACTTTAATTGGACATTAAGGGTGTAGTTTTTGTCCGTGGTAGCTCTAATTTAATAGGCTATTAAGAGTGTAGTTTTTTGAAGATCTGTTTTATACTAGGTGTGTAAACACTCAGGGCCTGAATCAAACGGCGCCTGGCGCAAGTAAAATTTTGGCGCCCTTGTCAAGACGCCTAAGTAGATGATCATTGTAATCAATAATAATCGGATGATTTGTATTTTTGTGAAGCGCCGTTTGTATGAAAAATAAACTCAACGGCGATGTGTTAGGAGTGTTAGGTATTCTCATCCCCTTGACATTTCGGCATCCGGAGTGGACTGCTCCAGTTGCGCCTGCATTGGGCCGGCCCTATAAAATACTTCACAATGGAGATAATTTGAGCAATCATAAACAACAACAAAAAACTGATTCTATCCACACTTCCATAAAGATGATTTAGCAGCTACCATGAAAATAAACAGAAACGTAACGTAATAAATTGTTGTAAAATATTTAAAAAAATTATGTGAATGTAGACATTGTGGACAACCCTGTATTGTTACGGAACAGCTCAACGGAGCGGGAGACAACAATTAAATGATTGATGCTGGCCAATAAAAAGTTTCAAAGAAATTTGAAACACTTTCAATATCTCGAAAAACTTTGAGCGATGCAATGATTAAATAAAATACCATAGAGTAGTGCGATTGTTTAATGAAAGAGTAGCATAGACTAACAACAGAATAATTTAATAGTAGTATATTCACATATTTCACAAATTTTCACGGGCCGCAAAAGGTACTAACTAGTTAACTAGGTACTAACGCATAATATTTAGTTGACGTGAACTGTTTTTTGTTCGATGTCATCTACGATCGAGATCGGGAAAGATGACAAGTTATCGAAATTACCGATAAACCCTTTGTGCTTGCGCTTGTGCTAGGTGGGATGATAGTAAAGCGATTTATAGGTGATTAGTAGCCCCGTGAACCGTCGACATCGCGTCCAAAAAAGGACCTATGTTTCTAATTTCCTTTTATTTATCGAAACCAAAATTTCCTCCGAAATCATAAAATTTGTAAGTAGGTACTTAAAAACCTACCTGCAATTATTATCAACCATACCTATACATTTTATTTATTATTTCAAACAAGGAATTATACAATTTGTCCAAAGAAATGTCACAAAATCACTGACTTATTTTCTTGAATTCTTTTTTCAAACTTTCTTCAATCCGGTAGGTACCTATCAAAATATTTATTATTCCGATTTAACAGTTCATAGTAGGAACCACGATCATGCGAACTCTGGTGAGATAAAAATGTAGTATCTAACACGGCCACCATCTTGAGCCGGGACCAGAATGTAACAAATATGAAATGCCAAATGGTAGACAAAAGTAAAAATAATGTAAAATTAATTCGAGGTAGAAACTGATTCCAACGTGTTGTTTTTATTACAAAATTCCAATATCCTAGTGATATGAATCTGTCTTTTCTATTTTCTGTTTGTAATGACATGAAGTTAGAAATGCCGGCACAGAGGCATGATGAGTCGTCTCCAATCTAGGTTTCATTATAATTAGTCTATAAATAATAGCAAATTAAAACGGTTCGCACAGTATGGGAACAAACTCCCGTTGGCTTGCACTCCTGCAGACTGCACCGGTGGTGAATAGTAGTTCTGTACTGCAGACTGCACGTGTGTCATCGAGAGCTTGGACCAGTAATAGTTATGTGGTTATAATAGAATTATTCTTCAACGAGTAAACTAAAACCCTCCTTGGTAAATACCTACACACTGTCAGCCAAGATGGCCGCCTATCGAGTTCCAACCTATGCAAGTTATGTATTCCATTTTGTAAGTTTACATATTTATTTATGGCCTTATCGCGAATACTTGGCAACTAATATGCAATTCAGCAACGCCTATAGACAATTGTTTCGTAGATAACATGTCACCGCTTCTTATTCAAATGAAAGCTTTCCAGCCTCGAGCTATAATCACCACGGATCTCAACTATGGACCCGACATTGACTATCGAAGGCAGACTATCAGCATACGATCAGGCGGTTCTACAGATACAAGGAGTGGTTACAAGTTACAGCGGATTTCATACAGAAAAAATCTTATTTGCCATATTATGTACATCTATTTTTTAATGTCTTTTAAAACTTTAAAAAAATATATATTGATTTGACTGAGGATCAAACCATCCTTCCCAGGGACCGGAGTCAACGTATAATTCGAATAACTTGCCTGTGTATCTGTAGTGTATCTGCCACTAAAGGCTCTGTCAGTATCTAGGCACGTGTAAAGGCAAGTTATGATGGAGTCGAGCAGGTCCCACGGCGGTCAGTGGTCACTGGTCAGTAGTGCACTCCGAGTTACTGGATCAAAACATAACTACGTAATTAATTAATGCAATTTGTACATTCGTACCGGACTAAACTCGTTATAATATGTATATATGCCACTACCTTAACTAATGATGGGTCGAAGTAAATACCAACTGTAGTTAAAGACAGTTAGTTACCAGGGGGTTCGACAGCGGTGGCTGCTACAGAGTAATTAGTTGTCAGTTGTCAACGGTAATGGATCATAAGACGTGCCCCAGTTAGTTGGATACTAATAACATACTCTGAAGTAATATGGAATCACGATCGATTTGAATTTATATTGGTACTTTATTATTGCAATTCATCAGGGGAGTGAACAGAATTGTAATACAGGGTTTTCTTCAAACTACGCCATTAATAAAAATGGAACGATACACGCTTCAACAACGCATTGAAATTATTCAAATTCACTTGAGTGAATCAAATGCAAATCATCTTGAGTGATGAGGCCCATTTCCACCTCGGCGGCTTCGTCAACAAGCAAAATTGTCGCATCTGGGGCTCGGAAAACCCAAGAGTTATTGTTGAAAAGCCTCTTTATCCTCAACGTGTAACTGTTTGGTGCGGTTTATGGTCCGGCGGAGTCATTGGACCTTACTTTTTCGAAAATGAGGCTGGAGCAACAGTTACGGTGAATGGATTGGGCTATCGAGAGATGATTAATGATTTTTTATGGCCGTAATTGGATGGTATTGATATGGATAACATTTACTTTCAACAAGACGGTGCTACGTGCCGCACAAGCAACGAAACCATTGATCTTTTACGATTGAATATCAAAATATCACCTCTTATTAGAAAACCCTGTATAACGATTAACTGATCACTATTACTCTCAAAAGATTGGACAAGTGTGAACGACAGTTCAAAAGATTGCCTATGATGAACAAAGATGGCTCAAAATATTGACTAATGTAAACAAAGATATCCAAAATATTGCCCAAGATGAACAATGGTAGCACAAAAGATTGCCTTATATAAACAGACCTCAAAATATTGCCGAATTTTAAAGACCGTAGCTCAAAATATTGCCCAATTTAAACAACATTAGCTAAAAATATTGCCCAATTTAAACCACGATAGCTCAAAATATTGCCCTATTTAAACAACGATAGATTGACCAATTTAAACAACGATTTCCAGTCTTCATTCTTGTAGGATTTACAGGATACCTGGGAAGTAAAGCTGAATTATTGCAAATGTAATATATGCAAGGTCTAAGCTTGGGTGAAAAATGATACAGCAATAAAGTCATTCCTCATAATATATTTATTATCGTACGAGCATATCTTTACTGTGTGGAAGGATATTTTTGTTCAAAGAAGCTCACGATTAGCTCAAAGCTCATAAAATTGCACGCCAAAAGCTAATTGACGTCACACCACACTCAGCACCACCTCCTTCTTCCCCATGAGATGTTTCTCTCCTCTCCTCCAGTCCTTCTGTAAATAACTCTGAAAAAAGTACACGGAGGATAAAAAGCACACGACGCAAGACTCGACATCTGCTTGTTGAGCTACTGAGATGGGTAAATACTTCTTACTTACTCGTAGATGCTTGGAACTCGGCAATTAACCTACACTTCATAAATGAGAAATATTAGGTATTATTGGTAATAGAAACAAGAGAGATTGGTCATGAACCATCATTGTTATAATTTTATAAAAGTGTCGCCAACATAGTATAACTATTTATACTACTTTTGATAATAATAATCCATACCAAATCTCCCTGCGTTTAAATACTATCTATGTTTTTTGGAAATTAGTAAATTGATAATGAAATATAAAACGGTAATTTTTTGCGTCTGTAATTCCTTATTTTAAGACATCACGCTAACCGTGCCCTTGTCGGCAGTTATAAATATATATATATACTCGTATATGTATTTTTTATTTGAGCTGGTGTTAATTCTGTCAGGACTTGGTGGACGGTGCAATTCTCAAATTACCATATCTCAATAGATGAAATAATGACATAATTAATGTATAATAACAATGAAAATATATAAGAGCATACGAATTGCAGCAGAGCCACGCAGATACTGCAACAACATATTGACGATATCAAAGTACGTATCAATAAATTGTTTACATTTTCCCTGACTGGTTGTTCTGAAACCGGTTGACATTATGGTAGAATAAAGCGGTGGTCACAATGTTACATTTTTTTAAATATCTAATATAAATACCTACATATTCCAAAATTAATAATTCGACTAAAAATATATTCTAAAGATTATTTGTTCGTTTCTTTTGCAGCGTTATTTTATTCTTGAATATTGAAAAATTTTGTTTATTAGCGGCCATGAGCTGAAAAATATCAATCACAGTCAAACTGCGAAACTTTCCTTATTCCTTTCCACAGAACCAACTTAACCTTCTCCCAACCTTTTGTTCGAATTTGACGACTATATAACATACTTCAAACTAACTTGAGATACCTTTTTGAATGGTACTCAATCAACAAATTAGCATTAAACATAAATAAATGCCAGTTCATTCATTTTTCCAAAATAAGTAATCCTATTTTTTTTCAATATTCATTTTTTTTTTTTTTTTTTATTAGTTTTTGTATACATACATATGTAACATAATCATGAGTAATTAAGCCTGCAATATTGATTAAAAAACTGTAAAACACATATATGTATACAATATCGTGACCCCATTACAAGCAACAAATCAAAAGGAGGAGGTGTAATGGTGTGTATATCAAAAAACATTTCATCTAAAAAATTGCCAGTTAAACACAAAAGCGTTGAACAGATGTTTGTAATGCTAAATATTTCATCCACAAAAATCATTATCGCTTGTACTTATATTCCACCAATGTCAGATCTGCAAATATACAAGAACCACATCGAGGATGTAGAAACACTAAAATACAAATATCCTAAAGCCAAATTTATAATTGTAGGCGACTACAATCTTCCGAAAATTGACTGGTCTTTCGATAAGAACAATGAAGTGATTATTAACGAAACAGAAGTGCAATGTGTCAAATCTAAGGAAATGCTTGATATGTCTTTTTTCCTAGGACTAAAACAGTTAAATAAAGTGCATAATTCTTATAACCGTATGCTTGACCTAGTATTTTCTAGTGACTTAAGGACAGTGGTTGAACAATCGGATGAATTGTTGTTACCTTTAGACCAACACCATCCGGCGTTAGATATTATTATCACAAATGAGTCTAGAAAATTGCAGAAATTAAAAACTTCATCGTACAATTTTAAAAAAGCTGACTACCCAAATATAACTGATTATCTTGACCATATAGACTGGTCATTTCTAGAAGATGAAAACAATATTGTGAATCAAGTCCAACAATTTTATTCAATCCTAAACACTTCAAAAGAACGTCATGTTCCAAAAGTTAATTTTATTGCATCCCTTTACCCTACATGGTTTTCAAAAGAATTAAAAGAATTGATTTATACTAAAAAACAAACTCACCGAATATATAAGCAATCTAGAAACGTCGATGATTATATAATGTTTACTAACATAAGAAAGCAGTGCAAAGAATTGTCTAAAAAATGTTATAATGATTATATTAGTTTAATAGAAATGGAGGTTCATGATAATGTTAAAAAATTGTGGAACTTTTCTAATGCTCAGCGTAAAAATGATTGTAGCTTACCAAATATTATGTATCTGAATAACAATTGTGCGGATAATACCGAAGGCATTGTCAATCTTTTTGCAGATTTATTCAAAAGTGTTTATGATGATAATATTACTGATAATGAAATCCCAAATGATATATCACTTGAAGAATCACTCAACCTAAACCATTGTTTTATTGAAATAAACGCTATAGAAAAGGCTATAAAAGCATTAGATACTAATAAATCCGCTGGACCGGATGGGTTCCCTCCAATATATTTAAAATCTTGTGTTCGCAGTTTGACTTATCCATTATTTTTACTATTTAATAAGTCTTTGTCGTCAGGGTGTTTTCCAAAACAGTGGAAAAAAAGCTATCTTACGCCTATTCATAAAAAGGGAGATAAAAGCGATGTATCAAACTACAGACCAATATGTATATTATCCGCTATTCCCAAACTATTTGAATCGTTAGTCCTAGATGTAATATGTAAACAAATTAATAATATTATTGTACCCAACCAGCATGGCTTTATCAAAGGTAAATCCACCCTAAGTAACTTGATCATATATGAAAATTACATAACTGATTCTCTTGCCTTGAAGCATCAAGTGGATTCAATATATACTGATTTTTCCAAAGCTTTTGACAAAGTTAGGCGACATATCCTTGTACAAAAATTAAGTATGTTGGGTATCAAGGGTAATCTGTTAAGTTGGATTGATAGCTATCTTAGTAAAAGAGAGCTATGTGTCAAAATAAAATCTGTGGAATCTTACATTTTCGAAGCCACAAGTGGGGTCCCTCAGGGGTCTCACCTGGGACCAATTCTTTTTTTGTTATTTATTAATGATATTGTTAGCATATTTAAAGATGTAGAAGTTCTTCTTTTCGCAGATGATTTGAAAATATATAAAACAATACGCAGTTTAGACGATTGTTATACTTTGAAACTTAATTTAAATAAACTATATCGTTGGTGCATCATCAACTCTCTGTTTCTCAATATTAAAAAATGTCAGGTCATTCGTTTTTGTAAAATACGAAATCATACAATTTATGAATATTCGCTTAACAATGTAAAATTGACAGCTGTCACTCAAATCAGGGACTTGGGTGTTATATTTGATGAACAGTTAACATTCAATCCGCATATAAATGAAATCACAAATAAAGCCCTAAAAATGCTCGGTTTTATATGTAGAACCGCATGTGACTTCAAGTCACTAGAATGTTTGAACACACTGTACACATCTTTAGTAAGAAGTCAAGTAGAGTATAATTCGCCTATTTGGTCCCCGTTTTATAAAGTACATTCCAACAATATTGAAAAGGTACAACACAAATTTTTAAGATTTATTAACTTTAAACTGAATATTCCAATCCAAAATATAAATTATATCTAACTCATGCATCAACTAAATTTGATTACGCTGTCAGATAGGCGAATTATCTCCGACCTTGTTCTACTAAATAAAATTATTAATTATAGAATCGAGAGCCCTGAAATTCTTGCCACAATAAAATTATTTGTACCTTCCAAAAATACGAGACAAAATTCCACCTTTTTCTGTGACAATTTCAAATCTAATTATCAAGCGCACATATCGTTAAATCGAATACAAAAATTTGGTAATAAATTTGGTAATGTTGTTGATATATTTAGAGATTCTGTAGCAGTGCTTAAACGAAATCTACATAAACACTTTGCTGAAATGTATGACTTCTCCTCTCCATAGTGAAAAACCCATTTTTTAGCTTCTGTTTTTTCACTCTTTTCTTTTATGACTTTTAACTTTAATATACATGTTTTAACTTTACAAATTAATATTGTAATTTAAATAACAATTCGAATATGATTTTAAGTCCCTATAAATGCTGAGTAATTTCAATCCATTTATTTTTCTAAGCAAGTAAAAAAAAAAAAGAAAAAAAAAACTGTTCTCCATAATGGTATTCTGTATCATTTGTAAAACATTTATGTACTACAGATATAATAACTATTTTATTTATATATGTACGTAAACTTTTAAATGTCACATAGTTAATGTAATAACAATGTATGTAAAAGCCCAATGGGCGTTTAAATAAATAAATAAATATATAACCTTTACGAGAGTTAAATTACTCGTGTGTAAAGGCGGGAACATAGAGAAGTTTATTAAAAATTAAAGTTAAAAATTATAACACAATATATACGTGCATAGATAATAAATAATAATATTTATAAATATATATAATAAAAAATAAATTTAAAAAAAGAAACTGTCAATTAAGTATTCTTGGACATTACATCGACCACCATAACACGGGCATGTGCCTAGCATGGTGGTCGAAAAATTCCTCAATGCTTGTAACTAAGAATTTTATTGAATAAAGAAACTTAAACTTTTAAAAAAATCATTAAATTTCATTAAAAGATGAAAATTTAATTTGTGTTAATAAAATTATTGATCTAGGCATTATGTTCGACAGTAAACTCACCTTTGTATGTCATATTAATAATATTATCAACAAGGCCCTAAAGACTCTTGGCTTTGTTTTGAGAGCTGCAAAAGATTTCAATAATTTAGGAACATTTATTATGTTATATAAAACCCTTGTCAGACGCCAACTTGAGTATAACTACGTCATGGTCTCCATTTTTCAATATTCATTCAGATAACATTGAAAAGATTCAACGGAAGTTTCTAAGGTTTATAAATTATAAATTGCATATTCCTATACAAAACATAAATTACAATTACCTCTTGGATAAAATGTCTCTTTTGAAACTTTCGGAAAGAAGAATAAGCACAGATTTAATACTGTTACAATGACTACTACATTTTAAAATTGACTGTCCCGAATTACTTCAATGTATCAATATCCATGTTCCCAAAAAATCATGCCGACATTTCTTACCTTTTTACTTCAATAACACCAGGACACTAGCTTACCAAAATTCTCCGACTCCGAGACTTCACAATCTCGGAAACAAATATTCTGATCTGGGTGATATATTTCATTTGAAAACTAATCAGTATAAATGTTGTACATTCTATCACTTTTATTCTTCTAGACACAAATAGACCTATATACCCATATAACTTCTCCGCTTCTATTATTTTGTTTTGTTGAATCTCTTAATATAATGAATATGCGTGAGGATTCATTTTTGCCATTATGTTTACATTCTTCTTTATTGTATTCATTTTTAAGTGTTTACTCTGATACAAAATGCTAGTATTTTTTTTAAAGAAAAGCCCACTAGGGCGTGTAATAAATAAATAATAAATAAATGCAGTTTAGTTGCAAGATTCCGGACATATTTAGCGATAGCCCCAAAACCTAGAAATTCACAAAATTTCTTGAAATCAAACTTTATTGTCTCTTATTTTTGTTATTGATGTTGTTTGAGGTACATAATCATTGTTTTATTCCTACATATACTTTGTAGTACTATATACTACTATAAACTACATAGTATATAGTAGTATATTCAATGTAGTTACACACCGTTATTAAACGGTTGGTATTTATTCTTTGTTGTTTATTTGTGTTTTTTACGCTAACCCCAGTCTGGTGTGTACATTAAAAAATAAAAATAAAATGAAAACGTATCACATAATCTCATCTTGTTTTTATATGAACAGAATGGCTTCCCTCAGCAACCAGCTGTCCCTTAGACTTCCGTCTGTGCCATCATTCATGGCAAATTTCAGACCGCATTCTTTCACAAAAAATGCAATGCGCTTTATAAGAAACTTCCCTTTCTCCTTAATCATTCCTGTTTTAAAATTATAGCTGACAATACTAACCAATGCGAAGTTCCATCTCAACCACTTAAATACAGGGTTTTCCAATAAGAGGTGTTATTTTGATATTCAATCGTAAAATATCAATGGGTTCGTTGCTTGTGTGGCACGTAACGTCGTCTTATTGAAAGTAAACGTTGTCCAGATCAATACCATCCAATTTCGGCCATAAAAAATCATTAATCATCTCTCGATAGCGCAATCCATTCACCGTAACTGTTACTCCAGCCTCATTTTCGAAAAAGTAAGGTCCGCGCCAAACAGTCACACGTTGAGGATAGAGAGGCTTTTAAAAAATAACTCTTTTGTTTTCCGAGCCCCAGATGCGACAATTTTGCTTGTTGACGAAGCCACCGAGGTGGAAATGGGCCTTATCACTCAAGATGATTTTCATTTGATTCACTCAAGTGAATTTTAATAATTTTAATGCGTTGTTGAAGCGTGTATCATTCCATTTTTATTAATTGCGCAGTTTCTACTTGTCAAACGTATAAAATGACAGCTTCAAAAGTAACATCTATCGAAATAGCGGGCTATTCAAAATAACACCTCTTATTGGAAAACCCTGTAGTAAATATGAGGTGAGACGCGATGCATGACAAGAATGCTTTTAGAACTAAACTATTACTATAATGTAAAGATTATTTGTATATAATAATGCATGTGCGTCTGTAATTCAATTATATGCGGTACGTGCAAGCCAAACGGTTGGAATTGCTAACTTTACATCAAAGTCAAGATGTTAGTATATACTTAGTCGTTTCCACGACTTCTTAAAGATACCACACGGTAGAACACATGTTCTAGCACAGCACAGCATGACAAAAGGAATGCTGCTATTGAATGAAATTTCTAAAACAGTGTGTAATCTTTGGGGATGCTCTGTGAAGGTTTTTTTTTAAGGAAATGAAGGGAGGAAGATCTGGGAAGAAATAAGTATGAGGTTTGAGTTAGAATCTGGGGGTCAGTGTGTCCAGGAATGACGGATGTTTGAATCCAACCTTCCCATTGCGGTGCAATCTCTCGATGTATCGAGAGAGTCCATCGAGTAAGTCACCAAACGTGGCAAACCAATTCGAATATCAACATATTTAGCATCAATGAAGCTGCCTTTAAAATGAAAGATCTGTTACTCCTAGTATAGTTGAAATACCCACTGTTTATATTTCTGAAATTCTCATCTTTTTATTTAACGGCAATATAAAGTAAAGTAAAAAAGATACAATATTAAGTAAAATAAAAATATAAAGTGATGTAGTTTGTTCTCAGTCCTCCTCACTAGGTATTCCTGTTCCGAGGCGGACTGTAGTTTGTTGTATTTGTGTTGATCATGATTTCCTCGTCTTCTAATTTGTTGGTTCCCACAAAATATAAAATAAATTAAGCAAAAAGTATTTGTTGTCTGTAGGTTGCGTTGGGGTTACTTCATAAATTTAATGATTTCCTCATCTTCTTGTTTAGTTAGCCACTATTTGATGTCTTTTTTAAACTTTTCTATATCCATGGTGTTTTTAATTTCAATAGGAAGGGCATTATATAATTTTATAGCATGGAAATAGTGGTTTTTCTGGCCGAAAGATGTATTTAATTTTGGATAGTTTAGTAGTAGATTTGAGGATTTCGTCCTTGTAGTGTAGGTGTGTTGTTCAGCAAGGTACTTATATTTTTCTTTAAAGGAGTTCTTATGGGTACTTTCAGGATTATTTTTATTATTACTTTTTGTGTTTTAATGGGCTGCTTCATGTGAAGGTTTGAGGCAGATCCCCATCCAATAATCCCATATTCTATGCGTGATTGGCAAAGAGCACAGTAGACGTTATATAGATCATTTTTATTGAGTATATTGCGTACGTTTCTAAAGTAGTACATGAGCTTTGTAATGCTATTTATGCGAGTGTCCCAAATGTATTATCTACGTCTGATATATAACAAAATATCTCAAACTTTAATACGAATTCAGTCTATCATGGCATCCAAACCTTCCGCTGTCCCATCTCCTTCCCTTCCACGTTTATTTCGTCCTTTCAATATACCTCAAATTGGGGAAACCACTGGTTCCGGGCAGTTGGAGGATTAGAAATCTAACCTCCAATAAAAATCAGAAAACTGGTAGCAAAATAATTTTCTCCTCGATATATTAACACATAACATCATTACTGAACATTAGCTGACTTCTGTTTTATATCTTTAATATTGTAATTTTGTTCTGTGCTAGTCTTTATTATTTAGGAGAAAACACAGATACAGACAGTAATTATTCACAAGAAAAATATGAAACACCGGTATGCTAACTATTTCTCACGGATTAACTTAATTATTGCTATTTTTCTCTTTTATTGCTTTGTACGTAATACTGTAAATTTGTTATGTTCTATTATTGCTTTGTATACAGGGTGTAGCAGTATTATCCCAAAAGATTTTAACTATCGATTCCAAAGCACATTTGGAGTAAAAATGTAACTATCATTTTACTGTTCGATAATTTTTTTTTTCAATTTTAAACAAAATAAATATTTTATTTATCACACCTCGTCACTGTAGTCTAGCGGGTACGTGATACGCGCTACGTCTTTCTCCAGTAGCACCGTACAGACGAGGCAGAGCGCGTATAACGTGATCTTGACGTGTGATTAATTTAAAAAATATCATCGGACAGCAAAATGACCTCTAAATTTTTACTCCATTTATAATCAAGAATCGCTGGTTAAAATCCTTTGGGTACATGCTGATACACCCTGCATGCATCTATAAAAAATAGTATAAAATAATTTCACCATCCGCGTCTGTCTGTCTGTTCGCTAAATTCTTCTACGAAACTGATTTTGGCAGGATTTTTACTATCATTTAGACAATTTCTTCCGGAAAGCTTATATATATATATATATATATTATATTTATAGAAAGTAGAGAAAAGCCGATGTTTTGTAATAAAGTTATAAAAATATATTTTCGGGTGCTTACATTGCTAACCCTGGCTAAACCTTATGAGATACATCAAAACAATGTACTATGGAATTGTATATCTTAAAAAGGCCTACAGAAAAATAAGTGATGGTATATGTCTATCTCCTAATGATGACCCCCAGCAACGCTGGGTACACGTCAGCCAATAACGAATAATTACTATGTAAAGAGCACTGTAGGAATGACTACTGAATGGGATTACAAATATTTTTTTTATGTTTATTATAGTAGAGCGCACTTGAAGTGAAAACCCAAAACTGAAAAACAAGTACAATGAACACACGGGACATTTTCGCTTTATAATACGCGAATTAGAGTTAAATATTAAAATTCAAGAATATGAATGTATAAGTACCGATTCGTGTAACAAAATTATTTCTAAAAACATCAATGATATAATTATTATGCACATAAACATCCGAAGCATTCAAAAAAATTTAGATGAATGAATTCTAAAAATAAATAATTTAATTAAAAAACCGGACTTTATAGTGTTATCCGAAACATTTACGAACGCTGAGTCACCGTCTTATCACTTACCTGAGTACAACTATATTTCTACCAAAGTAGACATCAATAAAAATTCGGGAATAATAATATTTGCAAGCAATAAATTTAGTATTGTTAACATAATAGAACATCCAATACACTTAGTAAACTGCATCGAAGTACATTTCAAACTCGGCAAATCAATATACCATCTAATAGCTATCTATAGAACGCATGGCTCGAGTATTATTACATTTATTAATGACCTCAAATACATATTATTAAAATTAGTAAAATTAGTCACTTAATTAATCTCACAAATATCCTTAGTTTTCCATAACTTCCTTTCTTATTTTAAATTTATTATATTAATATATTATCCTTCACTACTATCAAAAAAAATACTACAGCAAACATACATTTATGTACAATGAATTATTTAAGTACTAACTAACAACAACATTTATGTACACTCCCCTTCCATACACAAGCAAATGCTTTCAATGGAAGAGTAGTAAAAAGACCCAAGATGTAAAATGAATTATGTACCATGTAAACATATTATTAAAAAAAAAATTTAAAAAAATAGCTAAGTGATTACACTGGTAGGGTGGTAGTCTGTAGTTTTAGGTACTCGTGGGTAACCTACTCGTTACTTAGTACCTAAATCGTGTTATCTCAAAATCAATAGCAAGGACACTCGGAACGGAGCGCAGATCACGTAGAACCAGTTTGGCTATCTGGGTACACCATACCTGCTCTATACAAATACACTTTACACTATAATGTCTCAGTCTATACACAGACTGCAGTGAGTGCACCAGATCCAATACAGCGAGCTGCAGTGCATACTTCGGTGTCGTGGCCTGATCTGATGCCCTCAAAGACAAATAATTAATAGATTCCAGTATGGAAAATACTTTCAGAAGCGACATGTTGTTTCTTGAAATGGGTTTAAATATGTTTATTAACAAGATTTGAATAGCTAGATCCTTTCCAACCTTCCTATTCTCCGTATGTTTGTACTCCCCACTTCATTTAGTAGAGTGACTTTAACAGAGTCATTAGCCATTGAGATTTTCAACGTCACTTACAGACAGTTTAGCAACTATCTTTTGACGCATCTCACAAAACAGTAAAACCATCTAATGCTGCGTATACATTTGCGAGCAGAACCGCGAGTCGAGCCTCGAATTATGGGAAATGAAAGAATCAACAGCAAATGGCATGAAACACCGCTTGCGTTTGCTTCGTTCCTTTCTCATAATTCGAGGCTCGGCTTGCGTTTTGGTTTTTTTATTCTTCATTATAAGCAACCGCTAAACTACCAAAGCAGTTTGTCAACAGGTCATGTTTACAATAATAATTGTAATACCAAAGCACACATATAACGAGAAGCCAAAATATAGAAAATAGATACAGAAGAATAACTTTTCAAGGGACTACAATACAAAGACATAAAATACATACACAAATAGATATAACACAGACAACATACTCATAGGCACACACACACTCAAAGGCACACAACATACTTAAACACTCTCATACAATTACATGCATACAATCAATGATAACAAATTATTATAAGCAATAATTAGTCTCCTGAAATATCCATACAAATTGAAAATATCTCCCGAGTAAAAATAAATGCCGCCGACTGGAATTGAACCCGCACCTTCTGATGTCCGGTCAGGTGCTCTGGACCACTGAGCTACGTCTTTAAAAAAAACCTTGTCTTGTAAACATTAGTTTATCATTAAAAAATAATACAATCAATGGATGCTTTATAATTTATAAACAATATTAATACAATATTGATCTATTTTTTTAGCTTTTTTGAAGTTCAGTTGTGCAGGTTGATTTGTTTTTTACATCCATTGGCATCTTATTAAATAAAGAAGGCCCAAGGTAAGTAAATGTTCGTTCATTGTATTTATTATTAATTTTTGGAATGGACATACGTTCATCTTGACTAAATCTTGGATAGTGTGTGTAATCTTATTTTTCTTTATATATGGAATCTATTTATATAGGAATAATTTCATGTCACGAGAATCGCCTCAACTCTCAACAGATACAGGAATATCCGGACAGAAAGTAGAAATCCTGTTTTCGAATAATTATTAATGGCTTTAGAACATTGCAATGGTTGATGGCATATCCCCATAGCCTATAGACCTATTACGAGTAACCCATAGGCTCGTATATCCTTAATATAGCCTTCAAAATACAGAAGATGCCTACTACATAGGTTCGTGGTAATAACTTACAGTCCGTCAAGAAAGTGTAGACAAAAATGAAAGTAGCATTTGGTAGGACACGATTTCAGAATTATTTTATTTTCAAAAACTGAAATGAGGTGTAAAATTGTCAAATGAAGAGAAGTGTGAGTTGTTAAAGCATAAAAAAATAACACTAATATCTTGTACAGCCAAATAAAAGTTTATTTTCCCCAGATTGTTTTTTTTTACCTGGAGGGAGTGGGGGACTAGAGAATTTTAGAGAGAAAATTTCCCCAAATATTTTCGAATCCTGGGGGTGAGGGTAGGGGTGGAGTTGGGTTTGGCATGAAATGTCGCATACACGAAATTTAGTAAACTAGTTCCAGCGAGAGATCGTAAGTACCTGACGTCATCGTTCTAATTTCTTCAGTCTTTTTCGTTTTCAAACAAGACGCGTGAAAAGGAAGAGGACAAACGTCGATGACGTTTTTATATGGGACATTTGTTGTGAATTGTGCAGTTACTTAACACTAAATGGAAGGCCTTGCAATTGCTTAACCCTAGATAACTAAAATGTTTTCATTGTTTCATTGTAATTACACTTTCGTCGAGTGAAATTTTTTTTTATATAAACTCCACACAGGAGGACTTGAAGAAAATAATTTCCCTCAGGGCCTATGTCATCTTTGGGGATGCTGTGTGGAGGGTCTTTTTGTGGAGAGGAAGAAGTGAACATGGGTTTTGAAGAGTCCCATGTTGTAGGAGGGAGGAAACACAGAGGCTGGCAGTTCGTTCCACAGCCGAGCTGTTGAACTTAAGGACGAATCGTAGAAGCGACCCGTTCTCATGTGACAAATGTCAACCGTGTACAAATATTGGGCGCGCGTTTGGCGTGTATCTCGACTACGCACCGGTGCCGAAGGGATCAATGACGCTAGTTCCTCAGAGCATCTTCCATTGTAATACCGATAGAACAAGGACAGCATACCTACCTGACTACGCAATAAAACACTAGAAATAAATCAAAAATATTTAATAAAGAAAGGAACATGTTACATGGCATAAAAGTAAGGTTTATAATGAACAAATTAAGTACAAATTATTATCAAAATATCAGTCTACACAGTGACCACACATGTCAAAATTATGTAGACCACAAATAGTCCCTCTACATCTGGTGCAACGGTGTTTGGTCATCCTCCGGGCCTTGGATGGACACAGGTAGCAAATTTTACGCACGTTTGACGTAGATGGAACCGGAGCTTCTATTGTAGAAGATTCGCCAACATTAACAATAAATATAAGAATATATGAATGTACGTACCTTTAAAATAAAAATTGTTGTTATAACTAAAGTTTTGTCCAGCTGACGACGAGATGGTCATAGGGCACGTCCTAGTATGCGTGTGGCCGCAATCGCGTCACGTGCTGCACTGTTTACTCAAATTAGGAAGGTAATGAAAGAGTCAAGGTCGGGGAGCGGGGGGAAGTAGGTGATTTCGAATTTCGCCGAGTAGCGCGTCGTCGCCTCGACGAGCGATTAGTTATCTAGGGTTAAAGACTAGGATAATACAAGTACTTTGAAAAAACTCTGCGGTCCAAATAAAAAAAAAAATCACGTCAAGTTCAAACCTTCAAAAATGAGTAGTTCTTCTTAAAAGAAGATATTAATAATATTCGAATTTGTTGTTATTTTTTACATGTCTTTTGCCGAGAAGAAAATATGAAAAGTTTTGTTGTATCTCTATAATATCAAAGAAACCATTTATTAGATAATAAATAGGAATAAAAATAATAATGTGAAACAAACGCTAGTAAAGCAAAATTAAAATTAAAAAGTATACCGTTTTTCCTGTATATATCAAACTTTCATATTCGAGAGTCGAGCATAACCTCACTTTTTTTTTTAAATATGAACCCGCACAAGAGCCCCAACTGCTCAAAACCGTCTGGAGCTAGTGAGACAATGGCATCCCCAATGAGGGTATGTTGTGAGGCTGAAAGTAGTGGGGAGGGGAAGTACCCGGCTATTCAGATCTAGTCACCAATCATGGCCAAAGCCATTTCAAGCAACGTTTCAATTCTTAAAGATGATTTTACACCAGGGTGATACTGACAGTATCTTCCAATCTGGAACGTGCCGCAAATATACTATATATTATTTTTGATCTGTAATTTGTGAAATAACACTAATTAATCAAAGATAATAACACTTGCACACGCCGGGATTTGAACCTGCGATCTCCAGCTTGCTAGTCAAGAGCCTTACCCCTCGACCACGGAGGCCGTCAGAGATTTGAAGGTACATAATATTTTTTTTGAAATCGTTGTTAATCAGTGTTGCCTACAGGCTGCGCCAGTGTGTTGTGAATGGTTCTTGATATAAATACTCTCTTCCCAGAACAAAACACGTTCCGTCTTGCTAATTAGATTCTTACACGCCCTTCCAGCGTTACTTAGTTTAAGACCGTTTTAACCAAACAAACGCCATGGTAATAAGTCCAGTTTTTCACTTTTCTGAGCTTACGCGCCGCGTCAAATCTACACCACGTTTTTTAGTATGTCCGAAACAGCCTTTATTTAGACGTAAAACTCTTATAATCAGGAACAAGTGTGTAGGACAGTCAGAAGAATAATGTTCGTTATGATATGCTCTCAATGTCTCTCTGTTGGTAGAAACATAAATACTAGCTCACCTCGCTTCTAAACCGGAGGGGCGAACCTATAAACTAGAGTCATCCCTTGGATAACTACGTAACTAATAATGCTACGTAGCTCGAACTATCACAGATAGGAAAAAAATTGTTCCATTTTATTAAATTTCTAGACTTTCTTGACGGACTGTACCTACCTACTTAAACCTAAAACACAGCACAGACAACCTCTGGGAAGCGTTTTTGAATATGTGGAGAAATGGTGTTATAAGAATGTTGAGTGTAGGAGCAATGTAAGGTAAACAAATAATGTTCAATGGTGAACGAGCGATCGAGTCAATCAGGATAAAAGCCAATCGTGTTACTGGACTCTTTTGTTTCACATATACTGTGCACTTTGTTTCATAATAGGAGAAGTCTCATTATTAATGAAGGGTATTTTATGTACAATAAAGATCAAATATAGAATTTAAATGGAATCGTTGCACCAAATTATTCGCATTGAAAAGTGTCACTGACAGAATACATAATCCTGTTGTAAAATGTACAATCTACATCAGTGGTTCTTAACCTACTCAAAGTCAAGGAAGTACATAACATTCTGAAATTATAATTAATTACATACCTGCATACCTTTTAATTTGCAAATTAATTTTATTTTTATTATTTCCCTTGATTTTTCACGGGTCTGCGCTAGTCAATAAATAAAATTCATAGACCTTTATTTAGAAATAGACATAGTAATAGTAGTAGATTACTTGTACAGAACATAGTAATGTATGTAGACATAGTTAGCAATTAATAACGTTAAAAAATAGAAAAGATTTATTTTAAAAACTCTTGTAAACTAAAATAACTGTTTTATTTGTAGACCAGTAATTGAGTTTGTCGGCATTATTATTTGATAAATCTACAATGTTTACTTGTATAGCGTTTTCGATTTGTGTGTTTGTTGAAAACCTTGCTCACATTTATATATATGATTTCTGTTGTTTTATATAAGTATTATTCCGTTAAATTACAACTAAGAAGTTGGTCAACGGGATGTACATGTTCAATTACAATGTAAATATGTATACACAATATTATTACTAATTACATATAATTATTATTATTGGCACAAATAGTCTAAAGTTACACTATTGGTTAATATTGATGATTAGATTTTTAATTTTAGGACTTTGAAAACTATAGCAAAATTTAGTGGCCCTTGTGAAGAAAGTTGGGTATTCGATTTGGGAAAAAAATTGAACACCCCTCAAAGATCGTTCAAATGTATGATCGTTTTAGTCGCGGAATACTGGTAACAGGTTCACGGAACACTAATGTTCCGAGTAAATGTTCTAAGTTAGCAAGTATCATCAAACCGTTGGATGACATGGATACATAATACTTAAATAGCACTCGAGTAATTCCGTAGTGTTGGTCCGTCGTCCCACGGGTCGGTAAGCAATCGACATATAAACCAATTGCTGTGAGACCTTGCGTTAAAAAGTTCCACACTTAAATGCACTGCAGACCTTACTACAGCGAACTTAATTTTCTGCGCAAGGTCTTGCAGCATTCGGTTTTTGTCGATTGCTTACCGATCCATTGGACGACGGGCTTAAACGATAAACTGAGCTTATAACAGTGAACCCGGAATTGCAATAAAAGCTGTGCTAAAGTGAAATATGTGGAGTGCGTTTCCAAAAGCTTCGTTGCGAATATCTGTCGAATGGTCTTTGGTTATTTTATGTCTGTCCAATGTAATTATGATTATTACTCATCACGGTTACTCAGAAAATCAAAGCAAGTATCTTAAATTCTAAATTTAATATAGATACAGAAACAAACTTGGAGGAATAAAACAACTCTCGCAACGACAAAACTCGTGCGTTCATGAAACTTCGGTCTTACATATATATTGGCAGTATAAATAAAGATCTGCAGAGTCAGCCCAAGAAAAAGTACGAGGTGAGGGAAAGGGGAGGGGAGATTTTTGAAAGTACATTTGACCGGTCGGTGGCAGAGTTGACATCGCGTTTGGGTCCACCCAGGCGTAGTGTGTTCAATTCCTCGGCTGGCTAAGTCCTCCATCACAACACAAGCAACATTTTCAGCTTACTTTAGAGATTTTCAAATATTGTCAGGTT
The DNA here is from genome assembly GCA_026573805.1 of Hesperophylax magnus. Classification (NCBI taxonomy): domain Eukaryota; kingdom Metazoa; phylum Arthropoda; class Insecta; order Trichoptera; family Limnephilidae; genus Hesperophylax; species Hesperophylax magnus. The sequence continues at coordinate 24,748,484 of JAIUSX010000012.1, forward strand.
ATTCGAAACCTGGGAATGTTTGACTTTCTTTTTAAAAAAAATTAAAAATTATGTTTACAAACGAGGTCGAGTGAGGTATCGTTTATTAAGCTTTTATTCCCAAGTTAATAGAACCTATATTTAGTGAGATAAGATAGATTTTAAGCAAAGATTTAAAAATAAAAAAAACCTAAAGGGTGTTTCCATCACTTTGTTTTGGGCGGACTCTGCAGATCTTCATTTCTACTGCCAAGATAAAAGTATAAGTAAATTTTCATGAATGCATTTATTTATTTTGGTGTTAGAAGTGCTTAGTGCATTGATGATGTTCACGAAAAGTTTTCGAAAAATTATAATAATTTCACAATAAATTCCTCATCTCTCTACGTTTTGCTTATAACTTATAACGTTTCAACGTACGTACCCTCAAATATGAAACTCTTTATAATATATAATATAGGTCATCAGATCACCATGTGTTTTAGCCATTGAACATTTCTCTTCGTGTGTGTTTACAATCAGCAATAAAAAATCTTTAACGACGCAATGGTGTGGTCTTCAGATTTCGACGGATTCGTTCCAGCAATATAATTCCTGCAGTCGCAATAAACCAACACAGATACGCAATATAATGCAGATCAGATAAACTTAAATAATTAGTGAATTTAAATTGGAGAATTATTATATTTACTGTCAAATAAAATGCTTATTTTACTTTTGTGTAATTTTGTACAATGTGATAGGTACCTACCGTACTAGAATTGGATCACCATGCAAGGTGGATTTTGTGAGGCTGGAGAAAGTGGGGAATGTTAAAGAGGATGGGAAGAGTAAATACCTGACTATTAAAACAAGTCACTATACGGAGGTGGTGGTGATGGTTACAAGAGATGACTTATGAACCTTATTCCCTTCGTACAGAAGTCAAATATTGTACTACTCATATTTAAAAGAATAATTGACAGTTATCATTTTACGTTGCTTAAAATAAAATAAAATTAATTGTATGCATGTTCATCGTTGGGGCGTATTAAAAAAGGTTACCTCGCCTCTCCACGGTATATTTCCTCCAAAAGAATTTGATCCGAATTTAACTTGCTTATACTCCGGCCACATTTCAGTCGAACCATAAACCTGTCATCACCAGTTCTTTTCAAAGTAATGCTGATCATCGTTTTACATTCCAATATGCAATATAGATTCAGTTAGCTCGTAAGTGCGTGTAGTGGGTAGTTACATTCCTGGAGCAGATTGGGAAATGGATTTAGCAATAATCTCCAATGAGATCGCTTCGTTCCGGGAATAAATCGGTAATGCTTATAGCGCTCCAGTTCTCTTTGAATATCTATTAACGCTAACCAAAGTCTGCATCAGTGAAATCCAAAGTTATTGCGAACATTTACAGCTCATCTCCTGTTCGAGAGCAGTTGGATGTTTATACTTTACGACCGTCCGGACTGGTACAGTCTACAATCTCTTCTGTCCGGTGCTTTTCAGAATGATGTTATTGGCATTGAGCATTTTAGAGAAATTCTGATGCCAATATCTTTGTTTTGCTAATGCTGTGTTCTGGCTTCCAAATTATAAACATATTTATGGTTTAATAATCCAGGGGAGAATATATGACGCGAATGTGAATAGTAGAAGAAGTGTGGGACGCCCGAGTAAGACATGTCACGATCAAGTGAACCAGATATTTGAGTCGGGCCTTGTCAAGAGTCGGAATAACAGAACAGTATGCGTGAGACAATGTTTGAATGTGAATGAGGCAAGGAGTGTGTGCCAAGTCCGAGTTATTTGGCGGCCGGCCTCTCTGCCTACCCCTGCGGGGAAACGGCGTGATGGTTAGTTAGTTTAATAATCAAGAACATCAACAAAGATTTTGAGGTATATCCTGCATTAACAGCAGGAACAAAAACGGACCCAACACAGACCCTTTAGGAACTCCAAAGAAAATCAAGAATTCAACACAATGTAAGGTTGTAATATTATATACATAAATAAAATAAATAGATTTGAATTATTAATTGACTATGTCGTGTAATTCTCTAAAGAGTTTTCGGACAGGGCTGAATTTTTCACCGTGTGTAAACAATATAATTAATACTATCGGCTAGAGGTGGGCAAAATTGATTGAATTAATTCCAAGAATTAATTCAATCTTATAACACAATCGATCTTATTCTCATTTTCAAAAGGAATTGAATCTTAATTCCTTATCGTTGACATTTTTTTTCTAAACATTTTACAATTAAATTATTTCATGATAATAAGGTAATAATTAATAATGATGTACACTTTAAATGATTAAAAAATTATAGTGTTTCATAGAAATCTAATTAAATATTATTACGGTACTATGGCAGCGCGCCGCGGAGTTTATATGTACTGTGCCCTGTCACACTAAATCGCGTATCTAGTATCCCGCGTCCCGCGCCGTAATCCAAAAGACTCTTTTCATCGAGTCCCCAGTCAAGGAATTAATGAATTTATTCCGTATTCAGTTGTGACGTCACGCGTCGTAGACACAAATCCTATGTCCCATGTACCGAGTCTGTCCGGACAAGCGCTCAATCTCAATCTCAGGGAATAAGTGAAACAGAACAGAGACAGTGACACTCGACTCGAGACAGAGTTCCCAATTCCCTATTCGTTATCGAGTCCCTTTCCTTAGTTACAGGTCCGTCCGCACCGTCTGCAAGAACGCAAGTCATTAATGTCGCAGATAGACACAACACACTTACTAGTCAGAAGTTCCTAATTCATTGCACTATGTCAGCTGTCAATCGGTTCGTCGTTAGTTCCCGCGTGGCTAAACCTTCGATTTAGTACCTAGTCAGGTGAAAACTTTCTACTTCGGAATCTGAATCCTAGTAAAAAAGCGAAAGTATCTCCTGTATTCTTCTCCCTTCCACATGCGAAAATAATGCATTACGCTTAGAAACAAAACGATGTTTACGTTATTGTTCTTATAAGTATGTTTTTTATGCACCTGCCTACTTGTAGACGTAAAACGAGATGAGTTGACTGTCGAATTGTGTGTGATGATAACAAGTAATTTGTTTTGATTTTTGTACTGAATTGTATGCCACTTAATTTCAGACTTTCAATCAGTTTTTATTTGGCGCATGGATTTAAAATTACCATTGAGATAAGTACATCCAAACATTAAAATAAATAAATATAATATATATATGTGGTTGCAGCTTATTCCAGGTGAACGGGTCGGATATACAAAAATGGGATAATAATAATCTAGTTTTATAATTGCTTTAAGAACGTATCTCATTGCCCCTAAAATAATATATTTGTATGTAAAGGTGTGATGAAAGGCTTAAATCACAGTGAAAAACAGATAAACCATAGCTGCTAAAAATATGCAAATTATTTATGAAAACCGTCATTCTAGCGACATCTGTTGATTTAAAATTGATTCAGTTGGTTGCAGTAGACACCTGTAATAGTTGGAATTATGTCGAGATTCTAGAGCGCAAACACAGAGGTCATTAAAATCGTCTAGGGCGAGAAAGGATTCCCCTTTTTAGGCTTCAAAATAAACATAGAATTTTGTCAACCAATTGGATCTAAACAAAAAGCTATAAAATTTTGAATGACCAATCAGTGAACGGAAGGGCGTGTGTCTACGAAAGACAAAGAAATGAACTTTGGACCCGGCGATAAAATAGATAATTAATTACATTTCCATTCCCACAGAAATTAGAGGCGAACGCACTATAGAGTAAACAATCGACGTTCAAGGGAACAAATCCTGGGAATGTTTACAATAACTGAGACATTTAGGTGATAGCGAACCATTGAAATCGAAACGATAACGATAAACGAGAACGATAGAAAATCGTAATAAAGGAAAACGAAAGTGTTAGGAACATTAGAAACTAATCGTTATCAATTTAAGATGAAGCGGACATATTGGAAAATCAATTTGGGAATGAAAATCTCGCATTAAAATAGACATTTTAGAAACAGTGCAGAGACTGGGCGAAGGAAAATACAGAGATTTTGAGCTGCTACAAAGGTCCTAGGGACATGAAAATAGGGTACCATAGGAAGACAATAAAACTAAACATATAGCGATAGATTAAATTCAGGAAACGTAGGCATTTTACATGATTATCAAGGTAGATAGATATTAGAGTTACACAAGATTACAGAGGGATCGAAACAAGATAAAAGGTTGACAGTCTCATGTGTATTTTAGGAGATAAACAATCGAAATCCGAACATGATTTTTATTTACGTTAAGGTAATAAACGATTAGAAAAACGATTAATTTTAACGTGGGACTTATGAGATATTTAGATAAGACAAAAGAGATTAAAACTAATGGCTCTAAAATTAAATTAAATTTACGACCGTAGTACATAAATTCAAGACGTAAACAGATGTCCAGACGTATGACTTATGTGATATTTTGTATGACAAAGATAGAAAATTGGGCGGAGATTGAATAAAACAATAAAAATGACAGATATCCCAGAGTCTAATTAGGTATATCTCCCATAGAAGTGTGGAAAATTATATATTAATTAATAATAGATGAAGTATGAAATTTTCCTGGACACCACACACATCGGGAAAAGTGGAGAAAAGATAAAAGAAAGGGTAAAGAACGGTGATAAGGAATGATCCAAGTGGAGAAAAGCGATACAATTCAAATTTATCCGTGAAATAAATAAATACGACTTGGAAAATAATTAGTTAAAGAGTTATGAGAAATAACATAAGAATAAAGAAGAAATTTGTGGAGGAAAACGTCGCGAATAAAATAAAATTCAAAGAAAAGGGGAAAATTCGAATCTGCGACATAAAGAGAGAAAGTACGGGTGGAAATGGAAAAGCTCATATAAGTGACAATAAAATTAAGTAGAATTTAGACAAATTGAAATTCAAAACTGCATAGTAAAGATTTCGCCATGGATTTAATCATGTTTCGCACAAGATGCATAAAATTGAGATCTATATATATGTTACTGGGGACGGACCTATCGCGAATTGAGAAAAAAAAGGAACACAAAACCATGATATTTTAACTACATATTGTATGGACCGTAGCACAAAGGGGAACTGGGCATTTAACGCAGGCTCACCCGATTCGGACCCTATTAAGTTAGCGACGTGAGATAAAAATTAACCGCCACCCAAAGCCGGACAACAGAAAATCGTATGTAGGAACGATCGAAATTAGGGGGAGGGGTGTTCGGATTTGCGAGTTGGTAAAAGATAGAATCGATCATCAAAGGAAATTCAGATACGTCTTTTGGAATCTGAGAAGGGTATAAAATGGCGGTGCAGACCAGTTTTCGACAGTCAGTCGAGGTTTTTGAAAACGGAGTTTACGTCGCAGTACTACGTCTATTGGTAAAATTCTAGTGAAATAGTCTAAGTGTTAAATTTTGAACAAGTCTAAGTATTAAATTTTGAACAAGTCCCTGGACTTAGAAAGTTTTGTGAAAAGTTAGAAATTTTAAATTCAGTTTAAATTCCTTTGAAAATCCCATCAGTGAAGTTTTGTTGAGTCAGTTTAATTTGGTTAAACAGTGAAAATAAATATAATTTAAACTCAGTGCTTAAAAGTGTTAAGTGAAGTGCAAAAAGTGATTACTGAATTAAAAATTAAATCAAAATTTAAAAATAATTATTTCATTCAAAGTGAAATTTAAAATTCGATTGAGAGTTTTGTCGTTCATCTAGAGTGGATGTGCTCGTGAATTGATATTAAAAAAATAGATTATAATTTAACATCAATGTGGTTAAAAAAAAAAAAAAAAAAAAAATAATAGTAATAAACATTTACATCTTAGTTTAAAATAAACACAATTTAAACAGTTCGAAAAAGAAATAACAACAAATGCTCAAACCTTTGTTCTAAAAGTAACAGTTCGAAAAAATTTAAATTTATTAAGAATCGAGTTAATTAAAAGGTTGCACAATTCGGAAAAATTTTCTTATAAATTTATATAAAAAGAAATTTAGAATCAATAAATTGATCGATTAAAACCCATCGTGCGCATAGCGACCGTGTTAAAAGTGTTTGTCGTTCTAATCGGAATTTTAAACATCAAGCCACTATTTCGAAAAAGAATTTGAGATAGCTATCACTCAAAGCCTAAACTAGAAAGGTGTTATTAAATCAACGGGTTTTCTGGATTAGGATTTCGTTCGGAAGAAAAATTAAATATCAGCTAATTTATATGAATCAAGCAAGAAATAGAATATTAAATAGGAATAAATAGTCGAAAAGATTTATTTTGGAATTAGTTGAAAAATACAATTAATTAGGTAGGATTTTCTTCAACAAGATTTTGTTGTGTGGCACCCAACTGGAAAAATCTTGGTGGGGTAAGTTTTCCTTTTATAAATAATTTTCAGATCCCAGGAGGCCCAGAAGGACTGTAACGTGGAGGTATATCAATTGAATATTAAAATAAAACGACAAAAAAGAATTACACATTAATATATGTAATATATGTATTTATCTATATAAAAATAAAGTAATATATTGTATATAAAAAAATAATATATATATGTAATGTATGTACCTACATGTATATGTATATATATATTTATCATTTAATCAGAACATCGAAATGGTAGCGATCTTAGATACCTACCTGAGGACAAATCTATATTATTGAAAAAGAAAATATGTATTTATTAATATTCGAGACTATGTAAAATCATATATTTTATATTTATTTATTAATATATGTACCCTTATTTAACATATTTTGACGATCGAGATATGTGTACTTATATATATATATATATATCTATTCTTCAATTAAACTCTAGTAAATTTACTAAATTCGGAAAATGAAATAAATAGTTTAATTTCAAAAAGAAATTAAAAATATTTTAATTAACTATGCACAATAAAAGATAACATAACTGAATTGTGAGAGAGCGAGATATTTTTAAAATAAACAATCTCACATCTGGGTTAGTGTGTCAAAGGAGATGTTTATGTTATTAATTTGTTTACAAATAAAGAGCTCACTGGAGAATTGGGTCAACTGCATAGTTTGGAAACGACCTTGGCCGTAACTAGATAATTTATCAGGGTTATTAGGATAATCATCAGGATGTCATTGTGCAATGTGCAGCGATTTGGGTCATTCACAAATACCTATCGTTCACAAACGACAATTGAAAGTCACGGTTTAGCAAGATTTATATCGCATAATTACATGAAACATTTGAATACCATTGATTAGATAGTCGCATAGATTTTATTAATTACCTGAAACAGCTGGAAGCTGCGTGCTCACAAATACCTATCAATCACAAACGACAATTGAAAAATCACGGGTTAGCCAGATTTATATCGAAAAATTACATGAAACATTTGAATACCATTGATTAGATAGTCGCTTAGATTTTTATTAGTTACCTGAAACAGCTAGAAGCTGCGTGCTTACAAATACTTATCAATCACAAACGACAATTGAAAAATCACGGGTTAGCAAGAATTATATCGAAGTATTATACAAAACGTTTGAATGTTATTGATGGGGTGCTCATACAAAACCCCACCAGTTGCCTGAGATATTTGAGAGTCGAGTACTCTCTAATGTGGCAATCAACTACTTGAAACAATTGGAAAATCACGGGATAGGATGAACAAAAATTAATGTTGAACCCTGGAGGTCAAATTTAAAACAAATACAGTTCATCCAATAGGAGGCAGTGGTCGCTCCTATAACAAGACCATTAACCAAACCAAATAGAGATGGCGATTCTCTTAAATAAAAACGTCAAAACCAAACAAAAAGCCTGGAGTTCGATAGCTCTCCAAAACAAACTATCAATAAGATCTTATTCTACTAGTATTTTTTAGTATAACCTTATTCTTACGTATATATTCGGTTACCAAGCCTAGAGTTTCGCAGAACTCTTTGTGCGAGATCCGAGCTTGGAATGCGAGGTAGATAGCCTCGTATTGCAAGTTATAAACCTTTCCCAAACTGTATGTATACATATATTTATTCGTATGTACTGTTTACTGGAGAATGCGGACCTGCATACAGCTTGCATTTTAGGTCCTCTGGACCATTCTCGCATTTTCTCTTAAACGTGGAATGAGGATTCACGACCCGTAAGTCCACACCAACCGTGAGTATATGATTGTATATAGGACGAAACTGGTTCGCCCTAAGTAAATTGTAGTCCAAGGAGGGGTCGGAATTTGGGGGTATCGGGACCCGAGGGGAAACTTGAAGGCAGTGCATGATGACGTGGAAGGTTCTTTGGGACGCGATAACTTAGGTATCAATCAAAGAACCGTGTCAAAAGATTGTGCGAATTTCTCGTTGACTCACGATCATCTCGTTTACTTGTAGGAGGATAGGAGCCAAATTATGCCAGCAAATGGGTTATTCCGAGTTCGTCAAATATGCAATTAACTAATTACATTAACCTACTAAATCAATCTTTACATGTACCTTATAGCAGCAGAATCATAAAGGAGTGGTGCCAAACAGACACAAGAGTTTACCAAAATCAAATTTACTAACAATTAACCATTTGAGTTATATTAAATTACCTGTCCAAATAAACATGTATAATATCTTTTACCAGCGTTTAACTACGACTTTGTTAGGGTGCAGGGAATCAGAATAATTACAATAGGAAAGTTATCTCATTCAGAGAATTCATTTAAGTCTAGGTTTGCAATGGAAAGACCAATTCAATTTTGAAACTCAACGCCTCGATCAGAATCAAGAGGGTTACCACAAAAATGAAAGTAATTAAAATCCTATATCATAAATCAAAAAATTACACAACGTTTGATGGAATTTAATTACAATATAAATACGAAAATATTTGCGTTCAATATCGTAAATAACGTATTAATTAGTTAAGTACATATGTCTATAAAGATATACAGTACAAGAGAGCTTTAAGTAGCTTTCTGAAGTTATCAAAGAAATTAAGGGTCCAATTTTCATGGAGGCTTATGTGTTGTAGGGGAGGAATTTTCCATCCCTGCGAACACATATGCAAAGCCTTAGAAAAAAAAAGAAATATCGGTCATAGCCAAGAGAGAAGAAAATATTATATTGTTTAATATAATAAAAAGCAAGACCATCTTCATGAAAATATCACAAAGGTTATCTTAAGGTACCTACTTTTTTGTAGTAAATATATAGATAGTTTTACGAAGAAAAATAATAATAATTTTTATTTTGGGATTTAGTTTGCCAGCAAAAATTTTCTATGCAAAAAAAGAAAAATCGAGTGGGACTTTTTATTTTTGGTATCGTTTAATGATGTTTTACCTTCGTTTTTTTATAGGAAAAAGCAACATATTGAATAGCCAAGATGTTTTCCAGAAAAAGGATCGAACTTTGGTGTTACTTTTCTGAAGTAGATGGAGGGATGCATTGCTCCACAATTTAGAAATGGCAGTTAAGGCGATGCACTACTTCGTGTAGTATTTTAAATTGAGCCGCTATCAATAACAACCCTTACGTAGATGGCGATAAGGTTTAAATTCCCGCTTAAGACCATCCGCCTGTTTTGATTTATTCAAGAAAAAAACGTGGCCAAAAAGTGCCTTTTATTTTATTTTGTGGATGTTCAGGCATAAATATTTAATTTTTTTTCGATCATTTTATAGATGACATAATTTTCCACATTATACAATAAAATCATAACCGAAAATGGGTTCGTAAGTAGGAGATTTTGAACTTTAAATCAGTTTTCATGGGCCTTATACATTATTTTTTTATGGGCTTATAAAAAGACTTATCTTAAAATACTCGATTATTTCAAAGGCCAAGATGTATTCTACTCGCAGTATTTAATTAAAGCATCTGAAACATTTCTAGGCGACCAAATTTTCAAACCAAAAACACATAATTTTGCATTACTACGTATGGCATCGCCTTAAAAAATAAACATCCGACTATTCTTTTCCAGGTCCAGCGCCCTGCGCCTTCCGTGTCCTTTGCGGCACCCATTTCAACGATTTTATTAGTGACTTGTAAAATTACTTTTTATTTTTGTTCGTAAAATAACATATTTATTAAAAAGTTTGTAACATGTTTATTTTGTGGAGCGACATATCTTTTTTTACTAAAGTTACTCCAAAGCTCTCCTCGCTTTAAGAACTCTGTGCTATAAAGTGTAAAGCTTACAAATACAGGTTTTCTAAGTAAAGTTATAAATGTACTTCTGCAATGTACAAAATAAATCTCTATATTTCATATTTTTTGTGTGTTTATTTAAAATGTTTTTTTTCAAAACGAACATATTTATGTGAATGCGAAAAAATGGTTCATTATTGCTTTCTTTAAGTTTCCTAAATGTGAGCAATCTATGTACAAAACCAAAATGAAGTGTCGAATCAAGGAATTAAATGAATGAATTCAATGAATTAGTTCACTTGACCAGGTGAATAAGACTGAATTGATTCATTATTGTGAATGAATGCCCATGTCTACTATCGGCGTTTTAGTGGAAAGATTACCCTCTTTTACGTAAACTCATATTTATTTTACGTTGGAAAAATAAATTAGATCGTACCATGCCTTACATAATTAGAATAAATTAAGCAAATAATTGATTTGTTTAAAGCCTCTATCTCCATTTTGATGTGAAGCTATTCCCGACAGCAATATTTTATCATTTTTTATGCCAGGACCATACAACATTTAAAAGGGCTCGGTTGCGTTCCTTCTGTAGTGGTACGCCACTACTTAATTCGAACGTCATTTTAGAAGTTCCTATTTTCTTCCAAACTAGCTTCTTGGATGTTCTTTTATTTTTTAATTTTTATTTGGCAATATCTACACAGCAACCAAAATGTTCGAGAAGATTCTTTACCTTATAAAAGCGACAGCACGAAGGAACTCGTCAGTCAGTCAGTTATCAGTCGTTCAACAATTTACAAGACTTCGCGAGTGACCTCTGCTGCCCGCAGGACAATATACCCGGCTCTGCACGGTTCATCTATGGACTCCATCGGGATAATCACAGCGCCCTGGCCCCGGCCATCGTTCCTGGCCAGCGCTACACAGCGCACCTAGACCACGCGGCATCCTCGCCGGTCTATGCCATCTCCCGTACAACCGCCGACCAGGTCCACCGCACCTTCGGCTTCCCTGTCAGTACTGGAGCTCCCGGAAGACCCACGCTCTTCATTAGTACCTGGTATGTCTGTATGTAAGTATCTGATGTCACCAGCTGCGGCGTCGACACACTGACCCGCGCTTGACCAGCATTTTACCGCCTGCATCCGAAGTCTTCATCATCGGTCCTCAAGTCATCTCATTACGGCAACCTGACTCAAATAAAACACTGTGACCTTCACAACATCTTTCATTTTGTGCCTCCTCACCAGATCCCCAAACTTCTATTGAAGATGTGGTCCCATCGAAAAAAACCTAGAAGCTTTCAATAGTATTTGCTTGGAATGCCTATGCCACGAATGCAATAACCAAAACGATAAAATAAATCACACAAATAATTATTCTGACTAGCCCGGGAAACCTATTCTTACAGTAATTTCAATATACTAATTCTCATTACCGCGCACTCTGCACTGATGAAACTCTTAACCCCAGCAAAATTATGCAAGATTTTACATTTTCGTTCCATAATATTTAGATTTACAATTTCAGAACGCAAATTTTGTTGGACATAGTCGTAGGTCGTAAAACGTCTGCAAGTCTGGCGAATAAAATAAACCTCAGTCAAATCCATCTCAAGAATCTCGGCGCCGTTTTACACAAAGTATGTACCAATATTATAAAACAGCCTATAAACCCATCACTTGAAGAATGTAATAAACATAATAATACCTTCTAGTACAATGCTATTTGGAAATCCAGAAGTTATTGTTTTCTTTCATGAATTTGTTTGAATTTGAGATTTCTCAGAAAACCGGAACAAGGTTGCTTGTACAATTTAGGCGCTGTAATCCCTTTTTCCAATAATCAGGTTCAACGGCCAGAAGTCGTTACCCAATTTCAGGAGATTTTCAATACTTTTCCAAGGTTTGCTAAATAAAAAGGGATGAAAATTAAAAATAAAATAAATAATAATAATGTTAAAAAATATCGATTAGTAGACCCCGTGAATTAGTGACACCTATTGACATAAATTTAAAGTTTGCTGTAAATTTATACGATACCTCCATTTATTACGACTAAGTTAAAACCTTTTATCAAATGAATATATATTTTACCATGAACCTAAAAAGTTCTGGGCGGAACTACTCGAGAACAATTTGAAGCCGCGGGGTTGGGAGAAAGATGTTTAAAAAATGACAAAACCTACTTAAATTTTTTAATGACATGTCCCATTCCTTGACTCATCAAATACCAAAAAAATTATGTACACAAAAATAAAATTACAATAGTTCATTATGCACCACTTTGCATACAAATCATTTTGAAAGCTTGTCATACAAGATGGTTGCCAGGCAATTTACCCTCACTCTAGATTTGGCTTCAGTGCGACTCATACAAAATCGCACGAATGCTCTGTCCAGGGCTTTTTAGCTCTATGCATTATACAGTACCTACCTACTCTAATCATCGTCATCACCAATTTCTTCCTTTCGTTTGCGGTAAGCTAGACTCCTAAATTTCCTCAACTTTCTGGTGATCTTCTTCCAAAGCTCCCAGCAGGACCAATCAGGGAAACTCATTTACGTATGTGTTTTAAGAAGGCAGTATTTCATCTTACGATGGATGTTGGATGTCATCAGCTCCCATTTGCAGATAACATGTTTCAATACTTGAACATTGTATGCGAAGGGATCCTATTTTATTCCAAGCATGTTTCCCAGAATTCAAATTTTCAAATATTTCTAGCTTTCACCCTTCAAGGTTGTTCTAGGCCATAATTTCAATTGAGAGAGGGGAGGTGAATTCATTTATTAATTTTGTTTAAATTGGCAAATTTCAAAATTATATGGAAGATTGGAGTCGAATTCAGACTTATAAGAGATGAGATGTTGAATGGAGGAGAGGCAATTTTAGATAAGGCTTGATAGAAGAGAGGATATTGGTTTAGAAAGGGACATCCAAAAAATATGTGACCTAAAGATCCCACTTCTAGAGGAGTCAAGCACGTGAATTTTAAAAATGTGAGAAGGAACTGAACAATGTCCAATCCCCATTCGAAAAAGTGAGGAAATTCCTTTTTCGGAGAAATGGGGGAATTGTTTAAACCACGGTTTTGATGGGATAGTCCTTTGTATTGAGGCATAGCAGGCTCTTTCCAAACAGATGCGGGATCTAGTATCTTTGAGGATGGAAAAAAATATCAGAGAGTGGAATGTGGTTTACGAGAGTTACCGTAGGATTATCTTGGATTTGAGAAGTACGTTTCTTAGTATTTATATTCAGTTTGAAACGTCATTTTCTTCATAAACTATGGAAAATTTAGATATTAACTGTCAAGGAATGAGATTAGACGCCGTAATATCTGATATTTACATAAAATTATATAAAACAGATTTGTAACTTGGGCGAAGCCGGATAGAAACCACTACTAGTTCTGTGAACAGTGGACCTAGCGTCCAAAAAAGTATGTTTTAATTTTCTTTTGCTTAATAAATCCAAATCAATTTTCTCTGAAATCATAAGATTTATAAGAGGGTACTTAAATACGGACCTACTTCATTTATAAATCTTACCTATATATTATTTTAAGTAACTTGTTATTTCAAATCAGGCACTATATAGTTTATCCAAAGAAACGTCACTATCTCAATAGCAATTGTTTTTCAAACTTTCTTCAGGCAGGTAGGTACCATAATATTCAAAAACTCAGACAGTTTTAGCCAGCTAGTGCTTGCCGTAGGGCTTGCTTGAATACTAAAGAGGATACAGCAGATTTAAAAAAAACGCAAATCATTCAACTATCTAGTCAAAGTGGATGTAGCAGATTTTTGAAACAGGACACGGAATTCACAAACAAATTTACACAGAGATAAAATGCCAAACGGTCGAGCTAAAACAGGACTTCGCTAATCTCAGTCAACAATATAATATTATGACTACATAGTAAGTTATGAGTTAAAACATTTCAAGGTTATCTCAATGTAGTTTGCTCTGGTCCGTGTAAAAATTGGAAAACAATATTTAATAAAAAGCCGTTGGCAAAGTTGGCAATATTGTTTTGATTTCAGATGAATGGATTCTATTGAAACTGAAAGTAGAATTATTGATTTCGGATATGGTCCGATAGACTCGAACAATCAACACAATACCAGAAGGTGCCGACTCATTGCACTTCACCGTTCGGTACCTACCTAACTAACTGCCTGGCTGCTGGCTAGTAGCTACCTATTTATTTTGTCAGGTGGTTAAATACGTACCTAATCAAATTTCACTTTCTGCTTTCCTCCTTGACGGTGCTTTACTTGCTTGACTGCACTAGGTAGATCTGGTAGATCTGGTAGACGGTAGACAGACCTTCCCATTTAATAAATCTGCCGATTACTAATTATTCATTTATTCTAAATGAAACTTATCGCTTCATTGAAGCTTCAATATTGGAAATTCGTCTTCGCAAAAACAGACAAATTAATTTTAATATTATGGGTAACATATAAGATTTTTATGTTTTATTGTTCTAGCAATCTCATTTGCAGTTCCAGTTTCATAGTTTTTAAATAAATCAGGCCTGAAATCTGAAAATTAATTTGATTTTCGTTGTATGGTACAACACTCGAGGGTGGGATTTGTTCACATTAACAAAATGCTTTTCACTGGCTGCAATCCCTGAATATTCGTATCCCGTCTATTTTCAACCTCTCAGAATTTCCACCTAATTTCTCGGTCTGCCTCTGATCATTTCCGGGGACCCACAAATCCGTTTTAATTGTTTTTTTTTATTCTCTAAAAAAATTACGATTATGAAGATATTTTTATGCTGACGAATAAATTTCATAAAACGATTTAAAATGGGCCATGTTTGATTTCCCGTATAAACGACATATTCGTTTTTATTTGTGAATTCGGCGGCGTTTACGTCACGCCGGGCGACGTTAAAAATCATTAATAATGAATTAAAATATTAAAAAATTACATATTTTTAGTACAATCATCAGAATAAAGAAAATTATTTTTAAATCTTCCACACATTTTTAACCGTAAGTATATTCCTAGTTTGTGAAAACACCCTATTGTTTGTATTCTGTCATGTTGAAGACGAGTAAAATATCACGGTTAATAAATCTATGTAAGATCTGGGCAGTCGGACCAAAAGAAAACTCTGTTAACCCTTCAGGTCTCGGAAGGACATTACTAGCCACAAACATCATATTCCAGTAGAGCCTCTGAAGGACAGATATAATGCGTTGATACATGATTTGTTCGTCATTGGAAAGATAAATAATTATTCTTTTCAGTTTGTATCAAATATTTATAACGAATGACATGGATAAAATAAATAAAAAATATCAAAGTGCATGATTACGAATCGGCTGGATTTTTTCATTGATAGTTAAAATATTACTTTTTATTTTTTTATTGTATAAACGGCATAAAAAGTGAAGTGACAGTTTTCTTACTAATTACCTACACAAAAGGAATGTGTTCTATGTATAGATGTTGAATTCTTACAAAATTATGGACGTTCCGAGTCAGTTTTTTTGTTAAAATTTTCATGTTTGATATTATATAAATATTTTTATAACTATCAACGTTTATTTCAAATACAAACATTGCAAAATAATTTTATCCAGTTTCTAAAATAGTATTTCTTTTAATGACTACTTCAAATAAAATTAATATATAGCATATTATAGATACCTCGCAAGCATTCCCAAATTCCGTAAAATTTCACCATGTCGTTGGGACTTGTTGGTAAAATTATTTTAAAACCTGAAGGGATGCATAAGCAGGGATCATGCACCATTTATTTTCACGATATTAGAGAGCAGATCAAACGTCAATTCACCTCGTCCCGATTCTGCATATTAAAATTATTATTGATGTTTTCTTTTATTTATTAATAAGAACAACTGCAGCTTAGCCAATTTCACTTTCGATGGACTTTGCAGTTATAAACTACGGTCAATGGTCTATAAAAAGATATTACGTAAGAGAAAATGCTAAAAGTGAAATTATTTTAGGTTCAAAGACCAGTGACACCAGTTGACTATTTCGAGGGTACGTATTTAAGCTTTTTTAGTGCATCTCTTTATGGATTTGAATTTCATTTCGTACTTTTGTGTTATCTTGGGAAATATTTATGACGGGTTGTTTCCCAGAATTGAATAATTCATCAAAATTTCTAAGTTAATTTTCAGGTTCTGTAAAAGTTCTATTCAAGTTCTGCTATTTTCAGTTTTGTGAAGCAACTGGCCCATAATGATTTGTAATAAAAGAACTTGAATAGAGCTTTCACAGGACATGAAAATTAACTTTTAAATTTGATGAAATTGTTAAAATTCTGTGAAAAAAACCCGTCTTTATTAAACGAGACGGTCGGATAATCAAAATATATTATCACAGCGTGAAGGTCCACGGTCGAGTTGCACCTAAGCTAAGAAATATATTAAGTACCTACAACAGCGATGGATCGATGCAGATCGGTCATTGAAACTTGGACGGTGTTTTGCAGATTTATATACTTAATAAATCATTGGATCTGGTATGGCGGTCATGGAAACGAAAAGCAATAATTTCGAATAAATATGATGAATCAATAATACAGTTCACAATTTTGTATAAGAAAAATCGTATCAATAATTTTTCTATAACGTGTATATTGAGCAATGGGATTAAATTGATGATTACTAAATCGATATATATTTATTAAATATACATAAATTACAAACAATACAAAACAAAATGAACCTTTGTCTGTCCAACTGGGAAGGATTCCCGTTTCAGGACAGCCAAATTGTGTATTTAGTACATAATATTCTTACAATGGAATGGCGATGCTGTCAAAACAAATTTTGAGAACATTGTTGATTGCATTCGAAGTGACAGGATGGTTTCTTTATCCTTGAAAGAATCGCAAAGATGTAATTTATTACCAGGGTCAATTTGGATAACATTAGTAATTGCATTCAGAACAGATGAATGGTTTCTTTCGGGACATCACAAGTCTGAGATTCTTTCCAGGGCATTTTGGAGAACATTTACAATTGTATAGTTAGAATTTCCACATTTATAAATCAGTACAAGACATGAATCCTATAGTACTTTTTTTAAGAATTTCTTAGGTGATAGAAATTACAAATTACTAGACCAGAATATATGCCGTATGACATATGAATTTCCAATTTTAAAATTTCCAATTTATTAAATGGCTAGTCATTATTATACAGGAATCGAAATAAAACCGCGCAAAAGATTCGTAAATTTAAATTTAAAAAATAACAACAATGAAGATCAAGTATTAGGAACAAAAATAACCATTTTTAAACTTGAAATAAAAAGTGACTTTAGATCCTTATCTCTCATAAGTATAAAATAGCCTTTTGGAAGATAAAAAATAAAATTTAACATAATATTTTCAACGCTATTATGCATTTTTTTCTATCTAGGTACTTAAATAAGTACTAAAAAAAATTTAAAAAAATTAATTAACATTATTTTTTTAATTAAACACTTATTAGCTCATATGACTATTTAGTTTAGTTTTCTTTATCAATATAAGTTTGATATTGAGGATTCCAAATGACTGCGGCAAAATGAAGTTGTGATCTTACTTACCTATATGTCATATACAGCCACATATGTTTGTGCGGTTGTACATGGCTTTGCAATCATAGATACATCAATGTTTGCAATACGTCAAATAAATCCCATTTGTTTATAGGCCTTTTCTAAAAAAAAATATTCGAGTATGATCTTTATATAGTATTTTAGCGTCTAGTAAAACTCAAAGATCCCTTATTTTTTCTACTCGTTGCAATAATAAGCACAATAAAGTAGGTGTCTTTTTCGTCTAAAAGTTAAAAATTTATAAATAACATTACATTCATCTAAAACTTGTATCGTACCTGCTTATATTGTTTATGTTATGTAGTATACACCCATTATGAACAGCTTACCTTTAGCATTGTATACATGTAAATGCCTTAATGGCGTAAATAAATAATTATTAAGAAATAATTGATATTTTTTGCAGAATTCATTAAACCTTTTTACGTCTTCTTGTAACATAATATATTATTATCGTTTTCCCTTCATTAATACATGTTGGCACATGTATTTTAAATGACAACGTCAGTTTATTTAATACCATCAACAGTAGATGACGTGGTAACCATAAAACAAGTTTACTGAAAATTCAGATGATGGGCGATAAAGACTTTACGCAGTACCTGCTAACACAAAATGAGCTTTAATTGAAATAGCTGCATTACCTGCAGCAGACAAAACATAAAACAGCGGAAAAAGAAAGATCCACTTCTCACATCCATCGCAATTCTAACTGGAAAACCAGGATGAAGGCATACTTGAAAACAAAGAAGAAGAGGAATGTAATAACATAATACAACATCAAACATTACAGAAAATACAACAAAAGAATAGCAGCTACCAGGAACTAAAAAGTTAGAGACAGTGGCGGACATTGTAGGGGCAGATCTAACGGTCAGCATTTCAGCAAACGCTGACTGGGCGCCTGTCTGTGCGTCGAAAAAAAAGTGCTACGAAAGTTGTCACTCACAGAAGTCAGGGAACACGCCCAGACATTGATACAAAATATCCATTCTTCACAAGTGAAATAGATAGTATCAGAAATTGAAGCATTTCAAAAGTATTTCTTTGGGGAGAAATTTTGGACATCTCAAGCAGTTTCAAAATTTCCATGGAATTCATCAGCTTAGATTACGTCCTTCCCGAATTCGAGATTCTTTGCAACATGTTTTTTTAACTCTTCCAGTTTTGTATTTTATTGACTGTTTTGCCGAGTCGAAAATCCGCCGCTGTACCACATTTTCTGAGCAAGGATAGTCGAGACATTTTTAAAAAAAAAAGCATTTTTTTATAAAATAATTAGTGGATCCCCGCAGTGCTTCGCTTGCTAATGTCTTTGTCGGGCGCCTCCGACTTCTTCCACCATTCACTACTGTATACCACAATGTCACAGTTAAAAAACTACATTACATCGACTTGAATTCGATTCCGTATTTCATTACAGTGCAGAGATATTGCGTATTCCTCGGGCATCCCTGACTACTTCTACCATTTAAGCATCTCTAAATACTCCTGGCACTAATAACAACAAACTTTGAAATTTTCAGCAATATCGGTCAATCACTTTTCGAGTTTTGCGAGCACAAACATAATAAGATAAGAAACCAGTTAGAATTTAACTCAAACATTTGGAATGCATTTTATAATACAAGACCTTGTCCTGCCACAGACCGCCTTCGGTGTAGGGAAGTTAAATTTAGTGGTTGCATGTATTTTTGTATGAAATCGGTTGGGCGGTTTCGGAGATTGGCGTGTACGAACACATTGTCACATGATTTTTATATATTAAGATTAAGATTAGAGTCTAGTGAGCCACATTCGCTTAGACGGGGTGAGCCAACTAAAACGTTGAAATTTGTCAAATACGAACCATAAGGAGAACGATTGTGACAACGACAGGCATAGTATCTGTAAATTAATGGAAAAAATACATTTTGTCGTATTTTTGAAGTTTCTATTATCTAGGTAGCTATTTAGTACTGTTCTTATGGTACAGCATTTCAGTCTTTATAGACTGCACGCCACTGGTTGGAGATGTAGATCAGAGAGTTCAGGCTAGATGTAGCCTAAGAGGTTAAATTCCCCAGCAACGTTATATTAGTTCTTCTCTTCTAGTCTCTAGTCTCTACTTCTATCTTAATTATCTGGTAAAGTGATGTTGGAGTAACTGTCGTGAGAACCGATGGAAGATATCTAGTGGATATTGGCGGCTTGGTCAGTAACTTAAGGTAGGTAACAGGAAACATCTAATTCTAATGACCTGTTTTTTTTATCTTTACAAAAGTTGCGATAAATTTGGCAGCATTCAGTAAGTTACAATCGACTAACGGTATTTTATTTATAACGGGAAGAAGTTTATCAAAACCAATAGATCTAATGTCCTATTCAGATGTCTGCTTATAATTAATGTTATTATACTGAACATATTCAAGTTTTGTTGTGTGATGCATACCGCACAAGAGTTCTAAATGTCTGCAGCCAGTGGAACTATGGCCACCCATTTGGTATTTTTATGTGAAACTACACAAGAGTTACAACTGCGCCCGACAGTCCGGAGCCAGTGAATCTATGGCATTCCCAATTGGGATATTTTGTGGAACTGAAGGAAGTGGGAAGAAAGGGAGATGGGGAAGAGGGACGTTGGGAAGTAGCTACCTAGTAGGGTATTCAGAGAGTGTCTTCCAATCTGGGGATATTATGATGAAGTATGAATCTTCGCCGGATTTCAAACCCACAACCTCCTGGTCCCAACGATCTTTCTGCACTGCCACCGAGATGCGTAATGTTATCGAAGGACCATGTTTTTTTAGGTTTATAAAAAAGGATTAGGAAATATAAGCTGAAACTTTTTTAATCCATTTAAAATCTAACGGGTTGACTAACGGAGCAGTTGACAGAAGCCATTAAGCTAATGTAATCAATGTCTGTTTGTAGTAACTACATGAATATGATAGATAAGTTCAATGATCAAGTAGATAATGCATTATTTTCTGTAACTTCGGCTGTTTTTTACGATAAAACAACTTCTAAGGACGGGTTCTTTCACGGAATTTGAACAATTCATCAAATTTTAAAGTTGAGTTTCAAGTTCTGTCAAGGTTCTATTCAAGCCAGGGGCTTCACAAAACTGAAATAATAACAGTACTTGAATACAACCTTCATAGAAGTTGAAAATCAACTTTGAAAAGACCGGAAAAAATGAATTGCGTATTTTTAGAGGGGACAGTTCCCCTTTTTATATGATTAGAGCAACTTTTGCATTTTTCCGCTAAAAGGGGACAGTTCCCCATGGTAAATGCTGCATAAAAAAAGTATTTCTGAAGGCTCCAAAACGCCTTCAATTTAAAGACAAATTTTCAAATCTCCAGTTACCTCCATAACTTGTTAGGGCACATAGCTTGACGCAGCTATATTGTATGCTAACAATTAGGACGATATTAAGCCCGTCGTCCCACGGGTCGGTAAAAAAAATAAAACTTAATTATTTTTGAGAATGCAACATTTTGCATTTTTTTTAAAACCCTTGCATTTTTTGTCAAGTTTTGGTGCACTTAAATGCGCATACTTTGTTATATTTTCCTTGAATTTTTTCCGATCTTTAGTTATCTTATCACAAAGCACAGAGATGTGTAGCGGTCCATCTCAACTGCATACCCATGCGGGGAAACGGCGTGATGGGTGTACAATATGTTTTCGTACTTTGTAAAGCAGGAGTTATCAACGCGTCGTTACGTCAAATAGACAATAATCATTTTCAGTTTTCCACTCATTATTTTAGAGGTTGGGAAGATGTTACAAATTTAATATTTTAATCCATAAAAAGTCATAGTTTTTTAGTATTTCTAAATATTATTTTATAGAGTGGTTTTTTGCTATTATTTGCTCGTCCAACACTGAACACAGAAATTTGGAAATCTCTCCACAACTCGGAAATAATGAGTGGAAAACTGAGAATGATTATTGTCTATTTGATAAAACGCCGCGTTGCTAATAACTGCTGCTTTTTGATCATTTGTTTCAACTGGTGATCTTGGAAAGAGAAATCTGATTTCATTGTCATCTGTTATTTTGATAAATATGTATATAATTGATTTTCCGTGGTTTTATTAATTTCTCTCCAAATGCGTGCTCAATAATACGAGGTACCTACATATACAATTTATTTTTTTGCAAATCAAAGAAATATTGCTTTAATTAAAGTTCCCGCCTGCATAAGTCTTTTACAGTTGCACAAATTAATACCTCACGATTAAAATATTCTAAGTATAAAATAGAGATCAAACTAATCAATGATTTATAAATTGTTTGTCTTAAGGAAAACCAACATTCCCCGAGCACGAATAACCTGACAATATTCGGAAATCTCCTACTACCATCACAGTTGGCGTAAAATGGGTCGTGATGAAGGACTTAACCAGCCGATGAATTGAACTTGACCCCTGGGTGGGAAACAGACGCGATGCCAACTCAGCCACTGACCATAATTTTCGTAATACGAGTAAATAAATGTAATTTGCATTTAAAGTTATTAAATTACTCTGTGCATACGCTTTTATGTGTGAACACTGCACAAGAGTATTTCTGCCCAAATGCTTCCTACTGTCCGTAGGCAATAGGACTATTGTGAGGCTCAATGGGGTGGGGAGGGGAAGGAGATGGGAATGACGAAGTTTTGGAAGTGCCCAGTTATTCAGATCTGGTAACTAAAAACGGCTTGCCATTTCAAGCAACTTTTGATCCCGAATGGTAGTCTTTCACCGGGACGATATCGAGACCATTTTATTTCAGATCCACCACTTCGTATTTAATTTATTTGACCGTGCCATGTTTTCCTACGACGCCCTCGACTTCTCCATTCACTTGCGCCTCATAATATAACATGATAATATTCTCCGTATACCCTATTCTCCTTCCAACCGGTGTGCATGACCAAACAATTTAAACGAAGAATTTTGGCAAAAAAAAAACTAGAACTAAAAACTAACGGGGTAAGGTACCAATTGCTTTTTCTACAAAACAACACTCTTTTTTCAAAACACATCAACCTCACAACTAAAGATGTTTTGTTTTCTGAGAGATATAGAAGCTATATGATGTGTATTCAAGTAGGAACCAAGGTACTTATCATATTAATTTCTCGGTAAACCCAATCTGGGATTGCTTCGCCAAATGAGGGCCAAGTTAGAGTCACTAGCATTATAATTTGACGGTTTTAGCGCTGCGGTAAGTAACCAACTTGAGGCAAAAACTCCTAAATGATAATGCGAAGGCAAAACTCATTTCCGGAAGCAGTTGGGCTGCTAAGGAATCCACATCGCTAATCACTGCGGTGATTGCACGCCATCGCCATGTGCCACTCACACATACATACAGTATTGAAGAATTGAAGTACGTGACAGTTGTATACTACTGTCTACGTCTGGGGATATTTCCCTACATCTGGGGAAAAAAAGATGAAAAACCGAATTTCTCAAAAATATAGAGAATTTTATCATTAGTAATGTAGAATTATAGAACTATAATCCCAACAGTTTTATTAATATTTATACTAGTTTGACTCGAGTTGAGCTCTTTCCTACTCTCTGATTCCGATTTTGAACGAAACCGGTGCAGAACTCTAGAAATTCAAGATGTCATTTTGTGACCATGTTTTCTGGTGTACTAAAATGGAAATGGGTATATTCCTTTGCACTGACAACTGAACTAATTAACTAACATGTATCTCCGCAGGGACCGAAAGGGACCGAAAGGGACGCAGATTAGATGAACCGCCACACAACATTGTCTCATCACACTCCTTGCTTCATTATCCATATTTGGTATCTTCGTCTACCGTCCAAAAAGTGATATAGAGTCATGAAAAGTGATGATACAAAAACTACGTTTAATGGTTACCTATGTAGTTTTTGTTTCATCACTTTTCATGACTTCATATCACTTTTTGGAGGTGTGTTGAATTGTCATTTTGATGACATACCCGGTCACCCACAGTTGCGTACTCTGCTGTTATACAGACTCTAGATGACATGACTGAAGCATTTGATTCACTTGATCGTGCCGAATATTTGGTGGGTATAAGCACCTATATACAATCTTATGATTTCAGAGCAAATTTTGGTTTTGATCTATTATACATATAAGAAAAAAATAGAAACAATTTTTGGGTGCGAGGTTACTACTGTTCCGTACTGTTCACAGAACTACAAGCATCATCTTCATTGTTTGTTTGAAAAAAAAAACGATTGGAGTTTAGTTATTATCAACGATGAAATGTATGACTTTTAAATGACTAAATAAAATACCCTATGATTTAGTATTAAAAATCTGGGGAATTTCTGGAGAATTTTTATGGGCATCACTAGTAGGTATTGTAAGTACCTACGTCGGCCATTAATGGAGGCAAGTCGGGGGGTTTTGCCTGCGAATTGGCGGGAATATCGGTCCTGTAATTCGTGGGACGTGCGCGCCAAATTGGATGAGTTATGGTGAGAACAAGATAAATTGCCATGGGAGCGGTCGGGCTAGAGTCACGTTCTGGGAGCTTTACGAATGCAAATACCTACATTTAAAAATGCGCAATATCGCCGAATGAATCTGATCGATTCCTTAATTATGTTTTTGCCATCAAAAGTTGGGCAGTACTATGTACTAAATTTATCGATCCTTAAAAAATAAAAGGGTGCTTTTGTGAATGACCAGGAAATTATAATTTATGCACCGGCATAAAGTCCCTGCGGACCCAATCTATTATAAAATTTCAATTAGAAAACATTGTGAGTCCGATTTTGGTTGTTGGTTTATGATTATGTAATTCATATTTTGTTAATAGGTAAATAAATAAGCATTAAATACAAAACTGTTTAGGACGGGTTGTGTCACAGAAATTGAACAATTCATCAAAATTCAAAGTTGATTTTAAAGTTGTTATTATATCATCATTGGCCGTTTGTTTCTCCAAAAATGAAATATTAAGGCGATGCACTACTTCGTGTAGTGTTTTAAATTGAGCTATCAATAACAACCCTTACGTAGATGGCGATAAGGTTTAAATTCCCGCTTAAGACCATCCGCCTGTTTTGATTTATTCAAGAAAAAAACATGGCCAAAAAGTGCCTTTTATTTTATTTTGTGGATGTTCAGGCATAAATATTTAATTTTTTTTCGATCATTTTATAGATGACATAATTTGCCACATTATACAATAAAATCATAACCGAAAATGGGTTCGTAAGTAGGAGATTTTGAATTTTAAAGCAGTTTTCATAGGCCTTATACATTATTTTTTTTGGGCTTATAAAAAGACTTATCTAAAAAATACTCGATTATTTCAAAGGCCAAGATGTATTCTACTCGCAGTATTTAATTAAAGCATCTGAAACATTTCTAGGCGAAAAAATTTTCAAACCAAAAACACATAATTTTGCATTACTACGTATGGCATCGCCTTAAAAGGACTCGGATAGATCCTTCATGGAACTTGAAAACAAACTATATTTTGATGAATTGTTCAAATATTTATTATAAATATTATCAATGTTCCGTCGATCAAATTTAATGCTTAAATACACAGAAAAAACTGCATACTACTGCTCAGCGTCAGAAATCGAATCTGCAACATAGCCTAAAGTAAAATGCGTACACCATTACGCTACTACAGAGGCTGTCATTACCACAAGAGTTCCAACTGTCTGGAGCTTGCAGGACTATGGCACATTGGGTTTTGTTGTGAGGGGAAGGAGATAGTGGAGAGGAGGGTTAGGCTAGTCACTAGACATGTCAAATCTGAATCACTAGGGGGATGTTGAGTACCTATATCACCACTCTAGTAGTTTGCATTAATTTGTATCATCCAAAATGAAGTTAACAAAAGCAATTGGAGAAGTGGTAAATTAAAACAGTTTTGTTTATTATTAAATATGTATTATAATTGTTAAAGTAATTGTTGTCTTGTACGGTCACACTATACAAGAATTGTAAAGTAATTGTTGTCTTGTACGGTCACACTATACAAGAATTGTAAAGTAATTGTTGTCTTGTACGGTCACACTATACAAGAATTGTAAAGTAATTGTTGTCTTGTACGGTCACACTATACAAAAATTTACAAAAATGCATATTTATTATTCATTCACAAAAATCTTTCCATGTTTACAAATTACAATGTTTTAATATTTAGTGAGCATACTCAAAGTGGAGTGTAAAATGCATCTTTTTAAGGCCACAATTTGAAAAACTAAACCCACTACGTACAAGGTTAAACAATTTGTGAAAACATATTTTCTGTTGAGTCATAAAGCTTCTTGGGGGCATCAAATCTGAAAGCTAGAATCCTCGATTTCAATGGCCTAAGTTTAACACTAAATATTGACCCTCACAGCATTGAACAAGAAACTCTGATATCATATCAGTGGACTCAACTAAATATCATTAATTTGCTCAATGCAGAGGCTTATCTAGATATTCTGAGTCAA
The DNA here is from genome assembly GCA_026573805.1 of Hesperophylax magnus. Classification (NCBI taxonomy): domain Eukaryota; kingdom Metazoa; phylum Arthropoda; class Insecta; order Trichoptera; family Limnephilidae; genus Hesperophylax; species Hesperophylax magnus. The sequence goes on from JAIUSX010000012.1 coordinate 24,774,633, forward strand.
ACTTTATTTGTAGCACTGCTTGCAGATTTAAAGCCCAATTCACAAAAGAAGTCTGTTTTAGCACTGTGCAATATCGCCACCCTGATTCTGTATGAACTCTGACAGAAGGGTGCACAGGAGAGTCGTGAATCAGCAATGGTTACCTCTACATGGGTTACTTACTAAATACTCTAGATGCTCAAGTTAGTTACAGACAGAATATCTCTCAACTTTAGCTTCAAATTTTAAATTTGATCAATTCAATGCTTTGTCTGCTCTAAATACCAAGTTGAAAAGTAAGCCTTGTGCATTTCAGTGAGTGAAAGGAAAGGGCAAACCGACAATTGACATGGCGTTTGTAGCAAAACAGTGCTCGGCGTGAACGATGGAAAAGTCCCTGGACCAATTATTTAACTCTCTTGTGAATGAGGCTGTTTAAGCTTTATTTGTGAAAAAGTTGCAGCTAACTCCACGGATTGTGAGCAACAATATGATTGGTGTACCACTCGGAAAAAGATTAAAAAAAAAATTTTTCAGTGTAAAAGATATATTAAATTAAGCACATATTTAGAATTATGTAAATACATATTAGTTGTGTTTAGGTATTATGTATTCAGAAACGCATTTTCAAAAATAATAGAATTACTTGTGCTCAGTTCTTGCTTACGGTTGGGGATGCCCATTCTCAATAAAAAAAATGTACATCCAAAATATAATATGGCATACGGTACTAAGATTTATTATTATTTGTGGTGACCCTGTTTTGCTTGCTATGCGTATCTTTCTACTTCCAAGCTGGAGTTTGTTTCTTTCTTTCCGTATTGTATTTTACCTTAACAAACGATTACATGTAATATCCAACATTTTACAACATGGTACATACATAAATATATGTATTTTAAAACATAACAGAGTTTTGATAATGTAATATGCCTATATCTAAAAAAATGTATTAAAGCACTTTACTGGAAAACATACCTAAAAATTTAATCTTATTGTCAAATAAAATGGTTTCAAAATATGGCAGCAAATATTTGTTTAAGTTCTGCTATTTAGGATTCATTTGCCAAAATACCATGAGAATTTTAAAGGCCTAAAGCTTGTAAAGTCAGACATTGGGGTATTTTGACAGATGACCATGTTAGACATAACCCGACAAGCACCATAAAAACACAATAAAAATAATTCGAACCACAAAGCAAACAAAATTATTTGGCACCGACTTTAATCATGTTTCACCTATTAAATAGAGTGAATTCACCTGTCTAGCACTATTGAAGTCTACTTGCTAAGTTATACGATCCACACCAACACATCTAGTCTAGGTAGCAATACATACTCTACCTTTAACATAACGTCAATAAACAGTCAAGACATGGTCTAGGTAGTAATATAAATCTACCTATTATTTACTTTGAATCAACATACATATATTTAGATTTATATACATAGTGAATCTGTAATACATTCACAGTCTAGGTAGCGATATAGTCTACCTACAAAATGTAACATGACAAGGTCTAGCAAATGGCAGCAATGTAATTCCGCCTTAACAAGACAAGGTCTAGCAAATGGCAGCAATGTAATTCCGCCTTGACAAGACAAGGTCTAGCAATGGCAGCAATGTAATTCCGCCTTTACAAGACAAGGTCCAGCAATGACAGCAATGTAATTTTACCTACTAAATACACATTTTGAATCAACATGTACGGTGAATGTATAAAAAAGCATGAATCCATAGTTTAATCTAGGTAGCGATACAGACTGTCTAAAGCAGCACAACTACATGACATGTAGGTAGTAGGTAGCAATATAATACATGCCAGCAACGTAGTTTATAGCACCTTACAGTAGCTTAATGATAATATATATGTAAGTATATCCAAATCATATATAATTTTGGTGTTAAATACTTGTAATAAATATATTATTATTTATATAATTCACTTTACAAATATAAATTTTATTTTTCAAATTACTCAGTCAGTTAGAGTTTTAGTTTTTTATCAACCGAACGTGAATTAATTTGAAACAATTTTTCAATCAAAAGTGATCACATTTCCATTGGCAAACTGAAAAAGTTGTTATTATTAAACGTTGGTTAGTCATTAGACAATTTTTAATTCTAAATTTTATTAATCAACATTACGCATAAGACATTAATACATACTAAGGCAAACATATTATTATAAAGCCACATACATAGGTATTTGTATTTAGACATGAATTTAGATACTATTATTATTCAAAATGGGGTTATGGGAAGTTTAGACAAATAGAGTTGAACACAGAATTTAAAAAAACACACGAAATGTAATGTGATCCAAAAGTCTGTCCAATCAGGCCTTAAATTTCAAATACAACTGTGTTTCGTCATCATTATGAAATTTTAATTTTTATCAGTTGGGATGGCGATTTATAAGTCAGACAAGTCTAAGAGACATAAATGGGCTAGAACCAAAAGGTACGGTAAAGTCAGTGGCATCATTGGTTTCCATTCAAATCTACATGGAAGGAATTTCTAGAGAGTATTATCTATTCAGCGGTTAAGAAATAGGGTCTCCCTGTTTTACGTGCTCGATATACTTTCATGACACAAGTCAAAGGTCCCGTTTAACAAATCTATTCAGTAAAATAACCAAACCGCCAAGAATATATAGGTATCTAATATATGTTTGTATATTTTATGCAAATTATGTATAAATATGTTGCAAGGATAAATCTTATTTTGATAAATGTTTACCGGTTTCATTCCCCATGTAACAATTATTATTAATATCATCTCAAGAACACAGTTATGAATTTTATAATCACTATTGAGATTTTGCATTACGTTTGCTAACCTGAAAGCAGCCATAATTTCGACAACCAGAATTTTAGATTCATTGTTAATATGCGTATTAAGCTATTTATAAAGATACGGGGATATGTACGCACACACAATCATCTTTCCATAATGGGATATACATGCCGGTATATTATAAAGATAGGGGGATATGTATGCGTCGCACACACAAGCATCTTTCCATAACGGAATATACATGCCGGTATTTTATAAAGATAGGGGGATATGTACGCGTCATACACACAAGCATCTTTCCATAACGGAATATACATGCCGGTATATTATAAAGGTATGGGGATATGTACGGGTCGCACACACAAGCATCATTCCATAACGGAATATACATGACGGTATATTATAAATAAATGATCTGAAATAAAAATAAATAACTTAAGTAGTAGGTAAAGTAATACGGTGTTTGTACATGCAGTTACATATCGTAAAGACTTACAATTCTAAACAGCAAATATTCATATCAAAATTATTCATTACTCCCACCTTACCAACCTGTAATCTCATATTTATATGTGCAGAAAACTTAATACATATATTCAGTGGCGGCTCGTGACGTTTGGGTTACTAGAGTGCTAATATTACAAAAAATGGCTTAATTGATGTTGTTGTAGCTGATTTTTTGTATGAAGATTTTCAGGAATTCTGTGCGGCGCACGGCTACACTGAAATTTCCTGAAAATCTTGATACAAAAAATCGATTTTCGAAAAAAAATAAAAAATCGTTTTCAGCTATAACAACATCAGAAATGCCATTTTTAATAATATTAGCACTCTAGTACACCCAAAAGTCACGAGCCGCCACTGCATATATTGAACCGAGTAGTGACGTATTGAATACTTAAAAATCATTATATATAATGTTGAATTCATCGGGGTCCTAGTTCCATTAATTAATTCAATCCATAATGATTAATCATTTTAATATTATTAATTCAGGATGTAAAACGGAAGTAATGGTTCCTCACATAACACAGATATGCAACAGGTTTAAAGTTATATATAAAGCTATAATGTAAACATTGTTAGAAAAATAATAATCTTTAAGCTTTTGAGTACTATTATAGTAATTAAATACGACATTAATTATTTTAAAAGCTCTTTGTAAACACTTCCAACCAGTGGTTATTAAGAGGTAAGGGGGAATTCATTTTTAAAAAGTACAAAATCAATAATAATTTATAAAAATTCTCAAATTGCTCAAAGCCCAGATAAATAACTAACAAGAAGCCGTAAAAAGCTAGAATTTCATTACGCGTACTCAAATTATCAATATTTAGTTTACATGACGTCTCAATTTAAGTTATATTTGGTCCATTATTGAATTATTGGTGTTCAGATAATCAGTGGTCTCTTGGAAGGTCTGTAGTCGGCAGTGACGAAACCAATTTGCTGTTCCTTACTGTTCTTACTGTTCCTACTGTTCCTAGTGTACCTAAAGCTCTAACATGCGCACAACAACAATCCACTCATTATTATGAACACAAAGCATGATGAATGGTTTTGGAAGACATTCAAATTATAAATCTATTCAAAACTGGAAAGATAAACAGAACTGTTTGTAACAAGAATAAAATTGTCTATGATTTTTGTTTAATATTGCATAAATTTTGTTAAAAATTTTAGTAATTTCATCATTTTTCTTAAAGTGATGAATGAGAAAGATATGTAAATACAACAGTGAAAAATCAACATTACGTTTTGTAACATGTTCATTTTTATCATCATCGTTTTACAGCACATTGCTGCACCGCCTTTGAAAGCACGGAGCATAGAGCATGGCACGAGGTGCATGGCGATAATGTGGCTTATTGTTGGTTGATGGATGTGTTGGTGTGGTGTGTTAGAGTATGCAGCAGCGGCGCTTGCCCTGGGACTTGTGGTCGGAGTTGAGCAGCGGCCTCTCGGCCTGCTGGAAGCGCCTGACGACTCTCAGCAGCTCGTGGAAGGCCTGGTCCACGTTCATGCGCAGCTTGGCGCTGCACTCAATGTACGGAATCTTCAGCTGGCGGGCTAACTGTTGAGCTTCTTCTACCGTTACCTGCAATTTCATTATTTTTAATGCTAATGTTACGACTGCCGCAGCAAACGAAAGCTAAGATTATAATATCAGCCACTAAACTTCTTTGGTACACTGCAATGTGTACTGAGAAAGAACAGTGCTGGCTTTTCAACTGTATTCTTGCAATATTCTGTTGTTCTTTCAGTTACGTAAGCATTTAAGTAAGAAAGATCATTATTTTTGAATGATAAACTAATGTTTATAAGACAAGGTTTTTATGCATAGCACAAAGGATAATAAATAATTATAAGCAATAATTAGTCGCCTATAATATCAATACAAATTGAAAATACCTCCGTTCTAGTCTGACCGGACATCAGAAGGTGCGGGTTCAATTCCCGTCGGCGGCATTTTATTTTGACTCGGGAGATATTTTCAATTTGTATTGATAGTACAGGCGACTAATTATTGCTTATAATAAGAAAGATCATGTTGTAGAAAACATTAATACAAGGTATTAAACAAGGTATTATGGCACATTCCTTAATGCATTGTGTACCAATCAACCTAATCATTCTGTCCGGTCTCATTAGCATTGCAGTAATGTTTCAAATATTAACACATTTGAAACATTAAACATTCTTATAACATATTATATTATCTTATTGTTTTCAATGGGTTTTCAGGGCTCTAATAATTCCTAATAATAAAGTGCATGAATTTCCAATCAAATCTAAAATCATTAATTTATTGATGATTACAAGTAGAAGTAGTAGTACATAGTTCAAGAAGCTAGCCTAACATTTTCAATGATGGCCTTTTCTACTGATCACGCGACACGTTTAGACGCAATGTCTAAACAATGCACATATATTTCTCTACTAACTGGGTAATTAAATTAGTTGATTAAGAATGTTATGTAACATATTAGTAATTTGTATCTTTGATTTATAATTTAATATAATGCAATATCTGCATACTCGAATAGCCGCCAATGGATCACGTGTGAGACAGCCGTGTAGATCAGGTTAAATATTACAGTACGGCTTGACATAGTCTATTAAATTTGTCCAGGAGACAAGGCATGTATGGATGTTTATTTACCAGTCTTTTATCCAGGTCGGCTTTGTTGCCCACCATCAGCATAGGAAACTCATCGCGGTCCTTGACCCTCAGGATCTGGCGGTGAAACTTGTACATCTCCTCGAGGCTGGCATGGTCGGCTAGTGAGAACACCAGCAGGAAACCCTCGCCACTGCGCATGTACTGCTCCCGCATGGCACTAAACTCCTCCTGGCCCGCCGTGTCCAGGACTGAATCAAAAACAATACAATATAAACCCATCATTATCTATATAAATAAAAATGTTTGTTTGTTCAAAATTTTAAATCTCCGAAAGTTCTTCAGCGATTGCTTTGAAATTTTGACACAACGTTGCACTCGAATATGTGTGTGTTTTTATGTACCCTTATTATATAGATGTGATAGTAGTTTGAAAAACAATGCTATCTGTTGGACGTAAAAGCAACATCCGCCATTGTTTATCTTTCTGCACACAGGCAGACTGAGCCACAGCAACGCGTAGCGGGGTACAGCTAGTATTCTAATAAATACAAATTCTACAAAAAAATTTCTGGACCTAGAAAATGAATCTTACAGGATAAAGATCAATCATGAACTTGAAAATCTTATACAGCATAAGACCACTGTAAGATTCTGCAGGTAACAAAGACTTGGTGGAAGGATGGGCTGGACTGCTGGACATGTAGAAAGATTGCCAGGTTATAGGATGCCAAAAAGTAAGCTAAGCGACTGTGAGGCAGATCGAGGAAGGGGTGGCTAGACTGATGGAAAGAGGATCGGAGCAGGAGGGAAAGGACTGGAGATGAAAGGTGAAGGACCGCAGCCGGTGGAGAAAATTTGTAGAAGAGGCCAGATTGGAATGTAGTGCCATGATGATGATACTCAATATGTATTTAGTTATTATATTTTAAAGCACTTTAAAGAACTTTGAAGAAAGTCGCCCATCGAAGTGGTTTCTACATATTTAATAAACCTGCGGACGAAAGAGTACCGAGAGCCTAAGCTTAGGTGGCTGAATGGTGTAAAGGCAAACAATTTAGACATAAGTAACAGGACCAGCTGGAGTGGAGACCTCTGGTCTGGGAGAGAGTGGCAATCAACACTCTCCCAAGGGTTGTAGCACTGATGATGTATGTAGAGCTTAGAGATAGTGTAACACCTCTTTGAAATGTCTATTTAACTGAGAGCAATAATTTAATGTTTGCACAATAAATAAATCATGTCACATTGTTTTACAACACCATTTTTTTAATGCTGACCAGGTTTCGCTTTGATTCGAGTTTTATCGAGGCTTGATAAATAAAAGTGTTAAATAGTGGTGTAAAACAAAATGTTGGGTTTTATAAGATTTAGTCCGACCACAAAGTGTTTGTAAATATTATTTCATTTAGATTGTTTGCACTGCAAGTGTTGGTTTTATTGAAACTTGTGTATTTCCGGTAAGTTTTTTTTTTTTTTTTTTTTTTTTTTTCACATCTTCGGATCTACCGGATCTGCCCTGATGATGGACACTGCAACGCTGTCCGAAACGTCGGCTAAAGAAGGAGTTAGCGCAACACGGCATAACACCCCAAAAACAAACAACAAAAATTGTGTATTTCCGTAATACTAAATAATAGCACAACACAGAAATTATTTTAAGGCAGAAACTATATTCAGGAACTAGAAATCGCAAATAATGATATGATATCGCTGGTGTAAGTTCAATACTGCAGAAGTAAAAATTGGGACAAAAAACTATCTAAGGATATACGCACCCTTGCTTGCTTATGATTGGGGATTGTTCATACGCGCTATTGGCTTTAACTGAGCACAAGCAGTCTATTGATCATTTCACAATTTGAAAGCACCAATCAATGCGACATGTGCTGTTCAACTGAAAACGTATTTATAAATTATTTGCTCGTACGTGGTATTGAATTTACGTACACGATATATCGTTCACTTACTGCCAAGACCTCGGCCAAAAAGCAAATTTTACAGGAGGAAGAAAAAAATATAACTTTTTATAAATTTAAATGTTTTGTAGTCAATAATTTATTGTTATTTTGGAGTCTTTTCTAATTTTGTGAAGAAAGAATCCTTAGAAAGTGCAATTGTAGAAAGGATGAAAGAAAGCTGACCACCAAAGACTTTTCTTAAATCAGAACACATATTTTTTGTGCAATATACACAAAACAAAAACGTTTATGAATTCAATTAGTTCCAATTTGCATACTAGAACTAATAAGTAACTTGAGTAGCGGCCATTAGTGGGTAGTGGACACTTACACACATTGGAATATTTCCAACATGTGTTTTAACAATCTAGAATTTTAATCTATTCAATTCCAACAAGGGAAAAAATATTTTTCTTAATTCAAAATGTTCAAAACTAACGAACAATGAATTATTAGAACCTAGAACTAGCAACTTGAGGATGTGGATTTAGATCGATATTGTTTTTCATGAATTATATAAACATTATCTTCTAGTTTTTGCATGTATTTTGAAAATATGTCAAGGAAAAATCAAACAAAAAGTTATGGTAAAACAATGCAACATGCAAGTGGGGCAATTAACAAGGTGTCTTAGAAATTATATTAATTTTACACAATGACTTTTTTGTTTCGCTTATACACTGCAAAATATTACAATGACACACTACCTCAGCCACATAACAATGCTTATCAATTTATTACAAGGAATTGTTTGGTCATAAACATACCATACAAATGTTTAGCCCATATCTTGTTTTATTACAGATTCTAGAAACCTGATGTATGTTTAGGTTAGGAAAGTGATACTAGGAAAGAAATGAATCATACTGTCTAATCTGGCGGGGATGTCATCAATAACACATTGTTTGGTGTAGGAATCTTCAATAGTTGGGTCGTAGTCTGTCACAAAATAACTCTGAAAACATAAAACAAATACAATTATGTTTAAATGCAGAATGGCTATCCTTCTAACAAAACCAGTAGGCGTGTAACGATGGAATAATAATTTTAGGCGTTAAGACCTTGAAGCGGTATGTCAGGTCCTATTTTGGTCATTGAACAAATAAGGTTATTCACGAAAAAGGGGTTATCTTTATCGATATAATTATTACAAACTGTGTTTTTGAGACACAATTTAAAGATAAACAACTTCACGGGTTCAAATAAAACCCTTAATTTTGGCAATTTGTGTGGGCGTAACTTTTGCATAACCTACAGATGTTCACTCACCTGTATAAATTGAATTGTTATCGCAGATTTTCCGACTCCTCCACCACCTACAACCACTAATTTATAGGTTTGCGACTGATTCTGCCTTTCACCCTGTCGAGACATTATAATTTAAATTGATAAACGAGAAATAACTAAACAATACAAAAACTAAATGACATAAATGGAAGCAACAGTTATCGACATTTCTGTTTCAGTGTGGCTATATGCATAAAACCTATGAAACATTTTATTCCAAACAAAACAGGTCCCCAGGACGATTGTTTTTATTTATTTTATTCGTTAATTTTACATGCAAGATCGGTTTTCACCAGTCTAAATAAAATGTAAAAAAACAGAAAAGAAAAATCTTTCAAAGCATAGTAAAATGAAGCCTAAGTTATTTCAATTTAACAATATGGACATTGCGGAAGTCTTACAAAGCTATTACCAATATTGTTATATTTATTTTTTCTAATTTCACTAGAACTAGTGATATTATCCACCAGTGCACGGTGGACGGCCTCACGAGAATTGCCGCTCGCCTAGCAAATAGTTACCAAACACTACACAATGCAGTAGGTACAATCGGTACAATACTACGTCCGGAGGCAGGCGTAGGGCCCGTCTCAGAGAGCCGCTGATTTAATGTTGGCGGAGGGGAGTGGAGAAGTCACATCCCCACTCCCCTCCACTTGGAATCGAAATATAGCGCGTATGGTAACGTGCTGTTTAGCTGGAGGCGCGCCTCAAACAATGACCAGTTCCGAAGTGGTATGTTACTACCATGCGGTAGTTTGGAAGAAGTAGGTAGGGCTATTTTTAATGTAAAGTGAATTATTTGCAGTTTCTGAGATTTCAATGATCTTTTTTCGTGTGTCGAGATTTACAGTTTTGCAAATTATGCAGGTAGGTATTATTGTAGTTGGCGTAGGTAGTGTACTAGCTTGTAAATAGTAGTTTAATGCACATTATTAGTATAGTTTGACGTAGGTTACACTTTTGCGGTGGTGAATATTTGAAAAGTTAAAATGCAAGACCGTGTTCGATAAATCAAAAGAAATATTTTTGATATTAGGTAGGTACATAGTATTATGACCACTGATTATTTTGCTGTCATGAAATATCGTCACGTTGGTTTGATCTTCCACTAACGAGGTAAACTGAGTAGGTATATCTCCATACCTCTCACTTTTCATCCCCTTAAACCGCCCTTATTTTACGGTACATCAAACTCTTTAAAAACTTGCGTACATCCTGAAGAAGATATAAATCCTTTTTAGTAAGATAAAATACACAGCTTATGGCTGCCTATATCGGAAATGATTTAAATATATATAAAAATTCAAAACAATATGAGATTGATGTAAATGACGGATTATAAAAATGTTTCGATATGAAAGTTAGTTCAAAAATGCTTTACTAAATGAGTATGTGAGGTCCTGCGTTCAAATCTCAATCACAACCTAATAATTTTTGTCCATTAACGCGATGGATGATGTATTTGTTTAGTTCTTCGTATTAAAGAAATACAATTTTCTTACCAATTTTGTCAAAGACGTAATTTGTTACAAAAATTCCGTCGTTTACGTTGACTTTTTCTTACAAATTTTGTGAATTTGAGATAAGCCGCCCCAAACGGCTGGTTTTCGGGGTTTGCCCAGTGAGAAAGAAGTTTAGGTATTTCCATATAGGTAGGTATGAATAAGGTCAACATATGTTTTTTTGTGGCAACATTGGCATCGCAAGTAATTTCTTTTGTCTATGATAAATGTCATCCGAGAGTGGTATATTTATGTGTCATCCTGTGTGTGAGTGTGTTGGAGTGAGAATGGTTAATTTATGGTTGTAGTTTATTTATGGTCTATTGTATTTTGACAGACCGTGCTGATTATAGGTTATTTTTTAAAGTTAGTCGATTTCACTGTGATTGGTTTATTTATCATTTCACTAGAATAAGTGCGATGGCGATGCTTGCAGAGCCTCGTAGAAAAAAGAGATCTCTTAATTTAAGAGGAAAGAACAATTGGAGTGATGACCCTGACAAGTTCGGTTCGAAACTGATGCAAAAAATGGGATGAACTCCCGGCAAAGAACTTGGTTTAAATGAGGACGGCAAAGTGGAAAATTTGGGTAAAATTCGGTTTAGGGGATTCACTCGAATAACCGAAATTGAACTTGATTTAGACTAATTTAGGGCTGGGAAATCCGAATCACAGTTAGGTTAGGTTTAAATTAAAAGTACGCTTCAAAGACGACGCGAGTCATCTAAGAGAAGTCAAAAAATTATCTTCACTACAAGAAATTTTCTAGAGGAAAAGACATAACTAGATACAGCAATAAAGACCTAGCCAATATATTTGGCAAGAAGACTCCAAATCATGTGGAAGAAAAGGAGGTTCAAGTTGATGATCCTGCTACAGAAGACCAGAATAAAGACACTAAATTTATTGTTGGTGGCTGCATGAAGGACTACAAAACTCGATAAAAGATTAGGAAATGAAGTCTCGCAAATAGTAAATAGTTTTTGTGAAAGTAAAGCAAACCTATCGAATAATGACAGGAATTGTGTAGCGTTCAAAGGATTTTCTTATTCTCAATCTGAGACTGCTGCCATTATTCCTAATCAATTGGATAACCATGCTTATTCACCATACAACTCTGTTTATAGAGTCACGTGGGGTAACCATGCGCAATTTTTACATTGGGATTTTTGAATTAAAAAGCTTTAGGTATTTTACTCAATTTTTTTGTTTATTAATATGATCGATTATTAAGGGCCCACTATTCGAATTTCATCCAATTTCCGACATACTTTCCTTAAAATTTTGAAGTTTTTAAGCTCTTAAAAAAATATATGTTATTCTTTAAGATAGTATCTATTTGTTCCAAAAGCCGAAACGGTAATTATTTGAAATTCCCTCGATAGAAATAAATCGCAAAGTATGCTCCGAAAAATATTATTAACACGTTTATTTCTGTTATTTTACAAGTTATATGTATGAAAAAAATCACAATGCTTCTTTTAATGCTACTCAATAGACCCCAAAAGTGATTTTTGCTATTTTTGAAATACGCCGTGATTTATTAAACATTTTCACAACTGTCGCTTACGCCTATTGCTTTTAAATCATATTTATTATAGCGCGCTCGCTCCGACTTGAAGATTAAACTATCTTTCTTTGAAAAGTTCATTCGCCAACTCGAGGGCTTTGGGGGCAGACGTGTCGTTCATCGTTCTATGATCTACAGACGTGCGATTACGTGCAAATATTTGAATTTATAAAGATAATTTTTACGCGTGTAAAGTTTATGAGTTAATAAATATTGTTTTTTCAAAGATGGGAAATACACGAAAGATATCCCGTATTTCAAAGAAAAAATGTTATCTCATAAAATTATATCCTATCTATTAGGTGAGAAGAAAAAAATACAATTTTTGATTTATAAGCTTATATTTATTATAAACGATAATTTACTATAAAAATTAATAATTCATATTTTTATTTATGTATTGTGTAGTAAAAAGTTATTATTTTTTTTTCAGAATAGGTACTTTGGGAAATAAAACTAATTCCAATGCATTAGAAATTACGGGGTAAATTTTTATTAATTTAGTTTTCTTGTTCCTATACGATCGTGATTTATTTGCGAATTAACTTTCTACGTACACAAATACACACGTCACTTTACATCTGCTCCTTAGAGTAATATTACTCTAAGATCTGCTCTAATGATTCACAATGCAACGATGTCCGAAATATAATATAATATGTAATAATAATATATGGGCCACCTGTTTCAAATAACAATACTCGAACGTGGAATCCAGAAAAATAATGAACGGGCCAGCGAAAAAAGCTATTGAAAGTTCTGAAACTGTGGGGAATATAATTTAATAAAATAAAATACTTTTTTGTTTTAAAACCACGATATTTATTAATTTAAGAACCGACCGGTTTCGCTTTACTTAAGCATCATCAGGGTACAAATTAATACTAAACAAGAAGTACATAATGTGTGCATATATATAACAAAATATAGAGGGAGACAACATGATACAAATATAAGCAACACAAAGACGGTCATAAAATACATTAACATAAGTGCACAAGTAATGGAAAAACCGCTAGATAATTATGTAGACTAATGGGTTATACGAATAAATCGGGAGAAACAAAACATCAACTGGCAAGGTGGTAAGGAGGTAAGGAGAACTGGGAATTTTTTATGGGTTTATTGGAAACAGACTTAATATTGGACTACTTGATATGTCTAATTGATTATTAACTCTTAAACCCTACCACTCTGGGAATGTAATTATTCCTACCACGGGGTACTGAAGTACCCCGCGCAAAAAAAATGAATAAAATAAAAGTCTTAGATATTTTTTTCAAAATTATTTTTATAATGGCAAAGTAATAAGAAAAGACAATAAAATTTATTAATACAAAACTAATAGACATTTTTGTCGTTACATGAAGGACAGCTTTTGTATTGATGGTCAACACAAATATAGCGGCGTCAAGTGTTACAGACAGATCGAGATTTTTTGTCCTTTGTGCGCGGACAAAAGCAGCAGCGACCAGGTTTGGGATTATCAGGGACCGGCCTATGATCTTCACTATGAATATTCAAGACTGCACGTATAGTTTCTCTGATATCCCGGGGTAAACTTGGCTATTGAATTTTGCTCTCATATGAGGCTTTATGAGTGCCATTGACAAACTCTTAAGAAATTTACGCCGCTTGGTTATTTTCTATTCATCAATGTTAGTTGACAGCTAGAATAAGACCCAAAAGTTGACACCAACGGTATTAAGCAACCCGTAGAAGAGACACATGGGCCACCTTTTGATCTTCCTGGACGTCGAGTACTTCTTACAAAGTTGGTCGAACACATCCTCCCCGCATTTGGTTTTATTATGGAAATGTATTATTTCTGGAAGGTACACTTCATTATCCTTGTCAGGACTGTCATGCATGGTGGACAGCATGATTACAACTTTCTTCTTAGCTGACTTCAGAGGACAATACGACAAAAGTGTGAGAGATCCGTCGTAGCCAAACATTGATGTGCATCTTTCTCGATTTTTAGGGTCTAAGAAAACAGGAGGAATTTCTCGTTTATTCTTCTTTTCAGTTCCAACTAATATTATACCTTTTTCCAGTAACTTCTTGGCTGTGGGTATAGACGTGAACCAATTGTCACATGTCAGGTTTCTGTTAAGACGTTACCAGGTGGGTGCAACAAAATATTACGGCGAGGCATTCTTGAGTGAAAAGGCTTAACACTAGTCCACTTATGTCGATTATTATGACCTTTTCCGTACAGAACTAATGGAGAATCTAGCACACCAGCCCCGCCATTGTCAGTCACTAAATACTCTTCATCTCCTTCCACACTATCCAGACTTTCCAGATCCGCATTTCGCTCGAAGCATGTTTAGGGTAATAAGTTTATAGTTTAGGGTTCTTTCACCGTATTTATGGGAACATTTCAGAACCACCAATCTTTCATTTTGAGTGAATCTTGTGTTTGTGATTAAATTATATTTGACAATTTAAACAAATAATATTTAGAGAAGTTAAAAATAAAATTGAAAGTTCACTGAAAGCTTAAACTATTAAAAGTAGTAATTTCATAAAAATGTAAATAAATAGAGCCCCTTTCACATTTTAGAATGTAATTTTATGTTGCTTACATGTTTTATTACTCTTTATAATTATTGAATTGTTTAAATGAATAAATAAATAATTACAAAAAAGTCTTCTGATTTGTAAGTCCTCGGGAAGCACTAAGGATCTTTCTATCTATCTTTATAATATAATAAATTTGATGAGCATAAAAATGTAAACGTGTATATAATTGATATAAATGTACAAAAGTAGATATTACACGTGTATAAATATTATATTGCGCATATTATACAAGATGTCGGGGGTAAAGTGCACAAACTTCGGGAGGTGATTCTAATTGATAGTACAAGTAAAAAAGAAAAAAAACTTTTTTTGGAATTCCAACGTTTTAAGATAGTTTTCGAGTAAAAAAGTTTAATTTTTTGTATAGAAAAAAAAACAATTTCTTCTACGGAAAATAAATTTTTGTGGAAAAAATTTGGAAATTCGAATAATTTCCATTTCATTTTTACTTCTTCTAGCATTTAGAATAACCTCCTGAAGTTTGAGCACTTTACCCCCGGACACCCTATAAAGATAACCATATAAGAAAAACCTTATTGATGTAAAAATATATTTATTGATTTTATAAAAGTTATAAATTACTTTTATAAAAGTGATAATAGTATTTTAGTAAAGTAAAGTAATTTTTATACCTATTCAAATAACTTTCGTAAATGTTTTTTGTAAAATTAAAAAAAAAAATAATTAATTAAATCCGTAATAAAACCCATATTTTGAGAACCATCTTCATTTCGACATCGTTATAATTTGCTCGGTGCTAACTAAAAATGGTTCTGTTTTTCTAAAATTGCAATAGATGTCGGTAATTTAATTTCGTTATTTAAATTATAATCCCCAAAATTATTCCTAATACGAATTCAGACACCTCTGTCGGATTCTTTTAACACTAAATATTGTTTATTTTGAGGGTGTTGCCCAAATCTAAATTCTTTACGCGGAAAGCGGGCCCTTAAGGCATCTCAAACAACCATAAAAACCTCATATGGTTCATAAATCAAACAGTTATATAAAAAAAGTTTACATGCATGTCGATTGCGTACACTTACCCCGTGTGCGGGGTAAGTATACGCATACCGTAGGGTAAGTGTTCGCACCGCGAAGAGTTACCCCCCATTGCAATTATCACACTTAAATTGCCCCTTATCGTAGTCTGTGCAGTTCTCATGCCACCATGCTTTACACACAATACATTCTATCCAATCTTCTGTTGGTGGATCTCGATATTTCTCCTTGCATTGTAGGCAAAAATAGTCCATAAAAGCCTGTTTTTGTGCTCTCTTTAAACAGTTATGCACGCTGGAATCTCCGGCCTTACGCTTTGTGGTGATTCTTTGTGGTGTGACTTTCTTGAAAAGAGGTGGTCGTCCGATTTCCATGGTTTTAATTATTGGTTTTCGGACCATTTTTGCATCTGCATCTCTCTGCTTCTGCTGAAGTTTCTTTTTATAGGGACTTGAGGTAATTATTTCAGACTTGCAAGCATTTTTTCGTCGTTTTTGTGTATGTGTTGCTTTTGGCAGAGGACTTATAACAAATATTGGGACGTGAAGGACTGATGTTGCATCTTGTGGTGGGGAGCTGGCCTGAACTTCAATTACATCTTCAATCGAAGTAGTAAGAAGCTGACGAATAATATTTTTATTAGGTCTGACAGACGTTTGTGGGCTGCTCGGTGCCGCATGTATTTCGGCATAGCAAGAGATCTGATTGTTCAGAATATCTGTGCTAATTATTGATCCTATGTCACTTTGCTCTTGATTAGCTAACGGAGAGACAATGGATACGTCAGGTTGGGGCTCGAACATATCAGTAACAGAAGCAGCTACAAAATCAGCTTCGGTGAAGAGTTCACTGTCTAAAGGATGTATTCCGCTTACTTTAAAACCTGATACCGCATTCCCCACAGTTGCAACTTTCTTGAAGGCTTTATCGAAAATCGAGATAACTTGGTATTGGTTGATTGCTCTCCCAGGATGCTGACTCATCCATCTTTTGCATTCCACTGCGTATTGACCTTTAAGAGGACTGAAAAATACTCTGTCTAGTGGCTGCATTTTATGGTTACTATGAGGCGGTAATGTCAGGACTACTATTCCGTGGTCCCTACAAAATGTGGTTGCTTCAAGACTGATATGAGATGAATGGTTATCAATAATCAAAAGGACAGGGTTGTTTGGACTTGCCCCCACATTGTCTTTAAAATGCTGTAACCAGTTTAGATACAAATTAGCATTTATAAATCCGGAATCGGAAACCATTCCAATGCAACCAGCCGGTCCATCGTCCATTAGTTCTCCCTTCAGTCGTTTACGTGGGAAAATGAATGCAGGTTTCTCACGTACGCACGTGGCATATTTCACTGTAAAAAATAACGAGAGTTGAAATATTATGCTATAAAATCAATTTCATATATCGGGGTAAGTGTTCGCACTCGTCCAACTGCGAACGCTTACCCCAGCACACTTACCCCATCACACCAAAATTCAATAAACTTTAAAAATCAGATTAGTGGTTATCTTTATTAGAATTATCACTTTGCACCCGTCTAACTAACAATATTTCACTAAAAATTATCGTAGATCACGTCGCTCTGATACAGCTGGTTACACAATAGCACACACCGGTAACGGAGATGAAAAATTTAAGAAAAGCACGAAAAAAAGTAATTTACCTACCATTTTTTAATGACAAATCAGCATCCACTGTACATATGTCCTGCTTCGGCGCGATCCAGAACGCTAATGAATTAAGGAACGCGCGGGCGCTTAACAGGCACAATCTTGTCGGAAACATCACTGCGAACACTTACACTCCGCGTACGGTTACCCCACGTGACTCTAGAGGTACAAATAACTTTAACGGCTTCTCTCAAGCTACCAAACAAGCGGAAGAATCTAGGAAATATATTTCTTTCAGTAAAGCTAACGGTTCAGTTGAACCTAATAAATATATATTGTTCAGTAAAGCGTCCGAGCCTGATGACAATAAACAGAAGAACTCCGCTAAACTAACAGAACTAGTTAAAGATAATAATGATAGCCATATTGTCAGTAAAAAGAAAAAGAAGAAACCATCTGCCCAACCATTACAACTGGATGACGAAGTTTCCCTGACTAACTACGGAACAGTTAACTTTCGCTTCAAACGGTTCTGAAATTGTTGAAACTATCTCTAGAATATCAAAGAAGATAAAAAAATGAAATTTGGACAAGCTGATGAGAACAAATCTACAGAAAGTGTCTCTGTGATTGACGTTGGAGAAGATGAGATTATTGTAACTAAAAAGTCCAAGAAAAATAAGCGAATGGAAGTATGCAAGAATAGCAAGGATGGTGAAGCAATCACACATCACTCAAAGGAACTTTACAATTCTGGACAAGTTATCATCCACAAAATGGAAGATAAAACTTCAAAGAAAAATAAAATAAAAGTACCAGCAAGAAGAACAAACAACTGATGAACCAATTTCGAAATTAACCACAAAAGAAGAGTAAAGCGGAAACTCCTACTGAGAGTGAACCTGAAAATGTTAACCTTAAAAAGAAGAATAAGAATATTGTATAAGTAGTTGGAAGGAAGGGAATGGTGAAGAACAGTCCAAAAAGAAAAACACCAAAATGTGAAATTATTTTTGTAAAACATTTTTTAAATAAAGATTAATTTAATTTATTTAATTAATTTAATTTGATAACAATAACATGTTAATTATTCATTTATGTCATTTTCTTTTGGTTTATTTTTGTAAACGATTTAGACAACTAAAATGATTTTGATACGTCGTCGATGGTTAGAGTTAAAATATTAAGAAAATGAAATTGAACGTTTGCAAACACTGGAAAATCGAATGAAAAAAAAATTCTTCAGAAATAATTTAGATTACAATTCCACTATCTGGTCCCCATACTATTAAGAACATCAAAATTGAAATTGAGAGAGTTCAACACAAATTTTTAAGGTACATACATCAATTTCAAACTATCCATACACTTGATGAAATTACTTGATTTAACCGACTTATCTTACAGAAAAACCATGAGCGATTTGGTGCTTTTATCCAAATAGTTAACGGCTTAATGTATGCACCTGACTTAACTAATAATGTATCGAGTACCAAATCGTAACACAAGACTTCCTGAGTTGTTCTTTGTTCATTAATCTAAAACCAACTATTTTATTGATTCCCCAGTCCAAAGGCTGCTTTACTAAAGTTTTGTTTCGCTAACATTATCTATCTATATAAATGTTCGTTTACTCAAAATCTCCCAAAGTTCTTCACAGAATGCTTTGAAATTTTGACACAATGTTGCATTCAAATACGCATGTGTTTTTTAAATACCTATGATATTAAAAATAAAAATATTATTATAATTAAATGTCACGAGTAAAAACATGCTTTCTTTTAAAAACAGCGTAATCTGTTGGACGTAAAAGCAAAGCGCGCTGTTTTTTCTCTATCTGCACAGACAGACTGAGCTGCAGCAACGCATGGCGGGGTACAGCTAGTTATATTATATGATCTGTAACTTACTTTTAAGTAAAAATTTAACTTATAATTTAGTTTTTCTTTTATTTTAATTTTTGTTATTAAGGGCCCGTTCCCACTTCCGTTTTAAAAACTGAGGCGGGTCCCGTTTTAAAAACGGATGCCCTAGTGGCTTAAGTGGATGTATGGAGCTGTTCACACTTGTCCGACACGATTTGAAAACGGATCCGACATTTTTTGTCGGATGGATCGCCAGCGCAGCGCGTCCGTTTTCAAATCGTATCGGAACACGCTCGCTCATAGTGTTGTATGGAGCTGTTCACACTTGTCGTCTAGTCGTTCCGGCAGAGTCCCCGCCACACCCCGATCTCTCCCCGCCCGCTCCCAGTCGCAAGGAAGCAGGCACGCTGCGTGCTTGTATTTGGTTATTTTGTTAAGTAAATAAATCAAAACTACAATAATGGATAAGGAAATAAATCCCGAAAATTTAATACCACTGGTCGAAGAAAGATTAAAGTAATATTTTATCTTTAACTAAATAAAAACAAAACACTTGGTGTACACAACTTTTGTATATCAAAATTTATATTTTAATTTTTTTAAGTTTACTTTTTTTTAAATTTTAAAGCTTTAATGAGATGCACGGAAGAGCGTATTAGTTTAATAAACACATAATAAAAAATATTTGAGTTGTTATTGTTTTCTTACTTTAAAATATCGATAGCCTTTCTTCAGGACAAATGCACTCTCTCAATTTTGTATTTTGATATGTTAAGCTCTCTGAAACTCATTCCAGTAGATGGTTAAAGGAAATGATAGACATTTTCTTAAGCCATTAAGCGCCCTTGAGGTGATTTTTTCACGGTGAAAACGGCGCTATATAAATAATTCAATCATTATTATTCTAAAATAATTAAAGAACTTTAGTTCATCACTTCTCAACTCACCAATTAACACTTGGAAAATTCTTACAGAAAATCATTCGGCTATGATTGGGTGTATCCAAAATTTTCTTTTCACTTTTTTCCTTCTTTTTAATAAGTACCACATGACAACAAGAGCTTCATCGTCGTCCATTACGCACCATTACTGAAGAATGAGCAAATAACAGGTTTTTGTTGAATCGACAATTATTTTTTTTCGTAGAGTATGGTCCGTTTTTAAAACGGATCCGTTTTTAAAACGGAAGTGAGAACAGGGCCATTGGCCATCCGTTTTTAAAACGGGACCCGCCTCCGATTTGAAAACGGAAGTGGGAACGGGCCCTTACTCTAGGCAGGTATATACCTTTTGTCTCTGCTCTTTCTTTTTTTTGTATTTGTTGTATTGATGTGATTATCATTATGTTAATTCATTTTGTTCTTTTCTTATTTTTATTTTTATGCTTCCGATTTTGTTGTCCGGGTTAAATCTTCCCCATAGGAAAAACTAAACCCTTCCACTCACTTTTCCACAAATGATCAGCTAGTCAATCAACACTACGCAAGTGCATTATATAAGTAAAATAAATACAAAACAATACAAGAACAACAACATGTCAACTCACCAGAGATCAAATGGGAAAAAAAATTCACCGACTCCAGATATTTTCATATCAGAGGGTTCGGCTCGGTAGAACTTCTAACAGGGCCTATAAATCCTACTGATCCCTCAACATAAATATTTAAAAAATCTTTCGTTATCCTACATGTATTCAAAATGACCGACTTTTGCATCTTTATATATAAATTTTTTGATAGATCTAATATGCCTAAATTTTTAATGAGAGAGCTAGGTATAATGCCAGTAGCCGAAATAACGAATGGTAATATTTTTATAGTCTGAGAATGCCAAATTCTTTTTATTTCGTTTCCTAAATCTGTGTATTTTCTTATTTTTTCATTAACAGATTTTTGAATGTTACAGGAATTTGGAATAGCGACATCAATGATATAAGTTATTTTTTTAATTTTGTCATGTAAAACTATATCGGGTCTATTATGACTAATCGTTCGGTCTGTTAGTATAGTTTTATCATAATATATTTTATAAAATTCGTTTTCTAAAAATGAATTTGGTTCGTATTCATAATATGGTACTATATTACGGCAGTCAATCAAGTTATGTTTAATTACCAAATTTTGGTGAATTATTTTTAAAACTTGATTGTGCCTAAATGTATACTCGGACGGTGCTAATATAGAACATCCCGATATAATATGTTCTATAGTTTCCGGAAAAGCCAAACATTTTCTACACAAATCATCAATTTGATTTGTATCTTTGATTATATGCTTTCTATAATTTTTAGTATTAATGACTCTATCCTGAATGGCAAGCATAAATCCTTCTATTTCTGCGCTCAACTCTCCAATACTCAACCATTTGTTTGACGAAAATTTGTCAACATACGTTTGGTTGAGATAATTGAAGTGTTTTGCGTGTAAAATTTTATTTGACCAGGAATCTAATAGTTCCTGGTTGGGATTTATAAAAATGTTGCCATTCTCATCGTATAAATTTAAAGGTGTAATATTTCTATCTGCCTTGCAAATTATTTTGTGCATTTCTGAGCTATGAGCTTTCCTATGGAAAAAAGTTCTTAGCATTTCTACCTGATTATGTTTCAAAGAAGTTATTTTGACTATGCCTCTACCTCCTAAATTTCTAGGTAAATTAACTCGTTCTATAGCTGAATTTGGATGATGGCAATTAAATTTTGTTAGCGTAGTTCTAACTAATCTTTCTAAGTTATCTAAATCTGTATTAGACCATTTAATTATGCCAAATGAGTACGTTAATAGAGGTATTGCCCAAGTATTTATTGCTTTTACTAAATTTTTAGCAGATAGATTGCATTTTAAAATTTTCCTGATCCTAGTTTGAAATTTAATCCTAATATCATTTTTAATACTAGTATGGTCTAATCTATTTGATTGTGGGTATCCTAAATACTTATAAACCTCATCCCTTTTCATACTAGTAATTTGGAAATTTCTAAATATACTCTCGTCCCCATCTACAATTTTCCTTTCTCTATATGGATCGTTCTACATTTATCTAAACCAAAAATCATTTTGATATCATCTGAAAAGTTTTTAACTACCTCGATCATTTTCTCTAAATTTTGTTCAGAATTCGAAAATAATTTTATATCATCCATAAATAATAAATGCGAAATTGTACTACTCTCCCTTGTATTACCCTTAACTTTTATTCCAAACTTGCTTCTAATTAACATTTTAGATAGAGGATTCAATGCTAAGCAAAACCAAAGAGGACTCAATGAGTCTCCTTGAAAAATCCCTCTTTTAATTGAAATTCCCGGTATTACTATTTTCTTACCTTTTAAATTGATAAGTAAATTGGTATTCCAAAAGGACATAATATTTTCCAAAAAGCTAATAATAATGGGGTTAATTTTGTATATATTTAATACTTTGATCAGCCACGAGTGCGGGACACTATCGAAAGCCTTTTGGTAGTCTATATAGCAAGTATGTAAATTACGTTTTCTAGTTTGAATCTGTTTTAAAATTACAGAATCGATAACTAATTGTTCTTTACATCCCATATGTTTTCTGCGACAACCTTTTTGTTGTTCAGATAAAATATTTTTTTCATCTAAATGAGTATATATTAAATCTGTTAAACAAGAGGTTAAAATTTTGTATATTGTCGGTAAACATGTAATGGGTCTGTACTGAGAAGGATTATTAATATTTTCGCTTTTGGGTAACATATAAGTAATGCCCTTAGTTAGAAAATTTGGAAAATTTTGAGGTTGATTGACAAATTTTGAAAGATTTTTTGCCAAAAGAGGATGTAAAGTAGTCAGACGTTTGTACCAAAAATTATGTATCCAATCGCAACCCGTGGCTTTCCAATTATGAGTATTTTTAATAATTTTGGTTAACAATTCAACCGATATATTAGAAAAACTCATTTGTTCAATACCTGAAAAATTGAGTTCTTCATTTTCTATCCATGGAGTTGAATCGTTATGTTTTATATCTTTACTCCAAATTTTAGTCCAAAAATCGCGCATATCTGATTCAGATGGCAACGGAATATTATTATTCGAAATAATATTTTGTTTATCGTCAAGTTTGGAATAAAATATTTTTTCATTTTTCTGGAATAATCTATTATTATTTTTTTTATTATATGTATAATTATATATTTTTAATCTACTAGCTTTTACGCCTAATTTTTGTTTTAATAAATCCAATAAATCATTGATTATATTTTCATTATTATGACTATCAATGTTATAACCAAATTTTCTACCAATTTCATCTACATGTCTCAAAATTTTCCTACTTCTATTTCCATTTTTATATTCTATTACTCTAGCTATGTTACTTCTTAAAAATACTACATCATTTTCTAATCTGATCTGCCATTCTGGTTTACTATAACTATATGATCTATCGTCAGAGGATGATAATTTAATTCCTAACTTATTACAAACAGTAATCGCACTAGCGTATACTATTGTATGAAGATCTAAAAAACTAATTTCGTCAAATATGATTTTTGGTAAAATTATGTTATTTAATTCAAAAATTAATGTAGATAATTTCTTTGACTTATGTAATTTCGGTAATTTTGGTCTAACTGTTGGCTCTACATCTATATATCTGTTTATATTATTATGAAGTAAGTTAGCTAATTCTACTACATTTTCATCAACAAAGTTTAAATTTAAAAAAAAAAAAAAAATTTAAATTTAAAAAATTTTTAAATTTAAAAACTTTTTTTTTATTTTTATTCTGTATTATTATTTCTTTTATTATTATTATTATTATGTTAATTCGATTACACCATGTAATGTAATTAATTTATTCTAGTTTTATGTAAAAGGCAGGCTTAAATGAATAAATAATATTAGATTTTGTTACATCATTTTTTTTTTTTTTCTAAAAGTCAAACCTTCCTGGGTTACGAATAACCTGACAATATTTGAAAATCTCCTACTACCACCACAGTTAGGGGAAAATGTTGCTTGTGTTGTGATGGAGGACTTAGCCAGCCGAGGAATTGAACACACTACGCCTAGGCTGGACCCAAACGCGATGCCAACTCAGCCACTGACAGGTCTTAAGGAGATACAATATCTGTGCTCATAAAAACATTTCCTGAAGTATTTACAACATACTTTAATGTTTATATCTTTAGGGTAGGTTTAGGACATAACTAACTAACCATTTGTTTCCTAGCAGGGGTAGGCAGAGGACGGACCGCCAAACAACTCAGTCTTGCTCCTTGCCTCATTCACTTTCACACATACTGTTCTGTTATTCCGACTCTCGATGTGAAACTTTTACATGCACAAACTGTCTTAAGTGTCCCTTTCTTAATCTTACTCACTACACTTATATCAACCTTGCATTCTTTGCAAATCTCCACATTTCTCACACAATCATACATGTTTTTACCACACATACGCCTCAGGGAACTCATTTCTACAGCATTCAGTCTGCTTTCGTCCTTCCTCTGCCAGTTCCATGCCTCACTGGCATACAGCAGGGTAGGTACCAGCACTCCTTTGTGGACTGCTAGCTACGCTCCTTTGGACATTTTTTTGTTAGAACCAACCACATTCAGTCCTCGATTAATAGACTTTCCTGCATTTACCCTTTCAATATTTCTTTCATCCTTTCCATCTCTCATAAACGTACTTCCCAAATACACAAACTCATCCACCTGCTCCAAGTTTTCATAATTCACAACTATATTGCACACTGTTTTCGAACTCTCTTTCAAACACCATGACTTTAGACTTACATTCATCATTAACTTGTATTCATACATAATTCCTGTAGATCTTTCATACTGTTAGAAATCAGCACCGCATCATCAGCATACAACAGGCAGTATGTTTTCAGATTACTCAATTTCGCTCCCAATCCTACCTATTTCAATTCTCCTACAAATTTCTTTCATACAATTATCCATGTTTAGATTGAATAACCTCGGTGACATTACACAGCGTTGCTTTTCCTATATATACCTTTCGTGATGTCAAACCACCACTCACCCTCACACATTTGCATTTGTAAGCGTTGTCGCTTCTCTCACACAGATGTAATCGCCTGTATTAGATTCACTCCAAACTTGGAGTGAATTAGTAATTGGATTACATTAAAAAAATCTGATCTACGCACCCCCTTCCACCCATAATAAAAGCACCTCTCATATTTTATCCTTTGTTTCCATTCTTAGTTTAGTAGCGTCCAGGTTAAGGACATGCAATATTCAAACCTAAAAATATATAGGCTATAATAATAATAATAATAATTGGATAATTTGTAGAGCGCCGTTTTTGTGAAAAATCACCTCAAGGGCGCTGTACAATTTATTTCCTAGGATCTACATTTGTTATTTAGACCAACTGTGCCAGCACGAGGTTCGTCATCCGTTCAGGTATGTGTCTGCCGCCAATATAGCGCTGACATGTGTCTGCTGCCAATAAAGAGCGCTGACACAACATCCTCACATAGATAACAAACCTTGGCAGCACCGCTGTGACGTTCGACGAAGACAGAAGATGGAGACTCTGCTGCAAGAATCCTAGGTAGCGAAGGAACTGTAGCAGCTGCTGCAGCGAGAGAGACCACCGCGTCCACCAACAGTGCCAGACAGATTAATGCTTTTAATTATAGGTACAAAAAATAATCAGTTGTATCTCCGTGTGTATAGTTGTATATAAGCATAATCACCGTGGATTTGTTACGATATGAAAACGATTTTACTACCTTAGAAAGGAGCACAGTTATTATAGTTAAAATCACACTGATTCCCGTAGAGATGATATAATTTGATATTTCACAACACAAGTAGTGACAAATTCCCTGATTATATTACGTTGCTTTATACAATTATTAAAATATAATAAGACCAGATTTTTAAGATCATTTAGGTAAAGCGCACCATGATGATAATATTTAAGTAGATTATGATCAACTTACCCCTGAAGCTCATTTTTTTTCAATATATGGCAGAGAGTATAATTCTGTGAAACTTACCAGTCTGGTTTAGTAAATTCATAACTCATTTACAACTAAAATTGGAGATACAACATTTTAGCTCTAAGTACAGTTTACTCGATGTACGGTTTTTAGAGTTGATATGTAAATAAATTAATTTCATCATTTGAGGAACGACTGAGAAATTCTGTAGTTGCATGAATAAATCTTTCTCTGCCGTGGTAAGCAATGGTGGCTTGTGACTTTTGGGTATGCTTGAGTGCTAATATTAAATAAAATGGCATTATTGCGTGAAACATGTATATTTTTTTTAATTAGTTTTTTGTATGAATATTTTCAGGTAATTTCAGTTTGGCAGTGCACTGCACCGATTTCCTGAAAATCTTAAATCGAATTTTCGAAAACAATAAAAAACGTTTTGGCTACAACCAGTGGCGGCTTGTGACTTTTGGGTGTACTAGAGTGCTAATATTATAAAAAATGGCATTTCTGATGTTGTTATAGCTGAAAACGATTTTTTATTTTTTTTTTAAATCGATTATTTGTATGAAGATTTTCAGGAAATTTCAGTATAGCCGTGCACTGCACGGAATTCTTGAAAATCTTCATACAAAAAATCAATTTTTCGAAAAAAAAAAAAATCATTTTCAGCTTCAACAACATCAATTAATCCATTTTTTGAAATATTAGCACTCTAGTAACCCAAATGCCACGAGCCGCCACTGGCTACAACATTAATAAAGCCTTTTTATTTTATTATCAGCACTCTTATTACTCCCTAAAGTCACGAGCCGCCACTGGTGGTAAGTAAAAGCACAGTAATCTGCAAAAATGAGTAGAATGTGGGAAGTTATCGAGTATCAAATTTCTTAGGTTTTACGTACGATTTAATATGACTTTGACTCTATGGCTGCGTCACACAGAAACACAGCGTGCGTAAATAAATGATTAATTGTTGTTTTGCATATTATACACGTTGTAACAGCAAATACCCAAAGGATTTTAGGCGATTCCTGAGCATATTTGGAGTAAAAGTGTAGATGTAAAACATATTCTGATTTTAATTGGAAAAAATCAAGCCAATAAAAAAAGACTTTTTTAGTTTTTTACTCTAAATATGCTCAGTGTATGTAATTATAAAATAATAAATAATATATTTGCAGCCCATTCTGGAGTGGTAAAACCACCACTGGTGAAAGACTACCATTCAGAATTGAAGATAATTTAAATATTGCTTGTTATGACTTTAGCCATGTTTGGTGACCAGGTAGAATGAACAGACCAGATGAATAGCCAGGTAATTACCAACCTTTATCTTCCCTATCTCCTTCCCTTCCCCACGTCTTTCTCCATAACACACACCAATTGGTGAAGCCATAGTCATACTGGCCCCGAGCGGTTAAGACTCTAGTGCAGTATTGAAATTAAACAAAAATTAGAAACAAAAGCAGTTAATTCATATATACCTGAATTTTTACAAGTTGCCCACAATGCATAAAAACACAGTATAATATCAAAACTGCTTTTATACTTACCACAATTACTTCAATCAACATAATAGCGCCCCTGAGGTGATATCTCACAAAAGCGACGCTATACAAATTTTCCAGTAAATTAATACACATATTGAGGTGATTTTGCACAGAAATGTCGCTATCCAAAACATCCAAATATAATTAAACAATAAAACATTTGAAATCGATAACAGTGATCACAATAAAAGGCAGACATTATTTTTCAGTACTTCATATGTACATTTATTTAATGTTCAATATTCAGACATATATAAAGCATTTGCACATGAATAATACCAAAACATGAAATGATAGGCGACCCTATGTAGGTGGTTGGGGTGGGGCCATCTTACCAAATGACGATTAAAATAAATACAAGTACTTTATCACCTCCGGCACTTTACAAAATGGTACAATACATATCCGATATTGTAAGATTTAATTTGTATGGAAATTCGCGACTTCTACTATCTACGCGCATCCTTCGTAAGGGGCCTATCACATAAAAACCCATCGATAATCCATTTTGTTACAACTAATATTTTTTCTAAAAAAGTCTCCGAAATCATTTATCTTCAAATTCATTTACCCGACGGTACGAGTCTAATATCACTATAACACATTCTTAGATCATAATATATTATATATCAATTATATTATTTATTAAATTCAGTCCTTAAGCTAAGAAGGTCTTTACACTATTAACGGCGCGGAGGGCGCGAGCACTGAAACAGCACCTTGGACAGTTCGGCGGCCACCTTCTGGTCCAGGATCTGAGACATGACCAGCGACAGCAAGCGCTGCTCCTGCTGCAGGAACAGGGGCTTGTTGTCAGGGTGGCGTGCTAGCTGCAGCAGCGTGGAGGCAGCGCGCCGCAGCATGTCCAGACTGGTGCCCATCGAGTCGGGGTTATCGCGTAGCGCCCCGATGCCATGCTGGTTAGCAACTCCCAGCGCAGACTGTTCTGCCTGCTCAATGAAGGCAACTAACAGAGACACGGCGGGGCTATGCGCCGCTATGGCCCTCGCCACCCCCGAGTCCGCACCCGCCAGGTAGTGCAGCAGGTTCACCGAAAACTCGCGCAGCACCTGGTCCTCGCTGCGGCACAGCTGGCGGGCTAGCACGCGGCACAAGCGCTCCAGGCGGGGGAAGGGCGGCGTGGCCACCACCAGGTCCACGTTGGAGTCGGTCACGCACAGTTTGCACAGCGCCTCCAGGGCCAGGCGGCGTGGGGACAGTGCTCGCAGCGGGGCGGCCGGCAGGGGGTCCTGGGCCGCAGCTGCCGGGCACACGGCCCAATGCAGCAAGCCATCGAGCACGGGCCTCGCCACCTGCTCGGGGTGGCGACCCAGTTCAACTTGGCCACCGATGTTAGCGCAGCACACCAGGGCATCCTCGCGTAGCTGTTGTAGGAGATCCCACCACCACTCCCCACTTCGTAAAGAGGAGCAAGAGCTTCGCCACTCTGCGTCTTCCTCACGGTCATAGTTTCTCGTGCGTGGTGCTCTCAGTGGGTGTTCATGATGTAACAGCAGCAGCTTGCCCATCAGAGCCAGGAAGGTGCCACTCTTAGAGAACTCCATCTCGTTCCCGGGCACGAAGGTCAGGTTCCTCAGGATGTTGGACAAGCAGATACACCGCCTGGCCAGAGCATCCTGCGTCTCCGAAACGAGATATAAACTAGCTTCGTCTCTAGTGTAACACTCGTCCTCGTATTCGGATAGATGTCTTCTCTTTAATGTCCCCGCTGGATCGTTAACCTTTAAGTTATGCTTCTTCTCCTCAACCGGTTTTTCACCCGGCTTCTCATCTTTCTCATCCTTCTCTTCCTTTTCTATCTCCATGGGTTCTGATTTAAAGTTGTCCTCCGAGCCCGCACTGTCTTTTTCGCAAGATTCTCTCTCTTCATGTGTGGGACCGTTCTGTCGCAGCTCCTCTATTATGGGGGCCGGCTCTTCTCTCCTTTCTTCCTCCCCGTTAACTTTATTATCGCCGTTGATTTCCAGTTCCGCCTTAACCCTATTTATAACATCCGACAATGTCACTTTTGTCCTCTTTTTAATCTTTTCACTTACACAATTAGACTTTTTGCTAACAACACCCTGAGTATCCTTAACGGCGGGCTCGGCCGCTTCTTCACTATCACTTTCCGTCTTTTCTTCCTTCTTGACCGCAGTAGGTTCCGGTCCTCTTAAAACTCTGGCAAAGGGAATGTTTATAAACTCTCCTTGGAAGCAAGGCATCACGTGGCTTACCAAGGAGGTGTCGGAGCCAAATTGCCAGGGCTCAATGCCCACCTCCGAGTGCTCCTCGGACTTGCTCCAGTCTAGGCCCTCGTCCGGGGCAAACAGGTCGTCCTCCTTGGCCCGATAGATAACGGGTCTTCCCTTGCGGGACTCGTGAGTGTAGTTCTCTCCCGTCACCAGGCTGATGGTCTGCAGGGGATCAGGCACCCGTGGCGCGGGGCTTGGCTCTGCGGGGGGCTCCGGCTCGTCAGGCTGGTACCACGGAGTGTTGGGACTGGCTGGGGGATCGAAGATGTCTGTCAAGCTCTTCTGGAAGTGCTGCAGCAACAGGTCCAGCAGGCCGGGCAGGTGTTGTAAGCCAAAGTAGCCCACTGCCGAGTCGTCGAACAGGAGAATGTTGAGCACATCCAGTGCCCAGCAGGTTTCGGCGAGGAGGCCGGACTTGAGAGCCATCATGATCTTCCACGCGTCCACGGGAGCCACGTCTGTCTTGGTGAGACGCCGTCGCTTATATGTTACCGGGGTCACTGCCTCCACACTGTCCGGTGGGAAGGTGATCTCTCTCTTGGGGGCCGCACCCACTCCTCCCTGCAAATGAATAAATTGTTTATTACAAATGTCACCATGCGAAGAGTGGGGAAAGAAAGAATGAATGTTTGATATTGCTTGTTTGTTTGTTTACCTTGCCAGGTGTTTGTGGCTGCATGGGATAGGGCTTGAGGTCTGGGCGGTAGGGGACGGGGGGTCGCGGGGGACCCGCTTGTCCCGGAGGCCTTAGCCCCGCACCCGGGCCCCATCCTCCAGGTTGTTGACCCTGAAACAATCATGGCATTTATTAACAAACCTGCTATAGGTGTATGCTACATTCCAGAATAAGATAATGTTATGTATTATAAAGCTGAAAGGGAATCCTGTGCAATAAGTTCTTTATGGAAAAGGGGAGGAATGGAATAATGAAATAATATAAATATTAGGTAACCTGTTGCTGAGGTGGATAGGGCTGCGGTCCCCAGGGTTGTTGTTGCTGGCTGGGCGGAGTGGAGGGTGGTGCAGGTGCGGGCACGGGGGCTCGGGGGGGCCCGGCACCCCACTGCCCGGGTCCGGGGGGAGCTCCAGGAGCCCCAGGGGGAGCCGGCGCTCCACTGGGGAACTGTCCTCTGTATTGTGGACCACCTGTGTTGTTACCCCAGCCTCCTGAAAACACAATTTATTTTTGATTATAAAACTTGTGAAGGAACAAAAGCTATAATATAATAATGCTTAATCTTCAGCGTCCATACTTTCGATAATTTCATAATTCGAACCTCAATAATTCGAAAAAATGCATAATTCGAAATTTTTGCCAAAACAATATCCCCAGAATTTTTTTTTCATTTACAATGGTTTTTAATTCGAAATAAATTGGTTAATTCGTAATTAGAAATTTATTTTTGTCGACACACGAAAATTTATCGTGTAATTCGAAAAAATTTGTATTTTCATCATCCTAATTAGTATTATTTTGTAAATCTGAATCGATTTGCACTGGAATGTCGTATTTTTTCTAATTTATTTCGAATATCCGAGATTGAAGGGCAGAGAAAATTAGTTTTAGAATTTAAATGGCCGGCCGCGACGGAAACCGGCTGCGTAATTTTACGATTTTTTTCCTAATATCTGTATTTAAAGGGCGGCTGCAAAATTTCTCGAAATGTATCATATTTTTATGTATTTATTTTGAATAACTGAACTTGAAGGGCCGACCACGAAGGTAACCGCCTGCGAAAATTCAATTTACACAGGAATAATTCATATTATTACGAATTTACTCCAAAGATACTACCCAAATTTGTCCCGTGGATTTCGAAATAACGAGGTTCTAATGTACTTCTAATAATACTTTTTGAAGATGCATTACCGTATTGGTGATGGGGAGGTGGTGCAGCCCCTCTCTGCTGCGGGGGATATGGGGGCTGTGTGCCTCCGGGGGGTTCCTTGGCGAAGTCGGGGTGACGTCGGGGCTGACCTGGCGGGGGGCCCATCGCCTTGCTGCCTCCATAGCCCTGCACAAAAAAAAACAATAATAAAAAATACAATCTATAATTGAAAGAAAATGGATCGATTCTTTTTTTTATATTAGGTATCTACTACAATATTTATTGGGAAATATAATAATTTATTGTAAATGAAACTGCAGATGATTGGAAGCATTCAACTGGATTTTCACTAATAAGCAATATGAAATATTGCACTATGCAATAAGCAAAAAATTATCCTATAAATAATACACTCACAACCCTTGGAATGCCAAGATATCCATAGCCGATATCTGTCCTTTGGTACTGTTGCGTGCCAGCGTATCCGTAGCGGATATTTATTGTTTGGTACTGTTGCGTGCCAGCGTAGCCTTAGCGGATATGATAGGAGCTCATCGCAATTGCCTTAATTTTATGATATTTTGAACCTTTAAAAAAATGCTCAAACCAAAATATATTTTATTCTTTTTTTTGTATTTCTTTGGCATTCACTATGTAACAATTTCTAGACATTTTTTGTTTTTAATGAGTTTTTATTATTCACAATGTACATTTGTTACGTAACAAATGTACATTGTGAATAATAAAAACTCATTAAAAACAAAAAATATATTTTATTCGCTTGGCAAGTAAATAATGTATCTTAATTTTATTCCAGCTTGTCGTCTCGCCACTTGCAAATATATTTATTTCATCTGTGAAAAAGCGTGTCGCAAATTCCATGCAAAATATCATATTTCTGACTTTCAAAAGTCAAGGTAATGTATGTATTTATTTACAGGAAAGCCACAAATGACTTATTTTTATTGTGAAGAAGCTTATCTAGGCGGAAAATATAATAAAAAATTTCTTTTAAACATTTCTCTGATTATATGTAGCTATCCTGGAGAAACTACTAGGACAGCTGAGCCTCGGAAAAAAAAAAAACATAATAAAAAAAAAAAAACAAAAAAATTATACAGCGCCACTGAGGTAACTTCTCACAATAGCGCTATATAAATAATCGACTTTATTATTATTAGATATTTTACGACTGTACAATTTTAACAAGTTAATACGAAAAGAGCAAAGGGCGGGTCGCTTGGCATTTTACACTGGCACACTAAGGTTGCAACAAGTCATGGAAGCTTGGCATTCCAAGGGTTAAACAAACAAAAATCTATCTGACAACAGACAGTTTATGGATGAAACATGCAATCATTATTATGTAAAGGAAGAAATAAACAGCTTTCTTCACCTGACCTATAATATATAGTAGGGAAGAGAAGTACAAAAGCCAATGGCAGTATTCCTTGGAATAAATGTGAGGAAGCGGCAAACGGTGAAAACAAAGCCTCAACCATAACCACCCACCAAAATGTTAACCCTAATCA
Source organism: Hesperophylax magnus (assembly GCA_026573805.1). Taxonomy (NCBI): domain Eukaryota; kingdom Metazoa; phylum Arthropoda; class Insecta; order Trichoptera; family Limnephilidae; genus Hesperophylax; species Hesperophylax magnus. The sequence goes on from JAIUSX010000012.1 coordinate 24,808,047, forward strand.
TTATCCAAAATGTACACAATTAGGGCTGGATATTATTATCTTTAGTTGGAGTCAAATAAAGATGGGTGAATGAACTGATGAACTGGAAATCATTGTCCCTTTCCGATAACATACTGAAAGATAGAAAGGTAGACCTCAACACTTGAGAAACAGAACTATTCATGGGTTTGCTTTTTATAATATTGCCATACATCTTCTTATTACCAATGTCTTAGAGAACGAATTAAGTTTTTGTGCAAATCCATTAAAATTATGCAACATATAATATGCACCAAAAATTATTTTAAAATCTCAACCACAGATGGCAGTATAAGGCCTCTAGAGTCATAGCCGGTAGCGCGCGCTCGCGCTACTTTTCAGTATAATGATCAAATCAAGTCACTTTGAAACTGATTGTAGTATTTGTCAATATTTGAAATTCTTCTGTAAAGTCCAATAGTGCTGATTGACCTATCACTAATGAAAATGATACTAAGGACGGGTTGTTTCGGAGAATTTGAACAATTCATCAAATTTCAACGTTCATTTACGGGTTCTGTGAAAGTCCTATTCAAATTCTGTTATTATATCATTATAGGCTAGTTGCTTGACAGAACTGAAATAAAAACAGAACTTAAAAATATCTTTCACAGAACTTGAAAATTAACTTTGAAATTTGAAGAATTGTTCAAGTTCTCCGAAACAACCCGTCCTTACACTTAGGATGGGTTGTTTCGCAGAATTTGAACAATTCATCAAATCTCTATGTTTATTTTAGGGGTGTGTGAAAGTCCTATTGAAGTTCTGTTGTTATATCATTATAGGCTAGTAGTAGCTTGACAGAACTGAAATAATAACAGAACTTGAAAATTAACTTTGAAATTTGAATAATTGTTCAAATTCTCAGAAACAACCCGTCCTTAATAAAGTGAAACTGACACTGAATAAACCGATTTAATCCAAACAACATTTATAAATCGCAAATTTATGTATATTGTACTCAAAACTAATGAATAAATTGAAAATGGGAATCAATTGAAAGTACATAAAGTGTATTGTCTATTAATTGAAATACCTTGTTATCTATAAATTTATATTTTAGTGAACATGCTCACTACTCAAATGAAATGTTTAAACAGCCAATATCTTATAATATAAGACACCCTCACATAATGCTCGGTGGCATTCCGGATAAGGGCTCAATTATTCAAAATGTAGACTTTTCTTTTATTGACTGACTCTTATATTGAACATACAACACCATGAGGATAAGGAGACAGGAAATTGCGCAGGTAAAGGTAAACTACAATCTCAACGGCCGTCAAATGATAACTGAAGTGTGACTGTTACTGTGTCTGTGTGTACATCCACCACCATACCAACACCAATAGTAACTTGCAGCAATACTGTTTTCAATTTTGGATAATGACTTTTGTGAGTAGACAATATAAAGTTCCTCACAGTACACATAATAAATACAGAGTGGATGGTTTGATAGAATATAGTTATTATTATCCAGGGTCTGAAGTATTATGAGTAGTGTGGTTGGTTGGTAGTGCCACGCCCAGCCCAGCCCAGCAAGCCCCCATGGAGTAGGTAGGTGGTAGCGGACGTACGTGGTAATGGCGGGGCCCTCCGGGGGACAGGGGGGCCACAAGCTGCCGAGCCAGCTGCGAGTTCATGTTCACCGAGGACATCTACACACATGCCGCAACGACAACACTATTATACGACATATACCACTACTGCTGGGAGACCACTACACTACTACTGACTGCTAAACAACACCCACACATCTTGAGTTCTAAACAACACACACCTGACTTGACTTTATCCCCATAAATACTAAATGAAGAGATGGCACAGATTGAATTGTAAGCAAGCCCGCACTGATAAGCGTTATTCATTATTGGTACAATAGGGAGCGTTTGTTAGGTCTCAAGATGCATTAGTGCTTTAAGGATTGTGTGTAAATAATCATTGATTGGAATATTATATAGTGTAATGTTAAAATAAGCTCTTTTAATTGAGCCTTGTGTGAGGCTGATGGGAAGGGCAAACAAACTACATCAATGGAGATAGCATTTACTGGCCTGGTCAAATACTCAAATAGCACTTAGGCATTTCTTCATCAATGATTTACTATTTTACCGTATAAATTACATTCAAGGACAAATAACAAATGTTCTGAAAAAAATTAACCTTTTATAAAAAGGAGGCATTTTCTTCAATACGTATACGATTTGATTGCAATAAATATGGAAAAGGAATAATACAAACTATGTCTACCAACAGCAAGTCAAACTACATTAATGATAAAAAGCCCTAAGATTATATATTTAAATGCACTAATTACAATACATACATATATGTTTATATTGATACTAGTCAAATTAATATAAACATATACAAATTATATTTTTTATTCATAAAATTAAATCAGGATTGATTCAAAGGTAGCTTTTAAAATACAGTGGTACCCTCTTATAACGAGCATAATTCGTTCCAGAATCTTGCTTGTTGTGTGAAACACTTGTTATGTAAAATACATAACAAGTGTAACTTGTATGCCAAAAAATACTCAATTTTATTTTCCAAGTTTATTTAAATAAAATTACAAACTTCTAAATTGTTAAAGAGTGTAACAACCTGGAATATGATTTAGATTTGCAAAAAAACAATTAAAAAATCCAAATAACTGGTTTATTATTTATGACAAATAATTAATTCTTTTTTACTAGGAAGCTGTCTAGAGTCATTTGTTTTTGCCGACGCTTCAAAATCTGGTGAAATTGTGATAGCATTATCATTGAATAAATTTGTAGAACGCATAGCCACCTCCTTATTAGGGTGATGTTTCTCAATGTACAATGCAACAGTTTCCCATGCTTTCAGCATTTCTCCTATTGCGCTAGAAAATTGTTGCTCTGCTACTTCCACCTCCTCCACAACTTCTTGCTGTGAAACACAATGTAACTCCTTAAGTTCTTCAGTGGTCATCTTTTGACTGTAGTCTTTAAAAGACACGGGTCCTGTTTCAAAATCACGTTCGACGACGCTTTCTGGCCAAAGCTTCTTCCAAGCAGAAGTGAGGATCCTCTTGATAACCTCTTCCCACCCCTTGTCAATCATCTTTAGACAAGCAACGATGTGTGAAAGTGATCTTTCCAAAACACTCCGATGGTGAGACTTGTCCCTTCAGTCGCCTCAAAACAACGCTCCAAGAGTGTTTTAGTGTAGAGTTTCTTCAAGTTAGAAATAACCTGCTGGTCCATAGGCTAGAGTAATGTAGTGGTGTTGCATCTATCATAGCAGCTATCTTCTTTTTTTTTTTCTTTTTTTTTTAAAGTCGGAGGCGGTTTACTTACGTTCCCCGCTAGCACTTAGGCCATAGACCCATTGTACTATCTCCCATTTTACCTCATTCCCTTGCCAGTAACCCGGTCCCTTTTATGAAGTTCACCGGGGCTGTCATTGGATATGTGGCGATGTCTTCTGGTTCCACACTGTGTCTTCCCAGGTATCTGAGCCTTATTCCCAGCAGAGCGGGACATTGGCACCATAGGTGAATTGGAGTCTCTTCCTCCTCTTCACATTTCCTACAGATGTTGGTGTTTTCCACTCCCAACAGTTGCATGTGTCTCCTGAGATGGCAGTGTCCCGTTAATAGTCCTACCAGTTCCCTCAGTGAGTTTCTGTCCATATCGAGTAGTTGCCTGGTTCGGTTAGGGTCCGGTCCGTTTATGAGTACTTTAGATTGCCTCATTCCGGGTGCCTTCTTCCATTCCTTCCAGTGTTGGGATTTGACCCACCTCTTGATGTGTAGTTTGGTGTGGCAAGCTGCTACTCCTACGGCCGGCTCAGATCCCGCAAGTGGTGCTTTCGCCCCTTTCCTTACTAGTTCGTCAGCCCGCTCGTTGCCCTCAATACCTTTATGTCCTGGTACCCAGAGCAGGGTTACTTTATTGATGGTCGCCAGTTCTATAAGGATAGTCCTGCATTCCATCACCAGTCTGGAGTCGCATCGGTTACTTTCCAGTGCCATTAAGGCCGCCTGGCTATCCGAACATATATTTATGTTCTTATTTCTGTACCCGATACTCATATTCTCTTGTGCGCAGGCTAAGATGGCTTTCATCTCAGCTTGAAATACAGTGCAGTGCATTCCTAGAGGTATACTGAGTTCCCTCTCAGATCCCTGTAGACAGACCCCGGCCCCTGTTCCTTCCTCCATCTTGGACCCGTCTGTGAACCAGATTAGTTCCTGTTTGGAGTTTGGACCTGGGACCGTGTCCCATTCCTCCCTTGTGGGGTACGTCACTTTAAACAACTGTCCGAAGAAGTATTCGGCTTGTTTGCCGTCCTGCTTCATCCCAGCCGTCGGACTAATTGCCCTCGGTCTTATTCCTATCTCCGTGTGACTGTTTCTGGGCAACTCTCCTCTCCATTGGCCATTGCAATGTAACCTGTAGGCTGCCGCCATCGCCGCCCCCTCTATTTCTATGTTTAGTGGGGGTAGATTCAGCAGCACTCCCATGGCTAGTATTGGAGTGGTTCTCATGGCTCCTGTGATGCTTCTGCATGCAAGTCCCTGTATGTGATTGAGTGTGACCATCACTGTTTTCAGTGTTGTTCTCCTCCACCAGACCAGGGCTGCGTGCATGATCCTTGGTTTTACAACGGCTGTGTAAAGCCATTGCATCATTTTAGGTTTGAGACCCCACGTTCTGCCGCAGATTCGCCTAGTTGCCCACATTAGAGCACAGGCCTTTTTGCCTACAGTTTCCACCTGGTTTTTCCAGCTCAGTTTGGCATCTATGATGACTCCGAGGTACTTAACCGTGTCAGAGGGTTCTAATTCCTTTCCATAGAAGGTTGGATTGCTCCATCCTTCTAGTTTCCTTTTACGTGTAAAGATTACTAGTTCTGTCTTGTCTGGGTTGACTGACAGTCCTGTTTCTTCACACCATTCTTCCACTGTTGCCAGTGTTGACTGTATAAGGCCTCGGGTTGTGTCTGCATCCCAACACCTTATTATGGTTGCAATGTCATCCGCATACCCTTGCGTATGTAGGCCCCTGTTGTTGAGTTTCCGGATGAGGTTGTCCACCACCAGGCTCCACAGCAAGGGTGATAAGACCCCTCTCTGTGGACACCCTCGTGTCACCAGCACTTCGATGCTTACCTCACCCCTTGTCACCGTAAGTATCCGGCCTGAGAGCATGTTCCTCAGCCACCTTCTGGTGGTTTTGTCGAGTCCATGTCTTTCTGCCGCTTCATCAATGGATTTAATAGTGGTGCAGTTAAATGCTCCCTCTATATTCAGGAATAACCCTACCGCCAGTTCCCCAGTCGCTTGTGCCTGCTCCAGTTTGTACACCAACCTGTGCAGTGCCGCGTCGACTGACTTACCTGCTTGGTAAGCAAACTGTAACTCGTGGAGGGGCTTCTCTTTCAGTGCCCCGTCCCTTATGTGCCTGTCCATTAGCCTCTCCATTGTCTTCAAAAGAAATGAGGTGAGGCTAATTGGGCGGAATGCACCTGGTTGGTCGTAGTCAGCTCTCCCCGGTTTGGGTATGAACAATACCCTTGTCTTCCGCCATGGTATGGGGATAGTGCGAATCGTTGATGTAGACCGATTGAATGTGCTCACTAGATCAGCCACACTAACACCTCGTTCTCGCTTTTCAATGATTTTACATTTCATTTCTACAGTTACTTTTATTCTCTTATGGCTGTCTTCTTTTGGCCTTTTCTTCAGGGACAGTTTTGCAAAGGTTATTAAACTGTGCACAAAAAAATTAAAAATAATGTCGGAACACAAGTTTGGAAAAATGTGTGATCACATGTGACACTAACGTGCAAGCGGAACGAGTGCTAACCAGAGACTGACGCACTGGTGCAGAAGTCCCGGCTCACAAGTGAGTGAAGCGAAGATGGGACTTGCCCTTTCTGCGTCACTCGTTATGCGAAATGTCGCTCGTTAAGGAAGCATTTTTTTCACAATCTGTTTTGCTCGTTTTGCGAATTACTCGTTATGGGAGTTGCTCGCTATGAGAGGTTCCACTGCAGTTTAAATTTATGTATATACTCATTCCTACACAATAATATGTAATTGTTTGTTCAATGTTGGTAATTGTTACTGACCTCGTGTTGCTGTTGTGGACTTCTGTAGTAGTCTTGAGGAGGATTGGCCCCCCCTTGCGTGGGCGGGGGCGGTGTGGGGGACTGAGGGGGCACAGGAGGCGCCTGGCCCGGGGGGCCTGGGGAGGGTGCAGGAGGCCCCCCAGGGGGAGGCGGGTAGCCCCGGGTACCCCCGGCACTGCCTGCTCCACCTGGTGAGCCCCCGTAGCCAGCACCGTAGCGGGAGTATGGATCGCCTCCTGCAGCCGGGTAGCCCCTGGAGACAACAATACCAAATTAAAACCATAAAGCTGATTTAAAGATAAACTTGTCGAATTCCACCTCACGCTTAATGTGCAAAAAATTTATAAATAGCAAATGGTTTCAACTTAAATAGTTGTTTTTCTATGGGCATATGACATCTTTGGGGATGCTGTGTGGAGGGTCTTTTTAGGGAAAGGAAGGAGAAAAGTTCTATAAAGGAAAAAGGTATGAGAGGTGGGTAGGAATCTGGGGTCAATGTGTCCAGGAGTGACGTATGAATTCATCCCTCCCACTGCTGTGCAAGGCGATGGTTCGAGAGAGTCCGGCTGGAGAGGTCAAAAGGTCTACCTCAACCAGTCTTTCCCGATCGGTAGGTGGGCAAATACATCTGACGCCAAGACCAAGACAAACATCACCCCATGAACCCGAGAACCCCTGCTAAGTCACCAAACATAGCCAATACAAAAATTGTTCCCAGGGCGGCGGTATCCATACCCGCCTCCCAAATTGAGCTGAGACTTAAATAGTTGTTTCAATTAGTAATTAAGTCGAAATCAAGTGTTGTTGAATTTTATTTAAAATGCGTGAGGCAGAATTCGAAAACTTTACCAATTTTAAATTATGGCAAAGTATGGTGTGAAGCAATGCATCAAAAAAGTAAATTATTAACATTATGATAAATTAATGATGGCAGCAAAGCTAGATTTGCCGATAAGCTAAACTCGTAGGTCTCAGTTTAAAATACAATAAACACATTGAACAGAAAGAGAGGTTACTGCTCGGTTGCAAGAGCACAGTTGCTCTGCGAGCAAACTATAATTGTACTTTTAGGTGCAAGTGAAGTAAATTTTCCACGGGATGGCAGTACAACTACTGTACTACATATATGTAAAATAATATTCCACTAAAAAAGGCTTTAATAAGAATGTTGAATCTTTTACAAATATGATTGCAAGAATTCCACTGTGTTGGGGGAGTGAATTTGAATGAATGTTATTATAGAAGTGTTTGTGTAAGTTTGTTTGTTTGTTACCTTCCATCTTGTTCGGGTCCGTAGGGGGGATAGACTGGTCTGTTGGCAGGATATGCCGAGCCGTACTGGTCGTAACCATAGCCCTGCTGCCCGGGATAGACTCCTGGAATAAACATTGCATTCAGATAAGTCCCTCGGAGTCGCACAAACCCATCCATCATGTCAGATATTCTCATTAATTAATATCATGCAAATCTATCAGTATTTTTTCAGCATGCATTGAAAATAATTTCTCCAAAATGATGAGCATCAAATATAAAAACAAAAATTACAATTTATGTATAATGTCTTTAAATGTGAAATTTCAGACAATACCGCCGTGTTAATAATAGTTATAGTTAATGTTAATGTACAGAGCAAGTAACTAAAAATAATTTAATATCTTATGTTATGTTTACTAGAAACATAACTAATCAAGGTGGGAGATTATCAAAATAATACTATTTATATGATAACATATCAATCTTTGGTAATGATGTGAAAAAGCTTACAAATGAATGAAATGAATATGTATGTACAAGGTGAAATAGACGCAGATGTTCCATTACATTACTGGACAGTTGGACAGGTGAAAGGAAAATGAATCTATTTGGTTTTAAAAGCTAACATCAACTTAGCTTCTGTACCTAAAATACAGCTACATACCAGGTGAATGTATGATACATCAAACAAATGGATTAGTCAAGTTACAATATTAGTATAAGTATGTACTGTACTGTACAATGATGGCAAGCATATTGATAAGATATTGTAGGCTGTTTGATGGGTCCGGGGAGAGGTGTTTGGTTGGTTGTATGATGACTATGACAAGATGAAGGAAGGATTGATTGAGCACTACCTGGACCCGGCTGGTGGTTCCGCCTGGGCTGCGGATCTTCAAACGGGTTGGAGGCGGCCATGTTGTCCCCGGCAGGGCCCCCACCGCCCCCTACGCACACATGCACACACGCACATCAACACGCGTCCACACACCCACACCCACATCCACCCCGAGCATGCACCCCTACTGCGCTCAGCTGGCTCCGTGGACCAGTGTCCACAGCGCCAGGCTCAGTTTGGCACAATATTCTGCTATATCAATGCCCGCAACAGCTGTCTTGTATGTATCACTCATCGCCATCATCATTGCTGGTTTCATCATCATCACAATGCCAATATTTTAAATAACTTCAAAATGAATTCATTCTTGCATTCAGAAAATACTAGTGGAATCATAGTAGAATAGTAAAGTTGTTACCAAATGCGTACATATTCTAAATAACTTCAAAATGACTTCATTCTTGCATTCGGAAAAATACTAGTGGAATCATAGTAGGATAGTATAGTAAAGTTGTTACATATTAGTTTGGCACTACACAGACACGCTGCATTCTTCCACACGTACTGCAGTATCAGTATCAGTAAAACTACAAATGGAATGGGTAAGACAGAGGTAATTCAGTGTATTTACACAAGAGAGAAAGAGAGAGAGAGAGCGGCAGGGCAGCATCCCCGTGTCGGAGGTATATATGATCATGCGTACATTAGTAGAGGTCTATCCATCGAGAGCAAACACAACCACACAAGCATTGGTATAGCAGCCAACTAGGCATAAGGGTGCATGGGATGTGGCTGCTCCTCAGTACGGTAGTGTTAGTTACACAAGGTGCTGTTTGTAGACAGGGTTAGCCAGCTTTTAGTTACAGATTAACACATACACGTTATTTTACAACAGAGAGGAACAGACTAACCGCCGCTTAAATCTAACTGAACATTTGTGGTCAAACAAAACCTACGACTATTCAAGCTTTTGATGTTGATATCTAAGATTTAAAAAGCAATGTGGAAATAGGCAACCAAATGTTCAAGGGGTCATCGGATGGAGAGGCAAGAGATCAATCAATAATACAACAAACTATTAGTTTACTAGTTAAACTTTCCATCCATTTGGTTGTCTATTACATAAATTATAGTCATTGATGTAAAGTGCAAAGAAACATGATAAAACTATGAGGAACTTATGCCGAGAAGTCAGGTTCTTCTTTTGGATAAGTGGAAAAATAACAACTAAATATGTGAACAGCCAAAGTGAAAACTGGCCTATGTATGAGACATTGACAAGGTGACGGTGACATGCAAGGTATTTCGCCTGCCCTGCCCTGCCCTGCCCACCAAATTCACAAGACACTGCTTCAAGATTTCATTGGAGGAATTTATTCAATATTTGCAATTAGTTCCATGTGAGGCAAGTATTTTGGCTGGGTATGAGGTATGGATATGGATGTTGGGTTAGTGTGCTTGGTTAGAGTAGAAGTGCGTACCTTGTTGGGCCTGCGCCGCTGGGGGGTAGGCCGAGTAGGAGGGGCCGTAGCCCTCGCAGGGGGGCCCACCCGGGGGAGGAGGGCCCCCGCCACCCGGAAACGAGTCCTGCGAGTTGGATGAACCTGGGAACATGACACTCATTGCTATTACAATTACACTCACACAAAATAACAGCTTTCAAACTAGAATGTAATAATAAATTAGGATATTTTGTATCACTTTAGTTTTAGCAAGGTCTTGACTTGACACTTCTATTTTCTTATGTTTTCCCTGTTCGTCTCTGCTTTTATATACCATCCTTTACTCTTGCATTGTACATTGTCCCAAATCTCGTGTCGCTTTGTAATATATTGGACGTAAGTCCGTTAATTAATTAATTAATAAATATATAATTACATTGAAAACCAGAATAGGAGAAAAGAATACAATCACAACTCAGTGTATATTCATATTACCAAGGAAGAATGAGACTCCAAACAGTTGGGTGCCATTTGGACTCTGTGATATTCACATAAAAAGATATTGAAAAAACCTTTCTTGTTAGGCTATAGGTAATTTTTTTCAGATTATTAAAAACAATAAATTATCAAATATATCTTACATATTTTTTTATGGTGGTAACAAAACAAAAGAGAAAAAATTATGATAAATAATAATGTTTATCTAGTTAGATAAAAGGGGCTCGCCGTGATTTTCAAGTACATATTAATTTATTTTACAGAACAACGATGGTATTTTTTATTCGCGAAAATATAAGAAATTCAAAGTTATGTTTTAGCTGCCTGGAGATTGTTTCTCAGGTTTTTTTGATTAAAAAAAGGTATGACTAAAGAAATGTTATATAATAAGACATAACAACAGAAGCACATATTGTACATATTCACAATATTACAAAATGAAAATATTTTATATTGGGGCACCGAATACAACATCATTTTTTTTATAAGACAAACATTCCAGGGTTACGAATAACCTGACAATATTTGAAATACTCCTACTAAAATAAGCGGAAAATGTTGCTTGTGCAATGGTGGAGGACTTGAGTAGCAGAGGAATTGACTGGGTGTATGCGAGAGATCTGACCTGGACTGGGCACGCTGTTGTTCTTGCTGGCCTTCTTCTTGGTGGTGGCCTCCACCTGGTTAATGATGGGCTGCGGGTCGATGCCGCCACGGTCAAAGTGGCACTCGTAAGCCAGCAGGTTCTTGGTGTAGTGCTTGCGCAGTGTGTAGGCCGCACTTGAAGACGCGCCGATGCCCAGCAACCCCGCTATGTCTTTCCACGTCTTGTTCTTCGTCACCTACGAATGTGGACACCAAACTTGATATACGATTCGCTGAGAAGCATGAAGGAGGTTTTGCTTACGTATGTTTGAGCACTGCACAGTACGGAGTCGATTTAACCAAATTATTTCGCGTTTTGTAATTCACTGCACGAAAAGAATGGAAATGAATCTGTATTTAAAGTTAAAGAAACTTTTGTGAATGCGTTGATTGAAATAAATTCAATAAATAGCGGTATATTATCGAACCATTTCATCGAATCAAATCTCTGTACTCCACCGCACGCTTGACGGGAAACTGAAAATGCCCGACATGTTAAAGCAAAACCTTCCTAGCATTACCACACTTTACATACATTTTGATAGCGTGTTCCCACATTGCAGGAAATAATTTGATGTGAGTTTTATCTACAGATTACGGGCAGTGTGCTTGTGTGAGCTTCGTACGGCACACATATCAGCTCATAGGACAGTGATAGTATTCAACACTCAAGTGCCGAGATATACTTGCCACCTTTATATCTCCAAATTACAAGATAGATATAGATATATTATATCCATTCCTACTAAGCGAGACAGACTTCTATTCATATTTTATATTTATGCACAAAACATTTGGTATTTTGATATCATTTAAAACATGTATCTTGTGTAAATTTATGATTATAAAATCTAATACTTAAATCAAAAATATATCTGAAAGATGCCGCTTGATGGACATTGTTTTAAATATTTTCTTTTAGAAAAATGATCTATTCATTCTAAATTAACAAAACAGGAATAATTAGTGCGGTAATGCCGTAAAAAGAAAATTTATAATAATATTTATATATACATCACCTTGTTATCTGCAAAATCAACGCATATTGAATCCTACCTTATTGAATGGTGCGTTTTTAAAATAGGCAAGGGAAATTCATTATGCGTTGACCCATTAGTACTACAAAGCTAACATAGATGGGAATTTAAGATGCAGTCTTAAATTCCTGTACACAATACTTCTATTTTCTAGATTAAGCTCTAAGTCATGCTAATGCATTCTTGTGAAACTAGTTGGATAGCAATCAAGTTATATATAGTTAGCATATTATCATACCAAACAGTGGAAGCATACAAATACGTTGGTTACGTATTTTGGGAGAAATCTATGATTAACTATTGTATTAACAGCAATATTTTGTATTCTAGTCACAGAGAAGCTAAATATATATATTTTTAAAACAGGACTTTAAAATAAACAATCATAAAAACTTTTTAAATAATCACCAGTACCAGTATATCTACAAATTTAACACTTCTAATAATTAAATCAAAAATAAATTTTGATTACTTTTTATTGAAGTAAAGCCACATAGAATTTATTTTAGTGAGACGAGAAGAGTGGAAATATTGTAATTGAAGTGAATATTTCAGTGCCTTTATACAGTCAGTGCAACAGATGGCTTGAAATTTTATAACATCCATTTTAATAACATATTACTTGAAAACTAATTATTTAGTTATTTTTTAGTTTGATAAAGGAAGTATACAAGTTCTCTATTATGTATTAGTATTAGTACAGTCACCAAAAGATATAGTATAGGTAAGTTAAGTAATTCATTACCTGATAAATTATATTTAAATGTGTGTAAAATATATTTTGAACAAGCAGTCTTTGAAGAAAATCAATCAGTATCGCCATTCACTTACTTCTAAAACTAAGAGAAAATGTACATTTTCAGAGCGCTAAGGTCAATTCGGATACTGATTGAAATTTTATAATTTTTGGTAATGGACAAAGCATCATAACGAGTCCTCATGCAAACTTAATTAAGTTGAATTCATCACAAAGGAAAAGTATGTCTCATTAGATTCGACTTCGGCATGTTCACTCCTAATCCATCAGATTATAGATATATTGCAAAATTAAATAAAAATCAAGGGAACAATGTTACGTCGGCTATAGTATTTACAATGTAATTTATCCATTACTCTATGATAATTTTTTGAATTGATTATGTATAAAAAAAAAAAATATATATATGTACTAAGTGCAAAGTTTCTATGTTGGTACCCAAGTGGAATATCTAGGACTAAACAAATGCATTCAGGTTTGCTATTCTACTTGCTCAGTGTCGGTTGGTTGTTTGTTTGATAGTGAGATAGTAAAAAGTAGAGTTTGACAACTCCGCGGGATGCAACGGGTCTAGAGGTCTAGTGATGTTATCATTTAGCAATGGGCCTCCCTCGAGCAAGCTAGTGCTTCAAATAGTGCCTTGATTTTTGTTTAATTTTGAAGACAGCTAATACATTTGTAGTATGTTTGTTACAGTGCCAATAGGATTACAATTCATTGTCTCACGGAAGAGTTGTTTGAACAGCTAAGGACATTAGTAGTACTGAAGCAAGCAGGGGAGCATTACTGAATATTATTTCTAAACACAAAAGTCGTCTGTTATAATAATATGCAAGTAATGATCCTCTACATACGCTAGATCATATTAATAGCATTTTTCCATATTCCTTCGTGTGAGGAGCGCATTTTGCAAGATACTATGTACAAGATCGTAGCGCGTACGCAGCGATTTGCCAATTAAATTAAACAATTACTATATTTTCAACACCATGTTTTTTAACACCAATTTTCCACATTATCACCAATTTTGAGAGTAAACCATATTTATCATATAAGCACCTTGTAAGATATTAATTTATTGAAGAGATTGTGTTATACCTTCACTAAAATATTAAGTTGTAGTATAAAGTTTCTGTAAAAGATCAAGATTGATTATTTAGCACTTCTCTACAGAAGTTATTTTAACCAAAGCAAATCATTACTTCTTACCATTAAGAAAGAGGAGGGGAAAAAAGACTCTCGTCAAGCAGGTAAACAGCTTGTACAAATCTATATAATGGGTGTATAAAATGCTATAATAAACACAACTTTGGTTTTTCTCAGTTGGCAGTGAATTAAGTGTGGTGTTGCTTGATTGCAAAGTGCGCCCCTCTCGTGTTAAGTCATGCCCCGCTCCCCGACAGCACCTTGCATACCTCCACGAAGCCCCCACGCTCGCGCACGTGCAGGTAGAGGCGGTACAGGTCCAGCGGCTGCTTGCTGATGGTGGGGCAGGCGGCGATGGGAGTGCGCCGCTCCTCCATGAATGCCAGCAAGCGCTCCACCCAGCCGCGCCGGTCGGGACATTTGTCCATCTCGTACAACTTTCCCAGCGAATCCGACTTCTGCTGCAGACCACAACACAGACAACACATTAATGTACAACACATTGCACAACAAAATATCAAATAAACATTTGACCTTCACGGTCTTTTTTAAAAGGAATCATCTCGTAACTTCATGTGTCACATACGCAAAATACATATACGGGGATAGTTGCCGATAGATCACATATGCGACAACCATGTAGATAATGAAAAATCTTAGGGCCGAAAATTATCGTTGTGATTGAATTTAGAAGTATTATGCCGTGTTGCGCTTCCTCCCCTTTTAGCCAACATTTTAGACAGCCTTTCAATGTCCATCGTGGTGAAGCGTGAGTTTATAAGTGTGGAAGTGACATAACGTTGGCTAAAGTAGGAGGAAGCGTAACATGACACAATATCATTTTACATTTACAGCAGTGATGCACTACCAGCAAGCACATACGTGTGGACATACTGGGTAAATAAAAAATCTAAATGTTTGCGGTATTTCTTATTTCAAAACCCTGGCAGACAAAATTTTCTCAGTGTTTGGAGAATATGTAACAAAACACCTAAAAAAGAATATAAATAAATGAGTACATATAGATAGGTATAAACAAGTAAAAAAATTAATATAAAGGTAAAATATTGCTCTAAAATTCCTCCAAGGTTATGAATAACCTGGACAATATTTTAAAATCTCATATCATTCATCTGATATATTTAAGTCTGTGACCAAATGTTTTCAAAACATCGGACAAAAACAAAAACATTGGGTCTCAGCCACAACATTTTTTTGTTTTCCATCAGTCATGAAAACTATGAAAAGTACAAACTATATTAGCAGGGTAGCCAGAGTGTTGGTTATGGTTAAAATCAAGATCTAAAGTATTAAACAATTGAACAAACCTTGGTCCTATAGTTCTCTTGTGGTACATGACTATTAAATACCTGAAAAGCAAAAACAAAATCAAAACATGTATTGAAGAAAGTACAAAAATAATGTAAATGAACCATCAATCCATAACCTCTTTTCCATACGGAGCGAACATGGAAAAAACGGCACTCAATGCAATATTAAGATAAGACATTTCAAAATCTATTTAATTCTCCAGTTCAAGCAATATTTTCCCGATTTCCAAGGCAAATTTTCGAAAGACAAATTATCCTAATCAAAACCAACAGAATGACTTTTGTCAAATTAACTGTTTGAATAAAGAGTACGAAAATAATCTAATGCTAGTTTGGATAGGTACTTATTCCCATACATTTAGTTTAAATATAAGAGTATGTTGGTACTTTTCAAGGCAAGGAACAATTTTTTTTTTCAATACTGGCAACACAGCAAAATATTCTTTTGTTTTTAAAAATATTTAGAATCAACAAATTTTCTTCACTTTGTGATATTTTATTTTATAAAGGAATTTTTTTTTTTAAAGTGAGGCCCCACAAATGTTGGAATATTTCCAGAGGGGACTTATACTAATATAATCAAATCTTTATCGCACAATTGAAATTTAGGTAAATATTCGGAATCGCTGGACAAGGATTATATGAAATATTTTTTAATAAAACCTTCTGATTTACCTTAATTTCTGTAAAAAGAATCTGACTGCATTTGGGATATTTTTAATTTTAGCATTTTAATTTTTAATTACGTAAATCGAAAATTCACTTTCGTTGTATGGGATGACAGCTGGAATGATTTCTGTTGATGACATTTTTCTCTGGTTGGTATTCCTGATACGAGTAGCTAGAATTTGAATCATTTCAGAATGCAAATTCTAGTTAGGTACTGTTTTGGCCAAACTCGAAAAATAAAATATTTTTATGTTACTTAAAAAACTTAAATTATTTATATTTAGGTATTATTATAATTATTGTTTTATTTAACCTAAACTATAGTAACCTAACCTATAATAATCAAACCTAAACTAACCTATATCCGAACCTAACCCATAATAATCCAACCTAACCTATAATAATCCAACCTTACCTAACCTAACCTATATCCTAATAATAATCGAACCTAACCTATAATAATCGAACCTAACCTATAATTATCCAACCTAACCTAACCTAAATCCTAATAATAAACCAACCTAACCTATAATAATCCAACCTAACCTAGCCTATAATAATCCAACCCTACCTAACCTATAATAATTCAACCTAACCTAACCTATAATAATCCAACCTAACTTAACCTATAAATGTTGGGGAACCTTTAATAACGCCTGCTCGCGTCCCTTTTAGAGTTATATCCCAGTTTTCAAGTAGTTTGTGGGCTACGCTAGGTTTGTATAGACTGGTTTGTGATTTAATTCTACCTAATCCAACTTAACCTATATCCTAATAATAATCCAACCTAACCTATAATAATCGAACCTAACCTACAATAATCCAACCTAACCTAACCTAACCTATAATAATCCAACCTAACCTATATCCTAATAATAATCATACCTAACCTATAATAATCCAACCTAACCTTTAATATCCAATCTATCCTAACCTAAATCCTAATAATAAACCAACCTAACCTATAATAATCCAACCTAACCTATAATAACATCACCTTTTTTAATTTTTCTATTTTATAAAACATACCTAAATATCTTTATTTTATTTTTCGAGTTTGGCTAAAATAGTACCTACCTAGTATTTGCACATGGTAAAAAATATAGCCACTCGTATCAGGAATACAAACAAAAGAAAATTTTATCAACAGAAACCATTCCAGCTGTCATCCCATACAACGAGAGTGAATTTTCGATTTACGTAATTTAAAATTAAAATGCTAAAATTAAAAATATCCCAAATGCAGTCAGATTACTTTTATAGTAATTAAGGTAAATCAGAAGGTTTTATTTAAAAATATTTCATGTAATCCTTGTCCAGCGATTCCGAATAATTACCGAAATTTATCTTCAAAAAGACATTTACAGCAGTGAAGGAATATTATTCTAAGTATGTTATTTATTTAATGCCAAGAATGTGTATGGAATTACAGCCAAAATCTGTAGTTAATTATTAAACACCGATAGTTAGGAATTGTTGTAATAATGGTCATTTTGTTACTTACTGGACTAGACGGTGTTCGAGGCCACGCAGAGGGGCTGGGCTCGTAGTCTTCGTGAGCCCCAGCATGTGAGGCTGCACCGGGAGACGGGGCGCCCCCAGGGCCCCCGCGGCCGCCCGATCTGCCGCCACCACTACTGCCCTCTTCACCTGACGCTGCAAAGAAAGGGGCGGGTTAGTTGAATTTAATTAATTTATTTTATTATGCTTCTGCACGAGGCTGTCCATATACATGATCCACGAAGTTTTACTAAAGCTTTACTTTGTTTTACTACACATTGTATCAATACGTGCTGCATTATGAGATAGATTGCGTCGAAACTGCCAGAGTTGTAAAGGTTAAAAGGCAAAAGTGATTATGACAATTTGTAGCTGTGTACACATGAAACTTTGCAATGATAGAAAACACAAATAGTTTGACGGCTTGTACGAACAGTCATTTTGAATCCAAAACTTCAAATAATGGTACTTTAGTTGTGTTGTAACCACATCTTTGAATCGGGTTTATTTAGGAATGAAAGTACTTTTGAACGAATTTTTATAGTTTTAGAAATGTGTGTACGCTTAATATCGAAAACGTGCTGTGAAAACCGTGCTAGTTGTAAGCCATGTACACCTGGTGACCTTTTGGGTCCATAGGAAAATGGATAGAGTATGGATTGTATGGAAAATATCTTCAAGTATATGACCACTACTGATCACCGTCTTCACAATACATATTTGACTCTTTGTGCAAGTATACCTCGACCCAATACGGGAGAAACAGGCTTTGCTACTTTTTACTCTGCAGATATAATGATCAGCTTCATTCAGACAGCTCACATAACAAATGAGAGCCATTCCCAATAAGCAAATAAATAACTAGTATTTCCAGTGAACATTGACCTTGCGTCAAAAAAGTATGTTTCTAATTTTCTCGAATTTAATAAATCAAAACCAAAATTTTCTCTGAATAAGATATGTAAGTAGGTACTGAAGTATCTACCTTTTTAAATTATAAACCGTGAATGCTTTATGTAACTTTTTTTTTTCAAATAAGGAATTAACAATTTGTCCGAAATCTCAATGACAATTCTTCTTTCTATGTGTACGAACACAAAGAACTCGTGTTTCGGCTTTCAGATTACCAGCACTCAGTGCCTGAGTCCGCCGGAGAAGATAGGCGCCGAGTTGTGGACACATAGAACGCAGGTTAAATCCGCACCATTTGCGCGGTAGCCTGATAGCAGGTGTCAGTTTTAACAAAATGTCAAGCTCGTCGGAAGAAGATTTTTTACTTTTTAAAATTCTTTCTTGAAATTAAGAAATAAAACAATTGGTATTCATCCAATTAATAGTAGTAGAAAAAGTCGTGGTGAATTTATGAATTTTATTTATTAATGAAAGATTTTTTAAATATACCTTATTTCACTCGTGACATTTGAGGTTATTATAAAAATTTCTTAGTTTGTACTTTTGTTCGTACCGTTTTCATTCATATCCTTACTGATTTCTTTCCAGCACTTGTCGACAACATTTCTGTTGCTATGTAAACTTCTTTTATCCCAGATCAGCGATTTGTTAAAAACAGCAGCAATTAGTAAGTCGCTCATTTTGACAGGACTTGTTTATTTATGTTTTGACACTAGCTTCCAAAACAAGCTTCACTAACCGGCCGCACCGGCGAGTAGGAATTAAGAATTCATTCCGGTAAAGCTTCTCGGAGCGCCAGCGCGGACACAAATCTGAACCTGCCTTCACTATGTGCATTCTCACACGTTTAGATACAAACATTCTTGTCGGCGCGCCTGGGCCAGTCGGCCGCTTACTCGCCGGCTAATCTGAAAGTCGAAACACGCGTTCTTTGTGTTCGTACACTATCTTTCTTAGGGTTGGTAGGCACATTATTGATTATGATTTGACAGCCTGTAGTATAAGAACGGCTATCATGTGAACTCTGGTGAGTTAAAAGGTAGTATCCAATAAGGCCACCATCTTGAACCAGAACGAAACAAACAAATTTACAGACAGACAAAATGCCAAATGGTTGACTAAAACATGAATTTGAAAAAATTGTATATTGTTTGATATTATTTGCTATTTTAATATGAAAAGGTTAAAAATTGGGAGGGGCTTAGTGCCTGTATGGATGCACGCGCCTGAAACTGGACTTTGCTATTAAGCTCAGTCAAAAAAGGGCAAAATGAGGTGTGAAATCATTTTTGACTGTAATAATACATTCAAACATTTCCATTAATGTTCAACTATTACTTGTTACTTGTCTGGATGAAGCTATTGAAATTTTTTCTTTTGGTGTTTCTTTATTCATAAAAATTAAATGATTACAGTTTTTTATTTTCTACAGCCACCATACTAGGCACATGCCCGTATTATGGTAGTCATATTTCTTTAGATTACAATGTTAAGATGTTAGGATATATGTACAGAAATAAGAGGGAGAAAAAAGATATAAAAATAAGAAGAAAACATATGAATATAATGGAATAAAAGAGCAGTTAATTTAATTTAACGACACGAGACATTCTTTGCAATAGTTCCTTCCCTTTACCAGTAGCCAATTCTGAATATTTTTTATATAAAGAAGTTCAGTTTCCGATTTTCTGGTATCTCTATATTGAGTGAATTGAATATCTTGGGAGCAATATAGGAAAATTGTCGCTGGGCAAATGCTGTTTTTAGTGTATTTATATTTTCTGGTATCTCTATATTGAGTGAATTGAATATCTTGGGAGCAATATAGGAAAATTGTCGCTGGGCAAATGCTGTTTTTAGTGTATTTATATTTTCTGGTATCTCTATATTGAGTGAATTGAATATCTTGGGAGCAATATAGGAAAATTGTCGCTGGGCAAATGCTGTTTTTAGTGTATTTATATTTTTTTAACAAATGAAATTAATGTACCTGCTGAAGCGTTTGACAGCGTACTCTGTTGCGATCCATCATCCAAGGGCGCCCCGTCAGGACCCGTGGTCACGAGCGCTGTGGCCGGGGGCCCGTTATCCTGCTGCGGCGGCTCCCCGGGGGGCCCCATGACGTGCGGCTGGGGCGGTGGGGGACCCATCCTTTGCTGCAGGTGCTGCTTGAGGTAGTGGGGGGGCGGGGGCGGTGCGCGCGCGCCCCACGTGGCCCCTGGTCCGGGATAAACTCCGGGGCCAGGTCCTGGGTAGGGCTGCTGCTGAGCGGGCGGGCCAGGGGGACCTCCTGGCGCAGGCGGCCGGCCTGGTGCGCCGTATTGACCTGCTCCAGCTCCTGCACCACCGTACCCCGCATTCGGGTTAGGGTATGGAGGTCGGGGAGAATAGTTTCCTGGAGACAATCGATGGTTCAGATTAATGATTACTGCTTAAAAAATAATTGTTTTACAAGGGGCTTTAACCCTTTGTACTCTAAATTATTTTTTATATGTTATACCAGATACTCCATAGAGAGTGTCATGTAAAAATATGAGTAAATTACTATATTTTTAGAATATTAGAAAAAATGGTTTTTGGTAAGGCAGTAAATCAAATGATATAGTTATGTTAAGAAATATATAAGATTGTTAATAAAAGAAAAATTTGCAAATTCTAATCTCTATAATTTTTTAACGTGTGGTATTTTAGAAAGCAGTCGCCCAAATGCATATGTGGCTTGTTAAGACACATGTCACAGTACTCGCTGGTTTCCCGTCTGCCACATTTTACTGCCCTTTCCGAGCAGACCACAGTACCATTTGGGATCTTTTCTTAAAATATGGAGTTTTCCAATGAGTCTGGTCTCTGATGGAGTGATAATATTTATTGGCCAGTAAAAAATATTCAAATTATTGTTATGTATGAAAAACAGGGCAAAAATCACAACCAATCGTAAGTGGGTACTGTATACAACTGAATAGAATCATGTGTATACCTCCTGTAAAAGGACCCTTTTATTTTTTAAACAATAAAATGTATACCCATTGTTTATGTCGCCGCTGCGGCGCTATCGGAGTTGTTAGAATGTTTCTTATGTTGCCGTGGCGGCGACAACAGAGTACAAAGAGTTGAGAGAGAGAGAGTACATGTGTGTAACGTGTACAGGAAGGTGGTCTTAATACAGGAACATTGTACAAACATAACTGAAAGATATTCATGATGGAATGGCTTCTTAATTTGAATGTTCATGGAATAGAGAAGAACTGGTTAGCAGCCGAGTGGTTTCAAGTGTTGTATTCAGCGAGGGTTCAATCCTCTGCTTGCTTAGTACTCCATCATTACACAATCAGTATTTTCCGCTTCTAATGATGGAAGTATGGCAGTATTTATAACATGAGAATCTTTACCTTAAAAAATAAATTTCTGATACAAGATTGAAAAATTTAAAAAAAAAAATCACTGGCATTAATTCTTTTGCTGTATTATTTTTGAGTTGGAAATGGGTACCGCCACTCCTCAAACCATCCATTGCAACCAACCATGCACCTGTAGCATAGGTCACCCCAAGTGGTTCACTACGAGTGGTGACTAAGCAGGGATGCCAGGGTTCATGAGTTTATTTACTTTATTCCGATGAATTTATTTTAAGGATGGCAAAGAGGCAAACAAAAATTGCGCAATGGTGCTTGACTATCTGATACAAGATCAAGTTGTTTGTCACCTTGAGGGTATTGATGCTGCGGCGGCGGGTAGGGCTGGTGGTGCGGCGGCATCTTGTAGGAGCCCGGAGGCGGGTAGGGACCCTGCTGCTGAGGAGGCCCCGGGGCGCCCAGGGCGGGGGGCTGCGCCAGGGGCCCCGGGGCGGGGGCGGCCCTGACGCCCGCGCCTCCGCCCCCCTCCGACTGGCTACTGCTGGACGGCCGCGGAGGCATCGGAATGTTTTGTTGCCCTAAACAAAATATAAACATGTTGTTAACATGATGTTAACATATTATTATTTGCTGATGACATGAAAATATATAAAATCATTAAAAATATATACGACTGCTTGTCCCTCCAATCCAATTTTATAAAATTCGTAGAATGGTGTACAATTAACAAACTTACACTTAACATAAAAAAATGTCAAATCATGAGTTTCTATAGAATTAAAAACCCTATCAAATATAGTTACTCTTTTAACAATCACAGTTTATTGTCAGTACCTGTAATAAGGGACCTTGGAATAACCTTCGACTCTAAACTACTATTTACCAATCACATTGATATAATAACTGGTAAAGCAATGAAAATTCTGGGCTTCATTGTAAGAATTTGTAAAGATTTTAAAAATATCCAAACATTTAAAATACTATATACAACTCTGGTTAGGAGTCATTTAGAATACAATTCCCCCATATGGAACCCTTTCTACAAAAGCCATGCAAACTCCATTGAAAGAATCCAACGCAAATTTCTTAGATCAATTAATTTCAAATTAGGTATTCCCGCGGTTGACATAAACTATGAATCTTTATTACAAAAAATGAGACTCTTATCGTTAAAAGACAGAAGAATACTCAATGATCTTATTTTTTTATTTAAAATAAACAATAACTGGTTTGACTCCCCTGAATTGGTCTCATTAATAAATTACCATGTACCTAGTAGACCGACTCGACTCAAAACACCTTTCCACTGTGACAATACTATGACGAACGCAGAACAAAACTCAACCATAAATCGCTTGCATATTTTAGGCAATGAATATGCTAATATTGATCACGCTGCCGGTAATCTGTCTTCATACAAAAGATGCGTTAAACTAAATTTGTTTGCTAGTACCACGTAAATACATCATGTAAACATAATATGCCTACCAGTACTTCTAAAACCATTAATGCACTAGAAATTAAAAATTAAGTACTTGTAAAATTTATCATATCGGTTAACATAATCCAGGATTTATTACTTTTTATATTTAAATCTTTGTCGGTACCTTGAGATAGGTATCTTATTGGTACATTTTATTGTTTTATTTCAATCTTTAAATTTTTATTTTTACTTTTTCCTAATAATTTATGGTTTGTACTTTAATACTTTATATTTTAAACTTTCTCTTTACAATTTACTTTTATACATTATGGTTTTTATACACTACTTATTACCTTACTTTTTACCTATTTTCTTAAATTTTACTAACATTTATACTGTTATTCTTCATGTTGTTGTACTATTATAAGTATGTCAATTATGTTAATGGCACATGTTGTGCCGTTTATGTGTAAATAAATAAATAAACATGCGTCAAATATTGAAATGCAACAGAACCCCAGTTACTGGTGGCTCGGTCACGTACAAAGATATTAGAAGAACGAGATGTGCTATCAGCAGTTCATACTGTGTGGAATTGCTTTGCCGAGTGTCGCCGGTTTTGTTCACCAATACTACTGCACACCTTCGCTTACGCTAAGGTATCCGCACTAATACATAGAACAGATTTCTGTGCGTACACGTCCCGATACCGTTCAAAGTACCCTAATTAGGTAGTACTCCGCCTACGGTCCGGCGGACAACATAGCATATCTCGTTCTTCTAATATCTTTGGTCACGTACTACCTAAATGCATTTAATAAATGACTAATTGATTCATGAAAATTTATTCTTCTTGGCAGTACAAATGAAGATCTACAGAGTTCGCCCAAAACAAAGTGATAAAATACCCCTCTAGGGTGTTAACCCTTGTTATTTTCTTTACTAAAAATCAGTCTTATCTCACCATATATTGATTCTATCGACATGGGAGTGGTTTAATTTGATTCAGCATGAATGAAAACATTATTTATTTATATATACGCCTAAAAAGGCTTTTACATAGAAGTGACACATGATGCAGGGTACATAGGAGAATATCTGTATTATACAGGAGATACTGTAAATAGATGTAATCCATTGTAAAGAAGGTACAAAATACACAATTGTAAAATTGTGATTGCAAGTATAATGAGAAAATATTAAGAAATAAAAAAAAAAAAACAACTAAATATGGAGCAATATTAGTAAAACGTAAGAGTAACATAAAGTAAAAAAGAAATTACAACAACACTACATATAGGACAAATCATTAAAACTAATTTACCAACGCTACTCTAATTTGTAGGATTCGACAAAGTGTTGGTATAGATTATGCTTAATTCTATAAATGGAGTCAATAAATAAATCAATAGCACTCCCATACTTGTTGCCCAGATCATGCATCATATTGGTCAGTGAGTTTGTCTGATAGTTGGTTGTGTATGTATTGCAGAAGAATGTTATATTTTGTCTTGTATTCCTAGTCGGCACATGGAGTTTAATAGTGGTAAGGATGGCAGGACTATCAATTAAGTTGTTAATGACTCTGTGTAACACAACCAGGTCTGAAATAATTCTCCTGTCAGACAGTGTTATTAGATGTAATTGATTCATCAAACTGACATAATTAATGTAATCAATAGGAATTCTGAGCTTAAAATTTATAAACTTAAGAAATTTGTGCTGAACTCTTGCTAGATTATTGGAGTGAACTTTATATAAAGGGGGCCAAATAGGTGAATTATACTCCAATTGACTTCTGACTAATGAAATATAGAGGGTTATCATACAATCTATGGACTTAAAATCAGTTAAAGTTCTGCAAAGGAAGTCAAGCATCTTTAAAGCCTTATTAGTAGGGGTACGTAAATTTCGTTTTTACGAAATATATGCGATAAAAGCGAAATCTGCATTTTATTTGCGATAAAAGCGAAATTTGAAAATTAAATACTTTCGCACCTTTTTATACGTTACGTGCTTTCAAATGTTGATCAGACGCGCTAACAATTATTACAACTCTGTTCAAAACAGACAGAGACAGCTATTTTATCAACCGAAAATTCTATCGATCACAGCATGATGTTGAAGACAGCAGCTCAAAAGAGCTTGGATAAATTGTTGGTACACATGGGGCCGAATCCAACAAATGAGTGCTACAAGCACATTGGCAGATTATTTCTCTTCTTCTGTCAATTCAAATTCCATAGTGGAAAGCTTCGTAAGAAAATTCCGTTTTTTAAAAGTGTACCACAAGAAGAACTAATTGACGGGTACTCTCATTTTCACAGACAATTACTTCGATTGGTCGGCCAAGAAGCTCCTGTGGATGTAATGCAAGTTTTAGTTACATCAAAATCTTGCTACCCTGGATTTGCAAAAGCAGCTATTCAATGTCTCAATTGCCCTGTCAATAGTGTTGATGCCGAGAGGTACTTTAGTATCTACAACATTGTCGTAATCAACAATGAAAGATGAAAATGTAGAAATTACAACAATGCTAGCCTTTAATTGAGTTTTTAACACTGTATTTTTTTTTTGCGAAATAAATGCGAAATTTGCTATTTTGAGTTTTTTTAAATGCGAAATCACGATTTTTTATTTGCGAAATTTACGTACCCCTACTTATTAGTTATATAGTTGATGTGTGCAATGAATGTTTTCATCGAATATTATACCTAAGTCACGAATTTGTGACACTGGTATTAATTTAATATTATTTAATGTATATTCATGTAAGATATTATAACGAGTTTTGAAAAATCGTATTACTTGACATTTATGAATGTTAAAAAATAAAGCATTTTGTTCACACCATTGATGAAGCTGTTCTAAGTTAGTATGTAAAATTTGAGAATCGTATACATTTCGTATTATTTTATGTATTTTTAAGTCGTCAGCAAATAGCAGAACTTCTACATCATTAAATTGGTCAACAATGCCATTGATGAATAATAAGAAAAATATTGGGCCAAGGTGGGACCCTTGAGGAACCCCACTTGTGGCCTCGAATATATAAGATTGTACAGAATTAATCTTTACACTAAGCACCCTACGGCTAAGATAACTAACAATCCAACTCAATAATTTACCTTTGATGCCCAACAATCGAAGTTTATATATAAGTATGTGATGTCGAACCTTTAAAAAAGAAAGCTTCACTAAAGTCAGTGTCCACTTGTTGTTTGAGACCCAGAGATTCAGATATGTAATTTTCATAAAGTACTTAAGGTAGAGCGACCATGAAGCCACGTTGGTTAGGAACAATAATGTTGTTGATAGGTTTTACAATGATATCTAGGACTAATTTCTCAAAAACTTTCGGTAAAGCAGACATTATACAATTTATCGCCTTTTTTATGAATAGGGGTTAAATAACTCTTTTTCCACTGAGCTGGAAAAAAACCCAGAACTTAAAGAATTGTTAAAGAGGATATATCAGACTACTAACACAGTTTTGAAAAATATTGGAGGAATACCATCCGGTCCAGCAGATTTATTGCTATCTAATTATTTTATGACTTTTTCTATAGATTCTTTTTTGATGAAACATTGGCTTAGATTTAATAACTCTTCCACTGAAATATCGAGAAGGGTATTGACACGAATAATTATGAACGATACCTCACTCGACCTGGTTTGTAAACATGTATTTTTAATAAAATTCCCCTCCTCCCCCACCCCCAGAAGGTGTGTAACCACTTTTTGGGCGGACTCTGCAGCTCTTCATTTATACTGCCAAGGCGTGCAAGACAAAGTTTCATAAATGCACGAATTATGAGATTTTTATTTTATGCATTTTTGGACTATTTTACCTGTACTAAGAATCTACTCAGAATACCGAATTCTAATGAAAATAATGAATGAGATTCCACAAGGTAAGACGACCATTGGGCGCCCCAAGCAAAGCTAGAAGCAACTCCAGATGCTGTGCGAGGAGAGTGAAATGTTTTTTTATACCACCATATCTAGAGTAGCGACGCCCCGGAGTGCACAGATAAGTGTATACACGTTTGCGGAGGTGGTACGTAGGTTCACACGGAAGAGGGTAGGAGGCTGGTCGGGGCGGCCCTCCCACTCCCCAAAGGTTGGGGTGGATGATTACAAGGTATAACGGTCGGGGACTCGTTCACAACTTACTACACCTACACTCCCTATTATTGTTCAAGCGTGTGCGACCCGAGAACAGCTGTTTACCTAATGTCAAACATAAACAAGCTCCAATGTGAGCTTAATTGAATAAGATACATTCGGTGACCTTGATAAATGCTAAACTAAATTTATCGCGGCCTTGCCAATGAAAAATGATTTTATTTACTTATTAACACGAAAACACGATTGTATAAGATATCGACAAGAAACATAACCTATGCTATAATAGTTATGTGTAGGAAAATAAACCACGTACATTTACGTAATCTAGCAATTTTTCTGCAAAAAGTCGGTTCCAAATGAAGTCATTAAAATTAAAGTCTTCGAATGTCTAAAAATGACAATAAAAACAACTATTATTTCTGCAAGAAAACCACAATCGCAAATCGAAAGTGCGCGCTAGCCGTCCGATGGTGAATCAGACGTCCATTTATTTGGCCAAACATGTTTACTAGAAAACCTGGCTGAGGCCGCCGCACAAATCACACGAGACCAGAGATAAATTACTAACAAAACAAAGTAATAATCCTTTTTCCGTCACTGGCTAGCTGATTCACTCTGTTGAAAATTAAAAAGCCATTTAGTTTTAGTCTTAAGTTCTTCGCGTTTCGACACTAAAACATGATTTTAATAACATGCCAATAGTTAGATATTTATAGAATCTTGGCACTCGCGAATTACGTGTTGTTTTAGTTTGTATACATCAAAAAGCGAGGGCGGAGTGTTTATATAAACAAATACCTATTTATAACCTGTTATAAAATGGCGCATATTTAATTAGATCTATCTATTCTATTTGTAAATAAATAACAACCAGAATTAATGACATTGTTTGTGTATACAATTTTAATAATATTATTTTTAATGCTTTTTGTTTTACCGTCCTTTCATCATAGCAGCTTTCAATACCACAAATATTACTCCCGTAATAGTTAGGCAGTCGTGCAACGGGTCGGTAAAGAATAGACAAAAACCGGGCGCGGTATACCGAGAGCCCACTGATCAATATATTTGTATTGGAAAGTGCAAACGGGTCGGGGAGCAAGCGGGAAGGATACGACGTACTTCCCGTATACAGCTATCTAGTGGTGCCAGGTTTCAATGGGCGCTCTATCTGGCCATATCTCGTAACGAACTTCTAACTATCATTTTTACCATTTACATTTATTGTAGATAAGAATTATTTTTTAAATTATCTTAAAATGTATTATTTAGGCAAATTAATAATTTCACAAAAAATCCCACAACCTCGTAGTCACTTGGTGACTGACTTGATTCACTCACAGTTAAGTACTCGGTAAGTATGAGGTGGTAAGTGCGAAAACAGAAGGCTGCATTGCCGACAGTTTACTGGGCTACAAGCTACAAAATTATTACTTGATATCTGTGGTGTGCAGAGACCATGCAGCATTTCAGCATCTTTAACAGCACTCAGTTTATGTCGATTCTTTACCGACCCGTGGGACGATGGCCTTAATAGACATCGCGGCAATTGTTGAGTCCGTTCAGTCGAAACAAAACTACCTCAACCCAGGCCAGGACATTGATCAAATCGGCCTCTTGTAGAACTTATTTTATACAATTGTGTTATACGCATTAATGTGCATTCCATATTTTGATAGGACATGAAGCGAAAAATAGATTCCACTTCTGTACGTCCGATTTGGCCTCCAACGCTATAACTCCGAACGACCGGAAACTATGCAATCCAGTCTACGCGTAGTGCCCACCGATTATCGCTAGCGGAACACGTTTCGACGAGATATTAGTATGCAATAACGCCTGTAATTATTGTTCATAAGCTTATGGTTATAAGCATTAGCCTTTCTACCTTATAAAACTACATACATATGTCAATAAAACATTTTAAAATGTGGCTGTCGGATTACTAAATGTGAACTGTTCTCAAATGCATTTCATTTCCTAATATTATGTTGTTGTTTTCACTTATCAACATTATCATATAATAACAAATCTATACTAGACACTAGACTATTTATATAAAACCGTCAAACGAATGATAAACCCCTTATTACTACCGTACATGTTATTATCGTGATAATGGCAAACAATACAAGACAATATAAAAGTGCACTGCCGATTGTGATAACGTAGTGGGCACCTATTAACTATGCAAAGAAAAATAATCTGCAATAATAATCAGGTAGGTGCATTGGGGCCACTGACCCTGTATTATTATTATTACTTTGTGTGACATTGGAATATTGTTATTACGTCATAACAACATGCCGTAGACTGGTAACTGTAGACACAGGAAGTTAACATACTCGATCATAATAATATTAAATGTGTTATCGATAGGTATGTATTGTGGGCCGACATTAATCACGTGTATTATTCGAAGTCGAGAATCAATTATTCTTTCTAGGAGAGGGGATCGGAAGGGGGTTTTTTTAATATCAAAAGGTACTATACAAAAAAAAATAATAATATCGAGTCCGGCGTCAAATGAAAAAATAGGTATTTGTAGCGTGACTTGGCTCCGTTAGAAGTAATCGAATCTTTGGTCGTGGAAAGTGAAACCACACCAACTAATTATTGTTAATATCGTGATCGCCGGAGATTGATAAACAAACGCAACCACTTTATGACATACCCTAGTTACTACACACTGCACAATTCTGAAAGTGAAATTTTTCACTGAAAAAACAATCGTATTGAAGTTGAAACGTATCCATCTGTACGATTCTGCGTAATAGTAAATTCCAAATGGGTCGGTAAATAGAAGGCTATTTTTCATCTCGTCTCCGACGGCGAATCAGTCTGTGGGATAAACATAAACAGTGTATATCCTGCAGATGGAATTTACTTTGCGGTCACATTGGCTAGTTAGTGATCACTTCTGGGAAGCCAAGGTCTCCCTTCCCAGCTCTAGGAGGAATGTCGTTTCCATTGCGGTGGTAACCGCATTGCACAAAGCACACACACCACTCAACACTCAGTGGCTGACTTTTGCAAATCCGACACTGGCGGACTTATTGGGATATTAGGACAGCATTTAAATTCGATGACCGGCGTTTTCTACCAACGTGAGACTTTTCATCATTCATGGCACTGTTGACGTAGGCTGTACGTGTACGTACGTCATGTGAGTTTAGTTATGACACGGAGGGGGTCGCATTAGCAAACCGTCGGCATACAATCTCTCGGATCTCTCCCGGGGTTGAGAGGGAGGGTGGGTCCTCCCCACGGCCCACACTCGACCGACCGACAATCGGAAACCTCCCTCCGCAGCCCCCCTGGGGGATGGGGGGGAGGGCCGCCGCCGATTTCCCATTCACACACAAAACCCGAGGAGGGGAAAATAAAAACTACCCTTTGAAAGGCGGGCTCCCCCACCCCCCTGACACCCCTCGCCCACCGGTGGTTTTGCACACAGAAATATGGGTCAATGCCGGGGAATCCCGTCTGGTTTAACAGCATCCTAGACGCGTCTGTCGTGAGCCAGCCAACCAACCGGGACCATAAACTAGTCCCCCCCCTTGTCCTGGGTAGCAAGCCAGCAAGCCAGCCAGTCAGCCTTCAACGTCCCAACTTTTCTTTAGACACCTACCTACCTACTCGTATATCACTCACTCGGAGAGGAGCCTGTCACGTGATTCTTCTATTCAACATGCACGTATATATTTTTTTGAGGTTGGCTGAAGGGGAATATTGAGGTGTTGGTTGGTGAGGTAATGTTATGGTATAGTTATAGTACTAACCGACAGCCGGTGACATGGACCTCGAGCCGGTGGAGCCTGTGGGGCTGGGGGAGGGCCTCAGGAGCCCCTCTCTGCTGCCCCCGCCTCCACCGCCGCTACTGGAGTCATTACTATTCTGGCCCGTCAACTCCTGAAACAATACAATACACGCTAGATTAGTACAGGCACAGACACAGACACCTTGGCGCCGCGATAACACATATCTCATTACTTCATTACACATCGACCTAATGCCGGTGTTATTTATAAAAATTAATGTCATCGACCCACTTTAGAGGTCATTCATTTCCGTGACGCAGACTATTACGAAAGAAAGACGATTGCGCTGACGCGACGAGCACAGTATGTCCACCGTCCACAGTACATAATATGTGCACATTTGTTGTGTACCAGATTTGGCAGCTCCGATAATATTATTATGTATGCTAATTCGAGACATTCCGGTGGCTCGTTCCCAGTTCATAAATATGCTAATTTTAAACAACATCCAACAACTAATGGCGGTTTCTTCCTTGCTTTGGTACGCGATACTCTGAATTCTGAATGCACATTATTATCCAATACATAATACGTCCATGTGTCTGCCGCTATCCAGGATCAGTGGCGTGACCTTCCCCAATACACGCACACCCAAACACACACGCGCTCGGACCACGGACCGAAGAATTAAGTTTATTCACTTATATGTATAATGTGTGTTTTGTGTAATTTATGTATTCAGGGGGACAACGCAGATTTGAGTTAGGCTTTTATAGACAGTGTCAAAATCTGCTCTGGAAAAAGCCTATCTATCCTATGATAATAATTATTAAAAGCGTACTGAGCATTACTCAATCTTCTGATCTGGTGTTTTTCTAGAATTGAAATGTTAATAAAAAATGGCGTTAGCCAGATACTTCCCAATCTCCTTCACTTCCCCACTCCCATCAGAATAAATAAAATTGACAATACATATTTGATTTTAAAGGGATTATGCGTTCCAAAATCAAATATTGTCGACATTCTTTAACAAAATTTGGTTGCTTTAAATAATAAAGTCAATAATAATATTGTTTTGTTGACAAAGAGATGCCAGAAATTTACCTTTCTCTCTAATAAATTTTTCACGAAAAAATATCATTACATCTGTACCTGAGAGCCAACATGTCTTAAATGCAAAAAGCTTATTTTACAGGAAACGGGTTAATATTTTTTTTACAAGTTATTTTTTTAATAACATTGTATTTAATAGATGTAATATATTTATATTTTTTTAACGGCAATATAAAGCAAAGTAAAAAAGATACAATATTAAGTAAAATAAAGATATAAGGTATGTAGTTTGTTCTCAGTCCTCCTCACTAGGTATTCCTGTTCCGAGGCGGACTGTAGTTTGTTGTATTTGTGTTGATCGTGATTTCCACATCTTCTAATTTGTTGATTCCCAAATACTCAATATTTTTTGAAATGTTATTTGCTTCTTCAAAATTTTACGTATTCTTACATTTTGATGAACTTGGGGTTGTTCTGCCTCTCAGAATTATAGTGCAAATTTTACACAAGATAGTCTGTGTGAAAGAAATTAAAAAGACATTTGATTTTCAATAGCATGAATCCTGAGCCAAATGTTTTATTAATACTTTCAGCTTCATAAATGTACATACGATGATTCCCTGTTGTATGGCAGTGAGGCATGGAACTGGAGAGGAAGAACGAAAGTAGACCGAATGCCGTAAAAATGAGATCCCTGAGGCGCGCTTGTGGCCAAAACCATGTATGATCGTGCGAGATAATCAAAGAATGCAAGGCTGATGTAAGCGTAATGAGTAGATTAAAAAAGGGACACCTAGATTGTTCGGGGATGTAGAGCGAATGAACGAAGAAATGAGTGTAAGGAGAATATATGACGCGAACGTGGATGGTAGATGAGCTCGGGGACGCCCGAGGAAGATATGGCACGATCAAGTGAACCAAACACTTGAGTCGGACCATGTCAAGAGTCAGAATAACAGAAGTATATGTATGGGATGATGTATGAATGTGAATGGAGAAAGGAGCCAAGACAGAGTTGTTTGGCGGTTCGTCCTCTCTGCCTACACCTGCGCGGAAAGCGCGCGATTTTTTTTTTAGTTTTACAAATCCTACAATTATAATATTCCGTGATATATCATGGGTCGGCGCTAGTCTATCATAAATAAGTTAACGGTTAACGTGTATTTTACAACACTGTTAGATTATGGATCCGTTCTATACCTACTTATCTACCTAGAGATTGCAACGTCGAGTGAGTGTCGTCTGTTATAAGTAAGAATATAACATACCTATTTGAAATGTTACTAAAATAAGAATTGTTGACAGTTTACTGTTGATAATGATCACTTCAATGTTTCGCCTATTATATGAAAGAATGTAAGACACCTATTTGAAATGTGACTGAAATATGAAATGTTGGGCGTGTCGTGATGGTGGACTTAGCAAGCCGAGGAATTGAACGCACGACGCCTGTTTGGGAACCAAACGCGATTCCAACTTTTGATGATGATCATTTAAACATTTTGTTACTATTGTTTTCCAAGATTTCATATTGTAAGTAACCCAAAGAACACATTTATAACACCATTGAGGCGCTTTTTTTACAAAAACGGCACTACATAAATTATCCAAACAGCACCATACAATGACCGGTCGGTGGCCGAGTTGACATCGCGTTTGGGTTCCACCCAGGCGTAGTGTGTTCAATTCCTCGGCTGGCTAAGTCCTCCATCACAACACAAGCAACATTTTCAGCTTACTGTGGTGGTAGTAGGAAATTTTCAAATATTGTCAGGTTATTCGTAACCCGGGAATGTTTGTCTTTATTAGTATTAGTAAAAAAAAGATACATGAATTACATTACACAATATTGAATTATAGTACAGTTATTAATTACATGATATAAGTATTTGACGTACCCCCATAAATAAGCAGGGCTTGTGTGTATGGGGGTGTTAAATATATTATTATTATATGACGATTTTTAACAGTTTTACATTTTTTTATAAATAATTAATTGAAGTGAACCAGTGAAGTTTCCACATAAAATTCATGTTACACACAGAAAAAAAAATAAACAGAAAAACAAACATAAACCACCTTAATGAAAATAACTCATTAGAAATTTAAATATCTCTCACACCTTAACGAAAATGCTATGTATTAGATATCTAAGATATAGCATATAGCATCATAGCAGGGGGAGAGGGTACGTAATTAAAAATTTGATTTAATTTTCACCAATATGCATAAGTGGAAAATATCGGCGTCTGAAAATATGTTGTATTTTGTGCTTGTCCTGCAAAATGAATGTTGTGTGTGTGTGTGTAGTTAGTTTTTGAGTGTGGGATGTGGAATAGTTTGACCGTGTGTTTCGAGCTGGACAGTGGAAATGAACATTTTCTAGAAGGTGTTTAATTTTTTTGTTATTTTTTGTGTTGTTAACAGCGTTGTGGATAATTTTGAATAATTTTTTTGGTCTGATATATCTCTTCTATCTTCTAATGTTGATGGTTTGTGGAATACTAACGATTCTTTTAAATGTTGGGTTGGTTGGAAGGAATTCAAGTCCAAGTGTTTCAGATTTTTTTTTTTATTACCAACCTTTCAATATTAACTTTGTATTGGGGATTCCATATTACTATAACAAACATAAAAAACGGTAATTTAGTATTAGTGGTCATGTTCTTAAAATTATTCCCAAAGTATGCCTTACCCATTACAGATCTAATATTATAAAACTAAATATATTGTTTATACAAAGCGATGACAAAACTTAGAATAACAATAACAGCAGGACAGGACAAAACAAGAATATTAAAACTAAAAACATAATATAAAACAAGAGGCAGTTTGTGCTCAGAAATGAGAATCTTCTGAGCAGACATTTTAAAAGGTACAAAGAGGCAACCGAAACCAAACAATTACCGACAGTTTTAGAATATGGCTTATTATAAGAAAAAGAAGTTAAGATTTATGAATGGTAAGATTTTTTAAATAATTTTGTTTTTAAAGCCAAAGCCGTAGAATATGGTTATATATTTTATTTTATTTTATTTGTGTACAAAAATTTTACAACATTACAGATATTTTATCTAACTAATTGTAAAAGTACCATTTTCACAGTGAGAATGTAGTGCCAAAAACCTTACAAACTCATTGATTTTCCGAAGAATATGTCAAAATTTTTATCTAATATATTTAAATAGCGTATCGCTCTTCCCACGGGCGAATTCGGGTACAGATTTGAACGACTCAATCGGCAATATAATATGTTATGGTGACGTGCCCGAGAGTGAGACTCTGGGACAAATAAATTGTTTTGCGCCAGAATCTCACCGTTAGAGACGAGGCCATTGATTAATTTAAAGAAATATGTATTATAAAACAAAGGAGGTTCCCATAAAGTCACAAATGTCAATAAATGTGACATTGCCAGTAACAACAAGTACGGTAGGTACCTATATACATATGCACATAATATTTATAATGAACGATAGCATTAATCCCTGTCTGATGTTCGTTTATTTGTTAGCACTACAGAGTATGCATTGGTTGGGTTGTTGTGTTGGTTCTCGGGAACTTGGCACGCTATGGAAATGTTGACTGTTGAGAAAACCTTGACCCAGACCTGCCGATCGCGGATCGGTGGAACCGTTTATAAATAACCAACACATTACGTAATCCATCTCATTCATTCCGCCTTTGTTTTGGTCCATGGCAGGTATCTCGACAGATGGCATCTTCCTCCATTGTGAAATCACCATACCACATGACCAGTAAAACAGTTAATGTTATTGTTAGAATTGCTCTCTAAGGAACATGGTAAGCATGGTGGATTAGTCTGGTAACGGTAAGGATGAAAACCAGACGGCAACATATTTCCAGCGCAAAGTTAGATAAAAAATACAAGTTAATTTTTTTAACGCATGACATGTTATATCAATGTAATGAATACCGATACATACTGTCACGAAAATAATTCCTATTTTCGAAAATAATTATTTTCCTGACTTTACCTGGTCAGTGAAGGAATTAATTCACAAGCTTGAATTTGACGGGCAACATTTTTGATGAATTTTGGCACCGTTTCCGCCGAGTAACGTCACTTCTTGAATTCACGCCGGGGAGAGAAACGACGTGGATTCGATTATGTCACATAATCAAAGTGATTGCACTTGCTTTTTTAACTTTTGGGCAATCCTTGTTGTTAATAATGATTGTCCGCGTGCCATCGTGATATTTTAGTGTTTTCAAAATGAGAACTTTCTTTTCGTTTTAAATGTAAAGTGTGCGGAGTGGCACCGGGAATTTTTGCTTATCCCTTGAGAATCGATAGCCATCTGCCGCTGGAGATGATGAAGTACCTGTTTAATTATCACGCGGTTGCGCCCCGAAACTAAGTGGTTCACGCAAAAGCCTTATTATATTTTGTGGGCCCCCTCGATGGAAAAGGCCTTGACGTGCCCCATCTACCAGCACGTTGGCGGCTACCCTCGTCTTATGGAGCGAGCTCGCCTTTGAAGGAATCAGCTCCGCGGGATGCTGTAGTTGGATGCTGTGGTTGGATTCAGGATCGTCACGTACGAGAGATCCTGCTCTTCCCATCTGAGTTGTTCCACGTACTTTCTACGTAGTGTGTTAGATTAGATCAATTTTACGTCGGGCCACAGGTACGATGATTGTTTGTTATTTATTTTGCAAATGCTGACTACTAATTAATAAATTGTTTTGGTTAGATAAACATTATATGATTGCTCCTAGCAGACTCTTTTATTTCAGAACAAAAATGGATCCTTTTCTCACAATGACAACGGCACAATCTTTGCCCCACTTTAACCTGAGAGGATCTCATTTGCCCCGGCAATAGTTTTTACATAAAATTTAATACCCCGTGCCTCATACGTCATAATACCATTGTGTGAACACTTCCCAAGCGAGAAATAGACAGTTTAATAAGACCACTTTGCGCTAGAAAGTAATGCAAGCACATGCTCTATGTACACAACCGTAGAATAAAGAACAAGAAATGCGATATAGGCGTATATCGTGCACCAAATCTAAGGGCGATGCGCCCTTAGATTTCAAATACGGAAAAACTGTCTATCAACGGATTCAACTGGACGGTGAACCGGAAATTCTCCGGCACGTTGATTAGAGATGGGGCCGTTCAATGTAATCGATATTGCTTGGGTTGCAAAAAACGTTTTTTTACAAAAAATCTATCTATAAATATTATAATATATTAATGTATCTATCTAATAAATTTTATTTTTCTTGATATTTTTTTCTTTTCTTGATACAGGTTATTTAAATTATATATACCTTCACTGACAAAAAAAAAACATTGGAGCGTATATCTTCTCATGTGCTAAATATGGCACATTATGTACATAAATAAATATTATATATGTCCGCTTTCCAAAAAATTCAGAAGAAAAATGGATTAAAGCTAAATATTGCCTTCGGTTCAAACTTTGAAAAAAATGTTTTCAGGAAATAAAAAGGTTGCTGAAACTTTTTCCGTAGATTTTAAAAATATGTTGTTCTTATAAGAATACACAACGACTGTGGTTTGGTAAAACCCTTCAAGCCACAAAATGAAAACTTTCCAGGAGACAATAAAAACAAATATTTATGGAATCGTAAAACTAATTTAAAATCTTGAATATTTACAGTTATGTAAGTGGGTATTTGTTTTTCAAAAAGTTGATTGTAAAATATTGAAATTCTATCCATAATTTTGACTGTAAAAAATTACGCATAAATTTAGTTTTTAGTATTAAAAATGCCTTAAATAGCAAAGATTGTGTGCTTTGAAACTTATCTATTTGAAACTGATGAAAAATGACATTCACAAAAAATGTCGCTTGAAGGATTTTACCAAAACACAGTCGTGATAAATTTGGACAATTGAAAATATTAAGGAAAATTGAGCGTAATTTAGGAACGAAGTCACGCTTACAGCACATTTATATTGGATTATCCCTTGAATGGTTGTGCTGTTACCAAGACATAAAAAACAACAAATTATACGATATACTTTGGCAGATGCCCCAAATCAATAAAACTTGTTTTCCAAAACATAGATTTTTTGAAAAACAATGAAGGGCTCTAAAATTGATTAGGAACTGAAAATTAAACATATATTATGTGACCCAGTTCGGTTCGTAGCAGTTCCGACCTTGCAGTTTTCTGAGAAACAGAGTGGAGAAAGTATTTAAGTTGTAATAATACCACAGACAACGTCAAAAAAAACTTTCTTACCGAATGTTAGATAGTTACTGGTGCGATATGTCGGTGGTAGTTTTTAATACCTCAAACCAAATGTACTACAAATGTCAAATACAAAAACTGTCCTACCGAGCGTTAGATGACAGTCACTGGTGCGATATGTCGGTGATAGGTTTTAATACCTCAAACAAAATGTACTACAAATGTCCTATACAAAAACTGTCCTACCGAGCGTTAGATGACAGTCACTGGTGCGATATGTCGGTGATAGGTTTTAATACCTCAAACAAAATGTACTACAAATGTCCTATACAAAAACTGTCCTACCGAGCGTTAGATGACAGTCATTGGTGCGATATGTCGGTGGTAGTTTTTAATACCTCAAACAAAATGTCCTATACAAAAACTGTCCTACCGAGCGTTAGATGACAGTCACTGGTGCGATATGTCGGTGGTAGTTTTTAATACCTCAAACAAAATGTCCTATACAAAAACTGTCCTACCGAGCGTTAGATGACAGTCACTGGTGCGATATGTCGGTGGTAGTTTTCAATACCTCAAACCAAATGTACTACAAATGTCCTATACAAAAACTGTCCTACCGAGCGTAAGATGACAGTCACTGGTGCGATATGTCGGTGGTAGTTTTTAATACCTCAAACCAAATGTACTACAAATGTCCTATACAAAAACTGTCCTACCGAGCGTAAGATGACAGTCACTGGTGCGATATGTCGGTGGTAGTTTTTAATACCTCAAACAAAATGTACTACAAATGTCCTATACAAAAACTGTCCTACCGAGCGTTAGATGACAGTCACTGGTGCGATATGTCGGAGGTAGTTTTTAATACCTCAAACAGAATGTACTACAAATGTCCTATAGAAAAACTGTCCTACCGAGCGTTAGATGACAGTCACTGGTGCGATATGTCGGTGGTAGTTTTTAATACCTCAAACAAAATGTACTACAAATGTCCTATACAAAAACTGTCCTACCGAGCGTTAGATGACAGTCACTGGTGCGATATGTCGGTGGTAGTTTTTAATACCTCAAACAAAATGTACTACAAATGTCCTATACAAAAACTGCCCTACCGAGCGTTAGATGACAGTCACTGGTGCGATATGTCGGTGGTAGTTTTTAGTACCTCATACAAAATGCACTACAAATGTTTTATACAAAATACACTACAAATGTTTTATACAAAAACTCTCATACCGAGCGTTAGATGACAGTCACTGGTGCGATATTTCGGTGGTAGTTTTTAATACCTCATACAAAATCCACTACAAATGTCCTATACAAAAACTTAAATGTCCCGCCACCTTACTAAACATATTTGTTCCCGACTATTTTTCTCTGTATTTATTGCTACTACAAAAGGTTTTGTATTAATACAAATTTATGAGGTGTTGTAGTTATGTATTGGCATAGGGTCTTTTTAATGTGAATTCCGCACAAGAGTCCCAATTGCTCCCAACCGTCTGAAGCCAGTGAGACTATGGCATCCCGAATCGGGGTATATTGTAAGGCTGAAGGTTGTGGAGAGGGTAAGGAAATGGGGAGAGGAAGGGGGGGACTACGAGGCTATTCAGATCTGGTCACCAAACAAGGCCAAAGCTATTTCAAGCAACGTTTCAATTCTGAATGATGGTCTTACACCAGGGCGATACTGAGAGTATCTTCCACTCTGGAACGTGCCGCAAGTATAATACAGGGTTTTCCAATAAGAGGTGTTATTTTGATATTCAATCGTAAAAGATCAATGGTTTCGTTGCTTGTGTGGCACGTAGCGCCGTCTTGTTGAAAGTAATCGTTGTCCAGATCAATACCATTCAATTCCGGCCATAAAAAATCATTAATCATCTCTCGATAGCGCAATCCATTCACCGTAACTGTTGCTCCAGCCTCATTTTCGAAAAAGTAAGGTCCAATGACTCCGCCGGACCATAAACCGCACCAAACAGTCACACGTTGAGGATAGAGAGGCTTTTCAACAATAACTCTTGGGTTTTCCGAGCCCCAGATGCGACAATTTTGCTTGTTGACGAAGTCACCGAGGTGGAAATGGGCCTCATCTCTCAAGATGATTTGCATTTGATTCACTCAAGTGAATTTTAATAATTTCAATGCGTTGTTGAAGCGTGTATCGTTCCATTTTTATTAATGGCGTAGTTTTTACTTGTCAAATGTCAAAAAATTACAAGCTTCAAAAGTAACATCTACCGAAATAGCGGGCTATTCAAAATAACACCTCTTATTGGAAACCCTGTATATTTTTATTTTATTTTTTATTTTTTTTATTTAAGTACATAAAACAGGCATGGTGCCCAAGAATTTACATACATGGATGTTTAAATACATAATAACAACTTTAAATTTACATACATGGATGTTTAAATACATAATAACAACAAAAATAGTAACAAAATGAATAAGCTAAATATGCAGAAGTAAATAACAAATAAGAATGGGTAAAAGGTAAATACAAATATGTTCATAAACGATTTGTTATTGTCACACCTGTACTGGTGAGACAATGATTAGGTAGGTACAATGTTGCTTCTCATTAAATAAAGGGTTTCAACACAATATCAGCTTAATATGATTAAAGGTAATACATTTTTTTGAAGTATTTAAATTGGTCATTAAAAATGTCTATTACATTATTAGAGCCATGTATAATGTTATAATTTCTTAATGTTCGCGGTACAGGGGAAAAATATCCTGTATTTGTGTGGTAGGCTTTAATATAGAAAATGTCGTTCATCCTCCTTGTTGATTTTCTTGATGGAATATTGATGTTAATTTGGGATAAAATGTTTGGTGTATCAACTGATGCATGTATAATTTTGTGTAGGAGCAGTACGTCAGAAAGTTTACGTCTGACCGTCAGTGAGTGTAGTTTGTAGTGCAAAATTCGGTCATTATAAGTTCCAAATTGATCAGATAAACCTTCACGATAAGCAATTACACGGGTTAGTTTCCTTTGTATGGATTCAATCCTATAATTATGAATCTCATAATTGGGAGACCAAATTGTTGATGCATATTCGAGAATACTTCGCACAATTGATTTATATAATGTCAAAGTTAATTCTGTACTTTTAAAACAATTTGTAATTCTTAGCGTTAATCCTAATACTTGTGATGCACTTTTTGAAATTGTATCTACATGTTTATTGAAGCTAAGTGACGAGTCAAATGTCATGTATATATTGTTTTAAATGAATAAATTGCGAAATAACACAAATGCCTCAGCACGGGTAAGCCACCCAGTGAGGCCAACATTACTGGATAACTATGAAATGTAAAAAAATATTGTACCAAAAAAAAAAACAAATTAAATAAACCTGCGCACGCCGGGACTTGAACCCGCGACCTTCGGATTACTAATCGAGATATTTATCCCTCGACCACGGACGCCGAGGGTTAACAATATTTTATCATATATTTAATGAAATAAAACAAAAATAAATTTGTTTATAACCATGAATTTATTTAATTTATTACGACCGTATTTAATTTGTACCCTGATGATGCTTGTGTTAAGCGAAACCGGTCGTTCGTAATATATAAAATAAATTATTGGTTATAAAAAAAGTTATTATCGTTTTATGTCAAACCACAAAGTGACTGCTTTCTGTCAAGACATATTGTAAGTTTGCAATTTGTTCAACAAAGCTTTTGTTTGGTTTCCTAAATACATAATCACAAAATATAATAATATTTATGTGAATTAACAACACAAGTACACTTTATTTGACTAAGTTGTGTTATTTCACAATTTATTCACTTAAAATTATGTAGTATATTTACGGCACGTTTCAGAGTGGAAGATACTTGAAGTGTCGCCCTGGTGAAAGACAAGCATTCAGAATTGAAACGTGACTTTAGCCGTGTTTAGTGAGCAGATCTAAATAGCCAGGTGCTTTCCCATCTCCTTACTCAGCCTCACAAAATACCCCATGTGTACGGGATGCCATAGTCTCACTGGCCCCAGATGGTTCGGAGCAGTTGGGACTCTTGTGCGGTATTCGCATTAAAAATAAATAAAATATATATACATATTTCTTTAAAATCACTGTTGGATACATACCAACTCTGCCAAATATAAAAAGGTTGATAGTAGATAGAGTGTCTTGCAATAAAGAGAGACCCAGAGCATGCCGATAATGGTGATATTTGATTGGCTGTCTCGATCATAAATAACTTAATTTGCCGCATTTTACAATAAAATCATAACCGAAAATGGGTTCGTAAGTAGGAGATTTTTAACTTTAAAGCAGTTTTCATAGGCCTTTACATTATTTTTTTCTGGGCTTATAAAAGGACTTATTTAAAAAATACTCGATTATTTAAAAGGCCAAGATGTATTCTACTCGCAGTATTTAATTAAAGCATCTGAAACATTCCTAGGCGACCAAATTTTCAAACCAAAAACACATGATTTTGCATTACTACGTATGGCAACGCCTTGTCAAAAACGCCCCTTGTCAAAAACATTAGACGCCTAGATAGGAGATCACTGTAATCAATAATATTCGGATGATTTGTATTCTTGTGTGGGGCCGTTTTTTATGAAAAATATTCTCAAGGGCGATGTGTACGGACTGTTTGGTTTTAGGTATCATCAGCGCCTCGGTAATTCTGCGCCAGGAGCGGACTGCTCCAATTGCTCCCGCATAGGGGCGGCCCTGTCTATCGCATATGCGTTATGGTAGAAAATACTTTTGATTGGAGATTTCTAATAAAATGAGATCTCTTAAAAGAGAATGATGATTGATGACGTACCGCGGATCGGATAGCACCGAGAGGCAATCGATGCATTTCAAGTGTCAACTGTCTATGGCCACAATGGGAAATATTCTTCACGTAACGTTCGCCGACTTGACTGTCTGACATCATCCTCTCGCTGGGAATTATTGCAACCAGTGCTAATGCTAATGCTAAACGCAACACACACATATTGGGTACCCATACTGGACAAACAGAAATAAAAATGGTTATCGGCATCCGAATACGGTAAATATTAATTTGTGAATCTCTCGGAATGAAATATGAAACCAGAGTATGTTTTATAAGTAAGAGAGCAGTAGCATTTAACGATGAAAACAACACAATTATACGTTTGTGTTACTTGCACCCCCGAATAAAAAAACAGCAGATTACACAAATTTCACGTAAAGATAGAGCTATTGTAAGTTATTTTAAGAGGTAGTTATAAATATAATTAAATATCACAACACAAGCAACATCTTCCTGTGGTGGAAGGTGATTTTCAGGTTTCCGTAACCCGGTAATGTTTGTATAAAAAAAAAGGTAAATTATTTATCTGAAATGTGTATTTCTTTTCTTTAAATGTTTAATA
This sequence comes from Hesperophylax magnus, assembly GCA_026573805.1. Classification (NCBI taxonomy): domain Eukaryota; kingdom Metazoa; phylum Arthropoda; class Insecta; order Trichoptera; family Limnephilidae; genus Hesperophylax; species Hesperophylax magnus. The sequence goes on from JAIUSX010000012.1 coordinate 24,851,510, forward strand.
ATAATAATAATAATACTTGGATGACTTGTATAGCGCCGTTTTTGTGCAAAAACACCTCAAGGGCGCTGACAGATGTTTAGATAATTAAAAGAGTGAAGATACATTACTGAGACAACGCGCGTGGTTTCACTGAACTAGGTCCAGTGGACATAATTTAGCGGACCGTTCATATAGATACTCAATTCGTACACACATTCTTTAAAGGCTGCTACATTATCGATTAGGTAATATCTATGAATATAACGTGTCTTGTATTTTTTATAATATCATTGAAAGATGTCGTAATTTTCCAAGTTTACTAACATTTGAAATTTATTTTTTTTGGAAGGCAATGGATCCTGAGGTAAATATATTTTTTATAAATACTTTCACAAATACTACAATCATAATATCGCGAGTAATTTTTCAACGGTTCTGCGCTAGTCTTTCATAAAATTAGTAAAATGTAACAACTTCCAAGAAGCTCCTATTGAACATTTTGTTAACAAAACCTTTGCAACTTTGTTCTGTCTCTGCTGCTTGGTGTGTTTAAACGTTATAATAATTTATAACACGCGGAACAGGCATAATGCAAACGAAGTCAACTATTAATCAGATAACGTCAGCCCCGTATCTGACTGATCTGCTTACCCTTGTGGATAACTAACTGACTTTAATATACAGGGTCGTGAAATGTATACTTAAAATAAGTATCTATCTACCTACCTACAAAAGATCTATTATGAAACAACAATGGGTCGACATAATAATACTAAGCACCTCTCCATGACCGTTGTACCTTTTACACTTTTAATTGGTAGCCCCTCCCCTTGCACCTGACCCATTGACTAAGCAGATCACCATAACAACAATAAATCACAATAAGGTAAGTGGAGGTATTCGGAATCTTCGCAACAACATTAGTATTCCCCCATTAACCAGTCCAACCGCATGTGCCATTATTCAGTCTAATTGCAGCAAGCCCATTCCAAACGCACTAAATCTGTCTCTTTCTTTCGCTCGTCCACATCTTTTGTCTCGCTTAACTCACTGATAACAAAACACAAACACACACACCAATACTAACAAATGGCTTATCTTGTTGATCGTGTCAAATATTAATCGGCTAATCGTAAACAATGGGATTTCGTCGCTAATATTTATATTTTTTTGTTGTGTACCTAGAAATAATAAAATTGACAAAATAATACAAATTAGAATGTGGCACATGATTGGCATTTTGATATCGACAAAAAGAGAATCCTGCCAGTTCGGGTCCGCCGGTAAACAACGACGGCATTATTTGAATTTCTACTTCGCTGTGTCGGTTGGCGCGCGATAACGGGCGGCTCCCAGCTGGCGCGCCCGGCGGCCGACTCGCGCGCCCCGGCCCCGGCGAGGTTAGCCGACGGACGAGTCCATGTTACCCCACCGAGGGGCGGCCATACTGTTTTATATCCATTATCTCTCGCTAGCTCCGACTTGGCGTTCAACTTGTACGCCGCGCACCGAAACGCCGCTTGATTACAGTCCCCGCGAGGAGAATATTGTAGAAACGGTCGGATATTTCCACAACACGCCATCCCACTTGAATAACAACTCCGGCGTTCTTCGTGTCGTATCGGGGCGAAGTTGCTAGCTCCGCCGCTTTTGCCGCTTACTGCTGACTGCTAACTACTGGCTGCTGGCTCACTTTTCTGTTCGCCGTAGTTTGTTTTTAGCTTAGTGTTGGTATTTTATTGCGAGCGCGATTAAGGCGAAGGCTGTATATGGGAACAAAACAACTTATAAAATATATTTTATCCTTGTTTTTAAATAAAGACATTACTAACGGACAACATCACTACCTTTCAAATTATGGAATACCTTTAGGTAGCTAAACTCCACAATGCTTCCTCTTCAATTATTTATTCTACGTAGGTACCTAACTCACCTACTTCAATAAAAGTTAAGGTTATCTTGCTTTGTTATTCGTAGATTGAGGAGTTTTTTACGTTCACCAAGTCTCGCCGACAACGAAAACATCTTACATATCCACCAGTGGCGGTCCGTGACTTTTAGTGAGCTGTGTAGGATTGAAAAATACGAAATTATTGATGTGTAGATTAAATTTTCTTTTTTTCCAAAATTTTAATTATTTGTGCGAGATATTTCATGATAGCACAGCATTCCCAAACTGAGAAATCTTCAAACAAAAAGATTATGAATATACTTAGATATGTATACATTTTCAGCGACTACATCAAATGTCGTATTTTTCAAATGTTACCCACTCTAGATTACTGAAAAGTCACGGACCGCCATTTACACCCACCGACCTATATGTATGTATGTTGAGAAACGTAAACAAGATAGTCCCAAGACTGAAAATAAAATATTCCTGATAAATAAATGGGTTATTCGAGTCGGAAATTTAACATTAACGTCGGCGGCATTGACACAAATAAGGGAGCAATTCCGGGATATAATAAATGTGGGTAGACCACAGACATAGGAATTAATAGACGAGAAGATATGGGCGAGGGGTAAAATCAACTGTTGAAGAACGAGGGAACGAGGGAACGAGTGAAGCTGACTGTGATTCGTCAATAAATCAATCTGACAGTAAATAGGCATCTCGCATTATAATATCACCATTTACTTCTTAAAAGTAAAATCTGCTTTGAATGAATAGACATTTTTACATGGGAGCGCAAATTACTCGCCACGTTATGAACAAATTTGCGAAGTCCAAATTCGGCAAAGTAAGGCAGCTTTTATTTTCAGAGTCGTAGTTAGTTTCAGAGTATTTAGTTAAGACACTTTTATAAATGTTCATAATTTACTTCCCAGCAACCAACCAGCTTTGTGTTTCGCGTCCAGACGTTTCTCTATGTGATAGTAACAACTGATTCATATTATACGATGTGAATATGCTTAAAATAAAGTAAAATAATGCTTATATATGGAATGTAATACGACAATTGGGTTTATTCTCTTTTTTCACATCTATTTTTACCAGTTTTCATAGTACAAGTCAAAATTTTGCCGTGTTATTTAGTAAAATGAACCGATGATGCCTCGACCATAGTTCGCACAAGAATGATGACGTCACGTTTTCAAATTTCATTTGAGGCCAAACGCGAGCCCAGCCGGCTCAATGGAACCGGTATGGGGAGTGGGGATAATACGCTTTTAATCACTTAGGGCAGGTCTACTAATATTCATATGTCTATGGGGTAGACTGACTGGGTAGGTGGCACCTACTTTACTTTGATTCATTCATTCGGCGAGTCCTCGAGTAGATACCTAGGCAGGTAGAGGTAGGTAGGTAGATACTCAGATCAATGCAGAGGAATCTGTATTATGAAGTTTTTATTCAGGACCGAGCCACGTGGCTCATGAATATGGTAATGGCAGGTGGTCGTGCCCCAATCTAAATAGAGACATCTCCAAGGAAACAACCAACCAACTTGTCATTGATGCTTTTGACATTATTTTGATTGGGTTTGGTGATCGATCTCATCATCAATGTTATAGCTAGACGAGATGAGCGTTTATTTCTGATCCATGTGATCGTGGTTATCTTGCCGTCAAATTATTATTATATCTAGCTTTTCTGTATAAATCGATGTCACGAGTCGACACCATGACAAAACAACAAAAAAGGGGCTATTTATGTTAAACAAGACGTTATTCAAGAATATACATTTTTGAAGGGTAGGAGGCATTGTTAAGTAGTAGTATCCAGTATCAGTATCCAGGGGGTACTTCACCATCCTTTTGATAGCTTATCCATAGAATAACGTATATTTTAAATGTATGTTTATATAAAGTCAGAGTTTACTATTCGGTATTCGAACCTATGCATAGTGTCTAAATACCGGATAAGTGTTTCCTGCTTATCGCGAGATTTTATTTATTTATTAAAATACCCCCCCCCCCCCCCCCCCCCATTAATCTCGATACAGGCTAAGCCCTAGTGAGGTTGATTATTGTGTGAAGAATCATGCTTTACATTTAATGAGAAGCAATAAATACGTCTTGGAAAAGTCAAAAGCGAAAAAGTCATTAGTGGTCACCATTATCAGGGAAAGTGGGCACCACGACAATAATGCCCGCCCGTTTGTTTGTTTTTCTTCACATATAATCACGACTCGGCGGTTAAAATGCCGAGATGACGCCGGGGTGCGCAATAATCTAATTACCTCGTGCTTTATGACGTAACCAGTTCCGAAGCGGATGGCGATAGCGACTGACAGATGGGCCGCGGACACGTGTTCTGCGCCATCAGCCATCAATCATCATTCGCGATACCTATTCTATCAATCAGTCAGTCAGCCAGCTAATCTTTATATCTATTCATGCACGCGTCTCCCATCGACTAACTGTGAACCAGCTAACCTCATTGACTGGATCAAGCGGGTCCAAGTTAGCTAATGCTCAACTAAAGCTAGCTGACGATCGACAGAGAATGCATAATATTTACCCTCTTTTGTCGAATTCCAATTATCCCATATCGATTAAGTCAAATATAAAAAATCAACTAAACTGTCACAGGCGGCTATAATTGAGAAATAAGCAAGACTATTATATACAAGATAGGAGAAAGCACAAAATTGAACTTTGAACGGAATTCAAATAATCTAGGTGTCCGAATAACTCACCAAAATGACAATTCATCACACACCTTTAAAAAGTTATACAAAGTCATGAAGTGATTACTTTATATCACTTTTTAAATGTGTGTTGAGCTATCGTGGAACCAATAATCCCATATCGACAGTCCGGTAGATACAGCCGTGTCATATTAGGGTATATACACAGACATAGGAATTAATAGACGAGAAGATATGGGCGAGGGGTAAAATCAACTGTTGAAGAACGAGGGAACGAGGGAACGAGTGAAGCTGACTGTGATTCGTCAATAAATCAATCTGACAGTAAATAGGCATCTCGCATTATAATATCACCATTTACTTCTTAAAAGTAAAATCTGCTTTGAATGAATAGACATTTTTACATGGGAGCGCAAATTACTCGCCACGTTATGAACAAATTTGCGAAGTCCAAATTCGGCAAAGTAAGGCAGCTTTTATTTTCAGAGTCGTAGTTAGTTTCAGAGTATTTAGTTAAGACACTTTTATAAATGTTCATAATTTACTTCCCAGCAACCAACCAGCTTTGTGTTTCGCGTCCAGACGTTTCTCTATGTGATAGTAACAACTGATTCATATTATACGATGTGAATATGCTTAAAATAAAGTAAAATAATGCTTATATATGGAATGTAATACGACAATTGGGTTTATTCTCTTTTTTCACATCTATTTTTACCAGTTTTCATAGTACAAGTCAAAATTTTGCCGTGTTATTTAGTAAAATGAACCGATGATGCCTCGACCATAGTTCGCACAAGAATGATGACGTCACGTTTTCAAATTTCATTTGAGGCCAAACGCGAGCCCAGCCGGCTCAATGGAACCGGTATGGGGAGTGGGGATAATACGCTTTTAATCACTTAGGGCAGGTCTACTAATATTCATATGTCTATGGGTATATATGTATTAGTGGTCGTTTGAAGTGCCGAAACCCAAATACCGCAGTTAGTGAATCGGTCAATTCGGAAGCTGTCAAAACGTGGCTAAACACCGCTTGATAGGAACCGGCATGTCGCCGTGAGAAGCGCACACAATTAAAGTGACAATGGCCATTATTGCGGACAATGTTTGTGTGTGTTTGGCTATTGGGATTAAAGGTATCACGTGGCTCAGCGCCGGGACCGCCATTATCTCGCTGGTAGAGATGATATAGATGGTAGGTAGCTGGTAGTTGCAGCTAGGTGGCTGATAGGCAGAGGTAGGTGTAGAGGCATGCATGCTGGCCGCTACAATAATACATCCGAGTTCCCTGACCTTTCCCAAGTCGGTCCAGACGGTTAGACACGGAAATCGGATGATATAATGTAGTGGTCCGCCCACAATCAGCCGTCAGCCATCAGCTGTGAGGAACATCAACTTTTGGGGAGTAAACAATTAGTGAGTCATCAATCATCGGCATGCCCCGTTTAATAGCTTATCATAAAACCTCTCATCTGAGCCGATATCGCCACATACTACACTACACTACACAACAAAACAAACATCACACATACACGCGTGAGGTGGTGGCTTACTCTGAGCGAGCGAAACACATCTACAATCAGCAAGCTAAATTTATATCGTCGGTCATCGAATACATACTCTGGTACATAACTAATATACTAATAGATGATGCCACTGATTTCCTTACTAAGCATTAATTTTATTTTATTTCATTTTACACCAAGAGTGCTTTTACATGATACGAGTACGTCTTTATCTGCAAGAAATCAGAATAACAATAAAATCCCAAAATTTAATATAAAATACCAACTACTTCTATATCGAAATAATTTATGTTAACAACCTTCCTTCAAATCTAAAAAAATCCTTTATTGATAGTATTTTATTCTTTTTTTTCTGTTTTCCACAAATCTTGGTTTTCGTTATATTTATTACAATAAGTGATATTACACAACTAATTCGTATTCTTCACTGCTGAATTGTAAAAAAAAGAAACATTAATTTTATTATTTGGACGTAAGTTCCCCCATCAAACACAGCAACTTGTCTTGTTATAGTGAGGAACAGCTAGATATAATAATTTATGTTTATTTCAACACTGTGAAACATGTAACATTTAATGTATATTTATTAGTAAAAAAATAAATAAAATTAAGTCATATTTAAAGATTTAAAAGCTTGTCAGTTCAGCAGACGGTTAGAAAATAACAACATATTCAGAGAAACGAATGTATTATGAAAAAGCGAAATACAGAAAGAAAAAAACAACAAAATAATACGTACATTGAAATTCAATAATACCTTTTTTTCATCAAAGTGGGTCAGTCAAGTAAATTATATTCGGTTGAAAATTCCCTGCATTGCACGTTGGGGAATTGGAGAGAAAGTGTGTCTCCACACGCAAGTATCCTGCTCCTGCTACTCCTACTGTTACTTGCTATACTTTGGATCAAGTGATCAATTTATTAATACATTACAGGCTGGTCACAGAAAACAAATTTCTAAAATTCCGCTACTATGCCCAGCTCTAGCTCTAGTTCCAGTGACATCTGTCAAATTTGACATTTACGTAAATTGCCTACTTTTATCATTATGAACTTGGTTCATTTAATATCGGTGATATAAATCGATAAAGTATGATATGTAATCTAAATAAGTCTGGTTCTTACAGGGATTTTAAAGGTTCCAATTGTGAGAACATGTTTGCTTTCAACGGATAGTATCGTCATAATTTCATGAAAAACAAATACTGCTAAATATGAATAGGCGCTCTTCCAAATCATTGAAAAAAAACAGGTCACATCAGGTAATTACAATGAGGAATTATTTCAATCCCACGGAAAAGTAAAATATTGCATAAAGTAAAATATTCTTCGTGTTACGATTTGACAATTGGGCTTTTAGGTTAGTTAACCAAAACCCATTTGTAAATTAGGTTCTTAGTTCGGGTTTCATTCAAAAATGAAGAAGAAAAAAACTAGCCCTAAGAACCAGTTTTGTAATAATTTATGCATATTGGATGAGGCACGTCTCTGCATATTTACCCAAATTTATTTACAATTAGATTCCTCGCTTATAGCACCATGTTGACTGAAGCAAGGGAACTATAAAAAAACAAACCCTCATATAGTATAACATTGAAAAATCGTGATAACTGTTTGGTTTTGCAAAGAAATAGGTTCGTTCCTCTATTAAAATCATCAGACAAAATGTGTAATATTGGTGACATTAAAGCTCCGTATAAACCGATATAACGAGGTTGAAGAGAAATTAATATTTAATTCTTGTCTTTAAAAATGTTATTTTTTAAATCATTTTACCTTCTAAACCTTTGGTTTATTATTTTATATTACGTATATCCAACGGAAATGAATGCCATGATTTGTTTCTTAGAACACGCACTGCCTAGTTAGAAACTAATGTTGACTGGGCCATAATGTATTCACGTCTGTATTGCAGCTTACCCGCGACGTACATTTTACTTTTAATTTTATTACACGTCTTGTGCACATATACATATAATATGTTACTTCTAAACTTTCTGTATCAAATGTACAATAATAAATAAATGTACATACCGGGCTCTATAGCAGTTAACTATTGATCTTATTACTGATTTTGATTTACGTAGGCTATTTTACCTTCAATGCGCCATTTTTCGTTTTTATTCGTGAATTCGGCGGCATTGACGTCACGCCGGGCAACGTCGGTGCCAGCTATCTTACCAGCCAGTGGCGTTTTCTACGTCGTAATGACGTTGTAGCTAGATGGAACCGTTTCGGGATGTGCGGTTTTAGATAGTTTTTTAAAATCAATAATTATTAATGAAAATATAAAAATTACATATTTTTAGTACAATGATAAATAAAACTAAATCTTTCTCACATTTTTAACGGTATTCAAATTTGTGAAAATACCCATTGTGCGGAAAATTTTGATTTCATGGTATAAACCCCAAATCATTCATAAGTCCCCGAGCAACGTCGGGTACACGTCGGCTTGTAATTTATAAAATGAATTCGTTCTTTGATCGTTTGCCGAACAGTCAACATTTCACGTGACAGTTGAAACAATAAACCACTTTCGATCCCGTGATCCGGTCAGACCTATTACAGAATTGCAAACTAGGTGAGTGTGAGTGTGTAATGCTATGTAATTCAAGTGAGAAGAATTATTGTCTCACTCTCTCTCCGAAGCGATACATCAATCAATGCGTGTGAATCTTAAATAATATACTTTAGATTAACGGTTATTTGTTGACTGTTTATAAGGAAGTTCAGGTAAGTAGATGCATAAGTATGTAGGCGGGTCTGTTGGAGATTGGACTAATCGATTACCGGCAGAAAGTTCTTGTTGTAAATAGAAAACAGAAATCGTGACCGACCTCACCTACTCCCGTGCCCTCGGCGCTTCCAACCGGCCTCCTCCAACCATCCCTCTTTTGTTATGCAAAAGGATTCATTCTAAAAGCAGAAATAAACCTAACTAAGTTGTTTGTTTCTTCTAAGACCGCTCCGTATTGTTGAGCGTATCGTAAGAAACATTACGACGGTATGTAAAATATTGCCATAACAATTGCAACCACCGCGTAATCATAAAGCAGAGTATGCCTTTCAAGTTATGGCAAAACGTGCAATTTCACGTCAAAACAACTGCTGTAATTCATAACACATTGTACAGGGAACAATAAGGCTAAGTCGTTTTGCCGTTTAGCCACTTTGTTTAGGAATAAAAGGCGGAAATGCGTCGTGTGTGCGAGGCCGCAAGTAGTCTCTTCTCCGGCCGCGTATTCCACAAAACATTGAATGACAGCTTCACTCTACACTGCAGGCTGAGGGCTGCGACACATACACAAGGTAGTATATACGCATACGCGATACGCGCTCCTGAATGGAATTCTAAAAAGAAGGAAAAAACAGGTTTGTTTTGTTTACACTGAAACACATAGTTCCCGAGCCGGGATTCCCTCCGCCGCCAAAAGGGCAACAAAACAAGCGAGCACTACACTACCTACCTATTCACACAAGCGCAGCAAAAAGACAAACGGAACCATTAGCATTACCGGCCAGACAATGGGAGGTAGCACTTGAGTGCCACGGATTCCCCGAGTATAAATATAGATAAACGGGATAAGGTAGATGATGGTGGTGGCGGTGACGGTGGTGGTGATGGTTGGGTGGGAAACCCCTAGCCACCCCCCTTTGCTCTGCTCCCTAACTCACCGCACATTTTATTGAATGTCTTTATAGACCACCTGTTACGTGACATGTACCCACTGTTATATACATGCCTATATTATATAAATCCACCGCCTGGAATGCCTGTACATGAGGCGACCCTTGTAACAACCTACCAGTCAGCCGGCACACATACATACATACACACCAACACTGGCTCAATTCTCTCTCCACTCTCGAATAACATATTTCACGTATTTTCGGACTAGTTTTTAAAGAAAATCCGACTGATACACGGAATTGACACTGACAACTTCATGGTGATTTGATAAAAGTTATTTCTATACAACATTGAGTTCATTTTGATAATGAGACAACAAAAATGTTAAACTACTGATTGGTTCGATTTTTTTTATGTGAATACCGCTTGTTACTCCCAAGTGCTCTCAACCGTCCGGAGCAAGTGAGACAATGGCATCCCTAATTGGGGAATGTTGTGAGGCTGAAGGTAGTAGGGGAAGGAGATGTGGAAGCGGAAAGTTTGGAAGTACCTACCTATTCAGATATGGCCACCAAACATGGCTAAAGCCATTTCAAGCAACGTTTCAATCCTAATGGTGGTCTTACACCAGGGTGATACTGAGAGTATCTTCCCCTCTGGAAGTTCAGCAAATATACTTGTAACCAAGTTTACTTCTTCAGATACTTTTTTTGGTTTCGATGTACATTTTTTAAATTTATTTTTCTAGATATTAGATTTTTTTTTAAATAGCATCTATTGCTAAGAGATTCTGTTGTAGTTTTAGTGTCAGAAGATATATACGAATGCGAATGACGCAAAGAGTGTGTGACAAGACAATAGTTTAGCATTCTATTCTTTGGGTGTGCGGAGACATGGTTTTCCAGTTTTCTTCCTAAGAGAAGTGAGGTTAAAACTGAAGTCACCGGTCTGTCACCGGCAGTACATAGTAACTGGTAACCTGCCTGTCGTCATTCATTGTGGGGTTCTATTCCAAAACTGTCGAAATTGAGTTATATTATATGCTACCATACTAAATCGAGATCAGAATCGATTTGTGTATTCAGTTACCAAAAGGCACGTAGAGAATTATCTACGAATTTGGCATTTGAAAATAAGGGTTTTCTTCAAATCGAACTATGTACACATCCTGTACGAGCCTATTTTTTTTCTCCAAGCGTGACGTTTTCCATATGTATACATAACTGACTGTTTCCTATTAGATACAATGGTAACCGTGTAAATCAGGACAGTGGCAATTCAACACACTCTTGAAAAGTGAAGTCATGAAAAGTGATGAAAAAATAAGGTTAAATGGGTTAGGTTTACACGGCGTTTTTCATCACTTTTAATGACTTTATATCACAATTTGTTGAAATGAAACTGTCCTAAGTTGCCAAGGAACCGAATATAACAAAGTGACGATGATTATTTTCCCTAGTGCACTAATTCCACGGACAACTTTTTTCCAAATCTGTCTTAATTCCTTCTTTTTGGTTATATTTAAATAAAGGCTTAATATTTAAAATTTTGTTTAAATAATAAGTCTATTTTGTAGAAAATAACGGACAATGAAGAAGTAAATAATATAAAAATGTGTTTATACCTTGTAAATTGTATGTTTATTTGGAGATTTGTTACATTTAAAGTTATCGTAATCGAAATTTGTGATTCCTGAACGTTTCCGTTTTTGGAAATAGTCAGTTTAGGAATAGAACCCCACTTGTCTTTCCTTGCAGATTAACGGGTAAAGAAGAATGCTCACTTTCCGTAAAATAGATACCGTACTGACATAAGCACTGGACGAGCCTTAGGGCCTATGTCATCTCTGAGGATGCTGTGTGAATGGTCTTTTTGGGGAGGAATGAACCTGGTTTTTGAACAGATCCATTTTGGAGAGCGGAAACACAAAGCCGGCAAACCATCTAAAGAAACTGTTGGGTGCAAGAAAGAGCCGTAAAAACGATCCCTTTTCACACGAAAAGTGTCCTCTGAAATACCGGTAGAATGAACACGGTATTCCCACCTAAAATCTAGGTTCTGAGAACTGCAATCCAATTACCACCAGAGATAGAATAGGGCTCGAGGTTGGAGTTGTGCTGAATACTGGATCCCAGATGTTTCCTATTTGTGGAAGGAAACGAAGGAGAAACAGATACAAGAACATTGAAAGGTTAGTATTGCCCTGCTATTCGGTTCTAGTTAGTCACGCTGACAGCCAAATCCATTTCAAGCAACGTATCGATACTGAATGTTCCAATTTGCACAGTGCCTCGCTGCAAAACCGTAATGACTTGTAAATAAATGTATATTCGACATGACCCGGTCTCCGTTAATCAAATACTATAAACAAGATTGCTGATAAACACGGAGCAGTCAGTCAGTAAGTATTCAGTACTCAATAAGCGTGTCCGTAGTAAACATCTTTCCTTGTCCTAAACTTTATTGAAATGAAATGCTCGAATAAATAATAAAGATTCATGAATAGTGGTTGGTAGGTACACAAAACACACACATACATACACAGACCGTGCCAAGTCAAGGCCCGCTTATGTATATTTACACCAACATAACGAGGTACATATATATAGCTATAATGTGTAGTAGGTATATATATAGACTGGGAGCACGTGCTTTTATTATTTATGGCAGATTGATTTTTACAGTCGCGTGTGTTGTTTAGTGGTGCGAGTGAGATTATAATGTGTCTACATGTAGGTACTATGTGTGTATACAAAAACAGCTGTCTTTATGTTCGTACTTGTCGTTTACCTATTACTCTATATTTATTATCTGGAGTTATATAACATCAACATGCATAACCGTTTCTGGGTCATTTGTTTACAATCACATTACCGCCCGACCGTACATATTGTATGGGAATTCGAGCATTGTTTACAGTTAATTTTGATTAGCTGCAAACAATGTGAGTTTTTGACAATTATTATTGCACTAAATGGTTTAACTGAAAATGAAAAATCTTTTTTCAAATATTATCCGGATTGTCTTAGTTTTCTTTGTCAAGACATTGAATTCGTTTAGTAATATTATAAGTTCACCATATCAGGACAGCCAAATAAGTATCTTTCCCGCTTTCTTTCGGCTCATCTCGTTAACCAACGGTATTTGTACGTTTAAGTTATAAAATTGTACAGATTCGAGGGTGTACTGTATTTTCTAGTAGATCTATTGAACTGTTGGTGACTATCTATACAAAATACACAGATGTTCTTGGCTATCGTGAGACATAGGAACTTCCAGACTTCTTTCGGAATGTAACACAATATACTGTTAGGTATGAAACAAAGCAGCCTCATAAGAACGTGAAGTAACATTTCGAAAGAAGAATACTTTTAGTGTGAGTCACGAAGGCGAAAAATACTAGCCCGGTTTGTACAGAAAAGCTGTTTGAAAAGTGTTAAAAAAAAAACATAACGGAAAACAATCAAATGTCAAACGATTTGGTTACTTACTATTGAGTTTGTGTTGATTCAGCTGTACGAAGTTCACTCTTGCTTCTCTAGAAGATATAAATGCGAGGAATCAAAGCACAGAACTTAAATATTCACCACTCGATGTCATGGATGGGGCATGAGGAAGAACTGGCAACTGTCACAGAACTTGATCGAGAAAGCACCAAGGAAAGGAAGCACAGTTCGCACTATAGAAGTTAGTTAGTACACAGAGTCACACGTCAGCGGACAGCGGGCGAGCGGCGGTGATAAACAGAACAGAGACCGAGCAGCGAGCACTAGCAGCTAGCAGAGTACAGACCACGGATAGAAGTACAGAGTAGGGCGAGAGAGGGAATTACGTCAGTGCCGCCAGCCGCCTCGCAACTGCCGCGGCCGATTTCTCTACACGGCGCTAGCGGCGCACACAACACGCGCCCCGCAACCAACTAACCAACCGCAACACCGCCACAACTCTCGAACACACCAAACCAAATATTACTACTTTTACAACCATCAAAATGCTTTCCTAAATTCTTTAATTAATTCATACGACTAGAATGTATTTTATTTAAATTTTATTACTCGGGAGTCGGGTCGCTACGAGAACGGATTTAATCATTTATTTATCGGTTGAATATGCGAGCTGTGGCGGTAGCGAGCCGGGACAGCGCGCTCCACGCGAGCGAACGTTCGCCACAGCCGGCCGACCTGTGTAGCTCTCTGTACCTAGGAGGGCACAGCGGGCGCCGCGAGTCGGCCGCCGGCCCGCCGTGCCCGGAGCCGCGGCCTAACTCTGCGACTGCTCCTCGTCCGGATCGGATCGGGCATAATTTGTATTGTACATATTATATTGTATGTAATGAGTAAATAAACGGATCGTTAGGTGGCTATCGTTTCTGAATGAATGAATTATGTACTACCTATACTAGGTAGGTACTTATCTTCGTTACTACCGATTGTAGAATTTCAAAAGTGACTCATCGCTATTATTATTATTCAACGGGTGAAGTTTTAAGCTAGTCGGTAGGTACCTAAGCAGGAACTTTGTAAATTCATTTCGAATTATAAATACGTAGGTACTTACTGTTTCTTTATCATCCAATGTTTTGATAGGATCAAAGAGCCCGGCCCGAGTCGATTTATTGAAAGTATTATATTTACTTTTACCATTCCATTGATCGTTACCGAAATACGACACACTGAATTGTTAGCGATAGGTATTCGTATTCATTCAAAAAGTGATTAATGGAATTAATCTTTTTTTTAAATCTTGTCAGTAGCATCGACATAATGAGAGTGAGGACAAGGCAATTTGAGACTGATTTCTTATAACATAAAATGTTATTGCAAACGAAATCAGCATCTTGAGTTCAGATAGGCAGCAAAACAGGCAGCGCGGAGAGATACAGGATACAGACCAGTCCTACATCCGCCACTGCAGACTGCAGGCGAGGCGAGGCACAAGGAAGGGTTGCCGCATGCCTACAGCCTTACAGTCTTACCACACCTTCCTTGCCAGACAGCCAACCAGCCAACCAGCCAGCCAGCCAGCCAGCCAACCAGTCCAAAACCTAAATCTTATCTACATCAGCCAATCAATCATCACTACTGCAACAAACAAACATCACCTACTTTATTACATGAATGATTCGTTAAAAACGATTTAAGAATGTGCGCGTTGTGCATGCAAGCCAAAAATGATTCCATAATTTCTCTTTAAAATGTTCACAAAACAAGAACGCAGCAGCTACAAACAGAAAGAGACCGTCAAAAATATATTTTTTTGCAAAACGAGATACTCGTATGTTAGCATTATGATTGATTGTACAAAAGCTAAGAGGTTATTCAAGCAATGTGGGTGAGGACTGTGCAGAAACTCATTATGGTAAATCATTATATACAATACTTCAATGGATCTCATTATCTTCGACCTCACTCACAATGTAGAAAAGCTCGTTATGCTGATAAAGTTGGGCCATAAAGCGTTATTGAGGTGATGTTTCACAAAAAAACGCTGTGCAATGTCTTTTATTATTATTATTATTTATGAAATGTAGTTTTCTAGGAGATTTAGGGGTATATTGTGGGTGCAGTACCACCTACCTATAAACAAACATTATTATTTCCTTGAACTAGAGGTTGATATTGTATTTCAAGTATAGATATAGATATATATAAAATACACCTACCCTCTACTAATTATGGACAGTTGACTCATTATATATGAGTCGTGGGTACCTTTTAAGCAATCCATCTTCTGCGAAAGTAGTAGTTAATCTGATAATCCCATCCCCGATGACAGATAAGCTCGAGACGGTAGTGAAATCTGTCTAATTCATAAATAAATTGAGGTTAAACGGGGCAAATTAGTCGAACGGGCTATTATATAGGAGGCCAGTAATGTCTCGAGTAAGAACCTGCTAGGTAGGTACTAGGCAGGCACTAACGTATATAAGGTGACGAGGGTCCCTCATGGGTTGGAAGTTGGGAAGGTAGTAGTGAAATGATCTTTGGGGATATCCCCCAAATCCCGCAATTAGAGTGGCCATTAAGGGTTTAATGGGGTGGGGGGAGGGAGGAGGGAGTCGGGCCCAGAGGAATATTACTGACCTGGGGCAAGGTCGAAAGTAAAGCATTAATCTCACACGTGAAAAACACTTCAACATTTATTACTATTAAACAATTAGGTAGGGTCGTAGTAGTAAGGTAGGTAACTCGTAATAGGTTTTGATCAAATCATTGTGCAATATCATACCACCAGTATAAATGAGAACCAATACATTGGTTGTTTAAGTGTTCAATAATTATTTGATTGGTTTCCAATTTTTTATTAACACATCATGTCATTTAAAACCAGTTACGAACTTCAGTTCTTCTTAATGTGAATATCGTCCCATTTTTTTTAAGTTTCTTTATTCTATAAAATTATTAGTTACATGCATTGAGGAATTTTTCGACCACCATGCTAGGCACATGCCCGTGTTATGGTGGTCATTACGGGTATGTTGTGAGACTGAAGAGTATGGAGGGGGAAAGGAGATAAGGAAGAGGAAGGCGGCTATTAAGATCTGGCCACCAGACACGGCTAAAGGCATTTCAAGCAACGTTTTGATTCTGAACGAATTTCGTTGACATCAAGTTAAGGAGTCCAGTTCAGGCGGCGCCTTAAGAGACGTAACCGATATTTCTTCCCGACCTGACCCAATTCTTATTTCTTTCGGCAAGACAAGACTGACCATGAATAATGAATATGATATGAAGGAAGATCTCCACGTGGATGTGGAATCGCCGTTACACAAATACACCCGCCCGGATATAATAGCGGGCGAGGGCTTCATCCATCTCGGCTATACACTATACACACAAGAGTGCGGTTGTGTATAATAATGTATGTTTGTATGTTATAACGGAATCGGTCGGCGTCACCAGAGTATCGGATGAAGTGTCACGTGTGTGGTGGATATGCACGGTGACGTCACTGCCGCTGACGTCGCCGGGGACGCGGGACGCCTCGGATTCGCGGAAAGCAAAAGGAAGCACTTCCATACTTTACGGGTATTATAACTACTTTTATAATGTGCACACATTTACAGAACACACTACTCCTGCTCTATTTTCAGTTATCAGTAAAAAAATTCAGCACGTCTAAATGCTGCGTATACATTTGCGAGCCCAAACGCGAGCCGAGCCTCGAATTATGGGAATTAAAGGAGCGGAGCAACCGCAAGCGGCGTTTCACGCCATTTGCTGTTGCTTCATTCCTTTCCCATAATTCGAGGCTCGCATAATTCGAGGCGTTTCGGCTCGCAAATGTATTCGCGCCATATAAAAAACGAGATGCTTACGTACATGACTCTTACTATGTGAAAAGAAACCTCACGTTTATACTAACTGCTTGCTTAGCGTAGTCAAAAATGAATTTGAATGCAATTGAAAGTAGTGTTAGGTAGAGTGGAGTGGACGATTTTCTAAGATTACAATTTTTTTCTTGAGAAAATAGGGCTTCTAAAGGTACATTTAATCCCGTGTAATTTTTTCTGAAATTAAGTTACTCCAATTCTACTGCATCTTGTGGAGGCCTTGACAAACAATGTTAAAACCTTGCAACAAGCCTTATTCACAGTCAAGACCAGCCCACGTGAAGATAACATACAGATACAGCCCATATAAAACAAAGGGCGGTAATTCCATTCAATCATGTTCCGGTACCGTTAGTTCTCAGACAAAAGCTTACTAAGGATACGAGTGACGTCACCCAACGTCAGCAGAAGGGGAAGCGAGGCGAAGGGACATTCAAAACTTTGCAATCTCACTTTCAAAGTCAAGGCAGAGTTGCAAATCAATCCCCCTGCCTACCCCCTCATCTCCCCTGGGGGGGGCAGACATTACTTTATCTCCTAAGTAAGTACCACAACTATGTATATATGTATATACACCCACAAAGTACTAACCTCGGAAAGAGAGCTGATCCTAAACGGCGGGTTTTGGAAACCGGCGGAGACGGGAAACTAAGAGTCTATACTCATTCTCATTAGGTAGGTACCCAGATATTGCCGCGCCTCAATTAGATTATGTACTGGTTCTGGGACTAGTTTTCTTATAACATAACGTTAGCATAACCGTGTAACAGATATCCGCAACTGGGTAATAACAACATTCGTTTACACATCGTGTGACATAGCAAGGTTACACATAACACACGTGCTGGGTGATCCTACATACAAAGCAACACATAAGGAACAAGTCGATGTAGCCAAGATGTAAATATTTACACGGTTCAAAAGAATCACCGGAGGCGGAATGATTTGGGTAGAAAAAAGTAAAAAGGTTTGTTATCCATAGACTTGTCGACACGGTGGTGTTCGGGCCGGGCCGGGCCGGGGCCGGGGTGGCGTGGGGTGCGAGGGGGAGCAAAAGGGAATTCCGCAAGGTCGCCGCCTATATACTACTTCACTCACACATTTTTATTTGTATGTATGTACCTTCAAATATGGGAGTCTGCTCTCCACTACTACACAGACACGGGCGGTGGTGTGTGTGTATGTAGGCCACGGGCGCCAGAAGCGGTAGTGAGCTCCTAATAACATGACGGGATAAAGGTTTCCCGGTTCATTGCCCCCGCGCTGCACTTCCGTCTCGTCTCCGTCTATAAACACGTACCCACCACCTCTTTGTGTACACTGTACAGATCATTCATCAGCTGTTCGGATGGCGGGCTTATCCGTTTGTTCATCTCCGTGCTCTAGTCTCTAGTGACTAGTCAATGGGATGAGGTACATCATGTAGTATCAGTATGTATTACAGTCACTCGCTACTCGTTACAGTCAACTATTCGCTGATCTGCGTCAATCTGAACGTTGAGTTTTCGAATTAGATGACGTGAATTGGCAGGATGCTATTGGAGGGAGACAGTTTCTGCATGTTCCGACATGATCTTTACTAACATAACGATTGCGAATGTATAAGGCGAAAGTGAGGTGAAGGGACGGTCCAGTCAAATTCCAGACATCACAAAAGTTACAAACATCGCGGAGTGGAACTATGGTATCCCCATTAGTGAGTATCCATCCCTACCTAGTCCACTATACGTATCAGCATTTTTCAACTAGAAGTCCTTAGAAATTGGGAATAAGATGCAAAAACAAATTACAAGTTTATTATTTGTATACAGTTAATCACATTATTTAGTCCCGGAAAAGACTGGTTTGAGGAAGTCAACTTTTAGATCAGCAACACCATCAGCTGTAGGCAGACTGATGGAACCTAAGCGCAAGCCAAATACTAAGTTTGGTGACAGCGCTTTCGGATCGTCTGGGCCGAAGGCTTAGAATAAACTTCTTCCGGAACTAAGATCCATAACAAGTCCAACAGAATTCAGGTCTAAACTGTCAAACCCTTAAATTAAATGTACCGTTCCTGAGAGAAAATCCAATTATATCCAATTATCTAAATTCATAAATATATCTAAATTTCGCTAACAAAAAATTAGTTAGTTAAGGTGGTTTAACCAGCGGACGAGAATTCAAATTTCGTTAAAAGACGGTTTCGCGATCGGACGTTTTTTTAGACCGAGACAGAAATACCGAATTCATTCCGCTGCAAGCCGTCCACTCGCGCGGCTGTGAAAACTACAGCATGGTTCCGATGAAATAACAATTATTGTTGTTAAATTCTTGGTTGTAGCTTTCTTCCTAATAAGTAGTTACATATTTGTAAATTATACGTCGGAGTGCGTAAACATAAATAAATACAAATGCAGTTTGTTGACATGGTAGATATAAAATATGTAGGTATATGAATATACATTTAAAAAAAATTTCAAATATTTGTTTAATTTGTTTTTTTTTTTTTATATTTTACACGAGTTTTCCAAAGGTGAGTAAAAATCTTTTGTTTTACTTATTTATTCGTTTGTCCGAAAGGTATTACCGGTAAGTTTTATTTCTAATACTTATCTTTAAAGTATTACTTGATTTGATATGTATGACATTGAAAAGAGGGTTTATTCCTTACAACTAAAGTAATACATATATTAAAACTAGGTTTTATTTCCAACTATATTCTACGGTACCTACCTGCATATGTAGTTATGTGATTGCATAAAATTGTATCGCTTTCATGTATTTGTTTTCATGATTAACGGAGCGACCTGACTCGTCTAATTTTCGAAATGTAATTAAATTCACGAGTAAATTTCGATTGAAACATTATAGGTTAGTATGTCAAAAATAACCTTTTTTTTCCTAAAACAAGAAGGTCAATTCACAATATGACATTATGAAACTGACAAAAAGTAACACAAAAAATATTAAATATGTTGAATTATACCAATGTAATAGTGAATTGGACAATAAAAGAGAAATTATGAACAAAAAAATGATTTGAATCGCACATCACGAATCGAAATTCATTTGGTTCGTGTCACTTTTTGACTACCAATCACAAACAGTTTCACGTACTTTGGCATAAGTTTTAACATTTATACATGAAAAAACGATGGCAGACATAAACTCCTGTCCATAGTTGATTCTTTTCCCTGGAAATTAAACAACACAAAATTATCGCCAA
Organism: Hesperophylax magnus; assembly: GCA_026573805.1. Classification (NCBI taxonomy): domain Eukaryota; kingdom Metazoa; phylum Arthropoda; class Insecta; order Trichoptera; family Limnephilidae; genus Hesperophylax; species Hesperophylax magnus. The sequence goes on from JAIUSX010000012.1 coordinate 24,871,791, forward strand.
ATGTTATAAAAAATATGTGCTTATTCTGACTGATTCTTTCGAACGACTCTGTACCATTTAAGTACGTACAATGTACACGGATAATTAAATATCACTAACCTTTATTTTTTCTGAAAATATATCTCCCACGTACGTTTTTGATGTCGTAATTTGTGCTATCTAATAAAACTTTTTTTCGAGGGTATTTTCCTCCTCATTTTTAAGCGAGGAATTTCTTTAAAATGTTATCAAGTAGACTGGCGTGGAATAGACGTCCGCTCGCTGCCCTGTCGCAGCGGGGAATGATAAAATTTCGGCTTGCGCCGGGGTAATAACAAACAACAAACGCGAATCGAAATTAATTACTATTATATATATTAAGAATATATTTTTTGGTCATAAATTATTTCTAATGTTTCAATAATGTCTTGGTAAATTATTTTTCTAAAAAAATCTGAACTATACCAATTTGTAAGACCATAAATAAATAGTCCAATTGAGGGATTTTCGTCACAAAACGCGTGCTCGGATTTATTTATTAGTAATTTTATTTGAAATAAAAACAAAATTCTTATACATACATATGATAGATAATTTATTGATTGTTTATACTGTATTATTATATGATTTGAAATATTTGTTGTATAATACAACTTCACATTTGAAAATGCAACAAATCTGCGCATCGTCCAACGGTAACACTTTATTATGATATGAAAATAATATTATTTTTCAAAATTTTACATCTTACTTTACAAGATAAAATAACGATCTTTCGAAATCAATTTGTGTTTTTTTCAAGAAAAGTGTCCATACGTCTAAAAGTGGCCTCAAAAATGCCAAATTTCAGGTCAAGTCTACCTATTTCGCCTTAAGTGTTAATCTTAAGTGACCTACCAGGTTAGTATGGTACTGTATATTATCTCCATATATAGTTAGTTATAACATAGATTATTGTAGAAATGTATTTTATATTTGTAAAGCGCCCTTGAGGTGATTTTGCACAAAAACGGCGCTATACAAATCATCCAAATATAATAATTATTATTAGGGACGGAGACCGCGAAATGACGCTGGAGAGTATGCCGGTGAGTTTTTGCGTAATGTCATTACTCATTACGGTAACTAGTTGCAATATATGTATGTACATTGTGGATGCCCTTCAACTTTCAGTGACAGTGAAACGAGACAAACCTGTTTCACGGACTAAAGCCGAGAAAGGGAATTTCACCTTCCGATATGCATTTTTCAAGTGTCGGAATGCGCTCACGGTGAGAAGTACCCACAGTACCAACCAACCAACCAACCCACCAACCAACCAACCGAGCAATCAACTAATGCTATTTCAATTCCCACTTGTTTACTCCATATCGTGTAACTGGAATGCAAATTCACTAGTTGCGGTTTCAGCCTTTGCGAGTTGAGTCATTCGGTACATCACATCACGTCTGCGGTAATCGCTGTGCAATGTAACTCTAACTGTATTATGATTGTTCTGTCCTAAACTTAATGCTTCTAAACGGTCCAAATCAATGATGCAATCTATCGTTGCATGTTGTTTTGAATACACATCCTAATTCTTACGGGTTATTTTTGCGGTCTTTTTTTTCTTATACGCCGTTGATGGTTTTTTTTATAATTACAAAAGAATTGGAATCCAATACATCCAAATATAATAAGAACAGCATTATATAGTAGAGACCCTTTTGTAAGCAGGTACCTAGTATCTACCTAAGTACCATGTATATACCCGACCTAATGAATGGGGGGTGCCGTTTACCCACACAGTCACAGCCCATTCATTCATTATACGTTATTATTATTGTTATATTCGTTCGGGCTTGTGGTATACATATATATAAATAATATTGTAGACATACACATATACACTGAGAGATCCGGGAGAGTTTGTTAAACTCGAGTCTCGTGCCCCATACCAATTCACCCGGAACATTAACGACAACCTGTTGGGAAAAGATAATACCCAACACTGCACCTTGTAGCACAATATACCCTTACATCACGCCGGATCGACTAAACGAAAGTGGTACTTAAGTATTGTCAATATCATTCAACGTGGTTTCCAATACTGATCTTGGAGGTGGAGGGGAACATCTCTGAAAGAAGAACATAAAGACGAGTTTAAAATTAGATAGACATCAAGGATTTGACCAGCATGCCGATGGAAGCTGAAGCGTGCCGCACATAATCTATACGATGCTCTCAGTATCGCATTGGTGAAATATCATAATTGAAAAATTGCCTGAAATGGCTTTAATCTTGTTGAGTGATGGGAGTAAAAGAATTCCAAACATTGTTAGGTTTTTGGTAACCCGGGAATGTTTGTTTTTCAAAAGAAAAGAAAAGATTTGAATAGCAAATTTCCCAACTTTCCTCTGCCCCATCTCCTTCCTCTACCCATTTCATTTAGCCTCATTGCATACTACATATGCCATAGGGAGGATACCATACCGGCCCTGGGCAGTAGGGACTCGTGTGTAATTTACAGAAAATAAGAGTTTTTTAAATTCACCGTAACTCTTGCTCCAGCCTCATTTTCGAAAAAGTAAGGTTCAATGACTTCGTCGGAGCATAAACCGCACCAAACAGTCACACGTTGAGGATAGAGAGGCTTTTCAACAATAACTCTTGGGTTTTCCGAGCCCCAGATGCGACAATTTTGCTTGTTGACGAAGCCACCGAGGTGGAAATGGGCCTCATCACTCAAGATGATTTGCATTTGATTCACTCAAGTGAATTTTAATAATTTCAATGCGTTGTTGAAGGGTGTATCGTTCCATTTTTATCAATGGCGTAGTTTCTACTTGTCAAATGTCAAAAAATGACAGCTTCAAAAGTAACATCTACCGAAATAGCGGGCTATACAAAATAACACCTCTTATTGGAGAACCCTGTAGTAAATTGTATTACCTTACTAGGGTGGCCTATGCTGAGGCCTGCCTGAGACTAAAGTTATTAATTTCTAATTTATTTAGTTGTTTCTGCGTTGAAGGCTATTATCAAACTATGGTTATGCCACACTGAGACAACTAATTTATACGATTTTATTTTTACCCTACCCTATTTTTTATTGTTATTGTGTTTAAATGACCTATCCACTGTTTAATATCGGATTTGAAAGCAAAAACAGCTATAATTAAGACAATAATTAAAAAAAAATAAAATATTTGCAAAACTTGATAATAAATAATAACAGATAATGTTAAAATTAAAATTTGATTTTTACTTAAATTTTTAAAAAGTCAACAAATTAAATACAATAACAGTAAAGAATAGAGATATTTTAAATTGATGTCGTGAATCAAAGGCGTGTCGATGACCCAATAAAAAGGGTTATCAGATAAGTCAGGCAAGGTGGGTGTGCGTACAGTGCGGCCCAGTTGGTATGGTACTGACCCAGGCATACAAACTGCCCTTATATACCTACACTATAAACCTAGTTTATTTACATTTGCAACTCAAAACGTCCAACGATAAAAATATACAGTTGCCTCGTATTTTTGTAATAAAGAAACATTATTAAAAAAGATAATCAAATAATCGTAGATCGCGCGATAAAGATTCTAAATACCTAAAAGTTCATCAGAATAAGCAACGTCACGAATCACTACAAATCGATACCTACGTAATAATGATTATGAAACGGCTAATGGTGACCTTTTTATGTAGGTATGCAGTGTTGTGTTCATTTTAACATTTCATTATGTTTTGCGGAAGGACGTCTGCGAGAAGGGGGCGGGAATGAAGGGGGGAGGGGCAAGGTCGTCTGGTGACGTGCAACTCCCTCTCTCGCACCGTTATCGCAAAGTATATCAAGCAAGTACATACATGAGTCACATTATGTATTATGGATTCTGACAGCTGGCTCACTCGACTTATATAACATTGTATTGTGGAACACAAAGCGACGGACGCTGACGGTTTCAGTACATTACTATAATACGGTGGGGTTCCCCAGACGAACGAATTGGGTTTTGTTCTCTTCTAAATTCACATATCTCTGTTGTGGAATGCGAAACATGCGCGGAATGTGCTCGATCCGTTCTGGGTGTCCCGGGAAATATACTGTAACTGGACGATTTCGCGTTCGAGCCAATCAAAAAGTGTTATAATTGAATGGGTCTGAGTCTAAAGGGATAAAAAGTTAATTAAGTACAAGACCCGCATTTATAAATCCTTTCCACAGCCCCTACCTACCTTAAACCACGTCACAACGCTGCCCAATCGGGTAGCGATATAGTTCCCATGTATTTACAGACAGGGGGGCTCTTGAGAGGTGTCACATAAAAAAATTAAAAACGTCTGAATAAAAACAATAGGTAGAGGATGTGGAACGATTTAATATTACTCTAGACAAAATCCTATCACCCCAATTTATTTAATTTTATTTATTTATGCCCCGGTGATTAAATAATGCAGTAATGCATATATAATGTAAGTAATGCAGGTAAGAGATGAATCATCATACAATCTCCATAGAATTCTTAATAATAATAATGGACAATTTTTATAGCGCCGCTTTTGTGAGTTATCACCTCAGGGGCACTCCCTAATGGTTATATTCAAGTTGTGATATTATATCATTATTGGCCAATTGTTTCACAAAACTGAAATAATAACAGAACTTCAATAAAACTTTAACGGAACTCTTTAATCAGACGTATCTGCAAAACTTAAAATTCCCTAAGAGATATCAATATTTTCCACTATATCCTTAATTTTTTTTAAATCAAAATTATCCTTTTTATTTATATTTTTTCACTTCTAACCTAAATGTCTACTTTCATTCTAGTAGAAACAAAAAAGATTGTAAATGGAACTTAACTGGTTTATTTTATATTCAACATCTTAAATGCAAAATTAATTCACATGTCCTAAATATGCTCATAAAAAAACACTTGAAAATTATTCAAATTCTGTGAAACAACTGGCTCTTGGTTTTTGTACAAAGCTAAATAAAAAATAAAACAATAATCTATAATAATAATAATATTTGGCTAAATTATACAGCGCCGTTTTCGTGGAAAATCACCTCAAGGGCGCTATCTTCTTTCTCTTCTTTATAAATAAAGTGCAATGTTTAAATATAATAAACTAAAAAAAAATGTGTGCCCTAGATTCAAAAACTAGTCGACCGATATCGCTGAAGATTGTTCTTATTAGTGCCAGCAGTGTTTGAATGGTAGAAATCGGGGATGTCAGAGTAAGGCTCAAAACTTAACTCCAAACCATTAACATCGACTAATACCGGGTACACGTCAGCTAGTTAACCCTTTCACACCCGCATTATTGTTTCCACACATATAAAATATGTAATGCTTGATAATACCTCAGAAAATTATTTGAAAATTTTTGGCATTTAATTTTTTTTTTTTGGAAATTTTTCTATGTTAATTTGGATTAACATTGGGCGTCGGAGGTTATTTTTTAAATAGTAATGTAAAATAAACATAACACAAAAGTAATACAAATAACTGTTTCATGTCAAAAATGCACATTGACAATGTAGTGAAAATCTTTAAGGTACAAACAAATAACATTTTAACTAAAATTCATTCATAAATAAAGAAATAATCTAGGATAATAAATCTTTAAAAATTCGCCATACTAGTCAAAAACATGTCCGTCACTACCAGTGTTAATTTGAATGAACATTGAAATTCATTTACAATATTCTGGGAAATGACTGTGGACAGTGAATTGAACTGATGTTATTATTACAGAACACATCTTAATACGTTAAAATATTTCTAATTCGAGTATAAAATATTGATATCTCACCGTAAATTAAGTAATCAATGACGGCAGAAATTCGATGAAACTCACAATCAGCAGATGTCAAAATATTTATCGTTGTTGTGGCGGGAATAAGGATTTCAACCGAGCGGAAAAAATAGACGCCACAGAGAAGACTACAAACTATAAGAAAACGAAAACATGGCTTTTCTAAATCGCTACAGTTACGATAAAAAAATTCACAAAGTTCATGTTAATTTGAATTAACACTGGGGATGAAAGGGTTAATACTTTTACAAAGTAACATATTATTCGATTGGGAATAAACTCTAGACTCGGAAGGCGGACACACCTGCAAGTTGGCTGTAAGGCTGTGACGCTATAATAATACACCGTGGGTAGTGTAATAGCGTCCTACTCACTGCATAAAGAAGAGTTATGTGCCCGTGTATAATGTAGTATGTAAATGCTTTCCCGGCGGCACATCCCGTGACGTCACCAGCCGCCAAGCAGCCGCCAGCCACCAGCCTTGGCCCTGGAAGTTGCGCCCCGTTATATTCTTATGTACATACTACATACCTTTACCTACCCACTTCTACCTGTGCGGCTTACTTTATTTTATGCATTGTACACGTTTGTCGACTGGAATATACATACTGTTATCACTCTTATTGATGGTACTGGCAAGTTAGACGGAGTTAACTTACTGGTATGCTTGGGAGCTTTGTTTTGCAGTTATCTGAAGCATAGTTTCTTACCTGTAAACAAAGAAAAAATACAATTAGAAAAACTGGCATGATGAAACACAAAAACTGGTTAAAGAATAAATAAACTTACTGGGAAGCGAAACAAGTACTTTTTCGCTTAGTAAAACGAAAGAACTAACTTGAATCAAGAACTCTCAAAATTGCATAAATAATATAATGTTAAGCCGTGAATAGAGGAGAGTTCTCGGAAAGACAAATAGCGGAGATATCGCAATACCACTCGAGCGGAATCAGAGCTTTGAAGCCTTTGTTATATTATTAGTAAGCCGAGCTTCACAATATGTATCGGGCGCCCCTGTGCCCGTGTACAGTGGCACTGAAGTGATTGCGATAAAAAAACCCTCAAAAAGAATTAATGAATGGGCAGGGCTATCATCCCTTCTGTCTCCTGTCCCCTAACAACAAGTCTAACAAGGGGAAGGGGTGAATGAGATATATTCTTATTATCTGGCCTATAAAAGTATTACAGCTAAATATGTACATAAAACTTGCACATGAATGATAATAAAAAGGCCAATTATGAATTTGTTTTAGCAAAAAATATTCATATTGGGCAAAGTACAACAATATTTTTTAGGTCGGTTGGTATTTTAAATTCGCCAATGTAGAAAACAACTTTTAGGAAACCATAAAATATTTACGTATAAAGTTAATGGTACCTTCGACAAAGGAGAACTTACGCTACGTGACAAAAATTTTGGAGCCGGAGACTTCCAGCATCATCATCCGTACATTGACTGCCGGCGAGCGAACATCACAGTAACGAGACCTTCCACAGTAATTTTAGTTAAAGTAAGATAACGATAAATGCTGTGGGACTTTTCTGCGCAAGGTCTGTTTACAGATAACAGAGCTAACTAATACTGTCACATCGGTTTGTGTAGGTATATAAAATAACATTCATATTACTGGAGGTTTAGGGATGTGCCTTATGCATTTTAATCAAATACAATAGCATTCCACTCCCGGCTATGTTGTGTGACTTGAGGTAGTGATGACAAGTACCTGGTTAAGCAGATCTGATACTAAACACGACTTAAACCATTTCAAGCAACCAGGGCGATACTGAGAGTATGTACTACGCGTTGGCGCAAATAATAATGTAACCGCTGTGTATTATTGTAGTTAAATTACGCGTGAAATAAATAAATTAAAAATAGAAGAGATTTTTAATTCAATAATAATACACGGTGGTTAATGGGTATAGGTTATGTTAAAAAAGAGGTTGTCCAGCAAAGCTGCCACACGGCTGCTCGTCTGCAACATTGTGTCTTAATAGAAATTGTACATATTTCATTCATAGAAATGTTAAACATTTTTTTACTGTGTCGCATGATAATAACAGTCATTGAAGAAAAATATTTTAGACTTTGTAATTAGTAAACATAAAAATTATTTTAAAGATACTATTTTCATTTATTATCCACCATTTTATGATTTTAGTTTTAGGTGTTTCATTTTCCTCAATTGCAAAGTTATTTTTTATTAAAAATCATTGGTACACAATATTCCAGCTTTTAGCCTCCCTACTTATTAAATATTAATGGGATTTTCAAACCTTTGTTTTCCGTAAAACGTGTGCTGAGACTGTGCACCAATGTTTTTATTTTTATTTTTACTTTCTCCCCAGATATCCATAATAATAAGGAACCAGAGAAGTCCTTTAATTGTAAGTAGACCCTCTGAACAAAACAATAGTTGTACATTGCTCCTTTGTCTGTATGCATTAGGTGAGATAATTTTTTTCACAATACCGTTTTTTTTTTTTTTTTTTTTATATATATTCAATAATATTGTTATTGGGTTTATAAAAACGGTTTATTTTTTAAAAAGTTCTGCTGTGTAATTATTATTATTACGCGTGACAGCTGTTTCGCCTTCTGAAGGCATTATCAAACTGTGGGTAGCCCACTTACAGACGATACATTTATATTATTTCTAGGTAGGTATTTTAATTTCTTAATTGATTTCTGAGTAAAATATTAGAAATTATTAATGGTTTTTACCCCAGTAAAGTTTCCCCAATTAGTGTAAAGTTTAAATTTGACTGAATGTCTTTATGTTAGTTATTCCCAAACGATGACTTTACTTTACTTTACTGGGGTTAAAAACCATTAATAATTTCTAATATTTTACTCAGAAATTAATTAAGAAATCAGTAATTGAAATTAAAATACCTACCTAGAAATAATATAAATGTATCGTCTGTAAGTGGGCTACCCACAGTTTGATAATGCCTTCAGAAGGCGAAACAGCTGTCACGCGTAATAATAATTACACAGCAGAACTTGTTTAAAAATAAACTGTTTTTATAAACCCAATAACAATATTATTGAATATATAAAAAATAAAATGGAGTTCTACAAATTAAACTTAATAACAATAAACAATAGCGATTTGTAAATTTTGTACATATGTATTTTATATTAGTATTGCTTGTATTTCTCCATGTTCGTAATCCGATAATTATTGTATTATTTTTATAAAAGGAGATTTTGTGTGACAACCTTAAATAAACCTTTGATGGACGTTTTTTATCACGGTTTGTTAGTGCGGTAAATAAATCATTTGTAAAAGTGTCCAACTAAATACTAAAACAAAATATTCGATCATGGAAACAAGCAGAGCTTTTTCGTGGGATTTGTAATTTGCAAACGCGTATTACCGCTCCTAGCAAATCGCGCGCTATTGTAAAAAGGACTAGTAATTCGTAAGTTGATTTTATTTTCGAAGTCTTAATAATGATGATAGAATGCGAGGTGTCTGAAAACTGTCGAATTCATTTATTGACCAGTCATTGAAAGGATGACGCCCACATCACCTCCCGCAACTCGCTACATGGTTTGTTCTCACCGTCAGGTTCCTGTCTACTGTTTTTTCATGTCTATGGAAAACCTAAATAAATTGATGAGAATAGAAGATAGGGGTGAGGTTTATTGGATTAAATTAAAGGAAACTGAAAACGATGTGTAGTTTCTTTCATTTCAGTAATGACGGCGACAGTTGGTACTACAGGACAGTATGAATGCAGGTACATTGTTAACTAGGGTTGTTTGAAATAATAATACCAAACGTATTGATTAATAGTTTTGCTGGTAGACAAACATTACTAGTCTTATTTTGCAGAAAAAGGTATTAATTGACTGAGGGTGGTAGCGTCCTGTTTTAACTCGACCATTTGGCATTTCATCTGCGTAAATTAATGTTTGTTGCGTTCCGGTTCACGATGGTGACCGTGTTGGATACCATTATTTATCCCGTTAGAGTTCGGAAGATTGTGGTTTCTATTACGAGCTGTCCAATCGAAATAATCAATATTATGATACCTACCGTCCTGAAGAACGTCGGAAAAAAGAATTGTAATTGAGATGGTGTCATTTCTTTAGATAAATTGTATAATTCCTTGTTTGAATTTTTTGTTGTTGTTTATAATTAAGTAGGTAGGTATTTAAGTACCTACTTACAAATCTTAAGATTTCAGAGGAAATTTTGGATTCATTAAATACGAGAAAATTAGAAACATACTATACGAGGTTTACTATTCAGTGTTCACATAATTACTAGTATATTTTATAATACTCGTACGTATAACGTTTGCAATCTGATCAGTGCAGAGTTGATTGCACCGGTCACTTATCTGTTCCGGCTTGAGCCGTATTACGTTATGATATTGATAGTGGTCCATTCCCACGGCGGGTTGGCTTGGTAGGTTGCGTGAGTGTGGAGTGTGGAGTGTGGAGTCCGGACTGAGTGAGGGAGGGAGTTTAATAAATGAATGCAGTATAAATTGGGTACACACAGCATATCTGGCGGATCCGGCCGTAAAACTGGAGTTTGCTTGCTTTATAGCGCCAGTCGGGAGATGTGCTGCTAGATCTTTATTCTGCCAGTTCAATAAAACCATATTTCCGCTTGCTTTTCATTCTTTTCAGCACACATACAGGAAACTTGGCTAGAAAGCGATATAATACCTACGTAAAACATCGAGATACCTACGTGGCGTTAGGAATAACTGTGCGTGTTTTAATAAATAAATGTGTCCAGTGAAAAAACAGAACTTGACAAGGACAAGAAAACTATTAAAGTATCAACAAAGCTCATAAATGAGGGGTAAAATAAACTAAAATTCTTCGAATTTGATGGTAAGTTGTAACAAATGTATTTCCGGTTTTGTATTTACAATGAGGAACGGCATTCCATTTTTATCAAGTCAATTCTAACTTCTAACTTAAATACCTGCATTTATTTTTTATTGTTATATTTAGTTTTAATGGTTAAAATAATTTTCAAAGTTTTAATTTTTCGGGTGTCCCAAAAATGCATCAAATCTGTGGAAGTGATCAGTGACGTTACAAGTCTCAAAGAGCGTATGTTTTTTTTTTCAACCAGCTGTATTTTGTATGGGAGTCGAAACGTTTTTTAAAATTTTATTTTTAAGGTTACCCACTTTTAACATCGAAGAACACTACTTAAAATGTCAGCATCTCGTCGCTAATGATATCGAATGAATCAAAGTACAAAAAAGCATCAATGGCCGTTCATGATAAACAATTTACCGGTGGATGATTTGAGATTTTTACGGCCAAAAGAACTATAGTGATTTGTTTTTGGGGTATTATGCCGTGTTACGCTACCTTCTTCTTTAGCCAACGTTTCGGACAGCATTGCAGTGTCCATCATCAGGGCAGATGCGTAATAAGATGTGATTATTGTGTAATATGATGTGTAAAGAAGGAGGTAGCGCCACAAGGCACAATACCCCAAAAACAAATCACAAAAATTTACCGGTGTTTAAAAACCTGCATTAAAATATTTTCATCGGTTCAAATGTGAATGTGGACCAGAGTTGCCAATGCATATGTTCTAAAATATCCACAAGAAATGAAGAGATTTTGCTAAACCATAGATTTATAATTGTTGTAATTAATCAGCAGATTAGTCGTACCAACCAAACGGTGTTTAAATGAGATGGTATTTTACTCGTTTTTAAATGAGGATTTATAAATTCTGTATAATAAATATATAATAAAACGTATGTATTTAGAATCAGCGTTTGTTGATCTATATGAATACATTTTTAAGCCATAAAATAATAACTGCACTTCTTTATGGAGTTTTGTAACTTATAACCCAAAATGTGTTTAATATTACATCATCTCATCGGAATTGCTCTGCATCAAGAAATAAAAACACTTATTTAGTTAATTTGATATACTTACATATTTGACTTTTAGTTGAACAACTATTATTACTATTATCCGTAGTTTACTCGTTACATCCATTTATTATAATTTTGGTTGAAAGTATCTTATTAATTATTAATTACTGGTGTAATTTCTTGAAATTCCTATCAAACTTATTTAATAAAAAAACAGACATATTATACTTTAAAGTACCTACTCTCAAGGTGATTTTATCACTAAACGGCAATAACATGACTTGTTCCCACACCTGACTAGACGAATAATTATGTACCTAAATTTATTTTGCGCTGCAAGGAATCGAACCTCCTTCTGACTCACACCCAAACACGTTTTGTGTAAAAGTCTACAATTTTATGGACAGGGCCTTATAATGATTCTGAAGAAAGTAGTGATAAGTGGCTGATAAAAAAAATACACGATATGCATGTGGAGAAGCAGTCGATTTAAAATTTAAAATTTAATTTAAAATTAGTGTGAATTAATTTTTAAAATATAAACATAGATGAATTAATTAATTTTTAATATATATAATGGACAAAAGAGACATCTCTGGTCATTTTTGGATGGATTTTGCTCTGCAGGTGTGAGAGCGGATTACCGACACCTTTGCATTGATCAGATGGATTCATCCAGTTTGTATCATTTGTCAAAAGAAGTCTATTGAAGACTAAAATTTTTGAAATATTTTTTCTCAATAATGTGCAGTGCGTATTATTACAATGTGCTGATTCTTCATTAATAATTCTACTCTCTAGAGAGCTGGTGACATATTATAATCTCCTAGTGCGAACTCAAATATATTTTGTGCTGATCTGCCGTCTGCCACCGAATCTGAAGACCAAGGAGAAGAACCCAATTGCAAGTGCTATTTTCTGGTGAGTCTTTCTGTTCATATGTATTTTGGTGGCTGGTTTAAGTTGTCTTCTCCTGCAGAGTGAATTCATTGATCAATCCATTTTTTTTCATAGGGATTTAAAATATTCCCTGATGGTCTGTGCTATTTACACGCCAGATTATCACCAGCATGTATTGGAGGCGAGCCACCACAGACATTTGTATTAGGTACTCGGTCTCAGTATTATGTACTATGAAGAGAAGGTACTTCACCTTTAGTACACCCGGAGGACTGGGACTGGACAGGCAGGAGACTCCCAAAGCGGACACATGCAGCAGTAGTACTCGTAGCTACTAGCACGAAAGTGCCGTATACTGTCTGCACATGTGTTTATTCGGTACTTCGATCTCATGTAGGTAATACGTGCTAGTAGCTCGTAAGTTGGCGGGCGATTAGGGTTTGTAACGAGTATAATGACATTGTTAAGATACTGAATGTAATATGATAGGTAGATAAGAAAAATACCAACATCCGTCTTTTTTATGTGAAACCGCACAAGTGACTCAACTCCTCCCAACGGTCTGGAGCCAGTTGGGGTATGTTGTGAGGCTAAAGAGGAGGGGGAGGAGATGGTCATCAAACACGGCCAAAGCCATTTCAAGCAACGTTTCAATTCTGAACGGTGGTCTCACACTCTGGAATGTGCTGCAAATATACTGAATATTATTTGAAATGAGTAAATAATGAAATAACACAAATTCATTAAATAATATTTACTTCTGTACTTCAGGGATTTGAAAACGCGACCCCCGGCTTGCTAATCGATAGCCTTACTCTCGACCACGGAGGCCGGCACCCTAATTAGATATATTTTTTTAATAACTTAATGAGTAAAATCTCAAATTGTAATACATAATTATTGAAGACAATGTTAGCGATTCTTAAACGAAAATGAGTAAAATTAGAAAAAGACACGATTACATAGTCCTAGATGCAACCGTACCTTTTTCTAATTTTTCTGTTTTTTTTTTCATTTTCGTTTAAGAATGGCTAATATTGTCTTCAATAATTAATTAGATTCTTATACGCCTGTTCAACGTTGGTATCGGAAAGACGGCCTTATGACCTGGTTTAAGGCCGTTTTAAATTTTTAACATGCTCCGAGTCATATTTATACCGCGTTTATAAGTATGGGGGGAGTTAAATGTGATAAGACAACGTCCGTTGTTTGCACACAAACATGATTCTGTGTAGGTATTGAATAATCTCTTAGTGGTGCGAGGATTCCGAAACAAAAATTGATACGTTTCTCGATTAAGAGATCGTATCTCTCTCCAGAGAAGACGAGGATTTATTATTATCTTCCTTTTTGGAAAATCTTGCCAACATATCAGGTTATATAATATTGCCAGCGAACCAAAAATGACACGCACGCACGCACGAATCGCTACCGTCGATGTTAATACTCTAATAGAGTCGTGCACGACTGGCGCCGAGAGACGCTCTTTTGTGTGTAAATACACAGCTACAGACTATAGACTCCACATACACCCAACAAACAACCAACCAACCAACCATCCATCCACCCAGTACACTGCATACACCACACATTGTACGTGTACAGTATAGCACCCACAGAAGATTAAACATTCTCCAGCGGACAGTTGGTAAGAGGTTGGAAATAAATTCATTCATTTAAGATTCCTACAATGCATAAATAATGTAGAAATATACAACGATAAAATACTTAAATTTACATAATGTTTATTACGAATTATGCGTAAACTCACATTGGTAGGTAACAAAGCAGGATCAAGGATTCAAATTTAAATGTCTAAAACTATCCCAACACAGTGACAAGTGGCTAACCAACAGTTTTGCTAAAGGGTTAGAGAGTTTTTATAATCAACCGTTTTTTTACAAAGTCCTTTAACAATTTCGATTTTTTTTATATCGTAATGAAAAAGCTAGGAAAGTAATATTTTGTTGAAAATAAGAGCAAAAACATATTTAGAAAAAAACAAATACTTTGAAACAAAATTTAGAATGCAAGATGAGCTTATATAGGTATAACAATGACCGATAAAACTTAAAAAATAGCGATTTTTGAAAAAATTATCAAAGCTTATGAATTATGTTAAGACGAGACAATACCCTAAAATAAATCTAGAATCTTAAAGACGTAAGTGAAGCAGCAGTGCACAAAAACATGCGATGCGTGGCCATGTGTATTGGACAGACCTGCGGTTGAATTTGCCCTATCAAATTTCTAAAATAAAGTTGGAATCTTAACGGCGTAAGTTGTAAAAACAATATTCGGCGCGCCGCCCGGTTTAATGGACGGACCTACAGTCGACTATGCCCTAGCAAGTCTAGAAAACCGATCTTTTCGTGGGGATTATTCTAAAATCTCAAATGTTTCTAGAGGGATTGCTACTGATGCAAGTTATTTATATTTTATATTAATAAAAACAGGACCTAACCATTATAATATTTTGTGTTAAACGGTTTGAAAATTATATAAATCTTTTTCAACTATAAAATTTTCTGTTGTTTGTTTTTGGGGTGTTATGCCGTGTGCGCTAACTCCTTCTTTAGCCGACGTTTCGGACATCGTTGCAGTGTCCATCATCAGGGCAGATCCGGTAGATCCGAAGATGTGAACGATGCACTGCAACGATGTACGAAACGTCGGCTAAAGAAGGAGTTAGCGCAACACGGCATAACACCCCAAAAACAAACAACAAAAATGCTTTTGGCCGTGAAAATCTAAAAACTTACCTATAAAATTTTCGTTAAGCACCAGATTTTATTTTTCTAGACGATGAATTAGTAACTTCCCGAGGGACCCCTCTAGAAACATTTGATATTTTAGTAATACCTTCATTAGAAATAATTAAAATGAGAGCTTCGAGCAATTCCCCGTTATTAGAAGTCGCCTTAAATATCTCTCAAACTATGGGATGTACGTAAAAAATAATTAGGTTTAAAGTAAGTCAATTTTGCTATATGGACCGGTAAGTTATATTACTAAAAAAAATCTGCCCAGACATTACTATTCATGTGTAGGCTCTTTTTACCTACCCTACCCATGGTTAATATATTTTATATCTCAGGATTATATTGATATACAAAAGTCAACGAGCTCATATTATTGCTAATTTGTTGAACTTGTAAATGTGATTTTATTTTTTTAATTATACGGCAAAAACGAAAACATGTGCCTAAATTTTACTGAGCGGGTAACACCGGGCGCGGGTTTCAACTTGGTTTTAACATCGCTTTGGCAACCCAAACGATATACCAAAAATTAAATTCTACCCGACCTTTTGCAAGGAATTGGTATTTTTTGTGTTATTTTGACTGGACTACATGTAGTTAGCCACATTATGTCAGCATAATATTATACTGTACCGATAATAGTTCCCAATCGAACTAATTCCACGATTACATTAATCTTATATACACAGACTATAGATATCTATATATAAATGAAGATGATATTGGTACAGATGCAGATACAGACGCTTAGTCGTGTAAAAAGTAGCAACATTATACTTTCAATCAATACTAATACAATATTATATTTATACAAATACCGCTTTTACAAATAGTAACGCTGCGTGGGATGGAGAAATTCATGTTGGACATTTTTTTTTTTTTTTTTTTTTTTTTTATTAATATCAATAGCAAAATTTGTACAATATGTAGGTTTAAAGTATAATATAAGTATATTTTTTGTATTTTTTTCACAGTCCTCCTCACTAGGGTTTCCTGTTCTGAGGCGGCCTGTAGTTTTTCTTAAATTTTTGTATTTAGTTTTGAATTGTCTTTACATTGTCTTCATAATGTTTGTAAGTTGATTATTACTTTGATCTCTAAGCCATGTTTTGACTTTTGTTTTAAATATATTCATTTCGTTTATTTTTTTGGTTTCATTTGGTAGAGCATTGAACAATTTTATAGCATGGAATTTATTATTTCTCTGTCCAAAGGATGTGTTCAAACTGGGAGTAATCAGGATATTTTCGCTTTTTGCCCTGGTTGTGTATTTATGTTGGGCAGTGGAGTATTCGGATATGTTTTTTTTCAGTTTAAATAAAATATTTTTTGAATATAGTTTCTGTACATTGTAAACATTGAAGTTTTTGAATATTTCTTCTGTCGGAGTTCTAAGCGGAACTTTCAGTATAGTCTTTAATACTCCTTTTTGTGCTATATTGAGCCGCTCTGTGTGAGTGCTCAAGGCAGACCCCCATCCAGTTATTCCGTACTCTATTTGTGATTGACACAAAGCATAGTATACTTTTTTAATATCGTTTATATTGAGGATATTGCGAATGTTTCTAAAGAAGTATATGTACCTGGTTAGTTTTTTTGTAATTACATCTATATGTGAGTTCCAACGGAGATTATCATCAATTTCAATTCCAAGATATTTGATGCTTTTGGAGTGTGCTATAGTGGGACATGGGCATGATAAGGATTGATTTTTTTGATAAATTCCTTGGCATGAATGTAATTTGAGATTAAGGTCCTCTGACGGCTGCCCTCTGGCTGTTTTAGAAAATGTCAGATATTTTGTTTTATTGACATTAAGCGTCAGGGAGTTTCTTTTAAGCCAGTTTTGCAGGAGACCAAGTCCGTGTTCAGCTTCTTTGTAGGTATTTATCCAATCTTTTTCTTTAAATAAAATTACTGTGTCATCAGCAAAACTAATGATTTTTCCTCTTGTTTCTAGGTTACAGATATCATTAATGTATATTACCCGAAGAGATAAAATAATAAACGAATGAACAAGGAAGTAACAAAAGTAGTTGACATCATTGAATTCCAACATGGTAATGGGCATATGGGCAGGGCACATCTGTCAGCAGGTGGAGATTCCACTGACAAATCTGGTAATTCGGCGGTAATCAAGAAGGTTCATGGCCGCCTTTAAAATCCCCGAATCGACGAGAAAGACAAGCGCAGAAAATCTAAAGTTTATTTGCCTTACAGCGCAGAAGTAGCAGGGGAAGCTCTTCATCAAGAAGTGGATGAACAATATGGACATTGGCCGATGATGACGTGCCCAGTCGCCCGTGTCGGTGCTTGATTTCTTAGCCTTTTTAGCATAAGCATGCTTGAGCTGTTAAAATATAAATTCTAAAATAGGACCGCATTAAAAATATTTTAGAAAAAGCTTATAAACAATTGGGCTTTATTATACGCATTACAAAGCCTTTCACTGTAGCACACACACTAAGTCTACTACTATATATGTTATGTATAAGGTAACAACTCGAGTTTGCCTCAGTCGTTTGGAATCCTCAATATCAAACATACATTGATCGTGTTGAAAATATTCGATACAAGTTTATCAATCACATATCGCATCGCTTTAGTGATCATCGGTTTGACCCTACCGCTTTATATAAATGAAGAAAAATTTCTGATGCCCTATTCTTGTACAAAATAGTGAAATAATCTTGTTGATTCATCATATCTTTTAGAAAAGATAGCATTTCGTTATCCTGAACACAACACCAGATGGAACGACTTATTTAGAACACTACACTGAAAATCCAAATATGCGAAAAACTCTTTAAGGCGATGCACTATGTAGTGTAATATTTTAAATTGAGCCGCTATCAATAACAATCCTTACGTAGATGGCGATAAGGTTTAAATTCCCGCTTAACACCATCCGCCTGTTTTGATTTATGCAAGAAAAAAACATGGCCAAAAAGTGCCTTTTATTTTATTTTGTGGATGTTCAGGAATAAATATTTAATTTTTTTTCGATCATTTTATAAATAACTTAATTTGCCAAATTATACAATAAAATCATAGCCGAAAATGGGTTTGTATTGTTTGTAAGTAGGTGATTTTGAACTTTAAAGCAGTTTTCATAGGTCTTTACATTATTTTTTTCTGGCCTTATAAAAAGACTTATCTAAAAAATACTCGATTATTTCAAAGGCCAAGATGTATTCTACTCGCAGTATTTAATTAAAGCATCTGAAACATTTCTAGGCGACCAAATTTTCAAACCAAAAACACATGATTTTGCATTACTACGTATGGCATCGCCTTAATCGTAATTGTTGTATCTGTAAAACTCACAATGCCTCTAGAGATGTACACATTTTCAACTGTTCTTTGATAACACATAAAAATACAACTTACTAAACTGATAACTTAATTTTTTTATTTTGGGAAATAATTCTATCATCTTGGTTTATTTTATTGTTTTTAGTACAATC
This sequence comes from Hesperophylax magnus, assembly GCA_026573805.1. Taxonomy (NCBI): domain Eukaryota; kingdom Metazoa; phylum Arthropoda; class Insecta; order Trichoptera; family Limnephilidae; genus Hesperophylax; species Hesperophylax magnus. The sequence goes on from JAIUSX010000012.1 coordinate 24,890,581, forward strand.
ATGCGAAAAATGTATTACTACTAAATGTCTTTACTTGTTTTACAACATTTTGTAATTCCTTATCATGTTTATTTATTTTTATATTACTTTGTCATAAAAAAAATATTTCATATTGGTAAGGTAGTTGAAAGGATCCCTAAAAACATCAAGATATCTTCAATGAAGTAACAATCAGCGATGGTATAAGCGAGAATATCCGAATTATTACGGATTGTTTCGCATAACGTGAACAATTCATCAAATTTCAAGTTCTGTTAATATTTCACTATGGGACAGTTTGTTTCTCAGAATGAAATGAAAATAGAACTCGAAAATTAACTTTCAATTTGATGAATTGTTCATTCTGTAAAAAAACCCGTCCTTAGTATGATAAATATTAATAATATCCTGAGCAATAAGAGCATTAATTGCGGATGAGATTTATTTAGTAAATACGCAAGACGGTCTGCAGCAGTAAATCGGCTCAGCACGGCGCAAAGGACGGAGTGAATGGTCCGCCTGACAAAATTGGCGTTCGCTTCCCCCTGATGCTCCGATGCCTGATGGCTGGTGGTCCTAACGACCGCTCGTTATGTTCAGACGTCTGCACACGCAGAGAGCAGAGAGCAGAGCGCAGAGCCCACAGCCGACGTCGTCAGCAATTATGTTTTATTGTCAGCTCGGGCTGAGCGGCCTATCAGGGCGGCAGGCGGCATTCTTACATACAATAAACTCTACAATACCATCAACTGCTTGTGTCATGGTGGAATCATTTCTGAGACAACTTTTATATGACCGTATTTTTCAAGTATAGAGCAATAATACGTAGCAAAAAATATTATCTTAGGACGGGTTATTTCACAGAATTTGAACAATGTATCAAATTTAAAAGCCGATTTTCAAGTTCTGTGAAGGTTCTATTCAAGTACTGTTATTATATCATTATTGGACAGTTGTTTCACAAAACTGAAATAATTACAGAACTTGAATAGAACCTTCACAGAACTTGAAAATCAACCATGAAATTGGATGAATTGTTCAAATTCTGTGAAACTACCCGTCCTTAAAGTCCTCAATGAAAGAGCGGTAAGCTTTAGTCACCGGAGACTAAAACTTAATTATCATTTTTTACTCTCAGGAATAATCTCACAATCTCAGGAATCACTGGTTAATGTTAAGTCAAGTACGACCCTTAACACCCTACATATGAAATCTGAATAGCCAGACACTTCCTAACTTTCCGCAATTTCTACAAATAGCTAGATAACATTCCCCAAATATTGGGAAAGGGCATAACCATATCCCACCGCTGCAGATCAGTGGGAACTGCGAACTCTTGTTCACCCGAGGCTTATTTTATTATGAACTAGCTGTACCCCGCCACGCGTTACTGCGGCTCAGTCTGCTTTTACGTCCAACAGAAAAAAATCATTTTTTTACCCATCACAGGTGACATCTATATTATAAAGGTACACACGCGAATGTGAACGCAACGTTGTGTCAAAATTTAAAAGCAATCGGTGAAGAACTTTAGGAGATTTAAGATTTTGAAAAAACGTACATTTACATTTTTATTTATATAGATAAAACCTTAGAATGCACACAATTATTTGGTTCACATCCAACGATGAAGAACAGAAACGTCGCAAACTAACCTCGTGCAGATACCAATATAATAATATTACAGTCACGGCACCTGAACATTCCTACGGAGGAAGGATATGCCGTCCACCGTGCCAGAAGACATGTGCACCGATGCGCAATTCTGGATCCCGTTTCGTTCGGTCGATTCGATATTATATCGCATCGAAAATAAATATCACTTGACGGAACAGCAATTTGCTTCGTGTCGGAATGTCAATTGTGACCGAGGGCGGAAAGTGTCACGCTTCGGTCACCATCGCTCCGCGCTCGCCGCTCTCCGCTCTCGCCGTGCAAGACGTGCAAGTGGACTCGGTACCTTCGGTAGCTTAGCTGCTGGGGCCACTGCGTTGTCCACTCCAATGACAATAGCAAGCCCACCGGAGACAGAACTGAAACTACCAAGGAATATACATGTATAAGAAGGGTCTCCCCGTCTGATGAATTGTTGCGTTCAACTTGTACGAATGGAATTAAGAAAATCGGCAAATAATAATTGTACAGGTAGAATATTATAATTTCGCTTTTTGTTTCAACACCCCTTTTTCAAAAATTATGGAAAGTATAACATGGGGTCGTGTTTTACTGACAGTTAAATGGATTTTTAAAAGCTCCATAGTTCACACTGGAAACGAATCTACGAATGGAAATTTCATAAAGAAAATGCAATGCAAAATTCAGGATTCCAGAGCTTACCTTTTTTTAAATTTTTGTTGCTTCGACAAAGAGATTATGTATCTGCGTAAAAGCTAAAGAAAACCCATTGTGATGACGTTTGCAGATCCAGTTGAAAAGTACGTTATTTATACTAAAACGGGAAACCTTCCTAGTTGGACACTCAAAAGCTTCCTTCCATATAATGTAATGTACCTTTTCAAAATAAATAATGTTATCTACATACATTGTAGGAGGGGGGCCAACCACTTTCCCGATGGCGTTATAAGGAAACACATTGTTTACCTCGCCGCACACGTCAAGACTATACTCTTTTGTTGTTGAGAAGGAAGCTACCTTATTTTTATTTAACGACTTCTAGACCCTCCAATGTCTCTGCATACAGGATTGTGAAGTAGCATGAAAATACTTACGTGAAATGTGTTACCTACAACCTATTTTATAAATACTCATACATTATAATGTGTTGTGAACACTAGATATGCCTTCTATATAGATTTGAACGTCGCCACTGACTTAGTACTTTTTGCTTCTAGCTCTTTTAGTACGCGTTTTGTCGCTCTTATGGCTCGGAATTCATTTGTTAGCCGAAACGCGAGTCGAGCCTCGAATTATGGGAAAGGAACGAAGCAACAGCAAATGGCGCGAAACGCCACTTGCGGTTGCTTCATTCCTTTCCCATAGTTCTCGCAAATGTATACGCAGAATCACACTTTCCAGACATCGTATATCGCCATCTCATTTAAATTTCATAATGATAGTGAAACGTAGTTCTTCTGCAACTGAAATTTAGGCAATAATGGTTGGACTTTTGTATCACGAAACACGCCCACATGGCATTTTTGTGTTTTTCTTTATTTTGTAGTTAACCAAAAACACTCGTCTTTAAAATATTCAAAACGTTATAGGGTTATAGGGATATGTATCCATGTAAGTCTATACTTATGTCCAGCATGTCGCACATGTCGGCGTTCTGGAAAATAAAGTCGGCGGCAGAAACGTACCAAGCAAGTCGATTGACAAAAGTAGGTCGAATCGCCAATCGAGCCGGTGCGGTGGCGCGGGGGCGGTGCGACGGTATGTATAATTTATACGGGCAGTTCGTACCTACGGATACTTCTCGGTGTCTGTTAGTGCGGATAACTGTTGACGAAAATCACTCGGCCGTAAAGGATGCGGGGAGGTCCGAGTATTGTAGCATAACAGTCAATAACGTTAATAACGTCAATACGGATTCCGGCGGAACCGCTCGTGCGGTGATCTTCTCGCGTATGTGACGCATGTTTGGGGGCGGTGCCTGGAACGTCACGGTGAGACCCAAACGGTCGCACTAGACATATCCAAGGCCTTTGACCGGGTCTGGCACCGAGGACTTGTCAACAAATTGCCGTCTTACGGACTTCCCGCATCCCTGTGTACGTGGATTGCTGACTTTTTAAGGGATAGGTCGATTCAGGCGGTTGCTGACGGTTTCACCTCTTCCTTACACTCCATAAATGCTGGCGTCCCACAGGGATCGGTTCTGTCTCCGACTTTGTTTTTGTTGCACATCAATGACCTTTTGACATGTGCACTAATTCATTGTTACGCGGATGACAGTACAGTTCATGATAGCTTTTTGTTTGATAAGCCCCCAAAGGGCACACAAACTCCAACGGCTCGGAGGGCTTTGAAGCAGAGAATGGACGGTTATCTCGAGAGTATTTCCTCCTGGGGTAAAAATAATCTCGTCGAATTTAATGTTTCAAAGACCCAATCCTGTCTGATTACGTCTAAAAGGGATCCAAATGACAATCTAGTCTCCTTCAACGGAAGCAATCTTCCGAACAGGCCTTCCATTGATATGCTTGGTGTAACTATAAGTGACCAGCTCAGGTACGGGGGCTCCATTGAAGCCAGAGTAAAGTTGGCCTCTCAGAAGCTGGGCGTACTGTACAGGGCCCGCAGATACTTTAATAGTACCCAACTGCTGACCCTGTACAAATCGCAAGTGCGCCCTACTCTCGAATTTGGTAGCCATCTCTGGTCCGGAGCCCCTAAATACCTGAAAAAAACCCTTGACTCTGTGCAAAAACGGGCGGTCCGTTTGATAGATTCCCCAATCTTAACAAGCGGACTGCAATCTTTAGAGCACAGGCGTCAGGTAGGTATGCTGTCCTTGTTCTATCGGTATTACAATGGAAGATGCTCTGAAGAACTAGCGTCATTGATCCCTTCGGCACCGGTGCATAGTCGGGATACACGCCAAACGCGCGCCCAACATTTGTACACGGTTGACATTTGTCACATGAGAACGGGTCGCTTCTACGATTCGTTCTTAAGTTCAACAGCTCGGCTGTGGAACGAACTGCCGGCCTCTGTGTTTCCTCCCTCCTACAACATGGGACTCTTCAAGACCCATGTTCACTCCTTCCTCTCCACAAAAAGACCCTCCACACAGCATCCCCAAAGATGACATAGGCCCTGAGGGAAATTATTTTCTTCAGGGCCTCCTGTGTGGAGTTAATATAAAAAAAAAAAAAAAAAAAAAAATAACAAGCTGACAGAACATATACCAAACACCCACCACCCCCAACCAACAACCAATCTATCGTATTTCACGGCGCCTTTTTAAAGGCTTCCTCGCACAGGCTAAACTGTACTAGCCGGTACATACTCTGTATTAGCTACCACAATCAGAAAACGAGGTTTGACCGTTGCTGTATGTATGGGAGTAATAGAGACGGCTAAAATCAAAGCGTTTTTTTTATTTTAGTGTATTGGGGAAACAAACAGTTTTACAATTTTATATAAATAATTACATTTTACATGTTGCATTAACCAGTGAAGTATCCACGTAAAATAATGTAATGATAAGCGTGCTTATTGCTTATTTACTATTGAGCAGAAGTTTTATGAATTTACAAAATTATTTATATAAAATAGTACATAATTATCAAAGAAAGCGTTTACTTTGTGGCTTGACACTTTAATCAAATGAATTTTTTTTAACCACTTTGTTAGGTTTATAAGACAGCATTATATAAAACTAGTCTAGGTACAAACATTAATAATGTATAAAATATAATATTAAAATAAAGCGAAAGAAATCATATTAGACGAGGACAGAGCTTCATAGAGGGTGTGGTGGGGTGGGACAGAGGAGGGTGGGGGTTACATGGTTATAATATTTATGGACATTAAATAAGCTTTTACATTGTGTTTTTTGTTGTTGTGTTTGTCTCCTTTTTTCGAATATAGGCAAAACTTTACATATCTACGGAAAAAAAATATGATTGTACCTTCCTTCCCAGGGACTGGAGTCAACCGCGCCAACAACCTTGCCAAATGCATGTCGATCGGGTAGGACCGACATTTATTTCTTATATTAACTGCTGTAATGTCATACGATTTCAGAGAAATGCCTATTCTGTTTATTTTTGTAGTGCCATTTTTGTGAAATATATAGATGGTGCTTAATCAAAGTTAGACAATAACAACCAGTAATTAAAAAAACCTTTCTCAGATTAAGCAACGATACCTAATTTGTAGGTATATTAAATTCTCTCCTCCACACAGCATGCTCAGAGATTATAAAGGACCTGAAGGAAATTGCAGTCTAAACGTTTGAGATGAAAATGATTTGAGCACACATGGTTTCCTGATGATGGTACGGTCAACGTGTTCCGATATCGTGATAATTAATGTATTCGAAATTTACTAAAAATTTAACAGGAAACCTGTTAATTCATTCGTTAAGGGCCTGCAATCCCTTTTTTGAATAAATTAGTAAAACTCTGTTCCGACATCGTGATAATTAATGTATTCGAAATTTACTAAAAGTTCAACCAGAAACCTGTTCATTCATTCGTTAAAGGCCAGCAATCCGTTTTTTTTTTTAAATAAATTAGCGAATACTCATTTTTTCCGTATTTGTAACTCTACAATATATAATAAATATTACCCAGTTATTTTCACATAATTGAATCCGGATTGCTTATATCCATTTCTCAATTTTTTCTCGGTTTGTCCCCACAAACCTAAGCGAAAATAAGACATTTTAAGAATAATTATCGGAATGTATATAGAAAATATTTATTCCTATACCTAACAATTTAAGCCCACGTGAACGTTCCATTTCATGTAACATATCTTCCACCACCTTCATCACCTCTACAGCAATAGTCATAATTGTATAAATAAATATGACAAAAAAACAACACATTTTCGTTATAATACAACATCGCTAGTCGCTAATAGTTTTTGCGCTGATTAAGGTAACATTTAAAAAAATGCTCAATATATAATAAAAAAGGTATGTGTAAAATATATATATTATATACTTTGTAATATAAATTTTTTCAATAAAAAGAAAAATGTAATTAACATAGTACACACAAAATAAATTACTCAAAGACGCGATTTTTTCATATAATTTAATACGCAAATAATTGTGGACTTAATAAAACCCCGAATTAGAGACAAGCCCAAATAAATAACCCATACTTCTGAAGTTTTGTTGATGTGTTGGTTAAAAACGCTTGTTTTTAACCAACACATCAATAATTATCATTTGCCAGGCTCGTGCCATGTCGTATTGTTTATATGTTTTCGTTAAAAGTGTAGCACACACTGCATGACGTCATGATTAGGAGTCATTTGAAAGATGACGTCAGAAAATTTACTTGTCGATCGTGCAATTCTGTTAATTTGTGACATTTGTTAATGCGCTGCCTTCAAGCTATCTGTAAGGTACTTGTATTTTTTTGTATTCAGATAACTTATTACATTTTATAAAATAAATTCCACGGTAGGTACAATCTAAAATATTTGGAACTGGGTTATTTTTGTGATTGAAAAAATGAGCTTGCCCAGCCATAGCTGGGAAGCAAAATAAGTAAACTCTAGACCAACAAAAGGCAAAACGCAATGCACAGTGCCCATTTCTCATTGTGACACAATGCGTGGGCCTTTTCATAAATGTGCACGTGAACCAAACCAAAATCGTGTTGGGGTTATTTTTCAATGGATATGCCGTGTCTAGTCTAATAGTAGTCTATGTTATGCGTACAACTTGACACTGCAAGCATCCAGAGTGTATGCTTAAGGAGCCAGCTTATTTTTTATTCGGATGTTAAAATAAATATACTCAAAAAAATATGTACATTCAATTGAGTTCCTCAAACTTAATTGTTTTTATGTTTGGGAATTTTCGCCAAATCTGGTAAATGTTTTTCAATCATCTTTATGCATTCCGTTTACGTTACTTTTAGGTTTCACTTATAAGTTTCCACCAATACCAGATTACAAGAAGCCGAAATTTTTCTCTGCAGAAATTTTGGGACTAACTACCACTATTGCAAACAGGACACTTTCCCGAAAAATGGAAACACAGTTTCTTCACCCCGATATTTAAAAAAAGGAGATTAAAATGAGGTGAGCAACCGATCTGCTTTTTATCAACTATTCCTAAATCGTTTGAGAAACTTATTCTACATAAAATCAAGCCAGTAATTTCACCTAACCATATGGTTGTACTTCAGGAAAATCTACATTGTTTGATCTTTTAAATTACCAAAACTTTATAATCGAATCCCTATCTAGGAAGTAACAAGTTGATTCTGTCTATACCGATTTCAGCAAAGCGTTCGACAGAGTTATTAATGATATGTTGTTAAAAAAGCTTCATGCACTTGGAACAGCAGGGTATTTATACACGTGGTGTAACAGTTATTTAAGTAACAGGCATTGGCTGTTAAAATTGATGGCTTTACATCATATGTATAAATTCATCGCTACCATCGGTGTTCCCCAAGGGTCACATTTGGGACCAATTTGATTTTTGCTATATGTTTTTTTTTTATTTTTTATTTTTTATTATTTAATAAATGTTTACAAGTTACATTTTTAGATATTTTTTTTAACTACCATACTAGGCTAATGCCCGTGTTGTGGTAGTTATACATGAAATAATAATAACAATGACATAAAAAAACTAAAAAATACTTATAGTAACATAAGTATGTAAGTATAAATCATAATGAAGTAATAATAAAAATAACTTAGAAGAACTAAAAAATACTATTTTATAGAAACATAAGAAAGAATTAGAGAAAAAAAAAGAAAAAAACAAATTTAATGATAAATAAAACTAAAAACAAATGTCCAAATTTTAATGTTTGCGGATGATTTGGAAATATACAAAGCTATAAGAAATATTAATGACTGCCAAACATTATCAAATAACTTGTATAAACTTTATGTTTAGTGCCGAGAGAACAATTTACGACTAAATGTAAGCAAATGTCGAATTATGAGATCTGATAGAGTAAAAAATCCATAAATTTATAATTACTCCATCAAAGATATAGTGCTAAGGGTGACCGGGTATGTCATCAAAATGACAATTGAGCACACCTCCAAAAAGTGATATAGTCATTATTAAAAGCCGTATCTTTTTCTGTTTCAAATTTTTATATTTTTATATTATTCAGTTTATCTAGTTTTAAGACATTTCCATACACAGGTGGCGGTAGTTACGCCAAATGACAGAGACAACATGCAGGCTGTATCCGAATCATTACGAATGGGGGCTCAGTTTGAGTTCCTTCCCTCGCTAGAATAACTCAGTCTCCCATAGAACGAACGCACATACTATTAGATATACATTGTAATTATCTTACAACAATAAAGTTATTCTTAATCTTTGACGGACCGAAGTATTTACTGAAAATTCCCGATATTGGCATATTCCATGTCAGTATTTTGTTTTTGTGATGTTATGCTCATTTAGATGTTCTTTGGGTTACAAAACTTAAACATGTAAAAGCCCAGCTGGGCGTAAACTAAATAAAATACAATTAGGAACTGAAAAGTGTTTTACAATTATAAATAAATAAACGAGTTTCAATTATTTGCGCAAGACACTTTTTTTTCATAATTATAGCTCGTTGTTTAGTTCATCACAACAGCGCGACAGTCTCTGTTACACGCATTTTTTTATATTAAATATTCGGCACGGAATAATTCCCAAAGCACAAAGCCAACATCTCAACCACAACTGAACCACAGCCATGAAAACCATGGACGGAACTCAATTTTACTACTTGTTTGAGGTTTTCGCTGTCACCGGTATCCGGCCAACTCAACACAATGACAATTCAACACACCTTTAAAAAGTGCTATAAAGTCGTGAAAGTGAAGAAACACAAAATTTTAAGAATAGAATATACTTAGTGAGCTATCGAAAATTATTTCGAAAATTAATGCTTCATTTGATTCAGTAATGCAAATTATAATAACTGAATTATTCAATTATCAAAAAGGGCTTAGTTACAGTCCCTTTTTGTGATTCAGTTACCATGAATCGGCAGCAACTCATCCAGGACTTAAAGAACGCTGGAGTCCAAGTCGGACTTATTGGACGGACAGAAGTGGAACCTATTTTTTCACTTCATGGCAATACAACATCAATTATAGATACATAATATCGTCTCATTTATTATTTATTAAGGACGGGTTGTTTGAAATTTGATGAATTGTTTTGAAATTCTGTAAGTTAAGTTCTGTGAATGTTCTATTCAAGTTCTGTTTTTACTTCAGTTTTGTAGAACAACTGACCCATAATGAAATTAAAAACTAATGTTTTATAATTTTTTCATAAGAAACTGGAAAAGATTTTCAAGGTTTATAATTAAAAAAAGTAAATGTATCCATGTATTATCAAAAGGGTGATAATGAAAAAAATTATCTATTTCCTCTCCTCTATCAAAAAGACTTAGTAAAGTAATCAAAATGCAGGTGGCAAATAAAAAGAAATAATTACATAATTTAATTGGATCTCTGCAAGTAAAAACATGATGTATTTTCTTTCGATAAGTCCGGCTTCCAGCCCCCTCACTTCACCGCCCCGCCCCCTCCACGTTTCTCCCCGCCCTACCAACACACGTCCAGCGCAAACCCATCGCCATGGCAACGTCTACCGCCGAGAAGACGCTCAGCACTGAACACTGAGCTGATGCTCGCATCCACCACTAGCACTAGCCACTCACTTTATAAATAAATAAAATGTAATTTGCTTTAGAATTATTTAATTTGTAAAACGCCGTAGTATTATTTTGTTGGAACATAGCTAATTTCGATGTGATGTGGGAATAACATTAAGAAATGTCGAAAGGAAACAATAATAAGGATTAATTATGATTTACCACCATAACAATATATGCATCATGTACATAATATTATTATGACTTAGTAAGGATATTTTCGTCAAATAGAAGATACGACACGATTATACCACCCCGGTCAGGAGCACTTCTGTTCCGGTACGCCAGGAACGCCCTACGCCAGGGGTTACTGATTTGTTAGGACTTGGAACACGTGTTCTGTGGAGAGGAAGGATGTAGGAGGTCAATCGACTGGTTGCATAGCAACCTCATAAGCCAACATTGGAATTTAGGATGCGCAGGAATAAAGTAATTGATTGAGTGTTGTTTTTTTCCCTCATATCTTCCTTCTTCTTGTCTATTCATAGTTATTCTTGCATCTTCTCGCCCCTTCTCTGGTCTTGACTTTTCCGGACTCTTTGGCTCGCCTTTACTTTCTTGCATCTTCATGGTTCATCCTGACTCTTTGTTTCTCTTCTCGTTTCTTCGTGACTTTTCTTGGTTTTTCTTGCTTCCTCTCGCTTCTTCGTGCGTCTTCTTGGCTCTTATACCCTCTTACTGTATATTATCTTACGATAAAACAAAAATCGTTCTTAGATATCAATCTAATCAAAGGGAATCACTCCTGGACATCATGTCAATGAGAAGTTGAATAAAAACATATAATATTAAGATATATCAAGTCAAACAAAACTTGTCTATAACAAATCAGACGAAATTATGGGACCTAATTATTTTCCTCACTGAGAAGATATTTTAAATAAAACAAAGTTTATAAAAATGATTGAGATTTCAAGACATTGTCATCAAAACAGTATTATTTGATGAAAATCATTGTGGGTTAGTTATCAATTTTAACCCTTAATTGAAAATGCTAAGTTTATAAATTCCTGCTATCAGTCACCACGAGCACACCAGAGGCTTTGGCGCCCCGCTGGGTCCGTCCCCCTCCCCGCCCAGTCAGCCCGCCCCACGCCTAGCCGCCCTGGTGGCTCGCGGTGAGGCAGAGCAGCAGCGCCCGAGCGCGCAACAAAAACACCGATCAATATTCCCCGAGCCAGGCCGGGCTAGCAGCAAGCAGAAGCAGTGCACAGTGGAGGCCTACCAACCAACCAACTACACAAAGTCGCCATCGTATGGATTTTACAATCGATCATATTACTAACTTATGTGAAAACGAACTAGACAGACGTGTGGGTAAAACTAATATAGAATCAAATTGCACCTGGGCGAGATAAGGATGTTGGCAACTGACCACAAGACGGGGGTTAATGTGTACCCCCCTCGTCCGATACTGACCGCATGAATGAAATTGAAAATCTTGTAACATAGTACGAAAACTAATTTACGATGCAATAACCAAAATAAATAAACTTTGTTATGGTACCATTTACGAGGATCGTTTCGCATTTAGTGCCATATTTTATTTTCAATAAGCACGAATTAATGTTTATATTATGTCGGGCAATAACGGATCAGATGCACCTTCTTTTGGAGGTCATATCAATTTGGGATGCGAGTTTGGGTACCACCGTCTCGGGAACCATTTATTGGATAACCAACACCTCCGCCATAGGTCACCCCAAGTGGTTAGCTACCTTTGGTGACTTAGTAGGGGTGCTCGGGTTCATCGGGTGAGGTGTGTTCAGGATGCGCCTGCCCACCAGCTGCTTGGCGTGCCAGATCGGGAGAGGCTAGTTTTGGGAGAACCTTTGACCTCTCTAACTAGTCTCTCGACCCATCTCATATGACCGTCACTCCTGGACACACTGAACCCTAGATTCCTACCCAATCCTCATAACTTTTACTTTCCCAGAATTTCCTCTCCTTCCTTTCCTCACACACAGAATCCCAAAAGATGACATAGGCCCTGGGGGAAACTATTTTTCTCGGTGACTCCCATGTGGGGTTAATGTAAAAAAAATCTGATTTGGAGAGAGATGCAAATCAACCTTAAATTAGGGCGTCTGATAAAAAGGCAAGAAAAGGGCAAGGAAATCCCGTTATGGCGCGGCGGTAGTGGGGGAATTGAGAGAAACAATTAGCATACCAAACAAGGAACAGCTGTTTATCACCCGACGTAATGGGCTGCCCGTCCCATCGCCCAAAAAAGGGTTCGGCCTAGGTCAGGGCAGCTTGTAATACATAAGGCTTTTTAGAGAATCACCGCCAGCCACCACCGTCTCCCTCCATCCCCAATTCCACCCATTCCACCCATTCCCACTCATTCCACCAATCCCACCGCACTTCCGTCACAAAAATGTACATTCAAGGTTAGCCCCACTGTCAGGTGCCCTAAATCACTGTATCTTCTCGTTGACAGCCAGCCACTCAAACTACCCTTTCGGTCTGACTCTAGATTGATTACTGACAACTTGGAGAACTAATAATTATATATTATATTAATAATATTGAACGTCAAAATTATGCATAATGGGAAGCTTTCAGTGATTGATTTCCTGAGGAAATTTAAAGGAAAATGAGAAAATTGAAGGGAAGTGATAAAAAACATTTGAAACGCGTTATTTACAAGAATGAAAGTAGCAGCAACGTCGTTTAATTCCCGTTAAAAATAACTCGTTATTCCCGATGGGGCGTTAAACATACTAGTAAGTGCAATTTGCAAGAGTTCGCTTAGGGACTTGGCGAACTCCTCTTCCTGTACATCAACCGGAAGACAGTAAAAATAAAATCATTAACCCGCGGGGAAACATCCGTACTACAAGCGAATAAAATAAAATAAAATCTTCCCTACATCATATATTTATTTATATTAAGATTAAATTTTGCTTGGTGATTTTTTTCTAAAACAGTTTCAAAGCTAACAATTATGCATAGTTCCTTATTTTGTTTCAAACGTATACGGTAGAACGTTAGGCAGATGAGCAAATCCACAACAGTTGGTGCTGTTATTTTGTGTTGTTTTTTAAACGCAGACTGGCGTTGCAGCTGCCACCCTTCTTGAGAATACTCAAGAAGGTGTTTATGGGCAGCGGCCGGCAGACTTTGTATGGCGATAACCTCGAGGATGGCGAAAATAACAGTAATAAACCGTGACTTGTCGGCAATACGCATTATGTGGATTTGTGAAGTGACAGGAGGGATGGGGTGTGTGCGCCTGTATGATGAGCATTAATTAGCCTCGGCAGGGAGGGGACGCAGGGTGGGGCCTCGCATCCCGAGGGGGTGGGCTGGGGAGAGGCGGCGCGCGCCTCCCGCCCGATCAATAGCCGCCCTCCACCCCACCGCTGCACCCACCCGCTGGTGAGGGGGTGGTCACCCTCACCTCTAGTGTATACTGCCCCGTACACTCCATTATTGAACTGGCACTGGCTATCGGTGCAATGCTGATACTAGTTCACTTCTCATTTGCATAAACTGCGTGATCTGTGAAGCAAATGTTTTGCTTAATTATCTCGAACAACTATTATACGCCCTAATCGCTGGAAGAAGCTACATATATTTTAGTGTGTACATATGAATATGGGCCATGTCAAGAGTCAGAATAATAGAAGAGTATGTATGCATGTGAATGAGGCAAGGAAATGTGTTGTTTGGCCGTGATGGTTAGATAGTTTATCAATATGTAAATTTAGACCACCAGTAGAGAAAGTCGCTTATTTTTCAAGTTAAGATTTCACCTTCCGTTTGGTCAAAAGTATCTGATCGATTTGCGCGAGTAACCGTAGATACCTAACGGTTGAAGCCATAACATAATTAAAACTAAAAATACACAACAATTAGATACTGCTAGCTTACACTTCATAATCATAATTTGATCGGATAGCGGGATATTTAATTTATTAGTAAACAAAGCGCTGGATGTCAGAAAAGCGGCAGTAATAAGTTCAAGCGGGACGTCTTACAGAACAAGGACTTGAGCAACAGGTGGGTCACACACACATTGAAGAGATGAATAAAATTTTAAACCCGTGAGACCTCTAATAAACTGTATCGGTCGGGCTGAGAAGGCGGGGGTGGGGGGGGGAACTCCCCGGCACCGAGCAGCGAAGGTACCCTCGAAGATAGTACACACGAACAAGGGGTTGGGGAAAGGTTTCCTCGATTCACATCGGGCTTCGATAAGCTAACGAATGACTCTACTTTCTCATGAATAATAAAATGCGCAACAGCATTAGACAGTATGTTGATGCACGAAAATGCGCAAAAACATTAGACGGTACGTTGATACACGAAAATGCGCAAAAATATTTCGCGGTACGTTGATGCTCGAAAATACGCAAAACATTCCAAACAACCATATTTATATAAATAATTAAATTAGTTCGTCGAGAACGGGAGAGAATATTACAAGAGCATTTTTAATCTTATTTATAGTACATTTGATACAGAAAAAGTTATAATTTATATATTAGGCCAATTAATGGATATTGGATATATGTAAAATGATATTTAATAATATGATAAGTACAATATACGTCGAGGATAAACTGTAATACAGGCGTGAATACCTCCATCCATAGCCCAGTCAACATTAGTTTCTAACTAGGCAGTGCCTGTTCTAAGAAACTAATCATATAATATTTTTTTGTCGTCTGTAATATGAAATTGTAATTTAAAAAAAAATTATATTGAATTAATTTATTTGTATAGGTAATATACTAAAAGCGAATAGAAGAAAAAATATATATTAAAATTTAAGAGAAAATAATTAAAAGCGAAGATAAAACTAGGCGAAGATAAAACTAAATAAATTAGCAAATCTTTCCTGCCTAAAAATTACCATACTCTATTTTTGGGAAGTAAAACACATTAACTGCATTTCAATATTGACATATCATCCTTCAAAGGAGACTCAATTCAGTCGAAATAAGATCCCGGGGTGTAAGTTTTCTAAAGCAATCATTTATTGTCGTATGGACCGTATTAGAATGAGAAGATCCGGAAATAAGGCAATGTAAAATAATTAAAAACAAGGGGACGCTTAGATGATTCGGGCGTACACGACGGACGGTAAAACAAGAGTAGGAAAATATAATATAATATGGCACAGAAACTGATGGAAGAAGGCGAGGAAGATAGGAAGCACGTTTCCATGAGAGGATTCATTGATGTGGATTAACGAAGTAAATCATCCACCATCATCCAGAATTGCTCCTTCATTGCCGAGGATCGTGTCCTCACGCCAATAATCGTGTTCCAGAATTGTTCCTTCATTGCCGAGGATCGTGTTTTCACGCCAATCGTGTTCCAGAATTGTTCCTTCATTGACGAGGATCGTGTCCTCACGCCAATCGTGTTCCGAACGAAGACAAGTTTCTTCAGGTTTTACTTTTTGGCTCGCTGGAAAATGTTAATTATATTCAAGTGTGCATTATAAGTTATGAGCAAACAGTGGACAACCTGCTTTGAAAGAAAAGGCTTTTTCAGAATCGATTGCACATCGGTTTATCTCGCCGGCTTTGAATGTTTTCACAACGCACAACAGGAATGATGAAACTCACATTTTTTTGTTGTATTTTAGTCATCCCTCCCTCATTACAAATCTCTAGAATTTTGGATATGACTTAGTATTCATCACTTAATGGATAAACCTATGTTTCTGACCGCTTTGAGTTTGGTATTCTGCATAGTAAATCCAGCGTAACGTGGGGTGACCGGGTGGGTTATATGGTAAATCGAGTGGGAAACTTCCCTTTCGCGTTTGATATGAATGTATCCGTCCCGGTGTGAGTTTGTTACCTGCCCTTGTATTTGGAATGACGAGGCGCATAATCACTTTCCCACCATCCGCCGGGAGTGACGCCATCGCTCGAGGGAAAGCTGCGCCGCGTTCGTCTCGTATGCTCAACGCGTAACACACAACACACCGGCAGACAGACACACACACTTGCTTTGGGGTATCTGCTCGACAAGGCACGAAAGTGACAAGATCTGGGATATTCCATCCGTACAATTCAAACACAAAAGTAAAACGAAGGGGACACATCGAGCTTCACAGCAAGACATCAAAGTATTAAGCTATTTACAAGTTTTACGACGTGCAAAATATAAATACATACCCCCTTACTAAAACGTATTTCAAATTTTAAACAACCATATATAACTTTTTTTATAAATAATAAACTAATGTTTATAACACAAAGTTTTATATGCATGGCACGACGGATAACAAATTATTATAAGGAATAATTATTATGCCTGAAATATCTAAGAATTTATGAACTTAGACCTGAATAATTATTGCTTATAATGGTTTATTATCCGCTGTGCCATGCATAAAAAAACCTTTGTCTTATAAACATTAGTTTATCATTAAAAAACAACATAGATCACCAACAAAGCCTTTCCTACAAAAATAAAGTTGGTTGTTTACAGGTGAAAAAATATAATATGCAATAATTGTTGATTGAAATACTAGTACATATTAAATTATTTAGCGGGTTGGGAATAAGCCGACGTAACTTAGTGGTTCAGAGTACCTGACCGGCAATCAGAAGGTGCGGGTTCAATTCCCGTCGGCGACATTTATTTTTACTCGGGAGATATTTTCAATTTATATGGATATTTCAGGCGAGAAATTAATTATTGCTTATAATAATTTGATATAAAACCATTTACGTTACATTAATAGTCGTTGTGTAAAATTTTAAGTACTTTTATTAGCAAGGCCCATAGTAGATAGTTCGTACTAATACCTATAAACTTGTTTTTATTACGACAACAATTTATTCCAGAACGTACGTACATATGGTGTGCAGTAAAATACATTACATAAGTACGGACAATAAAGATTTTTACAGACCTATAAATAAAATAATGTTAACGATGTAAGTGCATTTTTTTAAAGAAATGCAGGCGGTTTCACAAACGAGTCATTGTAAGCTCCCTTATGCCTGTCATCCTATGATTGATATTTCCTTGGAAAATGGAAATGGAAAACTTGTTTGGCGGTCCATCTTCTCTGCCTACCCACACGGACAATGGCGTGACGGATAATAAGTTAGTCCTTGGAAAACGTTGGTTCCCCACCAACTTTTGTTTATTGTTATTTCAGGTTTTGTACGTTTATAAAAGGTTTATTAGGTCGTATCATCACACATTATTAACAGAACAATCTAATCTTATAGAGAAATCACAAAGCATAAAATATCTCGGGGTAGTAATTGATGAAAATCTTAGATGATACCTACATATCACGGAAAATCTTAGAAAATATTTATATTTCTTTAAAAATCTAAGAAATGTGGTAAATAAAAAGGACATGAAAAATATCTATTACGCTTTATGTCATTATCGTATTGAATATAGAACTATAGGCTGGGGAAAGTACCCATAAGAACGCCTTCGATTGAAATTTTCAATAGTTTTGATGTACCAAGTGTACAACTAATATATGCTAAAAATATACTATTGAAACTATTCAAAAATACTGAATCCTCTACAATACCGCATATTCATCAAACAAGGTCAAATCACAATGGTATAAAAATATTCCAGGTCATAAAACCACATTCGGACAAAGAAATTATATTTATTTTGCGACGAAACTCCACAACTCCCCCTGATATAAAGCGAATAGAAAATTTGAACGGTTACAAATCAAGAATAAAAATCTGGCTGAAGAGATTAATGAAAAAAAAAACATTAAAAACGACATAGAAAACTGATATAAAACAGAAATGAATAATTTTAGTTCGCCTCAGCACAGGTCACCCTAGTGAGGAGGACTAAGAAATACAATTTACTATACATATATTTAATATAATATTTTGTATGTACAAATGTTTAAATAGTCGCTATAATGAAAAAAAAGTGAGACCTGAGGCAACTCTGCAGGCTACTGAATATTCAGTAAAGGAGTAAAGGTGCGGACATAGCTTGGTGTAACCTGTCTATGTTGACTGTTAAGATCAGCTGTGCGGACTGCGGGCCACTTATCACCGTTCAGTGCCGGGTCATGGGGCCGACGGTGACCAAGCCCCGCTGACAGACGGGGCGAGGAATATAGATATTAAGATTACTCAATGTGGGCGTGGGTTTAATTCTATCAGCGATCTTGTCAAATCGAAACCACTCTAAAAATAGTTACGAGTTATGACCTTATGACTCACAAAAGTCAGCGGTCGGTGGCTGAGTTGACACCGCGTTTGGGTCCCACCCAGGCGTAGTGTGTTCAATTCCTCGGCTGGCTAAGACCTCCATCACTGACAACCCAATAACACAACACTGATAACACAAGCAACATTTTCCGCTTACTGTGGTGGTAGTAGGAGATTTTAAAATATTGTCAGGTTATTCGTAACCCGGGAATGCTTGTCTTTCTTTTAAAAAAATAATTCTCACAACATTGCTTGCTCCATTTCTTCAATTAATGTACACAAAATAAATTATGTTTAAAATAAATTCATTAGTGAAGTCGGCTAGTAAAAGAGAAATGAAAAATACCACCGCAATCACGGGTGCAAGACTATAAATTTAATAGCTACCGGTAAAAAAATTAATGCTAGTTATAAAAGTTAAAACGCTTTCTTGCAGCCTGTATTGCAACGTGAAATACAAAAGCTAAAATAATTATTCCTCGCACAACGTTAAGATTTGAAAGCGATTTATATCGGCTGGAATCCCCAATGATGTTTGTTGATTGTGAAAGTTTCAACCCTCGCAGAAGCCGGAGAGAATAGAGAGAGAGAGAGAGCGCGAGCGTCCTGCTGCTGCCTGCTGCAGCTGAATGCATTGCACCACGGTGAATAGCCGAGAGCCAGGGATAAAACGCTGCAGTCAGAGCGGGGCAAAGAAAGGGGCCGCGGTGCACGTTATTTGTATGCCGGGAGCTGCACGGCTTGCCGAGTTGCACACTGCACAGTGCACACTGCACAGTCCCTAGTCCCCCCGGGGGAGACTTGGCATTCATTATTACATCAGCTGTTCTGGACTGTATCACTTACGCGGGGAAATTGTATGCACTATTGTGCAAGGGAAAACGTGGGAACGGAAAATGACTACCCATCCATCCATCCGCGATATTAATGGTTTCACTTATTAATCACGTTTTACATTTTAGATTACAACGTGATTTGATTATAACATAACGGGTGAATAATACATAATTATAGCTTAGAACTAATGAATTCGTCTTGCTGACCGAACGAGAACGAGACGCTGTGTGATGCTGGTGACAGGTATACGTGAATTAAGCGCATATTATTTGATAACAGCGTATGTTACACCTGAAAAAAATCATTAATGAATTGTTTTTTTTTTTTTATTTTAGGTAGGTCTGTTAACTTTTCATCATCATAAATGTTTGTTTCCAAACTAATTTAATGAATAACTCTCCGATAAATCCCTATATTATTTTTATTAGCACTACAATATTATAAATAACTTTCGCAAACCCGTGGATAATCACGGGATATTATAATTGTAGGATTCATGAAGGTCAAAGTATTTATTAAAAACAAATTGTTGCAGTATTACAAATTATTTACCTTTCGAATGAATACCATCAGTAAGTTGAAAAATTATGACATATGCCAAAATTTTTAATAAAATAAATACACATTTCAAATGTAAAGTAAAATAAAATAATTTTAGTAGCTTCTTTAACTGATAATCACACTTATAAAGGAAGCGATTGCTAACTACTAACTAGTGCGGAAAAACCAAATACCAGTTGTGAGTAGAGTACCTACTACAGAGTACAGACAGACAGGTGGCGGGCGGGTGTGAGGCAGGTTCTTGGAATATATTTTTGTTTTGGTGGTGCAGGTGGACTTTACCTTCAACTTTATCAGCCAATGTGTTTTTACTACGACACGGTAGTAGATATTTTACAGAATTTAGATAGAGGGTGGTAACGAGTAAGGAATGCTGAAACATAAAAAAAAACATCCTCCGTTCATGACCTATAAATGAGCGTTTTACTAAATACTAATTTAAAACGTTCAACTAAACTGGAACTAAAACCACCGACAAAACAACTGCTGAACTAGGTAGGTGTACTAGTGTGAAAAAATCATAATTATAAAATAGAAAATCTGTTTGTGAACTTTGAAATATCTATTCAATTGTCAAAAAAATACGAAAAGAACATTAGACAAAAGAATTTGAAAAAAAAATTCAATAGGAAGATTAAAGTTGAAGGTAAAAAGAAACTTATTCTTTATATTTTATTCTGCTAGCACGAAGAAGATATTAATTATGCACATATTCAGCATCATATCTAGTTTCGCAACGTTCTTCCTAAATGAATAAAACGCACGAAAAAGTAGAATCCAGCCGGGAACAAAGTGCCTACTCAATAGTGTTAGGGCCCCTATCTGCGGGCGGCCACCAGCCAGCAGAGGGTAGGAACTTTACTGTAGTCGTAGGGAGAGTAGGAGGCCGGCGGAGAACGCAGGCGAGGATTAGGTCCTGTGCGCTCCGGGCAAGTAGAGGCTTTACTAAACTTGGCCGCAAAGGGGAGCGGACCTAGGAAAGGAACCATATAAATTACTGTCTTCACCACTGGACGGTATGTGCGCTCCGGGCAAGTAGACGCTTTACTAAACTAGGCCGCAAACAGGAGAGAACCTAGAAAAGCAACAATATAAATTACTGTCTTCACCGCTGAACGGTATTATGCATTGGAAGCTTATATTATTATTTATACTTCTTATGCTTATGGTGGAATCTTATAAATTCAGCTAGGCATTATTATTAATTAAACCTATTCATTACTGCTTGATAATTTATAACAAATTCGCCATGTACATAAACGTATTTACATAAATAATACAATATAAATGTTTTTAATAGAAGAATAGTCATTTAATAGACTAATAATTGCATATTATTATTAGTACAATATGTTCTTAATTAACTTTTTTAGTCCACTGAAGAGTCACAGACCGCCATTGCTAATTAGGTAATTTATTTGTTTAACATACATATCTCTAGTTAGAAGCATAATTGAATGCAACTCAGTAGTTTGGTCTCCCTCTTACAAAATTCACATTAATAACATTGCAAATACAAAAAAAAATAACGTTTTAAAAATTTTAAATTAAATATCCCACTAGAAGACTTACAATATCATTTCTTATTAAATACTCTAAAAATACACACATTGGAAGACAGGCGTAAAATAAACTACTTAGCTTTTTTATTCTAAACTCTAAATTTGACTGTTGCAAACTTCTGCAACTCATAAACTTGCGAATACCTACAATAACAACACGACAAAATACACTATTCCACTACAACACACATAAGCGCAATTACATTGCGAACTCCCCAATACAACGGTTTCACACTATGGGAAACCAATACTTATGTCGATATATTTAATATTAACTTTGCGAATTTTGTGGATTATGTAAAAGACTTTTTTTTTATTATTTTAATATGTATCATATAAGTTACATTAACCGGTCAGCAACGTAAGCAGATATACACGATAAAATAACGATAGCAGTCAAGTACAATAAGCGTGTTTACACGTCAACGCGTGTGTTTCCACAAAAATCGTCATAACTCCGTTATTCTTCTAGTGACATCCCTAAAACAAAAAGTAGAATATTCGTATTGAATGAAGCTTCACATCTCTATTCAAAGTTATCCATAGAAACCCGTAAAAAGACCTACTCAGTGGAAGCAAATTTTACCCGCCAAATCGTAAAACGACGCCAAGAAAGCCGTTTGACGTGCCGACCCGCCTCCCACATATCCCAGTTTTAATTATTTTTTAAAAATATATTTTGTATGAAATGGTCAAAAAGTGAAGTGACAGAATTGTTTATTGTACATTTGTACGATGAAATAAGTGTTTTTTTTTACATTATCCGTGATTTTAGTATCGTTTTTACATAAAACATTACAGGTGAGTCATTTTTACAATTTTTTCATGTTTCCATTCTAAATTTAAATATTTACAAATGTTAATATTTATTTATGATACAACAATTTGAAAGCCTATTTTGTAACCTTTCAAAAACAGTTTTTACTATTCGGCTCCGTTCAGTAATGTTTCATTTATAGAGCTTTGATTGTGAGGCGGTAATAACACAACGTTTTCGTGAAATTGACATTTCGGTAAAGACATTTTAGCTTCAAGTTCGCGAAAAGTCGGAGGGGTTAATACATATTTTGCAGAAAATAATATTAAGGTTCATAATTGGTCATGTATACCTTATCAGAAAAGAGGAGCTCTTGTGCCTGATAAGGGAGCCACGATTCTTACTTAGATTCAATGTTATAATATATATATTTTTTTAATATAAGTTTTTTTGGAAAAAAAGTTTGATTTTAAAGTTTGATATATATATTTTTTAATATAAGTTTTTTTGGAAAAAAAGTTTGATTTTAAAGTTTGATATATATATTTTTTTAATATAAGTTTTTTTGGAAAAAAAGTTTGATTTTATTTATTTGTTCTTGTTGGTTCGTAATACAGCGCAATTCGGAAGGGAGATTATTGTAGTTTTTTATGGCTTGGTAAATATAATGGTTTTGCATTTGAGTTGTTTTGAAGATTGGCGTAATAAATTGATTTCCATTTCTCATGAGTTTGTAAAATTCTTGATATTCTGTGTTATTTTTTTCTTTACACATTTTTATAATGGAAGTTTGCTTAAATATATCATCAATATTTGGTACTGGAAACAATTTAAAAAGCAATTTTGTTGGGAAAGTAGAGTTTTTTTTAAGTATTACCTTTATAATAATTTTTTGCGAGACTTTTACTGAGTTTTTTACTTATTTCAACACTATTCCTAAATGGAAGTTGTATTTTTGTAAACCAGTCAAATCGCTGTATTTTTTAATTTGTGTTCTTGTTCTTTTTTATTTTTGTTTCTGGCATATATAATTTTTTAATGTAATTTTATTTTTATTATTTCTTAAATTGTCTGTCATCAAAATTGTACCACCTACATGTAAAAGCCCTCTGGGCGTTAAATACATAAATAATATACATGCATTTTTCCAACATCATTATTAAGATTAAATTATTATTTATTTTTCTTTTTATGAAATTGTTTGCGTAGTTGCTAGCAAAAAATGCTTTCAGAAAGCGCCCAACAAACAAAACTGAGCTTTAAATAAATAATTAATTAACATACAATTACAATTTTATGATCGACTTTTCCTTCTACTTCCGTTAAAATATCATTCGAATTTGTATTTTAAAAATGAAGGGTTCGTTGCAAATTGGGAACCTTCCCATCGAACAGTCCCGCCCGAAAGATCGCGTTTAGAATTTTTTAAACCCAAAGGGGGATAAATTCAACATTGAATAAAATGATTAAATACAAGGAGAATTCTAAATATCCACGCCGGATGTGATTGTAAAAAGGTCTGTAGAGCCGATCCCCTCTGTTTGGTATGATGGAAAGGGGACGGGAGTAAATATTAAAGGGGAACTCTGCATGCCCCGAGTCCCGAGGCCCATCCCGATCCCACTGAATCGCCGGTTTGATTCAAATATTTTAAGACTAAATGATTCAAAAGTGTTTTAAAAATACATATCTTTTCGTAAAATTACGAAATAAGTATTTTATATATAAAACCTTAAAATGTTAAAAAATAATGCCGTAAATGGGTAAAAACGTGTTATTTTTCTTTCCTAAAGAAATTTGAATACCCGTCCTGCCGGACTCTCGCCAATCGCCTTGCACCGAATGGAAGGGTTGGATTCATCCTGGAAACACTGATCCCCAGATTCCTACCCACCCCGCCTACCTTTATTTATTTATTTATTTTAATATCAACGGTATAAAATATACCATCTACAGTAAATTATAAACAGTGACATCAGAAAATATACAATTGACAGAAACTCTGCATGGATATAAAAAGTTAGAGATACAAGTACATGCAAAACTTACAGGTAGACTAGGTTAGATTAGTATTGATTGAAATATATGATAGTATATAGATACATGATATAATATATTACAATAGTTAAAATGTATGCATTTATTTTCAGGTTTTGGTTGAAAGTAGGTAAGTACCAATCAAGCTGTTGGTTCACCGTATTGAATATTATTATTGACCCAAGTTTCCTCAGTTGCCCCAGGCAGTTCATTTTATATACATATTTATTTGACTTTTTACGTAAGTATGAGTAAACTTACATTTTATTGGTAATGATTTAAAAGATATAATATTAAAGCCTTTTTGTACCTAGCTTCTGTGCTGTTAAACAGATCCGCTACATCTGCGTACCTATTACTAATTTCATGTAATCTAGGTACAAGCGAGTGTTTGAAATGTTCAGTCTTAGAATTGTTACAATTAAAGAGGGATTATCCTTCCCACACGGAGAAAACTGACTGATAATTTATTAAGAATCTCTTCAGACAATTTGTAATCCGGTTAAAAACAGGAATGCGACTCTTTAATGAAGAAAGATTTGATAGGTTTCCTAATAAACTTTCAGTAAAATACAAATGTGTTAATAAAAAATCTAATGTTTTAGAATTTCGTCATTGTATATTATCTGGACAAATACCGGTGCATGAACACGTGTTCCGATATATTACGAATGTACTAAAAGTTTGACAGGAAACGGCCTGCAATCCCGTTTTAAACCGGATTTTATAAAATCGGCAATACTCTTTTCTCCGTGCAGAACCCTATCTTTTTAATTTCTTTGAAAGACCCCCACGCAGCATCCCCAAAGATGACATAGGCCCTGAGAGAAATTATTTTCCTGCGTGAGCTAATTTTTTTTCAAGTTTTCCTAGTGAAGCGACATTGCAGCGACATTGCGACATGCATGCATTTTAAATATTTATTAATTTGAAATAAACAAAAAAGGTTAAATTTGATCTTCGCTCGAGCGCAATGTGATATTGAAGAACCTCTGTATATATTTTAATTGAATGAATGAATGTAGATTGCAAGTCGATTCCTCCCCAATAGCTCGTTATAAGTTTTCAGCAACTCTGGCGAAACTTGGCGTTCGTCGGTTGTGTGTTGTGTACTGTGTACCGCGTAGGGCGAGGGGAACCCCGTGGTAGGGCATGCCTACCAGCGCTGGTGCCTGGATACGGGACGGATATACGTACAACACACGAGGGGAGCCCTGCTGCCTGCTGGTAGTCAGGTTACTTTCCCCTTCGCATAGGGACAGTCCGGGTCGTCAAGTTACATAAAGGATGCTGTAATATCGTCTCATCAAATGTTTTATCGACTAATTCATTATAGTATAGGAAACAACAGCCAATGCGCAAGTAACTTATTGACGTGCGCTTTCACTGTTGAATATCAAAGACATGTATAAAACCTGGTAACTTCGATAAAACGAGGTTATAACAACGGACACATTCATTCAAGGCGAATATGTTGCGTGATGCTGATGTTTAAAGAATCTAGCTAAACAGCGTATATACAGGTAATAAATATTATAACAAAACTAATGAAAAACAATGAATTAGAGGAATATAATATGTATTATATGAATATAATATAATACACATATATATATAATCTCCTTCCTGATAGCCTGACAACCGTAAATAGAATAAATATATTTAAGAAAAAACTGTTTGCCCTCAAGATCAATGAGCGAAACCAAAATGCTCTTACTTAAGAAAAATATGTTACTTAGGTAGTAAACCATAATTATTAATATATATATTATTTTTGTTTTAATCAATGTACACTTAAGTTAACAAAGCGAAATATGTATTTCTTTTAACTTAATAAATAACTAATAAAAAAAATTTATTGAGAGTAATGCCTAGGCGTAGTAATTGTATGGAAATATCATTATCATAACAAGATATGACTGCTATTGGTTGCTTGGTTGCTTGTGATGGAGTGATAAGTGACGAGGGTCGCGTGATTACGTTATTCCTTTGTTCCTGGGAAAGTAACGTCATGTAAGTTGGATGGTTGGGGTATTTGTGTAGCGAGCGGACGTGTCCAGCGGCCGGAAGGCATTCGCGCTCACTTCATCCGGTACAAGTGGACGAAGGGAAGTAAAAAAAACACATCAGGAGGAAATGCGATGGCATCTCCAACATGCACGGTGTTCTAGGCCGGCGGTCTCACGGGCTACAGCATAAATACTGAACTTAGAATTAAATCTACAAAAAAACTAGTTACGTGGTAGTGTTACTTGTCCGCGAAGACACTAAAGGTGGATCACAATGTATTTTGCTTTCGCATGTGTTATTTTTTGATGACGGGAATTCATCAAAATGATTATTTTCACTAAGCATTTTCGTAGACATACCGCAGTAACTACCTGCCCACCTGTGTAATTTTTCAGGTTGGGGGTTTTGTCAGGGCTCAAATCGCCCGGGAAATCGTCAACAATTTATTTATTCCAATTTGCAGAGAGGTGGTTGGTGCAGTCTCTTAAAACTATGGAGAATAAAACCCATAATATAAATAAATAACATGTTCGTAAAAAGCAAAACAAAACACAGTGGATAGTTTTAATAAGATTAAATTAAACCAACACTTTTATAATTTTAAGCGAAAACAATAAACCATGGATGAAAAATTGGGTTTTTTCAAAAATGGTTTTTCTAATTTGGGAGGAGGTTCACGGGTACCGCCGCCCCGGGAACCATACTCAGGGTTACCAACGCCCCTGCCACAGGTTGCCTGGTGCCTAAGTGGTTCGCTACGTTTGGTGACTCCCCATGAGCAAGGGTGCCCGGGCTTATGGGAGGTGATGTATCTGGAACACATTGATGAACGGGTCGGCCTACTTACTGCCGGTCGGTTGAGGGAGACCCTTCGAGCCGGTTATCGCTGTCTGGGCCGCTGGATAGTACAGGGGCCCGACCCTTGGGCAAAATGGAGGTTACAGCGCCTTTAGGATCCTCCGACCACAACCTGATTACCACCTCTGTCCCATCCTCCATGAACAGTTATCCTGACAATCATGTAAAGAGGAAGGTATGGCACTACAGAGCAGGAAAATGGGACGGCATGCGGTCAGTCTTCAGCACCTTTCCTTGGAGTGTGGACTGCTTTAGCTCAGAGGACCCATCAATCTACGATGGATTGCTACATTCCTTTCTCCGTCAAATCCTCTGGAGCGGGCACAAAGCCGTGGTTTGACCATCGCTGTGCTGAAGCGATCAGACTAAAAAAACACGGCTTATAATGCACTCTGGATAAACTTTCGGAATACCGACAACGGGCAAAGATTATTTTTTTTAATTTTTTTTTTATATTAACTCCACACAGGAGGCCCTGAAGAAAATCATTTCCCTCAGGGCCTATGTCATCTTTGGGGATGCTGTGTGGATGGTCTTTTTGTGGAGAGGAAGGAGTGAACATGGGTCTTGAAGAGTCCCATGTTGTAGGAGGGAGGAAACACAGAGGCCGGCAGTTCGTTCCACAGCCGAGCTGTTGAACTTAAGAACGTATCGTAGAAGCGACCCGTTCTCATGTGACAAGTGTCAACCGTGTACAAATGTTGGGCACGCGTTTGGCGTGTATCCCGACTACGCACCGGTGCCGAAGGGATCAATGACGCTAGTTCCTCAGAGCATCTTCCATTGTAATACCGATAGAACAAGGACAGCATACCTACCTGACGCCTGTGCTCTAAAGATTGCAGTCCGTTTGTTAAGATAAAGATTATTGGTGCGATGATAGCTCACACTTGCAAGTGGGAAAGCCATTAGGCTCACCTGTGGGGCCCAATGAGGAATGCCACGGTGGGCACTTGATGCGTGTTGCAGGGGTGCATGCGGCGCCTAAGTAGAGCTAAGAACGACCACGATCAAAGAATTGCCAAAAAGCCGGCAGACTGCTCCACCGGCAGCCGTTCTTTCTGGTGGCTCGCTGGTTCAATTGGGAGAAATTTCTGCAGAAATTTTCAAGCCCGATGGTCGGCTGACTAACTCGGCCTGCGAGAAAGCTGAGTTATTAGGCTAAATTTTCGCGGAAAACTCGTCTCTTCGAGATAACGGAGAGAATCCCCCTTTCATTCCGCACTGCGGTTTCCAAGTGAAGGAACCAAATATCCGGAACAAGGAGGTTCTCCGGGTCTTGAACGAGTTGAAAATCGATAAATCCAGCTGGACAGACGGAGTACCTGCCCTGGTCCTTAAGAAGTGTTCTTCAGAATTAACCCCGGTGCTCTCAAAATTATTTAAACTCTCACTCAAAAGTGGGAAGGTGTCAGATTTTTGGAAAAGGGCGATTGTCCACCCAATCTCTAAGAACAGGGACCGCTACGATCTTTTTTTTTTTTTTATATTTTTTTTTTTTTTTTTTTTTTTTAAATCTTAATATGTTGGAAAGGCACCAACCGTCAATTAGATATCTTTATTAATTGGGCCAACACTGTTAATAATAAAATCTGCTTCACAGTCGAACATGAGATCAAAGGTAAAATAAATTTTTTAGATCTAACAATTGGAAAGAATAATAATAAACATACTTTTGAAATATTTAGAAAACCAACTTTTACAGACACTGCAATAAATGCAAATTCAACTCATCCTTGGTCTCATAAATTATCAGCTTACCATTCCATGGTACATAGACTCATTAACATTCCCTTGGACAATAAAGCGTATGAGAAAGAAAAGGCAACGATACAAACGATCGCGGTTAATAATGGATATAACATAAATAACATTGAAAAAATTATAAAAAATAAGAAATATAAAAATAAAATTAATTTAATATATCCGGCAAATAATAAAAATATAGAAAAATTTGCATGTCTCGAATTTATCGGTCCAAAATCCATAAAAATAGCAAAAGAAATAAAAAAATGCGGTCTAAATATAGCTTTCAAAACCAATATAACATAGGAACAAACCTTAAAAACTCTAAAAGTAGAAATCCTAAACTTAATAATAGTGGCATATATGAATTAAAATGTGACCACGCCGATTGCAACGCTACTTATATCGGACAGACGGGAAGGGCTTTTTCAACTAGATACAAAGAACATATAAGATGTTATAATAATAAGAGCACATTTTCAAAATTCGCAGAACATCTCTTAGTAAATAATCACGTCCCGCTTGACAACAACGAACCTAAACCCTTGCACATTGAAAGAAAGGGCCTTAGATTAAATTTACTCGAACAATTAGAAATCAATAAAAGAACCAATGACCCTAATATAACATTAATTAATAAAGTAAGGAAAATTATTTATTCCCCGCTTCTAAGTATGTTCACAAAACCTAAACAATATAACACATTTAAATAAATTAATAACTACTACATCATTATTAAACAATTAAGATAACATTAATGAGGGGAAAACAGACTTCAAAATACCCCCACAGAATATGAAATCTATTGTCACAATTATTTTTATCAATAAATTGGTTTAACCGGTAATAAATCATTTTAACTTGGGAGGGGGTAAAATAGAATCATATTTAAGTCGTCAAAAACGTGGCTTAACCACAGTTTGAAAATGGCCTTGAAAGCCGAAACAGCTGTAACAATAACAAAAACCAAAAAATACTTGCAGAACTTAATAATTATATTATTAAATTTGATTTTAATTAAATTTTTTTAAAAATTAAATGGAGTTCTACCAACTAAACACAAAAACAATAAATAAAAAAAAAAAAAAAAAAAAAAAAAAAAAAAAAAAAAAAAAAAAAAAAAAAAAAAAAAAAAAAAAAATACCGCTACGATCCTTCCAATTACAGCCCCATAGCCAACAATTCCATACTCTCAAAGGTATTGGAAAGGGTGATTAATAAATAATTGCTAACATACCCCTAGAAAAACAACATCCTAAGCAATCGGCAATACGGATTTCATCGAAACCGATCGTGTGGCTTCGTGTGTGCTCGGGTATGTAACGCATATTTGGGGGCGATACTTGGAACGTTTTGGAAAAACTCAAACCGTCGGGTTGGATATCTCCTCTCATGAGGTCTGGCACCGGGCGCTCGTCTGAAAGTTACAACAGTATGGGATCCATTCAACCATGCATAGTTGGATTGCGGACTTTCTCAAAGGAAGAACAATTCAAACCGTAGTTGACGGCTCGTCTTCCTCTATGCGGGGGTGCCACAAGGAACTGTGCTGTCGCTGAAGCTGTTTTTGTTGCACATCAACGATCTCGTTGAATGTGCACCGATTCATTGCTACGCTGACGACAGCACCGTTCAAGAGGGTTATCTTTTTGACAAGCTCCCTTCCACTGTTGATGTCCGTACAGCTCGGGAAGTTTTGAGACAAAAAGTTGATCACCGACTCGAGAAGGTTCGTGCCTGGGGTGAGGCAAACCTGGTCAGTTTCATTTCAACGTCTCAAAACCCAAGCGTGTCTGATTTCGGCAAAGAGGGAGATCAATGACTGTCTGGTGCAATTTGATGGAAGCACCCTCCCCAATAAAGACTGCATTGAAATGCTTGGAGTATATCAGATCGGCTTAAGTATCGGGGCTCTATGGAAGCCCGAGTAAATCTGACTTCCAACAAACTGTGCCTCTTGTATAGGGCTAGCAGATTCTTCAATAGTAACCAGCTGCTAACCCTATACAAATCTCAAGTACGCCTAGCAAATTGAATTAGGGAGCCACCTCTAGGCTGGAGTCCCACAATACTTGATAAAGCTAATTTACGAGTATTCTGTGCAAAGGAAGGCAGTCAGTCTGATTGACAATCTATTGTTAACAGACCGATTGCCAACTCTATTGCACAGAAGCAATGTGGGCATGCTAAATCTGTTCTACAGGTATTTTAATGGAGCCTGCTCTAAAGAGCTAGCAGCATTGATCCCGGTGCACCGGTGCACGTGCGAGAAACTAGACGTACACGAGCGGAACACCCGTTCACAGTTGATGTTGGCTTCATGAGAACGGGCCGATTCTTCGACTCGTTTTTGTGTAAGACGGTTCGTATGTACAACGAGTTACCGGCATCTGTTTTTCCTCCTTCAAATAATCCGGGCTTCTTCAAGACCCGCATTAATAAATTCTTTCCTACAGCCCCTATCTTAATCTGCCTCAGAACGCTGCCCAACCGGGTGGCGCCATAGATTCCCTGCCTTTGAAAAACAATTTAAACGAATAAGTGGTTAATAGATAATATTTGTTTCATTACTCATACAATATATACCAGAAAAGTACCATCATATTAACATGTTACAGTTGGCAAGTATAGGTTTAATACAGAATATTAAATGTATTATGAAATGCCAAAATAATTTCTGAGTGAGAATGAATGTTAAATTAAATTATAATAGCAGAATCCTTCAAAAATGTTTGCGGTAAAATATGAAAGCGAACTATTTTTGCATAAAAGGCCTCGTAAAGCGGAATAATAATTGCAACCCCCGCCCATAACAGCCACTAGCAGCTAGTAGCTAGTAGCTAGCGGTGAGTCGGTTCCGGCGAACGTGGAATTTTAACAGGAAAACTAATGAAGTTCACGTCGGGAATAATTTTGGGTATTTTCATCGAACCCGTTTGGTGGTTTTGGAAACTACCTAATACCGTACTACATAATACACAATCTAGTCTAGTCGGTATCTCTCTCTGCTCATACATAATAATTGGGAACATCATTTGTACCTGTGGCGAGCAGATATGGCCGTTATGCTGTGTGATCCATCAACCAACGCGCTAATGTAACTGAACTATCTCTACATAACACGTATCTACCAAATGTTGATTATACGTATATGCAAAAGTTTACGCGAAGCCCCGTGGACGCAAAAATAAAATTAGATTTTTGTAATCTAAGGGGTACTGTTTCAATTTCGTCACATTTGATTGATGATCTAATCGACGATTAGTATAATTTTAATTCATTTCTACATTTTAACGGTCTCCGTTAAATGCGTTCAGTTTCAACTTTTGATGAAATTGTGATGCATGGCGGCGGCATGACCATTATTTGACGGCTGATCAAAATATTAGCAAATGCTGAACGGGCATATTCTCAGTTATTGAAATTATTTTTTTTAAAGTTCATTCAATGAACAATTGCGATTTAACGAAAAGATGTTATTTTATTTTGAAAATGCATAGAGCTTTTGTAGTAAATAATAACTAACTCCAATTGAATAAAAAGTCGTTACAAAGGATTCACCTACTCCACTTCTGTTGTGTTGTCCAGTGGCGTGGAGTTGGTCAGTGCCTGACAATCGGGCCCCGGCCCGGTGGGTGGTGGGTGGTTGTTGGTTGGTTACGTGATGTTTCCGGCAAATTAATCCGAATTGGGAGCTTATGCATCTGGTAGCTCTGGTAATCACAAGGGCCGTCTGATTGAGGATGATTGGGGATGTAATAATTAATCGGCGGGTCGCGAGGGACGGGGCTCCAATCTCCTACCGGCAGTACTACTATATGTGATTACTACTATATGCGATTCCATTCTAAAACCAGTCCTCATAGCACAAAAGGAAATTTTCAAAAATATACTTGCCCATCAGACTATGTTTTTAATTCCTTGAAACAATTATATTCAAAAAATATTTTAATTTATGCATTCCAAAACTAGGATAACTTTGCACACACCATCATCTACTCGAGTCTATTCACAAGATCCTAATTACAACATACATTTCACCAACCTACAACTAAAACGACTTTTGGTCAAAGAAATTTGCAATATTTCTTTATGAAACTATTTAATATCCCCCTCTTGCAATAGAAACCATCAAAAAAATATACGACTTCAAAAGAAGTATTAAATTTAAGATATGGATTATGGACACGGGAAGGAATAATATAGATAAAATATTGCAACCTAACAAAGATTAATGTTATGTTTTTTCTTCTATATGTTTTAGGATACCGACCCCCACTCCGACATATCAAACACATTAGTACCTTGCCGAAGTTCCTTATCATCGTGTTGCCTTACATAAATATAAAGCTTCAAAATAACGTAATAACGAACATTCGTACCTGGCTTCGCCTGAGATTAGATTTATAGCCCCCTTTT
This sequence comes from Hesperophylax magnus, assembly GCA_026573805.1. Lineage (NCBI taxonomy): Eukaryota > Metazoa > Arthropoda > Insecta > Trichoptera > Limnephilidae > Hesperophylax > Hesperophylax magnus. Next base: position 24,923,870 of record JAIUSX010000012.1, read on the forward strand.
AGGGGCTTATGCATAGGAATAGTAAAAATTATACAGTATTATTCATATACAAGGGGTACCCAAAAGAAACCTAACTTATGTTGCGGGGGCTTAGTTTTTGTAGGACCGGGTTCTGTTGGTAGAACCATGTGCAGCTACCTTTCCTCAGTCAGTATGCTAGGCACTGCGCTGGAGAAGTCGTCTTTTTGGATGGTGTGATTTTTTTGGTGATTTTGGTTGTTTTCAGACAAATTAATCGTATTCCTGTTAAAAGCAGGACTGCAAACGAATGAATTGACAAAATTCCTAACAAACTGTCGGTAAAACACCAATATGTTATTAGAATGTCGGAACACGTGTTCAAAAAAAATCTAATATTGTAACATTTTGTCATTATATTTATTAGGAAAAGGACACCTGCATGAACACGTGTTTCGATATATTCTGAACGGACTAATATTTTAGTAGGAAATGGATAGCACATTTTTGACAAGATTTCAATAAATCAGCCATACTCATATTTTCTCCGTGTGATAAATTGAAGATGTCCACTAACTCGGCATAATTATTTTCCTCCATAATATTCTGGGCAATGAGAAATATATATGGAAGTTAGTACCAGAATTTGGGAACTGAAATAAATCGCCACTACGTATTACGTAGTGGAATTCGAAAGCTTATCAATACAAATCAATTCTGGACTATCAAATGCTTCATTTAGAATTGTATACAGATATACCAAGTCAGTGAAAATCATATTCCTATAATTTACAAGAGTGTTATAGTTCAACAAAATTGCTGGAATACCCATTTTAAAACTTAAAAAACGTAAGAATTTATTTTGCATTCATTGCAAAAATGTGTCATTGACTGTATAAATTTTCCAGACACCAGAGCTCATAGAGAGTTTTAGATGCTTTAGTAGGGTTTGATTTTATATAAAAAAAAAACAAAAAAATAATCATCTAATTTAAGCTAAAGGAGGAACATAAATTGTATATCACATTCGCATGTGTTCTTTTTTGATGATGGGAGAATTCAGTAGAATTATAAGTGCATTGTTAAGTACCTATGTACTCGTAAAGTAATTTTGGTCAAAGCAATCAACAAGTAGTGGTAGTGTGCTATTTAGTTTAATGAAGATACCCGCGCCGCCGACCAGAAACGGTGTCGAGGGTTTGTTTGTCTGTCGCTGCTTGCCTGCAGCCGGAGGACAAACACGGCGGGATGGATGGATTACCATATCTCGTGGTAATTATCGGGCCAACACTAATGTTACATGACATGCAAATACACTATCGCGCAGGTCGCCCCGTACATGGCACCCGGCACACCATAACCTACTAACTCGCAGCTAACTGTGATACCTACTCCGTTGTTCGCATTTACATATATGCCCTCAAGTCTGATAGTGTTAACAATACATAATGTTATCAAACGCATTGATATGCCTACAACATTCAATTGATTGTGTTCGGCCATGATACGATCTTTCATTGAGTCCGGGAAATTATCTATCACAAACAGTTGATTACTTGCTTCATTGATATGCAAGTTGTGGATCATTTCTTTAAAATTGTGACAAACATTTCAACGTCATTTTCGTCCAACTTCCCGAAATGAAATTATTGAGATTAAAAATATTATTCATTTAAAAAGGAATTGAGAAAGTATGTCCACCTCACATATACATATATGTTTTATTTGTGTTTTTTAATATGTTTAATTTTAAAATATAATATTTTTTACAAATATGTTTCCAAAATTATTAGCACACACACACAAAACTTAACATTAATAAATAAATAATAAATGCAGTTTAAAAAAACACTCGTAACATCATTAACAAATGCAGTGACATATTTATATTTTCTAATGTTTCCAAATCCTATATTATCCATACACTCTATGATATTTTTTTTTTACTCCTACACCAAACTCGAGACCTAGTTCTCTTCATTGGTGTAGAAATACTAAAAAAACATAAATTTCATTATTTTGTTCTAATGCCATTTGCTAATGTGTTATTGTAACAATATTATAAATTTAAATATTTTATATGTTATGTATTTTTAATTAATAAATTGTGAAAATACTGGAGGAGGTTATCTTCAGTTGAAAGAAAGATTGCAATTGTAATTGGATTCTAGATATTATTAGATGTAGAGGGAACGTTATACAAAAAATGTATTTTTCATTCCACATCGTATGACCAAGATCTTGGAAATAAACGATTTAATTGAACGCCAATAATAATGAACGCAATACATGATACGTATCAGCGAAATTAGGCTGGATTGAAAACGCCCCAAAACGAGAAGAGAGTGTCAGAGTGATTTAAAGGTTGATGGGATTAAGTCTGGGAGAATTCACTGTCAATGTCGGCTTACGTTTTACGTTCATACTAATTACTGTCATTTTCGAAGCCGAGCCGTTAAAAGCCGGCGCATAAAAAGCGGCTCAGACTTGGATCTGCCGACAAAATGCACAGGGTTGTCGCAAAACTATCTCGGGGAGAAGGGATAATAATCTACGTCTGCTAAATTGCCACCTGAGATGCAACCACATGAAAATTCACGGTTTAGATTCAAGTACGCTTGAAAAAATGTAATTTAATCAACTTAAACGTCGTTAATTTGTAGAACTCCCGTGTAATAAGTATTACAGTTGCCATAATGCTAACCTAACAGTACTAATACGTGATTAAAAAAATCTATAATGTAGGTAATATTAAATTATATAAAAATTCAAATTAACATTAAAACGTGCTGGATATAGAGTTGTTTTCGGTTCACGACAGCGTGCAAGAAATTTGTGGTTTTAAAGATACCGCTGTTAAACGAGAGGATTAAACCAATCATAAAATATTTAAAAGAATTGCCTGCAATAAAATATCAACATACAACCTAATGATGAACAAAAAATATGCACGTACGAGTAAATAAGTGAATAGCGCAAGACTATTAGGAATGGTTTGTATTCGTTAGGCGGGTTGCACCTAGATACATTCGATTGTAAAATTATAATGTAGTACACACCGAATGCGGAATAAGACAATGGCAAGAGCAAAATCATCCCTCTGCTTGTATGGGAGGAACAATGCACACAGAGTACCTACACAGGCCGTCGAGATCGATGCTTATCCGACCACAAATGTCGGTCAAGCACCGGACACTCACGGCAGACACTAATCACGGCACGTGCTACCCTGATTTACTGCTCCGGACACAAAGTGCTCGAGACATCAGCCGAAACAACAAAGGTAACAAATTGCAATGTAAATAGATCCTTCAATAATAGCGTATCACTTCAAATGGATATTTACTATGCCTAAAGTTGCTTATTACTTGGCCTGTAAATCTTAAAAGATCTCTTATAGATTCGGAGAAATTGGTGTATACACTTGTTGCCCGGTTACTCCATGTACCACGCTCATTAAATTTAAGGAATTGGTTTTTACAAAACATATTAAAAGAATAAGTTTGAATAGTTTCCCATGTGGTTATTAGAATTTAAGGTTCAGATAGTTAATACAAGGCATGGAGTGTGTGCTAAGACCGAGTTGTTTGGCGGGCCGTCGCCTCTGCCTATCCCTTCGGGGAAACGGCGTGATGGTTAGTTAGTTAATACAAAGTTCAAATAATTTAACCCCCTTACCCTTGTTCGAGAGCATAATGTAACATAAGTTTAGATAGGCGGAGAGTAATAATATTTCGGACCGTGTAGCATTTATTCCAGATAGGTGGGGAAGTGGGGAATGTTTGAACACCGGAATAACTATATACGGCTATAAACCCTAATTCCTTATCCACGCCGTCGATATCCACAGATCGGTGTCGGCAGATTTTCAGGCGATACAGGCCAAGCGGTACCGACTGTCCGATACGTTGGTTCGAGAAGGGGAAGTTACCGAAAGTCTGCCAACATAATTTAAATTTGATTCCCGCTGTTCCGGGCTAGGACGCTGTTCCCGGGACTCGTTATAAAAGTTAAAGGACACTTACCGATTCAGGATCGTGCGCGTTCGGGGTGGACGGTTGGCCTGGTCTAGGGGGGTAAGGCTGAAAAAAAACAAACACAGTTACATTAAATTTCAGTTAAAGACTAAGGACGGGTTATTTCACAGAATTGAGATTGATTTTCAATTTTTGTGAAGGTTCTATTCGAGTTATGTTATATTTCAGTTTTGTGAAACAACTGGCCAATAATGATATAGTTGATGAATTATTTGACGAATTTTTCAAATTTTGTAAAAAAAACCCGTCCTAGGAAATCCTAATCAGATTGTATAAATCTGAAGCATCAAACACTTAACTCGTAACTTTCTAGTTTTGCGAGCACAAATAAATGCAGGCTGAATTTTTATACGAGTATATTACTACTCTATTTTAAAGATGCATTCATTTATCGTAATTACAAATAGGTAAATTTAACTCAATTATAAGAAGTACATATTTGTGTAGGTACATTTGTATGTACGAGGATACGTTGTTTGTTATTTTATTATCCACATCCTTGTCACTTTGGCGCAGGGGTTCTCATTTACTCCAATAAGTTTATTAAAAATCATTTGTACCATGTATTAAAGCGTTCTGTCTCCATACTTATTTGAGGTTCGTGGAATTTTCAGACCCTTTTCGTTCAGAAATTTTGTGCTGGGTCTATGCACCAGTGGTTCTTTATATGAGTTTTCTCCCGCGGTGTCCATAATAGTACCGTACCAAGGGGAGAATACCTTTTATTGGCTTAGGCCCTCAGCGCCATACATTAGTTGTAAACTTTAAATGTTCAAACTCGAAGAAGAAACTTGTAAATAAAATATGATCGAAACTTATCAAGTGAATAAAGATTGAATGAATTGGAATGCTACCTAATTTTCAGAAAGTCCACTTTCATGTTTCTTTTAATGTTTCATTTGTGATATAAAAAAGGAAGCTTCAAAGACATTACGCGGCATTACGGACACATAAGTTGCAGTGAATTGATGTGTGTAAGGCGGGAGTTGGTTGGGATCCACGGGGTGTAAGAACTGAGGACAGCACGCTTCATTAATGTTGCGAGGGATATCTGTTGCTGACGGGGTCACAAAGGAAGGGAATCTTTTCTCCCACTCACTTTCCTTTAACAACACAATTGGAGCTACGCTACATATAAACAGGACAAAATTTCCGCGAGCCGAGTCGCGAATTATGGGAAAGCAACGAAGTAACCACAAACGACGCGAAAAGCCACTTGCGGTTGCTTTGTTCCTTTCCCGTAATTCATGGCTTGGCTCGCGGAAATTTTGTTCTGTTTATACGCACCTTTATAGAAGGATGTGGGTGTAGAGCAGTCATACTCAACCTGCGGCCCGCGGGCCGCATTCGGCCCGCCAAGCTATTTTGTGCGGCCCTCAATACATTATTAGGAACATGATTTACAAAATCTGGCATCCTATATCACTTTAATTTGAGATTAATTGCGACTTTGACGTACAGACATTGAAACCCGAAGAGGATAGTCGTTGTCGTGTCAACATCAGATCTGGTATAAGAGTGTTGGTAGTGCACACGCTAGATCTATCTCCAAAATACAAAGATTTGACCAAAAATACAAATTTTGGTCGTGGCAACACATAAATTTTTCCGGCAGCTCCAAAGTTAAATGGTTACCAGTGTTGCCAACGAAGGCGATTTATCGCCATTTAGGCTACTCAGAACGAGGATCGGCGACGAAAAAATCTAAAAGGCTTTGCGTATGTGTGGAGCACTCATTTTGAATTTTGTTTTGTGGGGAATTATGTTTTACAGAAATTCTCTAACAACCATCCCCCCCCCATGAATTTCGAATAATAAAAGGGAGAAATATTTGTGGGGAATATGTGGGGGCAGAATTTATGTGAGTTCATTAGAATAACTGGAACTGAAATTTGGTTACTTTAGGCTACTTAATGTTTGAAAAACGGCGACATTAGGCTAAGATCCGTTGGCAACACTGATGGTTACTTAAATGGTTTCCAAAAAACGGGGGTGGTGGGTTTCATGATATCTTTTGTCATACCAGTATAGTGTTGCGGTAGCTTTACTAACATATGAATGTGGCCCGCAGAAGAAAAAGGTTGAGTATCATTGGTGTAGAGCAAGGCTGCCCAACCCCAGGCCCGCGGGCCAACGAAGGCGATTTATCGCTATTTAGGCTACTCAGAACGAGAATCAGCGACGAAAAAATCTAACCTGTTGAACTTACTTTTTAAACAAAAATACACCGGATATAATATTTTTTGCGTCCGAAATGGAATCTTGTAGCAGCAGCCCCCCCCCTCCCCCCATGGATTTAAAATATTTTGTGGGAAGCACTCATTTTGAATTTTTATTGTGGGGAATTATGTTTTATAGAAAATCTCTAACAACCCCCCCCCCCATGGAAATAGGAACCGTCAGGCATTCAGTGGCCCGCCAGTGATTAAAAATCGTCAATTTCGCCCAACTGTTAAAAAGGTTGGGCAGCCTTGGTGTAGAGTGTGGTACGCCACTTAGATTTTAATACAATTTATTTAAAATAAGTTTCATTATTTTAATAGTAGCAATTCATTTATAAAAAAAAACAATATTTATTTTTAACTAGTAGTTCTGTGAACAGTAGACCTTGCGTTCAAAAAAGTTTGTTTCTAATTTTATCTTATTCAATATATTAAAATTAAAATTTCCGCTGAAATCATCAAGTTTCTAAATAATATAGGTACCTACGTAACTTTTTTATTTAGTATTTTACGTAACTTTTTTATTTCAAATAAGGGATTAATCAATTGTTCAAAGAATGTCAACATCTCTATATATTTTTTAAACTTTCTTCAGGCCGGTTGATACCATAATATTTGACCGCTCCGGTTTGTTTAATCCTTTCAGAAGGTTTCCCTTGCTAAGAGATTGCTGAAAAGTGTTCACCATCCGAGTTTTATATAGTGCTTACCTTCTTATTTCACGAAATGCGCGTAACTTTTGCCGTTTAGCCGGAATTTGCAATTGTTATAAAATTTTAAACCGATTCAATTTGGAAAGTGAAGCCAGAACGAAGACTTTCAATGCAGTCGGAGATTTTATACCTGACCCGTCAATTGTCAAGTGGTGTCATTAGTTCGGGATTTACTGGACCTCTTCAACCGAGGATATCTACCTATAAAACAGATAAGCCATATTTTATTTAACATTTTTGTTTTTGGTTTTTTGTTTCAGATGACAAACATACATTATCTGCATTTTGATTTTGGTTCAAGATTTTTGTTTATGATAGCCTGCGATACGATAGCTCTCTAAGTCTGAGACAGAGGTATGAAATCTTTGGACAGCGGCACAATAGAAGAAATTGTAATTTTTAATTTTTTTGTCGGATTTTTATTTTGTTAAGGTATTAGAGCCAGGAAGAGGCAAAATAGGCTAGGATAAGAAGTCAGCTAGAAGAGATAGGAATAGACTAGAAGACGAACCTAAAAGGTTCGAGAAGATTCAGTAATAATAATAATAATAATTGGATAATTTGTAGAGCGCCGTTTTTGTGAAAAATCACCTCAAGGGCGCTGTACAATTTATTTCCTAGGATCTACATTTGTTATTTATTTATTTATTAAGTGGCATGAATAACTAAGAAGTGACTAGAAGAGACTAAAAGAGACTAGGAGAGATGAGGTGATTTTGCTCGAGAGCGGCGTTATATGGGTCATCCAAATGTTGTTATTATTATCAATAGAGACTAGATATGATGGACTCGCCGAACGTCACAGCAGTGCTGCCAAGGTCTGTTATCTACGTGAGGATATTGTGACGCAGTGAACTCTCTCGCTGCAGCAGCTGGTCCAATTTTTTCACCACCTAGGATTCTTGCTGCAGAGTCTCCATCTTCTGTATTCGTCAAACGTCACAGCGGTGCTGGCAAGGTCTGGTATCTATGTGAGGATATTGTGTCAGCACTTTATTAGCAGCAGACACATACCTAGTCGGATGACGAACCTCGTGCTGGCACTGTTGGTGGACTCTCTCGCTGCAGCAGCTGGTCCAGTTTCTTCACCACCTAGGATTCTTGCTGCAGAGTCTTACCTATTCCTGTTCTTCATTTTACTTAACTTAATTTCACTTTATTTTTGTAATATTTATATTTTTTTGTAATACCTGCATCAATTGTAAAGCGCCCCTGAGGTGATATCTCACAAAAGCGGCGCTATACAAATTGTCCAATATTACTATTATTATTATTGATTATTACGATTTGACAGCTCGTAGGAGGAACAACGACAATAAGAACTGTTCGTGCGGTATAAAAAGGTAGTATCCAACACTTCACAGATAGATGAAAAGCAAAACGCCCGCCATAACTAAGTAACCCGAGTTAAAATAGGACTACAGTCAACAAACAATACAAGATCTATGTGTTCCAACTAATTTTTAGGTACCATAGAATTAAGAATAACACAAGATCCTTGTGGGCGTGTTTCGTGATTCAAATAAAAGCCCAATTAGGGCCTGTATTTCCACACGAAACTGTGTTCACCATGATTACGGAATTTAAATGGGATAGCGGTATACAATTTCAGGTAGTATAAGAGAGAGACAAACCGCGTACTAAATGGTCTAGAACCAAACGGTACTAAGTCAGTGGCACATTTGTTTCCATTCAAATTTGCATGGAAGGTACTTCTAGTTTTCTTCTTTATTCTATGTTAGGTACATATAGGTAGAAACGAAACAAGAATAAATTATTTTTCATTATAAAAAATAACCTGCTAAACTACTAGATCAGTTTGTCATCAGGTTAATTTAAAACAGATTTTGAATTTACGAACACAACACAATATTGCATTAATTTTACTCATGAAAACTATATTGTATTTTAAAGGGGTTAAAGGGTTGATATGCTCATATTCATTGCATGGATTATGAATTATAAGTATTGGGAGGTTAGCATAATTCGTTAAGTTTTTATCATTTATCATGAGTACATATTGAAATGTAATTTCAGGGTTGAAGTAAATGAATGAACGAACAGTTTAAAATGTGTAAAAATTGGTAAAAGCATATCTATCTATTATAAATAAAAATGTTAATGTTCGTTTGTTCAAAATCTTAAATCTCCAAATGTTCTTCACCGATTACTTTGAATTGACACAACGTTGCATTCAAATACGCGTAGGTTTTTATATACTTATATAATTACAGACTTGCGAGACCAAGTGAATCAGATACTTGTGTCGGGCCATGTCAAGAGTCAGAATAATAGAAGAGTATGTATGAGACGATGTATGAATGTGAATGAGGCAAGGAGTGTGTGCCAAGACCGAGTTGTTTGGCGGTCCGTCCTCTCTGCCTACCCCTTAGGGGAAAGGGCATGATGATTAGTTAGTTAGTTTATTACAGACTTGTTCGTTTCTATTAAACGAAAGGAAACATTTTTTCATACAGCATCCTAGTGAAATGAGTGAAAGAGATAAAAAAAAAAACTCACAAAGCATGTTTGCGTAAACTTCCTAAGTTCCTCCTAAGCAGAACGATGTAATATTTACTTTAGTATATCCATATTATAAAGGCAGTGTCCTGGAACTCGGGAGAGAAACACTTCACCATGTTTGTAAACAAACTACGATCTGTTTCGAAAGGGTTAACATATTCTAACATTCCAGGAAACATGGGTAAAATTTTATCGCAAGCTCTAACGCCAGTAAAGGTTGAATAAATTTCAGGTTTACTTTACGTTTTATACGGTGAACTTTACATAAATACTATAATGTTTTCGTAGCATCTTTAATGGGCTCCCCACATGATTAAAATTTAATTTTTATATAAAATGCATTGTATATTATACACGGTGTCCGGAAACAAGTGATACAATCGGGAAACTAGTGAATCTACATCACATTTGAAGTCGATTTTTAACTTTTTAGAGTTGAGCTCGCGTTTTGTGGTGTTAAAATCAGCATTTTAATGCTTCGAAGCATAGACCCCAACCTCCAAAAGTTTTTTATAACCCTTTGGTTGCCGAAAAACAAAAAAAATTAAAAAAGTTATTTTTTTGAGTTCTCAGTCATGTGGATTGATTGACCAGGTTCCTGCTTGTATCGTAGGTTTCCGGACACTTGCAAAATGGTTCATGCCATCTGAAATCGTCAGGGTTTGTAAATAACTTCTGACATTCTGAGAACAAGTAGTAGCAGTTACAAGGAACTATAGATGAGTATAATGCAAGTATTCAGTAATCGTGTGTTCGCTAATGCGACTAGGATTATTAACATCGCGCGTCACGTTCCGCACACAGTAATATGAATGCAGCTGCTGTATAGAATACAGTGTTCTCGGAGGCTGAAGTATGCTGCAGTAGTTGTAGCAGTTAGCAGTGGCAGTGGGACAAGGCGGAGACTAGATTGTGCGCAACCAGGAAACACTCACTGCGTCGTAAGCCCTCGTTAGGATGTGCATGTGCCACACCTGTAGAGCGGGAATTAAACTAATAACTTAACATAATGAAGGTTTAGTCTGAAGTTTCGACGTGCAAGCAAGCTGAATAACAATTCCGAGTAAGTGTTGAGTTTGTATTCCGGGTGGATAAAGCCTGATTTGAGGACAAGGCCGAAGTCAGCGACACTACCGGCCTGGCGGTCTCTGCAGGTCCGCCGGTCGAACTGAAACTGGTAACAAACATCACCTGCCCTTTGCGACCGCCGCGTGGGCACTGTGCGGCCTGTGTTCTGTTCGCAGCCACGCTAGAGTCAACGACACCCTTCATACTGGCCAAACTGTACATATACAACGCTTTACCATTTCCGTACTTACACTACGATCAAGCTGCTAAATCAATTAATCCTGGTATCATGTAAAATACGACGGTGTACACCTATTCAACTTTTCAAATTGCAAGCAATATAACAATTCAATTAATTTGATGAATGAACTAAAGCGCGGTTTTATATATTTCGTGATAAAGCTACCACTACTTAAAAACTCTTTTTTATAGATAATAAACCCCATCTTGTTACAAGTTCCCTTTAAGTTTACACAAATATCAACATACGATTAAGTAGAAGAAAAACGGGATATAAGTAGGTAGGTAAGTCTCAAATTGTTAATATTGTTAATATTGTAAATTATAAGAGTACTTTGACGTAATTGATAATTAAAAGAAAACTACCAACCGATAACTTTAAAATGTGTATTTAGAGAGACTTAAAGTAATGAAATGCTGTAGTTTGTAGAGTAAACCTAATTCAGCGGAAACTTCCCCGAAAGCCACTCGTCATAACTGGAAATCAAATATTTACTTTTGTGAGGTACCGACCTTTCACCTACCCAACCCCCACCCCCACCCCCACCTAGGGGGGTATCTCGGATCTCCGGGAGTTGAACACTTCAAGTTTCTAGCGATCTTGCTCGAGTCGCCAGCACAGCTACAGATCATGCAAGGAGACTGGGTGGAAGAGGGTAGTGGACTGGGCGGTAGTGGACTGGCCGGCAGTGGGGGAGGGTCAAAGCTTCCGGACAGAGCACTCGCCAGCAAGCAAGGGTCACTGCCACCTTCACCCTCTCTTCACGACTCTAAATCTAAATCTATATATCATTGGATATTACGAAATCGCGAACGGCACAATAAATCTATACCTACATGTTCGTTATCGTCAGTTAGATAATGCATGTTTCAGTGTAAGCAAAGTTGCGGGATGAATAATTCCTGCGATCAATAATAATCCAATATTTACGAAACATATCTATTAATTCTAACTAAAAACAATCATGGAAGCAAGTATCGATGGAAGCGATGATTTATATCCGAATTGTGTCACGTCATAAAGCTGGAAAACTTCAAAGGACGCCAACATAAAGCTAACCTTCTCAGGCAAAATAAAGTGCATAATTTATATCAAGTCGCGGAGTTTCTAATGCCGAGAGTTTATTAAATTAAAATTCGCGGTGATACTGTTATTTAGATGGTGAATGTACCCATTTCCCGCCCAGTGGGGGCTGCAAGCTCGGCAGGCAGGGGCGGTGCGGGGCGGAGGGCTGTTTCCAAGATGGCCGCAGGGAAGTTAGGGGAGGGAGGGGGCGGGGGAGGAATCGTGTTTAGTATCGCCGCCAGTCAGGGCAGTATAATATATAATCGGATTATACTTGCAGATAAAGAGATATCAAGATGATAATCGTAAACGTAAAACTCATTTTAGATGTACTAGAGGAAAACGTAGGTATTAAGAATGCTTATTAAGAATCTTTTCGTGATTCAATTTTATACGTTTCAAAAACGTAGATAAGACAAACAACCAACTTCCTTGATTAAATGTAAACACAAATTGTACGGATGGAAAATAAACAGGGAGGTGCATTATGCACGTTGTTTATTGAACCGGTTTCAGTTCGAGGAATATTAAACACACCTATCTTTGACAGCAACGACCATTATAACTTGGCTTTACCACCTGGTGAATAATACTAGCCTGGCATCAAAACAATTCAGCGATTGTGGAATCAAAGATTTCTGTGTGCAACAAACAACATACACACCTTCACGTAGTTAAGCGTTTAATTGAATTAATTCAAGACAGCAGAACGAGGCGGAAATTCAAAAATGATACATTACGAAATGTGTGCGAATAAGCACGCCCTTAAAAGTTCTCTACGAAAGCGATGTGAGCCGCGATGAAAAAATAAAGCGTCATGACATCGTGAATCGCTCGGCGCTGGTTGGCGAGACCTGTCGCAGCGCGGGAAATCCGAGCTTTGGGGGAAAAGTTCTGGCTACACGGAGAGAGGGACGGAGTAGTTAATCTCGTACAATGTGGAAACACAAAGCAGGGAGGGAGCTATACGGGCCCGCGCACGCCAGAGAGGGACGCCGAGGGCGGGAGCATCGATCCCGTTCCGTGCCTCCGCAGTCACTAACACGAACCGTCGAGATGCGAGGAGAAAATCGCATTCAATTATATTGTTTACGCTATGATCAAAATATACACAACACTGACTGGGTATGGGTACTAGTAATATCTGCCCACGTACATGACAGGTCCAACAGACTAAATAATAACCACCTTATTACTTTTTATTTATTCATTCATAAACATTTATTTTGTTGACAAAATTATAATTATTATGTTAATGCGCGACCACGCGTTATTGTGTAAAACTGATATTTGTTTTGACTAACTATGTACATAGGTTCTTAGGTAGGTACATAATAAATATATGTATGGAAATTTATTTATAGAAAATATAAACATAATTGATAACAGATATTATGTATAATATATACACGGCAACATTTCATTTTCATAATTACTTATCTTTATTTTTATTTAAAGGTGTACCCCCGGAAAAAGCTAAGCTTGTGTGGATGGGTTATTTATTTATTTTTTTTTATTTTTTATTTATTAATTGCATCTCACTATACATAAAACACTTTTTTTTCTCATAAAAATCAACTTCACTAGGACTGAGCCTGTATCGAGTTTAACAATTTACATTATAGTGAAGCAAACACAAGAGTAATCACAAACATAAATTAATTCTACATACAAACTCAAAATATTTCAAAATTAAAGAAAAAAATAAGTATTAGATGTGTTACCAGATGGGTAATTTGACAGTATATTGTAACATTATTTGAACCATAACTAATCATTAATCATTATTCAAAAGAAGAAGCAAAGTAGATAATAAAGACAGATAGGGTGACATTCAGTTTTTAGTAAATGGGACTTATATAAAATCTTATTATTTAAGAAAGGACAAGGATGAAAAAATATTAAGACAATCGTCTGTCAATACAAAAATCTTAATTAAATTTTTAAATTTAACTAAGGAATTGGTAGACTTAATATGATTTGGAAGAATATTAAACATAAGTGGTGCCTGATATAAATAATTTCTTTGACCAAAAGAAGTTTTAGTATGTACCGCCACAAAGTTCAATGTAGAGCTAATTCTAGTTGTCCGCATTTGTTGTATTCTTTCAGCAAATTTAATATTGATAAAAAATCGACAAAGTATTTGAGTGATATATAGCTGTTTTATACACAAAACATTACATTCCTTATAAAGTAGGTTGGATGGATAACAGAATTTTTTTTTGTACATTACTTTAAGGATCAATTTTTGAGTAATATTTAGTGGTTCAACATTGGACTTTAGACATGATCCCCAGCATACTATGTTATAAGAAAGTCGAGATTGGACTAAGGCAAAATAGACAGTTTTTAATTTCTCTTTATCCAATATGTGTCGCAGTTCTTTAAAAATAAATGTAAGTCTCCTGATATTCTTTGTTAACATATCGATATGGTCATTCCATCTTAAAAATTTATCAATCTTTACACCTAGATACATGATACAATCTACACTTTCCAAGGGGTGGCAATTACAATTTAGCGGACAATTATGTATAATTAGATTATGAGAGTCAGAAGGCTGACTTTTTGATGATATACTAAATGTCACATATTTAGTTTTTATTGTATTCAAAGTTAAGATGTTATTATTCAGCCAACTCTTTACTGCTCTTAATCCTAAGTCACATTTGTTAAAAGCATCTCTCCAGAAAATTTGTTAAAAGCATCTCTCAAGCAGAAGTTATAATTAATTTATTTTATTGATTTATATAATTTTTTTAGATTAAGTATATGTATATATGTTACGCTATTTTAAGGGGTAATTAAGGCTGGCCGCATACATACGTTTTCCGTATTCGATTTCCGAATTCGTTTTCCGTATTCGGACATCCGAATGCATGGAATCAGTAGAAAATACATTAACTGCCGCACACGTTCGTTTTAGTTCCGAACGGAACAAATTCCTTACGCACGTTCCGAATGCAAGCCGGCGCGTTCGGAGAAACCGAATGGAAAAACCTAATGACGTCATGCGGAACGCAGCTCTTGCATACATTTTGTTTGTGTCGACGCAAACGTTCGGAAATTTTCTGTCAGTAATTCAGTGTTGCCAACGGATCTTGACCTAATATCGCCGTTTCTCATACATAAGGTAGCGTAAAGTAGCCGAATTTGCTGTTAGGTGGGACATGTTTAAAATTGATGTTTTTACGTGAAAATAAAAATTTCGTGGAGGGGGGGGGGGTGGCTAGAGAATTTCAAGAAAATATAAAATTTGTCCCCAGAAAAATCAGTCGCCTTTTAGATTTTTTCGGCGCCGATTCTCGCTCTGAGTAGCCTAAATGGCGATATATCGCCCTTGTTGGCAACACTGGTACTGACGTTTATACATTCCGAATGAAGAAAAACGAACGTTTGCGCTAGTCTCACGGAATTCCGAATACGGAAAACGAATTCGGAAATCGAATACGGAAAACGTATGTATGTGGCCAACCTTATTGAAGAATATGTCATATTTTGTATTTATTTGAAACGTGTATTTTTTCCAATTATAGCAAAGATTTTTTCAAAGAAAATAACTTACTCGGGGTAGTTATTTTTACACGAAGATTTTTTTTACTAATTCCAACTTTTTGTACACGAAAAACTGTATAATTGGTCAGGAATAGGTAATCTCACTTTCTGGAATAAAGATCGGCATCGAAATAAATATCGTGAAATTCTTTGCATGCCTTATAGTGGAAGCTGGATCCAGTTAAACGAGATGCTTAAAATTTAAAATGAGATGACAGATAAATGCTTGCATTTACAGTAGAAATCGTTGAAATAATATTTATTTGTAATACGACACTAACTCGATAAAAAATATTAACTTTCGATCTCTAAATTAAACTCACTGAAATCTGTTAAAGGCGAGTTGTTGCAGAAACTACTATTAAATCTTTATTGGGTATTTTTAGTAGAAACTTTAGTCGGGAACAGCGATCGCGAGAGAAAGGTATTCATTGCCCCGGGCATCCTCCATTCATCATCTCACGTAATACTCGTATGCTGCTCGTTAATACGTCAAATAATTAAATTAGGATGGATAGATTACACTGTACGGATTCTTCGGAAGTTTTTACTCAACAGCCAGGGTAAAGCGCGGAGAAAGCAGCCGATTTATGAAAGTCCGCTTGTTTTTATTAGCTGGGACGTGTGTTTTCGCTGTCTAGCGCAAAAAGCGCTGGCGCCGGATGAAATGGACGCCGCGCGCCGTATATCGACAGCGACAGCGACATAGGAATACTGCTTTTATTACCCGGCCGATATAAAGTGGAAATACGGCACATTACACCTACAAGCATTATTACCAGCTCCAGCTCTCGATCAGAGCCGTCACGGAAATATCGACAATTAATCACTGCGAGAATTTGAGTAGAACGTCTCCGTAGTACTTTGCATAAATTTCTTCGCTTGTATATTATTATTTATCCGTTTTATCCACTAATGGTAAGCAAATGGTGGCCAAAAATTAACTAACTACCGCATTTTATATTTCGTTCGATTTTGGCGGTCGAGCGTTACAGACGCGGCATTTTTTTTTACTATGGTGCGAGCGAGCGAGCGCTCTATCGTATCGTTGGACATTGCGTTACTCATATTCAAATTTATAAGCGGTGAAATCAATGTCCAGAAAAATTAAGTTGCTTCCTATTTTACCTTATTAAAATTTATTATAAAATAGTTAATAGCGACAGTAAAATTGGTTTTTCGATATCTTAAAAAATGAGGAGTTTTGAGCTTTCAAAATGAACTTCTTCAATCTGTATAATTCACGTACGGTGTTGTCGCACGCTATCAGCCGGCCGACGAGATTCTCCCAAATTTCGGTACAGATAAATACTAGACATCGGTGTGCAAAAAAATACACTTGAAAGTATCATTTTTAAAATGATTTATTTGCATGTACTTTTAGATATTTTTCAGAAATTCAAACAAATATCACTTGAAATCGATGAGTTAGAAACACAAAAACGTATGTAGAAAAATGTAAATGTTCAGTAGAGCAGAATGCAACTATTTATGTAGTATGATTTAGGTGTAAATAAATAGTATTCTAGTTTATGTTTATTATTTATTTAACTCAAAAAACACATTTTGAAGTTGCGTTCTGTGTTTCCGACTGTCTGGCCCATCGCAATGAGTTCATGCAATCGTAAGCAAGCCTTCTATATATAAAACAATATAGGTAATAATATATAAAACAATATAGGTAATAATATATTAAACAATATAGGTAATAATATATTAAACAATATAGGTAATAATTTATTAAACAATATAGGTAATAATATATTAAACAATATAGGTAATAATATATTAAACAATATAGGTTATAATATATTAAACAATATAGGTAATAATATATTAAACAATATAGGTAATAATATATAAAACAATATAGGTAATAATATATTAAACAATGTAGGTATTAAACCAGTATTCGCATCGTCGACATAAAGAAGCTCGCGAAGTTAATTTCTGGTAAACCTGTTAGTTGATTGAATGAAATAACGATACGACGATATGCACAACTAAGCAAAAATCTGTACTACAATTTTATTTTTTCTTTGTAGTAGGTATTTCGCATGGTATAAAGAAGTTTATTTCAAGCGTACGAATATAATAAGCAGTGTGATGAGTTACTGAAATACGATATTTTTTCACGTTGAAATTCGCCACCTCTAAAGCGATTGGAAAGGTAGGTTAAATATATTACCAAGGTCTTTTATTGGACGTAAAAGTAGATTTATTATATTGCGGTATTGTATAAGATAGTAGCGATGTTCATTACGGCCACCAGGGGATCCTGCGAGTTTTACACGAGGTAGTTGGTGCCTATATAAAATCAATTTATCAAATTTCTTTAAGGGTATTATTATAAATCGGTGAAACCAAGAAAGGTAAACAGAAAAAGAACATACGGCTTGCAAACAACTTTTGAGAAGTTGAAGATGTTTCCGCTGATGAACTTTACAGTTTTTATTTTTTATATCAAATCTTCATCAAATTGAATTTGGTCACGGAGAATCGAGAATTCCGATAGGATATGATATACGTATTCTTTAATATTGTATAATTTTAATTAATGGAATAGCAAAAACTAAAAGGAAACGTAGAACATTAAGGTCTTGAAATTTGCATCGTTTTGTTTTCTGCCAAGAGTAAGTAAGAGAACGATTTGTAGCCAGTAACAACATTTTTAACGTGAACTATGGAGCTTTGAAACATCTAAAAATGTAAAAAAATAAGACAACGTGCGCCATACTATTTGTAAATAATAAGTGCTGAAACACGGGCGAAGTCGGCTAATAACTACCAGTAACAAAAAAGAGATTTTCAATATTTTCCTTGGACAGTATAATGTATTTATTTATTTATTTATTTAACGCCCAGAGGGCTTTTACATGGTTGGTAGTATAATTTTAATTTGACAGATACTTTGAAACATAAAAAATAAGAATAAAATTACATTTGATAAAAGCTATGCAACAAGTCATACAAACACAAGAAACAAAAACAGAAAATTACAGCTATTTGTAGGTTTACATGATGTGTTTAGGAGTATTGTTGAAATAAATGTTTTAAATGATCCACAAAACTTGCCAAGTTGGTATTGAATATGTCAACATCACCCAAGTAATGATTTCCCATGGTGTGAAGTCGTTGTATCGGAGAGTGGGCAATGTAGTTACGCTTATGTGTGCTGCTGTAGAATATTGTATTTTGTCGTGTTGTTACTGTGGGTGTATGTATGTTTATAAGTTGCAGGAGTTCACGACAGTCGAATTTAGAGTTAAGTATTTTGAATAAGAACGTTAAATCGTTTATTTTACGTCTATCTTCATATTAGATAATATTGTTTACTTTTGTCATTAATGTCAAAAGTAAACAATTGTAAGTAAATTAACTAGCGGGAATTTTTGGTTGATTACATAGAGCATGCAGGTATTGTTCACAGCAGTGGCAGAGCAGCAGTCCTCAAACATGGAACGGTACAAACTGTAGTAGATACCTACTGAGACTATATCAACTATCCACTGTCATCCAGTACCCACCTACCGAATACATTACACAATGGCCTTGTAAGGTCGTCACGCTGCGACGGTTAATGTTCAAATTAAATACGGGTGTATGTAGTATTACTATTACGGCAATAACAGCCGACTCGTGGCGGGGTGGAAACACATTTACAGGCGTTTAATGGCCGATGCTAAAATACCACAAACCAACCAAGCAGCCAGCCAACCAACCTACCCAGCCAACACCGACGCGGCAAAATTAACTCACAAACCCTAAAGACCAATCAGCCTTACTAATAAACCTGGTGTAAATTTCATACAATTGATAAAAAACTGACTACCTTACTAATGGAGACTGACATTTAACAGCCATAAAATAGTACAGCCAAAGGAGATTGTGTAAATTTAATAAGTAAACATGAAAAAGTTGAAAAAAAAACCACATATTTTGAAGATAATATGAAATTTAGATAACACATTTTGTTTAGGGTTTCAGCAAGAAAACTGTCACTTCACTTTTTACGTCGTTTATACAATAAAAAAATATTATAATAGTTCCAAAGAGAATAACAAAAAAAATTACATTTTGGATTCATTGTTTGGTGTTTAATAAATAAAATATAAGAGCATTTCATTTCAGTTCACTTGAATAATTAAGAAAGAATAGAGACGCGTCCAAGATGAACACTAAACGCACCGCAGAGATGGGGCATCCATCCAGCTATAGATCTCTGCCCTGGGTAACCGTCAACGGTATCAACACGGTTATGAAGTGTTGTAGAATTACTACTTCTGAAGTATTGTGCTTTTCGTTTGGCTTTGGCATTTGGCTATTAACACACTTGAATAATTAAGATTTGCGATAATGCACAGATAATAAACAAATATTTATGACACCCCCGACACCGACAGAATATTCCATGAATAGGGTAAAAAAACGCAATTCATTGACAATTTATTGGAAGCACGCGATGCCATCCACAGCTCGGCGCACGAATCTGTGGGAGGTTATAATTAGCACGAACAATGCGTGCCCGTTATCAGCCGCGATAAGTTAAACAAGGCGGCCCGTGGAAATAGTAAAGTAGGTACGCCACAATGTAGAGGAATATATTATACAATGTTGAACACAGAAACAATGTACTAGTGGTAAGTGGTCAGCGTCAGCCGGCAGTAATAGTCGGTGGTGTTGTAGATGTAGCAGTGGTTCTAGCTGTAGCTTGTAGCTGAGACCGGGGAAAAGGATCGTAACAAACATTACATCACGCCAACAGCTGAGATAATAATGTACACAGCCGGCCTTGGCCTCGCGGGCCGATTAAACTAAAACAACGCAGACAAAAGGTCACGGAATACCGATACACGTACACAGCACACAGCTACAGACGTGTTCGATATTAATACAATTGCACAATAAATAATTCCTTCACCCACATAGAACTTATTGAATGAGAAGGAATATATTTGTCACCACCGAATTGGACAAGATAATTTAAGTGACACCTAAATTATATTTGTTTTATTAAATTAGAATTAGATGTCGGGCGAAGCCGGGTAAATTTGTTAACTGGACACTAAAATCTGAGAATGTCGAGCAATGTATGTACTTTCGACGGCGATTGCAGAACCCTGATTATTCGAAATATACCTACCAAATATAATACTGTTTGATCCTACAATATTAAACAAAATAAAAATTCGCCTCAGTAAATTTGTCTGTTCTGTTTCAAGATGGTGGACGTGTTGGATACTACTTTTTTTTTATTTAGCCAGAGTTCGCGTGATTGTGGTTCCTATTACGAGCTGTCAAATAATCAATATACCAAGTACCTACCGGCATGAAGAAAATTAAAAAAAAAATAATTGTCATTGGAGATGGAGATATTTCGTTGGACAATTTATATATATATATATATATATATATATATATATATATATATGTTATGGTTAAGGTTTTCACGGGTGTAAGATGTAGAATAATGTTCTCGGTTTACCCGCGTAAAGTAGTCCTTAAAAGGACTTTTTAATTTCTGACGTTTCGGACAGATCTCACTGTCCATCTTCAGAGGCCTTATGTCCTGAATTTCGTCTCAAACTGAACGCTTTCGCGTGTCTGTTCGGTCCAGAAGTCAAGATACAAGTGGGTGCTTATCAATTCTTATGTCTAGGACGAAGTATGCGTGTAGATAGTGATTTGACGGTAGAGGGGGTGGGGGCGGGGTTGGCAATATCAAGCAGTATGCGTGTAGCGACCTGATTGGGTTGCTTTGAACTTGTTGGAAGTGCTTCTGAGAATTTTGGAAATGCCGGTTTTGGGTTATTTTGGTCAATTATAACTTTCCAGGTGTTGGGAATTCTAATTGAGTCATTTCTGGTATTCATATTATTTTTATGTTTATGAATTTCAATTGCTTCGCGGTAAATTCTTTTTGGCTCATTGTATATGCTAGCTATTGTTGTGGTATTGTTAAAGTCCATTTTATGACCTTCATTAAGGACATGTTGCACTATGGATGAAGTTAAGCGTTTATTAGTGACATCCACCTTGTGTTCTGCAATTCTACATGATATTTTTCTATTACACCGTCCAATATACACCTTTTCACATGCCCCACAAGGTATTTTATAAATACCATGAGACTCAAGTGGAATGTGGTCTTTCGGACTTCTTAATAGAGATGAGATTTTATTTTCCGATTTATAAATTGTTTTGATCTTATTGCTTTTGAGGATACGACTGATTTTATCTGTTGAGCCTTTGATGTATGGGAGAATCGCTATAGAAAGGGGGGGTTCTTCTTCCGTTTCAGGATCAGTTTTTTTGCGTCTATTAATGGATTTATCTATTAAATATTTGGAGAAGCCATTTGCTTGAAGAGCGCTACTAAGAAGATCTAGTTCTTCGTGAATATGATCTTTGTCCGCTAGTCGTTGTGATCGGGTAACTAAGGTATTTATAACTGATGATAATTGAGATGGATTGTGATTTGAGTTAGCGTTTAAATATCTATTTGTATGTGTCGGTTTACGATATACGGTATGGCCAAGGCTGCCGTTATTTTTCTTTTTAACTAAAATATCGAGAAATGGGAGACAATCGTTTTCTTCGATTTCCATGGTAAATTTAATATCTTCGTGGATACTGTTCAAATGAATAAGAAAGTTATTTAATTCTTTAATTCCGTGTTGCCAAATAATGAAGGTATCATCTACGTACCGACGCCATAGTGAAGGTTTCAGAGGAGCGCTCTCTAGTGCCTTTATTTCAAAGTACATCATGTAAATATTAGCGATTACCGGGCTAAGGGGAGAACCCATGGGAGCCCCAAGGATTTGTTTATGTATTTGTCCCTCAAACTGAAAGTAGGTATTTTTAAGGCAATGTTCCGTCAAAGTGATAAAATCAGCAGGAACGTCTAGTTTTGTTTTAATTAACTCTAATGCTTCAATGATTGGTATTTTTGTAAACAAAGAGACTACATCGAAGCTAACTAAAATGTCCCCTCTTTTTAGAGTTATATTAGAAATTATTGAAGTAAAATGCTCAGCATTACGCACGTAAGAATCAGCTTTTTCAACAAAAGGCTGAAAGCGTTGGGCTAGAAATTTTGCTAATTTCTGGGTAGGTGAACCATTCGATATATCATATCGTATCTATATCGTATATCGTGAATATCATTCGATACCAACTTGACGGTGTCAGCAAGCAAATCAGTGAGTCCTTTTTTAAATTATCTTCTTTAATACATCACATTTTGTGGGACCAATTAGATATGTTGATTCAAAAACGCGTAGATACCAATACTGAACTAACGACAGCACGCCAAATAAAGAAATTCAACTCTCTCTACCGCGCACCTCCATCCTCTAAAACACACGTTTTAGACATAGATAAAGTCGTTCACAATTTGTCAAACTTTCCCCTCGATAACGCCACTAAATCAGTACTTGCAAAAGGTTTCAATTTTAGTGTAACACCTTCAAAAATTCCAAAAGAAGATATTATCACCGCAGTAGAATCATCCATCTCAAAACTTCCTCTAAACAAAGCCGAAATAATTCGACAAGAAACTTGTCATATTCTTAGAAAAGCCGTTCAACCCAAGAAAAATATTACACTAGAAGAATCTAAAGCCCTTAAGGCACTTCGTTTAAATAAAGAAATTATTGTCTTACCGGCAGATAAAGGCAACGCGACAGTAATAATGAATACAAGCGATTATAGCTCAAAAATGCGCGAAATTTTACTTGATCCTGTTTACAAAGTTAATAAAAATGACCCCACTACATATCTTGAGAAAACAACAAAAAGTAAAATCATGGCCTCTAAACTCGATGAGGAACTCAAAAAGATACTTATCCCTAGAGAAAAGTCATCACGTTGTCCAAAAATGTATGGTCTTCCAAAGATTCATAAACCTAACGCACCCCTCAGGCCTATTGTTAGCTCGTGTGGTTCACCTACCCAGAAATTAGCAAAATTTCTAGCCCAACGCTTTCAGCCTTTTGTTGAAAAAGCTGATTCTTACGTGCGTAATGCTGAGCATTTTACTTCAATAATTTCTAATATAACTCTAAAAAGAGGGGACATTTTAGTTAGCTTCGATGTAGTCTCTTTGTTTACAAAAATACCAATCATTGAAGCATTAGAGTTAATTAAAACAAAACTAGACGTTCCTGCTGATTTTATCACTTTGACGGAACATTGCCTTAAAAATACCTACTTTCAGTTTGAGGGACAAATACATAAACAAATCCTTGGGGCTCCCATGGGTTCTCCCCTTAGCCCGGTAATCGCTAATATTTACATGATGTACTTTGAAATAAAGGCACTAGAGAGCGCTCCTCTGAAACCTTCACTATGGCGTCGGTACGTAGATGATACCTTCATTATTTGGCAACACGGAATTAAAGAATTAAATAACTTTCTTATTCATTTGAACAGTATCCACGAAGATATTAAATTTACCATGGAAATCGAAGAAAACGATTGTCTCCCATTTCTCGATATTTTAGTTAAAAAGAAAAATAACGGCAGCCTTGGCCATACCGTATATCGTAAACCGACACATACAAATAGATATTTAAACGCTAACTCAAATCACAATCCATCTCAATTATCATCAGTTATAAATACCTTAGTTACCCGATCACAACGACTAGCGGACAAAGATCATATTCACGAAGAACTAGATCTTCTTAGTAGCGCTCTTCAAGCAAATGGCTTCTCCAAATATTTAATAGATAAATCCATTAATAGACGCAAAAAAACTGATCCTGAAACGGAAGAAGAACCCCCCCTTTCTATAGCGATTCTCCCATACATCAAAGGCTCAACAGATAAAATCAGTCGTATCCTCAAAAGCAATAAGATCAAAACAATTTATAAATCGGAAAATAAAATCTCATCTCTATTAAGAAGTCCGAAAGACCACATTCCACTTGAGTCTCATGGTATTTATAAAATACCTTGTGGGGCATGTGAAAAGGTGTATATTGGACGGTGTAATAGAAAAATATCATGTAGAATTGCAGAACACAAGGTGGATGTCACTAATAAACGCTTAACTTCATCCATAGTGCAACATGTCCTTAATGAAGGTCATAAAATGGACTTTAACAATACCACAACAATAGCTAGCATATACAATGAGCCAAAAAGAATTTACCGCGAAGCAATTGAAATTCATAAACATAAAAATAATATGAATACCAGAAATGACTCAATTAGAATTCCCAACACCTGGAAAGTTATAATTGACCAAAATAACCCAAAACCGGCATTTCCAAAATTCTCAGAAGCACTTCCAACAAGTTCAAAGCAACCCAATCAGGTCGCTACACGCATACTGCTTGATATTGCCAACCCCGCCCCCACCCCCTCTACCGTCAAATCACTATCTACACGCATACTTCGTCCTAGACATAAGAATTGATAAGCACCCACTTGTATCTTGACTTCTGGACCGAACAGACACGCGAAAGCGTTCAGTTTGAGACGAAATTCAGGACATAAGGCCTCTGAAGATGGACAGTGAGATCTGTCCGAAACGTCAGAAATTAAAAAGTCCTTTTAAGGACTACTTTACGCGGGTAAACCGAGAACATTATTCTACATATATATATATATATATATATATATATATATATATATATAAATATATTTTTATATTAACTCCACACAGGAGGCCCTGAAGAAAATAATTTCCCTCGGGGCCTATGTCATCTTTGGGGATGCTGTGTGGAGGGTCTTTTTGTGGAGAGGAAGGAGTGAACATGGGTCTTGAAGAGTCCCATGTTGTAGGAGGGAGGAAACACAGAGGCCGGCAGTTCGTTCCACAGCCGAGCTGTTGAACTTAAGAACGAATCGTAGAAGCGACCCGTTCTCATGTGACAAGTGTCAACTGTGTACAAATGTTGGGCACGCGTTTGGCGTGTATCCCGACTACGCACCGGTGCCGAAGGGATCAATGACGCTAGTTCCTCAGAGCATCTTCCATTGTAATACCGAAATTCCTTATTATTTTTTTTATGTTACGTATACAGGATGTCCGGGGGTAAAGTGCGCTTACTTAGGGGGTGATTCTACACGATAGTATAAGTAAAAAAGATCAATGACTTTATTAAAAATCAAGGTTTAAAGGTAGTTTTTAGGTAAGAAAAGTTGATTTTTTTGTATGGGAAAGTAAACATAAGAATTTCGAAATGCCATTTACTTTTACATCATGTAGAATCACCTCCCGATGTTAGCGCACTTTACCCCCGGACACCCATATGTTATATTTATGAGTTATAATTAATTAGGTATGTATACTTACTTTCAAATCTTGTGATTTAAGAGAAAATTTTGATTTTGATTTATAAAAGTATATTACTAGATCATCTCAAAGATACTGTACAGAAATAAGTGCACCACCAACATTATCCGCTTATATACTGTAATTTTATTTGTAACCCGTCAATGTTTTTTGCCTTTCTTTTAAATAGAAATAAAGGAATATCTTAATAAACATAATATTATTTAGAAAATCATTGATAACTTATATATGTAGGGCCACAAATCTTGTGCAGTACAATTAATTCATTTTGTACTCGGTTAAGTACCTACCAGACATTCAAGATAATCTATTGCAATATTTTGTTAGGAACCCATCTTTCAGAAACATAAAATAACTAGAAGTAATCTTAAAAAATAGCCTGTCCAACGTGTGCCGTATTTGCCAAGTCTCTAGCCAAGCCAAACACAAGCCAAGAGTTGGTCGGCTGCACATTTTTTTTTTTTTTTTTTTTTTATTTTCTAGATTCTTATATTCCATGAAGTGGTGAATCATTTAAATTTACTGAATTTAAAGTTAATGTTCTTTATACAAATAGAACGGCGTCATATGCGCCTCACAATTTTTACCTCATATGGGTTTATTCAAATATTACCTGGCTTTTATAGACTTAGAGGCCTTGTATTTTCTCGGTAGGGAAAAAATTTGTTACCTAAAAACCCTACTAAAATTGCATGTTTTCATCCAGCATCAGCACCACCAGCGACCGACAGCGGCCATATACTACATACGTGTCTGTTTGTGTTGTGTTGGGAATGGGGGGAGGAAATTTCGGCTGCGCCCTATTGTTGGGTTCCTTCCGCATTTGCCGTTGGGAGTAAGGAAAATCGCAGAAAACCTTACCCGGAAGGAGCGGCCGAACGCCAACTTGAAACGTATGCGGCCTTCAGTAACATCGGTATATGATGTCCTGCATTTTTGAGATGTGTGTGTGTGTGTCTGATTTTATGTTAATATATACTTATGGGAGGAGGGAGGCTGCACAGTGCACAGTGCACCAGGTGCGGCGTATGACCTGTACCGCATTGCAGACCGAACTGGAGTTCAATATTTATTTAAGCGAAATCTCCAAATAAACTTGCACTTTTATAAACACATTAAATAGTCAATAGTAGTAATTAGTAATACTTGGAACATGGTACAATATAAATCAGTTTAGCAAAGAGAATTTAGAGAACTTGGCAAATATTTTGATTTGAATGAAATATGAACTAGTAGTTCTGTGAACAATAACTAGTAGTTATGTGAACAATAACTAGTAGTTCTGCGAACTATAAACCTGCCGTCCAAAAAAGTATGTTTCTAGTTTTCATTACTTTATAAACCAAAAACAAATTTTCGTCTACTTAAGTACTTAAATACCAAAAATGAGTATCGCTAACTTATTCAAACTATTGGTAATTCTGTTAAAAAACAGGATTGCATAAATTAGCAATATTAGTCATTTTTCTAGTTTCGGAAATGGAAAATAATGAATTTTAACAGCTATTTCGTTGAAATAATGGAAATGGTTTTTTAAGCTATTTTTTGGTTTATTTTTTAATTAAACCTATACTTAGAACCTATGATAGAATCATGATTCGGGTAAAATAAGTGAAGACAAAAACTTTAAAACATTCACGTCACTAACAATGGCCGCCAAGTGAACAATTGATTTTAATTTTAACGAAATTACTACTGAAATGCATTATTTTCCCTTTTAGGAAACTGAAATACTTACTTCTCATTAATATCAAACTTTAAACAAAGTGCATATGCATGTGCAACTGAACAACTTTGGATATGATTTCGAAAAGTCGTCATATTAAAAGTTGCTCATTGCGATAACGAGATTCTCTTTGAATTTTGTAAAATTGTGAGAAAATTAAACAACTATGCAACAAAACTTTAAAATGGCATGGCAAATCGGAAATTAGTTAGATGTGACCCCCCCCCCTTTAGAAAAGTCGGTTTTTTAACACACACTTTCAGTCTATGTGTAACCGCACAAAGTTACAAAACGGACGTTACAAAACATGAATTCCGATTTTGAAAAGTAGATAACATGCGCATTTTATTACTTATTCGACTTGTAATTTGAGGAAGATAAGTCTAATAATTTACACAAATCATCGTAATTTTGTTTTGTATACATTGAGTATTTAACGTTACAAATTCGACAAAAATTTCTCTCAAACCAAGTCCTTAGCCCACCACTGTTAAGCTACTCACTGACTGAAGTGAAAAGTCAAGATTGCGGCATAAGCGTTCACATGAAAGTTTTTCTACACCATAAAAATGAATTTACTAAAAACATATTTGCACTGGTTGCAACCTGCGTTACAAAACCGAACCAAAAAGTTTTTTGTAGGACATACTAAAAATGTTTACATTCCTTTAAATTATGTAACCGAATAACTCTAATTCAAATTAAATGTGTCGTTATTTGCATTTCAAAAAATTACAACGTTTGATGCCTAAGGATTGTTTTAATAAAAAATATGAATTAAATATTCCAGCTCATTTAAATTGGGACACGTATTTTACTAAGATGTTAAAAAAGAACACTATTTAAAAATATATTAAATGTATGATAAAGTTAAATATGTTTATTACTAAAATATTGTTTTTCATGCATAATAAATTTAATATATTTCTTAGATCTGTGATCATTTCAATAAAATAAGATACCTTAAGTAAAAAAAACAATTATATGTATATATATATTCAAAGTCAATGGACAACGGTAAGTGGCGGGGGTACAAAAAATGGAAATGTCCGATATAATATGAATTTCAAGCGGCAACTTTAGTGGTTCATGCAATCATTTCAACAAAATATGTACAACGGTTTGATTCCGTAATAAACTACTTTTTATTTTCTATTTCCGTTATAATTTTTTTACTGTTATCCTTCTTAATTTCAACACGTTTATATATTTAGTTCATATGTTAACACTAGACCTCACATAACTATATTCCATTGGTCACCATGAAACGGGCAGTCGCCTAGTATGGTGATTTAATGTATCATATATAAATAAATGTTGTAATGTATTATCATGTATTTTATAAATAAAAAAAAATAAAATAAAAAATTGACATTGACCGTCTCCGGGACGAGGTCTCCGCTGAGCTCGGTGCAATCTACGTTGCTGATAATATGTAGCGCTTTTATGGAAATATGTCCAGTTCAAGTGGTATGGGATTTCCACGGCAAGTAATAATTATTGGCGTCATGCACACAATTTTAATAAATAATTCTACGATAAACACAATGATTTTTCTTATGAAATACTGGCATTAATTCCCGACGTAACTCGAACTAGAAATGAAACTCTAGTAAGCAACAACTCATTTGTAAAGCATGCTTGGTTACGACAGCAAGTAGTGTTGCTTTGTAGGTTTTTATTCCGGAACCCTGTTTCTGTGCACTGTGGAATACACGATCCGCTACATTCGATAAATGTAGTACAAGATTGTTTTTATATGTATATTTTATTTTTTTTGAAGAAAAGCTTGCATGTTTATATTATCAGCGTGTGTTGTATTCTCGTCGATCCTGTGTCTCTTTGTAGCTTTCCCGATTGCTTCAGTGTGCAACATAGCCGTATCGTTGAAAAACCAGCGTGTCAATATGATTGGATAAGGTCAGGTAGGTAAATAACGAGATGAATCACTTTTAAATGCAAAACAGTTCAATTACCGCGTCGGTGGATACAATTATTATAATATTACAACCAGTATAGCACAGTATACTGCTGCCGAAAGTTATGCTGCCCGTGTGTCGGTTGCGTGTTAGTTCTGGTAGTAGGTAGGTGTTCGAAGGTGTGGCGGTGTTCACGGTAATTCGGCACTTTCCATCCAGCCGGCTCACGGCACAATGCTAGTTGGTGATGCTAGCCCTGATATATCGACGCTTCTACTTTAAAAGCCTACGTTCGCTTGGGAAATGCGTCAACATTTTTACCCATAAACTTAGGAAACAAAAAAAACTATTCACAGGCGGTTATTTCCATTTAAATTTAAAAACTACTTAGTTTACAAATTAACATAAACTATAAATTTCAACTGGGCGTTGGACGAAATATTTCTCAAGTTTAGGCGAGCTGAATAAGTACTTTATGGCAATCCATTATGTCGATGTTTTCAAAAGTCTAATTTATTATTAATTACATATACATATTATTAGATTTTCTTTTATTAATATGTCTCCTGCTTGAATCTATCAATTGGTGCAGACTTTATGGTTTCCAACGGCGCATTATAATATTGTATTCCTTTTGTACAGTACTATTTTTTCCATCGGCTTTGTCCCTTAATTTACTTTGTGTAGCTTAATTTCACTGCACGTTCTTGTGTTATTTTTGTGAATGTACTTTTGTATATAATTTTGTTTGAAAGTATTTTGGTAATAGGTTGTTTATTATCATTATTTGGTAATAGGTTGTTTATCTCCTAAGTATTATTCTCATTGCTCTATTTTGGAGAATCTGCAACTTATTTAGTTCGCTGTCATTACATAAGAAAATAATCGTTGAGCAGAAATTAAAATAATAGCAATAGTGGAGTTGTATATACAGTGATTGTAGTTTAGGAATTTTTTTACGAATTCTTCCTAAAAAAAGGTCTTCTTTCCAATTTTCTTTTGTTTGTGTATACTCAACATGCTTGTTAAATGTTAGTTTGGAATCTAATAACTATAAAAATATTTCATACAACTGACATTTTCAATAATTTTCATGATCAATTTCAATTTTGTCACTGCATGTTTTCTAATGCATTTTTTCTTTTTTGTATTTATTTTATTTTTAACCATCCCTGATACCAGTACCCAATTAATCGTTTAAATTTTATATTCATTCTTTATAGTTATCTCCAATTATTAGTAAATCATGATCAAATAGTTGTACTTTGCATTTTGAAAATATTTTTACCATGTCATTGATATAGATGAACAATGGAGGTCCGAGGTCTGATTCCCTGAAAAATAAAGTCAAACTACCTTTCATCTAACTTGCATCTTTCAGAAAGTTTAGCATGTCGACTAAATTTCGAAGCTCGCAAAAATTAAGTATTGCCATTTTTAATCAAAGGAAATCGGTATTTTGTATTTGTTTAAAGAAACCAAAAGTTATTTTGCCGTATAAAGTCCGTTTTTCAGGCATTCATTTAATCGCCGTAGCCCGTGTAGGTTTGTCGTTCGACTGTCGTAAAATTTCTAGGCCATAAAGAGTTGAGCGTCAGTGGGGCCGCAGAGGCTTCCCAGAAGCCCGGTATCGCGATCTCGAACAAGGAATGGGGATATTAAAGCTCGACGTACGAATTAATGCACGTAGCAGGATAAATACTCGGGAATTTACCGACCAGAAGATTATCACCAGCATCTTGAATTGCTGACCGCGCTGAAGTTAAAGTCCTCCTCTTTCGTCATCAATTTTATACATATCGTACCAATATGCACCCTTTTTAACTGTTTTACAATACAAATATTCATATGAATATGAGCGTGGTCTCTCACCCGTGCACCGTAAAATAGCGGTGTGGATTCATACGAAATATTAGTTCTAAGACTAAGATTAAAGGTGTTGCGCCAACACGTTAAGACAGTAACTAGTGAAGAGTAGTCATAGGTTTAAATATTAAGCGTTCATTAAGTTGAGTGGTCGAGAACCTTGAACTTTGCAGTATTCAACAGGGGTAAGTTTGTTATTGTATGTATCTGGGTACCTACTAAAAAAATTACGCCTGTTGGGGATGAAATGGAAAGTATCTAGATACCTCGTGACGAAGTTTGCGAAAAGTTTGACCAAGTTTCAGAACTTGGTGCGGACAAGGTTATGTAAGTAGGTACCTACCTACCTACTACCCAATGCTGGGTACATACCTCCCTTTTGTCGGAATCGCATTCAAAATATTTCAAGAAAACTTTGGCGTGAAATGTAAATTCACCGCCTGGGATTAATGTGACGGGCTCACCTGGGAGCAGGGTAGATTTATACAGTACGACAAAACTTCACACCAAAACAAATACGACTTCTTATAATGTTATTAACATTTCCTTGTGAATTCTGTACCTAAGATAGCTTGCCAAACATCTATGCACATGTTTTTATTGACGGAGCCTTGCTTAAACCTTTTTTAACTCGACCGTCTATTAATATGTTTGAACATTCCCGTACAGTTTACGTTGACCCATTTTAATTATTTAATGGTTTAAGTAAAGATTATTAAATGTAAAATCGTATTTATTTGGACTTTCTTAAAGAAGAAAGAAACTTTCTTGAAGAAAGTTAAAAATAATTTAAAAAAAAAAATAATAATAATTTTTACCTACTATATGGTTAGTCAGAACAGTAACGCAGCGTTTGAAGTATATAAAAACCCGAATATATAATATATATAATTTTAAATATTGGTGAGTACAGAATAATCTGTTTTTAAATGTAGACAAATGCAAAACCTTGAATTTCTGCAGAAATAAAAATCCTGTTAAACAATACAGCTTTAGAAAGAGTCATGGAAATGAGAGATCTCGGAATTATTTTGGATGAAAAACTATGTTTCGCCAATCATATCCACCAAATTGTAAACAAAGGCATGAAAACACTAGGCTTCGTATAAGAACCACTAAAAACTTTAACTCCATAAAAGCCATTAAACTGTTATACATATCTCTAGTTAGAAGCATAATTTTATTCCTTTCATTTTCTAATAGTATATACCTTTCTAATATCTTTTATTTTATTTTTTACAAACTCTTAATGCCTTTTAGACATTTTATAAGCACTTCATTCTTCCTTATACTACTTTATTGTATATTATTACATATAATTTCTTACTTTTACTTATTACTATACTACAGATTGCTACTTATATTATATTTATATCTCTTTTTTTCATACTTTTAACCTTACTTAATATTTACTGATTATACCATTATACTTACATGTATATTGTTGCATTCCTTATGTTGCTGTACTATTCTCTGTAAATTAGTATGTGAATGGCACATGTTGTGCCGTATATGTGAAATAAATAAATAAATAATTGAATACAACTCAGTAGTTTGGTCTCCCTCTTACAAAATTCACATTAATAACATTGAGCGAATACAACAAAATTTTTTACGTTTTATAAATTTAAAATTAAATATCCCACTAGAAAGACTTACAATATCATTTCTTATTAAATACTCTAAAAATACACACATTGGAAGACGACAGGCGTAAAATAAACGACTTAACTTTTTTATTCAAAATTCTAAATTCGACTGATGCGATCTTCTGCAATTCATAAACTTACGAATACCTACAATAACTACACGACAAAATACACTATTCCACTGCAACACACATAAGTGCAATTACATTGCGAACTCCCCAATACAACGGTTTCACACAATGGGAAACCAATACTTAGGTGATGTCGATATATTTAATATTAACTTTGCGAATTTTGTGGGTCACGTAAAAGATTTATTTCAACACTATTCCTAAACGGAAGTTGTATTTTTGTAAACCAGTCAAATGGCTGTATTTTTTTAATTTATGTTCTTGTTCTTTATATATGACCCTCAAACGTTAGAGGGGTTAATCACAGACTTAACATTAACTGATTGATCATTTTATAATATCCTTCCCACATACGTTCTTGTTCTTTTGTGGTTAGTAGGTCTTTTTATTTTCTTATTGTTCATTATACTATTATTTTGTATTTTGTTGTTACACTTATTATTAAATTCCAATATTTCGTATATACACAATATTCTAGGTAAACCGTAGGATGCATGTAAATCACATAAGCTTAACACTTTGTACCTACAGAATATATTACATTATTATATATTATAAAGGGAATTTGATACTTCTGGTTTTTAATTGATTGTTTTTTAAATGTACCTGGTGTGGAGAGTGCGGGGGCTGCGGTGATGCGGAAGGCGCATGCCCCGGGCTGGAGGGGGCTCCCCCGGGGCTGGGCTGGGGACTAGGCCCCTGTTCCATCTGCAATAAACATCATATCAATAGTATACACTTATTTTTTAATGATAAACTAATGTTTATAAGACAAGGTGTTATGCATAGCATAAAGGATAACAAATAATTATAAGCAATAATTAGTCGCCTGAAATATCAATACAAATTGAAAATATCCGATCAGGTGCTGTGAAACCACTGAGCTATGTCGGCTTATTTCCAACCCATATGTACGAAAATGTTCACTGTACGGTCTCTACTCTCTCTAGGAATTCACATATGCATTAATGGAAAATGCTGAAATGTGCATTTTTATATAATCCCGTATCTATTCATCCGATCTATTTCTGCAAGGCACGTAAGGCTCCGTTATAAGCGTTCAAAAGAAGAAGTTTACTAATGATGGCTTGACAGGGGGATACTATAGTATATACGAACGACAGAGGGAGACCGCTAAAGAAACAAAAAATTTATGGCGTAAGCGTGAAAATATTTAATAAAACACGACTTACTAAAAATAGAGCAAAAATCTCTCGACATCATTTTATAAAGAAATACAGTTAAATAACTTACAATTCATCAGCAAGATATCAAAAAACTATCAAAATCCCAAAACTTAATACAAAGCACACACAAAATACCTATCTCTATCTAGGTATAACATATTTTAACATCCTTCCATTATATAAATACATATAGACAAATTATATAAATACATAAATTTACGGAAAATATATTTTTTTAACCTGAAAAAATGGAGGAAGCGGTTGATCCGCATGCCTTCATAACAAAGGCGAAACAAAACATAAGTGACTTACATACAATCATGGAAGAAAATAAACTTACCAAAGAAACCAAATCAAAAATGATGAAAGAAATAAATAACATCATGGAAATGATATCGCACATGGCAATAGAATTAGCTAAATTACAAGAAAAGTGTGATATTCAAGAAAAAAACCAAGCACAAAAATACCCATTTTCATACTCTTCTGCAGTAAAAAACTTAATATCAAAAACGCAAGAAAAACGATTTCCTATAATAATTAAAAGCTTAAAAGAAGAAGACACTGAAAAATTAAAAGAGAAAATACAAAAGATTAAAATATCGCAGTTGGGAATTCGAGTATGCGAAATTAAAAAAACAAAAAAAAACCTTATAATAACATGCCCAGAAAAAGAAGACGCAAAAAAATTAAAAGATAAGATAAATGAAGTCGACAAAACCATAATAGCGGAGGTACTTCTGAAAACGGATCCATGCGTAATATTCAAAGGTCTTGACAAAGACTATACCGAAAAAGAATTCTTAGAAGACATCATTGAACAAAACAACGACATCAAAATGATATGTGAAAAATACCAAGACAAAGAAATATTACAAGTTAAGGCCATCATTAAAAACAAAAAAAATAACAGCAAAAACTTAATACTACAAACAAATCCCGAAATGAGACTACATCTTGTTAATAAAAAAAAAATTCATCTAGGATTCATGAGAATCTATGTAGAAGACTGCAGTCCTCTTACCCAATGTTTCCACTGTCAAAGATTTGGACACACAGCACAAAAATGCTACAATAGAATGAATAAACCAACATGCAAGCACTGTTCAGAAGATCATCCCATCTCCGAGTGTAAATCCCTGGAACTGCCACCCAAATGCGCTAACTGCAACTCAGCTAACAAGAAGAAAGAAATAAACTCCTTGAACAGTAAAATGAATGAAGTAGACCACCGAACAAACAGCGAAACATGTAAGTTCCGATCTTACATGCTTAAATTAGCCAAAGAAAGAATTAACTACGACATTGAATAAAAACCTTATAAATAATTTTGTAAAATACAACCGAAAATACATTAAATGGATGATTTCTTAAGTAACGAATTAGAGTTAAATATTAAAATTCAAGAATATGAATGTATATGTACCGATTCGTGTAACAAAATTATTTCTAAAAACATCAATGATATAATTATTATGCACATAAACATCCGTAGCGTTCAAAAAAATTTAGATGAATTAATTCTAAAAATAAATAATTTAATTAAAAAACCGGACTTTATAGTGTTAACCGAAACATTTACGAACGCTGAGTCACCGTCTTACCACTTACCTGAGTACAACTATATTTCTACCAAAGTAGACATCAATAAAAATTCGGGAATAATAATATTTGCAAGCAATAAATTTAGTATTGTTAACATATTAGAACATCCAATACACTTAGTAAACTGCATCGAAGTACATTTCAAACTCGGCAAATCCATATACCATCTAATAGCTATCTATAGAACGCATGGCTCGAGTATTATTACATTTATTAATGACCTCAAATACATATTATTAAAATTAAAAAATAAACTTTGCTTCGTCGTAGGAGATTTTAACGTTAATATTAATGAAAAAATAGAAAATAATAACAAAAATGAATACATCAATTGTATGACTGAACAAAATTTTATATCTTGCATAAATAAAAATACTAGGGAAATAAAAGAACATACTCCATCTTGTTTAGACCACATTTGGACAAATATAAACATTAAAGATCTTCACAAAATAAAATCAATTGTTTGGAAAACTAACATAACTGATCATCACTCATGCTTACTTCTGTATAATAATAATATTAAACATAAAAAACATAATTTATTAACCAAAAAATCAACAATAGATATGACTATTCTCTCTGAAAAATTAAAAAAGGAAGATTGGAATAATGTTTTAAACAGTGATGATACTGAAATTTGTTCGACTAACTTCGAAAATATTATGTCACAACACATTAAAAATTCGACAACTGAGATAACAACACACATAAAATCAAAATTAAGATGTTTAAAACCTTGGATTACCAAAGGACTTATTATATCTATCAGAAATAAAGAAAAACTTTACAAAATAACTTTAAAAAATCCCCAAGATGAAAAAGCATATATTTTCTATAAAAAATATAAAAATAAATTAACATCTTATATTAAAAAAAGTAAAGAAGAGTATTTTAAAAATAAAATATTATCTTCAGAAAATAACCATAAACAAATGTGGAAAACTGTTAATTTCGCCATAGAAAATACAAAAAAAACACAAAACATTAAGTACATTGAACATGATAAAAAAATTATAGATGCCAATATACAGCCTAAACAATGTGCAAACATATTTAATTCCTTCTTTGCAAATGTTGGGAAAAATCTTGCGAAAAATATTCATAAGCCTTCAAACCAAGAAAACCATAAAAATAAAAATATACAGAAACGTAATATACTTTCAATGTTTGAAACAACAACAGAATGTGAAATCTCGAAAATAATAGAAAATATGAAAGGAGGTTCGTCCCCCGGTTTTGATTCTATTACGACACACATGTTAAAAACTATGAAACCTCACTTAATAAAACCTATCACTCATTTAATAAACTTAAGTTTAACAAATGGAATTTTTCCAATGAACTACAAAACCACAATAATCTCACCTATTTACAAATCTGGAGATCCACATCAAGCAACGAATTATCGCCCAATATGTCTAATTTCTAATATAGGAAAGATCTTTGAAAAAATAGTTAAAAAACAATTGGTAAATTTTCTAGATAATAATAAAATATTACACAAAAACCAGTTTGGCTTTATAAAATCACTCAGCACACAAGATGCTATTGCTAACGTAACTTCATACATTTACGAATCACTAGATAAAAGTAAAAAATGTGCGGGTATATTTATTGACCTTAGAAAGGCATTCGATAGCATATCCCATGAGATGCTATTAAAAAAATTGAATAATATCGGCATAAAAGGCAACGCGATTAAATGGATCACCGACTACTTAAAAAACCGTCCTCAATTAGTAAAAATCAATGGTGTTAATAGTGATCAAGAGATTACAAGCTTTGGAATCCCCCAAGGTACAGTGCTTGGACCAATTCTATTTACTATATATGTAAACGATATTTTTTTTCAACCTTTACACGGTCAAATTACGTCATACGCCGATGATACAGTATTAATAATAAGTGATAAGACTTGGGAAAATGTAGAATTAAAGGCCACGGAAGACATCAACACGCTCAAGAATTTTTTCGACACTAATTTACTGTCACTTAATAATGAAAAGACATTTGTAATTCCATTTGCAATACATACAAATGATACTCCTAAAAATTTTAACATTGTCATACATAATAATACTAAAATTCACAGCCAAAACTATTGCAAATCAAACTGTACAGTACTAAAAACAACAAATAAAATTAAATATCTAGGAGTAATTATTGATAAAAATCTGAAATGGAAAGAACAAATAAGTCAAGTAGTAAACAAAATTAGAAAATTAATATATATATTTTTAAGAATTAGAAACTTTCTGTCGATAAAAAATCTATATTTAATTTACTATGCCTTAGTTCAATCCACTTTACAATACGCTATTATTAGTTGGGGATCCGCGTATAAATGTAACCTTCTTCCAATTGAAATTATACAAAGAACAATTATTAAAATTATATTAAAAAAATCCTTTGACTACCCAACAGAACGCCTGTTTGAAGAATTTCAAGTACCTACATTTAAAGACCTATATATTAAAAACTCATTAATCCAAATTATAAAAGAAAAAGATAAATATCAATTTTTAAATGAAAACAGAACGCGACTTAGACATGTTTTTCTATGCCCAAAACTAAATACGTCTTTTGCACAACATCATTATACTTACCAGGGAAGAACTTTTTTCAATCGTTTACCAGAAGAAATCAGAAGCATTAATGATAAAACCCGAATACTGCTCTCTGTCAAGAGACACTTTAAAAATATTCTGAAAAAAAAAAAACTACTGTCACTTAATTAATCTCACAAATATCCTTAGTTTTCCATAGCTTCCTTTCTTTTTAAAAATTTAATAAATAATATATTATCCTTCACTACTTTCCAAAGAAATATTACAGCAAACATACATTTATGTACAATGAATTATTTAAGTACTAACTAACAACAACATTTATGTACACTCCCCTTCCATACACAAGCAAATGCTTTCAATGGAAGAGTAGTAAAAAACCAATGATGTAAAATGAATTATGTCCCATGTAAAACATATTATTAAAAATAAAAAATAATTATAAAAAAAAAAAAAAAAAAAATATCTAAAAAATATTGAAGATATTCAGGAATTTAAAATAAAATTAAAAAATTACCTAAAACTACTATAAAAGTCCATATCTTACTCTTATTATTATTTCCTTCAAATCTTGAAACTGTATTATTGATAAATGTTGCCTATTTCTTACTTATCCCTTTGGTTTTGCAAATATATTATTTACTTACTTACATGATTCCATATAATTGAGCTAGGATTCACTCACCAAACACAAGAGCCTCGTCTCTTTATGGTGAGGAAAAGCTATTATTATTTACCTTTATAACACTGTATAATATGTATAAATTGTATATTTATTGAAAAAAACATACAAATAATAAATAGAATTTTTTTTTTTTTAAATCTTCATACCTACAATGCTACGTATACACTTGCGAGCCGAACCACGAATCAAGGGAAAGGGAAAGGAAAGAACGAACTGCTGTTTGCGGTTGTTTCTTTCCTCTTCCATGATTGGGTGGTTCGGCTCTCGACTCGCAAATGTATACGCAGAATAACATGTCATATGGCAGAACAACATGTGTTTTGTTTTAAAATAATTTTAGGATCATGCTGTGTTTTTTTTTTAAATTAATTTTAGGAACATACATTTTGTTTTTTTTTTTCTATTGAGGGAATTTCATATAATTACTTTTTCAACCCAAAAACTTATAGTGTTCAAAGGAAGTGTGTCGGTAGAAATTCAGAATGTGGGACTTAATGGATTTGATGGCTAAAGGGCTCAAAAATGCATTATTATATAATCCGATATTATCTAATCATTCATGACCGGTCGGTGGCCGAGTTGACATCGCGTTTGGGTTCCACCCAGGCGTAGTGTGTTCAATTCCTCGGCTGGCTAAGTCCTCCATCACAACACAAGCAACATTTTCCGCATACTGTGGTGGTAGTAGGAGATTTTCAAATATTGTCAGGTTATTCGTAACCCGGGAATGTTTGTCTTTCTTTTAAAAAAAATAATTAAATTTATATCTGCTAAGCACTACAAACATACATAGAACAATCTTGTAAACATTCCACTAGAGTCCAATAAATCATTTAACTTATAAAACAAGTCAATTAAAAATAAGTTGATGTAGGTCAGAGCACGATCTAAAGACGACGCGCGACTAGAATATCTGATTTTAAAACCGCAATCAGAAACGGATAAATCGCCATTTTTAGAAACAGTATTGGGAGTAATAAAACACAGCTATTAATAAGAATTTGAGTATGTACATAAATAGAGTATTAATAACACAGAACGACCTTCCGCCGCATTGATAACACATTCCTCACGCCGACACATCTCCGTGATAATACGCGGGCAGATTTAATCACTCGCTAATCTTCTACACATATCACTATTTTGATAATGAAAGCGTGCGTTGTGTAAACAAATGGCTGTTCATTCATAAAAACGTTTCTTGTCTTCGGCGAGGCCATTAAAATATAAAACAGAAAACGCTAAACACACAAACACCGATACTTACGCGATCGGCAACATACCTAATCATCGTATCGTAGTTAATACAACTTCTGTTCGTATTGTTACTGTTTTAATACAGACGCAAGACAATTGTATGTTCAATCTCGCGGGCCCAAAGGTGTGGGGATGTTTATAAATACTTCGGTAGACGGTAAATAGGGGTGACTCATTCCATTCTTTGATATGTGGGTGACTCCTAGATTGTTATGCCCAAACCAACCAATCAATAAAGGTTGATTACACCTTGGAATAATTTCGCTAAGCAGAAGATTGAGGAAGGTTATGGTAATATTACGTTACCGTGAAAAAAAAATTTACATTTGCTCCTCAGGGCCTATGTCATTTTTGGGGATGCTGTGTGGGGAAAGGAAGGAGAAGAATATTTGGGAGATAAAAAATAGGAGGGGTGGGTAAGAATCTGAGTAGGTGGACAGATGCGTCCACCGCCAAGACTTATACAATTCTCAACCCATGAACCCGGACACCCCTGCTAAGTCATCAACCGTAGAGAACCACTCGGGGTGACCTATGGCAGCGGAGTTGGTTATCCATTGAATGGTCCCCGGGGCGGCGGTACCCATGCGCGCCTCCCAAATTGAATAATATTTTATGGATATAATACAAAGAGTCGGATCACACATTTAAGGTCGTAGTTCACAGTTCACAGTAATTTGCATTTCAGATGCACAGCTCCAGAGAAATTGATTGTTTGAAATAATGAAACCAGGTGTCGTAAAATTCGGGAAATTGATTCAATAATAAGGTGATTATTGAATTCCATGAAATAATGAACGTAATATAATATAAAGCAAACCGACCTAAATAAAACCGCACAAGCTTTCACGTGACCGAATTCTAGCTAGGTGTTTCTGCATGTCGATAGCGAGAAGGCTCAGGTGTGTAAATAAATAGGTGGGTGGGTAGCTACAGTTCGTACTCAGGCCTATATACGAAGCACGTGGTGGGAGGGTTTTTGGGGTGGTTGGGTGGCTAGGAACCCGGTACAGGATACGAAACGGAAAGCTTTACTGGGAGACGGTCGCTCATTCATCATGGCACTACCCCCACTCGCCAGAGGAGGGTGGGGGAGGTGGGTGGTTACAGCTTACAGCTGATGATCACGCCGGGCCTATTGTGCCGAGGCCGGTGCAGGTAGGCACATTCTTGTGCGTCACTGTCGAGTGTCGATCAATCTGAAGCTGGGCGAGGGAAAAATCTAGCTTGTGTGGGAAGTCAAATGTGCATGAAACTTTGTTCACACACGTGGGTGAATTTAATCCGAATGATTTAAATGAAGCACGGCGACAGGAGCGAGTGTAAATTAAACATTTTTATTTTTATAGGTTGTCAACACGCATGTTTTATTGAGTGTAAATTATTCCGAAACACTAGATTGTAAAATTGTTAGTTTATTTTCAGGAAGTCACAGTGGCGGCTCGCGAATTTTGGGTATGTTTTGAGTTTTAATATAAACAAATGGCATTATTGATGTAATTTTTTTGTATAAAGATTTTCAGGAAATCGGTGCAGTGCACTGCTAAACTGAAATTTGCTGAAAGTATTCATATAAAAAACCGATTTAAAAAAAAATCTTTTTGTGTTGAACATTATCAATAATGTCGAATTTTTCGAACTTAGCACTCTATCACGCTCAAAAGCCACGAGCCGATTCTGGTGGTGGGTACCTATCACTGATGATCATATTTTATTTTGGCACAGTTAGATAGTTGTCATAACAGTTTTTGGGGGTGCTGGGCAGGGTTTCGTTTCTTTTTTCTTAATCTGATCTGACGACACATCCTGCGGAGAGGCTTTGCGAAACGTAAATATGAATATGAACGCTTTACAAGTTAAACACGAGTAAGTACATTATGCATCATAATAAAGTATGATGAAATGATTGAAAAACACCTGTAAACACCACACTATCTTATTAGAATAAGCTCGATTAGATACTAACTAGGTAAATAATGTCGGTGCGCTAGACACACTTGATGAATGGCAATTCTTGGTGCATCCCGACAACGACACCATCATCGCGTCATCACCTCATCTCCTGAATAAATGCCCCCAGCCAATAGCCATCCTTCCATTGTGCGGTGCTCTGTGCGGTGCTGTGCGGTGCTTGAGCCGTGCGAGCGTGTAAGCGTGTGCAGCAGGCACTATCTGTATCCATCATGTACCCACACAGGCACACAGGGCCTGCTCTGCCGATTGTGCCTGAAGAGTAGGTGGTATGTACCGTGTACTGAGCTTGCATCGTGCACCCTTTGACCGAGTTGTATGTTTACTTTCATTTTCACTCAGCTGACGGGTTTGGTGGAGGCGGGGGAGGCCTCCCCGGGAAGGGGTGGAGGCCCGTCGGGTTTTGTTCGCGTTGTTTTTTTTTCTCGCGTCACGGACGGAAAACTAGTGAAATCGAAAACGGCGGGGTTGGGGGTGGGTGCCCCCATATCGGGTTCTCCGTGGGAGATACGTATGGAAATTGGGCGATACATGGGCGAAAGGTCAGAGGAGATTGAAAATGCGAGTGAAACGCGGGGGCAACGGACCCCCCGAACATCAGCTGACTCGGGAGGGTAAGATAAACATTCGCAACTTGTAAGGCGTTCACCACAACAAACAACACAAATATACATTTGTGACAGCGGACCTACCTACCATTGATCCACGTTAAACGAGATTGGATTTTCCAGTTTCGATATCATGGTATAGACATTATTATTTATACATTTTCATTTGAGGGATTCAGAATATATAACGAACATGCCCAATTAGTTCATTAGATAAATTGATAGCGAGTTTCCGTCAAAACGTAAGTAGATATCTAATTTTATCTGGAGCCGCATTATCATTACAGATTACATCACGGATCGCTGAAAATGTGTATGCATATATAGGTTGTATCCTACCTGCACTTTCCTACTATTTACATGTGATAGTATAATATCAATCAACAATCTGTGGCATGGAATCAGAAAATTGATTAAAAAAAATCGATACATTATATTTCCTAGTCCACGATATGGATATTGACAAACGAGGAAACCCTCGCGCGGTCCGTATAAGAAAGGTGTAGACTCGCTTCAGACATGCATTATTATTATTATGTGAGACCCCCCCCCCACCCCATCTCTGCCCTACCAGCGAACAGTGCCACCAACCCCAACCCATCGTGAGGTTATATACCTAATGATACGCGAGGGATTTATAACAGAGCTCATTCGAGGTAAATGCACGACCTTACTAATACTTGGCCGCAAACCGTTTACTCCGAGGAACCGTTTCGCTGCCGCAACTTCACTTATTCACGAGCTTTTATTGTTGTTTTAGACTGTGCGCAATCGGTACAAGGCACAAGTGCTACTTTCCCGAGCCACACATTCGGTTTTAACAAGACGGTAAATGTTCTTAGTAATGAAACGTCTAGGGTCGAGATCAACTCAACAATAATGGCTACTCCTATCTACAATCGTATTATATTCTATCGTGGCCTATTTCTCAAAACATCTATCTACAATATACAGCGTTATTTAAAATGAATTAACTCGGATGATAAATTTAAACGGGTGGTAATGATAGTCTATTCAAGGAATCGTATTTCCAGTCCTCTTTGGCGAAAATGCCAAATCACAAATTTACAATCCCGGTTATCGCACAACAAAACGCACGCACAATATATGATTAGATGATTTATAGAAAATTTAAAACATTAACAATCATTAAAAGAAAATTATTTCCATTCATAATGCAAAACTTTGAAGTTCTCAATCATCATTTATGGGAATGAGATGATGTTTTCCGAAAATTCTGGATGTTAAAAGCTCGATTGCTATCATCATCCAAAAACCTTTGAAGTTAATTATTTGGGATAGGTACAAGGTACCATGTATTATTTGTGTACTTTGATCATTCAATTGTGTTAGTCACTTCGCAGGTTCCACTGTCAGCTTTTTAGCAAATTATTACAAAACTATGTTAAACTATCTATTATTCGATGCATGTATACAGTAAAAAAATATATCTCTCCGAAATATTCAGAAAATGCGATTTATTGCAATTTTTTTTCCACCGATCGAAAAAAAAAATAATAAACAGTGTTAAAGGATTAGAAATAATATTACATATTTTATTAGTATGAAAAATAAAGTAGGATACATACAACATGCACAGAAAATTAAGTTCGCTATAGCAAGGTCTGCAGCGCAGTTCTGTGTGGAACTTTTCTACGAATGCTTAACAACCCGTGGGACGACGGGCTTAAATATGCAGAAAGACAAGATCATGTAAGTCAGATTGAAATGAGTTTCAGGCGTTAAAACAGCGAAAAGACTATCGTTTGAGCTAATAATAGAATAAACGGAGTTAGACCGAAAACGCCCTTTTCCACCCAATTGGTAAAAGTTAAAATTGAACCAGTATTACCAGCCTTCTAAGTCTCTT
Organism: Hesperophylax magnus; assembly: GCA_026573805.1. Classification (NCBI taxonomy): domain Eukaryota; kingdom Metazoa; phylum Arthropoda; class Insecta; order Trichoptera; family Limnephilidae; genus Hesperophylax; species Hesperophylax magnus. The sequence goes on from JAIUSX010000012.1 coordinate 24,968,608, forward strand.
CATACCTCAAATTAAAAACGATTTATTAACAAAATTTATCTATAAAAATGGAAACCAAATTTAACAATCATTCAGGGTTAAATCAAATAATATTACACAGGTGTTAAGGGAGGTACTTGACGTACCAACCAGTGTTGAGGGAGGTACTTGACGTACCAACCAGTGTTGAGGGAGGTACTTGACGTACCAACCAGTGATTCTTTGCGATATTTGGACTAAAAATTGTAAATTAAATTTTGGTCCCCGGAAACTTTTCTGTGTTTGTATTTTCTTCAAACGATCAAAACATTAACAATAATAATATTGGACAATTTGTAAAGCGCCGCTTTTGTGAAATATCACCTCAGGGGCATTCTTCCACATTTCGTCATTGGTCATTCAGCCGAGTAACCCCCAATCTCTCACATCGACCCTGTACAATACCTAATGCTTTTCTATGTTTTAGCAGAAAATATACATAAAAAAATGTCACTGGAGAAAAAAAAATTGATTTACATTTTTAATAATGTTATGAATAACTGGTTAGTACGTGAAGGTGTCCCTAAAAACCCTGTAGAAATTTATCCTGTTCTTTGAATGCGTTTGTTCTTTTTACTTCAGTTATCACTTTCTAGAATCGACTACATGTTTATTTACTCTCATGCAAGTTAGTACATGAGAAATACTTTCTTTCATGTTTGTATTCTTACTTTTATATCTATTTTATAAATGTAGGATTTCTATCATTTAATATACATTTCTCTGTATCCTAAAATGTAACGGTAATTATGTTTTAAAACATTGAACTAACTTTCGGAACAATATGTACTAATAAAACTAACATTAAACTTGACTAAAATCAAGCCAAAAAGATATAAAAAAATAACAACAAAAATTCCATTTGTGAATTGGCTAAATCAAAGACCCGATTTATTATCTTTTTTTTTTAAATCAGTTAAATTTAAAAAAAAAACATTCTCACTACACCAGGTGTCAATAATTTTACGATACATTATGCTAACGAAGGGATAATGGCCGATTTGGGTGTCGGTTAGTTTATCCGTATTTAAGGATCATGTACGTGCCGATTAGCGCTGATGAAAGGTGAAGAATAAAATATAAATTTAGTACTGATTTAGTACTGATTTAGTAGGAGACAATATTGCCAATCGTACTCCTATTAAACTAAGAGAAATAGCCCCTTAATATTGCGCCAGTACTCAAAATATGAGTATGTTAAGTGCCAACTAGTAACTGTTACTAAAAGGCCAAGTTATGTATTGTCACAAAATGTAGCATCGATATAATATGAATGTAGTAGCCATAGTATAATATTATGTTCTTTCATGTTTACTGAGTGAAGACAATCTGTGTCCTGCGATAGATCGAGACGTTATTTTACTTATACAGCGTATCGTTGAAACCCGTTTACGTTGGGCCATATATGCTATGGCTTATACAATGTGTGCGAAGATATGCAGATCAGCCGATTGAACTTTATAATAGTGCACTCTACGAATTGCACCATGAGTCAAACACGTCTGTCCTAGATAGCTACAAGGTAAGTAAAATCATAAAAACACTATTTAATATACATAATAAACTGTTCATATTATCCTCATTTATCATTTCATCATTTCGACAGTTTATCCCAACAACATTGGAAAATGCTGGTATAAATTAAAGGGAAATAAAAATACGAATTTCATACTTTCTAAGTATAAAGAGAAGATATTTTAAATAAAGCCGCACCATTCAGAAACACAACAAATCTCAGGCAAAACAGACTACAAATTCTTTAATAAATTACCAGAAAATATAAGACAGCCTTAGTAATCCCTCAAATAATAAAAAAAAACACTGAAAACATAATTTAAAAAAATAAACATACATTAAAAAAATATATATAATTTTTTATTAAAACTAAAAAACAACTGTAATAACTAAGGCCCCCCCATACACAGAAGCATAGTGTTTTTATGGGTACATCTTTAAATTAAAATATAGATAAAGATGAATTGGTACTACCTATATAATATATCGTCTCTGGTCAAACCGTATTGAACAACCTAACTCAATGATTTCTTCTAAACTTAATTTTAATTTGATTTTATTTAATTTTTGCTTTCAACTTATACCACTTTTGTACTCAACTCTAATTCTACATACACACTACTCAACTTACTCAAAACACTACAACATAATACACTCACATCCGCGCAAATCGAAAACCATGCTCACCCCAGTGGACTTTTGGCTGTTGAGTGAACATAATAATATGTATTTATTTATTTTGTTTACATATTATTCTATTTACTTCGAATCAAAATTGGATAGTGTATTCTCTATTACATGATGCATAACAACATTATAATTTTTTATCAAAACGCACGTGGCCTCCGATCCAAGACTAAAGAATTCTATCAAAACGTCCTGATCAACGAATTCGACATAATATTAATTAGCGAGACGTGGTTAGTTGACAGCATATCCGATGATGAGCTGTTTGATTGCCGGTATAACGTATATAGAAATGACAGAGATACTAATCGAACGGGTAAAACTAAAGGGGGTGGCGTTGTTATAGGTATAAAAAAAGACTTTAAAGTTCGATCTCAAAAGTCATGGACATCAGAAGCCGAGGATATTTGGATCTCACTATTACTAAGACATTCAAAACATTGCATTTCAAATATTCATATTTGTTGCTCATACTTACCAGGAGTTAGTCCTAAGTTGTCTAATGCACAGCGTTTCTCTATTATCAATAGTCATACAACTACCATATCTGACTTAACTACTGAATTTCCAAATGACATTTTTCTAGTAATAGGCGATTATAATATGCCAAATGTGAGCTGGAACTCTACGTATCAGCCACGTAGTATTGACCTCTGTACCTCTACCCTCCTTAGCTGCCTTTCGTTTTCCAATTTAACACAGTATAACGAAATTTATAATACTCACGGACGAATTTTAGATCTCGTGCTTTGTAACACTGCAGTCATTGTCTCCGCGGCTGACTCGCCACTTGTAATCGAAGATGCACATCATAAATCTATTATAGTTGAACTAAATATTCCTCTCCCTGCTACCACCCTAAAACCCCAGATAGTCAAAATGTTCAATAAAGTTAACTACGAGGTAGTTAATGATGCTCTCAGAAACAGTGATTGGTCCTCTGTCGTTAATGCACAGGACGTAGATGCTGCAGTGCAACATTTTTATGGTATTATTGATGTCCTGATAGATGATCTGGTTCCAAAAAAAGTAATCAAATCAACCAAATTCCCAACATGGTATTCGGCGGCTTTAATTAACATAACTAAAGAAAAATTAAAGTTTTTTCGTGCCTGGAAACGGTACAAGAATCCTCTAGATTACCTATCTTTCTCAATACTTCGCAAAAGACAAAAGAAAATTTCTAGTCATACTCATAACGCCTACATTGCTCGATTGGAATCAGATATACAAAATAATGTTAAAAAAATATGGAATTATGTTAAGACGCAAAGAAAATCTCCCACTATACCAGAACATATGACCTATCATTCGACAACGGCACACGATAGCAAAGAAGTTACAGACTTATTCGCTGATTACTTCTCAACGGTATTTAGAAATGAATTTCCAACACTCAATGTTAATAATAATGAAGATCCTCTGAACAACACATTAATATCCTCAATTAAAATAAATGAAGAAATCACCTTGAAATACCTTTCAAACATAGATATTAAAAAAGGACCAGGAATTGATAGGCTACCCGGAGTTTTTATACGCAACTGTAGTAAATATATCTGTCTTCCGGTTTGCGCCATCTATAAAAAATCATTGACAGAAGGAACGTTTCCCCTCAAGTGGAAATCAGCAGTTATCACACCCATCTATAAAACCGGTGATAAGCATGACGTTAAAAACTACCGTCCAATTTCCCAACTTCCTATTTTAAGCAAAGTTCTAGAAAAAATTGTCTTCGTTCAATTATACTCGGCTATTTCCACAATAATTACACCGAATCAGCACGGATTCATGAGAGGTCGGTCTACGACATCCAACCTGACCCTTTTCATTAACTTCTTGCATAGCAAGATGGATGACAAAGAGCAGGTTGATACTATGTATACAGACTTTTCTAAGGCTTTCGATCGCGTAATACACTCAATTCTTTTGAAAAAGCTTGTCTTATTTGGTATACACGGTGACCTATTTAGATGGATCAAATCTTACATTAGTAACCGTAATCAAGTAATCTTAATCAACGGCGTCTTCTCAAAATCTATCGAGGTAAAATCTGGTGTCCCCCAAGGGTCCCACCTAGGTCTGCTAATGTTCAACATTTATATAAATGACATTGGATCATGTTTTCAAAATTCCAAATATGTACTTTATGCCGATGACATGAAAATATTCAAAGTTATTCGTTCTCTTTCTGACTGCGAAGCGTTACAGAGTGACCTAGATAGGCTTTGCAAGTATTGTAAAGTTAACTGTCTAGATATAAACGTTTCTAAATGTCACACTATGACATTCACCAGAAATAAACTCGTAATTAAGTACTCATATTCACTCAACAATGAACCTGTCATCTCTAAAACGGAATGTAAAGATCTCGGCGTTTACCTTGATAGCAAACTTATATTTAATAAGCACATTGACTCAATCGTTAATAGGTCATATAAAATGCTTGGTTTCGTGCTACGTGTAAGTAAAATATTCAGTAATCCGCGTACAATTGTAATGTTATATTTTGCATTAGTCAGAAGTACACTGGAATATGCATCGCCTATTTGGAATCCGCAATATAAACTTTACATAGATAGTATAGAACGAATCCAAAACAAATTTATAAAATATATTACCCACAGATTCAACAATAATTTTGAGTGTACATTTGAAACTTTGCAGCGAAGACGAGCAGTAGCTGACTCAATATTTTTACACAGAATTTTAAACAATGAGATTGACTGTTCTGAACTTTTGTCCCTTATTAACTTTAACATACCTTTGAGACGTACACGACATACAGTGCTATTCCACACGCTAAATTATAAAACAAATGCAGCATCTAATTCGACAATTAACCGAGCTCTTCATACTCTAAATAATATTTGTATTAACTCTAACATTGACATTTTTTCGGATTCACTGCCCAAATTCAAACGTGGCATCATGTCAATAATTTAAAGAATTCAATGCGCATACATACATACATACAGACACACACACACACAAACACTCACACACACATTACACACGTCACACACACACCTATAAACTACACAAGTCACCTGGTAATTAAGGAATAAACATACCACTTAGCAGACATTACAAGGAAACATATCATAGGTACACAACATGAAGTATCTTATTCCTGTATATTGTTTCATCTCTGTAAATTATGTACTGTTTGTTTCAATAATATAAAAAAAAAAAAAATAAATAAATAAAAAAAAATACTTAACGAACGAAATATTATTCTGTTATAATTTTTATATTTTTCTATAACTAAAATTCTTGTAATACTGTCTGTCTTTTAACCCCCTTTGCAAAAGGAAGGACTTTAATCATTAGGTCAATTTCCAATTTTATATCTTAGTTGATTTATTAATAATTTCCTTACATTTTAACTGCATTGAATTGAACGGTTTTCCTGATAGAAGATTGCGAGGATACACTTTACGTAATTCAACCATAACACGATACATAATAATTAAAGTTATAGGAATACCTACATAATAATTACATAATTTACAGTCTTATAATATAATAATATTATTCCTTAATACACCGCTGTAGTGTTGGTACAGATATACGGTTAATTGGGCCATTAAAATGTAATGGTTAAAATCTTTACTAAATAATATTCAAGATTTTTTTAGACTGGCACCACTTTTTTTCCAAACCACAAAACCACGGTCATTTTCGCAGTTCGCGTTTAGTTGCTAACTTCACGTTTCTTCAGATGACATTTGCAATGAGATAGGTTTGTTTTGAATTGCTTCGAAATTCGATTATGTGTTCTTTGGTAAATAAAAATTTCGATTTGAAATATTCCTCTGATAGTACTGCAAATGGGTTTTGCGTTTTTACATTTTCACGGTATTTTTTTTACTTTACAGATCTGTCAAATCAAACGGATTGTTAATAGGTCCGCGATCTCCGTCTTAATACGTCCCTAGTCCTGGGGGTCGGGCGGTTTAAAAATCTGTCAGCCACTAATACTGCAGTATTACGACCGGTATACGCAGTACGCGTGCGCGAGATTATGAGTAACGTTTTCTACTAACCCGTTCTTATCCCTCCGTATTATCTATTATGAGTAAAACGGATTATGTCAAGCATGTTGAAACGATGTGCCTCTGGGGCTGTATCGAATTACCCATAAACGGTTACATTGACAGGGAAAGTTGTAAGACGGTATCCTCGCAGCGGGCTGAGGGAGGGAGGGTGAGGAGGGCCCGCAAAGTTTTCCGTAGCTCATCTGGCGAACGAAAGGAAAACTCTGTGTGCATAGCCCACTCACCCACTTAGATATATGTATTCACAGCGTGCGGTGGTTATGTCGTGTGAATGGAACACCCACCCGACGGGCTATGCTTTGTGAGTGCTACCTACTACCTACTCTAGTACATAGTACCTACCACAGACTACACGGTATTATTATGCTCGGGGAAGGTCGACCATTCTTCACGCAAATATTCTTACGGTTCAATCAATATCGGAATGTTAAAAACATCTGTTTATCGATTCACGCGGCTTTGCCATCGCCTCTCACTATGTTTCTCTAGGTCAGGATAACTTGTACATTACCTAGTGTTAGTTAGGTAACGGGTGGAAGGCCTGGCTTTTTTATAAATACAAATCTACACTTTTATTACGATTGATGAAATTTTGCACACATAACGTAGAAAACAAGAGGAAGGTGAATGTCTGTGCTAGATTTCGAAAAACCACAACATCCCTGAAAGCAGGATTTTGATATTACTTAACGAAAACACTTGAAGGTCAAAATAAAAGGAAAAATTCCTGTCTATGTTTAATTTCGAAAAACTCTTTACAATTTGAGTCAATGCCTGTATTAGTTATATATTTTTTAAATAGTCTATAAAAGGTTATAAAATATTATACAGGGTTTTCCAATAAGAGGTATTATTTTGATATTCAATCGTAAAAGATCAATGGTTTCGTTGCTTGTGTGGCACGTAGCGCCGTCTTGTTGGAAGTAAACGTTGTCCAGATCAATACCATCCAATTTCGGCCATAAAAATCATTAATCATCTCTCGATAGCGCAATCCATTCACCGTAACTGTTGCTCCAGCCTCATTTTCGAAAAAGTAAGGTGCAATGACTCCGCCGGACCATAAACCGCACCAAACAGTAACACGTTGAGGATAGAGATTCTTTTCAACAACAACATTGGGTTTTCCGAGCCCCAGATGCGACGATTTTGCTTGTTGACGAAGCCACCGAGGTGGAAATGGGCCTCATCACTCAAGATGATTTGCATTTGATTCACTCAAGTGAGTTTTAATAATTTCAATGCATTGTTGAAGCGTGTATCGTTCTATTTTTATTAATGGCGTAGTTTCTACTTGTCAAATTTTCACATCTACAGAAATAGCGGGCTATTCAAAATAACACCTCTTATAGGAAAACCCTGTATTATAGGTAGGTACCTAATTAATTGCTTGTTAAAAGGTTTATTAATTGAATTTAGTAAAAATTTTACAATTTGCCAAGTCTATATATAGGATATTGATCACGCTTGCAAACATCAAAATATGCTGAAAGGTTGTCGCACGTTGCCGGCATTACCTCAGCTTGAGCTGTTAAGAATTCTTGGTACGAAATTCGTCCGGACACCGTCTAGCCTCGAGACAAGCTAGCGAAATTAGGCGAGGCGGTGCCGATCCGATGTCGAGCTGATGTAAGGGCACCGTCTCACCTCGGGACTATTTCGTGAAATGAGGCGAGGCGGTGCCGATCCGATGCCGAGCTGATATATGTGCGATAATCTCAAGCCGGTATCTTACCTGATCTCTTCATTGATCTATTTCGTAGAATCTATGAAATCACCGTCATTTTTAAAAACTCCGTGAGAACAGACTTTTCTATGCAATATAAACCTAAAGTTGAGTGGACTTTCGCTTTATAAATTGACCATTGAGACTCGCAGATCACGCAAGAACGCGCAATTATTAAAAAAAAATAATATCGAAAATATTGGCTACTTAACTCTGTTGATTCAAAATATAACCTACAATAGAATGAGGTTCGCACAAGAATTTTACCATTTTTAATTATGTACACGGAGAAAAATGAGTATTGCTAATCTATTAAAGATCTCCAAATGATTGGTAATCCGTTTAAAAACGGGATTGCAGGCCGTTTCTTGATAAACTATTAATAAATTCCTAACATATCGGAACACGTGTTCATGCACTGCATTTGCCTCGATAATATACAACGACGAAATGCAGAAATATTATGATTTGTATGAACACTTGTTCCCACGTGTTCAAAGGATAAAAGGTTCGTATTAAACTAAAAGTTTATTAGGAAACCTATCAATTCATTCGTTACGGGCCTGCATTCCCGTTTTTAACCGGATTTGGAATAATTTGAAGAGATTCTTAATAAATATTTTTATCAGTAATTTTCACTCAATTTCAGTTCCATGAAAGGTATTCTGAATAGCTGACTTAACTTAGCTAAACTTATTGTACCGTGCAACGTTTTCCTAGAAAAGCTATGCAGTAGTCAGAATACCTGAATATACTGTATAGTTTTTTCTAGAAAAATGTAGGATTTTACGGTACAATAAGTTTAGACGCTTTATGATATTCAAGTACAGAATCAAAAAACTGTAGGTATATAAATAAAAGAAAATAAACGCAGAGAGAGGGTGGGGTGTTAAGTAGAAAATTGGGCGTTTAAAGTAGCCCATTGATCCGCACTGTGCGAGCTTCATAGGATAAAAATATATCGAAATGGATGTTTTATCTTTGAAACGCAAGGCGCAAGGTCCACATAACCATTTTATTCAAACGTCCATTGTACTACTTTTCAACGTAATAGACTTAAAGAAAACAAAGGGGGATATAGGTACCTTTTTCAACAGAGCGAATAAACAAAATTGGCTTTATTCAAAATTTCCTTTGAAGCAAAAAAATTGGAGAAAGCAAGCGGAACGTGGATACACAATTTACAAAGTTATTCAATGATGTTTGTCTAACCCTGGTGTATTTAAAAAACGTTTACCAAGGTACGAAATAATAATAATAATTGATATTATGAGAATTGAAGAAAAAACAACAAAACAAAACCAAAAAACTTTCTGAAAGGGTTTTCACAGATTCCTCATAAAGATCGTTTGACAATAGGTACATTCGGAATGCGAAAGAGTTGTCGAGAGTAAAATATGTATATGTATTAAAAAAAATACTTCGATTTTGATAGTAATTTGAGTAATCTGATAGTTTAAGGCTTGCATTCAATAAAAGGTCGAAAATAATAGAATCGAATAATATAGACCTAAAACTGAGAATACTCCTCATCAAGACCTATGTATGGAGTATCTTGATGTACGGCTGCGAAACATGGTGCCTATCTGAAAGAGATAAACGGAGACTAGAGGCTTTTGAGATGTGGTCCTATAGAAGACTGTTAGGAATTTCCTGGAGAGACCATATTACAAATGAGGAGGTTCTCCAAAGAATCGAAGGAGGAAGGCACCTGCTCAGGACCTTGTCCGAAAGGCGTGCAAGATGGATCGGCCATGTTATACGACAAGAAGGCCTCTTGCATGTCATAATGGAGGGTATGACCGAGGGGACCAACTCTAGGGGACGCCCACGCCGAGAGTACCTGGAGGACCTGCTGGTGGACGTGCGCTGCTCATCATATGCAGAAGTCAAAAGAGCCGCACAAGACAGGGAAGAATGGAAGAGGAGATTAGATGAAATTGCTGCAAACCAATCCCAGGATTGAAACCAGAGAGAGATAGTTTAAGGGTGAGATCCAAAAACCAAATACAAAATCATTAAAGTGATATCATAAGCAATACATTTAGAAATTGTGTTAAAAACGAACGATTAGTTCTTAAAAAATAATAAGACCCTTTTTATAGTTAAAATAAAAATCTAAATCAAATCCGCCATTCATTTAAATTATTTATTCATTCAACTAAATTCTAAATAAGTACACTTCAAAAATGAATGAATTTCGGCTTTCTGTGAGCAGCTTTTCCCCTTCATCGAATATAATGGAGTATTGAAAATACCAAGGAGATAAACAAGTTTAAAAACAACATGGCTAAATAAACATGAAGATACGGAAAATATGAAGACAATACAATAGCAAGAATTGAAAAAATAAAACCGACGCCATTTGTTTTATGATTCGGATTTTCTTGGTAGTTGAAAGTGCATGTTATTTCGCTGCTCGTGTCAATAATCTCCACCAACACCAACACAACAACCTACAGCATATAATAGTCATAGTCATAGCCCTAAGAGTAGATAACATGCTAAAATGGTTTTCTAGCTATTTATCAAATGGTAAACTATTTGTTAAAATAATATCTTTGCTATCGAAAGCTTTCTGTGCGACCAGTGGCCTACCGCAAGGTAGTCACCTTGGTCCGGTTTTGTTTCTTATTTTCATTAACGATATAACAAATTGCTTCGACGATGTCGAGGTATTGCTCTTTGCTGATGACATCAAGCTATACAAAAAAATAACTGATGTAAATCATTGCCAAATACTACAGTCAAATATTAATAAGTTTAAAGATTGGTGAGTACAAGTAAAATAATCTGTTTTAAAATGTAGACAAATGCAAAACCCTGACTTTCTGCAGAAATAAAAATCCTGTTTTATTTGAATATTCCATTAACAATACAGCTTTAGAAAGAGTCACGGAAATGAGAGATCTCGGAATTATTTTGGATGAAAAACTAAGTCTCGCCAATCATATCCACCAAATTGTAAACAAAGGCATGAAAACACTAGGCTTCGTATTAAGAATAACTAAAAACTTTAACTCCATACAAGCCATTAAACGGTTATACATATCTCTAGTTAGAACCATAATTGAATACAACTCAGTAGTTTGGTCTCCCTCTTACAAAATTCACATCAATAACATTGAGCGAATACAAAAAAAATTCTACGTTTTATAAATTTTAAATTAAATATCCCACTAGAAGACTTACAATATCATTTCTTATTAAATACTCTAAAGATACACACATTGGAAGACAGGAGTAAAATCAACGACTTAACTTTTTTATTCAAAATTCTAAACTCTAAATACGACTGTTGCGATCTTCTGCAACTCATAAAATTACGAATACCTACAATAACAACACGACAAAATACACTATTCCACTGCAACACACATTGCGAACTCCCCAATACAACGGTTTCACACTATGGGAAACCGATACTTAGGTGATGTCGATATATTTAATATTAACTTTGCGAATTTTGTGGATCACGTAAAAGACTTATTTCAAAATGGAAGTTATATTTTTGTAAACCAGTCAAATCGCTGTATTTTGTTAATTTATGTTCTTGTTATTTTTAATTTTGTTTCTTGCATATATTATTTTTTAATGTAATTTTATTTTTATTATTTCTTTCTCATGTTTCAAAACTGTCTGTCATTAAAATTGTACCACCTACATGTAAAAGCCCTCTGGGCGTTAAATAAATAGTCTGTCTAGGAACAGGAATCCCTAGTGAGGACTGTGAATATAAAGAACTTCTATTAAACTATAATATATTATAAAGTACATAAAAATAAACACGAAGATAAGAAAATTATAAAATATGAAGACATCATAAGTATTACACCAACACAACAACCTACAGCCTATAATAATCATAGTACACGCCTCGGAAAAGGAATCCTTAGTGAGGACTGTGAATGTAAAGAACTTCTATCATACTATAATATTTTATGAAGTACATACATTCTACACAGATTTCCAAAAGTAGTGATATTTATCTATTAAATGTAACGCTCCTCTCAGAAATCTTCCGGTAGCCTATAGATGTACTGCCTAAAAATGTGATAGTAGGTGTATGCCTAAATCATTTAGAAAAGCTCATGAAGTAAACAAATCCCAAAAAATAAATAAATTCCAAACATTATTTCATAAAAAAAGTATTATTTATTTTGACAAGTTTAATTTGTAGAACTCCATTGTTACACAGCAGAATATGTTTATAAATTAATAATAACATTATTGAATACTTAATTACACACCAAAACTTATTTATAAATAAACTGTTATTTTTTTGTAAATTGAATAATAATATTATTGCATACATGAAAGAAAACTAAATAAACTATAATTAGATTTATCGAGTAGCTGGCTAGCTAGCTTAATTTTAGCCATGTTCCCTCTCTTTCCCTACACCCACTCCTACCTCCTCTCTAGTACCTCCCTCCTCCCAACATGTTGATGTTCGCTATCCCTCTCCTGCGTTTACTAATGCACTCTAATTCTGTATTCATTTTTTAATGTATCTATACAACCCGGATGAAGGTTTAGGCTGAACCGAAACCGGTTTTGATTATTTGTTTATTTACTGAAAAAAGTGATGTCCAAACAATGTTATTTTATTCAAACTATAATTATTAACCACAAATAGATTGCTAAATGTAGAAGTTAAATAAAAATAATTAAAGAATATTTGAGTTGCTTAATGATGGCTGCTCAGAATACGATTATTATTTCGTAAAAACCGAAAAAATCAGAAATATGATGTAAAGCTGACAATAATGGTGGTGAAACAATAAATAAACCCATGTTTTGATATTTATAATCCTTGTAGCTACTTTCCTAAATTTAAGAATTAATAGGTACCTACAATCAAAGTAATTGTAGGTACCTATTAATTAGTTTGATTGTAGGTACCTTTCCTAAATTTAAGAATTAGTAGGTACCTACAATCAAACTAATTGTAGGTACCTATTAATTAGTTTGATTGTAGGTACCTTTCCTAAATTTAAGAATTAGTAGGTACCTACAATCAAACTAATTGTAGGTACCTATTAATTAGTTTGATTGTAGGTACCTTTCCTAAATTTAAGAATTAATAGGTACCTAAAATCAAACTAATTGCTCAGTTTTGTAAGATCTGTGTGAAATGAATGAACTTACTTAAAAAAACATTTATGGTTTTTGTATATTCGTAGTCTAATTATAATCAAGTTTTGCTTTTGTGTGACAGCTGCTGCTTCGGCTAATCAGACTCAATAGAACATTTTTTGCTACACTTAAGCGTAAAAATTAAATTTTATGCAAGAGAATTATCAGTTAAATTCCAGATGGACAGTAAAAAAAGGCCCGGTTGCTTTTAGGCTCGGCTTGGTTGGAATATCGAGATTAGCATGGCTTGGCACATAATCCGTATATAGGTCGTAGATATAACCAATATTGTCTATGATTTTAATAGAGGAACGTGTTTCTTTTTTCTTAGCAAAACCGAACTACTGTCATGAAAGTATGCAATCATTTACTTAACTGTCAAATTTGACACGTGTCACTCACCGGTTACATCTCAGCGTCTAAAAAAGAAATTATTTTGAGGGGTTATCAAGGATTGCCCGCTTAAATTTTAGCGAAGAATGTCGTGGTGTATAGGGAGGATACGGAACAACTGATATACAAGGCCAATGTCGTTATGTGAAAACATTTTATAGTGTTTCTAACTTAGATCCTGTTATATTTGGTTGTGCATTCAAACTTAAAACATAATTGCAAAAAATAAGACATACATAGTAAATGAAAAGCATTGTTATCAATGTACCAATGTGAAATAACCATATGAAGAGTCGGTTGTTACCTGGTGTGGAGAATAGGGCGGCCTGGGCGGGGGGCCCGGGGCCGGGTACCGCTGGTGCGGGGGGTAGGGGGAGTAGGGCTGCGGCGAGCCCTGAGGGGGGCCTGAGGGCGGGGGAGGGCCCACGGGGTAGCCGCCCCCGCCCGGCCCGCCGTAAGGGGCGCCGCCCACACGAGAACCACCGCTCTGCAACAATCAAATATACAGGTAACTATAACAAACAAATCAAATGTAAATAAAAAATTAACTAATCAACACGCCGTTTCCCGGAAGGGGTAGGCAGAGAGGATAGATCTCCACACAAATGTTTGATGGCCTCCGTGGTAAAGCTCTCGACTAGCAAGCGGGAGGTCGCTGGTTCAAATCCTGGCGAGCGCAAATACATAATTATAGTATATTTGCTAAACGTACAAGAGTGGAAGATACTCTCAGTTTTGCGCTGGTGTAACACCACCGTTCAGAGTTGAAACGTTGATTTAAATGGCTTTGGCCGTGTTTGGTGACCAGATCTGAATAACCAGGTACTTTCCCACCTTCTTCTTCCACATCTCCTTCCCCTCCCCGCTACATTCAGTCTCACAACATACCCTAATTGGGGATGCCTTAGTCTCACTGGTTCCAGACGGTTAGGAGCAGTTAAACTCATTAAAAAAATGATTATTGGCACAAACTCCTTGCTTCATTCATATACCATCGTCTACACAAGCCTAGCTTTACTATGGTGGTACATCTTATGCATAAAATTAAGCGAAGTAATTAATATATTTTGGTAAATTATGTAACATTATTTTTAATAAAAAATAATAGTCTCATTCTAACGTGGCCCGACTCAAATATTTGATTCACTTGATCGTACCATGTCTTCCTCGGGCGTTCGTGACTTCTTCTAGCATTAACTTTGGCGTCATATATTCTCCATAAACTCCTTTCTTCGTTAATATGTAATATAATAATCTACATGCGCTCTATATGCCTAAACCGTATAAGAATCAATAATTTTATTAAAAACCTGTTTATAAGCATTTATATAAAGGTTCGATGTTGATTGTCTTTATTTTGAATGTAAAATTATGTTGCAAACTTCTTTTCATTTTTGTTGTAAACTGATTGTGTTAAAAACTGCGCCTGCGCTCAATCTGCATTTCCTAGTTAGACAGGCACTGCAGATTGCAATTACTGTACCATGTAATGTAATTTATAAAGCTGAAAACAAAAAAGATTCCCTTTCTTATTCGTAACCATTACATCAAATACATCCGCTATAAAATCATATTCACTCATCAGAAATTATATGACAACATTCGTGTTAAATATGTATATAGGATCTTA
Organism: Hesperophylax magnus; assembly: GCA_026573805.1. Classification (NCBI taxonomy): domain Eukaryota; kingdom Metazoa; phylum Arthropoda; class Insecta; order Trichoptera; family Limnephilidae; genus Hesperophylax; species Hesperophylax magnus. The sequence continues at coordinate 24,983,777 of JAIUSX010000012.1, forward strand.
AATATCAGCAGTGCACATCTCATAACAATATAAAATATGTATAGTGAAGATAAGATAAGATTTGTGGAGTATTCGTTGGTAAAATGTTCTCACAGGTTTACAAGTAATAGCGAAGGCGTCTCTACTTAATTCTTACTCAGCACCAATAGCTTATCTCACCGACTGATACATATTCCAGAGTAAGGCGCTGACATATAAATAAATAATAATTTACAAAATTAATACGGTGGCGGAAAGTTTGGAAAGATTTGAATCCCCAAATGAATAATTTATTTTCAATTGATAATTATTCCGAAGTTTACAATTCCTACGCAAGTACCTGTTCAACCAAGTACCATTTTTAATAATTAATTATTAATACAGTACCTCAATCTACTCACGCTTATCGAACTAAATTCATCTTGCGTAGTTGAGCAAATCATCTTTATATAATACGGACAACAAATGATCGACCATCGCGAACAAACACTAACTCCCTCTAAGATAATCCGTTTTCCATGTTTGGGGGACAGAAACGGGTAAGAAGATGAGAATCCTTTCGGATCATTAGAAGGTCCCGCCCTTGACCGAATGCCGAGTCCTTTGAACCCTCCGTGGCGAGCTTTCCGTCCCATTGTTTGGCTATAACGTATAACTGATAGTCTTACCTACCAACTATAGCTACATACAGCCACTTGCAAGGCAGAGGGGAGGCCTACAAATAATAATAATATCGAGGGAATAAAAGAAGACTAATTTCTTTAGAACGTCTTTAGCGTATTCGCGGAAAAGCTTACGGCGATTTAATCCGATCAAAAAGGTTGTCGGTTTTTTTGTCTGTAGAGTTCATTCGAACTTTTAGTTTAAGTTCAAACAATTCTAATAAAACGCTTAAAAATAACAGCGTTATGAATTATGATAAATGACAAAACAAAGAAGCGTGCGGAAATGAAACAACACGATAGTACGACACTTATAGGAAGGGATAGGAGAATGGAGAATACAACGTTCCCTTTTAATTATTCTTATATTCTTGTAGCTTTTGTTTATCTTTAAGTATAATATGAACCGTGATAGTATACTATAAGGGTTTTTACGAAATCTTTAAACCGAACCAACTTATTTGCGCGTAGGTACCAGAACAAAGGATTTTAGTGTTTAACACAAATAAAATAACTAGTGTCTATTGAGTGGTGGAAGAAATTCGATAAGAATAGATAGTAAATAAAAAACTAACCGCATTCCTCGATTTGGATATTTTGAAAGGATAAGCCCAATTCGGTATGCAAAGTATGGACGAACTATAGAGAAAGGGACCAGATATAATAATGATGCCTGGAAGAATAAAAATGCAATAAAAACGATGACGATGATAATAAAGCATTCGCACAATAAATCTTCTCCCTGCGGATGGGGCGGTCCCGCGTCATCAATCAGCTCTGTAGGGGCGGTGGGCAGGGTGGCTGGTAGGGTGGCTGGTAGGGTGGCCCGGTGGCAAGGCGGTGTGGGAGGACGACCCCCCCAGCCTCGACGCCATTGGCTGACTCCGCATCGATCCGCGCTCCGAGCCGGCACCAGCCAGCCGCCAGCCCACAGCGAGCGAGCACACAGTACGCCACGCTATAGTACCACGCCACCCTCCACCCCGCCCGGTCTAATCACGTTATTATACACAGAGCAGGCAGAGCAAACACACTTTTTATGCAACGTACACTGTACTGTACTGTAGTGCACTGTACTATACAGTGTATAACGCTGTTTTCGCCATACACCAATTATTCTGATGCACGTCATAAAAATAGATAGAACAATGCTGCTGTAGGCATTTCAAAATGAATCTGAATAAATCTCATTTTGAGCGGCCTGTTTATATAATAACATGCTGCTGTTATATTTCATAGAGAAACAAATAAATTAAAAACGTAAAAATAAGTCCTACATGACTTTCTATTCATTCTTCTGACGGCCTCTGTGGTTGAGTGCTCACGATCCTTGAGTGTTCACGATGTCGCGGATTCAAATCCCGGCGTGAGCAAGTCAATTTTATTTGATTAATTTGTGTTAATTCACACTTTATTCATTTAAAATAATATATAGTATACGTACATATTTTGTAAACTTTTTCCCTTTTTTCGGCAGGGTTTTTCTTCAAATTTCACATAAAAAAATACCAATTTCTGACTCGACTTACCCAAAAGCGAAAGCTCAAATTAAAAAAGTTTTACTACAAAATCGACTCTATATGTTATGTACATACACCAGATTCCGGACGCCATATCGCTACCTGAAAGCAACAGTGGGATATCATAAAAAATACTTTTCTTAGATACTATTTGATCAACAGCAGAATCTCAGTGTTGCTGTGAGTAAACAGAAACTTTAACACCGAGATTTCAATTGTAATACAGGCATAATTTTTTAAAGCAATAATACTGTGATGCACCATGTAGAAAATCATGATTTTAGATGGAACAAAGCGAACTCAAAAGAAATATTTTTTCAGAGATATCTCACTGTTGCTCTGAGGTAGCGATATATACTATTTACTTCTTACAGGAAACGTACATCAGCATTCCATGCAAAATAAAATGTTGCAACCTCTGAGGTCGAAATGAAATAAAAATTGAAAAACAAAGTTTGAGTTGAGAGAGCGGCAAACCAGATGGTATATTTTGACGATATTGTAGAAAGTACCGCATGAGTACAAAGTGGTCAAAATATTACAACAATGTTCCCTCGTCGGGTCTCGTTAGGCCACATCGGGCTTTACATTTGAGTATCTGAGTGACAGTCGGGCTGTAGTAGTGGCAGGCAGTACATAGGTACACTACATTGTGCCTGTACATTAGATGCCGGCACATATGCGATGTGATGGGGCCTCACTGGCGCTGTGCGCTGGGCGGAATGCTGGCGCCAGTTGTACCGTGTCGTCAGTCGTCATGCCTTTCTCGTGGAAACAGCCGCTTCATCTCGGAATGTGTGACTCCTATACATTATTATTATTACTACTTATGTGCCCGCATCCATTGACAAAGGATTGTCTACGTTATTTTGTTAAACAAATATATAAATAATATCATTATTGTCTCGGCGTCCCGTCAATTAATTAGATTGCCAAATAAAGGATAAATCATCTAGTTCAAGCATCTATATCGCAGCTTAATAAATCTTATTATATCATTCTTTCTTCGCCACCAAAATAGTATACAGGAGAGAGAATACAATTTAAACCTAGAAAAAAATATCTTCTAAAAATCTTTAATTTTAGAGTAAAAAACACAATAAAATAATATAATACTTGCGCATAATTATTATAACTCCGTGTTTGTGAAAAATGAAACATGACTATTTTAAAGTATCCCGATGAAGAACTACAGTATGTTAGCTATTTTATGAAGGCCTCAGCACGGGCAAGCCACCCAGTGAGGCCTACATTACTGGAAAACTTGAATTGTAAAAAATATTGTACCTAATAATAAAAAAATAAATCACAAAAACCTTGGAATATCTATCGAGTCCTTCACCCCCTTATCAAAAGTTTTACATTGTATTTTCTATTTTTATATTTAAATAATAAACATACTTTTACGTATACGTATCTAATTTCATTTTGGTAGCGTTTGTTTTCTTTTGGAATACAGAGTATGATAATGTTATGTTGTTATTGACATTTTTTACGTTCGAAAAATATTTTCTAAATATGTTTTAACAACTCATTTGTTGATGAATTGGTTGATTTCCCATTCCATAGCATAATGTTCTATAACCACTTAATAATAAAATGATGTGATTACCAATAAAAGAATCATGATGCAATAATAAACAAGACTACATATGAGACGTGTTTACGTAGTTATTTGTAATCCGTTAGATGGTATTCAACAGTATCTGCTTTTGAATTTAACCGTGACAAAAAGGATGCCATAATAACATAAAAATTAAATAACACAATAACTTTGTTTACAACCACGAAATTTGTTTAGTTTATTAAGACCGACCGGTTTCGCTGAACACAAGCATCATCAGGGTATAAATTAAATTATTAAAAAATATTATTATGTAAACATATATCTTATGTCAACATATATCTGTATATGTATAGAGACAGAATATTAAATATATACAATTTTTTCCCATTTTTTATTATCCTGACGAAGAAGCCAATGGCTTTGAAACTTATAGATTATTATAGAGCGGCGCGTAGCATACGCGCCGCTTGTGAGTATCCGCCATACTATTTTGCTGTTGTAAGTACAAGACGCGACGCGTCGAATACGGGTTTGACATCAGTTGCGCGCGAGTTACATTTGACAGAAATGAGGTCCGTATATGATTTGAATGTAATTTTTTTTCTGGGGAAATATCTATGTTTATAAAACTATAATTTAGTTTATAATTCAAATACCTGTCGAATGCGTTAGAAAAGAATTAGCGGAGGTGTGGATTAAGATTGGAAAGAAAAGTCCATTAGGCATGGTTCTTAGGCATATTTCGTTTACGGATTTTTTGTGCTTGTAAACATAAAGAAGAACAATATTATGGTCTTCGTCGCTAGTCACTTCACATCTTATTAATTCCACGGCTGCACCTGAAAAAATGAAAACCAGCTTTAAAGAGTAGCATATCGGTAAGCTACTTTTGGTTGAGTCACAGTGACGTAGCTTGTTCGTATCTCTGTACGAAGGGCCTTACTAATCTACCAAATCGATTCGAGCAAGTTAAATAAGCATTGTAGAGGTTTATATTGATACAATGTGGAAAAAAAAATAAGAAAACGGCGTGTTTCACCGTTTCAGAAAACATTGTACTTAAAAAAGCGCAGAATAAAAATCTAAGCGTATTGGAATAGAATCAAAAATGAAACAGCAAAAGCAGGAAACAGGCCATTCGTTTCGGTTCAGTTGGTGAGATTTATTTTAGTCGATAAGGAATATTTCAAGGCGGTAAAAAGGCAATTCTAGTAAAGCCAAGATCATAAGTCATATAATATCGTGGAAAGTTTTATTAGTCGGTTTTATGAACCATCTGCCACACCTCGGCGGGCCGAGGGTCAAACGTGATCAGGTTGCTCCATGCGCGGGCCCCGGCGCAAAGGAGCGCAAAGGAACACAAAGAAACACACACACGCCTTAGACTAAAGATTTGCTATCGAAGGGGTTCGATCTGCAAGCCAAAGCTCGAAGAATAATAGACAGCTAAAGGGTATCAAAATGATAATACATATTATATATACCTACTATGGTAGAAAAACCACTCCAAATGCAAACTAGAACCAGAACTAATAAAAATAGAACCAAATTCTCTTGACGACAATTCTGGTCCATCGCTCCTAAAATATACAATACATTGGGCACGGATATCAGGCAAGTCGGGTAATACTACCTAAGATATCCCTTTTTACTATCCGTGTTCAACATTTTTGAAAGGGGGCGAGCTTTTTTTAAGGATTACAAGTTAGACATTTCATCACTGCTTTTTAAAACGATAATACATTTTCATCTTCTTTAACATTGGTCGGTATTTCTTGGAAGCTCTTCACCACTCTATATGTATACATTATTGAGTTCTGTGATTTTTCCTTTTTTCGAAAGGGAAGTCTTAAAATGGGTATAATTTTGCATGTATTTAATTTAATTTAACTTTTTTATTTTTATTTTGTTTTAAGTTAAAAGAAATTTACACATTTCACAACAATAACAATCACACAACTTAAAAGTAAGGGGCCGTTCAAGTATTATGTAAGTACTATAGGGGGGCAGGGGGGTCTTTGCTTTGCTTATTTTTGATGACATGGGGGGTGGGGGGTCGTGATAGTGATTACGTCAGCACTGCTCAGCAATAGTTATTTTATTTTTTTTACACATTTTAATGGAAAAAAGTGAGGAATTTTTCGAAATGGAATTCCGTAGCCACCTCCCCCCCCCCCCCCCCCATGGATTTCAAAATAAAATTGTGTTGTGGGGAATCACCACAATGTTTTTGTCTGTGCGGAATTGTTTTCAGCTTTCTGTAACAACCCCCCCCCCCATGGATTTGAAATATTTTATGGGGAGTACTTATTCTGAATCATTTTTGTGGGGAATTATGTTACAGAAATTGTCTAACAACCCACCCCCATGGATTTCGAATAATAAAATTAAGGGGAATTAAGCTCACGTACAATTTGTGGGGAATATGTGGGCAGAATTTATTTTATAGAAATTCGGCTACATTAGGCTACTAAATGTTTGAAAAACGGCGACATTAGGCCAAGACCCGTTGGCAACACTGCATATAGGTACCAATTTTTACGTAAGCATGGGAAGGGGGGGTAAGAGCTTTGCTTACTTTTGGTGACAAGGGGGAAGGGGGGGTAAATAATTGTAATAAATCTGTTTACGTAATACTTGAACGGCCCCTAAACATTTAAAATAAAAATCTAAATATTATTGTTTACCATCTTTTTATTAACTTACATAGACACATTTTAATCTTGCTCACTGATCTTAGGAGCAAACAGTTTTTATCTTAAATATATTCATTCTATTGGGAAGGAGATTGTATATGTGTACCCTCGCGGCGTATGTTTCTTTTACCAACTTTCAGTATTTGCTGAATGTGTTTATTATTAGTTTATTATGTTGTCTTGTGTAGTGTTCGTGTACTTTTGATGTTTTTATAAATGTTGTGTTCGTGTTGGATTTTGTAGATTAATAAGCATATATGTTATATTCGTACAATATATAAATATATATTTTTATCGTTCGGCTCAATTTTCATTTTGTTGTGCGCGCGCTCTGACATAACGCAATTTGTGCAGCTTTTTTCTACACGGAGTTTCAAGGTCAACGTAACAATGTTGGCTCACAATTTTACTTAATCATGAGTTATTGAGCTTTAAAAGATAAATTCATGAATGAATAAGATAAGACGCCAATTGTCCAATAATAATAAATGAAAGATTTAGAGTGTCGAAACTTCAAAATCAGGCAAAGCCGGGAATTTACTATATACAGGCAAATCAAAATTAAAGAGCGAAGTTTCAATGTATTTGTACACACTCTCTTCAGGCCTCCGGCACATTCTGTTAGAATGCGAGTATTTCCGCTTCGCAATAAAATCCAAATAAATAAAAAATATATCCGTATCCGAAAACTGTTCTTGAAAGGTGAGTTAAAGGTTATTAGAAATTAACAAACATTTTTTTAAATATTAAAATTTTTAATGTATACATAAAAAAAAAGTTTTTTGTAACTAAAAATACTGATTTATACTGATACCGAGACTTATTTTAGCAGACAAATGTATAACAAACGTTAACCTTACCTCATTGAATGCTGTAGAATTGAGATTCCTGAGGCTTATGTGTGGTAAAACCATGTAGATCGGGTGAGAAATGTGGAGATCCGCAAATAATGCAAAGCTGATGTAAGATTAAGAATGGGAAGCTTAGATGATTTGAGCATGTAGAGCGAATGAACGAAGAAAGGATTGTAAGGAGAATATAAGACGCAAATGTAAATGGAATGTGAATGTGAATGAGGCAAGGAGTGTATGTTAAGTTATTGTAAGAAATGTAATAAATCCGAGGTTTCTTATCTACTTCGGACAAGTACGGGGGAAATTGCATTCGGGCAGTGCCTTTACTGCGGTGGTACCAGTTACAAACCACCGACCACCAGCCAACTGCCACCAGCTATAGCTACAACTACAACACTGCAGGAATACACATTGAATAGCATCAGTTAAGTTCAGCCCAACACCTCGGGCACTGTGCAGTGTGCACTCTGCTGCTGAGGACTACCGAACACTGAGCAGTAGACTCAGACTGACTCCGCACTTATATCTACAGACTACAGACGCTTGCCCATTTATCACGCTACTGTTTCGTGCAAAGGAAACTTACAAGTTTTGACTTATGTTTTATTTTTTACAAAGATCTGAAGAAACTTCCACTGATGGCTAAGCGAAACCAGTAAGCAGCGCACGCTCGATGTAAATACTGTGTCTACTTTAGGGATTTATGGTGTAGTATGATTAATTATAAAAACAACTCTAATTCCGAAGGTATAAGGAAATCATAGAATAAGGACGAATATATGTAGATTACGTTTAGTCGCAAATGTTGTTGTTTTAGGATAACAGCGTCCGGGACATTTTTTGCAAATTATTATTAATTGGTGTATTGTTTTTGGCCCGTGACCAGGAGTGACTACACTACAATACATACCTACATAACAAAATTTGTACTTTTTTTTAGAATAGGTGTTCACCAGGGACTATTCTCGACCTAATATAAAATCCCGATAGTCGGGAATATATATTATTTTTTATTGAGAAAGTTATTAATGATGTTGTATTTTTTTATGAAAATGTATTATATTTAAAAAGGCAATATAGCGACGGTAAGTTTTTCCATATCTCCAAAAATGGCGGAGTTATGAGCTTCCAAAGTGAACTTTGATAAAAGGATTAATCGTGTCTCAAGCTCACGGGGATTTCACAATTTCGATGAAAATTCCCTCAATATTCCCCGTATCGGGAAAATTCCCAAAAAAAGTCCTTGGTAATTTACCCATCCCTTCCTACATAGCTTACACACAACAATGCAACCAACAATTGTCTGGCATAGTAAAATGTGTTAGCAGATGTGAAACATCTCAAAGCAGGCTACTTAATGAATAATCAAACATACTAATTTCGATTGTCTGTGCGTGATTGTTTGTAGGGGAAATCTGGTTCAATTAACTCAAATTTGGAAAATATGGTGTAAAGGATTCAGACAAAGCATAAAGTAGTACCTCTACCTATAATATACATAAAATTAAATTAATTGTCTTTTTCAATTTTAATCATATTTTTCAAAATTGGAATTATAATAGTCGGTGATTTTTCACGGCTCTGCTCTAGAATTTGAAATAAAAGTAAACATTAATTACATGTATCAATCATGGTGTGATATTGTACCTCCGTAATATTATGTTTAATTAGGTTTATAGGTGCCAACGATATTGTGATGGTGTATCCTTGGTAGTAAATATACCAACATTATGAAATTGTGAATTGTTGCGAACTGCACTGTATACCGTTCCCAAAATAAGTTAACTAACCTGCGAGTGTAACGCAATAATAACAAATGGTATTTTTTTTAAATAAAAACCACCAGTTCACCTAAAAACATAATAATAATAACAACTAAGTTCCATTATAATAATGGATGATATAGACCTTGGTATAGTGTACTAAGAAATACGTACGAAAACACGAAATAATATTAAGTGTAAAATAATGAACAAAAAGTTGATAAAACACGAAGAGAGGTAATAATAAAGAAAATGAAAGCATGCCGGTTGATTTGTATTAAGTACCCAAGGAGATCTATCACTATTAATATTATCAACAAAGAAAACTTGGCCGACTGTTTTGAAGGTCGCGGAGTAATAATAATAATTATGAATACTTTTATGAATGGAATTCCTAACGAGTCTGACGAAGTGGAGAATTTCACTACTTTAGAGTGAATACAATATATTATGATACAGGTACATATAAATGACATGTTTATGTGTATCGACAAGTAAGTAGACATAATTATATAAGCATGAAGTTTGCGCTATAAGCGTTTTACGTGAGCACGTGTGATGTAAGAATAAATAACAAAAACGATCATCCACGATTTCTTGTATTATTTGGGTGTGTTGGTGAGCAGACCGCCTGTTCTGCTTTCGGCGTGCATTCGTGTGTGCTGTGTTTATATGTATAGGAATAGGAAGTAGTATAATAGTGTACCTCGTGTACAGTCGTGTACGTGACCTTTGAATAATAAATACTGCTAATCCAATTACGGAATGCAAACAAACATTGAGGAAGGTTGTGTCAGAGAAGAGAGCCACGCATTATGCTTTCATGCTAATTATGTCATTCATTACATGTTTTATTCTAATTGCTCATTCGCGGTTTAGATTTTAATACGGGTGGTGGCGTATTCGTTTAGACAAAAATACATTTAAGAAACACTTAAGAATGCGGGACAGGAACCATGTTAGAGACTTTCTCCGAAGAAGGATCCATTAGACATTCAAACAAATTAACGCGAATTAACAATGCATTGACAGCTGACAAGTGGCACCTAGAAGTAAGAATAGCGCGAGACACTATGACGCCAGAGCTAAACTTGGCGAGTGGCATCTATAAGTATGTAGAACAATGTACATATTTTACAGACATGAGGGAGAACATGTTGTGTGGTAATTTCTTAACTTAACATGCTACGTATCGCCGAGGCTTTGTGCGTTGTGCAACCACCAACCAACAAGGACTAGACATATATTTCCTTGCTCTTTTAAAGATTTGTATTTTGTAGCATAATTCTTAGCTACTGTCTCCTGATAAAAACTTCTCTCATTTCTAGTCAGCGAGTTATTAAAGTACCCACCGTAATCTCGGTTAAGGGTTTATTCATTGTTTATGGCGCGTTCAACTAACGGGCTCTTTCCAGCGATATAATGTCGGCCCATCGCCCATCATCCTCCTCCTAAATATTTAATGTGCCTCCATAAATATTGTTACTTCACATTAAAGATTACGGCGATATCGATCCGTAAGCAGCATGGGCGCTGCTTCAGATGACGTCACCACAACGAGAGATTTGCAATTAGCTGCTCTAGATACGGCCGCTTAAACAATTTATCATTGTTCTTGAAATAAAACTAAACGTAGGTCAGCAATCATAACACATATTTATAGACAGTGGGGCAATAACACGTTAATGTTATACACGAAGCAGGAAAGAAAAATATATATCTATAATTATCAGTTCCCAAATAGAATCGTGATTAAGTACATTTTCCGATTCACAAGTAAATATAAATATTATGCTAATCACAAGACGAATTCAATTTCAGAAGAAAAAAGATAAATTATTTCTGGTGTTAGTTTAATTCGTAGTCGTTTTATCTAACTAACTAACCATCACGCCGTTTCCTCGCAGGGGTAGGCGGAGATGACGGACCGCCAAACGACTCGGTCGTGGCACACACTACTTGCCTCATTCATACACGGTCTTTCTGTTATTCTGACGCTTGAAATAGACCTACTCAAATATTTGGTTCACTTGATCGTACCATGTCTTCCTCGGGCGTCCCGACTTCTTTTACCATTCACAGCTGTTTTAACGTTAAATTCATTTCTGAAATATACAACAAATAAGAAATACTATATTTCTAATTTAAAGTTTTTTATACAATTTTAATATGCAATCTTAAACTGTAATCATAAACAAGTTCTGCTGCGTGATAATTATTATGCATGACAGCTATTTCACCTTTGGCTGTTACATTCGAAGGCTTTCACATTTATAAATAGATCATTTGTAAGTGATGGCTTCACCAGTTTGATAACGACTTCAAAAGGCAAAAGAGCTGTCACAATAATAACTGCTTTAAAAAAAAAACTATTTTTTTAAAATAAATATAAAAAACAGAGTTTTATAAAATAAACATAGCTACAAATAAGAAATAGCTACTTAATATCTGTTCAAGAGTTTAAAAATAATTGTTGACGTTCTTCAAGTAGGTCAAAAAGAAACACTTTGGTAAAAAATTAAGCCGGTGAAGAAAACTACAATTAATTACAAAAGTGCAAAGATGTCTAAGAACATAATGTATATTTAGCTATCTATTATATACAAACATTTAGAAACTGGCAACTTGAAATACAAAAACCATTGAAAACATAAAAAAAAAAAAAAAAGAAATTAAAAACTTATCAAATACATGTATATAATAATAATTGCAAATATTTTCGTAAATTCTAATTTGTAATGTCTAAGCTTTAAATTGAATGGTTTTCAATACCTTCGAGGGGGATGGTAAAAATAATATACACCAAGCAGAATGTAAAAACAACAAAAATAAAATAGTGCTTACATCTATATAATATATATGAAGGTGGGCTATAGTTATATGACCGTTGTTTCTGACCATGAATTAAGCGACGGGTTGGCTGGTTGGTTATATGTAAAATTTGACATGGATAAAGTGACCAAAATACGGAGTATCGGCACACACATGAAATATTCAGAGGACAGAAGTGTTAAGGGGAGCGACTGGACAGATAAAAAAATGTTTGACAACGGTTCCTATGGAGACCAGCGGCTAACTGGGCACTTAGTACTGGCTAGGCTACTGGCAGTCCCTTTCACAACCATACTCTAAAATACATTTCCAGAAGCAGACATTTTCTGCGGTTAACATTTTTATAACAGTAACATGTTGCTGTCATAAAATAAGACCGTAATTTGCTGTAAGGTAATAAACACAAGAAAGTCATTTAAACAGAAAATATTTAAGGCGATGCACTACGTAGTAATGCAAAATCATATCGCCTAGAAATGTTTCAGATGCTTTAATTAAATACTGCGAGTAGAATACATCTTGGCCTTTGAAATAATCGAGTATTTTTTAGATAAGTCTTTTTATAAGCCCAGAAAAAATTATGTATAAGACCTATGAAAAATGTTTTAAATTTCAAAATCTCCTACTTACGAACCCATTTTCAGTTATGATTTTATTGTATAATGTGGCAAATTGAGTTATTTATAAAATTATCGGAAAAAAAAATTTTGATGCCTGAACATCCACAAAATAAAATAAAAGGCACTTTTTGGCCACGTATTTTTCTTGCATAAATCAAAACAGGCCGATGGTGTTAAGCGGGAATTTAAACCTTATCGCCATCTACGTAAGGGGTGTTATTGATAGCGGCTCGATTTAAAATATTAAACAACGTAGTGCATCGCCTTAACAAGAACTTTTAATTCCCTGTCTCCTAACAAATATCTAAGTTGCACCTTGAACGGATTGTTTCCACCTTCAGCCCCGGCGGGAGACGGGCTTTCACTCGCAATCAAATACACCATAATACACTTAGCAGAGCAACGAACGAAACATCTTATATTCAGTATTTTACACATACGAGCTACGGTTAATCATAACATATCGTTATTTTATACAATAATTACATAGTCTACTAAATGTACAAAACACAATATTATACCAACAAAAAAATTTGTAGATATAATATTGTGTTTTGTACATCAAGAAGTTTACAAATTTGACCGGATTTTGTAATGCAGTGAGTCTACACATCTCATTTTAGGTCGGAGGTTTGTGGATCGATTTAGATTTTACAAACATGGATTATTTTAGAATTTACATTTATTTTAGGTATTATGCCGCGTAACGCTAACTCGTTCTTTTGGAAAAAATAAATCACTGTAATGGATTATTATATTTAAATGTGGCGCTGTAAGGTCTAGGTGTTATGATGTTGGCTGTCGAGTTTGATGAAACTTGTATCTATAGCAGCTGTCGTTAAGAAAATTGTAAATAAAACGAAAAAAGTAAGGGCAGAAATCATAACAACGATATTAATGAGAATACGACTATTCGGGATATTGGATAAGTGCATAAATAAATACAATCAAATGCTCCTATGTAAGACTGAAATATAACATACCAATCTTCTAGGAAAATGAATCTGATTTACGAAAGACTTAAATACATTGATAAACATACCTAAATATATATCTAGAAATTTTAATATTCTATAAATATACCTATCGTGAAAATTTTACACAATTAGAAATTGAATTATTGAATCAACGATTATTACGATATGCTTCCAGGCGAGTCAATAAAAGTAATCTTGTTAATAAGAGAAATGGAGAGCACTCCAGAAGTAAAGTTTCCCCGCTGGCTTTAAACGGGTTGAACTCAGCAGAGGGAGATCTGTCACAACACAGATTCTCTTCACTTTCGCTCATACGTGTGGTTAAATTGTATCCCGGAGTATTCTCATAGTCCTTAAACGGCCATCAATTACTAGAACAAAAGCATCGCAGCTCTAGGGCGAGGGGGGAAGGGCGGTTCGGCGGGGGCGCCCAATCCGGAGTGGGCGATCGATAGCAGCGCTAGCGGAACCCTCCCCATGCCGCCCTCAACCGACCTCCCGCCCCGCTACCCACACCCCCAACCACCAACACCGCCCCCAGCGCGCGCCAGAGTCAACTACCCCCGCCCTAGAACGGTAGGCGCCTTTTCCCGTAAATTATGACGTCAAGTTCGCGGCCGAATTCAGTGGAGAACTGAATGTGGATTTTTTCGCAACCCGCTATATACTAGAAAGGTAGATCTACAGTCTACATACTACATGTTGACAGGTTGGCCAAAACATATGGTTGGGCGCATGTGGTATTATAGAGGCGGTGCGGTGTATGCATACGGCATGCGAGGTAAACAGCCGCTCACGACGCGGGCGGGTGCTTTCTCGGTCTCGCTGGAGCAAAATACTTCACATTATTTGTAGCTATTCTAAGAATTTGAATTTACGAATAAACTTATAAATATTGTGTCGATGTGAGGAAAGCACCGCACTGCGAACTGACGAATAAAATGACAATTTTTTTAGAATTTTCGCCGAATTCAAACAACACGACGTGACATGTGACGATTTATTTATATAGGAATGGTTTGAAGTCTAGCGATCTTGATGATAAGAATGAAAAATGGTTTTTATAGAGATGGAATAAAAAGAAAAAATACACGTTAACAGTGTAAGATTCTGAAGCCCCTTTGGAAGGAATGTGATTAGTGATCGTAAAATGGAACTTTGTTTTATAAGACATATATTATCTTTAACATGGCCTTTCACCTTCGTTTACAAGTGCGCAGAATATGTAGAACCTAGTCAGATTTAGAGTACCTAGACACAAACAGGATCCAGTAAGAGCTCAAAGCTCCAACATCCGCCGTGTGATATAAGACACGGACACACAGACTGTGTCCAATAAGAGTTTTCCCGATGGTTCCTAGAGAGACAATACCTGGAAAACGATCACTAAGGAGAAAGCGAGGAAGTGGAAGGATGACATCGGTGAACTAACCAGAATTCCAAAGGATGGGTTGAAGCGCAGTGGCTGTTCGTGGTCATTCTCAATGGGGGTTCAATCAAAGTTTCTAGAGGAAATATAAATTAATTTAAAACCCCACTCACATAAAAATCTATTCAATTTTCACAATAATTCGGTGTTATAAATAATAAGTCGGTGGGTGAGTTGACATTGCGTTTGGGTCCCACTCAGGCGTAGTGTGTTCAATTCCTCGGCTGGCTAAGTCCTCCATTACAACACAAACAACATTTTCCACTTACTATGGTGGTAGTAGGAGATTTTCAAATATTGTCAGTTCATTCGTAACCAGGGAATGTTTGTCTTTCAATAAAATATTAAAATTTAAATAGTTATTAAAAAATTCTAAGGGCGGCTTGCACCATAAGTTAAATTGGATTTAAATATAATTTTAAACACATTATTTGATTTAAGTCGACTTGGCGTCTTGCACCACAAAATTTAAGTCGTTAAATGCGTTTAAAGAACTGTCAAAGTTAAATACCCAAAAGCGGCTGTTTAACCGAGTTAAACGTGTTTAGCCCTACTCATAAAGCAGTACTGTCAAAAAAATTTCGATTTCTGATTGTGGTTAAAATCTCATTATAATTTGTATTCACAATGAACACTCTATCTCATTTTAATTTGTATTCACAATGAACATTTGGGATTTGTATTCTGACGATCATGAAGAAATTATAAATAAATTATAATATAGTCAGAGAAGTAAATACAAGAACAAATTTATTTGAAACACTTAGTGCCAAGAAGTTTCAAAGAAGATTTCGTCTCAGTAAAGAAATGATATCATTATTAGTGCAAGAAATTGAACCTCAGTTAAAATTCAACACCAATAAAAACATCAGCGAGGTGCTCGTCACCTGGAGCTAACACTCCTTATAGAGGAGTACTTTGCAAGGTTGTAAACTTCTAATCATACCTACAGCATTCTTATAATACTATAATATGTAAAAGAAATAAAATAAAAAAAAAACAAAATTACTCGAATAATTGTTTTATTTTTAATTCCAACAACAGAAGCTCTTTTTGTCTTATTTCATCATTATGTCTATTTGCTTTAACTTTTTCTTCATAAAATAAATGAAAACACTATTAAACCACACACACAATCACAAAATATTTTGACACTTCAAGTAAAATGAAACATAGTTGTTTTATTTACGCGTTAATGGCGGTAACCACGCGGTAACTGTTTTACCGACGCGTTAATGACGTTTAACTAAAATCGCCACCGAACTGCGTGGTGCAGGACGCAACTAAACGCATTTAAGTTAAATGTATTTAGGGTCTTAAATGCGTTTAGTTAAATAAAATTTAAGATAAAATTTGCGATAGTTGGTGCAAGCCGCCCTAAATGTATTAGTAAAAATGTCCAATCCAGGCTGCTGGCAATCGCCGTCGAAAGTAAACACATTGGACGATTTTCTTATTCTTGAGTCTTGTCGAAGGTACACACTTACATACGCGAAATATCAAGTCATTCCACTAGAACAACGAGTGGGTCAAACCACTCGTTGTTCGAGTGGAATGACTTCGTCGAGAATCGAGGTCCTGTCACTCAACGCGATAGAATATTGTTCGTATGAAATTTTTTATAGGTATTATCAGATCTGTCCATAGGTGCGTTCTGGATTCCGCTCCTATGAACGGACTTTCGCAGACGCGCGGGCGGAGTTCAAGTGCTTACACGCTCCTTAGAGAAAACCGCCATTGGTGAAGCGTGGATAACAGTTAAGATTGCGGTTCGACCAAAGTCGCACAAATCCACATGAAGGTAGGGAATAAGGTATACCTACTTGCGAAAACATACTTCTATGGCCTGCTATTCGAGCAGAGAAGCTATTTAACCCCTAAAACCTCTGATATTTTGCTATGTATTTCTCGAAGAGCCGAAATGACATCTATTTTTTACGGTATTAGACACCATCGCATAACCAACTTGATTTTTACACGACATCCATCGTACCGCTAACCGAAAACAGCGTAGATATAATAGACTCCACCTTCACCGGAATCGTGTTCCTATGAGAGTTTTACACGTTAAGTTTTTTTGAACAGATTCCATTCAGGTCATCATTCCATATCTATTAAAAGATAGGTATAATAAGATAGATAATATAAAATTTCTTCTGAAATCATAAGATTTGTAAGTAGGTACCTAAATACCTGGTTACTAATATAAACCATCTATTTTATGTAACATTTTTATAAAAAATAAGGAATTATTCAATTTGACCATTGCAATATATATTGTGATGATACACCGAAAATACCGAACAAATACAAAACATAATTAAGTTGGTCTTACCATTACTAGAGGGTGCTTTGCTTTCTTAGCTCTCCCATGGTTAGTTACCTCATTCCTCTCTACCCCGAAATATTATCCCAATCTTCGTCAAAATCCCCTATATATATGTATATCATATTTCTTACCGTAATACAAAATTAAATAGCATAACTTTTACGAGACCATTTAAGGCTGGGATATTATATCTCTCAAAAAGACTCTACGGTTGTTCATTGTCTCTGATTCTGTTCAACAGCAAGATTGCTATCCCCACAGGCATGACCATTGGCAAGTTAGTTCTGCAGGCCGGGAGATAAAATAGTCTATGTTGTCGGTGACGTAGATAACCATCGGGAACATAGAAATGAATGGTCTCCATGATGACCGAGTTTTCAAACCATCCACGAATCAGTCTAAAGAAATGTGTAGCAATGCGCACATCTCTCCTGACCCGTAGATAGTTCATTCCGAGCATACAATGGGAACACATTTAGCAGAGAATCATTAAAAAGGGTTTTATGATTATTGATGATATTTAAAATCTTCTTTACACCCCATTTGATCTCAACGGATATTATATAAGTGTCAAATCTGCATACCACTATTAATTCCAAAGTGTGGTTATCTCCCATAAATGATGAGCAAACTCTGAGAAACTATTAATGTTTAACCACCTTAGATGTTCCTTTATTCTAATTTCAGAGTGGAAGTTACTCGTAGTATCGACCTGCTTGAAATGGCTTTAGCCGTGTTTGGTGACCAGATCTGAAAAGCCCGGTATTTCTCCCACCTACCGCTTCACAAAATACCCCAATTGGGGATGCCGTAGTCTCACTCGTTCCAGACAGTTGGGACTCATCTTTGGAACTTAAAAGGAAAGTATAAGATGCATACACGCATAAAGAATTTTTTTTTCCTTCCTTTATTTGTAAAATATATTTGAATACAGTATTTTACATGCTTTTCGACTACCACACTAGACACATGTCCGTATTATGGTAGTTGTGATTTGATAAATAATGTTGCTTGATCCTCAATTGAGAGTTGTCTCTGTACGAGCACGACAATGCGAACCCGTGGGCTGGATCAGTTCGACAGTTAGACGGGAGAAGAATAGAGGCCGAGTAGAAGATAATAGAATAAAGAAAGAACACAAACGGTGGCGTGTCATGACCCGTCAACCTCACCTAATAAAAAGACAAATAGAGCCAAGCCAGCGATAGTGAAATCAGCTGATTCACCGACGGGCTTCCCCAACCTTGTGCCTTATATACTATATACACACAGTCACGGCACCGTACATAAACCCAACACATGTTCACATGTTCACACACTCACACCACCGAACACCGGACTGTATATTTTAACCTTATATAGAGAAATGCCTCCTACTCGAGTGTGCGTCCCGGGTAACTAGCAGTTTATCTGAGGCCACTCATACAGCTCCACATATCTCTGTATTGTCTCATATTACGTATTTATGTATGAACATATTATATTATTCTTTTCGATAATGTGCGACGTTTCTTATCAGTCGTTAATCTTGTGTGTTATGCAACAGTGGGTACACAAGTATACATACAATATGCTGTTTAATTAAAACCTAACGATCGTCTTGAAGGTGGATGTGACATAATCTGGATGGATAGTAAATAGTATCTCTAGCAGTATTTTTTAATACAATACATTAGGATGAAGGTGATTACGCTCCTAAAACACAAACATTTTAGGAGCGAAAAAGCCGATTAAATAGTAGTAAAATACAAATAAAATGAAGTATTGAAATTTATCCCATTCCAAAACATAAAACGTCAGATATTGAGTGAGTAAAAGTATTCGCACTTCCCAGTCGCTCCTGTGGTACTGCTACTGCTACTGCTACTGCTGCTGGCACCGGTAGTACTGGCACGAGGGGGTTAAGAGTTTGTTCAGTGTTGGTTGTACCCGCGGGTTAGTGAGAGAGTGTTTGTATTACATAACGAACGGAGGCGACGGGGGTAGGTTGGTCGGTTGCTTGTTGGCTGCTGGCTACCTGCGGGTAGGTAGTTGCCTAGGTAGTTGCCTGTAGTGCCTATACACACTTTTTAGGGAAATCTGGTTTCTTAGCGTAGTGACGTCACTCGGTCTGCCGGGGTGTCTGCCCCCACCCACGGGGGTTCCCCGGCCCGAGGGGGTAGGGGGTAGCGGAGGGGCCTACAGATAATTGTTCGCTGAGATTAGCCTGACCGCGAGAGAAGAGGCGAGGGGAGATTTCGAGAAGGCCATCCGTTATTACTACTGCGGGTATTATTTGTAAATCTGACCTACATTAAGAAAAAGACAATAAGACTACATTATGCAAACGTGAAATTTTCATTTTATTTCAATGTTGTGGGGTATTATTTACATTCTGCACCTCTGTGAATAGGCTGGGTGCTCGCTGTCCTGGCATTTTATTATGCGGGGAGCGTGTCACTCACGTGTCAGGAGAGGTCACCCACGTTCACCTAATCTAGTGCATGCTTGAAGCTTGCTGACTAGCGAGAATAGAGATGGAGATGGTTAGAATCTCACTTGAAAAGCAAAACGTCGCTATCCAGGGAATAATATAATAACACGAATTTGTCTGCTTTTAAATTAGCAACCGAAATAGGGACCCATGGTTTTAAACCAAATCGTACATAATGATACTTTAGTATCTACATCATATAATGAGAGAATCTCGAGAAATCTTTTCACACTTTCCGCAGACACCATAATATGATGAATGGTGACCAAAAAAGAAAAGAGATAAAATAAAGTATCGTAATTGGTCGTGGTGAGAGTGTCAGAGCGTATCAAGTCCAAATGTATGGCAATAAATAAATAATGTATCATCTGGCCGAGTGTGTGCAGTGTTTACAGTAGGTATACTATAAATATTGGTGCCGGGTAGACAGTAGAGCCAGAAGCCAGAAGGAGCCGTGGCAGAGCTTGGAGCAGCAGCACGTGGCGGAATAACCTTCCACATTATATACCTCAGCCGATTTGTTAATGAATGAACATTTCACGGTCACACACACATCCGCTCAATCTCTCACATTCACACTCACACGGCGGCGGCTGTTGTATGAATACGGAAGCATGATGCCTTGAACCGATTTAAATAATATCAGTTGACACGCAACATTGTAGATAGCGAGCTGAAAGTAAAAGCGGCCCAGCTGAAAACGATTTATGTTTTCTCAGAATATTTACATCAATAATAAATTAATTGAGAACGATTGAACGAGAATCACGATTATAATATTTCACAGAACAACACCATGGTGGAAAGCATTGATTGAAAGTTGAAATTATTTCGTTTGGGTTCTAAGTGCGTGGGTGAGAGCGGGAATAGATTAACGTGATTTCATACAGGAATTGCAACGAACAAAGGTTGATTTATTCTGATATTGTGAGGAGCTGGGCGAGTTTTTTGTACGGTGGTCAAGCCAGGGAGACAAAGAGAAATCAGGGTTGTTGACCCGTGCGCGTGCTTCCTTCGCGGCTTGTTCCAAGGGGACCTTCAGTTACCTAGATCTACGGGATATTCTCGAGACAAAGGTGCGCGCCTTCGCTCCGAGGCGTATTTTGCCAGTCCGGTAAACTATGTTACTCGTCGCATCAGGATCAGGTAGAAGGCATCGCCTGAGATCTGAAATGCTGAAACTAGTAAAATAACGCAAGATAAAAATGTTGTTCGGAAGTGTGCTTGAGAAATTTAGAATTGTAGGAAAATGCTGTCCTTTCGCCTCTCTGACTTTCTTTAACACTAAGCGCTCAAAAATTTAATTTTAAACTGAATACAGTTAAATACATTGCACACGGTTGCACATAGCTTCTTTAAAGCGGAATACTTCTGGATTTCCATTTGGGATACCTTGAAAACTAGCCTTATCTACGATAGAGACCGGTGTAATTTGAATTCTAAACATTTTATCAACATACATGACTGAACCGAAGTTTCACTATCTTCTTGAATAAATTATTTCTGTTAACAGGCATTAATGCAATTTTAAATGTGATCTCACTTATTGATTAAGTTATTTACACATCTGCCCTGATAATGCTGTCCGAAACGTTGGCTAAAGGAGTTAGCGCAACACAACATAATACCCCAAAAATAAATCACTATAAATTATAAACATTTGCAAAACGCAACCTAAAGTGAAATGTTAAGGAAAACAATTTCAATAAATATATTTTTAAAAATGTAGCTCGTATTATGTGATGCCACCGCTCGGAGGCGATTGAAGGGAAAACATTTCCGAAGAATCGGATAAGAAATAATTGGCAACATGATAGAATATACCGCCCGGAGCCAAATCGTTTCCTAATATTCCTCTACCGCAAATATGGACCAATAATCATACTTCTCTGGAAAT
This sequence comes from Hesperophylax magnus, assembly GCA_026573805.1. NCBI lineage: Eukaryota > Metazoa > Arthropoda > Insecta > Trichoptera > Limnephilidae > Hesperophylax > Hesperophylax magnus. Next base: position 25,005,375 of record JAIUSX010000012.1, read on the forward strand.
CAAGGATCTTATGCAATATTACGCTGACCAGATAATACATTATTAAGCCGCATAAAAGTACCGATTGAACAATACCAGTTATTAAATGGATTTTCCGAACATTTCTAGACATATTCAACGTGATTAAGTTTATTTGATCCTTTCGATTGAAAACTCAATGATTTAGGTACATAAAATATGACTGCTTCAGCACAAGATTGAAGGTAACAGACTAGGACGTAAAAATGATGACGCGGGGCTTATTTTATTTTATCGTAAATCGCATCGAGCGTGCAGAAGAAAAAAACAATCGTCATTTAGAATCTGGTCTGGTGGTAGGTGGTAGGGAGAAAACCTTAGATTTGACAGTAAAAAAAGGCCGACTTAATGATGGCCTTCCGAGGGTCGTACTTTGTGCAATACAGTAGTAGCACTAGTGGTAGGTAGCGAAGACCATTCATGGAATTCCTCCGGCCGCCCTGCTTTACGTCTCCGCTACACATGTTGTTTGTTGGTTGTGTTTGCGAGGCTTTGTTTTCCTTTTTTGTCACACACGACGACCGTTTAACGATATTGTTTATTTTTGCCGCGGCCGGCGCGGCGGCAACGGGATCTCTCGTATGACCAACCAACCTTGGCCAGAAACTGAATAATTGCGATGGTCTTCAATCAGGCTACCACAGCCGAGGTGATTTACATTTTATATTATATTCACGGGCACCGGGCGAGGAAGGTCGTTTACTTTGACGAATTAAATATCGCGATACCATCGCGAAAACAGACCTCACTCTCATCAGGCCATCGACGGTATTCAGATACGCGAGTACCACTCTTTTGTCGGCCAAATAACCGTATTTAATTGTGTTCATATTATTTATTTACGTCCAATATTTTGATACGGCGATGCAAAAAATCATGGGTAATGATGTCCAATTACGACCAGGTCACGATTCACGATGTCTTTGAGAAATGGTCTGTCTATAATCGAGAAGGTATAGTATGGTATAATATATGTGTTACGCGATGCAACTGAACACCTATTGATCGTGAAATCTCATTGGCAACAAAATTAGTCATCCTTACTCGATAATATGCTATTTAGGCGTTGCATTAAGGTCGGGTTATTTCACAGAATTTTCCATTTAATAAAATTTCAAAGTTAACATTAAAGTTCTATTCCAGATTTGTTTATTATTTCATCACGGGTCTCACTTGAATAGGACTTTTACAGAACTTCAAAACTCTGTGAAACAACCCATCCAAAATATACAAGGTGCGGCAAAACATGCAGTGCAGTTTGAAGGGCCGGTACATGCCGTGTGGTGGGGGTAGACACCTGACGATTCTCACTGCGTCGGGAGGGTCGTGTCGTTTTCAGCCGTTACCATGGTTTGATCCGGACAACACCGGGGCTTCGGGGCCAGCACGTTTCTTGAAAATAGCCGTTCTTTCGTCACCACCCAGCAATTTGTGACTTCTTCCTGAAGTCTACCCGAAGGAAATGTTTTTAAACATCGGCCTCACACCTTGGAATAACTAAAGGATCGAATTCGGGAGGAAATCGCAGCAATACCCGTCGAGATGTGCCAAAATGCGGGCGAAAACTTCAGAAATTTCTTCCTTTTTTGCCTTCATCAATGTATCGCTGCTGGGGGCATCTCATGTCATCTTCAGGACTTGATGCATAAAACGGCATGATGTACAGAATAAATTAAAATAAACCCCATATCCGTAAGTTGCGTCTTTTTTTAATAACCCTTCAAAACTGAACTGTCTGTTTTGCTGCGCCCTGTATTTTAAATATGCATTCACAAAATTCTTTAGTTTGATTTATTTATTCAAATTGTGTATTTATTTTATTATCGAAGGAAGCAAACACTTTGTGGCTTGACATTATTACACAAATGAAAGAATATCTTTAATAATAATAATAATTGGATAATTTTTATAGCGCCGTTTTTGTGAAAAATCACCTCAAGGGCGCTGTACAATTTATTTCCTAGGATCTACATTTGTTATTTAGACCAACTGTGCCAGCACGAGGTTCGTCATCCGTTCAGGCATGTGTCTGCCGCCAATATAGCGCTGACATGTGTCTGCTGCCAATAAAGATCGCTGACACAACATCCTCCCATAGACAACAAACCTTGGCAGCACCGCTGTGACGCTCGACGAAGACAGCAGATGGAGACTCTGCTGCAAGAGTCCTAGGTAGCGAAGGAACTGTACCAGCTGCTGCAGGGAGAGAGACTACCCCGTCCACCAAATGTGCCAGCACGAGGCTCGTCATCCGTTCAGGCATGTGTCCGCCGCTAATATAGCGCTGACATGTGTCTGCTGCCAATAAAGAGCGCCGACACAACATCCTCACATAGATAACAGACCTTGGCGGCACCGCTGTGCAAAATCACCTCATCCTAGTTTACCTTAGTCTCTCCAGTCACCTCCCAGCCTTTCATGCCACCTAGTGCATCCTCTCGACCCTTTCAGACTCCTTCCTGGCTCCAATACATTCTTTCTATTGTCGTGATCCGACGATTTCACACCTCTGTCTCAGACCCTTAGGGCTCGCTTATCGCAGGCTATCATAAGCAAAATATTGAACCAAAGTCAAAGTGAAGTTTATGTGTGTCATCTGTAACAAAATACATAAACAAAAACAGAAAATAAAAACAGTTTTAAACCACTTTATTACATTTATATACGTCGACCGGTTTCGGTTGAACTCGGGAAGAACATTCCTCTTTTCACAGCATGATCCACCGGCTAGTCACCATCCCATTATCTAATAATAATTTTTCTAACGAACTCCTTACAATAAAACAAATAGCTAATAACAACGGTAATCACTCTGATCTTATTGATAAAATCCTTTCAAAAAAACTTCGCCGAATCGCAACAAATAAATTTCTATATAATGCTCTACCAACTATTAATAATAATAATTTAACTACTCAATGGCGTAGAATTTTGTTCATAAGTAAATTCTCTTCCCTTTGCACATCTGTACTTACATCAGAAATTAGGCCGGCCTTCTATACTAATAATAACTTAGCCAAATTTTTAAATAATTGTAAAGATAAAGAAGATACGTTTAGCCACTCTGGGATCTACAAACTTAATTGCAACGATTGCCCGGCAATATATATTGGTAAAACCGCGCGTAATGTAAATATTCGAGTAAAAGAACATGTCAGGTGTTTAACAAATACCGGTTTTTCAGAATTTGCCGAACACCTAATTAATACTAATCATACATTTAATAGAACCACAGGAGTTCAAATACTACATAAAAATAAAATAGGAATACGTCTCAATAATTTAGAATCATTGGAAATCTCAAAAGCAAATAAAAATAAAAATAATTACCCAATTTTAAACAAACAGATAGAACTTACTAAAAGCCCTATTTTAAAGATGTTTCCTTTCTCCCTGGGTAATCCCCACCCCTCCCCGACCCCACTACCTACTCCGCTGCCCTGATGCTCTCTCCCTCACATTTATATACTTTCTCTTTCTTTATTGTTTACTTAATAATCTTCCTCTGTATTATATTTTAGTTTATATTTGTACTGTCCTGATGAAGGTTGAGTTCAACCGAAACCGGTCGACGTATATAAATGTAATAAAGTGGTTTAAAACAAAGATATTCTTTCATTTGTGTATTTATTTTATGTTGTAATTACTTAGTTTTTATGTTTTTTATTTTCTTTTTTGGGATTTTACTGGGATTGCACCATTCTCCTCCCAGTAATGACAGATTAAAAAATTGAAATTATATTAAGTATTGTAAAAACGGAATTATTTGTTTTATAAACTGCACTAAACAAAATAAGTATACCCACGAACTGGCGATGCCTAATGTGGGATTTTTTTTGGTATATATGCATACTATTCTATTATATTTTTTATTTAATTGTATCATTTTATTTTTCTTTTCTTAAAGCTACCTTTTTTATGTTTTATAGTACCTTCTTTACCTGTGAATGAAATGCTTTTTGTAATACTATAATAATTTTAATAATGTAATACTTGTTTTTGTAATACTTGATTTTTGTAATTATATTTTTATGCATGTAACAAAAGAAAATTATTAATAAAAAAAAAATATTCGACCACTAGATGATAGATACCCTCCCTTTCTCCTTAAAAAAATACAATTTCATATCGGTGATATTAGCACACACAGAATGTAATTAAATTTGAAACGGGAATTAATACTGATACCTCCCGTCCTGCAAAGTCGCTACGAATATCTAAAACAGATACAGCGTAAGTCTATAACGATGGGTTATAGACTCAATTGAGTTCTTCCCTCCACATAATCTTTACTAAAAGGCGAAAGATATATTAATTTCTGGAGGGAATACAAGAATAATATTAATTTGTATGGGTATTATTAGACAAACTTTTTTATATATTCAAACGAAAATAACAACCCATTTTTTTATTATTATACAGACGTCGATCAATACTTTCCTTGGTCAATTGCCTGTAAGAACTAAATTACTGCCCATGTTTATAGACTTCCTTCGTATCAGTAATACTGAAGGAAAAAATTTAAGATCCAAGAGTTTCAGATTTCTGCACGGGCCGTATGAAAATATGAACATCTTTCTGAACAAGTGAGTTGAATGACGGGAGAAAAATCTGTGAAACTGGGTCAGTTAAGCTTCAAGGGGTGACCTGAATGCCCATCCTCTTCCAATTGGACCAATACTCCCTGGCGCTTAGCCAATGTCATATCGCCACTTGCCACTTGCAGGCCAAACACGTCATGCTCGCTGAATGCACTTCTGTCTCCGGCCATCGTCAGCACCGTCGCTAGCAAAATGACTTTATATATTTTGTTCGAGTTTCATTTCATTCAGTTCTTACATTTCAAGCATGTCCTTAAGGTAGTGAAGAAGGGTGTATCTCGATTATGAACTAAAGACAGATGTTAAAAATATTCAACCTTGATTTTTAAATCTAGGTTGAATTGCATTATAGTAAAAGCTAAACATGTTCGGAGGTAGGTAGGCATTGTAGGCACTTATAAAACATTACAAGGGTAATACAAATCCGTGTGAAAGGCTTCCTCCCTCCTCACCCCCCTCCCCTCCCGCGCTGGTTGACGGCCGGAAGGGGAAGAGGCTGGGAGGTGGGTGGGTGGGTGGGGGAGGGAAGGAAGGGCGCAATAAAAATCGAACCCAAACACGATTTACGTAATACGGTCTTCACTACACAATTAGGCTCCGGCGGATAGGGAGGGCAGACGGTTAAATAGGTTAAGGAGGGAGCAGTCGAGGAGGGGGCGGTGGGAGAACTTAGGATAGGTCAGCGAGTTAACGTCTTCTACCCCGGCGAACAGATGTGACCGAAATATATATATGTATATATTATATATATGATGGGGGAGTAACAGGCTAACAGGTGCACCGGGTAGTGATTGGGAGCGGGGGAGATTAAGTGTTATTAATGAGGTGTTACATTGTGGAGACAGCGGCGAGACGCCTGTTATTGCGGTGGGGATATCATATGTAACTAGGAGTAATGTGTGGCACATCGTGAAAGTTATAAATCACGGTTGCGTCACCTCGATCCCTACACAAAAACCACCAGCACCAAATTCTCGAGCTAAATTTACCGCAAACATCTTGGACACAAAACAGTGGTCGGTATAATAATATAAAGGCAAGCCGTTTCTGGAGCGCTGTACCATCACCGTCGCCGTCGGCATTAATCTAATAATAGTGGGCGCCGAGGCGTCGCGCGCTGCGACTGCCGCCCCCTGCTCCACAACAACCAACTAACTAACCAACCAACCAATCCATCTATCCATCCACACAGAGGTCTAGGCCGAGGAGCAACCAACCACTACCACCATCCACTTTCCTCATCTATCAATACATCCACCTGACGCGGGATTCACCACAGAACCCTAACATTGAAACCCACACTTCACATGATAGACACACTTTAACGGTGCATTCTGATTCATTATAATAACAACACTCACGATCAAGAATTAACACTGTGTGAAGGAATGTTACCCGAATTCAATGTCAGTTTAAAAGTTAAGATTATCAATGTTGATGTTGTGGGCGATGCAAAGGGACGAGCTAAGCTTATTTACGTGAGAGTTCTGATATACCATTGGGTATTATGTGTAAAGAATTTATAAAAGTTCCGAAGGAATACACATTAGAAATCTTGTTACAATTGACAATCGAGGAGATGAATAGGATAGATACTACCCACTGAACACTTACCTACCTGGAAATAAGCACACGCCGGTTGGGGATGGTGATAACGATGATTCAAGAAACGGAGAGTCAAGATCTCCGGCATCAAAAGACTTGAGACATCTTAAGTGACGACTCACGACCTTCATCAGAGAGTACGGACATCTTGCATAAGCGAGCATGTACATCGAGTGTGCCAGGAAAATCGTCTAAAACAATCAACTAAATAACACACAAATCCCCGGCGGACTGTCCAAACACAGTCCAAATCGCGTCATGAATAATTGGCATTCGTTTAACTTGTGTTTATTTTGTAATCTGCCGAGAGTAAATACACTACGCGGCCACACAGCGGGCGGAGATAAACGTGGGAGTGGGAGTGGAAGGAACCAGCAACCAGCGGGTGAGTGCATCATACCTACTGAAATATTACGAAACGGGCAGATTCTCTCGCTCTGCAACTTGCAACTAGCACGCAACTAAGGATACGTGGCAGACGAGATTTATAGCCCTACTGAGATCTAGCAAAAATATCGGCGCTTCGGATTTTTCTACCGACGTTAGTCACTAAAAAATGGCTATTTCCAAGTACAGTACTACCATAGTAGTACATATTGGTCAAAAGCATCCGAGCCAAACGCTTGGGTGTAAATACAGCTTATAACCTAGGCGATATTTTTTGTGAAATAGAATATGCCATACAGACAAGCTTTGATGACGAACGATTTAATTGCAATGAAAATGACGTATCGAAATGAGAGAGCAATAAAATATGGATTTCCTGTTCATGCAACAAGGAAACAATGTGAACGTGAACCAAACTGACGTAATGGTGTGTGACGTCAACAGGATTGATGCCAAACATATAAACCGACAATGTGAGAATGTTTATTTATTGTTGTTACGTACACAATAAGCTGAGGACATGTCAGGTTAATGACATTCATTTAAGTCTATTTACAAATAATGACCACGTGCGTCTGGCATTTTCAGCCGAGATCGTCAATTAGATTATGTAACAATCACATTGTCGGGTACCTAACTACCTCTACCGTATATCAATAATTACTTTTACGGCAGTTAAGGTTTCAAACGCCGAGACATGGCCGAGTATGAGTAGATAAAAATACGCACGCAGAGCATTTCAAACTGGCGACTCGGAGAAAACAGTACTCTTGTACAGAAAACATTCAACATATTAAATACATGTAAATAATTGCGAGCTCTATAAGATATTTTATTTTGTATTACTTCAGAAGACTTCTTTTCCCAAACGTTCATTACTTCAGCACGAAAAAAACTCGACGTACACATCAATCCATTCATTTTGTACGAGTTTGTAATATGTAGATGTTCTTATCTCTGGGGATGCGAGGAACACGAAATACAACGCCGTAGTCACCAGTCACAAAGTTACAGCGACAGCGGAAAAACCTAGTCGGAAAATAATGTTACTAAGTTAGTTGAGAATGTGGTATCTACGTACTGGGCTGTGTGCGGCTGGCGGTCGTAAAAACAGACTGTAGGGTGAGAAGAACAAGGGGAGAGGGGGAAAGAAGAAACCAGCCATAAATTTATTGCCCTGACTAAAACGTTCCAGGCTTATTATTTTACACGCGGAAATGTCATTGTCATTAATGTTATTAGTTATTTTTATAATTGTGAATGATAAAAAAGATACACAACGCGTTATTTATAACTAAATATATGTGTTGTCTACAAGCTCAAAAGTTTGACAGAAACGGATCTAATTAAAATAAAGCAGAAAAAGCATTTTGTCCGTAAACGTTGCGAGGAATGAAACGTATATTCGGGCCGAGATAGATAGCGTCTATGGGAGCTAAAATTGAAAAATTCAATTTTAGAATGTTTCTAGCTCGGTTGGTTGGTTGGCTGGCTGGTTGGCTGGCTGGCTGGCTGACTGACTGTTGGACCTCCCGTGTCGGCAGAAGTGGTCGGACGGGATTTGAGAATCTAGCATAGCTCGCTTCTCCAACAAATAAATTTGAAGCCTAATTTCAAGTGCCCAAATAAAAACCGGTTACCACTCGGTCCGAAATGGCATACAGCGCTCTCTCGGCGGCGAACTGCCGAGTGCCGAGGACACTGAATATTCATATTGCGATATAGCTTTTTTATTTTAGCCGTGTACCCATTTTTAATCCGATCTACAGAGACAATAAAAAGAGTATTTTTATCTCCGGCTTGGGTGGAAAAGGCTGGTGGAGATTAAAATTATACAATAAGGTATGTTGTAGAGGTATAATATAAATAAGGTATGTTCAGTGTTCAGATAGCCGAATACTTTGCACCGGTGAAATTCTTCACCTACTTATAATTTTATAATTGCAGTACATCAAACAATATATTTATTTTTTTAAACTGTGAGGAAACAACCGGACTTTTCACTGTTACCACCAGACTTCTAATTTTGGCCGAAAGCTATACTTATCTGTCTAAGAAAAGATTGAACTAGAAAAATTTCTGGTTTTATACTCCATATTTATAAATTATCTGAAAAGTATATACCTAATACGATGGAATTTTGTCGTTAAAACATTTTATGAATCTTAAAAATCAGCGTTGTTATATGTTCACCTGATATTGATTAAAGAAACGTTATAGTTAGTTAATTATTTAATTTTAAAAAAATATTTTGATTTAAATATAATTTATTAATTAAATTGAAACTGTTTTTTCCAATGGTGAAGGTAGGACCTAACTCTTCTCGAATGTTGTTTAAATTATTTTATTCAAATTCTAATAGCCATTTTTCAGTCGAAATAATTGGCCAAGCCTGACCTATAACAGATAAACAGCAAAAGCTTCCGAAACCAAATCCAAGACACCGAAACTAAATTAAAGAACTCTCTATTATGTTGAAACACAATCGATAGGGAAATCTTAAGCACATAAAATGGGTAATACAGTTATATTCTCCTTCAAGTGTGTGCGTACGGGTGTGTGAGTGTGGCATGGTGACGTCACAGTGCGGTGTCACTCGACACAGGTGCCCGATAAAAAAGGAAAAGCACGACCGAACGAAACGGGAGCGAAATGCGAGGAAAAGAAATAAAATAAAAACTACCCGCGGTATATTGACAGATGAGTGCGGTTGGCCGCCGCCACGTGCGCCCTCCACCACACCAGCTGATCGAGACATGAATAATATGGTAAAAGCTAGCCAGATACATAACATATACCGACCGCACTACACTATAATAGATACCTAATAGGGAGCTACCTTCTACAGCAGGTAGGTTTACACGTACAGTGTGTAGGTTAGGTATCATAGCCCCCCATCTACCCACAGGAAATACGGAACCGGAGATAGATGTTTGCATACGACCAGAGCCGCGCGAAGCCGCTGGAAGGATGAATGGATTTGGATTTTCGATACTAACCTACATGAAATTATATGACAGTATGTGTAGTATGGTGTGCAAGTGCTTGCAGACTTGCAGTGATCGGTATGTCAGTTCTCGTGTTTACACAAAATATCCCACGTGCCGCGCTCGGAGTGGCTGTGGTCCTGTTGCGAAAATCGACTACGATTTTATTTCCTTTGACGCACTTTAAGAGGAAGCTACAAGCCAAAAATGTGTATATTCTTGGTAGACCTTATATTGTAGGTAATAGGCATTCAAATCGCTTGGAGTCTAGAAACGTTCGATTTCAAGCACAAAACTGGTTTTTATTTATTTTGTAAATAATTTTATAAGAAAGCAAAAAAGTTAATCAAGTGAAACTCTCACAGATAATCTTAGCTATAATACTGTATTTTAAGTTGTTTTCTTTATGCGTTCATACATTTCTATTAAAAAAATATTTTTTTTTAGTAGTTTACATTTATATTTTTTATCGAGTAATTTATATTTTTAATTGTATTCTACTCAAGCGAAACGGTAGGAAAACATTCAATTTTTTTAAAGCATATTTATTTGTATTCATAATGAACACCAATTCGTTATAAAGATTAATCAATCGCCTTAATCTGGCATCGGCATAACGTTCACGTCTTACATACAGTGGCGGTTCAGGGCATATCTCATTGGGAGTTCAATCGGAAAAAAGGAGAAAAAATCACTCATCTATGGATCCTATGTTGGTCTTTTCTAAAATTATATATATTTTTCACTAGATCTAAAGGAATTTCATTTATTTATTCTTAGTCTAGGTACCACTGTATTATAATGAGCACTCCTGTCCCGGTCCGACCGGTATACCGGGGGACACTGATTTGTGATGACTCGAAACACGTGCTCTGAAGATGGGAAGGAAGGTTGGAATTTTATCAGCCGATATACACATACACAGCAACCTAGAAAGTATAGGAAAGACAGGTATCATACGATGTTATAAGCAAAGTGAACCTTCTTGGCTTTAGTTTCCTGCTTCTTGCTTTAGTTTTTTTTATCCAATAATCCCAAACATCAAATAGAAATTTCTGAATAAAAGTTAAATTATTTATAAAGATAACGGTTATTTAAGATTTAATCAGTGACCGTAATAAGCCAAAAATCTACGAAAAAAACTGCCTTTTAGTAGTAAAATACACCCAGTAAAATGCAACATCTTAAATTTAAAATTAAATTAAACTAAAATTTACAAGCATTTTTAAACTTTTTGTAGATTATTAATCGGCTAAACTGACAGTCAATTAAAGATCTATACACTAAGGACGGGTTGTTTCACAGAATTGAACAATTCATCAATTTTAAAAGTTGATTTTCAAGTTCTGTTGATATTTCAGTTTTGAAACAATTGGTCAGTAATGCTATAATAACAGAACCTTGATAGAACCTTTACAGAACTTTAAAATCAACAAAAAAAAATTGATGAATTGTAAATTTTTTAAACTCCCAAATCCTTAGGGCTGGTTGTTTAACAGAATTTGAACAAGTTCTGTTAAAGTTATGTTATTGTTTCATTATGGGCCAGTTGCTTCACAAAACTGAAATAATAATAGAACATTGACGGAACTTGAAATGTAACTTCGAAATTAGATGAATTGTTCAAATTCTGCGAAATGTCCTACATTATTAATGATACTTTCAAATTGAATAATATTTGTTTTTCAAAGAATTGCTAATCGCTGACCTGCGCGTACCTAATTATAAGAAAACTGTCTACGCAAGCTGTGCAGGTACTCGACAGCAATAAAAAGCACCCATTCAGCCGCTCAATCAATAGTGCTTACCAACAATAATTTCAACACAATGCAAATATGAAGTCGGTTTAAGCAATCCACGGGGCGGTAAGTGGTGGGAGAATCGATTGGCAAAACTCGCGGTGCTATTGACCCAGAACGCGATCTGTCGCTGCGAGGTTAACGCAGTCGACTAGTCGTGCTGCTAAATATTGGATACACGCTGCCCCTGGAAAGCTGATCGTGACTGATGACTTTGCCAAGCTAATTCAATATGTCACTTTCATGGTTTCGACCAAATCGTGAAGGAATTCGTATTATATAGTTGTAAGATTACACTACGAGGACTTCTACAGCAGAGTGGTTAATAAGCTTAACTCAGGACCCGGAGGACTCTGGGTGAAAACCGGGCGAAGATCCTTTACCGATCCTTGTATACTGAGGAAATGAACGCTGTCCTCGAAATAATGTTGATTACAATACATTCAATCAATAATTAGCAGTGAAAATATTACTTTAACCCGATTATGTATTTTTTAAAGAGACGATCTGCCCGTAAGCGGTCATGCCACATACCATTCGCGTCAGATTTATAATCTATCTAGCTATATAAATAAAAATGTTCGTTTATACAAAATCTTGAATCTCCGAAAGTTCTTCAAAGATTTTTTTAAAATTTTAATACAAGGTTGCATTCGAATAAGCTTGTATTTTTATATACCTATATTATGATTATATATACATTCAATTTATTATACTTACAAACTAAACCATGTACCTCTACAACGAGTAGAAACAATAAGAGATCTTGGAGTAATACTAGATTCTAGAATGTTATTTAGGGATCATATTGAAAATATTCTAAAAAAGCTTATAAGCAATTGGGTTTCATTATTCGAATTACAAAGCCTTTTACGGTAGCACACACCCTAATTCTGTTATATACATATATCATATGTACGGTCACAACTAGAATTCGCCTCAGTAATTTGGAATCCTCAATATCAAACATATATTGATCGCATTGAAAATATTCAGAACAAATTTATGAAACACCTATCGTATCGTTTTAGTGACCATCGATTTGTCTCTGTCACTTTATATAAACGTAGAAAAATCTCTGACGCATTATTCTTGCACAAAATCGTGAACTGCCTAGTTGATTCATCATATCTGTTAGAAAGGATTGCATTTCGTTGCCCCAAGTAAAACACCAGATCGAACGATTTATTTAGAATACCACATTGTAAATCCAAATACGCGCAAAACTCTGTAATAGTACGTATCTGTGAAACTCACAATGCCTTACGAGATGTAGACATTTTCAACTATAACTTAATATCATATAAAATTCAGCTTAATAAATTAAAATACTTTTATTTTATTCGATTTTTTTGTTGTGAAAATTATATTATTATCACCCGTAGTGAATAGTATAGCTATGCGAAAAGTTGTATTTTTTCTTTTTGTTTTTAATTTTATGTTGTTCTTTATTATGTTTATTTTTTGCCATTTAATATGTTGTGTAGGTAAAAAATACTAAATCTACATTTAATTATTTAATTTAATGGAACTTAATTGGTCTAGAACATATGAATGTTTATTGTTATAATTTTTTACTGTACGACTGTTTGCTTCCTAAATAAAAAGAAATAAAAAAATAAAAATAAATTATATAGATGTCACCTGTGACAGATAATTTTTTTTTTTCAAAACAGGGATATCTGTTGGACGTAAAAGCAATACGCGCTATTTTTTCTATATGTGCACAGACAGACTGAGCCACAGCGACGCGTAGCGGGGTACAACTAGTAATACAATAAATTACATTTGTATAACGGAAGGTTGTGATGCGGAAGATTCATCTGAGTGTGCTTTTTCAACGTGAACTTAAACCTGATAATAAAAATCATTTCAGGGTTTACAGTGACGTAAACAACCTATTTAATTTAATATTAGTTTTGATAGTGTTATCTTTACCTTAATTCCTTGACAGTGTAGCCCAGTCGCTGATGAAAACCACATCAATATAATGATTATTATTATTGTTTGGACCTCGTTCATAAAAAGAATCTCAGTATTGTCCTGGTGACCTGGTGACCTGGTGAGAGACTCCATTCAGAATCGAAAAGGCTTACAACACGATTGCAAGTTTGTGTCAATATTAACCGACATTTCAGATGAAGCCATTTAACTTTATTTATTACACTAATGAGCGATAAACTGGATACCTACGTTCAATAACTCAAATATGTTAATCGTAATGATATGACTCATTCCTCAATAAAGTCGAGAAATGGGGAGATAGGTGTTGAACATAATTTTTGTTTTATATGTGGTGTAAAATCACGCATTCTAATCGGTCATTGCAAAAATAAACTGCAAAATAAACTAATTTTAATTTATTAATAAAAAATGTAAGAGTGCCATACAATCTTAAACTATAACGTGCAATCAGAGTAGCAAAAATAAGAAAAGCAGTTTTTTTCGTCTAAATCAGCGTAAACTCTAACGGATGGTGAGTTCATGCATAATGCAATCTGTACACTGTACACCCTTTTCTGTAATTTCTAGGTCAGGTCAGTTATTTTTGGCCGCCGTGACATTTCGATTGCGGGTTAAGGAACTTCGAAAGATAGGTAGGTACATTAAATATGTACAAAAATAAACGCCATAATGTGTGTTCCATATTTAGAACCAAGAACAATGTTTTCAAAACGGAATTTATGTTTTTCAGTACTTTCTTAGTGTCCCTGCTAGTCAACCTGCATTCATGTCATACGATTCAATGACACATTATGTAATATGAAATAATACTGAATGGATTTAATACAAAGCAACTACAGTGTTTGCTTTGTAGAAACTATCAAAACGTTTGCAGCAAGAGGCAGTATAATATAGTAGGTATTAAGTACCAACGCTGATATTGACGGCGCACTTTATACGCAAAATAATAGCCCCTATTAAAACCATTAAATCCTACAAGTTAGCATGTAACCATGGAGATATTTGGAGCACAGCTGTCGGGCAGACGGAGCGGCGGATCGACCGACTGTCCATAACTAGTCAACTACTCTCCCAATACAGAGTCGTCCGGCCGTTTATGGACGGAGTTAATGATTCACCGCAAATACATAGCTATATTAACAGTTTTTTGCGTTAACTTATATCAATTCACACGTGAGGCTCATCTCAGAAGCGGCAACGGTGCCATAGTAACCGACAGCGAGTTGTGTTATAGCTTACAGATGGTGATGTCACCAGCCACCAGCCGACTAGCGCTACGGAGACACGGCCAACAACTAAACTGTTAAAACTTTGTTAATCTGAGTACCGCCCAAGAACTACTCTCAACCGTATGGAACCAGTGGAACTATGGCATCTCCAAATTTAAAAAACATACAGACATAGCTTTTACTGTTTGGAACGCAATATAAAAATATTAATTTCGAGCACGTTTCGATGCGGAAAAGCGTTTGTTTCTGGGCGTCCTTTTTGCATGGGCCGGAAAGCTAAGAACTGTGAACGTTGAATTTACTATGTAATGTATTTATAATTTATGAATATTAAAGAAATAAATAGACTCCCGTGTTATGTTCTAATACACTCAATTGAAACAACACAAAGCAAACGATATCATACAGATAAAACACGGTAGTCCATTTAATTGGCCGTGCTGATTGGACGTAAAGAATTTTGAACTTATGGAACATCAACGGGAAATAAAATATTTTGCGACCATTTTTTTCTACGAGGGTACGGAGTTTTAAAATGTGCATCGTTAAGTTTATCTTATAAAGTAGATAGCCCATCTTATCTGTCGAAGTTGTAACAATACTGCATTAAAATGAAAGGTGTGCTATCAGTATTCTTTTTTTCGAACCACAAAAGGTGTTCAAGATGATTCGTATAGAGATCGAATATTGTTTGCATCATTCAACTCCATAATAGTAGTAACTTAAGGCTTTCTCCTTTTACATGTTCTTAAGAAGTGAACCCAATCCCATGGAATCAGTATATGCCTACCATACAGCCTCTTCTTTTATAGAGTGTTCAGTAGTATCGACCTCCATGTGTGTATGGCTTTGTGACAGAAATTTATATGTCAAGTCATAAGTAGAAGCCAGGTATATGCATAAACGATCATATCCCTCTTTTGGGCCGGACAATTATCTGAGAAAATCGTTAGTTCTTCAATATTTGCTAAGGCACTGCAAGATGCCCAATTAATCAAGCAGGAGCCCATCGCATTCCTACCCCTCTCACCGCTTGTGTCATCGTGAATCGTAAAATTCAGACTCCACAATTGGTCTCTGATAGAAACTTAGACTATTTCAGTATAGAGTGGGTATAGACTTCTCCAAGTTAACCATTATTACTTTCAAAGCATCAGCTTCTTTTGCAACGGTTTTATCAATAATCTTTAATGTATATAGAGCAGTTGCTTCCTTTATGTGTTCTTCCAAAAGGCGTGTTATGTTTCTTTTTTTTTTCAGAAAAATATTCACATCTTTTAAACAAATTTTAAAACTGTCGCAGGTGTCACAGGTTCGGTAGAAATCCATCATTCAATATATGGCGATAAACCCACAACGCCATTGTTATTAATTTCATTATATTGCTCAGGGATAATTGTTTTTTGTGTAGCTATTTCGTTAAAAAAAGTAGGCGTCTTTTCTTCACGCCACATTTTGACGTATTAATATTAAAATAGTTTTTTAAGCTAGTTAATTTTTTTAATTAAACCCAAACTAAGAACCTAATTTAGGATCATCGGTTCATTTTTTGGCTTAAATAAGAGAGTACAAATATAAATTTTTTTATTCTTAAATATATTTGTTATACAATGGTATAGTATATTGTCCTCCACGCTAGGAGTTCACCTGTGTTGTGGAGGACTTTTTCAATTGTAAAGTTATATAATTCTAAAACAATACAGTGGAGTTGGTTACACAGAGAAACATTAAAAATTAAAATATAAAATCGATTTTTCCATAGTTGTAACAATAGTTTTTCCATAGTTATTCCAAAAAAAGTGAAATATAAAAAATTAAATATTATTTTTTTATTTGGTACATTATTTTGTTACAATTTATGTTTTCCAGTAATGTAGGCCTCACTGGGTGGCTTGCCCGTGCTGAGGCCTTCATTTTATAATATGAAAATCTAATCTACATATTACATTTAAAGAGAAGATAGTAAATTTGAAAAGAAAATAATAAATTTAAAATTAAAAATAAAAATACATAATAATACATTTAAAATTAAAAAATAATACAATGAAAATAATCTTGTGTGTTTGTGAGTGATGTGTGTTTATGTTGGTTTTGTGTGTTACGTGTAGGTTTTATTTTTATTTTATGCTATGACATTTTGGTAATATTGTCTTTTTTGTTGTTTAATCCATTTTGTAATTTTGTGTGTGAATTTATTTTTATTTTCCTCAATTTTAATTTCAATTTTTAGACTGTTGAAAGCTTTTATAGCATGGTATTGGTAGTGTCTTTGTCCAAAGGTTGAATTTACTGTTGGAGTTTTAATGTTTTCTTTGTACGCTTGTCTAACTGGTCTGTTAGTGTTATTTTGTGTATGTTGAAATTTATTTTTTTTTGTTAAAAATGTAGTTTAGTAGTGTTTTAACGTATAATTGGCGTATATCTAGTACGTCACAGCTGTTAAATATTTGGTCTGTATCGGTCAGTCTATGTTTTTTTAGTATTACCTTTAAGATCGTTTTCTGTGCGGTTTCTATGTAATTGATAGCCGAGTTTGTTGCTCCTCCCCAAGCAATAATTCCATATTCTATTATTGATTGGCAGAGTGCAAAATATATTGTTTTCAATTGTTTTATTTTATATATGTTTCTTATGTTAAGGAAAATGTGTATTGTTTTGAGAAGGATTGGATATTAAAAGGATTGTAGCCAGTTCCATATGTGTTTTTTGTATTCTGTAAGATTAGATGTTTTGTATTGTGTTGGAAGTGAATTGTATAGTTTTATAGCCTGGAATCTGTAGTGTTTTTGTCCAAAGGATGTGTTGGTTTTTGGTATTAGTAGTTGGTGTGCATGTCTTGTTCTGGTATTGCGAGAAGTTTGTGAAGTTTTAAATGTGTTTAGGTTCTTGTAAAGGAAAGTAAGTATTTGTTTTGAATATAGTTTTTGAATCTTCAACACTGGGAATTTTTTAAATGTGGTTGAAGTGGGTGTTAGTATTGGTACTTTAAGTATTACTTTTATTAAGGTTTTCTGAGCTTTATACAGTGTGTCTATGTATTTTTTACTGGCATAGCCCCAGGCAATAATGCCGTATTCCATTATAGATTGTGCTATTGCGAGGTATATATTCTTAATATCAAATATGTTTAGTATATTTCTCACGTTTTTGAAAAAGTTAGAACATTAGAACTTTCACATCAATAACGATGGCCGCCAAGTGAAGAATCAATTTTGATTTAAACGGAATAACTATTAAAATGCTATATCTTCTATTCTCTTTACTATCTAACTGATACTGTTTTTAAAATAAAAAAAAAATTGCATTTTAAGCGTGTCCCTTATATTTTTTAAACATTTACCGCCCAAAGATGTACCATTTACGTTAGCCCCCAATACTTGTATTACAGTAAAATTGTAAGCAACAGTAAAAAGCATAAACAACGTACGATGGACTCCCGTGTTTATGGAACTAAGATAATGTGTTGAATAAATTTTCTTACAGCATAAACCTTGTAAAAGGGACATCCGTCGTTTATGCATTAAAGTAAATTGGTCTTCAGTGGTTTTGTAATTAGTAAAAATCAGTTAATTTATTTTTACGGGTGTCAGTGTTTCATCCACTAAAATAATGAATACAAAAAATATTCTGCATATTCAATTCAAAAGCACCAAAAAGTGGACTTTTAAAAAGCAAGAAGGTATAGAATTTAAACAGCAAATTTTACTTCATAATTACTATTCCACTAAATTATTATGTATATCACATATTTGTAAAAGCCCGTATGGGCGTATAATGTAATATAAATATTTATGACTATGCGTACGAAGGTTTAAAACGGGGACAGTAAATTGTTAAGAGTGTTGGTGAACGATAACTTAAATAATGTTTACTGTCTTCTCCGTCATGTTCCATACAAAATTAATGTATAATACATATATACATTGATCGTTAAACCAAACACATACTAAACATTCTAATACGGTAAATCGATTGATTGAGGACCCTTTCTTCGAGTGGCCATCCGAACGACAGACTGCCTGTCTAAAATTTTACATCTCGCAACTCAAACACCGAACTGTGAAGATTACACAAAATATATTGTGGCTTACAATAATAGCGCGTTCAACCCGTATGATGGTGATACAATGGCTATAAACGTTACATAAAATAACGATAAATATTAAGCTCCGCGTGCATTATTATTTCATTATACTACGCTCTGAATGACGAAGGAAATAATTATTATTATTTTTTAAGTTTTTTTTAATGCCGTTTGATCATGATTCTATTTTTTTCCTCCGCAACTTCTCAGGAGAGATATCAGTCCGGCGAGCGCAGTTCTCATTGGCTGGCGCGGCGCAACACGATTGGTCGGCGACAGAGGGAAGGGGCGATAATATGATGCAGCAATGCTGGTCACCTTGGTCCGAATGTTCCTTTCCTCTCGGCGCTGGCCGGCAGCGGAGCGACAGATCTTTACGACTAGCGGAGGATAGCTTAGGACTTCAATGCCTTCACTGCTTTACACTGATTGTCGATACTGTGAAGCAAGGGCAACATTATATCCAAATCTTAACTGAGAGCTCCGTTGTAGTCTCTTTCTGTTATGTGTGTTGTTCCAAGAGAAAGAGGGAGAATGTGACAACGGAACCTTCTAATATGAAATAATGTGTAAAAGAACGAATAAAATGTTTAAGTATATAATATACCGATTATAGGTATATTGTACATACTTTTAGCTAATAAAGAAATAGGTATTTAAAAAGACAACAAAACAGTAAATAATAATACAAACAATATCATAAAACATTATGTTGATGTGTTTGGTTTATTTGTTGATAAATTTTACTGAAGAAAAACTATATAAATGAACAAATAAACAACTAAGGTAAAAACATGCATATTATAATTATGTGCGGAAAAACAACACAACCCACGCACAAATAAATCCACAGAAATTATAATAGCCAAGTCAAAGTTACAGCATGCGAGTTAATTACTAATAAGCATCAACTACATTTAATTAAGTTAAATATGGTACAAAACCATGGCTAACAAAATTATTATAAATAATTACGTATCTATATTATTATGTCTTTATTAATATCATGACTCACAAACATGTTTAATTAATAATATGCAAATGTATCACAGATGAATAGGTTGGTCAAACGCTAAGCAATTCATAGAAACTATAAAGAATAATAACAATTATATCGAAATGCTGCTTTTAAAATAAAAGAAGGTGGTAAAACGTCAACGTAGTGAAATTAGTGAGTCCACAGGTTCAAAGTTCTTAGGTACAACATTAGAGAAATTGAACAGTGTTCCACGTTAGTTTACCTTCATAAATCATATATTATTATAATGAAAGTTTAGTATCCGGGATGAAGTCAAGCTAATACCATGATAATATTAATGCAATGAATAATTGACTCCAAGTAATAAATTTATTTACGGCCCTCAGTGAAAGTAGACAGAGGTTAAAGTACCTAAATATTTTCTAGTTATAAAGCAGAAACTGTGTTCTGTCGTTCTGAGGCAGTAAAAACTGTCGAAATCTATACTGTCATGGTTAGCGGTTGCTTGCACAGCTTATGCTGTCGTGGATTTCTTTTTGTGTGTATACGGCACAAGACTCCCAACCGTCTGAAGCCAGACTATGGCATTCTGAATTGGGATATATTGTGAGGCTGAAGGAAGTGGGGAGGGGAAAGAGATGGGAAAAGGAAGGTGGAGAACCTGGCTATTCAGATCTGGTCACCAACACGGCTAAACCCATTTCAAGCAACGTTTCAATTATAAATTGTGGTCTTACACCAGGGCGATACTGAGAGTATATTCTACTCTAGAACGTGCCGCAAGTATACTATATATTATTTCAAATGAATGAATAAGACAAATTATTCGAATACAATTCTTTCAGCTTTCAACAATCATTTCTATAATGATGTACAGCGGTTACAGACCTTTGAAATATCAACTTAACTACCAAAATAGTTTGGATCAACTTGGGAGGCGGATACGGGTACAGCCGTCCCGGTAACATTCATTGGATAACCAACACCTCTACCAAAGGTCAGCCCAAGTGGTTCGCTACGTTTGATGCCTTAGCAGGGGTGTCTCGATTTATGGAATAAGGTCTGTACATGTCTTGGCGACGTGCGGACGCATCTGTCCACCAACTGCACGGCGGGCCGAATCAGTTGAGGGAGACCTTTTGACCTCTCCAGCAGGACTCACTCAACCTATCGCCTTGCACTGCAGCGGGAGGGGTGGGTTCATACGTCCGTCACTCCGTGACACCCAGATTCCTATCCACCCCCTACCCCTCATACTTTTTACCTTCCCAGAACTTGGTCTCATCACACAGCTTATACTATGCAGTTATGCACAAGAAATGTGCAACACAAAATAAACAATTAAATAATAAAGCTAAGCTTTGTGAGTGAAACAGTGAAAGCTCCAATAGCTGTAAGAAATTAATGTAAAGAGGACGAAGAAGCATCGGTATATCGGACAATTTTATATCAGAGTTATAAAAATATAAATATCTATCTACGTAACACGTCTTTAACGTCGTTCAATGTGCATTGATCAAGAATTTGGTGCATGCAAGAATATATTGTATTCCTCGAGCAGTGTTTTGATTGATGTCTACGGAAATTACCTTAAAAAAAGGCAAAACAATGTAGGGAAATTTTGACAAACGAACGTTGCCAAAATTAGGACAACTTCTATGAGGATATATTGCGGGGAATTATTTCTGATGAAATTCTCTAGCCCCCCCCGTCCCCCAATAATTGAAAAAAAAATGTGGGGAATCATTTTTCGAAATTTACTTCTATTTTTTTTCCTTAAAAAGAAAGACAAACATTCCCGGGTTACGAATAACCTGACAATATTTGAAAATCTCCTACTACCACCACAGTAAGCTGAAAATGTTGCTTGTGTTGTGATGGAGGACTTAGCCAGCCGAGGAATTGAACACACTACGCCTGGGTGAGACCCAAACACGATGTCAACTCGGCCACCGACCGGTCGTTAATTTGGGCATACCATCACTGTCCTCATGTCACAGTTGCCGGGAGTAGTCAGTAGAGTATATTGTACAGAATATCGAAAGGCAGAGCAAAGATAAATAATAAAGGTCTGCGAAGGCTGACAAGAGGAAAAATATCCACTTATATTACTTGTACGAGATGAACAGTCACGTTCGTGCTGCGATATTATTACGTAAACATTCGATGCCATTCCGAACTAATGCTAGTGCTAGTCACCAAGTCCACTCTACCTACGTGGTCACGTCATGTACATATAGCACATATATACACTTTTAACTAAACAGTCGGTGGCGTCGCCACAGTAGATTTTAGGGATACCAGAACAAAAACTGATCCCTAACTTAGGTTAGGATATCTTGTCATTCAAACAGTATTTACTTCAATACTTTATTTTTAATCTACAAAACAATTAATGGCCATATCAATTGAATTTCTAAAAAAAAAATGCAGCACAAAAACGCTCGAGAAGGGAAGGGAAAAATAAATTAAATACAATACTCCCCTTCAAAAAAAAGTCGTTGATATACGGAGCAATGAAAACATTTGGCGAATTACCAGAGGAAATAAAATTATAAGAAAATAATAAGATAATAATAAATAATAATAAGATTTATACAAAAATTGTTTTGTATTTTAATAATATATGTAAATTATGCAAAAGATATAAGTAAAAAAATGATTTATATTAAAAAAACAAAAATATAAATTATTTGGACCAATGAATTACATATTTTCTCAATATTATTCTAATTTAGTTTAGAGTTAAAAAAAACTCGTAATGCACATCATCAGAATAAACACAAAATTTAATTAAAATTCGGTAATCAATCATTAAATAATTATACTGCAATTATCTGACATTTTTATAGGTTTTAAATGAAAATATTTTGACAGGTTCTTATAACCGCCTACAAAGTTAACTATGTCAAGCTATACAGCCAGCACACAGGCTTCTTCACAGAGGTTTGTGGTGTGAGCGCAGATAGATACTTAGTACTTACGTATGTTATTTTAAAAGTGTTGTTGATTATACATCTATATTTATATTGCCAGGTATGATGGAAAAAAGTATGCATGTATACATAAATCCATTGTGTAGGTAGATACCTACCAGCTTGAAGCCGACCTACCGACAGATATGATCACGGTAAAACATCGAACAGGCAACACTTACCTGCGTCAATGTGGTAAAAAATATAAGTGGAAAATACGTGCCAAATAATAATTATTACCCACACCGGCTTTTGAAGCGAAGTAAGTACCTACTCGACGGATATTATGGTGACATCTGATGGAATTAATGATACAATGGTAGGTACCTAACCTACACCAGAAAAACGCTGTTAAAGAGTAGGATTTATTATTTTATTTATTGGCAGCACCATTGCATCTTTTATAAAATATAAGATTATTATTATTATTTTGTAGGATAAAAACAAAATTAAATTAAAAAGTTTAACGACATAATTTCGTTGATATTGACGTTCAGTAATTTTTTTGATGGGTTGCACATTTTTGTTTTGTAAAGTTGAACACAGAGAGAGAATGAGCATTTTACTAAACTAAGGATGAAGCCTCAAAATGTGATATTTATCTGTGGTATAGCTATTTGTTAAATAGTATTATATATATTGACTGGCCTAAAACAGAATGCATTCCTAGTTGGCTAGTCAAAGTTTCCGCATATGTTTTATTGTTTTTTTTTTGTGAAATATATTATTATTATATCCATATGAGTAGAAAATAATGCATTAGAGTAAACAATAATATCTGGTGAACCTATTATCAGTAAATGATAATGAACGATACAAACGTAACAATGTTTTACCTGCATAATTAAAATATTATTGGAATAATATGTTTAAAAAATATGAGTACAGTTACAACGGGCGTGGTATCGACGGGGAAGTAATCTAGAAGTAGAGACGGCCTCCGTGGTCGAGGGGTAAGGCACAAGACTAGCAAGTCGAAGGTCGCGATTCAAACCAAGGCGTATAAAAGTTAATTTTATTGGAATAATTTGTTATTTCAAAATTTATTCATTAAAAAAATATATGTTATACTTGCGGCACGTTCCAGAGTAGAAGATACTCTGAGTATCGCCCTGGGGTAAGACCATCATTCAGATTGGAAACGTTGCTTGAAATGGGTTCAGCCGTGTTTGATGACCAGATCTGTATAGCTACGTACTCCCCCACCTTCCGCCTCACAACATACCCCAGTTGGGGATGCCAGTCTCACTGGCTCCAGACGGTTGGGAGCAGTTGGCACTTGTTTAGGAATCAAACAGTTATTTGTAAGATACATTACAATGAATGCATGATGTTCCATTAATTATCTATATATGTACCATCAGATCAGAGCATGATGCCCACACTCATAAATAATTACGGTTGTAATGGGGATTAATAAATTAGTTAATCATAAATTATATTAATAAATCAAATGTTTATCTGTGTGAAGTGCTTTAAAATTGCATTCTTCTCGGGGTTTAAAGAGCAGGGTTCAATGCCAGCGCCAGTCGGCAATTGCTACAAAGCACAAAAGAGCCAATGAATGTCAGCTCACTACCTAATTATATTTACCATTTCCTATTGCAAAACTTCAACGAATGTTGTACAAAGAAGTAACAATATTATGCACTATACCATTCGAACCGAAGTAACCAAAGAAGATAAATTCTGTATTCCTTATTCGGGACCGGTGAAGGCTTCGATTACCATCATACTAACCGTAATTTCACTACAGCGACTGATCGCCCCATGTAATGCCTTCCTTTCTGAGTAGAGAGCAGTCAATGAATGTCAACGTAATTACTACTTATTCATTACCATAACCTACTGTAGAACCACCGTGAATGTTAAGACAAAGAAGTTACAATAGGCACTATTCAATTGAGCAAAAGAAACTCGAAGAAGATAAATTCTGCAATCCTTGTTTGGACGGACCGTTGGTCGGCTGCATGTAATTCTTCCTCGATGTTATGGGAAGTAAGTATGAGTAGCGAGACAGTCGCCCGAGGCTCGGGCTATTGTGCAACGGCACCGGTAACGTAATGGGATTCCGGCCCAAAGCCCAAAGGTCGGAGAAATGAATCCGGTGTCCGTACTGTATGTGTCCGTGTCTGTGATCAGGACCAACTGCAGACTGCACACTGCTGACCATGTGCTGACTGCACAGGCCATCCTTCCGGCATCGCGATAATTGGCACGACGCCGCCGCCGCTATTTCAATGTCAATGTTGCCAGAGCGGAAAACATCACACGGCTGACTGCCGAGGCGGGAAATTATAATATGAATATATGAGTGGTAGGTACCGCCTAGGAATTTAGCCGGCGATGTTGACTAAATAAACAATCAAGAAACACGTTGAAAGCGGCAACCGGAGGCATAGTACATAATATCAATCATCATCAACCGACTGCTCAGCGCTACAAGCTGTGTGGCAAAGACGTAGCACCTATTGTTAAAAAACAATTTATCTGTTAATTATTATACAAACATTTATGTTACTTAAATGAAATTGGCGGTACATAGAAAAAAGCCACTATGTGCACATAAACGAGATTTTTTATCGAACATTGCAATGAGCGCCGACATTCGAGCCGTCGTAACGCATAGATTGTTTGGTAATTAGGAGTTATATTCTAATGATTGTATTAGGTACATAAGTATCAATTTACAGAAAGAAAAAAACAAAATGAAATGGAAGGATAGAGGAAGATAATGTACCCATCTAGTCAAATCACAGTTCTAAAAAGTACATTGGTACATAAATAACTAAAGTTTAAACTGCAATACCTTTTTCAGATCACGTTTATGGTATTTTAATAAATTATACAAATGTGAGGAATATTGCGAGGTTGAAGAAAGTGGGGGAGGGGATATGAAAATAAATATGGGAAACACATACTTGGCTTAGTTCAGGTTACTAATCACAGCTAAAGCTATTTTATAAATAATAATAACTTAGCATTTATATAGCGCAGTTTAGTGTCATTTCACTTCGAGTGCGAGTAACTTTTCTACTTTCAGTGTCACCAAGGTGAGAAAACAAGGCAATACTGAAAATATCTTCCACTCCGGAACGAAGTGCAAGAATAACTACGTATATAATATTAAAAAAAATTTAATTCCTTATATTTTATTGAATTGGCCTACCTAATCTTTGTGCGTGTATGACAGATTGATGAATTTTCAGTACGATATTTATTCGTGTACGTAAATTTATTGCCTAACGAAATATTTTATTTTAAAATAATAAGTGATGACTGTGATGAGGCACAAACAAACGTCGATAAGTACGTCTAAATAACAATATAATATTATAAATAATAAACATTCCCGCCATAAAAAGAATATACCGCGGAAGAGGCCACAGGTTGTGTAATCTTGAAATGTGTCAACTGCTGTAAAAAGTAAACAATTTGATAGACTTACCGGCGAGGGGTTTCTGTAGGGCTGTGGGCTGTAGGGCGCCATGGGCCGGGGCGGATGGGGGCCCCAGCCCGGATAGGGCGCTGACGGCTGGTCGTAGCTGTTGGGATAGCGCAGCGGAGGCCCCCCACCCGACTGCAGCAGCGAGTTGAGTGTGGGAGTGGGCCCCGTGGGCTGCGAGATGCTCTGGCCCGACAAAAAGCGCTGCGGGGGCTGTAGGGGCTGCGCAGTGTGCGGCTGGCGGGGCACTTTACCTGGAAAGCCGGGCCGCGGGGCGTAACCTCCGTACATATCCCCTTCGCCGTAGCCCCGGTACTGGTAGTGCGGGTCGTGAGCCCCGGGCTCCGCGTCCCCGCGTCCCTGGAACTGCCCCGGCTCGCCGGCCATGGGGGATTTGGCCTTTGTGTTCACGACATCCGCCGACAAGGCCCGATTGACGTTTTTGTCCGTTCCATTCTGCAACGGCGTATTTCTAGAGTCCGAGTGTTGGTCTGGCGGCCCGTTACCGGCTACCCGATCACTGTTGGCGTCGTTTGCTTGAGTTTCGGCTTGCGTAGCAGCCATGTTCGGCTTTCGGCTACAGGCGGCACCCGTCACGCGAACGAAAGGAAGATTTCTATGTTACGTCGTAGTTATTTAATACTGAACGCGCAAAATACTGTGGATCTTCCATCACTTTAACCGTAATTCATTCACTTCACAGACACTCGTACAAAACAGCGCGAGAGAAAACGATCACATTCCGACAGTCGACATTATTCACGTATCTCCATTAGTGCGAAAGGAGGTTAGGGGAAAAGGTTACATATCGTAACGTTTTAATAGAACATACACAAAAACACTCCGTAACAACGACTCTACAGTATTCGAGAAATGTAATACCATTTTAGATTTATCTTTAAACTTCCATTTTGGATAGAATTGAGGTATAAAACGGAAAACGAGAGAAATCACGATTGCCCGAACAATTTGATACCGCCATTAAACAGCGAGTTGTTCCTGCGCTTCTTTCTGACTCGTTACTAGCTTCAGACCTATTAGTAGGCTTACGTTGGTAGCGGCAGCAGATATGGCGGATACATTTTAAAAACTAGTATATTTTATTTATATTCTATTCATGAAAACTAAAAAAGGACTAAGCCTATAAAACACTAACAAGTTTTTAAAACAGGCATTTTTGATATTTATCGTGAAGAAGTATAAATTTTCTCTCTTTGAGTAAATTTTAAACTAGAAATGTACGAACAAAAATGGCGGCAAATTTTGTGGTACTAATATTTCCCGTGCATATTATTTTGAAATACTCGGGAGGATGCTTATTTTGTATGACAGCTCTTATGAATAAAAATTATTCTAGCAGCTTAAAAATATTCAGTTGTTTTTCATTCAATGTTTTAAAGCCCAAAGATCGTATTTTTTGAGGTCTGAACCATGGAAAAACAAAGGTCCATTTTAATATATTACGAAGAGAAAAAATGATAAAAGTACCTACCATTTAAAATATTTTTTTCATGAAACAATATAAGGCGATTCTTTAACCTGTCTTTAAACGGTAGATAGAAATAATGTCAATGTTTTAACATAAATTTGATAAAATTACTCTGGACAGAGCATTAGCGCGATTTTGTATGAATGGCATTAAAGCCAAATCTATGGTGAGGGGAAATAGCATGGCAGCCATCTTGTATGACAAACTTTTGAAATGATTTGTATGCAAAGTGGTGCATAATGTACTATAATAATTTTATAATAATGTTAATGCAGTTATAATAGCTTATGATTCTATTTTTTAAAGTATTTGATGAAACAAGGAATGGGATATGTCATCAAAAAATGTAAGTAGGCTTTGGCATTTTTCCTACATCTCCCCCTTAATTGTTCTCGAATTGCTCCATTCAGTGCTTTTAGATTAATGCAAAATCATTATATTATATTAATAAGATTCAAATAAGTTCGAGAGGTGTCCTTAATACGTTAAACAAAGATCTACTATAATTCTTTGAGGGAGGTAGGTACCTAATTTCTTTCCGTCAATTGAATATTATTTTGAATTACCATTTTGTTAGTAATTTTAGTAGCAAATCATTTTTTTATGATACATTAGCAGTATTTAAAAAAAAAACATTATTTGTTAATATGGCCCTCACTGGGTGTTTAGCGTGCTGAACCCCCCATTTTACAATTTTATTAGATACAATATGACCAGTATGTATGTAAATGAAATGGACTGTATCGAAATTAAATTGTACTAATACAACAATAAAATCGATGGTTTAATGGATTTCTAAATAACAATTTGTGTGACATGGGTATATCTGATATTTACAAGATTTAATTAAAGTTACAAAGTATTCTTCTTGGTAAGGACAGAAACTGGGGTTGAGAATGAAGCACCAAGGAGGTAACCATTTCACATCTTGCGAATCGCTTTACATTGTAATAATTAAAATAAATTAACAGTTCACCTGGCCTCTACTGCAATGCATTCCATAAAAAAACTAATAGTAGTTACATGCATTATGGTAAACAACAGTCCTTACCTTTAAGTTTCTGAAAATGGTAAGTGAAACATCACACTTTTTGAACCAGCCGCATGTGAAGCATAAATTAAATCAATAAAAATATGTAAAAGAGGGTGTAGCAATAAAGCAAGCACTCACTTTAACGACAAGCACGAGATGGAGTCATAAAACCACAATGTTGTGCAGATACAGTTTCCTTTCACCACGCTGAACTATGGAGATTTTAAAGCAACGTTATTATGTTCTGTTTGCGATTTATACACAAGATTGCTTCATGGCTGATTGAACAAAACTCAGAATTCAAAATAAATCAAAATCGAACCGCACATCATGGACAACAGGCCTGATTTTTATGAGCGACAAACGGGATAATGAATCCTACATGTTTGTACCGTAATAGTCGCCGAGAGCTCTATTGTAACCTACCTTTCTGCTACATTCGTTGTTTATGAGGGAAAGGATATAATCAAAGATATTAGAAGAACGAGATATGCTATGTTGGCCGCCGGACCGTAGGCGGAGTACTACCTAATTAGGGTTCTTTGAACGGTATCGGGACGTGTACGCACATAAATCTGTTCTATGTATTAGTGCGGATACCTTAGCGTAAGCGAAGGTGTGCAGTAGTATTGGTGAACAAAACCGGCGACATTCGGCAAAACAATTCCACACAGTATGAACTGCTCATAGCACATCTCGTTCTTCTAATATCTTTAGATATAATGGAGTTATTGGCAGTATAACTATTTTTGAAATAACGGTAAAGCTGCCTCCAATTTAACTTACAATTTGACTTTACCAATTTGGCCACCGCTTTTAAGAAAACATTTAGGAGGGGATCGAAATATGGGATTGGTTTAAGGAAACGAGGATTAGATGGTCGAGCCTTGTTGTAATTGCTTCAGTTAGTAAAAATGGAAATGTTAGACTTTAGCCAGCCGAAAGACCAACACATTTTTCAATAATGATTAAATAGTTAATTATCTCCATAATATATATATTTTTTTTTTTTAAAAAGAAAGACAAACATTCCCGGGTTACGAATAACCTGACAATATTTGAAAATCTCCTACTACCACCACAGTAAGCGGAAAATGTTGCTTGTGTTGTGATGGAGGACTTAGCCAGCCGAGGAATTGAACACACTACGCCTGGGTGGAATTCAAACGCTTTGTCAACTCGGCCACCGACCGGTCCATAAAGTATTCCATAAAGCGACTGATGTGTTGATTTTTCCTTTAGTAGAATATTTGTAGTCATCCGAAATTTGGAGGAGCCAATGGTTGCAACCAGTGTAGTCGAACATATTTCTAGTTGCAAAAATTAATAAAAATTTGAAATGGACTGAACACATTAGTAATTTAAAAAAAAAAAAGTTTCTTATTTTTTCAAATCCCCCAAAAAGTCCTCACTGAAAAAGATTTCATACATGGCTCTCTGTTAATAACTGTTAAAATACGGTACTATCAGATGTGGCAGTCAATTCGTCAATCAATCTTAACAACACATATCTGTAAGAAATATAGAAAATATATATAGAAACACTAGATCTCTGTGTGAAAGTCTCAGTGGGAGATTCCAGTGAGGGATATTATTATCTCTATTTGTTACAAATAAAGGAAGATAATCAAAGATTTATTTAGCGCAAACGATCACATATTATTTTTAAGCAATAATTATTGGCCTGAAATACCTTTAAATTGAAAAAATCTTCTGAGAAAAAATACATGCCGCCGATGGGAATTAAACCTGCAGCCTTTAGATTGTCGGTCAGGTGCTCTACCAATTGCTCTATGTCGGCTTATTGAAAATACTTATTTAATAAGATTTGTTATTATAGTATACGAAGGAATATGTAATTTTCCTGCCACAATCTTTTAAAAATTGAATACTTACGTTCCTTGAAGTCTCAATTACTATATTCTTTCAAAGATACATCCCGAAGTGCTCTTTGATTTTCCACTTTTCATATCAAACTCTCTGTTTTAAGAGATCGTAAAATTTATCATTGAACATGAAAAATGACTGGGTGATGCTACAAGTGAACATAGAATTTGAAAATTGGTCCAATG
The DNA here is from genome assembly GCA_026573805.1 of Hesperophylax magnus. NCBI lineage: Eukaryota > Metazoa > Arthropoda > Insecta > Trichoptera > Limnephilidae > Hesperophylax > Hesperophylax magnus. The sequence goes on from JAIUSX010000012.1 coordinate 25,036,043, forward strand.
TATTCCCACCTATAAGGTTTTTCCGCGTAACCTGTTGAACGCTTTTCGCTCTCCGGTGAGCGTCTTTTTATTACGAACAAACTCAACGAGCTCACCGTTGAATTTTGTGCAATGTTATTTTAACCTTTATAAAGAACAAAATCAGCATCACTTGCGCTAATAACACTGTAGATTCTACTTTTTATTTCATGAATGTAGCCTCTCTACTGTCTAGAAAAAATTTCATCTGCGCATCTAAAAATTCATTTTCATCCAATGGCGTTTCAAAAATTAAAATATTTCGAAGGAGCATTCATTCTTTCTTTCAGAGTCATTATTTCTCTGAAAACTCCTTTTGATCCGGCAAAAAATTTTAGAATTGGGACGGGCCACATTTACTAGTGTTACAAGTACATACTTACAAGCTCTTAGTTATGTGCAAAAACTGTTTTGGACCACTTAACAAAAGCTCAAAAATCATTAATGTTTGAGGGGGGGAGGGGGGGAGATGGTAAAGAGGAAGGTGGGGAAGTACCTGACTATTCAGTTCTGGTCAACAAACACAGGCAAAGCCATTTCATGCAATGTTTCAATTCTGAACGGTGGTCTTACACCAGGGTGATACTTATAGAATCTTACACTCTGGAACGTTCTGCAAATATTCTAAATTATATTTTAAATGAAATAACACAAATTAATCAAATAAAATTTGCTTGCGCTCGCCTGGATTTGAACCCATTTGAATTTGACCTACAGCTTGCTAATCGAGAGCCTTACCTTTCGACCCCGGAGGCCGTCAATGCACTATTTGAAGAGTTACGAGTTCTGGATGTCAGACAATTGTACACGAGGAAAATAATTTTAAATAATTGTAAACAATGTCACCTCTACCCATCTATTTTTATTAATAATTTTTCTGGTACATACATTGATATAATTTTACAACAAGGGAAACAGTTTTTTTTTTTTTTTTATATAAACAGTTAAAAAGTAAAGAATAATAACATTTAGCAGATTAACCAAAAAAATCCCAGTCAAAAAGCTATTCTGGGGAAACGTTTTAAGATAAAAAAAAACATGAGATATACATGAATAATAAGATATACTATCTGCTAAACAGAAAACAATCACAAAAAGATAAATCAGTTTTCATTCCGATATTTGAGCCAAACTCATCCAAGGTAATTTTGGCACAGTTCCATGTAATTCTTAGCCGACAGTCAAAAGTATTCTGATGATTTTCTGCTCTGACTTTCTACAGGTTAAGATTTAGTTCTTACTTCTTAGAGAGTTCCCTGTATACCTTTGAAACAATCAGAATTCAATGAATAAGCAACAAAGATGGACTCGCCGATCACCTTCTCTTCAATTCCGACTCCTGACATGACTAGTCTCAAATGTATGAGTAACCCATTTGTTGCCATTTAATAACAAGTGTTTAAAATAAAACAGTGAATAATTTGGTTAAAATAAATTTATTAGAGCACTTTATTTACATGCAACAGTAACGAAACATTTACCTAAGTTTGATTTGGTTATTTATTATGGAAGTGATTGATGTTTCAGTTACATGTTTTAGATTTTTATTTTATTCAAAATCAATGTTACAAGTGATATGGATCATATTAATAATACATTATTACAGCAAATATTGGTCTACAATAATCTGTCAAAATCTATACAATATAATTATTATGTTATTTAATTAATTTCCACCTGAAAGAATTTAGAATGGGTTTTGTGGATCCGAGAATACAAAGAATCTCAGGCATTTAATTTGTACTTTTGTATTTGTAATCATCTGTGTGCAGGTCTTTGTAAAAATATATGAAAAGAGTTCAAACATTTATTTTACATAATCTTGAAACAGACCATCGCCATTTCAATAAGTAATCATAAAGCTTATGCAGTTTAATAAAATCGCAGCTCATTCATGTATTGATGACGTTTCGAGGCCTTGTTTTAAAATTAATAAAAAATTGTTTTACTACAATAATAATTATTGATTCACTAAAGACCCTTGCATACAAGCAACTTCAGTTGCGGCAACAATTTGCAACAAATCCATACAAATTCAAGTCTTCCCAGTGTTACGTTGCCTCGTTCGTATGCGCACCTCCATATATCATAATATAATTTGATGCACACAACTGTTGGCCACAATTAAAGTTGCTTGTGTGCATCTGGACTAACAATTCAATTATGCACCAAGACAAAACATATTCATTTATGTTACCATTTTGTAGTAACCATAGTCAAGAACACTTTAAAAATGTTTATATGAAAAGATGATAATAGAAATGCATTAAGAATATGTTTTAAGAAACCAAAATAAAAAACATTATTCTAAAGTGGTGATGACAATAATTCACAAGTTCTTTTATCTAAAAAACAGGTTCACAATATTTGAGGAGATTATTTCATTTTACAGTTTAAAAAAACATGTCAGATTTAAAAGCTGTATCAGTCGAAGAGGCAGTAATTAAATGTATGGGGAGGTAAAATGTGATGAATGGTGAGTGAAATCATTGATAAGATAAGGAATACAAAAGGAGAACCCAGCAATTAAATGAAATGATTGAATATAAAAATGGTTGGGCAATTACGACTACCATTGTTGATGTTTGTCACAAGGCGGTCAGCTAATCAGCACACCAGTCTAAAATCGTATTAAGTAATCAATGCAAAACTGCAGCACTTGACAGATTCTTGGCAGTACATTTACTTATATGTACACACTCAGTGTACAACATATCTCTCTCCCATTAATAAACAAATCCCATATATGCATTCATGCTATTTGGCCTATGTCAATTATAATTATGTATTACAAATGAGATATAATATGCTTGTTAGATAGGTTTCATGTAAACATATAAAAATATGTATTTACAACAATTTAACAGCAAAATATGGAAGCAGGGTTGTTTGGCATCAAAGACAAAAAATGTCAATCTGGGGCAAGGCTTGTTTGCCATGTTGACTTGTCTCAGTGGTTTTATCATAAAAGAAAAAAAGAATTTCAAAAGGAAACAAAGTTTACAATCTGGGGCAAGCCTCGTGTATTCCGTGACGATGATTGATTGCAATGTTAACTTGTCTTAGTGGTTTTATAAAAAAAACAAAGAATTTCAAAAGGAAACAAAGTTTACAATCATCTGGGGCAAGCCTTGTGTATTCCGTGACGATGATTGTTTGCCATGTTAACTCGTCTTAGTGGTTATATCATAAAACAAAGAATTTCAAAAGGAAACATAAAGTTTACAAGTTCAATTTACGACATATTATTATTAAGTCAAGGTATAAAACTATGACAAACTTATTCCTATTTCTGTTAAAATTGAATTGATTACGAGATCAATGTTTTAAGCCTAAAAAAGGATAAACATTGGACTACCGAGAGAGTATGCATAAATATTTGATACAAATAAAATGTTATGTGGATTTTATAAAAGTTGAAATATTTAATAACAATTGCTTCATGAAGTATTGTTTAAAAATGGTATCATTCCATACTACGTATACAAAATACATTTGCTTTAAAAAATACCTGTTTTGATAAGGCACTCAAACAAAAATACATAAGAATTCTTCACAATTTTTTTTTGTATTTTGTCGATAATAACAAATAACAGAGGGGAGAACGAAACAAAACAATTAACAAACAAAATCCATTAAGAAAGATGTATTTACAGTTTATAGATATTAATTGTGCAAGAAAGTTAAATATAATAATATTATGTACAAACACTGGGGAACGATTCGTCAGAATCAAAACATTGTGTCAACATCTAAAGTAGACTTTTGAAATACTCAAGGAAAAGCATTTATAATAACATATTCTAATGTCTTCAAATAAAGCTTTGGCTTTCTAACTACAAAATAAATACATTGGCAATACATTTTAGCTATTTTAATACTAAGCCATAATACATAATATTGACAATGCTAATGTGGGAACACACTGTATGTTCAAGGTCGTTACGACATCCTCAAATAAGAAATATTCAGATCTTACATGCCGTGTGTTTTCAAGATGACCTTTTGACACTTTAGACAACATACCTTGTCTCGAAGAGTAATGACAAATTCTTGAATACAAAATTTAATAATTAACTTTGTGCCGTGTACTAGTTCTGGGTCGATCTATCAATTTACACGATCCAGGTCAATTACAATCCACTGGCGAAGACATCAGGTACTTTTGCACAAAAAAATGCCATAGAAAAATCCATGTGCCGCCACCAGCTACCGTTTTGATAGTATGTATACAGACCGTAAATATGTACACAAGAAAATCAAAAATTCTAATGTATTCTTGGTAATGTTTGAATATTTTTCATGGTACCGATAACCAATCAACCTTTCCGCCACAAACTGGTTCCAAAAATAACTGGAAAAAAGTGATTCCATGTTGGTCTTCAGGTATCTATCTACCATCTCTATTTTTCTGTTTTGCCAGACCTAGATTCGACACTGGTCGACAAAATTTATACATTTAAGGTCTCTCGCCACACCATCCGGGTGCTGACTGAGCCGACAGCTCATATACCAAATAATCTTTATGAAAAGGTAACCTGATGGATGATCAGGTAGTTAACGATCAACCCAGGACTACCTTGTACAAAACCTTTCACAATATGGATATCAACAATGTGAAATTATAAAAATATTATATGATTAAATAATTATGTGATGTTTAGTCATTTTAGGTTATTTGATACAACATTACATTAATACTTCACGAGGCGGATGGCTTCATCACATTGCTACATTCACATACAATCATCATATAGCATAAGATAAGAATAATTCATGAATCCGATTACAGTAGAATCTCGTTAATTCAAAATCCACAGAACACCAAAAATCAATTTCGAATTAACAAATTCCCATGTAATTCGAAATTTCTTGAAAAAAAAAAGATGCCGAAAATCGAGTTCCTCGGCCGCCCCTTCAAATTCGGGTAATGTTTGTTTGGTAATGTAAATGTTTCATATGATTGGAGTAAATTCGTATTAATACGAATTATTCCCGTATAAACCGAATTTTCGCAATTCCGATTACTGCCGCGGTCGGCCCTTCAAGTTAAGTTATTTAAAGTAAATTCATAAAAATACCCACACATTTCCACGTAAATTAAATTTTTGATTTGGAACTTGAATAAAACTTCATAGAACTTGAAAATCAACTTTGAAATGTGATGAATTGTTCAAATTCTGTGAAACAACCCGTCCTTACCTGGCCTGTGCTTCGACCTGCGACAATTTTTGTGACAAAGTCAAAGGAAGCTTGATTGGAGGCGATGCCAATACACACCCAATAAAAATTCAAGCAACAACTGTGCGATATGGGATTGAAGAGAGTAGCATTTCACTCCCTTGCCTCATGTAAGGAAAAGTAAGACTTTGGAGTATAGAGCAAGCACAATAAGACAATCAAAAATATTGTTTCTGTGATCTATATATCTATTGTAAAAAGTTGCATTTTATTTGACAGGAGCAACCAGCGACATCAAGCCATTAAATTTTTTTACCATCCGTTGTCAAAATGTTGTCTATTTTTATATCATGATCTGATCTAATCCAGGTATTCTGAACCAATGATATTGATTAATCTCCCACAAGTCAGCATTAGTGGTAATTCAGGGGAAGCATTAGTAATAATTCAGTAATAAAAAACTGTAAAATAATATATCAAAAACATGTTAAGTGGATACAGTTTAATCACGATCAGGAGGAGCCGAACTCATTCATCCACTTGACGTACTTGTCTAAGTCAGTCTTGGAGACAGATTTATTGCACTTGCTCAGGGCGTCATTGAAGTCCTGCATGGAGACGGGCAGGTCGAGGTCCTCGCGCCCCAGTTGCTTGATCTGCTCCGGTTTCAGCCCGGCGATCTTGCGGCGCATCGACATCATGGAGGCGTCTCTGGAATATAAAATGTTGGAATCACAAGTCTTATCTTGGCTAGATGATCATTGAGAAGTGGTGATTAGTGGCGTGCAATGCTGTATGACAAAAGGTAAGCTGCGTGTATTTTTTCACATCGGGTATGAATAATAATTTATTTATTGTGCATTGAATATAGCAATTTGAATAAATAAAGTATAAATTTGTCAAATAGAAAAAATATTAATGCAGAATAATTATGGCATAAAAAATATTCACACGTTTATGGCAAAAATACATTTTTAGACTGCACGCCACTGTCATGGATTATGCATAAATAATAAAGGTTCCCTGCCATAGGTATTTCAACTGTAAGCGTGAACAGTTTTTGACAGCATGTGCTATTTGTATGGCAATATACATAGCCGGGGCTGTTGTAAATGGGCCACCTTGCGTATATTACTATATAAATTAGCTGGTCGTCAAAAAACTGGTGCATGGGTCTTGGCGCTGCCGTGGAAATCTCTTTTCTGAAACAGCAAACAATTCACAAACGGAGAGATCTTGACTTATGGAATGTTTCATCTGTAGCGCTGGTGGGCTGGGCGCTGAAGAAAAATATACTTCACAAGTGGGTAGCGAGACAAATAAGATTATATGTAATGAGAAATCCTTACCGGCATACATTAGTGATGTCAGCCCCCGAATACCCTTCCAGCGAGTTGGCAATGGAGCGCAGGTCTACACTGGGGTCGATCTTGACCTCACGCAGGGATATCCGCAGCAGAGCCTCCCTGCCCTCCCGGTTGGGCAGCGGGATGTAGATGCGCTTCTCCAGGCGGCGCCGCAGTGCCTCATCTATGTCCCACGGGAAGTTGGTGGCGGCCAGCACCATCACCACCTGTCATATAACACAGTATCAAGTAAGAATGAGTTGGCAATGGAGCACATGGGGTCAATCTTGACCTCACGGAGGGATATCCGAAGCAGAGCTGCGGTGTGTTGATGCGCTTCTTCAGGCAGCAGATCACAATGTGTTGATGAGTAGTGACAGAATAAAGCTAACCTTGTTGGGTTCATCGGGGTTGGAGCTGATGCCGTCCATCTGAACGAGCAACTCGGACTTGATGCGACGGGAGGCCTCGTGCTCTGTCTCCGAGCCTCGGCGCGAACAAAGTGAGTCTATCTCATCCACAAATATGGTGCTGGGTGCGTAGAATCGCGCCTGAAACATTTCCACAATTTCAATTGCATACAACAATAATTAAAAAAAAAACTAGGGTTTAATTTTCTCATTCTGCTGTCAGTCAGAGTTGCGATACTAGTCAAATCAAACAGAGAGATGGACTTTTTTAAAATTTATCTGACACTTCACATATGCCCCTCTTTATAGAAAGGATTAGGTGATGCGAGGCGGGTTAAGGAAGGGGCGGTAAAAGTATTTGTTGAGAAAAAATATACAGTTTTATATAAGAACGATTTGAAAAAGCAACAGATTCTCATGCAGCCTCCACAGTTAGCGACATCAATTTAAACTTTACCATACATCTGACAGGAACGGATCAGTCAATAATTATTGTGTTAGGCTGCTTAAAGTCTTACCACAATGTAATGAGAATTTGGAGAGCCGGATTCATTAATTGTTTTATAACAAACAGTGACGGCTTCCGTGGTCGAGGGGTAAGACACTCACTACGAATCCAGAGGTCACGGGTTCAAATCTTGACATGCGGCAATTTTTAAAATTCAATTATTGCACACTTGGGAGTCGATTTTGTATTACAACTTTTTTTATTCAAGCTTTCGTTTTTAAGTAATTCCAGAAGGAAGGTGGATTTTTTTTTTATCAAATTCAAAATATTCTTTTAGGATTCTATCAGCTGTTTATTGTCTTTCAAAATTCATCGATTCATAAAGCCTGCTCCAATAATTTCCACGTTGCCGAAAATAAAGAAAAGAGTTCGGACAATTTTTTTTTGTCCTGATGTTGATTCACCAGTTTCACTTTTCACCAATTTTTGGATACCATAAGTAGTATATTATGTGTTTGTTTTTATCATTCAATTTCTCACCATCTCAAAGAGCAGACGGATCAGCTTCTCCGACTCGCCGCGGTACTTGGAGGTGAGCGTGGAGGAGGACACGTTGAAGAAGGTGGTGCCGCACTCGGTGGCCACGGCCTTGGCCAGCATGGTCTTGCCCGTGCCTGGTGGGCCCACCATCAGCACTCCCTTCCACGGGCGCCGGATTCCCTTTAAACAAACAATTGATAAATCCCCCAACTCTTAACTCACTATCAATCATATTTATTGACAAAGGAATATTAACAATCAATGGCTAAGTTGGCATCATGAGTTCAATTCCTCGGCTGGCTAAGTTCTCCATCACAACACAAGCAACAATTTGTCGCTTACTGTGGTGGTGGTAGTAGGAGGTTTTCAAATTATTTTGGGTTATTCATAACTGGGAACGTTTCTTTCTTTTAAAAGAATTAAAAATGACTTTCCCAAATAAAGCTCATTTTACCCCACTCCTCTCATGGGCCGGTAACTAATCCACATAAACAGGGTGCAGTAAGAATGCGGACAGTGGAAGTACGCAACACGGCTCCAGTGCGAAAAAATATATCATACTCTCAATACTCTCTGTATCACTCTTCTTTACTACACACGGTTTATGTTGATTTCTTACCAAATCATGTTTCACTATTTTCCTGATGATTTTAGCAAAACGCTACAATAATAATTAACATTGTTGACATGTGTTATTCAAAAACATGTTGACTACTTGCTATCTACACATTATTACATCAATCCTGTAACTCTACTTTATGAAAAGTGTACATTTTTAACTCCAGTAAAAATACTGGTAGGATCACCAACGCTGGCTGCTAGAGGCGCTAATGTAGCATGTTGACGTTGACATCATTCAATGGCAGCAAATTGAATTTATGTATTTCTAGCAAATAAAATAGTCCTGATTACATAAAAAAGGGATTTTACCATGAAAAAGATAATTATAAATTTTTTAAGGTTAATTCAGCAAGCTGTGTTAGTTCCTTATAACATTCTGTATTCAAGTTGAAGCTATAAAAATCATCATCTATGTTGATGCTCAAAATACATTTTCATAATTGTTTCAGTTTAAAAACCTGGGTTATAGCAAGCAAAAGAATCGATTTAGACACCTAGTAAATGTGAAAGGCAATCACAAAATCAAATACACTTATCGTCATCTACTTACACGACTAAATTTGGAATTAACTCCTTACAATACATTGCACAGAAGCAATACAAAGCATTACCTAGTAATCTAAAACTTCCGGCAACAAACAAAAAAACATTGGCAAAAGCTCTTAAAAGCTATTTCCTCAGCAGTTTTATTAATGACTGACACATTCTTTCTTTGGAACTCCAAAATAACTTCTGCATTTGTTTATTTTAATGTATTTATGTTGTCTTGTCTTTAATCTAATGTTGTCTTTCCTGAAATGAGTTTTGTAAACTCACTGGGAATAATACATTATAAATTTGTTATCATTTTGTAATGTAAATTATCTTGTAATAAATAAAATAAATAATCAATTTTGATTTTTTTAGCTATACTCCACACCTGTCAATACAAAAAAAAAATAGGTGCATGTGCTACCAAAATCATTTTAGTAAAAATGAAAATAATTCAATCAGTAATTTCTGCCTATCGCAATCATAACCATGAAATTGATTCCAAATGGCAGAGCTTGAAATATGTAACGTAATTTCAAATTCTAGGAGTGGTTTCATGAAACAAACACATGAGTCGGATAGTTGACTATGTCATAGAATGTTACAAAGCAATTATATAAGAAAAAAAAATTTTTAGAAATAGAAAGAAAAATTAGACTTTGGAGGTGTTTCTGCAGATATGTAGGCACAAATTTTAAGGTGGTATCAGGACCATGAAGATTAAAAGAAGGAATAACTTACTTTGAAGAAGTCGGGCATCCACATTGGCAAGACAACGGCTTCCTCGAGAAGTCTCTTTGCCTCGTGAAGATCAGCTATATCATCCCATCTTATGTTGGGGTTCTTTTGTACAATATCTCTTTCTGGAAAAATATCACAGAACTCAAATTAAACAATTGGCATCAATTAAACTTACTTATAATGTTGAAATACATCATACAAAAGAAACATACAAATAATTGGCAATGTGTGATTTTGAAATGTAATTTTAATATATGATTCAAAGTTTCAAGTTTCAGACCTTTCACTTTTATCATTACAGTAGAATCCCATTAATTCCAAATCAAATTATTGAACTAACAAATTCCCAAGCAGGTAATTAGAAATCGTTTTAAAAATTAAATATTCGCAAAAAACCAGTTAGCAGCAGACCAAAATAAAATTAGAATTACGAATGAATAAATAAATATCAAATTAATAAAAACATTTTGAATGAAATTTTTTTTGTGGGGAATTTATTTTAGGAAATTTCGATTTAGGCGTTTTTTAGAATTATCAGGGTTTGAATGAAAGGAGTTTTACTGTACCTCAGTGCAAAGTGTATGTGTATGTCTGTATGTAAAACCATTTGAAACTAACCTAACATATCTACCAGGTAACCATCTGCATGGGTTCCTGGTTCAAATTTCTTATCATCTTCTTTATCGTGATTCTCATCCTTGTCATCATCTCCATTATTATTCTCTTTATCATTTTTCTCGCCTTTATGAGCTTCTTTTTCTTTTCCTTTACCTAGAAAAAAAAATGTTTACAAAATTAGTCAATTTTTCACCGGTCGTAAATTAAGCATAAGGTTTTGCTGATTGAAACAAAGAATAAATACGCAAACCAAGAAAAGTGAAATAAAAAAATACATTCTACCAACAGAAGTTAATTTACATGATGCGTTCAATAAGATGAGTCTTGCATTGAATTATTTATGCAAATAAATGCAGATATGCAATTTCAGAGTCTCTTGGTTTTGTGTTGTATAAATAGCAATAAGATATATTTAATTTGTTTGTACCATAGATATGTACTGTAACAAAGAAGTTGGCAAACGGTCGGTCGTAGACATTTAGGTGGTTCGTCACATGACTGGAGAAAACCAAATGCAAATTCATACTTAATTAGAATTGATTTGGATTCGTCAAAAAGATTTGTTTCAATACTTGTAGCTTGTGGTATCTTTCACATTCCAACAAACTGTCTTCAACCTCCAATATAAATTATTACAATGTACCAATACGAATGATAAAAAAACATTAACTAAACAAGAGCTTTGATAAATTTTACTTGAACTTTATACTCGAGAGAAAGTAGATTCATAGTTGAATATACAAGTTGTCCCCAAATTGTCATGTTATGTTATTAAAATAAACATGCCAGTGGTAATTTCAGATCTCGAAAATCAATTACAGCTGAATTATGAAATTTAAAAATCAGATGAAGGAAAATGATAAATGTAGATCTTGCTTGGTAAATGCAGGTTTACCCACCTCTGCCACAGCACAATGGATTTGACTAGTAAAGAACTAAAATCAGTAATTTTTTTAATAGCAGGCATAATTTATCAATAATATGTAATTTGATACTATATTTAAAAATAGAGTGCACATACATTACAAGAAAGTATAAATATCACTATGAATGAAAAACTGTCTTTTATATGTCTCAGCATTTTTTTTCATTCCTGAGAATTTTCATTGGAGTGATTGCAAATGTATGGTATTGTATTTAGTTAACTGGCTAAAATAAATGCTAAATTGGACCACATCGGCCCGAGGGTTGAGCAGCAGTGGCGTGCAGTTCATAAAGGCTGAAAAGCTGTGCCTATCCTGAGAACTATAAGAAATTATAGAAACATTACAAAAGGTTACAAATTTTTTCTCCGATGAATTTGGTAAGGAACTTGTACGCTCATTATTCAGTTGACTATAACAATCAGCGAAAGATGATAATAAAAAAAACATAATAATTCATACCCGAACTTGAAAACTACATACAGCCTACCTTTAGTCATAGGGCAATACACGCAACTGTGTCCTACATACTCCCTTCAGAGTAAGAATAAAAAAAGTGCAAAAAAGAAAGGAAATAAATAAAAAGTGACAGTACCCAAAGCATTCTTACTGTTAGTGTGATTGCCTCGCGCCCCAGAGCGCCCTCCACGCATATCGCTGGTCTTCCTGGCTGGGGGTCCCGAGGCCCGCGGGCCTCCGGATGTGGAGTTCTTCTTGCCGGTGGGCTCAGGGGCCCCGCGCCGGCCCTGCGCAGTGTTGGCCTGCCCGCGCTGGGGCTTGATGGGGGGGCCGCTCCTACGACAACACTCACTTTTCAATGGATGCGGATCGTACCTTGTTAGTTAATTGTAAATTGAGAACAGTTAGTGCACGGGTGATCATTAGCAGTCAGCTGTGTGGTTAGTGACAAAGCAAAACATAATGGTGAGTGGGCACTGGGAATTAACGTGCCTATTAGGAAGGTACCTACTTAATTCAACAGTTGTGAAAATTCAGTAAAATGCCTGTTTAATTATTTGGAAGTATGATGAAAAAACTCAATAGGTGTATTGTACAAAAAAAAACTGTAGAGATGGTAGAGCACAGATTAGAACATTTATACACGGTTTGCATCATTTCAGAACAGGTTGCATTTACAACTCTTTCTTGTGCTCAGCAGTTCGGATGTGGAAAGATGCAATGAGATATTCAGAAAAATTACACTTCTTAAGAAAACAGAGCATTATGACCACAAATAAGAAAAACAAGTATGTACATATAATTTTTTTTTTAATGTTAAAGAATTTTTGTATACCGAAACCATCCGGTAGCCATCCGTCCGGAGCCAGTGAGACTTTGTGACATCCCCACTTGGCGTACATTGTGAGGATAAAGGTAGCGGGGAGGAGAAGGAGATGGGGAAGAGGAAGGTGGGGGAGTACCTGGCTATTCAGATTTGGTCACCAAACGTGGCTAATGGCATTTGAAGCAACGTTTCAATTCTGAATGGTGGTCAATTACACTAGTATCTTCTAGAAGTGAGTCCTGTGAGTACTTTCCGATATTGGGTACAATGAGTACACGTACAAAAAAATACCTGGTAAAAATACCCGGTACAAAATACTTCCAAATATTTTATACCTACTTTGAGTATCTGGGTACTGGGGACGGAGAGTGACGGGGACCTGAGGCGTGCTGAGGTACAAAATATTCTTAAATATTTTATACCTACCATGGGTATCTGGGGACGGTGAGTCACGCGGACCTTAGGCGTGCTGGGCACTGAGAAGAGAAGTTGAGGAGAAGGGAGGGGAGGAACAAGAAGGAATAATATTATTACTTACAGGTGTTCAAAGTAAACAATGTTTGCAAGTTTTGTTATATGATTTTTATTTTTGTACATTCGTAGCGTAATGTTGTAAGGCGTATTACACTGCCTAGAAGTTATTTATTAAGCATGAAACACTAACATCATTTTAACAAAACATATATTATATGGTCATGAAAAATTAACACGTTTTCCTACATTGCTGTCTGTAATATCATCTCTATAGGTAACTTACTGTTAACTCAAAACCTGTTTAAAACGCCTCGACATCGGCAGCAGAATTTGGATTTTCTGGTTCATTCCAATCAACGCTAATACTCATTCCTATTCTTCCTGAAAGCATTAAAGCAATGAATTAATATATTTATTGGTTTTGCCAATGTTTTCGTTTCAATTGATCGATTCATAACACTTTCAACACAGGCAATTGGCCGGTGACATTGTTGATGAATTACATGTAAAATAACAAGTTTTCTCTTCTACTAACCATTCTGCGTTGCCCTGAATACATCTTCGTAAAGATGGTAGACCCTGGTGTGAGATTTGATCAGAGTATGTGCGCACAAGTAGTCACCAATACCTAGGAAATTACCAGAACACATCATAACCTCACAAAGATCTGTATTTTATTTTCAAGACATAAGATTCTTGTTATTGAAGGTTTATGTTGAATTTTTACCTGATAAATTCAATGCAGAAGCCTTTCCGTCACCTCTACCGCTGTATTATTCCTGGAATACTACGGAAGGTTCATCAAAAATCAACTATTTCGTGACTTTATCTTCGAATGCGAATCGAAGTATTTTTCAATAGTGGAGTTCGGCCACCCTCCACTATCTTGTAGCGGATGTGGAAGATCCCAGTGGTACGAAGCCATCTCGCTAATATCGGATAAACAATTTATTAAAATCTGCCAATAAAATCTCTACAACGGCGCAGTAACTACACAAAGTTCAAGATGTGAAAATGTCAAACACCATGCCATAGACACTCAGCTGTCAACAGTTTTTCCATAGACATTCACCATCAGACGTTGGAGATTACCGTGGCTAAATACTCATAACTATCCTTTTTCCTCGTACACCTTTCTAATAGGAACGAGCGAAAAGGCATCTGTATTTTACAGTGCCGAAAGCAAAAATATTTCTTTGTCCCTTTTCCTCATATAACTTTCTAACCGACGAGAGTGAGAAGTCAGTAATATTTTAAAGGACGAAGTACTTCTAGACCTGTGGTACAAATATTAAACCAAATATTTTGGAACCAGATATTTTGGAGATTTGTCACAAGTACAAAGTACGGCATGAATATACCCGGTACTTTTGCTGGGTACGATAAATACGCCTCTCCTCTAGTATCTTCCACCTGGAATGTGCTATAAATAAACTATAAATGAATTAATTGTGACACAACAAAAATTTACTTGCGCATGCACGGGATTGGAACCCATGACCTCGACCACGGAGGTCTTAAACCATTATTAATGTGTAACTGAGCGTACAAAAGCTTTGCCCACATCGTTCACCTATACTACTGCAAAATGCATCTATGCACCATTGCTTCTACCGACACATCAAACGCATAGCTTCACTGGCTCTGCCGCTTTGATAGTTCGTGCAGTTTGGTCATAGCTCAGCGACAGTCGGCATGCTTCAATGCCATATCCCCTTTTGTTTCTATTATCTATAACATGAAGGAAATAGGGGTGGTGATGATTAGGTGAAGATGCCAAGGGCCATTCAGGCTTTTGAGCCATTGATGGTGATAGGTAATAGATAGAGAAATTGAGGGGTCGTACTTGTGTTCCACGGGGGTGGGCGAGGGCCAGACGTCGGGGTCCCGGTCGGGTGGGGGGGGCCACACATCGGGGTCCAGCTGGTGGGGCGCCGGTGGCCACAGCGAGGGGGGGTCGCGGGTGGGGAGCTCCTCGTATCCTAGGGTTAACCACACACAACATAGATTCAGGCAAAAACACTCATCAAACATAAAAGATTATAAATTCAATCTCAATTGCTTATAAAGTTAAAAAAGATTAATAATAAGGATTGTCATAGATAGTATGTCAGATTTGCTACAAGTTCAGGTGCCATAATTACTTTTGATTATTGTATTTAATCATTGAAGACAAAAGAGAACTCTCAAACGAAAATTTGAAAAAGAAAAATCGGAAAAAGATTTGGTCGTATGTAGGAATTGAACCCAGGACCTTAGCCTTGCCGGGACTTTACTCTGAATGATTTGCTCTTCGATTGTTAATTTATTGCTGGAAATCGGTTACCAGATATTGCAGTTTTAAATAATGGGGAAAATTTTAAGGAAGTTTAATTTGTTACACTGCTAATGATGCTGAGTTTCAATTAGGACAGGTTGTTTCAGAGAATTTGAACAATTCATCAAATTTCAACATTCATTTTCGGGTTCTGTAAAAGTCCTATTCAAGTTCTGTTAATATATCATTATAGGCTAGTTGCTCGACAGAACCGAAATAATAACAAAACTTGAAAAAACGCCCTGGTGAAAGAACACCACTCAGAATCGAAACTTTACTCGAAATGGCTTTACCTGTGTTTGGTTAGCAGATTTGAATAGCCAGGTACCATTTCTTTCCCCTTTCCACTACCCCCAGTCTCACAACATACCCCAATCATCCCTAATTGCCATAGTTTCACTCAGTAGGCACTCGACTCTTGTTTGGAACCCTCATAAAGGGTTATGGAATACAATGCTTTCCATAGCTTTATCAAAAATAAGTATTTTTACAAACCATTTTCATTAAAAGATATAAAGAAAATAAAAGGTTATGCAAAATGTCAATTCAATTATACAATAATTTGTAAGTTATGTTATTTAGTAGGGAGTAATTTTAGTAATGGAGGAAACTTAAGAGAATAGAATTACATGCGTAGGATCAATGATTGAAAGTACCAACTTTAATACGTATATATATTATCTGAATAAAGTCACAGTTGCGCAAATAACCATTCTTCTTATTTTCTCTAATACATATTACAGGAATATTATTTATATTTATAGTGATTTGTTTTTGGAGTATTATGCCGTGTTGTGCTAACTCCTTCTTTAGCCAACGTTTCGGAAAGCATTGCAGTGTCCATCATCAGGGCAGATGTGTAATCTGGTTAATATGATAACACATCTGCCCTGATAACGGACACTGCAATGTTGTCCGAAAGGTTGGCTAAAGAAGGTGGTAATACCCCAAAAACAAAACACTATTATTCTTTTGGTTGTGAAAATCTCAAATTATTTATATTGTTTCAATATTTAAAATCTTCATGGAAAATATTAGAATTTTCATAATGTGCGGTTTTTATCTAACATCAAAGTAATAAAAAATACAACTCAAGACAAAATCTTCCCGAAAATAGCATATCTTTGTCACATTATATTCCTATCTCCGACCTACATATTTGCAAATATGATACTTATCTAAATGGCCACTTATGTATTGAATAAATAATAAAGTATTGAAGTTAAATGATAACAGATGATGCATAATAATTATTGGGTATAGTCTTTTTATAGATAATCATTCTATATCTGTAACCGGTCAATGTGAAAATATTTGTATTATAATATCTGGGAGGTACTTTTGCTTTTAAAGAGTTAATAATTAAATACAATGCATCACAATAAGTAATATTTGTTTGCATAGAATCTATAACATAATATTGTAGGTGCTTATTTATTATTACATATTTATATTATGAGTTATAAAATGAAAAGGGAAAACATCAAAACAATACACAAACATATTATCAATATCATTTTCTTGAAATTCAGCATGAATAATTATGAATCACTAAGGGCGAACGTGTATGGGTACTGATTTACTTCCTTTTTAGAGCAAGTTATGCTAGTGAAGAGGTCTGTACATACTATAAATTCTAAGGTTTATAGCCTATTGACAAATCAATAGCCAAACACCCTAAGGTTTATAGCCTATTGACAGTTTGAACTCTATCTAAAAGCAAACTATAGACCAGTCAACTAGTTAACTAATCATGGTCGCTCTATGCAAATCAATAGCTGCAAACCTTAAGGTTTATAACCTAGGAGAGTTTGAACTTCATCTAAGCAAACTATAGACCAGACAACTAGTTAACTAATCATGGTTGCTCTATGGCAAATCAATTCCCGCAAACTCTAAGGTTTATAGCCTATTGACAGTTTGAACTCTATCTAAAAGCAAACTATAGATCACACAACTAGTTAACTAATCATGGTCGCTCTATGACCAATCAATAGCCGCACACCCTAAGGTTTATAGCCTATTGACAATTCGAACTCTATCTAAAAGCAAATTCTATAACAACTGGTTAACTAATTATGGTCGCTCTATGGCAAATCAATAGCCGCTTGAGATAGCACGTTGGGCTGGGGGCAGCAGACTGTAAGATTGATTTGCTATTAGTTGAGTGAGTGTTAGTTAGTGGAAGCGCAATACCTGACATACTTGAGTGCCCATCGTGCTTAAACAGTTGGAGTATTGACATGGTGGCCTTGAACTGCTCGTATTCCCGCACCATCTGCTGCTGAACCTGAAATAATCATATTTCAAGCTTTACAATACATCAAACATTTTTTTTGGATGAACTGTTACGAGTCAATGGTGTTTTTTTAGTTCCAATGTTTCAAGGATATATTTTTAACCTGGTCTACACGATTGTCGCGTATGTGATCCGTCAGCAGCTAACCCCTTACACAGATGTTGCATATATGGTTCATGAAGTTTCATTAAAACACATACATTGTGTCAGAACATGCAGCGTGGTGAAATTAGATTGTGTTGAAAGGGTAAAATGTGTTATGAAGATATTAGTGGGCCTCACACGTACGCTTCCAAATGAACATTACGCGTACTGCCTCAGGCTGCTATGCAGGAAAGTAAAGTCCGCTAAAGTAAGGTAATGGTTTACAGCACAGTCCATTGTGAGACTTGCTGCGTGGTGGAATTAGATTGTGTTGAAAGGGTAAAATGTGTTATGAAGATATTAGTGGGCCTCACACGTACGCTTCCAAATGAACATTACGCGTACCGCCTCAGGCTGCTATGCAGGAAAGTAAAGTCCGCTAAAGTAAGGTAATGGTTTACAGCACAGTCCATTGTGGGACTTGCTGCGTGGCAGCCGGAACGGGGAGGCCTATTATTACAAAATAAGCACATTTTAACCAATCACCAAAACATAATTGTGAACAGTAAAATTACTGCATTACACAATATGAGTTTTAATTTTAATTATGTCAACGAGAACTTTTTTTGTTCAGTTTAAACAGTCATCCTGTTTACAATAAATGTTTGTAATAAAAAGATGCTGCAGAATGGTAGTTTAATAAAAATGTAGCCAGGGAGAAGCTTTACAAGATGTGGTGTTATTACAATCAACTGAAATAAAATAAATTCACAGAGGCTCGTCTCACTTTAAATTTTGTGACCTTTTTTATGTGAGAATATTTACTTCTTGAAATTCAATACGAGTCCCGTAACTTAATATTTCAGCTTACAATACTGTTTTAAAGGTAGGTTTTACAATAGTACCTTCGGTGCCCAAATAAGGGGGGATTAATTACTTTTCAGTAGGTATTTACAAGGTTTCATTTTGTAAGATAAAGTTTATTCGTTTACAGAAGTTTGAAACTGAAAGTATTTACATACCAGACTAAAAGAATAGTATCATTACTGGTTGATAACTTTGATAGTTATTGAAAAGTAAATATCTACCTATATGTAGCGGGCTATTGTATTGCAAATACATCCGTCAATTTTGCCTATCTATCTTTTGTGACAAAGGATGGCCTTTCCTTGACTAAAAAGGCTAAAGGAAATGTGCCTCTGATAGCTTATCGATACACCTAGTCACTAGTGGGTCTGCTACATAAATGTCAAGATGTCACAGCTCACAGCCGTTAGGCAATACGATGTGTAAACCAGAAAATTAGCATGACATGTGGGTATTGGAAGACCGAGAGGGAACTTTGTATGAGAATGATTGACTTACCAACTGCCATTTGGATTTCCTCGTCTTGTCTGATATTGTAATGAGCAACCTGTGAATCATCTGGACGACCCCCTGGTAGTAAACTCCTGCAGATTCGTAGTTGCCCGTGAGGGCCATCTCGCGAGCCAACTTTGTGTTCTCGCATATTTCCATAACCGACACTGCCATTATGGTCATTCCCGCGGCGTACATAGACAGTGCTGGGAACAAAAATCACAACTTATTGCACATTTGAAAAGGGGTTCCACTTTTCAGATCTCCTTTCTTTGGCCCGATCTGCAAACCGTCTGGGTCGGAAGATGAACTTTGACGGTTATTTAGCCGCACCTCTGACATGAGTAAACTCTTAAGAAAATTCCCATGTGATGTTTCGATGTTTCACGAGTTTTGTAACATTTCACGTCGTCTTGACAATAATTTCCGACGATACAAAAACATATTCGCGCAGCATCGCCAAATCAGACGTCGTCGCGACAAATCACAACCTTTTTTGGCCTTTCTCAGAAGTTGGTAGCCTTGTAATTGCTTGAAGTAAGGTAAAAAAAATATGTCACTGCGCAAGCGTTGATCACCTGCTTCTACTAGCGCTGGGTTGGCAGCACTGCAGACATACAAAGATCCTCAATGGCGGGATTATTGAATCGTTATACTATGAAGGTTAGATATCTTGGTTAGGATAGAACTCAAAAAAATTATAAATTAAATGATAACAATACCAATTTCTATAGTTTAATGATATATATACAGATAATCACTTTACAAAATAACCAAAAGGTAATACACAATTTTAAAATAACAAATAAATTCCCATCAAATCCCAAATCACCGATACAGTTTAGTAAATTAATTAATAATGTTTTTCACAGTATTTATATTTTTAACCACAAATTTAATCCCATTCTAATTTTGACCCTATGGAAATCCAAGGTTGGATAACACCTTAGGTAGAATTGTTTTACAAATTCTTGATAAAAAATTATTATACGAGTAAATAAGTAACTTGACTTATAAAAACTAAAAATGCCACGTCCAAGCCACATCTATAAAACATCACATCAAGAGAACTTAAAAAAACATTTAGAAAGCATAAAACTATTTTTAAAATTACTTGAATTTGATGACGAAAATTTAACGCAAAATTCTCCTTGAACGAATTCACGAATATTTATATGAGATGTTAGAGTGAAAACGATTAATTATTTTCACAAAAGTTCAGAAGCTATTCAAATTACGCATTCGTTCGTGAGCTGAACTTTTTTCATGGTAGGAAATCCCACCTACTCATTGACCTGCTGAACGCAATATTTTACTCCACAACAGTCAAATTTAACGGCAGCACCGTTATTAGCGGTCGCTAAATTGAATAAAACCGAGTCTTGGTGCGCCAGAGTTGCCAGTCGCGAGTTGCGAGACCTACCCACTATTATATTCCGTGACTCTGCACGAGAAATAACGTGACTGCGAAGTTTTTCTCGGTTCGCCCGGTATTGATTACCTGACGTGATACAGAAACGTTTCTCTATTTCTCAAACAATGCGGACCTAGGGAACCAAACTGCCGAGAAACGAGAATACGATTGTGACCTGTTTTACTTTTGTATTGTACCACGGGATACTGTAAAGTGTAAATAGGTAGGTAGGTAGGTATCTTTACTGTGGTGGACACAATGCGGACAAAATAATACAAATAAGATATAATTTCAAAATAAAAACATAAACAATAGGTACCTACCTAACAATAAAGCAATAATAAATTAATATTGTTCTTGCCTACTTACATAACAATAATAAATGCCTTATGCGTATGGCAATAAAAACAAAGAGGACAAAATTACGTTCGTATTTTTTGAAACATTCTCTTGGTAAATGTAATTAACATGTTAGGTACATTAGATAGGTAGGTACATATTTAACAAACAACTTACTGTGTTGTACCCAAGTTTTACTGTGTTTTTTTTATTAAATATAAAAAATGAGCTTTATAATTGTAATAACAACTTCGAATAACGAATACTGTATGCAAGCAATGTATCTGTGTTGGTACTCTGTTTGACTCAACTCTGGTTGCGATATCTATAGATTATTTAAACTGTCTATAATATTAATTTGATTACCCACATATTTTGTATAATCTAAGAATGTTTACGTGTGGTGTAGGTATACATAGGTTACTGTGATGATACATAGATGATAGAATCAAAAATGTTAAAAATACATCAAGTTCAGTGAAGATAAATAGAAAAATAAAAGAACAGACTTCCTTTATAGTTTTTAGTTAATGGTTTAGGAATTTGACTTGGAGTAAAAAAGCTTGATAGTAAAAAAAACATAGTTTTTGATGATATTCCGTGCACGTACACATGCAGCCAAACTGTGTGTTGTGGTGTCGTTGATTGCATAGTTTAATAAACATTTGAAAAGAGAATCTACAGCAACGAACATTGATAAATAAAATAATTGAATGCATATAAAGTCAGTCGTTGTTTTCCTAAATTCGTATCACAAGTAAGTTAAGAAAGTCACAGGTAGGTAAACACATTTCGTTAAAATAATACATTATATACACACCTCTCTCACGAATGTACACACATACTAATTTAATAAAATAAAAAAAAACATGCTAGTAGTACGAGGTGGCACAAAAGTCTTCACTCCTAAGGCAGTGATTTTATTTGTAAATAAAAAAATAATTTTATTATAATACAATTATTTTGCGTTCTTGAGAAGTATAGCGATCCATGGCTTGTCAATGTCTATTCTGATTCTGTTTACTTCACAAATTTCAAAATGATATAAAATGTAATTTGTAAAAAAATGGGAGCGCCTATCGAAAGGGTGATAACTTTTGCGCCACCTTTTATTCGGTAAAATGCAAAAACTGCTTTCAAATTCTCACTATAATAAATCTGTTTACCATTTTTCGCGTTGAGTAGGTAGGCACTGTAGATTCTGTATAAGATAAAAATGATATTTTGTAGGTTAGTACATAATTAAAAAATCCAACAACCATGCCGATCTCTCTAAATTTGTATTATTTCACTCGATTTCATTAGAGAAAACGAATGATCACTGGGCATGCTAATGAGTAGACATCGCATTACGATTACCTACTTATACCTATATGCCTATATGCACTAATAATGCAAAGATATGCACGCCAATATTGAAATACAATGCACTGACACTGACATATTGAAAATAGGCGCCAACATTACCTAAATGTATGTCTAAAAAAAGCATACGATGAAATCAAGAAAATATGCAAAATAACTGCAGACTTTTTCGTAGTCCTAATGCTGTATTCCCACCTTTTCTATTCTATGATAGATTTTATAGAACGAAAGTTGAAATCGATTCAACTTTGGGTTTCCATCGCACAGAAAGCCCCATGAAAGCCTGTTGTCACTGATCTATTTCATAGATTCTATTAAAAAATATATATATGAGATGGAATCCCAGCTAAATGGATCAGTCAATCTCGATCGAAGTAGGTAGGTAGGTACCTAAATATTTTTCGTAGTAGGTATCTAAACATTGCCTTTCAGTAAAATTGACCTTCTTTGTAGGGACCATCAAACATCAATTCTCATCATCGCAATAACGTTAGGACGTATAGGTATATTCCGTACTAAAATTAAAAACAAAAGTCACGTTTTTACTTAACTTAATAGGAAGGGTATTTTACGAGTAATGGCTATATAATGCAAATATGCGCAAAGTGCTTAAACAATTATTACGTCGTGAAACTTCCTAGTTCTGTTTTCCAAATTTCATCATAAAATCTTCAGGAATAATCGTATTGTGAAATCTCATGCCAACAACAAATTTTCAACAAGAGGTTGTATGCTGCTGGTGTGGGAGCCTAGTCTATGGTAGTGGTAGGTATTGTTGGGAGTAAGGAGCTACGATTCAAAGGGTTCCACGAGAGAGCAGAATACTGGCGAAAATAGAAGAAAAAAAACAAACAACAAACCTAACCTAACGGTTAAACTGTGGTAACATTATAATACAAGTTTGTCTTAATTACGTCTTTTTTATGGGAGTTCACTGCACAAACGCACTTCAGAGAAAACCGCCACTGAACCTAAATTAACTTAACCGAATCAAACCGAACCTAAACAAAACTAACCTATTATTTTATTGGTTCTGTTTTATCCGGTTACCCGTTCAAAGAACTCGGTCACTTATATTGAAAGACATACAAATTATTATATACCTATAGGAACAAAAATTATGTTTTCAAAAGTATTTATAACACGACGAAGATTATTTTGTTTTGAACCCCCGTCAGATTTAATAGATCGTGTGCATTAAATCTGACGCCGAAATGGGTCGAGAGTCGACGGTTAACAAGGACCATTCAAATGTTAAAAAATCCAAAATGGCGTGGAGTCTTATCTATGGTAGTGCAGGTTTTGAAAGTAGGTAGATACCATCTCACTTTTTTGGAAATATTTTCACATCTTCCAGGTGAATGTGCCATTGATGTCATCTACGTTTCAACATCCTTAAATTGGAGGTTGGAGTAGCTCGCAGGCTATCATAGTAGCTACTAACTACGCTGGATGGGTGAGTGAATATAGGCCAATAGAATGGGGAATATCGCCGGCTACCACCGAATATCACCCATCGCCAGATACGAACTACCAACCCCTGCGGCTAGGGGCGGATTCTAAAGCTTTTTTATACACTTCATTCAACTTCAATAAGTTTGTTATCTATTATGATTGTACCTAATAAATGGAAATATTGTTTAACCTCTTCCAGTACCTACTTCCAGGTTGTAGTATTTTTACAAAAAACTAAGTAGGTTAAAGTTCCTACCTAATTTTATTTCGTTTTATGATGTTGATTAATTTCACCGTTGTCAGTGCGATTTTCTAGGTGCACTGAAAACGTCAAGTTTTATTGGGTAAGTATTTTTGATAAGTATTTTGTACGAATTTTGGGTGAATCGATAATTAAAGTGACTGAGAGAAAGTGAAAACTTAAAAAAATATTTTTGGCATATAACTTTCGGTAATAGCTAACTTTTTTGTTTCCAATAATGTCATATAAATAGTTTGGTTTATCCGTTTAATAAGAAATACTAAAATTGTTGACTGCGCGTAGCAAAGTCTTGTTTTAACTCGACCGTGCATTTCTTTTCATTTCGTCTTGTTTGTTTGTCCGTTCCGTTTCCGTCTCAACATGGTGGCCATTTTAATGGTTCAGTAATTCAAATGTTTGGATTTTCTTATTCGCTTTTTTTCAATATTATGCAATAATTGTCATTGAGATACGAAGGGGAACGGCTGCGCGGACCTTCATACAAAACAGGACAAAATACTCAACCAAACTGAAAAATTATTTTTCAATCAAAAGGTATAGCAGTATATATGCTACTTAATTTATTTATGTTTTTAATTATAAAACATAGGCCATTAAATAAATAAATTTTGGAATGGAGCCAACTTTGGCTGTATATACTAGTACTGTTTCAATATAATGAAAATAAAAAAATATATTTTTTTAGTTCATTTTATGATAAATAGGTCAATATAGACGTAAATAGGTCGTTGGTAATTTGAATTTAACTCCATTAACTCAAAGATACCTCTAAAGTCATGAAAAATCGAATTCTTTAATGCTCTATATTTTATAATTTAAAACATAAATAAATAATGTAGCAATAAAATTAAAATAATAATTATGTAGTTTGGTTAGGTTTTTTTGCCTCAAAACCAAATTTAAGTTTTGTATGAAAATGGCGGCGCAGCCGTTTTTCTTAATCAAACAAGCGTAGAATTATTATGGGGAACGGCTGCGCGGCCTTTTTCATACCAAACATCAATTTAGATTTGAGGCCAAAATACCTAACCAAACTACATCATTATTATTTCAATGTATGACAAAAAGAACAATTAAATAATGTGATGATTAATTTACTTTTAACTTGTGGATATTATTTTTACCGTTCTCAACTAACTTTAGTAACTCGATAGCACTATGATTCGGATATATAGGCGAGAATATAAACACTATAAACTATTTAAAAAAATCAGTGAACAGAAGTGTCAATTAAGCTTCAATTTAAGTGTAAAAAAGAAAACATTGTAGAAGAGTGCAGCAATGCCAAATAATTAAAAAAAAACCTATATCAGTGGTGATTCTGCCCGTAACTCCGGTGCGATGAACTATTTGGATTTGCTTTGAATTTAAGAGTCAATTTCAAAATTGCAATTTTGGAAACAATTCAAACAAGCGATAAAGTAATTAGGTACCAAAATTATTTTGTTTAGAAATCTTCTAAAAGTTCTTCTAAACTACGCAAAGGATATTTTTTTACCAGTACCCCTCAACCCTCTTCAACGCGTCGCTCGTCATGTAGCTATATAGTTCCCCTGGCTCCACACAGCACAGCCATAGACCTCTTCTGATAAGTCACATAAAATAACAATGAATAGCTTCTTATATAACATTCAGGGGATATTAAACAGTTCTTGTATCTGATGCGGCTCTGTCTCCTAGTTTTCCATCTGTCGGTATGCCAATACACGAAATGAAAATATTTGCCACACAACCAACCCTCTCCGCTCCATTCTGTCTTGTAGCTCCCTCCCAGTTTGAGAGATGGATATTTATTTCAAAGTCAACTTTTACCAATTCAAGAAGATCATACATCTAAAATAAAAATAATAAATTCAATCTGTTCTCTAAAATAAATAACTCTCAGTGTAAAAAGTGATGTGTCATATTATTTCTTCAATCAGAATTATTTCACATTAGTCTGCTTGAATTACCTTGGTTACTATAGAGATTAAACAATCATTTTTTTTTATTTCTAAATCAAACTAATTAATATTTTTTTGCATTGTCATTGTATCTACATTTTATTTCCGAAGTTTAATATTGCAAAATATAATTTTGATCAAAACAAAATTTTGTAAAAAAAGTTCAGTGATATAAAAATAAATTTTAATAATAATATATAATTAATATTATGTTTTGTGTTGCAATATTATTCAGCTTGAAAAAAATTGTGTTGTTAATTATTATTCCAGCTTTTCATAATTACGTTTCATACCTAAGTGTTTAATTTTAAATAACTGCATAATACAAGGAACATTTAAGGTGATAAATGGCTTCATAATTTCAGGAGAAATGTTCCCTTAAGTGAAATGCTTTGATATTTGTAAGAGAATGTGAAATAAAAGTAACTACTTCCGATAATAAACAAAACACTTTATGCTTGCTAACCTTAACGTGCACCTTCATAATAAACATAATTACATTAAATTCGCACAATAAACCAATTATTTAAATAATACTAACCATTTTATTATATATATAGATATATATATATAAGCTATAATCCACTGGATTGGTTTGTTTTTAAAATGAGTGAAAAATCGGATGCTGCCACTACCACAGAGGACATGAAGGTATTTACCTTTAACTTATTAACTTGATGGGTTAATGTGAAGTACCTAATTAATCAAAGTTATTTGACTTAAAAAATAATTTTAGTCTTATGATGTGTCTAACTACACCAATCGCTTTAAATATATATTTCGCTACGGTCAATTTTCTGCAGCGCCGTTTACAATCACCAATCACCTACTAATGTTAAATCAAATGTTTATGGTTACCTACCTACCCGATTTTTATTGACACGTAGTCAATAAACACACATTGGGGTTCATTGTTTCACAGAACTGCACTCGTACATAAACATTATTTAAATGAAAAACAACAATTTTCCCAGGAAATTTGATGTCAGAAGGTAAAACCAACAAAGTCGTAGCATGTTTTTATGACATTTTAGAACCTTTGCAAAGTAAGCAACAACACGGCAATATTGAGTTATTACATTACTTATAAAAACCTTCACAAAAAAGCTTGACAGGACCACTAGTATTTCAGACTCGTTATAATTATATTTAATCATAATATTTATGACAAGAGAATCTTTCACAGTTTTAAAATTAAAAAAAGCTAATTGTTCTGTCAACTAAGTACTTTTTAAGGTACATAAATAGATTAAAAACTTTAACTTCGGTATCCGTAGGAGTTTTCCACTACAGTCACGGCGAACTTTTCGCGCGAACGCCCTTTATGTTGACCGTCGCTTTCCCGCGTAATTAGCGGTCGCAAGATGGCGCCCGGGGCAAGCCGCGCCGGAAACTAGACTCGTTTGTTCGGCAGCTAGCTTTGGTTCCTCACACCCCGCCTTCTGGGCGGGAGCGAGGAGGACGAAATTAGATTAGTACAGATCAACGCACTGCAGGGATTTCTTTTTATTCCTTTTATGGCTGTTTGCCGTATTCTTAGCCACGGTCCGGAGACATTGATAATGTTGGTAGGTACTTAGGACACTTTAGGCAGTTAGATATTTTAGGGATGTATTCGTTAATAAGCGTTAAAATAAGAAGAAAATTACCGAAGATTGTTTGAAAAGAGAATTTAAATACGAAGGATAGAAGGAGGGCGCTAGTATATATAAAAAAACGAATATAGTGAAAAGGCGTAAGCGACTTTTGTGAAAATATTTTCTAAAACATGACTTATTTAAAATAGAGCAAAGATCTTTTGATGCCCAAGTTAAGTAACATTTAAAGAAAAAGTGTTATTTTTTCAAGTTAAATAACAGAATCAGATGTGTTTTTCATAATTTTCAGAACATATTTTAATTTAATGGTATAATTACTCTATATCAACTCGGCATCTGAACAGAGCTTATCTTAAAAAATATACAAATTTTTTAAGAGCTTAAAACTAGGGCCTTACTTATAAACGTGTTTTAAATTTTACACAACTAATAAACAACCAATAGTATATGGTAAATGGCTTTTTATCACAACTGATAAACGACCAATTGTATATGGAAATGGCTCTTTATCACAACTGATAAACAACCAATAGTATATGGTAAATGGCTCTTTATCAGTTGTGTAAAATTTAAAACACGTTTATTAGTAAGGGGGAAGTGTTCAAGGGAAGTATATTAAGTTCGTCGGTAGAATTTCGGGACGCTTCAGGTAAATACTTACAATCTAGATACCTACCTACTTACCTAAGTTTCAAAAAATAAAACATACATTATAGAACATAAAATAATTAAATATTTTATTTGGGTGGTGAAATATGATTTATTTATTTGATTTTTCACACCAATCAGGACTTAATTAAATAAAAAAATGTGATATATATATGTATCATACCTACTTATGTAGATTAAACCTACGTATTTATTAATGTCAGTAGTTTTGACCCTAAAGGTAATATCTCTCGTAGTGTTATAATGTAACTGGTTACGTTTGAAATTGCTCACAAAAGGTCATGTTTACGCTTCCAAGAAGGTACATAAAATTAATAAAACATAGAACTGATGATTTTACCTTATAAAACCTGATTGCACAAAAGTAAGTGCTAATTACTTAGCTGCTTACTTACAATACTTACCTAAGCATACGCCGTGGCTATGTTTAGTTTCATTACTCGTGTTTGTAATAAGTATATATGTAGGTATAACTCTACAACAAAATCCACTGTCATTCAAAACTGACACACGGAGAATAATGAGTATTGCTGATTTATTAAAATCTTGTTAAAAAAGGTGATAGCAGGCCATTTCCTAATAAACTATTAGTACTTTAACAATATATCGGAACACGTGCTCATGCAGCTGCATTTATCCTCTTATTATATAATGACGAAATGCGAAAATATTTGAATTTTATGAACACGTGTTGTGACATCGTTATAACACATTTGTGTTTTACTGATAGTTTATTGGGACATCTGTCAATTCATTCGATAAAGTCTTGCAGTTCCGTTTTTAACAGGACTACGAATAATTTGGAGAGATTTTTTAATAAATTAACAATATTTTATGTCAGTAAGTTTTCTCCGTGCAAAAATATTATAACATTTAAATCTCAAATAAAAAGCTGGACACACAACATAGGGAGATCAGAAATAGAAAATATATTACATTTAGAAAATGATTTATTGATGTTGATTAATTTCACCTTTCTCAGTCTTATTTTCTAGTTGAATTAAAATGTCACTTTTAAATTTTATTAGCTTATTGTATTAAAGTGATGAACTTTAAAAAATATATTTTAGTATGCAACTTTAGCTTAACTATTTATGTCATATTATTGAAATTAACTATTTATGTCAATAATATGACATAAATAGTTTGTTTTATTCGTTCAATTAGGAATACTAAAATTATTGACTGAGGGTAGCAAAGTCTTGTTTCAACTCGACCGTTTTGCATTTCGTTTGTCTGTAAATTTGTTTGTATGTTCCGTTTTCGGTTTCTAAAACCTACTGCATCCACTTTGTTGTTCAAGTTAGCCTTACTTTAACTAGTTGGCTGACTTTGACTAAGTGGCTAACTTTTGAATGAGCTTTTCAATATCATGGTACCTACCTGCCTAAAGAAAGTTTGAAAAAGAATTGTCATTGAGATAGTCACGTTTCTTCGGACAAATTGTATAATAAATTCTTCCTTATTTGAAAATATGCACCAATACACACACTTATAAGGTAAACTCTAATTATTTAGCGACATATATTCATTTTTACGGTTTTACTATATGTGTAAATGAATATAACCATGGCGGTTATAAACCACAAGGAGGAAACACATTGATGTAAAATATTACCAATTTATTAAAGATCTATTCGAATTATTCGTAATCCTGTTTAAAACGGGACTGCAGGTCCTAAATGAATGAATTGATAGGTTTCATGTTAAACTTTTAGTAAAAAAGGAATGTATTAACGAGACGTCAGAAGATGTGGCCATAAAAATCATTATATTTTCGCATTTTTCATTATATACAGGTGCACGAACACTGGTTCCGATATATTCGGAAGTACTAACATTTATTAGGAAACTGCCTGCTGTTCATTTTTAAAGGATTTTAATAAATCAGCAATACTTATTTTTATCCGTGCAGGTGTTTACCTACTTGATAGGTAATAGCTTTAATTAGTGTTGATGAATCAGATTATATGCGCTACTGGACGAGTAACGTTAATCAGCTGTTTACTCAGAGATGGTGCTATATTTATATTAGTGCTGTATTTTGACCACCATTCTAGTTGCATCACTTAAAATAAATTAGTATTACGAAACACTAAACAATTATTGCAGATAGAGACATTGAGGTTCGGGCTTAAAAGCCTCTATATTATTGTTTATTAACACTTGGCTTAATGGACGCCTGTGGTATTTATAGGCAGCTTTCTGCTATCAACCAGCAGCCAAGTACAGATTGTCCGCTTAACTTTGCAGTCGGTGGCGTCGCCATAGTAGAAGTTTGGAATAGAAGCGTAGAATCAATCCCTGAACAAAATACAAAAAAATCACAAATACACTGAATGCACATAAATTCATTAACTGCACAGCTTAGTACGAAAACAAAAGTTGATTAAAAACACAGTAGGTACCTAATCAATAAAGAATTAATAAAAAAAACATAGTAAGTTAAGTACTAATAGTAATTTTAAATACATGTAGGATAACGAAAGCTTTTTTAAATATTTATGTTGAGGGATCAGTAGGATTTATAAGCCCTGTTAGGAGTTCTACCGAGCCGAACCCTCTGATATGAAAATATCTGGAGTCGGTGAATTATTTTCCCATTTGATCTCTGGTGAGTTGACGTGTTGTTCTTGTATTGTTTTGTATTTATTTTGCTTATATAATGCACTTGCATAAAGTTGATTGACTAGATGATCATTTGTGGAAAAGTGTGCGGAAGGGTTTAGTTTTTCCTATGGGGAAGATTTAACCCGGACATAAAATCGGAAGCATATTTATAATTGGATGACTTGTATAGCGCCGTTTTTGTGCAAAATCACTTCAAGGGCGCTGTACAAACTTATAATACATTTCTACAGTGATCTATGTTATTACTTAACTATTTATAGAGATAATATACAGTACAATACTTACCTGGTAGGTCACTTGAGATCAACACTTAATTAACATTATCTAATTGTTTATTAGCGAAATTTAGATACAGGATTTAGGACATAATTGGAACATTGAATATAACTGGACTTTCTCTTAGGAATGGTATATTTAATTTAAGGGTACGACAGCTTAAAAATGTAAGTTTTTAGTTTAGACCTGAATTCTGTTGGACACCAATACAATGAATACACATAAATTCATTAATTGCACAGCTTAGTAAGAAAAGAGTTGGTTGAAAACACAGTAGGTACCTAATCATTAAAGAATTAATAAAAAAACATAGTAAATAAAGTACTTATATATTTATTTTTACAAACATGTACTTAATAATTGATTTTTTTTTAAATTTATAAATTATTATAACCCATGCAGAAGAAAAGTATTATGCTTATCTTAATTGTAATTATTAGTGATATTATATTATTAAAATATGTTATTATAGCCTTCTTGTAACTAAATAATCTATTTACTGCGAAGCTGATAAAAAACTTCTAATTTCCAAATGCCAAAATCTTGAAAATGATGCTTTACGTATTGCTTTCCATGGGTTTTCTCAATTATGTCGGTTCAGAAAACAGAAAATATTTTGACAACCGAATACCAAAAAACGTCATTTTCCTATTACGGCCGCCTGCACAGTTAAGTATGTCCAACAATCCGATATGGGCTATCTGCTATCATCGCACGGCGCAGGAAATAGCCATTACCTATTGAACTAGCGATCATGGTAAAAGGCACGGCCTTGCTTGCATCTAGCTAAAAGCTTCCGTGAGCTTACGGTAAATAAACTGTCAAAAATAGTTCGTAATTGATTATATCGTTGATGGAATTTGAAAACAAAGAACCTGATCACGTTATTTACTTGGTTAGAAACTAATCATAGCAAACCTTTAACTATGTTGTCATCGAAATATTTAAACTAGCCTAATTAGTAATTATATTTAGGTACTAATCAAATGTTAACTAATTCATAAATAATATACCCAGAAGAATTACACTAAAAATATAAATTTAATTTATTATTAAACTCAATTAGCACGTACCATGTACCTACGCCAATATATTAAATTTATTCATATTGATGTAAGGGTGGAATTATTGCCAGGTGGTAATTTCTTCCAACCAACCTAGATTTTGTGTGGGTATTAGTGTTTTAAAATAAAATGCCCTTTAAAAAGCACTATAAAACTGAACGTTAAAAATAAGCACATTGCTGATCATTACTGTCGACAGTCTCAATTCTTGTAGACTTAGTGTCCATAGTGTAAAACCAACTAAAATCAGTAAAATCACTCGTACTAAAATTACACGAATGCCATGGAAATAATGTTCTATGTCAATGCCGAATTATAGAAACATCACAAAGCATAAAATATCTCGGGGTAGTAATTGATAAATATCTTAGATGGGACCTACATATCAAAGGTATCACGGAAAACTTACAAAACTTATGTATTTCTTTAAAAATCTAAGAGATATGGTAAATAAAAAGGACATGAAAAAATCTATTAAGCTTTATGTCATTCTCGTATTGAATATGAAATTATGGGATGGGGATCTGCTGTATCTAACTATATACATAACCTAAACACAATTCAAAAGGAATCGTAAAGACCATACTGAAAGTACCCATAAGAACGCCTTCGATTGAAATTTACAAAAGATTTTTTTTTTTTTTTCATGCTTTGATGTACCAAATATATGCTAAAAATATACTATTGAAACTATTCAAAAATACTGAACCCTAAAAAATATTCCAGGTCATAAAACCATTCGCATTCACATTCGGACAAAGAAATTATATTTATTTTTCGACGAAACTCCACAACATCCTTCATTTGAATGATTACAAATCAAGAATAAATCAGCCTGAAAGAGATTAATGAAAAAATGACAAAAAAAACATTAAAAACGATATGGAAAACTAATAAAACAGAAATGAATAACTTTAGTTGGCCCCAGCACAGGTCACCCTAGTGAGGAAGACTAAGAAATACAATTTACTATACATATATTTAATATCATATTTTGTATGTAGCTATAATAAAATTTAAAAAAAATTATAGTAGCTAAAATAAAATTTAAATAATGAAAATATAAAAAAAAACTGCTTTGATATAGAACCTTCACGACGGTTTATATAATTGTTTTGTTATCTAACCTATTATGTCTGTTTGTTTCAGATGCCTCCTCTCTGCCTCTTTTATTTCTCTCATCCATTCGGTATTCTGTCTCCAGACCCTCCCACCATGACCCAGGCCCCTCCGGATTGCTTCCCTCCTTCCTGGAACCAAAGCTACCAATCTACCCCATGGAGGCAACAACCTGGCATTAGAATTACTTCCTACCACACCAGCAGAACAGACAGTCCGACTCAAACCGACCCAATTAACTATCCAAAAACTAGTTCAAACGTTCCCGCGACAAGCAAACACATCCACTGTCACCAAGACAAAACATGTACGGCAAGAAACGAACAACCCACCTGTTACAATAATCATCAAACTGCTAATTCAGAGTACAGGTGCGTGAACAAATACGAATACAGACTAGTCAATAACGGCAATTGTCGAACTGAAAAAGAAATGAGAGGTGACATCATGAAATCAAGGACGGCTGACTGGAAAAGTAAAGATTGTAAAAACCTCAATACAAGAGGCTTTAGTTGTGTTGATACTTCAATGAATGACGCGTGGAGTAGACCAACATATGACTCAAGATATCTCAATTGCGAAAGAAACCATATCAAACCCAGTTCTCTTCCATTTCAACAAAATACGATGTATTGCAAAAGTAAAGCTAAATACCAAAGACAACCAAATTTTCAACAAACGCTTCCACCATTAGAAAGAACGGTAAAACATCACCATGATGAAGAAAGATGTGCGCCTGTGGAGCCAGTTTGGCCTGGTGTGAAGAAAATGAATAATTTCCGAACTAAAGCATATCTTCCGCCGTTAGAGTTTCAACACTATGCATCAATGCAAGAAGACGACGATTACGAGTATGAAACCTTCGAAGATAAAACAGCGCCTGATCCTGAAGAGAAAGAATTAGAGTTATGTTTGAGCCGCGAGAAAGATTGCCGGAAAGAAAGGCGGAGGAAAGCAAGAAATACGAGACGCAGGAAAAGCCTGAATATTTATTCTTCCAGGGGAGTTAATAAAGGCAGAGTTAAACCAAACAGAAGTGCAGCAAGAAAACTGGCTAGCTGTCTGATCCAGAGCGTCCATAACAGTAAGTGAAATTGTTGTACTATTTATTTGTTCATGTTCTCCATAAAACGGTTATGCACTAATATATTGTGGAGAAGATCACAAATTTGAGGTAAGTATAAGTTTTAAAGGTCATGGGGGGCAGTTTTACTATTTTGTGACATAAGTCAACAGATAGTTGCTGAAGTGTCTGTAAGTGACGTTGAAGATGTCGATGGTTAATGCAGAATCGTTAAACAGTTGAGTTGCTCTGTTGATACGCAGAAGTCCTCGCTTTCGGAGCACATAAAGTGCATGAGATCTCCCACGAGTATACGTTAGGCACAAAAAGTTGTTCTTGCATAATTTGTGTTATTCCGTTGCTTTCGAGGTTTCCCCTTACATCATATAATATTATAATTTGCACACATGGTGAGGGTTGAACCATTTTAGATTATTATATAACTTATGCCCGAGCCACACAAGGAAAGTATTTCAAACCAGGATAGCAAAATAACAAGCCAACGTCCTATGTTGGCAAGATCCTGGATTACTCTCCTGGCTAGGATGCTAAGAAATTTAAATCCAGTATCATTGCAGTTATCAGAGTAACTATACATCCTCAGGGAAAAAGACACTTACTACACTAGCCGATCATGTACTAAATAAATATTTTACAAGCAATAATTATTCGCCTGAAACACTCATCCACATTGAAAAATCTCCTGATAAAAGATACATGACGCCAACGGGACTCGAACCCGTGTCCCTTCGATTTCCGGTCGACAGCTCTGACCACTGAGCTATGGCGGCTTATCTCTTATCCGCGAAATAATTCAATATATACTAGTGTTTCATTCAAAAATTACTGCTTGTTACATTTTTTCATGATCAATGATCATGTACTAGCTTCGTCGGACGAAGCTAATCACAAAGCCAAGATAATAACTTCGGTGGTGGTGGTGGGGATCAAATAAAGAACCCCGTACAATTAAACTATCCTGATTTGAGACGCTAAAAAAAACTAGTTCTGTCTACACGTAGCTGGACTTAATACATTTCTAGGTTACTAGCAATTTATAGCTTGCTATCCTGGCTTGAAATACTAGTCTCGTGTGGCTTGGGCATAATACACGATTAAATAAATGTTGAATGGCAATGCCACTTGTAACTTTGATCTTGGTTGCTGTATTTGCGATAAAGCATAGGTACTTGTTTGTTGTTCGTACATGTAATATGAATTAATGTCATATGTAGAAGAACTAACACAGGTAAGACCTTGAGTGAGGAAAATATCATTAGGAATAGATATTACGATGACGTAACTTCAAAAGCTGTGAAATGGTGAATATTCAGAGTTAAATAAATATTTCTTTATCTCTATGTCTTGTCTGAAACAGCAGAAACTCGCGAACGGTGAATTATTTGACGCTGAAAAATATCGGGAAGTTACTATTTTCAGGTTGCAACCTATTTTATTAATTACCTATGGAGCTTTGAAAAAAAATAACTATCAACATATAAGACAAGACGCCGTCCTGAGAGTTCTATATTTAAAAGTTTAAATCTCGGGTGAAGACGGGTAGTAAATACTAACTACTCTACTAGCTATACGTGGTAATATAAATATTTCAGATAGTGGTAAGTGCTGAGGTCTCCAAAATGAGAGATTAAAGATTTCGGTGATCGTAAATATAGTGATATTATATCTATACATTAGATATTAGATTTTACCCCATTTATAAATATTATGTCCAATGTGTTTCTTACTCAATCTGGAAAGGTAACTTTCATAGCTCGTTCTTTAGACTCTCGGATTACATTTCAAATCTGGTCGTTGAAACTTTATACTTGCGCTGAACTCAGATGTCAACAGGGGCGGATTTACTCATTCGGGGATCTTAATTGCATCACCAACCGGAAAATTGAACAGAAAACAAACAAAAACCGGTAAAACCAGGGCGGATTCAGGTGAGTTTAGAAATTACAATATTTTAAAAACTATTGTTTTGAAAAATAAGTAGGTACCAAACTCTCACCACACGGAGAAAACTTACTAATAAAAAATATTGCTAATTTATTAAGAATCTCTTCAAATTATTTGTAATTCGGTTTAAACGGGATTGAAAGCCGATAACGAATCAATTGATAGGTTTCCCGATAAACTTTCAGTAAAATACCAATGTATTAATAAAAATCCTAACATTTTCGCATTTCGTCATTATATATTATTAATAGGCAGGTGCATGAAGACGTGTGACCGATATTATTACGAATTTACTAAAAGTTTATGAGGAAACTTCCTGGAGTTCCGTTTTTAACCGGATTACCAAAAAATTGAAGAGATTTTTAATAAATCAGGAATTCTCATTTTTCTCCGTGCACGCATTATCGAAAATTTCACATAATAGATACTATGTTATTACCTTTAATAGTCTTTTTGCGCAAATAACGTGTAATAGACATTAGTAAGCGGTTGCGATTGTTCTACTGTTATTTCAATGGAAGGTGCTCATTGTGGTTGTCATTGAACCCCTTGAGAGACTTCAATCGCGTGCCCGACATTTGTATGCAGTTGACAAATGCCACATGATAAAGTGTTTTTACGAATCATCTGCTGTGAAATAATATTTATCGGCCTATATATTACCTCACTTATCCCCAATATCCTAGTTTACTCCATGTTTTCCTTAAAAATACCCCTCTCGACTTTCCCAAAACTGTCTCCAGACATTAACGGCAATTATAAAAAAAATCAGAAAAAGTTAATTTGAATTCCTGCATTATTTTGTAATCCGTTGTAATAAAAAATATCATGTTGATATCCATTGAGAAATATCATGTTGTCTGGAGGCAATAAACCAATCGAGTCACTTTGCCACTTTGTACTAGATCAGTGGTCCCCAACCCATGGTCCGGGGCCCTGTTTCGGGCCGTAGATCAAATGTTATGGGCCGCGGCGCAAGAGCCTGCTTAAAAACCAAAATTTTGTCAAATTAGTCGCTCCTTGACACCAAAGGCGGTCTCACCTAACTTAAATAAGGTAAAACTATTCAATCATTTGGTGTCAAAAGTCGTCCTTTATCGATCGAAGATCGAGTCGAGACGTCGAAAAAGTGAAAATCGGCGATCTGGTAAGAGTTAAAATGTTAAATCTCTGTATATTAATTTTTTGGTGTAACTGTATTTTATTTTGAACACGATTCAATTAAAATTATTAAGAGGAAGCTACATGCCGAAAATGTGTATATTCTTGGTATACCTTATATTGTAGGTAATGGGCATTAAAATGACTTGACAAACGGAGTCTAGAAACGTTCGATTTCAAGCACAAATTCTGGTTTTTATTTATTTTGTAAATAATTTTATAATAAAGCAAAAAAGTTAATCAAGTGAAACTGTCACAGATAATCTTAGCTATAATACTGTATTTTTTAAAAGTTTTTTTTTACGCGTTCATACATTTCTATTGAAAAAAAAATTAGTAGTTTACATTTATATTTTTTATTGAGTAATTTATTTTTTTATTCATATTCTACTCAAGGGAAACGATAGGAAAGCTTCAATTTATCTAAAGCATATTTTTTGGTATTCATAATGTAAACCAATTCGTTATAAAGATTAATCAAAATAGTGATTTGGCGTTAAGCTTCGCCTTAAATCAAAACAATCAACGGCAACCCCCCGGCAGGCCGCGGCGATAAAAAGGTTTGGCACCACTGTACTAGATGACTTTAATGACATATTTTAAAATAACATGGGATTCCTTGTCAGCGTAGAGCCTTAGTCCTGCGCAATCAGAGTGTTTAGACTAAATTCGCCCCTGCCTGTGATGCGGTCTTGTTACCAAGTCAGAGCAGACTGGTTTGGAGCGCGAATCTCTCAGCGACTTCGACAACTGCAGGTTTTATGCATAGAACACGTCTTACCACTTTTTATGCCCAAACCCGCTTAAGTCGATCATCTTAAATTGGCAAATACGTCGTTAAGCCGACATAATAGAAGCAGATAAAATAAATAATATAATTTGGGGTTAAACGGTTAAAATTTATTTTTAATATTACGTATATCTAAGGTAAGTTTAGACGTATGGAGTATTCTTCGAATGAAGAATATTTATTTTAATGTTTATTGCGATGCGTCCATCAAATTTTAGAATTTAATTTTTTTATGTGAAATCTCACAAGAGTCCCAACTGCTCCCAACCGTTTGGAGCCAGTGGGACTATGGCATCCCCAATTGGGATATGTCGTAAGGGGATGGAGTAGAGGAAGGTGAGGTTAGCAAACACGGCTAAAGCCATTTAAAGCAACGTTTCAATACTGAGTAGTGGTATTTCACTAGGGCGATACTGAGAGTATCTTCCACTCTGGAATGTATAGTATAGTATAGTAAATCAATTGTGAAATAACACAAATTAAGCGAATAAAATGTTATCATTAAAGACAATTAGCGATTCTAAAATGAAAATTTGAAACAGATAAATATACAGTCGTATCTTAGAATTGTTGCTCCATTGTCTAAATATTACTCATTAGGTTATTCCAAAAATAATAAATACGAATAGACAAATTTTTTTTCCAAAAAGTGCCCGTATGAGCCAATTCTGTTAAAAACATTTTTTACGAACCTTGCCCCTCGACAGCGGAGGCCGTCAAGTTTAATATTTTATTTTTTTCAATACGTTTTGGGTGAAATTTTGAATTTTTTTTATTTATTATCTTTTCATAAGCTCGCAAAAGAGGTCTTTAAAATTTTTCCTACAATCTATCTATATGTCTTGATTTCCTACAATCTATCTATATGTCTTGATTTCCTGATAGTAATCTATCTATATGTCTTGATTTCCTACTATCTGTCCATGTCATGTCTTGATTTTCTACTATTTATCCATATGTCTTGATTTCCTACTATCTGTCTATCTACTATCAAACATTTTTTCCAGATTAGCTTGCTCTAGAATCCGTCATTTTTAGTTATTTATTTTCTCGTAGGAAAATACGTTTATATTCTTTTAAAATTTTCATCCCAAACGAAATTAAGACAAGAAATTTTAAGAACATATGTATATTAAACATGTATATTTTAAGAACACATGTATATTAATCGTATATATATTAGTATATTAACCTTGTATATTTTAAGAACATATGTACATTAACCATGTATATTTTAAGAACATATGTATTTTGTTATTTATTTACATATGTAGATATTTCGAGGCTGATTGCGAAAAAATCATATATTTTTTTAACGAAACTACCCAACTCAATTGATCAATTATTTATTGTGTTTGAATTGGGGAAAATATGTAAATTAACCATGTATATTTTAATACTTAATGGATTTTGATAAAACAAATTTTAACATTAGGTACTGTAAGCACGGGTCGATTCTTGAATTTAGTTTTATATTGTGAATTTATTTTATTCTGGGTATCTCCAATGGATACTGTAACTCTATGCTCAATTGCTTACTCTTATTACGCAATTAACTTGGCGGACTTTGAAACATGATTTGAATCCCTGCCTTCCGAGAATCTGAGTTTGTAGCGGCCCCCGTGTAAGAGCCCCTGAATAGTAAATGAGTAAGAGGTGCGATTCACAAAGAGGAAAACTTGACTTGACCCTTCTCAGATTGTTTGGCAGTTTGACATTGTAACCAGTTCCCAAGGAAAACACTCCAGTGCCTACGAGCAGGTACAGTATACAATATGGGAGAGGTATATTACTGATAAAATACGGAAGGTAACTGGCAGGTGAATTATAACTAAGAATAATTTAAAAAAATTATCCATCCAACCCAAAGAATGCCTGCTAGAATACATGAAAACAAAGACTGGTACCGTAACACATTTCTTTCAAGTTCATTAATCGGTCTGTGTGATGGGTTCCCCTAATTTAACAAAAAATTCAATCTTTAGAGCACACGTGTCTGGTGGGAGTGCTGTCCCTTTTCTACCAGTATTTCAATGGAAGATGCCCCGAGAAACTAGCGTCATTGATCCCTTCGGTATTGGTGTATCGTTGGAAAACACGCCAAACGCGCGCCCATCATTTATACACGGTTTACATTTGTCACATGAGAAAGGGTCTAAGACTCGTTCTTTAGTTAAACATCTCGGCTATGGAACGATTTTCGGACCTCTGTGTTTCCTCCCTTCTACGACATGGGTCTCTTCAAGATACATGTTCACACCTTCCTTACCTGAAAAAGACTTACCCTCGGGATGCTCTCATCTCCAAATATGACGTTGGCCTAGAGAGAAATTATTTTTCTTAGGGCCTTCTGCGTGGAATTAATGTGAACAAAATTATATAGACTTATTAGCTACCTCAAAATTTAGCAATTTTACATGGTCGTTTAAGTTAAATAATGTGTATAAAATTATACTAAAAAAAATAATCACAATATTGCAAAATATTTATTAAGGTATCCCAACTCTTAGTTTTCACATTTTTTATCGCATTTCAATTATTTTGCGCATCTCAACTAAAACGGTAGTTCAATGAAAAACGAAGATTAAAAAATATACTCAACTGTCGCGCGTCTATGCGAGTTTTAATAAACGCAATAAGTGAAACATTTGTCATGGTTAAACCATTCAAAATAGACAGTAGGTATTGCAGGTTGCAGCACACAGGTTGGCAGTTTTCCTAAACAACAAAGGACCACGAGCCTTCGTAATGGATTCTGCAATAGCGTGTAGGTACTCGTGCAAAGGTTCTGGAATGTTGCCAACTCCCAACGCGGCATAAGAACCCAAACGGAAACTATTTATCTAGGAAAAGGCGAGACTTGCTAAATCTAATTAGCAGTAACTATTACTATCAGGGCCGGAACTGGGCCAAACGGCCGCTATCGCGAGATTTTTTTTTAAAGCCCCTTGTCAAAACCAACAGACGCCTTGGTAGGTGATCACTGTAATCAATATTATTTGGATGATTAGTATTTATGTGCAGCGCCATTTTTGTGAAAAATAATCTCAAAGGCGATGTGTTACGTTGTAGGTATTATCAGCGCTCCAATTGCGCCCGCGTAGGCCCGGTCCTGATTACTACTGCCCCACTGAGCGGGATGCTGTGGTATATCTCAGTTTAACAAACTATCAAGGAAGATGCAACTAATCTAATACTTACACGAAACTTGAACTAAAATATCGTTGTAGCTTCTTCTCAAGAAGTATAGCGAAGTCTGGAAAGAAAAATGTCAGATCCCAGGGATAACTTTCCTAATTCAAGAATCAGACGATTGCAGGAATAGAGATGGAAGACAAATGTGTGTGTTCCAACTTTTTCGTATTTCAAATCTTTCGACCGAATCGTCATGCAATAATATTTTTTTTTCAGTTTGGCGTTATTGTTGTATTACGGGAAAATGTCTATTGTGCTATACGTATAAAGAGCACAAACCAAACACAGCCATTTCGTTCATCTAGGCTTGTGTACCTTGTTCCCAAGACATCACTTTAAAAAATAATAATTTCAGTTACCTACCTAGTAATTTGTATTTTCAGAAGAATTCTCATTTTGATACCACATACCGAAAAGGTCAAAAACAAAATTTAGTTACAATTCAGCTTTAACGACGTACTATGTTGTTGAGTGGTATGATTCTCGGTTACGAATTCGGAAGTTGCGGGTTAAAATCGCTGCGTGCGCAAGTACATTTTATTTGATTAATCTGTGTTATTTCACAAAGACAGATACTTCCACACCTTCCCCTTTCCACTACCTTCAGCCTAAAAATACACCTACCCTAATAATTGGGGATGCCATAATCTTACTGACTCCTGACGGTTGGGAATAGTTGGGAATCTTACACGGTAATCCCGTTCAAAAAAATAATAGACAGTAACACTATCTTAAATAATATTATCTTATGTATGTAAAATTGTAACCAACTACAATACCTAACTAGAAGAACGTCTCTTAGTTGACTATCAAGCAATGAAAAATCCATAAAGTACCTACCCAATGAGGAACTTAAGTGAAAAATATTATGGCAAAAAACCTATATTCATATAATGAACTATCGCTGATTCTGAATATACACGTTATATATAATAATACGTAGAATTAATCATTTTTTGGATTTAATGATTTCATGCCGACCCGAGTGGGATTGACTTTACTGTTTCCGACAAAACCGATATACAAAACCGAGTATGACGGCACGCGTACCTCGCCAGATTTCGATCGTTTTGTGCGTGCTTTTAAAAATGGTAACATTGAGAATTATTTTGACAATGAAATCGGAATGGAAAAAAAATTATTTATGTTAGAAGGTGAACAATTATTATTTTTTTATTTTGATTGGAAATCTTTAATTCTAAAATTAAACATTATCGATAACAAACCACAATCACATAATGTTTTCCATGTTGGTGTCAAAATATTCTGTAAAAATCCATTGAAGATACTTATGCCTTTTTGAAATTATCCGAGTTGGTAGTTCCTTGTTCTATGGTATGATTAGATTACGTGGAATCTGTCTTTGTAAGGCATTTAAAATATCCGCTCCACTACTTCTTCCCCCCTGATTCAATTTGTGGAAGGAAGGAATCCTTCAAGCGGGAAGCAAGTAATATGATAAAGAGATTATACGAGTACTTTCTCTGGGAAGAAGGACGTGGCTGGGGGAGTGTCCTAAGAAGGTTATCCAGGTGAACTCTCACCTTTATATGGTTACCGAAATTGTATCTAGACGAGCCTAAAATGTGACCTTTTGCAAACAGACTTTTTAGCTATTTATACCAATCATGCTTTGCGTGGGTATACACATTATATTCCTCGCATTTTTGTTATTTAAAAAGAGCTTTGAAATTAGGCAGGTAGGTTTTTTGAAAAAAAAAACATTAAATTCTGAAAAAGGGATATATATTTCTAAGATAACGAAATATGCTGACGCTTTGGTTGAAATATAAATCTGATATTTCGAAAAATAAAATTATCTCGCAAGCATTTAGAAGTCAACGTCTCGACGAGTAATGACTTTTTTCGTAATGGAGATTTCGAACTAAGATTGAAAATAATTATAATAATAATAATATTTGGATGATTTGATTTGATTTGATTTGATTTGAATTGGGTGGTTTGTTAATATTGTTATTGTCAAAAATACTGATTCTTCAAAGGGTATTTTATAAGACGATTTGTAAGAATCTTATTTGCGTTCCAAGTACCTTCTTGAAAATCTTCTTACAGTAGTTATCTCTTTTTTGAATAGTATTTAT
Source organism: Hesperophylax magnus (assembly GCA_026573805.1). Classification (NCBI taxonomy): domain Eukaryota; kingdom Metazoa; phylum Arthropoda; class Insecta; order Trichoptera; family Limnephilidae; genus Hesperophylax; species Hesperophylax magnus. The sequence goes on from JAIUSX010000012.1 coordinate 25,079,649, forward strand.
ATAATTTTTTTTTCATTAACCCCACATGGGAGGTCCTGAGGAAAATAATTTCCCTCATAGCCTATGTCATCTTTTGGGATGCTGTGTGGAGGGTTTTTTTAAGGAAAGGAAGGAGAGGAAGTACCGGGAAGGTAAAGATATGAGGGTTGGGTAAGAATCTAGGGATCAGGGAGAATCTCAAATTTTATTTTTGTGACAGCTGTTTCAGTGTTCAAGGAGTGTATAGTAATGGCCTCAAATGCCGAAACAGCTGCAAATATAATTAAAACTAAAATACTTGCAGAATCTAATTGACTGAGCGTATATAAGTCCTGTTTTAATTCGACCGTTTCACATTTCGTCTGTCTGTAAATTTATTTGTACGTTCCGTTTCCAGTTCATGATGGTTCGCGTCAGATTAATGGTTCAGTAAAGATTACTTTCTTATTCGCATAAAAAATATAGCAGGTCTTATGATTAAATCTACAAGTCATATCATTTCAGGGGAAATTTTGGTTTTGATTTATTAAATAAGAGAAAATTGAAAATATAATTTTTACTTATTGTTTTATTCTATTTAATGTGGATGACTTTATATTAAAACACTGATTGTATTTTATGAGATAGACTTTTATTCTTGTGACGGTTATACAGAGAGCTTGTTAGCGTGACCACAGACGACAATACAATGTGTTACAATCACCTCTAGCACTAGTGATGTGCGACACCAATAGTGATGTTACATCCCCTTTCTTTATTTATAAAAACAATAAAAATTCAAATACATTGATATTAGACATTATGCTTACATACAATACAATAAAATCTTAAATACACTGACATTAGACATTATACCTATCGGGTTGTTTGACCACTCTACCATATCTGGTAATGTAAGGGTTGTTCAAATTATTATATTCTCCCACCTGTCCCTCATCTCCAGCTTCTGCCTCTTCAAGTGCCGGATCAGATCGCATGGACAGATGGTCATTATTAACATTTGTATTATATCTCATTTTTAAGTGAATTCTATTTCGTCTGTACGTGTTACCATAATAATCTTCAACAATATAAGACCTGTTACATTTTAATTTTTCCTTGACCACAGCTGGTAACCAATTACTTTTAGGGTTTTTCTTAAAATACACATAATCTCCTGTTTTAAATATAGACATAGGTTTTGCATTGACATTATAATATTTAGAATTTTTTGAATTATTTTTTTCAACGCAGTTTTTGTAATCTGAGAATCTTACAACCTTTGGTTTTAATTTAATTTGAGTTGAAGGAATATTCATTCTTAAAGTTCTAGACATTAATAATTGAGCAGGTGACGGTAAATTGGCTTTAGGTGTGTTTCTATAATGTAATAGAGCTATATAAGGATCTGTATTTGTTTCTTTTGACTTTTTTAGAATATTTTTTATAATTTTAACAGAACTTTCTGCCTGACCATTAGATTGAGAATGATATGGACTAGTAACTACATGTTCTATATCCCAATCGTATAAAAATGATTTGAATTCAATAGCTTGAAAAGGCGGACCTCCATCAGAGACTAAAGACATTGGTATACCATGACGTGCAAAAATAGATTTTAAGTGAATTATGACATTTTTTGCAGTAGAATTATTATTTAGGAAAGCAGTTTCAATAAACTTTGAATAGTAATCTGTTACAATGAGGTACGTTTGATTATCAAAATACATTAAATCAATACCTACTTGTTGCCATGGAAACTTATTAATTTCATAATTTATCAGTGGTTCCTTCTGATTAGAAACTTTAAATTTATTACATATTTGACATTGCTCAATTAAATTTTTTATATCTACAGTGATACTAGGCCAATATAAAGTATCTCTAGCTAATCTTAAACATTTGTTTATTCCTTGATGTCCTTCATGTATTTTGTTTAACATTTCTTTTCTCATAGTTTGAGGTACTAGCAATTTATTACCCTTAAATATTAACTCATTAATGACATGAATTTCGTCTTGAATATTATAATAACATTTTAAAGTGTAATGAACTTTATCTTTGCTATTCGGCCAACCTTCATAATAATATTTTTTTAATATTTGCATAGTTTCATCCAAAGCAGTAGCATTACTCAATTTTTTACGATATTCTTCACTAATAGCTAAGTTCATATATATTGAATTTACATGACAATGTAGATCAGACTCATAATCGGGTATATAATGATCTTTTAAAGCTGCTCTAGATAAAGTATCTGATATATACATTTCTTTACCTGGGACATGTATAACATTTAAATCATAAGATTGAAGAGCTAACATCATACGTTGCAATCTAGCTGGTACATCATGTAAAGGTTTTTTAAATAAATAGACTAAAGGTTTGTGATCAGTTTGTACTGTCACTTTGTTACCATAAATATACTGATGAAACTTATTACAACCAAATTGTATGGCAAATAATTCTTTTTCAATTTGAGCATAATTTTCCTGCGACTGTGTCATTGTTTTTGAACTAAATGCAATTGGACGGTTATTTTGCATAATAACTGCTCCTATAGCTGATTTTGATGCATCGACTGATAAAGTTAGTGGTATTTTTGGATCATAATGACTTAAAACTGTTGCATTTGAAATAGCCTCTTTCAAAGTTTTAAAACATTTTTCACAATTTTCATCCCATGACCATATAACATTATTTTTTAATAAATTTCTCAAAATTTGTGACTTATTTGATAAGTTTTCAATGAATGGGCCCAAATAATTTACCATTCCTAAAAATCTTTGTAAATCTTTGACATTTTTAGGAGACGGCAACTCTAAAATAGCTTTGACTTTCTCTTTGTCAACTTTTACTCCTTCCTTACTAAAAATATAACCTAGGAAACATACTTCCTTGACTAAAAATTTACATTTCGACTTATTTAATTTTAAGTTGACCTCTCTAGCCCTTTCCAAGACTTTTCTTAACCTAAAATTATGAATTTCTTCAGTTTCTCCATAAATTAAAAAATCGTCAACAAAAATTAATATACCTTCCAGATCTCCAAACAAATCTACCATAATCCTATAAAAAATTTCCGTTGCTGCGTTTATTCCAAACGGTAGTCTTAAATACCTGTACCTTCCAAATGGAGTTTGAAAAGTACATAAATCACTACTTTCTTCATCTAACTTCAATGACCAAAATCCAGAATAAGCATCTAGATGTGAAAAATATGCAGCACCTATAAGTTTTGATCTAATTTCATCGATGTTTTTTAATGGAAAATATTCTCTCATTATGCAGTTATTTAATTTTCTAGGATCAAGACAAATTCTTAATTTACCTGACTCCTTGACAGTTATGACAACAGAATTTACCCAAGAAGTAGGTTTAGTAACCTTTTCAATGACCTTCATCTTGTCCATGCGATCTAATTCCTCACGAAGTCTGTTTTGTAAGGCAAATGGGACTTTCCTCGGAGGATCAACGCACGGAACGGCATCTTGACGAAGTTTGAGATGAACGACAGGTGGTAAACATCCGAGACCCTGAAATATGTCATTATATTCAGTAAATAAGGTGTTATGATCATATTGAACATTAAATATTCTTTTTATAATTCCAAATTTCTGAATAGTTGGAAGACCTAAGACTGATTGACATTCTATATTTGTGACAAAAAATATTATTTTACTTATGACATTTCCATTGATTTGACATACAATATCACAATGACCAATAATAGGTATTTTATTACCTCCAAATCCTGACACTTTTGTAAAAACTTTTTGTAAAATTGTATTACATAAATTTAACTTTTTAAAGTTTGTCAATGACATTACATTTATATCAGCTCCTGTATCCAAGATACAGTCTAATGTTTTATTATTAATTATTATATCTATGTGCCATGCTTGACTTGAATAATTGTTATTATTAATATTTCTGATTGTTGCAATAAAATGACCCTCAGTGAAATTAGCACTGTCATCATTGGGTTTTGATGACTCTAAGTTTAAATTTCTGACTTTATTGTGACAATTATTTTTAAAACAATATTTAGCAAAATGACCAAAAGAATTACATGACCTGCATTTGACATTGACTGCTGGGCACTTGTAGCGATGATGCTGACCACATCTTCCACATGGATTGATATGACCACTTGACCTTGACTGTGATGATGATGATGGTGACCCATGACGACTTGAAGATCCAAACTGACTTGATCTTCTTGAAGTTGACCCTCTTAGACTTGACTGACATGATGCTCTCGACTGTCTTGAAGTATTTTTATTATGACTGATTTGAAGAATATTTTCTGTGTGTGTTTGTTGGTTAATTTTCTCTGCATTGCTTTGTGACAATAAGATGGTTTTTGCAATTTCAATCGTTTTTTGTAATGACAATGTAGAATCTTGTAATAAGCGTTGACGGATATGATTTAAATTTGCACACATATTTGCAATAAATATGTCTCTTACCAGAGATTCTCTTAAATTTCCAAATTCACAATCCAAACTTAAATTTTCCAAGTCCAATAGAAAATTATTGATGTCTTCTGAATTATTTTGTTTTCGTGTAAAAAATGAATTTCTTATCATTGTTAAGTTTTTGTGAGGTGCAAAATATTCATCAAACTTTTTCTTGACTTGTCGTAGCGTGCTTGATTCCATGTTCATATTAAATGATTTGAAAATTTCCATACCTTTGGAGCCAATTGAATGAAGCAGAATTGCGATTTTTCTTTGTTCTGTAGCTTCTTCCAAACCTGACGCTACCAGGTATATTTCGTAGTCTTGCCACCAATTTTTCCATTTTGAATCATTATTCATATTATTTGACAACACTTGCAGATTTGACAGGGCATGAAAATCATGTTGTATGTGTGACTTTTGCGCGTCCTTCGCCATTTTAAATTATACTTAATATTTTTCAATTTATGTTATTAACATCCAACTTCCAGTATTATTATATTATTATTGAGATCGCACTTCTGACACCATGTTTTATTCTATTTAATGTGGATGACTTTATATTAAAACACTGATTGTATTTTATGAGATAGACTTTTATTCTTGTGACGGTTATACAGAGAGCTTGTTAGCGTGACCACAGACGACAATACAATGTGTTACAATCACCTCTAGCACTAGTGATGTGCGACACCAATAGTGATGTTACACTTATTACATTCTACTGATCACAGAACTACAAGACAAAACATTTTTAATTATATTTAAAGTGAGATAAAATAGTATTGCTAATTTAATATGAATCTCTTCAAATTATTAGTAATACAGTTAAAAACGGGATTGCAGGCCGTTTAAAATACAATATTAGTAAAATAGGTATATATTTTCATGGTGTCGGAAAACGTATTCATAAAAATCCTACTATTTTCAAGGCCAATGCAGGTGCATTAACACGTCTTCGGAAATATTAAGAATTTACTGAAAGTAAATTTCAGTAAATTCTTAAGGAAACGGCCTGCAATCCCGCTTTTAACCGGATTACCAATAATTTGTAGAGATTTTTAATATTCATTGAAGAAGAAGATAATATGAATAAATCTAAACAAAACATGAAACAGAACAAGACACAAAAAAATAAAAGATAAAGATGACATCTAGGAATTGAATCCATGATCTCTTCTCTTGCCGGGACAGGCGTCTTAAACTACTCGACCATTGGGACCTATTTATTAAGCGTCATATTCGTCGATATCATATTTCAAACACAGAAACAAGAAAGAAATTAAAGAAAAGAAAACAATAAAAAAATTAACAATATCATCTTGCAACTATTTTTTGGCTTATTTTTAGCATCTACCTTTTTTAAAATGATACAAAGTTTCTAATGAAATTTGGGTTTGTAACTTAGATGGTGTCTCGACTTAAAAAAATATATTTTTCAATAAATTAGCAATATTCATTTTTCTCCGGGTGTATACCAATGGCTGTATATTGCATTCCGGGTACGCCCAGCTTGAGATAGTTGAAAACGAACTTGAACCATAACATAATTAATTACGAGATATGTGCGTAAACGTTTAATACTTCGCTGATATGGGAATGAGTCAATTTATCGGTTTCAAATAAACACTGAGTCTTGCCAACAAACGATTACCAATGTCCAATTTTCATGAGTCCATTTACCTACTAATTTCTATTAGTCATTCAATAAGTACACATTATATTAATGTCAACTATCTATTGATTTATTTAATAAAATGCTGTTTCTACACGCCTTCATCTAGTATCGGAAATTGAAAACTATCTACAAGTAACTTGCACGTGCTACTTTTGTCGGTTTTCCATAGGTGGCGACGTCTACACCGCTGAAAGCACCCAGTACCCACTGAAATACTTCGTTGGCACTCTTTGTATAGCGACTCATTCCAGTCAACTCAGAACTCGGTGAATTCAGTCGAGAAATGAACACCTCGTCCAGCGGTCGCGCCGCGAGTCGAATCAAACATCTGAGTTATTTTACGTAAGTAAGCAGGTGAATATATTCCACGTTTTACGGTTCGATTGTTGTGGAAAACACAAAATCAAAGTCAATTTCCCGAGAGACAATAAAAACAAGTTATGTGACATTGTGCGTTAATAAATAAATAAATATATATTTCTCGCTTTTCTGGCGAGTGGTTAATTTATTTTTTGTTTGAACGTTAAATTGGGGTGAAATATTATTGACAGTGGTGTGAGCTTATGTGGGAAATTTGATATTCCTGCTTGCAGTTACATCGAACTATTTAACAATTCGCATTTTTTTCTTAGCAAACGCAAATTGAGCAATATTTAAATATCTTGTGGTATTTTTTAAGTATGTAACATACTTTATCTCTCATATAAACATAACATATGTATTATAATAAACAATTATAATTATAAATTTGATAAGTGAACATTTTGTTATAAGTCACAACAAAGTTGCGCATTCCAACAGCAAGGTTTTATCCAACAAGATCCGAATTATTAATAAGGAAATAATAAATGCGAATTAATTTCTTTAACCAGTATGTGATTCAAACTTATAAAACATATAAGTGGTCGACGGTGCATAGAATCAATACAGATGACTGATAAAATGCACTTATGTGTGTATTCGTACTTCCAGTGTGAAACTGCAGCCGGGGTATAAGTGCAGTGTTATCTGACTCAGGCGGTAAGTGCATACTTCAAATATCTCGATTCAGGACGAAAATAAACCGAGTTTGTGTGTTTTAGCGCATCTGGTCATTCTTTGTTCGATCTTTTTGAGGCATTAATGATGATTTATTAGTAGAAGAATTACCGAATTAACTGAGTCGTCGATTTTAAAATTACGATCTCGGTAAACTAGCAACTCTATTATTTACTCAATTATTGCTGTAAAAAGAAAATATTATTTATATATATGTAAGATCGACACTTAAACCACGTTCAAATGCATGTTTTTATGTCGTTTTAATATTCTTAACGGTTGTCTTATCAGTAAATTATTATTGTTTATTTTTTTAATGTTTATAACGTCAAAGCGCAAAGCATTTTTTTCCAGGAAAACATACAAAATTTAATAAAAAAATAATATTGTGATTGAAAGAAACGAATGAATGTCCGTCCGTCATATCAGGATATTTTATGTGACATGAAGAAAAGGAGTTATCTGTGCCGAGACAGTGGTACGGTGCTGTATAAAAAATACCTGTCGTTAAACGTAAGGAATGGGAGAGTAAAGGGTGAAAACACTTAGGATGGTTGGGAGGACTTTGTTTTATAGATCTGGCAATCAAACAAACATAGTTAAAGTCATTTCACTTCCTAATTTCGTACTTTTTCCAGGAAGAAATAATATTTTTTCCACTCTGATCTCTGATTTTTGAAAAAAATTTCAATTAAATGTTGCCCTCAGAACAGATAAATAGTGAGGACATAGTGAGGTCTAGATAATAAAAATAAATCATTTGTAACCCTTTTTAACCCTCCAATGGACTACGAGATGGCCTGGCCAAGCCATTTTGATTTTCAAAATTGATTTTATATATTTCGGCTGAATTTTCGGCAAGCGGTATCAATATACTATACAACTCGACGAGCTGCGTCGAATGGTGCTATTGCCGATGAGTTGGAGTTTGGTTGGTAAGATAGCAACAAAATTTAAGACTACTTCAAGGACTGTAGGACATATCCTGGACAGGTGTATGGCATCAAGGTCTGGCAGGTCTGCGATTCGGATACCAACTACCCCCTCAGAGGTCAAATTTACACCGGCAAACTTCCAGATGCTGATCGTGAAGTGAATTAAGGCGCACGAGTGGTGTTGGATTTAGTTGACAAGTATCGCTTTACCGACTGAATAGTACTTCGACGAAAACTCGACTTTCGACGAAAGAATTCTAGTGGAAAGGCACTTGCCATCGTTGGTACTGTATGCGAAAACAGTATGTTTTTCCCGTTATATACACACTTACAACATATTACCACGATCATACACACGATTTGCAAACCTGTATTTATCTAAAACTAGTTTGATAGCTTACACCTCTTATATGGCCTGGCCAGGCCACATTGGCCATCCAAAGGGGTAAAAGTACATTGCCCATCGGAGGGTTAAAAGTATTCAATAAAAAAAACAAAGGTGGTCCATATCGTCATTTAAAATAAATAGGATGTTTTAAAATTATTGTAGCTGTGGTTATTTTTATTCATTGTAGCTGTTTCACCTTTCATGGCAAAAAAGGCGAAAAAACTTTTATGCCGCACGATGCATAAAAATAATAATATAATAACTTATATTATCTACGTGGTTCTACGTAAAAGACAGAAAATAAAATAATAATAAAAAACAAAGACGAGAAAAATGAAGAATGTCGTTTTTAGAAATCCCTAAAATAAAGTCGCTTGTACAAAAATATGCGACGCACGACCCTGGTGTATTGGAAGGTCCTACGGTCGATTTTTCCCAAGCAAATACTCTACAATAAAGTGAATCTTAACAACGTAAGTGAAGAAGACATGTAAAAAAATATTCGACAAGCGACCCTACATATTGGACTGACCTACGGTCGAATTTGCCCTAGTAGGCCTAAAAAATTGATTTTGCCGCAGGGTTAATTAATTCTGATAAACTTATTACTTAAATCTCAGATGTTTCTAACTGAACACCTAAGTTAGTTAAAACTTACTAACTTATCATCTAGAAAACAAAATCTGTTGCTTACCGCTAATTTAATAGTTGAAAAATGTATTATACATTTTTCAAACCGTTTTACGTAATTTATTTTAATGGTAAGGAACTGTTTTAATTAATATTAAATATAAATAACTTACATCCGTGGGTATCGGTATGAAAAAAAAAATAGTTATGAATTCGTAGGAATTATTTAAATGTGAGCCTCTAGTCTTGTGTCGTCTTAAGAGAACTTAATATTGGAACCCATTTATTATCAAACCAATCGATCTAAATCACGGACATGAGATGAGCAATAAATTCATATTTTGATATATCCAAATGCCATGGGCCTACCACGGTAAAAGGTGTATATTAAATAATATGGTGTGAAAAGACTGTGACCTTCAATGAAAGCAATTTAAAAACTAATGTTTGGAATTTGAAGGTTGTCCTTTTATCCATAAAAGTGATAAAAATCGATAAGAAAAAAAGGAATGTGAATTCTTTCTCAAGGATTTTTAATTCGTACTGAATAACAAATAGACAGTAATTTACGAAACTGGGGCAAAACTTGGAGAATTGGGCTAGTCAAGAATAATGACTGTATTATTCTATTGTGTTTCGTTAAGTTGCAACAAACAATAATTATAATTGATGGATTCAATTAAATAATACGGTCCAATTAATTTAATGGGATTAATTAATTTATACGACATTCCAAATCACTTTGTATCGATTTTATTATCATGGCGTGTGGTTCAATATAATACATACAATATTACATCCCATGGTTTTATTTAACTATAAATGTTTTTCTATGTTGTATATATTACTAAGAGTTACTACCCGGCTTCGTAGAGTTTCAACATTATCATGTTCTTAACTGTCTGAGAGACTGGTGCGCTAAACACATTATTGTGCTCAATAGTTCGATGGTTTAAGCCCCCGCATAACGAATTTCTACCGATTTAAAACATATTTCACTTGAACTTTTAAAGTTAATTTAAAAATCTTATATTATTTCTTAAGGCGATGCACTACGTAGTAATGCAAAATCATGTGTTTTTGGTTTGAAAATTTGGTCACCTAGAAATGTTTCAGATGCTTTAATTAAATACTGCGAGTAGAATACATCTTGGCCTTTGAAATAATCGAGTATTTTATAAGTCGTTTTATAAGCCCAGAAAAAAATAATGTATAAGGCCTATGAAAACTGCTTTAAAGTTCAAAATCTCCTACTTACGAACCCATTATCGGTTATGATTTTATTGCATAATGTGGCAAATTAAGTTATTTATAAAATGATCTGAAAAAAATTAAATATTTAGCCTGAACATACACAAAAAAAAATAAAAGGCACTTTTTGGCCATGTTATTTTCTTGCATAAATCAAAACAGCTAGATGGTATTAAGCGGGAATTTAAGCCTTATCGCCAACTACGTAAGGAGTGTTATTGATGGCGGCATCGATTCAAAATATTACACGACGTAGTTCATCGCCTTAAGATAATACTTATTCATTAACCGAGCCGAAAAAGTAATTACATATATGAAATTCCCTCTGTAGAAAAATTGCAAAGAATGCTCCGAAAATTAAGGCGAAGCTTAATGCCAAAACTATTTTGATTAATCTTAATAACGAATTGGTGTACATTATGAATACCAAAAAATGCTTTAGATAAACTGAAGGTTTTCCTATCGCTTCACTTGAGTAGAATACAAATAAAAAAATAAATTACTCCATAAAAAATATAAATGCAAACTACTAAAAATTTATTTTTTCAATAGAAATGTATGAACGCGTAAAGGAAACAACTTAAAAAAATACAGTATTATAGCCAAGATTATCTGTGACAGTTTCACTTGATTAACTTTTTTACTTTCTTATATAATTATTTACAAAATAAATAAAAAAAAGTTTTTTGCTTGAAATCGAACGTTTCTAGACTCCTTTTTTCAAGGGATTTTAATGCCTATTACCTACGATATAAGGTATACCAAGAATATACACATTTTTGGCTTGTAGCTTTCTCTTAATAAACACATCTTGTTCTGTTATTCAAGATGATGTAGGTTTGAAAAAATGCAGTGTTTTTTTTAATGCGTCCTTAGACATTTTTCTACAGATTTTGCTCTATTTTAAATAAGTCAAACTTTATTAATTTTTTTCGCTAACACCAACTAATTATAATGGTTTTTTGACATTAGCATGCTCCTTCTAACATTCGTATTTACCTATCTCCCTTTCGATCCATCTGCGTCTTCTTTTTTAACGCTTTCTACGAAGCATTAATGATTTGGCGGCTTCAATGATTCGTCGCTCTTAATATAACATGGGTATCTTTACTCGCTCCTTTCTCTCCATAAAATACACCTTGGAATCCCAAATCGTCGCTAGCAACCCAAAATATTACATAGGAACCACGAGAAACGTCACTAGCATCCCAACATATTACATAGGACCCACGAGAAACGTCACTAGCATCTCAACATATTACGTAAGACCCACGAGAAACGTCACTAGCATCTTAACATATTACGTAAGACGCACGAGAAACGTCACTAGCATCTCAACATATTACGTAAGACCCACGAGAAACGTCACTAACATGCCAACATATTACGTAAGACCCACGAGAAACGTCACTAGCATCCCAACATATTACATAGGACCCACGAGAAACATCACTAGCATCTCAACATATTACGTAAGACCCACGAGAAACGTCACTAGCATCTCAACATATTACATAGGACCCACGAGAAACATCACTAGCATCTCAACATTTTACGTAAAACCCACGAGAAACGTCACTAGCATCCCAACATATTACATAGGACCCACGAGAAACGTCACTAGCAACTCAACATATTACGTAAGACCCACGAGAAATGTCACTAGCTAATTCCAAAAAAAGACTAAAGTTTTCTCAAAATGTTTATTATCCGTCAGAATGCAAAGACCGACTATTTTTTTATTTTCGGTGAACAAATTCAACATATTTAATGGGTTCATGTTTTTATTTTTTTTATTAACGGCAATACAGTCAGCACAGATAACATTTTTTTTAAACGTGGTGTTCTGAAACTTGCGATACAAGAAGGAATCTGGTGAACCCACATCACATTTGGAGTGGATTTTTCTGTTTAACTTTTTATTTATTTGTGTTTTCGTTTACAAGTAAATCGAGTCCAAGTTGGATTTTGTCAAATTTGAATGAAATCCGTTTCAAGAGGGTTACTAGCTGCTGTTTATTGTCTTAAATGGGTCAAAGCGTGAACCCGGATCCAAAATTTTTTGACCATTTTCTGCAAGAAAATCGAACTGTTCATAAATGAAACAATTATGTGTTTTTTTTATGTGGTGTAGCTTCACCAGTTTCCCGCTTTTGCAGTTTCCGGAAACCGTGCTTATTATGTAATTAAATAAATAAAATGTACTCACTCCTGAAAATTCTCAGGTCAAAACTTTTTCGTGTTTGGAAACTGTTATTTTGTTAGGCGTAGTTTTGTGGAAAAGGCTCTACAAATAGTGAGGAAAACATCCATTGATAAATAACATATCAGGCTGGCTTTGTGGCGTTAAAATTGAGTCTATGTTAAAAAGACTGGTATATGCATGAAAGCAATACTATTACTAACAAATGATCGTAACGCTAAGCGAAAATTACGCTCAGTCCCATTGGTAATATAGAAACGTCACTTATTGGTGGCGTAAAATTTCAATTTGCAATTCGATTTGAAAAACACCACTGTTATGAATACGCCACTATAGAATAAAGAAGAATTCCAGAAATGCCTTCCATATAGATTTGAATGGAAACCAGTGTCGCAACTGAGTTAGTACCATTGCTTCTAGGTTTTAGCCCATTTAATAATACATAAATGGTTTCTGTAGCGTCGCTTTTGTATAAAATCATTTTTAGGGCGCTTTTATGTATATCGCAAACCCATTTGAAATCATAATGATGGTGAAAAATAGTTCTGCATATTAAATTTAAGCAAGGAATGGTCAGACTTTTGGCGAAACACGCCCTCGTGGTATTTCTTGTGTTGTTCTTTATTCAATGATGCTGACCAATCATCATGGACAAAGACATAAAAGATATAAAGTTATAAAGCACGCGAAATTTCCCCGAATAGGTCCGTACTGTTGTTTTTATGTCAATGACAAAACTGTTTCTCTTAATAATAAATAGTAAATACCCACAGCACCTTCCGTACTTTACGAGAGTTTTAGTTTTGTTATGTATGTCTACCATCCCTTAAATTCACGGGGCTGAAAGCATTGCTATTCCTGAAAACTTTACACCCTCACCATGCGCATATAAACACGTGAATTTTTTACAATGGTACTTCAGTGCGTAGTTGAATTACACATTTTGTAGTGCAGACAAATGACAGTTATAATTCACTGCTGTTTGTCAGGTTGTCAAACAGACAAAAGCACAAAAATAAAATTACGTGTGAATTTTATTCAAACACTAAGGACGGCTTGTTTCACAGAATTTGAATAATTCATCAAATTAAATAGTTAATTTTCAAGTTCTGTTTTAATATCATTGTGAGCCAGTTGCTTTACAGAACTGAAATAAGAATAGAATTTGAATAGAACTTTCACAGAACCTGAAAATTAACTTTGAAATTTGATGAATTGTTAAAATTCTGTGAAACTTTACTACCTAGTTTAGTTGGGATTTGAATTTTTGGCTGAATATATTCTTTCATACACTTTGTTCCTTCTCTCCCTGATTTTTTACCACTATCTTCGACTTCTTTTAATAAACAATTGTAAATATTTTTATTAGGTTTTATTAGGTTTTACGCCCAGCATCTAAAAAATCATTTTAAAACAGAAAACTAAGCTATCAAAAATTATAAAAAAATATAAATATTTTGATTATTAAATAATATTAGTAAAACATGTAACAGTAACATAAAATAAAATATAAACTAGAAAATTACTACGTACAAGACAAATCACAAAAACTACATTACCAACATGGAAGAAACAATCTGACACCCCGTCCTATTTTTTTAAGTGTTTAATGGAATTTTTAAAACAATATGAACAACATGATGCAAGTTAAGTTGGGAGCCGAAAATAGTTGCGTTGATCCAGAGAGAAAAAACTGGCAAAATTTGTTGACACCAGAACGTGTCGTTCCTATGTTTGGTTTTTTCGCACAAAGAAATCCGTTTTACGATATTCAGATATTCAACAACTCAAAGTCAGCAAAGAGCTGACAAGATTTAGCATAAGGTGATTTCTGGAATGTTGTTAGTTTGTAATAAAAAGAAAGCCATTTTCTTCAAGGATTTAAAAAAAATAGAATATATTTATTCTATCTAAACAAACTTAACTTCTAAAATAGAATTACAATGGTATTGTTAGCATTAATTAACATTAACTAACTAATGTATAGCATTAATTAACTCGCGTTATTTGCATCTATAATCCATAATCTCATCTACGTGCCTATTCTTCAGTTTAAATCCCCACACATAGTGAGTCCATGTCGAGTTACTAGTTGGTGGTTATTTCTTGAAACTCACCTAATCCTACTATTGATCGCCGTGGCACGTTATTCAAAGTTATAGTAAAAGTTGGTATCGTAATTGCGAAATATTACGCTTAGATTGGATTTATTACTCACCAACCCATTAAAGTGTAACACTGGCTCATGACTGCATGAAAATTATATAATTTTTCCTTCACCGTAGCAGAAAGCAGGCACGCGTAGAAATAATAAACGTACACACGATTATTTAGTATTAGTATTATCAGCTCGTTACTGTGAAAGAATATGTTATTTCTAGGTAAATACCATTAAATACGTATTTTTATGCATGCATCCTCTTCGTGAGCCTTCTGGACATTGGCATCCCTCGAATTTCTCCAGTTTTCTTTAAGTTGTCAGCCCTTTAGGATTGAAATGATAATCTAGTCTCTTTCAACTTTCAGCAATCTTCCCAACAAGCCTTCTATTGGCATACCCGGTGTAACTTTAAGGGTTTAGCTCTGGAACGGGGGCTCCATCGGACCCAGATTTTGTAAAATAGAAGTTGCGTAGATGTTAAAAAATGTATAAATTACATTGGTGTCTGAAAACCTTTTTCTTTTTCATTTTTTGTACTGGCCCTCCGCAGTAGTGTTGTGTACGACACGATTTCAGAAAGAGTTTGTATGGGGTACTCAAATACTGAAATGAGATGTTGAGTTGAAGTATGAGGTGTAAAAGAGCCAAAAATAATATTTTCATATCCTGGGGGTGGGGCGGCATAAAATGTGGCATACACGAAATGTAGTAATGTACTCCCAGTACATAAATTCCTCACCACCTTAAAACACTTGCAGTACAAAATGTTTTTATTGATACCAAACCTTTTGTAGTAATACAATGAAAAATAGTTAGTACAAATATATTTTGCGAGGTTGCGGGACATTTTACGTTTTTTTATGGGACATTTGTAGTGCATCTTGGATAAGGTACTCAACACTACTCCACGCATTATGCCAACGTACATTACCGAGGTCTTTAGGCAAACCTGTAAGTCATTTCAAGTTTTTACTTTTATTAAAAACAAAAAGATTTTATTGTAGAACTATGATGTATTGGAATTTCGCATTGAGAAAATTAAAAAAAAAATAATATTTAGATATTTCTCTTTTGTCAAAATTCTTAAATTTCGACTCCATTTTAAATTTTTATTTTTATTGTTCTTTAAAGTATTATCCCGTTAAACCACAAATAAGCCGTTTGTCGACAGGATGACAGGACAGGATTGATGAGTTATAATAAAAATGAAGCATATATATTTGAAACATTAGTTCGTGATATTCATGTGACCAGTTAACGCTTTGGTAACCTTGTACATAGGTATACAACTCTGTCAATTTATCAAATGAACTAAAATATATAAATGTTGCTTTCACGGAGAATCGTATTATCTCATCCGTGGAACAGTAAGCATATTCAATATACATTATGTACCGCCAAATTATTCAACCATATTCAGCTAACTCGTATCAAGGTTAAATTTGTTTACTGAGTGTTCTCACTATATCAAAATATTAGATAAATTCAATTGATTCTTCAACTGGAATCAAATCAATCATATATCAACGTGTAACGCACGTCACATGTTTTCAACTGAATTTATTATAATATTTCGATATTTGGTTGACGGCAAATTCGACAATTTAAGTGCACAGTTACCATAATATATATAAAGATACAAGATCTTGACGATCACTTGAAGATCACGTGTATCTTGACTTCTGGACCGAACAGACACGCGAAAGCGTTCAGTTTGAGACAAAATTCAGGACACAAGGCCTCTGAAGATGGACAGTGAGATCTGTCCGAAACTCCATTGCATCTATTATCTATACATATATTTTTTTTGATGTATAGTTTCCTTACATCGAAAAATATCTGTTTTAATTCTACCAAAGTGTGTTGTATAAACGACATTTTTACGCGATGATGATTTGCCATCGATGCATAATCTAATGCAATTCAGTTACTTGCAAATGTATGCTTGTTACACCTAGGAAAGCGTTATGTTTCTTATTGTTAATTCCATGTGCCGACTAGGAATACAAGACAAAATATAACATTCTTCTGCAATACGTATACAACCAACTATCAGACACACTCACTGACCAAAAGGATGCATGATCTGGGCAACAAGTATGGGGGTACTATTCATATATTTATTGACTATTGAATAAGCGTAATCTATACTAGCACTTTGTTGAATCCTACAAATTAGAGTAGCGTAGGTACTGTAGTTTTAGTGATTTGTCTTATATGTAGTATTGTTCTAGTCTTCTGTTACATGTTTTACTAATATTATTTTCTATTCATTAGCTTTAATTTTTTTGTATAATTTTCGATAGCTTAAGTAATATTCTGTTGTAAAATGCATCTAAAAGCCCTTCTGGGCGTAAAACCTAATTAAAAAAATGTATTATAATATGAACTGTACAAGAACTATGATTTTGTTTTATTTCTATTTCATTACTTTTTAATATAACTCGGCTTCCAATTGTTCGGCAATAAATAGTGTGCATTGAATAAAAACGGCGCTATAGAAATCATTCAAATATTATTTTTATTAATCTAAGAAGAGCATGTGAATGAATTACTATAAACGCGTATGTTGGTTGTTAAGTATCTTTAACACCTTATTAGGAGAACCTGTACCGAGGTGTCTATGTTAAACTTTATATAAATATTATTCTTTTTTCGTTCGAATCTGGTTTACTAATGAAAGGTCTAACAGTATTATTTATATTATTAAACCGTTGAATTCAAACAGAATGCCATTTCACATAAACATTACGAGAGTTTTACAACTTCCTAAAATATAGTTTAGTGCCTGCCAACTTTATAAAGCCGTCCTCGTGTAGTGACGTTTGACACGTTTATTTGGTTGGTGACAGAATGATGAGCTCAGAAATACAAAAAATACGACAGGCACTAATAAAGAATATCAAAAGAAAGAAAATAAAGACGAAGCATGAAAAAATCTAATTGTGATAAAGAATCATACCCCCTTTAATCAATCTGACTACAGATATTAGAAAAAGAGAGATAGGTCATGAACAATTATTAGTATGAAACTGCGAACATCACTGTAGCTTGCCCATGCTACTGTAATTTACGCCTCGTCTTACTACGCATAACTTTCATTTGCCTAGCCGCTTTGTCCGTGCAGTTTGGTCGTGGGTCAGCGACAATCGGCACGCTTGCATGCCACACTTCTTGAGCCACCATAATTGCCCTGGTGGACAAGGTTCCTTCATTCCTCGCGGTCCTGCTCTGCGTGGAGAGCAGAGGACACCGAGGTATCGGACGTCAGTGAGACGTGGTCACTCCAGCTCATTGGTGACCTTCATATGCTTTTCCTGCCAAAAACTTTGCCAGTGACCATGAGCTTCTCCAGGTTGGGGTCATCAGTTTGGTGAGCAACTGGTCCCAAGTATCTTAAAACACGCTGTATAGTAAGCAGACGTTTGATAGCCTATTGTGGATGGCTAGCTCTCCCAGAATTTCCAATAAGAGGTGTTATTTTGATATTCAATCGTAAAAGATCAATGGTTTCGTTGCTTGTGTGGCACGTAGCGCCGTCTTGTTGAAAGTAAACGTTGTCCAGATCAATACCATCCAATTCCGGCCATAAAAAATCATTAATTATCTCTCGATAGCGCAATCCATTCACCGTAACTGTTGCTCCGGCCTCATTTTCGAAAAAGCAAGGTCCAATGACTCCGCCGGACCATAAACCGCACCAAACAATCACACGTTGAGGATAGAGAGGTTTTTCAACAATAACTCTTGGGTTTTCCGAGCCCCAGATGCGACAATTTTGCTTGTTGACGAAGCCACCGAGGTGGAAATGGGCCTCATCACTCAAGATGATTTGCATTTGATTCACTCAAGTGAATTTTAATAATTTTAATGAGTTGTTGAAGCGTGTATCGTTCCATTTGTATTAATGGCGTAGTTTTTACTTGTCAAATGTTAAAAAATAACAGCTTCAAAAGTAACATCTACCGAAATAGCGGGCTATTCAAAATAACATCTCTTATTGGAAAACCCTGTATTAGTTCGCTTGACTGTCCATGAAAACCTGAGCATCCTGCAAGGACACGGAAGCCAACAAACGTCATTGTCTTGGCTGCATCCGAGCGGCTCAGCTCTCCAGATGGATGCGGATGATGCGTCGACCTCCCCGAAGGACGATCCTTTAATTTAATTTATCTATATTATCTTTTTATGTAATGTTGTTATTACTTCTGTATTACTTATATCATTTTATATTTTTATAATTTATCTCTTTCTCTTTAAATATAGTACTTGTTTATTTCCCATGTGACTGGGATTGCACAATCCTCCCAGTCCTCTGCTGGATTATAAACTTAAATTAATATAAAATGAATATCTCCATTTATTTCTATTACCTATTTTAGAACCTGACGTATTTTGTGTATGTGCTTTCTTTTCAATTGTCTTATAATATCCAGTGACTTAGGTACCTGGTTACCCCAAAGACCTCCTCCAAGACATCAAGTTAAGTTATTGTATTTTGAAACATCTTAGCGACACTGAAAAGGTTTCTAAATTAGGCTCATACACATTAGCATGTTACATCTCATTCATCAAGATAATTAAGATTCATTAAGATTTGATTTCCCTGGGAACTCGTGTGTTTGGTGCTACACTAATAGTTGGATCCATACATGGTGTAAAAATATGGTTTATGAACAAATCGCCATTTTACTGCCAGTTTACAGTCAGTTGATTCTGAGAAAATCGAATTTAAAGTTTTAAGTACCTTTGATAAGTTGGATAACTTATCAAAGGTACTTGCTACCTATTTATACCTTTTACCTTTTTTACCTTTACCTTTGATAACTTTCAGACCTGGTTGTGTTACACAGAGTCATTAACAACTTAATTGATAGTCCTGCCGTCCTTGCCACTATTAAACTACATGTGCCGACTAAGAATACAAGACAAAATATAACATTCTTCTGTAATACATACTCGACCAACTATCAGACACACTCACTGACCAATAGGATGCATGATCTGGGCAACAAGTATGGGGGTGCAATTGATTTATTTATTGACTCCATATATAGAATTAAGCATAATCTACACCAACGCTTTGTTGAATCCTACAAATTAGAGTATCGTTGGTAAATTAGTTTTAATGATTTGTCTTATATGTAGTGTTGTTGTAATTTCTTTTTTACTTTATGTTACTCTCACGTTTTACTAATTTTGCTTCATATTTTTTAATATTTTCTCATTATACTTGTAATCACAATTTTACATGTGTGTATTTTGTACCTTCTTTAAAATGGATTACATCTATTTACTGTCAATTTCTCCTGTATAATACATATTCTCCTATGTACACTGCATCATGTTTAGGCGTATATATATAGTGGTGGTAGTAGGAGATTTTCAAATATTGTCAGGTTATTCGTAACCCAAGAATGTTTGTCTTTCTATTAAAAAAAATAAAAAAAAATAAATAAGTTATATCCAAGCTAAAATAAAAAAAATATAAAGACTGTTTTTTAAGGCCCAAAATCCCAAAAAAACCAAAATGTTTTTTTTTTTTGATTTTATATACATTTTCACACATTATCCCACTTTCAAAAGTAATAAAAATATTATACTGATTTTTTATTAACAATTCGCATTAATTTCTATAACATTGTTTTAACTACAAATAAATCATCAGAGCAGCCAGATGATTTATTTGTAAAACCAATCTGCTAAAATATGTTTATAAGTGTGCTAGATTTAGCTATAAACAACATCTTATTGGAGATAATTACTAATTTACTGGATAAAGCATGACAATAGGTAGATTGTGACTTCTAATCCAGTTTTGATAAAAATGTCAATTGAGCCGAAACAATACGAAGTAAAGCAAAATTTTGTGTTTTGGTTTGATAATTTGATCGCTTAGAAATATTTTAGATGATTTGATCAAATACTGTGAGTAGAACAAAGTAGTGGAGGTCTTTCTAAAAGCCCTGAAAAAAGTATCAGTCCTATAAAAACTACCTTAAAGTTCAAAATCTCCTACATACTTAACACCTTTTCGTTAATGGTTTTTTTGTATAAAGTGGAAAATTAAGTTTTTTATAAAACTATCATAAAACATTTAAATTTTTGTGCCTAATTTCGCAAACTAAAATAAAACATCCCAATTGTTTTTGTGTTTAATTCGTACAACTCCATTTAATTTAATTAAAATCATATTTAATAATACAATTATTAAGTTCTACAATAACAAAATAAAAAAATACTTGCAGAACTTAATAATTATATTATTAAATTTGATTTAAATTAAATAATAATAAATAAAACACCCCTTTTTCTTGCATAAATCAAAACAGGCGACTCGTGTTATGCGGGAATTTTTACCTTATCGCCATTTGCATAAGGAGTTTTATTGTTAGCGGCCTGATTTCCAAATGTTACACGACGTGATGCATCGCGTTAATAACTTGGCAGTAAACTGAAGAAATATATTTTTCAATCACCTAGAAAGTTTTAAATAATGATACTTTAACAATACTGTTTCGATTCTTTTGTACATCTCTCGTAAATAATATTGAGGCTTTTTCGTCTTATTTCTCCAATATCCATCAATCTAAACCAAACATAATTATTTCGCCCGCAGACTTGATCGATTTTCTTGCCTCGATTCCGTGAGATGTGAGATGTGAGACGGGAGACGAGTGGAGGAAGAGATAGTTGGTGAGGCAATCCGTAGATTTAATTAAGAGATGAAAGAGACAATGGATGATTGAGTTTACCCAGCGGATTGAAGCCGATCGCTGATCAGATTATAATATTATACACGCGTAGTCAGAGTTACGACCATTGCGTTACTGCAAACTACCAAGTGAGATTGGAACTAGAACAGTCGTAACGTGATTGCGTTTAGTATTTTAATTCTTAATTTTATTTAAAGTATAGAAACAAAACAGTATATACGTTACAATGAAAGTGATACGATATTACACACATTTAATATTTAATAGTGGGTACCAATAACATGTTTCCTAGCAATTTCTTATTTGTGGTAGGTACATTTTAATTACCGGTTGACATTTGTAGTGTAAAGTGTTTGTGCATATGTTTGTGTTATTGCAGGTGTCTAATCCGTTCCAGCACTTAGAAAATAAAGTTAATTGTGAATATTTTGTTTATATATATTCCAAGATTTTGATAATCCATTAGGTAATGCAATATTTTCTTTACGATTTCATTTTTGCTCTTTCGGATCTGTCTATAGTATTATGTCTAGCAGGCAATGTCTATAGAGCTTCAAAGACAGTCATCCAGAGGTAGACCAAAGAACTCCTGGATGACCCAATGCTCCAAAATCCTACAAAGAAACGGCCTAGATGAAAGCGACACTCAGAACCGAAGAAGCTATAACCTGAGAACGAGAAGAGCCGACCCCAACAGCCTACCTAGGCAATGAGTTGGGATAGTGCTAGGAAGAAGAAGAAGGATCTGTCTATAGTATGCAGTATAATCTATAAATAAATTTCTAAGAAAATAAAACCATTTCTGTAATCTTAGTCGAAGTACTATAAATGTAAAAGTGACAACCACTACGACAGGCGCAATGGGCAAATTGGCATGTGCCTGGTAGGTCGCAAAACATTAAAAAAACTTGTAAAAACTATCTAACTGAATAATAGAATAAGAAATAGTTTGAATCTTTCAATAAATTGTTAAATAACAGGTTTTACTGGTTAGTTCGATTTCGTGTACCAATTAAATTTTATAGTTATTCCAAAAGAAAGAGAACACAAATCATGGACAAGAAATATCATATAAAATACACCCGCGAAGATAACAGATACTCACATGCATATTTGATTTAATATATAGACGCTGGGTATTGTGATGTCAGCATAGTGATTATATGGAACATTGATTAATAAAACGACACACGAAAATCGTTGGGAATGGATCATGAAAATTTACAGGACGTATCTCGAAACAAAGTAAGTCGTATCTTGAGGTGGTCTTATCACTAAATACACTACGCCAGCGTTGTTTGTTTGCGAGCTGAAAGCGAGATTCATTTCTCTGTATTCGATAATCTTGTCACATAATAAATATTGTGTATTCTTATAATATATCGTATGGAACATCTGCTTGCTTATCATAGAATATCCCATCTTTGGTTACAGTGCACAGGTCAATGAATCGGGAACAAAATTAAGTCATAGTAAACCTGTACTTTGTATTCAATAGGTCGAACCGTCTAGTCCGTTCTGTACAGCACGTACGGAAGATATAGACTAATCTGTAACGCAAAACTCATTGAATTGAGAGAAATGGAGAAGATTTTTGGTTTTGAAACTGTTAAATCGTGTCGGAATTTCATCGTGTGTTATTTTCTTATTAACGCGGACCCTCGAAAAGTTACGGGATATTATAATTGTAGGATTTGTGAAGCTGAAAGTGTTCAAGCGCCCCTGGCCTGCGATTCTGGAGTTAAACGATCAATCGTTTTCGTATGCGCCGTCTTCGAGTGAAAAACTACTAGTCGTCGCGACTAACTTTTTCGAATGTTTCAATTTTACGTATTCTTGAGCGTCGAACGGTCGAAGTTGGTAGAAGAGATGATTATATTGGCACCCCTGTGAATATTGTCTATGTTCCTGATGTTTTTGGGATTTCTATGGTGTGACTGTCAAACAGACAACAGTTATTCGTTATTCAAAACAGAAATGGCTGCGGGACATATTACAAATTGCCAAAAGCAACTCTTAATTGAGCTTGTAAGCTCCGATAAAGACTTAGTAAGTGGGAAATTTTCACCCACTTTTACATTTGCGGAATCCGCGCGGTAAAACAAAAATTGACAGCTAGACTAGATTTTGACAGCCAATTCCATAGAAACGCCAACAACCTACCACTCGCTGCCCTGTTTCTACTGGTTATACCCAGTAGTTGTTGTGTGGAATGACTTTTGACGTTTGGCGTCGAAGTATGTACCTTCGACCAATTTCGGGAATAGCAACGACGACCAACGTACAAATTGTCCAATAAATAAATAAATAAGTGTTAAATATATTTGCATCAAGATCATTGCCTTTTAAAAGAAGAAATTAACCTTTTGAACGTTAGTAAAGTTGAAAAATTACATCTTTCCTATGATATTATAATTTTATTAATTTTCTCCTATTCCGCCTCACTCTTAATACGCAATATTTCACTTTCAAATAAATGGATTTAGCTTTATTAATTCAAAACATGATTTATTATGTCGGGGGAGACGGAAATATACACACTTTTAATTTTAATTTCGTTTATTAAGTCACTTACGCGATATGTCAATTAGTATGCGGCGCCGCCGAAAGCGACTATATTCATATCAAGAGTTGGATTATATTCATAATATCGTAATTCATACCTACAAAATATTTCATAGACACTGCTGCCAACAAAAAAAAATTAGTATTGCCATATAAAATAAATAATATCATCGTGTATAATTAATCCATATTATGTAAGTCAATGTATTATTTATAACAAATAATCAACATATAATTAAATAAAATAACCCGAATAACAAACAAATAGAATAAAATGTGATTAAACGTATTCCGTTTAGGTAGTTTAGGTTAGGTTAGGTTAGAACATGGAAAATAGGTATTAGAATTAAATCACAAACAAGTCTATACAAACCTAGCGTAAACTCTAAAGGGGACGCGAGCAGGCGTTATTAAAGGGGCATTTTTTTGCTATAGAAAATTACAGTTAGATTAGGATGTTATATATATTAATTTAATATTTTCAAGATTTTATTTTCTTTAACTGAATTAGTTCGTAGGTAGGTACTGTACCTAACCCGCGCACTGGCTAGGTAAATAACTAGTTGTGGTATTTCCGGCAAATGTCACATTATTTTGTTTCTTTGAAATCTCGTGTGACATATCGCTTAAGTGACTTAATAAACGAAATTAAAATTAAAAGTGTTTATTTTTCCGTCTCCCCCGACATAATAAATCATGTTTTGAATTATTAAAGCTAAATCCATTTATTTTAAAGTGAAATATTGCGTATTTACCGTGAAGCGGAATTCGTAACCTTTACCATATTTTTTTTTTAAAAGATAGATAAACGTTTCCGGGTTTATATATCACGGGTTAATATCTCCTACTACCACCACAGTTAGCGGAAAATATTGCTTGTGTTGTGATGGAGGACTTAGCCAGCCGAGGAATTGAACACACTACGCCTTAATAATAATAATAATAATTGGATAATTTGTAGAGCGCCGTTTTTGTGAAAAATCACCTCAAGGGCGCGGCCCAAACGCAGTGTCAACTCAGCCACTGACCGGACTAATGAAAAAATAACAATTTATTAAATTAAGTTACAACATACATATACATATGACAACATATGGGTGTATGAATGAAATAGCTATATGAACGGCCCGCTAAAGTATGTCTATTGGACCTATTTCAGTGAAACTCCGTGAATGGTCTCAGTAATGTATCTTCACTCTATTAATTCATATAAGCATCTGCTAAATATTAAAAAAAAGATATCCACTTAAGAATAAAGAATTATTAATAAATACAATCAAAGCAGCCGCCTGCAGGCCTAGTAGCAAAAAAACCCGCAGGTTAAGTAAGTAAGTAGAAAAATCTAAATAAGCATGTTTAGTTTTTTTTTTTTTTTCTTTATTTTAAAAAATATATTTGAATACAGTTTTTTACATGCTTTTCGACTACCACACTAGACACATGTCCGTATTATGGTAGTCGAAATTTGTGTATAATTATATAAATGCAATACATGATTCATTTGTTAATATATTATTTTGTGAAATGTAATGTATTTGTGAAATAGGTAATACTTTAACTGAAAATAAGAAAGAGATGAAAATAAATAAAAATTACTTAATAATTTTTAAAATAAATTTTAAACAGAATAATAAAGCAAATGAATTTATTTTAATGATGTCAGGCATTCTTTAAAATAGTTCCTTCCCTTCATAAATAGCCAATTCTGAATATTTTTTTTTATACAAATTTCTTATGAGGTTGATACATTTTTGAATACCTGTAATCTTATGCTTGTTTTCACCTTCAAAACAAGAGTAAGATTACTGTCTACATGAGATTTCGAAAATCTATCCAACCCCATTTTCCCACCCATTTTAGCAGACTTCTTAACTAACTAATTAACATCTTAATTTTGCACACTTGATGTTAAAATTTAACATGAAAATTACTGCCTTCATCTGATTTCGAAAAACTAACAGCATAAAGCCTCTACAACGCCGGGACTTCAACTAGTAAAATCATACATTTTTTAGCATAATGAGAAAGGAAACTTTCAACATAATGTAGATAGTTTTAAAAAAATTCAAAACTTTTTCCCTCGTGCCACAGATTTTTGTGTAAGTCCGAATAAAAGTGTGTTCTGAATACTGCAAAATGAATACTTTTGCACCGCGGTGCCGCCTTTGTTTCTATCTACACACAAAACGCATAACATTTATTGCATAACTGCTTTGATACTCCGTGCAGTTTGGTCATATATATGAAGTATTTCATATCTTCCTTTGTTTCTATTACTTATGGCATGTACCCATGACAGCACTGGTTGTCTTGTGTCTGTCTTTTAGCTTTGTTCGTGGGCGGCTTATGAAAATTAAGAATTAATTTTTACTCGTCTTGAGAATAGAGCACCAAGTGATGCCCGGCCAGTGTGCCATGTTCTCATTCGGCACTTAATTGCATTGAAGACACTTATCTCAATTCACTATAATTAAAACGTCCTAAGGATGATACATTGTAGTTCCAAGGTAAAGATGACTCAAAGGAAATACTGTTGGTCTAGTCCACAAAGCAATTATAGTATAATGATATACCTAACTAATTGAGAATTGTAATCTGATAAAGATAAATTAAAATCGAAATAGTGCACTCGAGCGTCAAGTAATTTGTTCAGCTTTTCTGTCGGTAATTTGGTACCTAGACAACTCAACATCGTGACAAATCAACACACTTTTGGAAAGTGATATAAACTAGGTATATAAAGTCATGAAAAGTGATAAAAAAAATGTGTTGAGGTGTCATGGTACCCTATATTTTATAGTCAAACTATAAAATACCATGATTCGCCTATGCGAACGCAGCAAATTTCAGCTCAAAATATCATTTCCATCTTGACCTAGGGCACTTTGATTATTCATTTTAACCGTCAAAAATGAAGACAAGACAAAGTTTTACAGGCCAATGCCATCTCGAGACATTTCCATTGTGAGCTAATAGATTTAAAATATTAATTAATATGTCTACAAATAAAACACTCGTATTTGCTTTGATTCTAAGTCTCATTTTCAAAATTGGAACTGATTGTGTAAAGAATTCAGATAAGCGATAGAATACCCACCTATAATATAATATTTTAAAAGAAAATTGTTTTAATGGTCATTCTGAAAATTGGAATCGATGGATGAGATTTAAAAAAAATAAACTTATTTATTTACATAAACTTCCGTGAATTTACTCTACACTTTTTGTCTTTATTTTATATTTCACATCTTTTAATTTTTTGATGACTTCGTTTTGTGTATTTTTTTATCTTCAAAAAGAAAATGGATACTTATATGCTTTATACTTAAAGCATAAAAATGTTTTAATAAATTCTTTAATACCCATGCACGAACGTACTTCGACTTTGAGGATGTTTTTCCTTCGTACTTCACTGTATTTTTATTTGCATAACTGCTCCAATTTTGAATCAAAATTTACAATAAAAAAATGTTTTCCATTAAAAGTACAAAAAAATGCAGTCAAATTCAAGCCTCCACACCATCGATAGTTTATTTGGTCGATGCTTCTCACTACTATTTTGTGTCCATTTTTAAACTGTCGTTGGTCCTTGAATATTTCAGCGGATCCGCACTAAAATAATTGTGTCATCGGCTTTCAACGGGTGAATTCTATTCGCATTGCATTCAAATATTGAAAGGTCCACTTGCCGAAATACATTCTACCTGCTCTACCTGCCTGGTGGGAAGTAGGATAGACTTTACCTTCCGTATAACGTGTAGTGGGCATTCCATCAAATTTACTATTCATGGCTCTAACTCCAAGGTGGGGTGGAAGATGGCAATAATACTATCATAAAAAGACGATCTTGCGACGACGACTTCGGGGGTTTAGGATCACAGAGGCGTATCTAAAAAAACAATGTTTTGAGATAAACGCAAATAATGATTGGAACCTGTATGCCCAACTGATATACCCAACTATATCTCTTAAACGACTCTATGTACGATATAGAGCTTCGTGTCATATTACCGAAACCAAGCTTAACTCAAAACAGTTTTTGTAGTTAGGCCCCTGTGATCCGAAAACCCTGAATTATTGATGCAACTTGAAAATTGCTGCGAAAATTGTTCAACATTAGGAAATGACATGAAATTACACATGGGAACGAAATATGTGTCCGAAGTAGAAATAAAGGATACAGTGAAAAGATAAGAAAATAATAGAGGGTGTTTTTAGTCGTAAATGATGATAATACATATAATTTATTTTTTATGTTACACCCCTAAAGGTAAAGGTATGGGAAGTATATCGCCACCCGTTGGGCAGGTTTAGGTGGATTAGGGAAAGGGCTGTAAAAAGGGATTTATTAATTCTTAAAGAGGTCAGGATTAAATGAAAGAGGAAAAACAGTTCCCGGTAGCTTCGTAGCCTGTATTTGATTTTTTGTACTTTCCTGTTATGTATACGGACGCACGATTTCTTAAATTTTCTTGTAAAAAACCCACAGCTTCTTTTTTGGTATACGTCAGGGTGAATAGTTTCATTATAAAAAATGACTAGGGCCAGAGAAACAGTGGAAACTCACTTATGGAATCCAGATCTTATAAAATGATAATCTTGTCAGAATTGCGGGTCTTATCTCCTCGGAAGAGTGAATAGTTTCATTGTTAAATTTGCCTGGGGCAAGAGAAATAGTGTAAATTCTTTTATAGAATACAAATCTTAAAAAATACCTTTTTAGTCGGAATTGCAGGACCTAGCTCCTCGGCATAGTAAATAGTTTCATTACCAACTCTTGCTCTTTGCTATTTCTAACGTAATGTTTTCGTGTTAGTGTGTCATTTTGTAAATAAATTTACAAGTGACTTCGAGTTAATTTATCCAATGCTGAATGTTTATTTCGCACCTCAATTACTTCATTATGTTTATTTTAAAACAAGTACCTACGATTTATTGATAATCTACTATTATTTATGTGATATTTTTACTGAGTTGTTTGTTTTGTTGTTTTCAAACCTGCAAATAAAATTGAAAACATGAGTAGAAGAATGTGTTACGCGTAAATTAAATGAATGAGCGGTGAATTGAATGAACTTGCACGGACAGGACAGTAGGAAAATTGATAGTCATTACTAAATTTATAACCACATACATAGCGAACACGACAAAGAATAATATTTGTCATGAACTCGCTCGTAACGCCCTTCGCCGTGTATCCATTTTCACAGCATTCCGTTTTTGAACTACGGTCAAATGTTGTATTGCTCCATTGTCCTGTACCTGTAAGTTATTCATGAAGCTGGGACAGGACAATATTATATTGTCTTCCGTATTGTCCTTGTGTGAACTCGGCATAAAAATATTCCCACGTTTCAAAGCCAAATCAAATACAGTTATAATGCAAAACTCAAACATTATTAAGTTTTAGCGGATATATTTCAATCAAAGTCAAGCGTATTTATTCAAAGCCTGAATGTTGTGTAGCATTACAGCCTTTCCTATGTGAAGTTTCCACATAAATAATGTATTTCCGAAAGTTTCCCTTGCCTTCCTGACATATTTTAGGTAACTTATATAAGTGAACATGTGCCCAATTAGGATGGGATGACTGAAACTTCGAGACATCAGAATAATTTTCTTCTGATCTCTCGAAGTTCGGACTGTTTACAATTGATAAGGGATAATGGACAACCCGATAATCTAAAATCAAAATAGTAACTAGTAGTATTCTTATTTATTTATGAAAAGTTTTTTCTTCATATATTTTACCTCATAGGGATATTAATTGTTTTAGGGTAATTGGTGGTTAAGATTTTATTTATTTGAATATGTATAAAACAATTAAGATTTTTGATAAATTATATAAAACAAAAAATCGCTCATGGCAAGTCAGATAAACATTGTTTTAATGTAAATACCGCACAAGAGTAGTAACTGCTCTCAACCGACTGAAGCCAGTGAGTGAAGGCATCCTCAATTGGGTTATGTTGTGAGGCTGAAGGTAGTGAGGAAGGGGAGAAGATGTGGAAGAGGAAGGTGGGGAAGTACCTGGCCATTCTGATCTGGTCACCAAACACGGCCAGGGCCATTTCAAGCAACGTTTCAATTCTGAATGGTGGTCTTACACCAGTGCTACACTGAGAGTATCTACCACTCTGAAACATGTCGCAAGTATACGATATATATATTAACGAATATATATTAACGATATATTAAGAACAACTAAAAACTTTAATTCTTTAAAAGCCATTAAACTATTATACGTATCTCTAGTAAGAAGTCTAATTGAATATAACTCAGTAGTTTGGTCTCCATCTTAAAAAATTCACATTAACAACATTGAGCGAATACAAAAAAAATTTCTACGTTTTATAAACTTTAAATTAAATATCCCTGTCGAAGACTTAAAATACAATTTCTTATTAAATACTCTAAAAATACATACATTAGAAGATAGACGTAAAATAAACGATTTAACGTTCTTATTCAAAATACTTAACTCTAAATTCGACTGTTGTGAACTCCTGCAACTTATAAACATACATACACCCACAGTAACAACACGACAAAATACAATATTCTACAGCAGCACACATAAGCGTAACTACATTGCCCACTCTCCGATACAACGACTTCACACCATGGGAAATCATTACTTGGGTGATGTTGACATATTTAATACCAACTTGGCAAGTTTTGTGGATCATTTAAAACATTTATTTCAACAATACTCCTAAACACATCATGTAAACCTACAAATAGCTGTAATTTTCTGTTTTTGTTTCTTGTGTTTGTATGACTTGTTGCATAGCTTTTATCAAATGTAATTTTATTCTTATTTTTTATGTTTCAAAGTATCTGTCAAATTAAAATTATACTACCAACCATGTAAAAGCCCTCTGGGCGTTGAATAAATAAATAAAATAAAAAATAAATATATTTATTTTAAAAGACAATATTACCAAAATTCTATAACATAAAAGAATAAAACATATACACGCAACACAAAAAAAATATATAAAACACGCAACACGCACAAACACATAAATCATTATAAATGCCGATTTACATTCTCTTTTAATTTTTTTCTTTTAGTGTGATAATTATATTTTAATTTTTAATCTTTATTTTTAGTTTAAATTTATCTTTATTTTAATGTTGTTTTTCTTTTTTTTTTTAAATGTACAAATTCTTATATTATAAAATGGGGGCCTCAGCACGGGTAAACAACCCAGTGAGGCCAACATTACTGAATTAAAATATGAAATATTGTAAAAAAAAAAAAATATATATAAAATAAAAATAAAAATAAATTAAATAACACAAATTGAACAAACAATTTTTTCTTTAGCACGCCGGGATTTGAAGCCGAGACCTTCCTCGTTGAACCCCACACAGGAAGCACTGAGGAAAATAATTTCCCTCACGTCCTATGTCTTCTTTGGTGATGCTGTGTGGAGGGTCTTTTTAAGGAGAAGAAGTTGTGGGAAATAAAAAGGTATTAGGGGCATGTAGGAATATAGGGATCACTGTGTCTAGGAGTGACCTATAAATATATAATAGGTACGGGTATTCAGATATGGTCACCAAACACGGCTAAAGCCATTTCAAGCAAAGTTTCAATTCTGAATGGTGGTCTTACACCAAGGCGAGACTGAGAGTATCTTTCACTCTGCAGCGTGCCGCAAATATACCTTATATTATTTAAATGAAAAAATTGTGAAATGACGCAAATCAATCAAATAACATTTGTCGAAAAGTAAAAGCACGCCGGGATCTGAACCCGCCACCTCCGGATTGCTTGTCGAGAGCCTTACCCCTCGACCACATGACCCGATAGCAAGATATCATTATTCACAACAGAATTAGGTATACAAATAAAACAACACAAGAGAATCTTTACATAACCGAAAATAATATTTTATGGGCGTATTAGTGCTGGTAATGGCTGCGATATTATTATTATGCCTCCGAAATTATTGAAAATATTTATTTCGGTTGTGTATTTGTAACTCGGGTTTTATAAAATCTAAAACCTTGATTTGCATTGAATTTTAGTGTCATATTTTTCAAAATCCAGGCAAACGTTAAAGTACCTATAAAATGACATGACTATTTCCTACTAAAATATTAGTCATTCAGAATATATCTGTACACGTGTTCACGCATGTGGCCTTGCCCGAATAAATATAATGAACGAGAGGCGAAAATTTTATTATTTTTCAGAACACGTGTTCCGACTTCCTAATAATATATTCGTGCTTTACTGTTTGAAACTTTACTTTTGTTTACGTCTGTCATGAAATTCGTTCGTTATAGGCCTCCAGTCTCGTTTTTAACAGGAAAACGAATAATTTTACCAGATTTTTAATTCATGAACAATATTTCATATCAGTAAGGTTTCTCCGTGTACTTACCTATAATATAACGATTTGAACTGATTTGTTGAGAGTTCAGACTTTCCGTGATCTTCCATGGGTCTACGGGTCTACTCTAGAACTTACATTTTACATAACTGATTTGTCGAGAGTTCAGACTATCCGTGATCTTTCATGGGTCTACGGGTCTACTCTAGTACTTACATAACTGATTTGTCGAGAGTTCAGACTATCCGTGATCTTCCATGGGTCTACGGGTCTACTCTAGTACTTACATAACTGATTTGTCGAGAGTTCAGATTTCCGTGATCTTCCATGGGTCTACGGGTATACTCTAGTACTTACATAACTGATTTGTCTAGAGTTCAGTTTATCCGTGATCTTCCATTGGTCTACGGGTCCACTCTAGAATTTACATTTTACATAACTGATTTGTCGAGAGCTCAGACTATCCGTGATCTTCCACGGGTCTACGGGTCTACTCTAGTACTTACATAACTGATTTGTCAAGAGTTCAGACTATCCGTGATCTTCCATGGGTCTACGGGTCTACTCTAGTACTTACATAACTGATTTGTCGAGAGTTCAGACTATCCGTGATCTTCCACGGGTCTACGGGTCTACTCTAGTACCTACATAACTTATTTGTCTAGAGTTCAGTTTATCCGTGATCTTCCACGGGTCTACGGGTCTACTCTAGTACTTACATAAATGATTTGTCTAAAGTTCAGATTTCCGCGATCTTCCATGGGTCTACGGGTATACTCTAGTACTTACATAACTGATTTGTCGAGAGTTCAGACTATTCGTGATCTTCCACGGGTCTACGGGTCTACTCTAGTACTTACATAACTGATTTGTCTAGAGTTCAGATTATCCGTGATCTTCTATGGGTCTACGGGTCTGCTCTAGTACTTACATAAATGTAAAGACTAGAGCTGATTACCTTGAGCAATTAGTCAAAAGTAATGCGTGCATTTTTAATATTCATAATATATTCAAAACTACTATGTAATTCGATCATTTGAGCTTATACGAGCTCGCATGTAAGTAGCTGAATATAAAAATTAAGGACCTTATTTCAATTAAATATTTCATTCAAGAAAGACAAGCTAAAAAATAATGAAAGTGATATTCGTATATTAATTATGGCAGTATATATCGTTTATTTATAAAGTTGCCATAATTTTAATTTGAAAGAAGTTCAACAGAACACAGTTGTTATCTCATCTGGTCCATAGAGCTATGCATTGCATATAACAATTTTATTCCTAAACAAAGGATTTGTCTGGCCTAGTTTTCATTTATGATTTCTTGATTGACATAATAATAACAATAGTAATTATTGACAGTTTCAATTTTACAATACCAGCGGGGTACAAGACAACTGTATTGTTTTCAAAGTGTTCAATCAGTTCTAGTGCGTAAATTCTAATGATAAAGGTAGATACTGTATTATTTATATTCTTGCGTTGATGCACGTCAATAATTATGATCAATTACCATTCTTCAACCATGTAATTAAATATTATTAACTCAAATTACCCGTAAGTGTGTATTTACTGCAAAAGCGCCGAGGGTTGGATGAAAAACTTAAGTCTAGTCAGAAATCACAATTAGCTCATACAATTGCGTAACATCCATTAAAGGCTTTTTGGTTAACACAGCAGGAGAGTAAAATTGAACAAAAAACCACTCGGAAACGTTAATCAGTCAGAACTCGAATCATTGGATTTTGTGAAATAATCCTTTTTTTATTGTTTTTATTATCAAAAATTTGATAATCGGTGGGTTGATGATTTCGCCAAACAAAAGTACCCCGCGGTGAAAACTGATAAGTTGTGTTTTCTCAGATATTTGATGTTGCTGCTGACCCGAGATGCAATTAGCTACGGGCCAGGTGAATCTGTCAGACCGTGAAATAACAAGGCACGGTACAACTATATCAGTGGTTCTTAACCGTTTTGAAATAAGGGAGCACTGTTGACTGTAAGAAAAATTTACTGAGCACCGAAAACAAACAGAAAATTCATTAAAAAAATAAAATTCTTTTTTTTTTTAAAACCACGACTTTTTAATAATTTTTGGAACCGACGAGTTTCGCTTTACTCAAGCATCTTCAGGGTACAAATTATTACTTTAAAGCGAAACCGGTCGGTTCTAAAAATTATTAAAAATTCGTGGTTTTAAAACAAAAAGTATTTTATTTTATTAAATATGTCAAACCACAAAGTGATTGCTTTCTGCAATAATAGAAAATTCAATTTATATAAAAAAATTTTTCGACGTGGGTTTGTTTTTTAAGCAAATTTACAGTTTTATTCGAAGATTGATAATATAAGAGGTTTAGAATAACCACCCAACGCCATTTTCCAACACTTAAAATAGAATTTAATTGCAGGATGAAATTTTGCACAATTGAGGTTCTAAATTAGAGAAATCAATTTGTCTGTCTACATCTGATTTCGAAAAACTCTTTGTAAAGTCAGGACAAAGCTAAGAACTTCAGTTAATAGAAAATAATATTAAGTGTGTTAAAAATAATATTATATAGATTACCAATAACGACATATAAACAAACTTCCATATAGGTACTCCTTGCGAGTCACAATTTATACTCTAAATCACAATTTATACTCTAACACTGTGAGGTTTGAATAATCTAGCATAAAATTTATTCCTGCGTAAGTAGCCAGCATTAACTTTCGGCTTTCATAATTTTGCGAAGAATTTGCAAAAAGCTCGCGGAGTTACAGTTAAGGACCAGTGCACCACACAATACACACTACTACATTCTATTACTGCAATGTTCACTTGCTCAGTACTAGTAGACTGAGAGGTCACAGTCTTTTTCATAACGATCACAGGAATGGGTAGTTTTAGTACATATTCAAAGTATGGCGTCTCCGCATATGAAAAAAGTTGGTCTGCCTGCTCTAAGTGGTTGCAACTATGAGTTATAGAGCTCACAAGAGGCTTCATTGTTTCGAAAAAAAAACGATCAGAGGAATGGGTAGTTTTAGTGCATATTCAAAGAATGGCGTCTCCGCATATGAAAAAAGTTGGTCTGCCTGCTCTAAGTGGTTGCAACTATGAGTTATAGAGCTTACAAGAGGCTTCATTGTTTCGAAAAAAAAACGATCAGAGGAATGGGTAGTTTTAGTACATATTCAAAGTATGGCGTCTCCGCATATGAAAAAAGTTGGTCTGCCTGCTCTAAGTGGTTGCAACTATGAGTTATAGAGCTTACAAGATTAGGCTACATTGTTGCGGAAAAAAAAAACGATCACAGAAATGGGTAGTTTTAGTGCATATTCAAAGTATGGCGTCTCCGCATATGAAAAAAGTTGGTCTGCCTGCTCTAAGTGGTTGCAACTATGAGTTATAGAGCTTACAAGATTAGGCTACATTGTTGCGAAAAAAAAAAACGATCACAGAAATGGGTAGTTTTAGTACATATTCAAAGTATGGCGTCTCCGCATATGAAAAAAGTTGGTCTGCCTGCTCTAAGTGGTTGCAACTTCGAGTTATAAAGCTTACAAAATTAGGCTACATTGTTGCGAAAAAAAAACGATCAGAGAAATGGTCAGTTTTAAGTAAATCTGAAAAATTCCCCGCAGTTTGGGGAATTCCCGCAAATCGGGAACCCTGCTTGACACACACATTGCCCCCTCCTCCGCCCGCGTCCGGCCCGGCGGCCCGCGTCCCGCGTCAGTGTGCGCAGTACAATCGTTGTGAGAGGGTGTGCTTTCGCTTGTTTTGGTGCATTTTTTAATACTATTACCCGTTACTCCCACTTTTACAATAATGTCGAACATAAATACTACATGCCTGTTTTGTGAATGTAAGATGGACGAAAAAGTGCTGCCTTTTAATAAAAACAGTTTAGAAAAGTGTCGTGATATATTAACAGTTCGTATTAACCGTAATTTGAAACATGCTCATATCAAAATACCAAATGATTGTGACAGTACTGCCGTATATCATCTATCGTGCTATAAAAAATTTACCGCAGTGAAAAAAACAATAATATCTACTCCTGAGACCAACAGTTTAACACTTCTGCCAGTCGAGACTTCAGATAATCAAGCGGAGACATTGTCATCACCTTCACCAAGTACGTCTAGTTGCAAAGCTATATGCTTATTCTGCGATCACCAGCGTAAACAATCACATAAAAAATTTGAAAAGATGCACTGTTTGCAATCAAATGAAACCCGCGAAAAGATACTGATGAAATCGTTAGCATCTAACGAAGTCAATTTACAACATAAAATTTCACAGACAAGTGTTCCATTATTTTATCACACTAATTGTTTGAAAGATTTTTTTAGAAGAACTGAAAAAATATCCGACTGTCAGTCCAATGAAAAAGACGGTGTGTGGCACGTTATACGCGAGAGCCATCAAAATGCCTTACAAAAATTGTATGAATTCATAAACGACATAATTCATGGCAATAATATTCATTTAATGTCCAATCTTCACGAATATTATGAATCTTCTCTGCAGTCAAATAGCACTGAAAATAATATTACATGTTCGAGATTAGAACAGAAAATTCGAGCCTCATTTGATCGAAGCGTTTTAACTATAGAAGAGATAAATGGACGTAAGTTAGTTTTCAGAACGGGTTTGCCAATTGATTTCGTGATGTCGAAACAGAAGGAATTAGTGAAAAGAGATATTCTCACGTCTGCTGCTAATATATTGAGAAAAGAGATTCTTTCCCTGCCTAAAACTCCCCTACCAACCACTTGTTCAGTGCAGGAATTACTCCAAGGCGAGTGTAATATACCCGATGCTCTTAAAAAATTCAACTTGGAGCTCCTTGGCATCGGTTCGCGCACAAAAAAAAAGTTGTCTGAGACTTGCTTAAAGAAAGCTGAATCGATAAGCCAGGATCAAATTTACGCTGTGACAAATGGACATGTTAAGCCTTCTAAACAATTAGCTCTGGGAATGGCTATTAAAAGTCTAACTAACAGCAGAAAAGTTGTGAACATTTTGAACAAATATGGTCAGATACCTAGCTACACTTTATTAGAAGAATTAGAAACTGAAATTACCTATGCCTCCATCGATGAATCTATAACAACATTCATTCCGTCTGGGATAATTCCATGTCCTCAGTTAAATACTGGAGTAGCTTTCGATAATTTTGACCGTTACGTAGACACACCTTCTGGAAAAAATACATTGCATGACACAGTAGGAATTATTTTTCAAAATGAAGAACAGTACTCCATACGAAATCAACCTATTGACTTGTCAATGAAACCATCTAAATGCAAAAGAAGAAGGGCATTCGACGTGATTGACATTAATATAGATCATCCCATTAAAAAACCAAGAATGAGTGGCAGTATGATTTTACTTGATAGTGACTTACGTAAAACAACTGAATCTGTCAAAATAAATGCAAAGAATAGAGATTTATTATGGGTTTTGTGTCATGCTGCTGAAATCGAGAATACTCCTATGTGGGTAGGATTTAATAACCTCACTATGAATGATCAAACCAGTAAACAGAAAATAGCTTATTTGAACCCAATAAACATGTCTCCCACTAACACTTCCGTTGTTAAAACAACAATGCAACAAGCAAAAAGTATAGCCGAAGAGTGTGGTCAGGAATATATATGTGTTACATATGATCTTGCAATTGCAAAAGTGGCATTACAAATACAATCCACAGAACGGCCAAATTTTGACAATTTTTTATTTTTCTTGGCACATTTCATATCATCCTGGCCTATTTCAAAGCTATAGGAAAATTTATAGATGATTGTGGTTTGACGCATATGCTAATCGAAGCTGATTTGCTAGCCAATGGGTCTCTTAATGGATTCATGTCTGGTACGCATTACAATCGATGCAAGAGACTTCACCCTATTATTTCACTGGCCTTACAATTAATCCATTTTAAATTCTTTTTAAAAGAGGAAAATCTACAATTGTCACCAGATTTGGTAGAAGAACTGCAAGAAATAAAAAATAGACGAATGGACAGTTCTGGAAACATCTTGGTCGATGTTGACAATTTCTTTTTATCAGAAATCATCTCTAAATACAGAATTTTTCGAGAAAAAACTCAAAACGGAGAACACGGCAAAACGGCACAATTTTACATGCAATATATAAATCTGATCGAGTATTACTTTCTTTTGAGCCGATCGATACGAGAAAACAATTTTGAGCTTTACAAATATGTACTTCCAAAAATTAACAATATATTTTTCATACTAAATCATCCAAATTATGCGCGATGGCTCACAAAGCACCATGACGACATATTAAAAGTCCAAGACACTCACCCAGGCCTCGAGCTTCATTTAAAACGTCATGGCTTGGGTATCAAGCGCACTGACAAA
The DNA here is from genome assembly GCA_026573805.1 of Hesperophylax magnus. Lineage (NCBI taxonomy): Eukaryota > Metazoa > Arthropoda > Insecta > Trichoptera > Limnephilidae > Hesperophylax > Hesperophylax magnus. Next base: position 25,118,369 of record JAIUSX010000012.1, read on the forward strand.
GCGTTTTCTAGACAACCCGTTGATTTAACACTAGAACAAACCATAAACGCCGATGCTGCTAAGCGATTGTCTGGTGTTAGCCATTTTACTAATTCCTTGTCAGGCCGACAGCGTTGGGCAAAAAGCCATGCACTGAGATCCACCATTATAACTCATGTTTTAGAAGAAACTAATATTACCAGGGTACAAGATGTTACCTCTGATCTGCAGACAGCCAACATTTCCAAAAACAAAAAGGCAGTGAAGAAACTTGTCGATACTGTAGAATCTTATGGCAATCCATTTGATTATCAAGACGATAAAGACGAACTGTACAATATTGTCGCTGGGAATTCAGTAACGAATGAAACCGCAGACTTTCTGCTCAATATAGAGGCTACAGGAGAAAATCAGAGAAAAGAATTTATATCTCAATGTAATGAAAATCCCGACCGTTTCGAGAAACCAATAAAACGCAATGAAATCAGGAATTTCTGTTCAGATAAATCAAAAAAGCCATGTAAAGCAGCACAAAAACTGCAAGTTATAAAAGCAGAACGAAACGTCTTCGGTCGTCTTTTAGGAATTTCCCTTAATCAGAAACTAGATTTGCCAAAAGTTTTGGAATATCCATTATCTTCATCGTCACCTTCAATGAGTCATTTAGATGGTTCCTTGATGAAGACTAACAAGGCTGCACTCATGAAAATATTGGAAAAAACAGCAAATGCCAATACGCCACAAAAAATTTATGTTGTGATTGTAGATGGATTCTATATTCTCCATTTAATACCAGTGCATGTGAAAACATTTGGTGAAATGTCGCTATACATTTTGAAAAAATGTATGAGCTACAAAGCAAACCGTATCGATGTAATATTTGATTCTTATTTATCACCCTCAATCAAAGATTTTGAACGTGAAATGAGAGCTGGGCACAAAGCTACCCCCAAAACACAGTATAAAATAACATCGCCAAAACAAATCAGACCAAGAAATTTCGTCAAAGAATTAAGAATTACACAATTCAAAGAAGAACTCGTGCATTTTTTCATAAAACATTGGAGTTCCGAGGAGGCTAGTCTAGTCATTTCTGGAAGCACGGTTAATCTCAATTTTGAAAATAATTGTTATTCGTATGAATATCAAAGCGACGGCAAAAAGGTTGTGCAAAACGATAACCCTAATTTGATGTGTGGGCACCACGAAGAAACCGATACAAAATTAATATACCACATATACAGTATTCAAGAACCATCTAATATTTTGATGAAAACTTCTGACACTGATGTAATCGTCATTTTACTGGGAAATTTGGACAAATTCGAAAAGCATGAAATATTTATTGAATCCGGCACTCTTGCTAAACGACGTATTGTAAATGTTAACAAAATTTATCTCAGTATTGGTGCTACATTGGCAAAGAGTTTGCCAGCGTTTCATGCTTTGACAGGGTGTGATTGTACCCCTGCATTTTATAGAAAGGGCAAACAAAAACCTTACAATATCCTAAGTAAAAACACAGTTTATCAAGAGGCTCTAATAGAGCTAAGTTCTAATGCTCCATTGACAAATGAAATCAAATGCAAAATTGAACAATTCATATGTGAGTTATATGGTGTGAAGAGTAAATCTGTAAAAGAGGCCCGCCATAAGATTTTCCTCAAAAAATTTAAGCCCAATAAAGAGAATGAAAAATTTAACAAAACTCTTATGAATTTTGATGCTGCTTTTTGATGCTGATTTGCAAGACCAACTTGTTTCATATGCGGAGACGCCATACTTTGAATATGTACTAAAATTACCCATTCCTCTGATCGTTTTTTTTTCGAAACAATAAAGCCTCTTGTAAGCTCTATAACTCATAGTTGCAACCACTTAGAGCAGGCAGACCAACGTTTTTCATATGCGGAGATGCCATACTTTGAATATGTACTAAAACTACCCATTCCTCTGATCGTTTTTTTTTCGAAACAATAAAGCCTCTTGTAAGCTCTATAACTCATAGTTGCAACCACTTAGAGCAGGCAGACCAACGTTTTTCATATGCGGAGATGCCATACTTTGAATATGTACTAAAACTACCCATTCCTCTGACCGTTTTTTTTTCGAAACAATAAAGCCTCTTGTAAGCTCTATAACTCATAGTTGCAACCACTTAGAGCAGGCAGACCAACGTTTTTCATATGCGGAGATGCCATACTTTGAATATGTACTAAAACTACCCATTCCTCTGACCGTTTTTTTTTCGAAACAATAAAGCCTCTTGTAAGCTCTATAACTCATAGTTGCAACCACTTAGAGCAGGCAGACCAACGTTTTTCATATGCGGAGATGCCATACTTTGAATATGTACTAAAACTACCCATTCCTCTGATCGTTTTTTTTTCGAAACAATAAAGCCTCTTGTAAGCTCTATAACTCATAGTTGCAACCACTTAGAGCAGGCAGACCAACGTTTTTCATATGCGGAGATGCCATACTTTGAATATGTACTAAAACTACCCATTCCTCTGATCGTTTTTTTTTCGAAACAATAAAGCCTCTTGTAAGCTCTATAACTCATAGTTGCAACCACTTAGAGCAGGCAGACCAACGTTTTTCATATGCGGAGATGCCATACTTTGAATATGTACTAAAACTACCCATTCCTCTGATCGTTATGAAAAAGACCGTGACCTCTTAGACTGTTAAATTTGATGCTGTTTTTGTTACTTCAAAGAGAACTGTGAGGTCTGGCGTCCTGAAAATAGCAAACATCCTTTTTAAAAAAAGGAATTTTTAGGTCAATGTTAGTATTTTGAGCTTGAGATGTCATTTCCCTCCAGGACCCTTATTATTTGACTGTCAATACTGAAAATAAGCCAAGATGCTATTATATAACATTCAAATTATGGCATACTAGAAATCCCATATTATTTTCTATCAGTTGAAATCCCCGATATTACCCGGGCTTTACACGGAGTTTCAGCTAGGTTATGAACAACGATACATTGAAATTTCCGATTTACATATAAAATAATAAGGCAAAACTCCGCGTGTTTTGTTTTAATTGTTCAAAATAATAAAAAAAATAGCGTTGATAGTATGTCTAAACTACAATTATTGGAATAATACTAGTGAACCACTTTGAATAGTGTTTTACTATTCAAAGTGGTTCAATGTAAAACAAATTGTAAACAAAATTCTTGCTTCAACAGACTTTGTAATAAAATTAAAATAACATGACATCAAAAGTGGACATCTTCAAGTGCGATTTGTAATTTGAATAAATACAAAAAATGTACAAGGAAGAGTGTTTTTCTGATATGTCATGAATAACTTTTCTGTTGTTCATATAATGCTGTTATAATTATAAGAACATTTGTTTAATTCTGCTGAGTGGTGAGTGCAATTAATACTCTGTCTGCCATATAAAAGCATGGATATAAACAAATTACATCCCATATTTATTATATAAATGAATATGGGATAAACAAAATAAATTTTAAAAAACATAGCACTTGTACTACGATGGCTTGAGAGAAATTCTCCATATATAGTGTAGGGGCGCGCCCTGCCACTGGGCCAATGTGAATAAATTGTTTTACATCCTGTCTTCTTATTTTATATTATGGTTTTGTTTTATATAATTAAAAGAATAAAGAAGTAATCTCATAAAGTAGTTGACATTCTTATCGACTCCGAAGTACTGTAATGTTGGCTACGGGATAAAAGAGACACATTCTGTGCTTTGTGGAAGTTTCTTCTCCAAAGTAACACGTTAACCATAAATCGAGCTGCGGCGCTTATCGACAATTTATACAGCCAAGTACAAAGTCGGATGGGAACATTTGTGCCAACATTTAAAGGTCGTCAATAATAGTGGTGAAAACAAAGTTGATTGTTTTCAACATATTATGGAAAAAGTTTCTTTTTATTTATAATACGTATTCTGTTTACACAAAGCAAATCATCAATCCTGAAGCCCGTGACCTAAAAACATGACCCATACAATGAAGGTTAATATTTAACGAGACTTTTCGTGGAATAAGTAAATTACGCTGGAATTAACTAATAGTGTAAAATGTAGCTACAATTGAAATATATTATTAACTGAAAGTGTGATGTGCCTACAAAGATATCCCAGGCACGTTCCACGTGATATAACGTGGGTGTAAGAGGAATACGGATAGTGTGTATAACATGGTATATAATAACACGGATACAGTGTTATACTGATTAAGATCAATCGAATTATCGAATTACCTAGAGGCATTGATAAAGAAAACTAGGCAAGGCCTTTGTTAAATCACAATGTGATTAGATTTGGCTAAAAGCTAGAATACAGTATTAGTCTTACATACTTTTTCTATGCTTATCCACAGGCGAACAGTGACAATAAAACATTTGAATAAAAGTATAAATTTTTTAGGACGGGTTGTTTTACAGAATTTGATCAATTCATCAAATTTCAATGATGATTTTCAAGTTCTGTGAAGGTTCTATTCAAGTTCTTTCATCATTTCATTTTTGTGAAACAACTGGCTAATAATGATATAACAACATAACTTAAATAGAACCTTCACAGAATTTCTGCGAAACCACCCGTCCTTGTATTTGGGTGAGACTATGGCGTTTGGTTGCAAAAAGACAGCTTAAGGCGTGATTCACTGCGCTTTAGGTGGTTTTTCACAAAAACAGCGGAATACAAATTATGCAAATTTTATTATTATTCCAATTAGCTTTGAATTTCTGATTGGTTGTCTCTCAAAAGGGAGATACTCCACATACTTCCACGAAGGAGTTTAAATAAGCCACTTTAACTCTGGACCCTTTGGAGGGAAGTAAATATATTTAAATATTACCTACCCAACCCCAACCCATATTATGTAAAAAAGGCGGTTTTATATTGATAAATTTTTACCACAACGCCAATTTTAAAACCACTTCCACTTTTGACAGTTTCTAAGAATATCCATTTTAATTTTATCTTTAATTTGACATACTTATATATATAATGCTTTCATTTTATCATTAGGTCTGTCTGTCTGTCATCAGTCTGCTCGTGCGCAGGATCGAAACTGCTCGTGCGCAGGATCGAATTGCATACGCTGCCGCCGCTTACGAAAACAATATGAATATTACGAAAAAAAGTGATAAATTAATTATTAATGAACTTCTAACGTTTCTTCAAAACAAAATCGATGTCTTAGACGAACTAACCGCGGTTCAAATATGCTCCAATCATTTCTCAGAAGACGAAGTGGAGGCTGCGAAAGACATTCTGTGCAGTGAAACAGTTGAACGCAGGATTATGAGGAAAGGCGAAGGTAGGAAGTCTAAGAATTTATATGATATCATTAAAATACTGAAGGAAACAGAGAATGAAGCTCTACCGACATTTGTGGCTCAGAATTTACACAAACTACCGCCTGTCAATTTCGATCACGTAGATGTCACTTGTCTCCTAAAAGATATCACGTCATTAAAGGGTGAATTAACCACAATTCAGTCACAAATGTCCAAACAAAGCGATCTGGAAGTATTGCGCTCTGAAATGGCTCTCCTAAGGAATGAACTGAAAATAAATAAACATAACCGTATTCCAAATCAAGACGAAAATACATCGCCGTCCTTGAACACATTGAAGGTCACCATACCGGTAGCCATAGATAAGAACCGCTCAAACTCACGGTCGCCAACTAATGAATTACATTTGGACAACAATGCGCACTGCAGTAATGTGATAACCCCGCCCGCGCTCCTCGAATTAGCTGCCCCACCTGTCATGCACTCTCCTCAATCATGGAATAAAGTAGCGGCGTCTAGCTCTCTCACACAACAGCAACAAGTCATACTACAGACATCACAGGTACATCAACCGGGTATGGATGAACCAGCCAAAGTTGCACGCACACAATCTCACAAAAATACATTTAAACCAGAGACAACTAATTTTAATACGGATGGTTATAAAACCGTTACAAGAAAACTAAGGAGATCGAGAAATATTATTGCAACTGGAACAGCGATGGAGAACTCCCTCAAAATAGCTGAGTTAAAAACAACGCTCTATGTGTCGAGGTTCGACAATAGTGTAACTGAGGACAATATTCGAAACTTTATCAATTGTAAAATAAAAGGAAGTAATATCCAAATAGAAAAAATAATACAACGAAATCCCACGCAGTTTGGATCTTTCAAGTTGACTATACCGAATACGGATTTCAAAACCTACATGAACAAAGAATTTTGGCCGACTGGTACTGTTTTCCGAAAATTTATTGAAAAAAAATACAATGGAAAAGAACAAAATTAAGATAATTTCAATAAACTGCAAAAGTTTTAAACGAAACGTCAACTTCGTTATAGATATGTGCGATATCTACGATGTAATACTTTTGCAAGAAACGTGGTTATTACAAAACGAAACATCGAATCTATCCAAAATTCATCCGAACTTCCAGGGATGGGGTACCTCAGCTGTAGATTTATCAAACGGACCGCTACGAGGCCGACCCTACGGAGGAGTCGCAGTACTTTGGAGGAACGAGCTGCAAGCTTCAATAATACCCTGTGGAGATGACCGCATCGCTGGTATTCAGATAATCACCAACGGAGGGACGATAAGCATACTGACTGTCTACATGCCGGTATGTCACGCGGACAACCTTACCGACTTCACCAACTACCTTTCCAAGATACATACGATCATTCAAGATAACGAACACTCTGAAACCATTGTTATGGGAGATTTCAACGCTCACCCATCCTCCATATTCGGGAAAGAACTCTCTCATTTCTACACCGAAAATAACTACAACTGTATCGATATTGAAAGACTACCGAATGACACATATACATATATTAGCGATGCACACAATACCACTTCCTGGCTCGATCACTGTATATGCACTAATAGTCTTAAGAATAAAATAGATAGTATAAAAATACACTATGATACCGACTGGTCCGATCACAGGCCGACATCTTGCGTAATCGCTGCTGAAAAATTACCTGCAACTATTTTTAATATTCCACAACAGCCTAATAACATAATATGGAGAAGGAATAATAATAAGAAAATCAGTGAATATACGTCTGTAGCAGAATCATTACTTAGTGTGATCTATCAAAGACACTCCGAATCCATTTGTAATTCGGATTCTATATGTGACAGATGCGACCATATACAAAACATGGAAAACATATACACAGACATCGTTGAAGCCTTAAGTAGGGCTGCCAATACTGTATTTCATCGGGAGAACGATCAAAGCAATCCAAAAACACATCGTGACATTGCTGGGTGGAATCAACAAGTTAAGGAACACTACGAAAATTCCAGATCGGCGTTGATGCAGTGGATTAAGAATGGGAGACCATTACATGGTCCCACTGCGGATGAAAGAAAACGAAAAAGGAAGGAGTTTAAAATAGCTCTTAAACACTGCCAAAGCTCTTCTGAACAAACAAAAATGGATGATATCGTAAAATCACTTTACACAAAGCAGTTTGCCCAATTCTGGAAGAAAAGCAACAACCTGATCAAACCAAAAAATCGAATCGCCAGCCAAATTGATGGGTCCACAAACACGGAGGAAATTGCTAATACTTTTAGAAGAACCTTTGCAGATATTTCCGGAAATGAAGTACCGTCTGTCCCTGATATTATGGAATATGATGGACAAAACGTTTACCTCTCTGAAAGTAGTATAATGAAGGCCATAACAGGCACCAAGGCTGGTAAGTCTCCGGGACATGATAATCTAAGTATTGAACACATAAAATACGGAGGTAGATACATACCCAAACTATTAAACATACTGTTCAACGCAATACTTAAACACAACCATATACCGGGTGCAATGACGAAAACGATTATAATTCCAATCCTGAAATCGGGACAGCCTGACATGACTAACTCCAGCAATTACCGGCCAATATCTTTAGCAACTATAACTGCAAGATTATTTGAAAGGGTAATATTAAATGAGATACATGATAAACTAATGTCTAAAGATAACCAGATGGGATTTAAATGTAAATTATCCACTAATATGGCAATATATACTGCAAAGCAAATAATAGAATTCTACAAGAAACGAAAAACTACCGTATACGGGTGCTTCTTAGACCTAAGTAAAGCCTTCGACAGGGTCTGTCATAAAACAGTATGGGATAAATTGAAAGCTAGGAATATACCTACCTTATTTATAAACATACTATCCCGATGGCACTCCCAGCAGGAAAATGTTGTACGGTGGGCAAGTACATACTCCCAGCCGATATATTTGCGGTCAGGAGTAAGGCAAGGAGGGTGTATGTCCCCCATTCTATTTAATGTATACATGGACGAGTTATCAAGTCGCCTGGATATCAGAGCGGGCTGTCGTGTTAACAGTATATGTATGAATCATATAAGCTACGCGGACGACATGATCCTCCTAGCTCCGTCGATCAAGGGATTAAGATTACTCCTAAACATTTGTGAAGAATATGGAAAACAACATAATATGATGTACAACCCGAAGAAGACGGAATTGATTGCGTTCCACCACGGAAAAAGTCAAGATACAAGTAAGATGCTCCCCGTATACCTTAACGAGGCAAAAATAAATACATGTTCGAACGTGAAATACTTGGGGCACATTATTAATGAAGACCTATCGGACGATGGCGATATCGAACGACAAAGGAGAAGCCTAAGCATAGTGTCCAACATGATTGCCCGCAGATTTTTCAAATGCAGCAATACCGTTAAAAAAATACTGTTCAACGCATTCTGTACTGGCCTGTATACGTGTGAGACATGGTGTCACTACCGAACTTGCTCGATGGAACGACTCCGAATTCAATATAATGACGCCTGTAGAATCATATTTGGATACCGAAGATACAGCAGCGCATCGACAATGTTCACGGAACTAGGACTGAATGGATTTGCCGGTCTGATGAGACACCGGGTTACTGGAGCCAGGATGCGGCTAATGGCCTCCGCCAATACGTTGGTGACCGCAGCCTACCAGCACCAAGCGCCACTACTGAGTGAGCGCTGGGCCCAAGCTCACTCAAGACCACGCCCTGCATAGTTGTTAATTACTTTGTTGTTAATTTATTTTCTGTCATATATTTTTTTCAATTTCAAATACCTACTGTACAAAAAATATGTATACATATATGGGACGTGTGGGATTGCACTAACCTCCCCACATCCTGGAATAAAAATTATTATTATTATTATTATTATTATTAGGTACATACCTACCCATAATTTTTTTTTTTTTATTGTTCTTTCTATATAGGCATACATACAAATCTGAGGCAGATTACAGCGCAATTGCGTCGAGATCTTTTACAAAAATGTCCAACTCCGTCTCAATAATTCTACAGAAATATCAATATCAGTTTCAGATCCACAGTTTCCTAATAGCAAAAGATAACAATATGTCTTCAAAAGTACTTAAAAATAAAAAATGTGTCGTCGAACAAATTTTCATTCTGATAAACGGTGAAAATCAAAATTTCATTATTGGTTCGACTACCAATGACTTGTTTGACTTCGATAAAAATAAAGGCCATATAAGAGATTCTAGAATTCCAAAACTATTGATAACCTTTTCAGGAAATTGATACGAAATAAATCCAAACAACAAATTATTTTAATCAAAGGAAAATTTAACTGCTATTTTTGTTTTTATTATGTGATAAGGTGACGTATTATGAGGCAATATCACTATTACGTTAACGAACTAGTTTGTTGTAAATGTTTGTTCGGACAGCACAATTCGGGACTCGGGACCCAGACTGAAATGCTCAAACCCACGCGTTGTTCATCACTAAACACGTTTCGAATACACAATATCTCAAGGACCTTTTTTTGATGATTTGAGCCAAAATGTTTTCTTAAGATGCAGAGAAAGGCAAATGAAATTCATCATTAAATATAATATGTTTTTTACTAATGACGAAGTTTTTGAAAATTCATTTTGCCAAGGATCTGCTGTCCATTTTTTTATTATTATCAAAAATTACCTTCCAACTTAAATATCTTTATATAAAATTTTTTATTGTTAGAGTTAAAATAATTATCAAAGTTTTAATTTTCCAATGTCCACTAAAACGCCCGTGACCTCTCAATGACCCATGTGACGTCACAAGAAGCTTACTTTTGTAACTCAGTACTAAACTGAGACGGACTCATACTATAGTTGTTATATTTTCTTTTGTATTACGGTGAGATATACGATTTAAGCAGTGTTAGAAATAAATAACACCACGCTTTGTATTTGCATCTAAAAACTTACCAGTTCCTGGTAGATTTGGGAGGACAAATTAGCATTAAACATAAATAAATGCCATTTCATTCATTTTTCCAAAATAAGTAATCCTATTTTTTTTCAATATTCATTAAATGATGAAAATTTAATTTCTGTTACTAAAATTATTGATCTAGGCATTATGTTCGACAGTAAACTCACATTTGTATGTCTTATTAATAATATTATCAACAAGGCCCTAAAGACTCTTGGCTTTGTTTTGAGAGCTGCAAAAGATTTCAATAATTTAGGAACATTTATTATGTTATATAAAACCCTTGTCAGATTCCAACTTGAGTATAACTCTACGTTATGGTCTCCATTTTTCAATATTCATTCGAATAACATTGAAAAGATTCAACGAAAGTTTCTAAGGTTTATAAATAATAAATTGCATATTCCTATACAAAACATAAATTACAATTACCTCTAGGATAAAATGTCTCTATTGAAACTTTCAGAAAGAAGAATAAGCACAGATTTAATACTGTTACAAAGAATACTACATTTTAAAATTGACTGTCCCGAATTACTTCAATGTATCAATATCCATGTTCCCAAAAAATCATGCCGACATTTCTTACCTTTTTACTTCAATAACACCAGGACACTAGCTTACCAAAATTCTCCGATTCCGAGACTTCACAATCTCGGTAACAAATATTTTGATCTGGGTGATATATTTCATTTGAAAACTAATCAGTATAAATATTGTATATTCTATCACTTTTATTCTTCTAGACAAAAATAGACCTATGTACCCATATAACTTCTCCGCTTCTACTATTTTGTTTTGTTGAATCTTTTAAACTCAATTATATGCGTGAGGATTCATTTTTGCCATTATGTTTACATTCTTCTTTATTGTATTAATTTTTAAGTGTTTACTCTGATACAAAATGCTTGTATTTTTTTAAAGAAAAGCCCACTAGGGCGTGTAATAAATAAATAAATACCTTCCCAGAAGTTCCTCTCCTTCCTTCCACAGCATCCCCAAAGACGACATGGGCCCTGAGAGAAATTACTTTCCTCTGGGCCTCCTGTGCGAGGTTAATGTAAAAAATATATTTCAAAAAGTCATCGACCGTAAAACTTTACATTTTTGTGAAAGATTTTCCGAAATTTGGAAATTTTCTATTAATTATTTTTATATGAAACGAAAAAAGTGAAGTTACGATAACCTTTATGATACGTCTATGTAATTATATATATGTTTTCTGTTTTGTACAAAGTGATTATTCTACAGCTTACAAGAAAAAAACAATGAAGGTAAGCGACAAAACAATTGTAAAAATATCCTCGTTCGTTGAAATCGATATTTTTTTATAATTGTGATTGCATTTGTCCATTTGTAATATAAAAATCTGAAAGAGTTTTTTATCTGCTTTCCAAACCGGTAATTCATTTTGGTATACATTAAAAAACAGCGAATCAATTAGATTCACAAATTTCTGATAACAAACATAATTTTTTTCATACAATACGAGAATTTAAAAACCGCGTAGATTTGCGGCGTGAACAGCTGATGCAGTGATGCCACCGAAGCAGGGCTTTTTGGAGGGATAGTATTGTATTAATTTTTAAATAATGATTTATTAATTCTACAAGAATCTGAATAAATAATTTTAAGCCATAATATTTTTCACTGGTGTTCTGCAATAGAGTTTTGTTTGGTTTTATATATTTTTGGTTTGGTATTACATATTGTTATTTGATGATTTTAGAATTCTTTACAAAGTCGTCAAGCAATAAAATAATATCGTATCCACATAAGATAGCTTCATAGTTTATTCGAAGAATACGACCTTATATTATTAGGAAACACTTTTTCTTTTTAACTGATTTTGAAGGTCATGTAATATATCATTGAAGAAAAATATAAATCTAAAAGAAACATGTAAAAAGAAAAAAATAAAGATAACGGTCACAACTAGGAATTGAACCCAGGATCTCTTGTCTTACATTGAGACGCCTGTCCCGGTAAGACAAGAGATCCTGGGTTCATTGCCTAGCTGTGACTGTTACCTTTTTATTTTTCTATGTAACAGAACAAGCTGTTGCATGTTTCGTTTAGTTATTCCGACTTTATGTCCGGGTTAAATCTTCCCCACAGGAAAAACTAAACCCTTCCACACACTTTTCCACAAATGATCATCTAGTCAATCCACATCATGCAAGTGCATTATATAAGCATAATAAATACAAAATAATACAAAAACAACACGTCAAATCACCAGAGATCAAATGGGAAAATAATTCACCGACTCCAGATATTTTCATATCAGAGGGTTCGGCTCGGTAGAACTTCTAATTGGACCTATAAATCCTACTGATCCCTCAATATAAATATTTAATAAATCTTTCGTAATCCTACATGTATTTAATATGACTGACATTTTCATTTTTATTTATAAATTCTTTCATATATCTAATATGCCTAAATTTTGAATGAGAGAGCTAGGTATAATGCCAGTAGCCGAAATAACAAATGGTAATATTTTTATAGTCTGAGAATGCCAAATTCTTTTAATCTCATTTCCTAAATCTGTGTACTCGTATTTTCTTATTTTTTCAGAAACAGATTTTTGAATATTACAGGGATTTGGAATAGCGACATCAATGATATAAGTTATTTTTTTAATTTTGTTTCATAAAACTTTGTCGGGTCTATTATGACTAATCGTATGTTCTGTTAGTATAGTTTTATCGTAATATATTTTTAAAAATTTATTTTCTAAAAATGAATTTGGTTCGTATTAATAATTATTATTATGTTAAAAATGTCTTAGCTCCAAATTTAGAAGCTTATAAAATAATATATTTTATATTTATATTATAAATATATTTTATAAAATTCCTTTTTCAAAATTAATTTGGTTTGTATTAATAATTATTATTATGTTAAAAATGTCTTAGCCCCAAATTTAGAAGCTTTCAAGTTAATTATACTTATATATCATTGCCTTAAATAGTGTAAGTTTAATTTTAAACGGTATTCCTTGCGCGGTTCGAAGACTATGTGACAAGAACCGCATAAAAGAGAAGGGATTTTACAATATCTGGTGACACCGCTTGAAGTATGCTTTAGTCGGGCTGCTTTGCTGATCACCATTATTGTTTAATCTGTTCGAATTTATGTAAGGGGTATATTAAGTTATTAACAAGTTCAGTAATCAAGTTTTGGGAATTAGAATCCTAGCAGAAACTATGTTTTGAAAAATCCTGTGCCACGCGATACGCACAGACCCAACGTAATAGACCCGACCCAATGTAGAGTTGTTCAGTGAGTCACGTACATGGGAATACGTCATTGACATACCTAGAACTTGGTAGCTACATCCCACATTTATTATGTACCCACCACGTACATCAGTACAGGCGTGTGTTTGTTGTGATAACCATACAGCCACATTAACTCACCCCACGGCTTAAATACGTCAATAAATCATCCATTGTTCGCTGGCACCAGCCGTAATGAGATGATTGACCTAACAGTACTTACCTACTATTGATCTTACCGGTGACGTCACGGGAACCTACATAGAACCGGGGATTTTTGGCAAATTGAATTGACAGGGAATTCTTCGTCTGCGGCATTCTGTCTGATATATATTCTACATCTAGTTAGGAAGGTAGATAGTGAACGTCTACCACTGACTTATTTATACTGTATACCACCGCCTTGGTAAGAGTGTTGAGGAATTTGCGCTGATACTCAAACTAGGTATCTTTTGTATTTAAAACATCAAAGGGTTATTGGAAAGAGAGTTGGGAATCATCATTTTGTTATTATTCTTCTCGCGTAACGTCAGTTTTTATAGTATTAAGTGTGTAAGTTTTATAAAAAGATTTTGTGCCATTTTTTGTGAAATGAAAGAGAATGCTTAGGTTTTGGACCAGAGGTTGTGGATTTAAAAGCTGGCCATGAATGCGTATCAAAAGTCATAAAAAACGAATTTCGGTTGTGTGTCTGTCCTGTGTAACTCTGGTTCAAAGAAATCGGATTTGCTTTGAATTTAAGCGTCAATAATGGAATTCGATTTCAGACAAGCAATAAAGTACTACCTACCTTTAATATAATATTTTAAATTGTAATTTTCCAAAATTATTATCAAGATCTTGTGATTTTTCAATCTTGTATTATAGTTTTAATTAGTGTGATAGTTGTTTAATGTACGCCTATATATCCGTCTTCCAGTTATGAATCGGTAGGTCTTTCAAACAATCCTCTACCCATTCTTCTTCTCCTCCCAATTCCTTCTGTCTTACCACTATATTTGGGTTACAATTATCCCACTGGCTTCAGGCAACAGGTGTAGATATTGATATTAAACTAGATTGGTGTTTGATTTTCCTTCCATAAATTATTTCGTGGTAAAGCGATCAAAGTAATAATGTTCAATCGTTTGATTAAGGTAGAAACTGCTGCCATTTGCGCAGAATTTTCTTTCTAATCGTTGGGCCAAACAAAAACTAACGATAACGCGATTTTGAATACAAGGGGATGGAATGGAATTCAAAGACTGGAATCTGAAACTACAAAGTTTTAGTTTTATAGTAGTTTGTTTTCTGAATTCTTTAAAAATAAAATAAGAAAACCCACAATTTGATAATCCCTCTCATCCGTTTGGTTATTCAAGGATTTCATAAACCGTTTGCCAACCGCATACATAAACTCCTTAGTTGTTTTATTAGGGTTGCCTGTTTACAAATACATATATTTTATATCAATCTCATTAATATAACCACAAAACATTCAAACCATTTAGTAAAAAGCTTTGTTTGCATTTTCTAAAGTCGGAAGCAGGACAACTCTGTGGTGATGATCTATGACATCATGAAATTAGCACAGCTTTTTCTGAATGCTTTTTTAAGTTCAACGCAATATTTTGCTCTCAAAATATAAAATTGTTAACCCCTAAAAAACAAGACTACAAATCCAATGTTCTATATAAAATCAAAAAACCCTATTTCGAAAATTTTGAAAAAATGTTCTTAGGAATTTCTGGTTTAACGCAATATTTTTACGCTCACAACATAAGTTTTATTATGAGCTTCGGAGTAATGAAATGTACATTCTGCAAAAAATAAAAAGTGCCAAATCTAATGGTCTATGAGAGTAAACTGTTTTGACCTATTTCTATCAGTGGCGGCTCGTGACTTTTGGTTGTTCTAGATTCTAGAGTGCTAATATTACAAAAAATGGCATTATTGAAGTTGTTGTAATTGAAAAGATTTTTTATTTGTTTTCATTAATTAGATTTTTTGTATGAAAATTTTCAGGAAATTTCAGTTTGGCCGTGCGCCCCACGAATTTCCTGAAAATCTTCAAACAAAAAATCAAATTATCGAAAAAAAAATCGTTTTTCAGCTACAACAACATCAATAATGGCATTTTTTTGTTATACTAGCACTCTAGAACACCTAAAAGTCATGAGCCGCCACTGATTCCTATGTACATAGAAAATGAAACATGAAAGTGCACAACTAGTCTCAGTAGATATAAATTTATTTTAGAATAACCTTCGAAAAAAAAGTCCGAAACTCATGTGGTCAGAGCTCTCTGTCAGCACAAGTGATAAAGCACCTTTTTTAATTAGGAAATTTTCGTTACATATGAAAGTTTAGGTAAGAATCTAGTATCTGTACTATCAAAAACATTTTTCAGTTGACATTGATAAAATCCATTAAAAGTGGTAACCCTAGAACAACATCCTCATTAAACCCATATGGTTGTGTTTAATGTTCCCACAAGCGAGTCCCTGTTCTACAAATAAGGACATATTGTCCTGTGTGTTGCTGTGAGCTGATCCTTGTGCCTGTTGGTTGTTGGGTCAACGTCCTGTGTCCTGGTCCTGTGTCCCGATTCACAGCTTCTGTCTGTCGCTGAACGCAAATTGTCACGAATAATGGCTACTCTTTGAAAATAATAAAATTTGGTTTGATTGAATCTTATGATTATGCTTAATTCTATATATGGAGTCAATTAATAAATCAATAACACCCCCATACTTGTTGCCCAGATCATGCATCCTATTGGTCAGTGAGTGTGTCTGATAGTTGGTCGAGTATGTATTACAGAATAATGTTATATTTTGCCTTGTATTCCTAGTCGGCACATGTAGTTTAATAGTGGCAAGGATGGCAGGACTATCAATTAAGTTGTTAATGACTCTGTGTAACACAACCAGGTCTGAAATAATTCTCCTGTCAGACAGTGTTATTAGATGCAATTGATTCATCAAACTGACATAATTAATGTAATCAATAGGAATTCCGAGCTTAAAATTTACGTACTTTAGAAATTTGTGCTGAACTCTTTCTATATTATTGGAGTGAACTTTATATAAAGGGGGCCAAATAGGTGAATTATACTCCAATTGACTTCTGACTAATGAAGTATAGAGGGTTCTCATACAATCTATGGACTTAAAATCGGTTAAAGTTCTGCAAAGGAAGCCAAGCATCTTTAAAGCCTTATTAGTTATATAGTTGATGTGTTCAATGAATGACAAGTTTTCAACGAATATTACACCCAAGTCACGAATATGTGATACTGGTATTAATTTAATATTATTTAATGTATATTCATGTAATATATTATAACGAGTTTTGGAAAATCGTATTACTTGACATTTCTGAATGTTCAAAAATAAAGCATTTTGTTCACACCATTGATGAAGTTGTTCTAAATTACTCTGTAAAATTTGACAATCGGATACATTTCGTATTCTTTTATATATTTTTAAGTCGTCAGCAAATAGCAGAACTTCTACATCATTAAATTGGTCAACAATGTCATTGATGAATAATAAGAAAAATATTGGGCCGAGGTGGGACCCTTGAGGAACCCCACTTGTGGCCTCGAATATATAAGATTGTACAGAATTAATCTTAACACTAAGCACCCTATGGCTAAGATAACTAACAATCCAACTCAATAATTTACCTTTGATGCCCATCGATCGAAGTTTATAAATAAGTATGTGATGTCGTATTATGTTATTATGAAGATTCTTGAACTGACTGAACTAAATAACATTAGTTATTAATAAATATAGCATTCTATGAGCTCAATGCAAGCAACAAGAAATAGAGCATTCTATGAGGCGTGTGCAAGTAATAAGAAATAAAGAATTCTATGAGCCGAGTGTAAGCAACGAGAAATAGAGCATTCTATGAGCCGAGTGCAAGCAACAAGAAATTCCCAGTTAAAACGTAGTGCAAAGCTGCAAATAATGGTCCATCGATTTGAACTTCTTCAATTAACTTCTTAACTTCTCTTCGGCTTAACTTCTTTCACTAAAATCTTTTCCTCTTGATCTACCGATGTAGTGCTCAGTTTAATAGTGAAAGTTGCGGAAACCTTAAAATAATGCGATACTCGCGGCATTCCGACTTTCAAGAATTCAGAAAACTTGAGCTCAAGACTGAAAAGTTAAAAGTAATTTTTTTACAAACGTACATGGGCAATATTATGTAAGCGTATGTTTTGTTTGACTGAGATCTAATCAATTAACTCTTCTCTGGGCGGCCATCTTGGACGCTTCTCCCCCACATTAATTAACAAATATTAACGGTCTTCTGATGTGTTCGCAACATTTCGAAATAAAGATTTTTTTAGGATTTGCGTCCCTAGAATATGTAGAATGTCCGCATCACCTACATTTATCGTCGCAATAGTTGCCACGTTGTCAACAAAATGTTTTCCATTATATCTATTTGATAAAACCTCTCTCCTAGTGGTATACATAGTAATATCATAAATCCTGATAGGAAAACCAGATTTCAGCATTATTATTAAGTTTCGTAAATATGCATGTCTGATAAAAGATAAAAAAGAAATAAATTTGATGTTTTTATCTAAAAATATGTACACGATGCTGATCTCTTCATTGGGGATACTCGTTTATTAGCAATCCACTCTAAAGATAATTGTTCTACTTCTGATTTGTAAAAAGTAGGTCTAAAAGTTTTATGTTTGTTTGAACTTTACAAATTACAAATGAAAAACTATTTTTAACAGGAGGAAAATACCTAAAAAAAAATTTAATGGGCAGAATTAATCAGCCATTAAATAAACTGTCTATATCTTTAATAATTTCAAATTATGTCGCAGGCTCTAGGGGTTAAAAGTCAAAACTACACCCAGTTTACTAGAATTCACAACCTACAAAACTTTACTTGAAAACATTCACAACAGTTAGGTTCACTACAGCTAGTCAATAATATTATTGTGATAGTTCCACTGAAGCGATTGGGGTTATATATATTTATATATTTACCATATTATTAGATTAATAACTTCCTCAAAATATTATATATTAAAACTATTATTACTTACTGCAGAGGAAGTATGTTTACGAGAGATGGGAAGGCTGACAGAGATATTGAAAGAAGGGTAAATGCAGGTAATTCCGTTAATGGAGGACTGAACGCCGTTGGCGCTAACAAAAAATTGTCCAAAGAAGCGAAGTTAGCAGTCCACAACGGAGTGCTGGTACCTACCTTGATGTATGGAAGTGAGGCATGGAACTGGCAAAGAAAGGATGAAAGTAGATTGAATGCTGTTGAAATGAGATCCCTGAGGCGTATGTGTGGTAAAACCATGTTTGATCGTGTGAGGAATGTGGAGATCCGCAAAGAGTGCAAGGCTGATGTAAGCGTAATGAGTAAGATTAAGAAAGGGACGCTTAGATGGTTTGGGCATGTAGAGCGAATGAGCGAAGATAGGAGTGTAAGGAAGATATATGATGCAAATGTGAATGGTAGCAGAAGTCGGGGACGCCCGAGGAAGACATGGCACGACCAAGTGAATCAGATACTCGAGTCGGGCCATGTCAAGAGTCAGAATAATAGAAGAGTATGTATGAGACGATGTATGAATGTGAATGAGGCAAGGAGTGTGTGGTGTGACCGAGTTGTTTGGCGGTCCGTCCTCTCTGCCTACCCCTGCAGGGAAACGGCGTGATGGTTAGTTAGTTAGTTAGTTAGTTAGTTAGTTACTTACTGCAGTTTAAAGCCAATGAATCCACCTAGATATCGCCGTTTATCCACTATTTTTAGGTTCTATAAAAATGGCGCATTATGACAAGCGATCTCTCAACACGGTTTTGCAAAATGGCAAAATATGCCAAACAATCACTCCAGTGACTAACTTCTTTCCTTACAAAACAATTGAAGATATGGAACAATACATATGTCTTACTAATGACATGTATCTATGAAATATTGAATTATACACATTTTGCCGGGCTGGGTTACTATATGCTAGGGAATAAGTTGAGGTAAAGATAGAGATAAACGATATATGGAAAATATCATATGATGTATAAGTGTATGTGAATCTGTGTGAATCTGAAGTAGTGGAGGGTTGTGAGTGCGCATTGCTTACCAGTTATGTTTTTTCTTAAATATTATGCTTCAAAATAATAATAATAACATGCACGGTTTAGTGTCATTTCACTTCAAGTGCGCTTTACTATGACAAACTTAAATATAGCAGTGGTCGTGTTCTTAAAATTATTCCTACAGCGCGGCTTACCAATACAGATATAATAATATAACACTAAATGTATAAATTTTTTTTTTTTTTTGGTAAACTAATGTTTAAGACAAGATTTTTTTATGCATAGCACAAAGGGTAACAATTATTTTACAAGCAATAATTATTACCCTTTGTGCTAGGCATAAAAAAATCTTGTCTTAAACATTAGTTTACCAAAAAAAAAAAATAATAATATTTGATAAGTTCAAGTATTTCACCTAAAAATGTAGACAATTTGTCTCGACGCCATCTAGTGAGAGAGTTAGCACTTACAATGCCTTTCTCATATAAAATAAAGTTGGTTGTTTTCAGGTGAAAAAATGTAACAAGCAGTAATTGTTGAATGAAACACTAGTATATATTGAATTATTTCGCGGATAAGAGATAAGCCGCCATAGCTCAGTGGTCAGAGCTGTCGACTGGAAATCGAAGGGACACGGGTTCGAGTCCCGTTGGCGTCATGTATCTTTTATCAGGAGATTTTTCAATGTGGATGAGTGTTTCAGGCGAATAATTATTGCTTGCAAAATAATTGTTACTAAATGTATAGTTTACACAAAGCGATGAGAAAACAAAGAATAACATTAACAGTGCTATTATGGTACAGATCAAAACAAGAATATTAACACTAAACATAATATAAAATAGGAGCCAGTTTTGCTCGAAATGGTAGCATTTTTTAATTAATTTTGTTTTTAAAGCCCGTTTAAAGTTAAGGTTTTAGAATCTTTGACTTAATTATGCCAAGATGTTTAATCTAAGAGAAAATAGTTTATCAATACTTGATAGTAGGTATAACTTAATCAAATTAAGACAACGTTAAATAATACCTATTAAGATGCTGTACCGGAGATACACTACGGATATAAATATCGTCCATAATAAAAATTAATATATATAACTGATTTAAGTTTTCCTTTTTCCTTGCTTATAAGTAACTGCGTAGTTAACTTACTTAATGATATTGCAAACCCAACAAAGTGAAATACAGAAAAAGATTCTCAGAAGGTTCTGATGGTGGTGTGAGTGTAGGTGGGAGGTGTCTGAGAGTTGCGGAGAGGTAAAGGGGAAGGGCAGAGGGCAGGAGGATTGATGATCCAATCTCAGGAAAGTAATCATACCATAAAGTTAATGCTAAAGCGATGAGTGTAGAAGAGATTACGATATGCCAAAGAAAATACGAAAGGGAGCCATTACTGAAAAAAGCGATATTCATGATGATATGGGCGAGTTAATATTAGTATTTACCACAATGTACATTTGTGCACAATGGCTACTTAAAAACTGGTTATTTTCTTACACAATGTGAAATTATTTTTTTTTTACAAAAGATAAGCCTTTGTTATACTTATTGTTTAATGATTAGTATTGTAAATAATTCTTTTTGAAACACTTTTCTCAGCTTAACAATTTTTTAACCCTTTGGATATCAGTAAACGATTAAACGTTTTTCTCGGGACAGTCGCGAACTGCTAACAACGTTTAGGTACTTCATTAGTGAGATTCAGAAAATCATTATTTTTAGATTACTTATTTATTTATCTTTCCAGTCATTTTTGCATAGCTCATAAAACTGACAAAAAATAAACATCACAATCATCAGAACTGATAATATATATAGACATAGGTATTTTAATAAATAAATAAGTCATAAGTACATAGAGTGCACAAAATCAAATATACTAGGTACATATCATGAAATATTCTAGGTACATATTATGAAATATACTAGGAACATATCATGAAATATACCAGGTACATATCATGAAATATACTAGGGACATATAATGAAATATAATCGGTACATATAATGAAATTTACTAGGAACATAGTATGAAATATACTAGGTAAATATCAGAAAATGTATTACGTACATATAATGAAATGAATAAACTGTGATAGAACACAAATTAATCTAATAAAATTTACTCGTGCATGCCGGGATTTGAACCCGAACCTAACTAACCTAACCTTCCACTCCCCCTTCTACAATCCTGGCTTCATCCAGATTTCAATTTCCCCCAAATAAAGGGACAGTTAGAACTATTATAATAAATAGACGACCGCTTTTATTGCAAAATAAAACTACTTTTTACCAAATTTAAAGCTAAATTTGAACACCACTGATAAATAATGCCACTTTTCCCAAATAACAAAGAAAACTTTTTATGTTTTCATTCGTAACGTATGCCAACGAGCTGGTCCTGAAAACCAATGAAATTTACAATCAATTATCTATAATTTTCAATAATTTGATTAATATACAAAATAATGCAACATTTCTATATGTTAACGGCCATTGTTAATCAGTGGACATTGAGTTTCTATAATCCGCTGGGATTACGACTGAAATCTGTTCTAAACATCGCGCCATTCACTGCCCGCAATTCCGCAATCCTCGGAATGAACAAAGCTTCATCCTGCCACAATGCAGTGAACGGAGTTTTGCTTTGTTCAAACTAACTTACTAAGTTGTACTTCAGTGGTTGTACTGATACCAATGTACACTAGATACTAGTTTAACAAAGTGGGTTCATCGGGTGAAGGATGCGCCTACCCACCAGCTACGTGGTCTGCCAGATCTGTAGAGGTTGGCTTGGTCTCTCTTGGCCCATCGCCTTGCATTGCAGCGGGAAGGATAGATCATACTTCCGTCACTCCTGAACACACTAATCCCTAGATTCATAATCATCCCTCATACCTTTTGCCTTTCCAGAACTTCCTCTCCTTCCCTTCCTTAAAGAAACCCCCACACAGCATCCCAGATGACATAGGTCCTGGAGGGAAATTATTTTCCACAGGACCTCCTGTGAGGGTTTAAAGTAAATTTAAAAAAGTATTGAGCTAGCTTTTTTTGATGAGCCGTATTCATACGACTCCCGGTAAATCGTATTACGGCTCAATTGAAAGGTTTCTGTTTTTCATCAGGAGATATTTTAGAAAAATAATAAAATTCTCCAACTATTAGTTATTATTACATACTTAGAGATGTGAACGGTGTCTGACAGTACGACACCTGGACTCGGACGTATGTACCTATACCTACTAACTACCTACCATCTTATTTTTCGTACGATCGTTCATACGCTTACGCTGGGAGCTGGGAGCCGTATCGGGGAGCCGTATCTGTGAGCCGTATCGATTACCTGTTCAGTTCCCGAAACTCATCAATACAAAACAGATTTTGAAAAAGTAGGAAATGTTCGTTTTTTGTGCTTAATCATTCCCTTTTGTTTAGCCAATACGAGTGAAAAAATTAATAAATTCGTCATGTGAGTTTACAAAAAACCATACTATGGCAATTAATTTGAAAGCTCCTTCACTGCTGTATTGGAAATCAAAAACGCGACAAACTTATTCATCGACCCATTCATTCACTGGCGGACTAGAGATACTTTATAAATACGAGGGCCTCCGTGGTCCTTACGTTCCTCAGCTACAAATCCAGAGGTCGTGGGTTCAAATCCCGGCATGCACGAGTAAATGTTGTTAGATTAATTTGTGTTGTAACACGGTTTATTCTAGTATATTTCATGGTATGTAGCTAGTATATTTCACGATAAGTTCCTAGTATATTTCAATATACGAGTATGTACCTAGTTATACTTCATGATATGTAACTAGTATATTTCATTATTTGTACCATGATTATTGCAAAATATTGCTACTTTATAAAAAAATTCTTTTCAAATATTCGTTTTCCTGTTAAAAACGGGATTGTAGGCCATTAACGAATGAATTGATAGGTATCCGAAAAAACTTTAAATAAAATAGTTATGTTTGTCACGATGTCCGAACATGTGTTCATAAAAGTCCACGCATGTTAGCATTTCGTCCTGATATATTATTAAGAGCAATGCAGGTGGATGAACACGTGTTCCGATATTATTACGAATTTACCAACACTTTATTAGAAAGTGGCTTACAGTCCCATTTTAAACAGGATTACTTATAATTTGAAGAGATTTAAAAAAAATCAGCATTAATCATGGATACTTTCAGTATCGCCCTGGTGAAAGACCACCATTTAGAATCGAAAAGTTACTTGAAATGGCTTAAGCCGTGTTCGGTGACAAGATTTTAATAGCCAGGAACTTCCTCACCTTCATCGCCCCTATCTCCTCCCTCCCCTCCCTAATACCTTCTGCCTTAAAATATACCCTAATTGGGGATGCCATAGTCTCACTGGCTCCAGACTAGGATAATATTTAATAAAAATAAATCTCTCCCTTTGGAATTTGTCTTTGTTAGTAAGAGGCCTACTCCAAATGGCTCAGTCTTTCTCATTCTTCTTATTTTAAGGGTAGGATACCCTGAGGCAGTTTCAGAGTCGGAGCATCTGTCAGGCAGGAGGCGGGTCTATCTCGCATTTTCCGCGCCATCGCTGATAATATTAATAATCTCATTTATATTATACAACATGTAAAATAACGTTAATATTAATATCTAGTCTCAACCATGTTCTATAACTTTCTCATTATCATTTTGGAATGGAATTTAATTCATTAAAATAATCCTGTAGAACTCCAAACTTTGCTGATAAACGTTATAATATCCATACTATAAGAAATAGAATTTTAAACACTTAATAAAACTGTGCATTCTCAAATAAATTCTTCAAGTTCATCTCTCGAAATTTGTAAATTATTTCAAAACTATTCAATATATTTCTCCGTGTAATTCCGATCACAATTTCACAGGTGTTTTTTTAAGTGCGAATTAAGCGTGTCCCTATTTTCTGTATATTTATCACAAATTTATATTTTGTAATTTAACTTGCCAGCGGGATCAAAAGGAGATATTCAATGCCAAGCGCAAACGCAAAATCGCACTGCCCGGCAAGATGAAATCATTATTTATTTTCCGACCCAATCACATCCTTGTCATCGATGTAATTCTTGGCACACATTGCTCTTTATAAGGCTTACGTCGTGACTCCCATTATTGTCATCTACTCTGTTTTGCGGAGGAATATTTATCTCAACCAATCTCTTGTGTTTAGAAATTGGCAAGAATGAACGTAAAATATGTTTCAGAGCATGTACCCTCATATTTTAACATGTACATGTACTTTTTTGTATATCTTGCTTATCTACGTTATATGTGGTACGTACATTGTACATGTAGGTCCTCATTTTCTCATATGTTACAACTCCAGTTTATAATCTCGTTACGGGACTTGGATACTTGCCAGAATTTTCAAATAGAAATAAGAAAAAAAAATAAAATAAAATAAAATTAAGAAAATCAATCACCACGTCGTCAAATTTTTATCTAACATATTTTTTTTTGTTTTACTAAAATATTGGCGTACAAATTTTAAGGCTAGTCATTAATGATCTCTAAGATTTTGAGAAATACTGTCATTTTTCTTTTCAGGAATGAGACAGAGTAAGTTAGAATTTTTTAAAACGGGTCAACAGTGAACAAAGGAAAACACGTCCAATGGGGAGGCAAAGGAAACAGGGTCAGCTGACGTGCAATAGTGTTGTCAATTCTCTCCGCAATAGCGTCACGATCGGGATAGAATGACGTAAAGCCAAGCCGGTGCGTTTAGATCTGTTGGATTATATTCAAATTTAAAAATTGAATTTTGTTTAACTAGTGGAGAATCGACGTATGTTATTAATTAATATATTTAGTTATGATATTTTTAATAAAAATTATCTGTTAAACTTAACAGATTATTTCACTAATTGAGGTCTCAATTTTATATAAAAATGTAGGTTTATGTAATTTTCTCTTGATTTCAATTAAAATATCAATCTGAACTCAACCAGATTTACAAACCCCGACAATATCAACTGTTTTCGTATTTAGACATATAATTTAATATTATTTTTCGTCAGCTCTGCGAGGTTTCTTTACGGTGATACTGGCACACGAAAACTTTTTTACTACGTTCCTATTACTCTACCTACTTGCATTGTTAGCCCGGGAACGCAGGATAATAAAAAGGTGTTTTGATAACAGGCTTGAAGGAAAGTGACAGGAATTTTTCTTTGATAGAAAAATTTTACCCTTGCTTTCGTGTTCGCCTGGCATAAAATTTTCAAAATACCTCCGAATAAAGAGAAGCTCATTTGTAGTAAATGGTTCTAGCGAACTTCACCTTGGCAGTTTCTTGAAAATTTTTTATCAAATATTTTTACATCTGAAAGAGTATCTGCAAGAAGCTTAAAATATTATAGAATATACACACAAGATAAATAGAAAAACTAGTCTATGTTAGGAAACGCACATACAGCATGATATGATTGGTTCTCCAGTTTTCAAGGTATCAATTATTTGGTTTGAGTTTTAGGGTGGTAGTCATGTTGCTTTTACATCTTCATCTTAAGCCAAAGTTTCGGACAGTACATCACCAGGAGGCAGAACCTCAACATGGCTTGGTACCCAAAACCTCCAACAACTTACCTGATGTTTGATTAGACACGTTTTATTGAAAACGGAAAGATTACGATTAGGACGTGGATGGTTTGGGCATGTAGAGCGGATGAACGAAGAAAATAATGTAAGAAAATATATGACGTGGAAGTTAATGGTAGAAGAAGTCGGTGATACCTGTGGAAGACATGGAACAAATACTAGAGTCGGGTCATAACAAGATTGTGTAAGAAATTCAGAGATTCGCAAATTATGCAAGGTAAGCGTAATGAGTAAGATTAAGAAAGGCACGCTTACATGGTTTGGGCATGAGCATGAAGAGCGAATGAACGAAGAATAGAGTGTAAGGAGAATATATGACACGAATGTGAATGGTAGAAGTAGTCGAGGACGCCCGAGGAAGACAAGGCAAGATCATATTCATTAAGAAGAATAACAGAAGAGTATGTATTAGATATGAGTATGTACCAGATGACAGATGAATGCGAATTAAGCAAGGAGTGTGTGCCGAGACAGAGTGGCGTGGCGGTCTACCCTCTCTGCTTAACCCTGCTAGAAACGTCATAATGGTTAGTTCGAATGAAAACGAATTGGTTCTATCGTACTTACGTAATTTGAATTTGATACATTAAAAAATCACCGAGTCGTCGACTTGCGAAACCCGCTCATAAATTTATCGGATATCTGTAGATGTCACGAAAAACTGTTTGGAACACTTTGAACATAAAAATAATATGCTTCAATTAAATATCATCGTAAATATACATCTTTCAGCAGGGGGTCAAATCTTGGCCCCCTGCTTTTTCTTATATTCATAAATGACCTTGGCTCGAAATTAAACTGTGATTATGCTTTTTTCGCCGATGATCTTAAAATTTTTCGTAAAATTAAGTCTGATACCGATCATCTAGTGCTTCAAAAGGATCTCGATACACTAAATAACTGGTGTACTGTCAATGATATGCACTTAAATGTTAGATAAGGTTATAAAGATTTTTCCTATTTCATTAATAAGAATATTCTTAAGAAAGCATCTTCTATAATAGATCTAGGAATTATTCTTGATTCCAAATTCATATTTGATTTACACATTAATGACATTAAGTCCAGATCACTTAAAATGATGGGATTTATTCACAGAATAACTAAACCTTTCAAAGATCCTCAATAAATTCTAACCCTTTACTATGCCTTAATTAGAAGTAAACTTGAATATGGAAGTACTATTTGGAATCCACATTATTGCAAGTATGAAAACATTATGGAATCGGTTCAAAAAAAATGCTTAGACTATTAACTTTCAAATGTGGACTACATGACCATCTTAGATCATACGACGCACGTCGTGAATACTTTAAGATTAATACACTTAAAATAAGAAGGCAATTGACTGACCTAATATGTTTGCATAAAATTATCCACGACCATCTTGATACCTCATTACTCATTATGTCTTAGCAATATTGAAATAAATGTCCACAATTCCCATTGTTTAAGACACCATAGCATTTTTCACCTGAATATTTTCAAAAAAAATATCGCCTATTTTAGCCCTCTGACCCAAATGTGTCGACTATATAATAAGATTGAGTGTGCTGAAGTAGATATTTTTGTTGATAATTTATATGGATTCAGAAAAAAAATTGCTATTGTTAAATAATATGTTGCACTGATTATATTTTTAATTTTGAATTTTTTATTTTTATTTGTTTTATATTTTAATCTTTATTTAGGTATATGAAAATTAATGTGTCTTTGTATGTTAACTGGGTATTTATAACTGGATTGTTCTCACGTAGGTGAGATCGTCTGTAAAAACCCAGTATAAATAAATAAAATCATTCTTATGATATTTAGCGAAATAATTTTAAAATTTATTTATTTTTAATTAACTTTAAGCACTTTTTGTGAATGTATCAGAATCAGAAGAAATGAAAAATACAGTCCGTTATTAAGCTGTAGAAGTTGGATTTTTTTCCGTGATATAGAAAAGACATTAGTATTAGCTATTTTAATTGATCATTTTCTATTTCAAAAAAATCCACGTATCTTTCCATAGGATCTATCACCTTCAGGTACGTGGTGTGTATAACCTACCCATTTGCTATCTCAAATAATACTCGTTTTGGCAATCAATCATTTAGCGTCGGTGATTCAGGACCATTACACCAAATATTCATTGGATTTTCATTCAAAATCTTTTACATTTCACTATCAAATTTATAAACGAACGATCCGTCAAATTTAAAAATACATTTTGATATTCGTCAGGTCAAAAATATACTATCAAAATGGTTTAATTTATATAAAATATTATCTGACGAAATATTATAATATTTAATAGGTTTTCTGTTCTTATATCGAACGTCAAGACTATTTTAGATTTTAGTCCCAGGCGAAATCGATAACTATCGGATCGATAGGCATAACGCCGTTAATTTTATACCGATTTCCCGAGCACTATTTTTTTTTTTTTTTTTTTTTTTTTTTTTGTTACAAACATGGTTTTAAAATACAAATTATGTTTTTTACATACATATTAAAAAAAGAAAGAAACAATGCGAATTACAGAAAAGTATATGTACTATTATAATGGAAGATACTCTCAGTATCGCCCTGGTGTAAGACCACCATTCCGAATTAAAATTTTCCTTGACGCAGTTTTGGCCGTGTTTGATGACCAGATCTGAATAGCCAGGTACTTCCTTACCATCCTCTTATCCATCTCCTTCCCCTCACCGCTACTTTCCGCCTCACAACATACCCCAATTGGGGATGCCATAGTCTCACTGGCTCCACTCGATTGGGAGCAGTTGGGACTCTTGTGTGGTTTCACAAAAAAAAACCTTGGCGCATCTTTCTATGAATTGACATTCCTAAGCGTGTGACAGCTACGTAAAATTAAAAAAAAATACTGATGTGTTGAAATGAAATATTAACTTTAATATACATGAATTAATTAAACCTTTGGATCGTGCATATGAATTCTTTCATTTCTAAGAGCTTAGTTAGTTTAGCCCATTCATTAATGAGCCAGTTATTTTGCATAATGAACTACATTATCCAAAAAGTTGTGCCTATTGACCGCTTATCCGACACCTTGGGGGCCGCGCTAAAAGCAGTGACTTTTATCTATGGTCTGTAGAAATAAAATTCTGACCGTGCTCACAAATATCGCTATCTGACCATAGATGACAGATTTCGCCAAAATGTATTGACGTAGGGCTTTATCCGGGCCAGACCTCATTGGAGTAATGAAGAAACAATATAAACATTTAACTAAGCAATACGACATAAAATACATACATGAATGCCCCTTTCTTCTATAGTTCTGTGGCATGCACCTTGTAATTTGATAGCCAGGTAAAGCTAAGAGTATCAAATGACCATTACGGGTAACGTGATCGGTTGGCCTGATATTATAATAAAATAAGCAACAATTTATAGTGTGTTATGTCCCCATTATGGTAAAATAATTAAGTTGCCTTTTGGCGATTGGCTTAGTTAGCATTCTGGATTGACCGATACAAGAATTGTTACCTTTTGAAGTATATATTCAGTTTATTAATTTCTATTGTTTTGAATAACCCTTCATGTAATTCAAATATGGAATTAATCATTTTTATTTTGGCTCTAACTATTTTATTTTATTTTTATTTTGCTACAATATTTTATACATTTCATAGTTATCCAGTAATGTTGGCCTCACTGGGTGGCTTACCCGTGCTGAGGCCTTAATTGGGGAAAACGTCTTTTGTATATTTATTAAATACAAAAGACGTTTTCCATAAAAGATGAGGTTGGTACTCGTAAACAGTTCACGTTTAATAAATATACAAAAGACGTTTTCCATAAAATATGAGGTTGGTACTCGTAAACAGTTCACGTTTAATAAATATACAAAAGACGTTTTCCATAAAAGATGAGGTTGGTACTCGTAAACAGTTCACGTTTTTGTCCCAATTTTGAAAAGGGTTCGCTAACGACCTTACCAAAACTATCAATCAAAACTAAACCAATTTATAGAAGTATTCCCATCTACAACACCATAAAGGTGAGCCTTCATTAACGGAGCTAAAAGGTTTCTGAAGTTTCAGGCCCTAATGGCTGACGAGGATTCGAAACTACATATTTGGTCTATTATCAGTATACATAACAACTTCGATGATATTGTGTTCATAAAAGCAACACAATAATAATGCATATTTTTAGTTGCACACTCGCCACTTGTTTTGTTTTCAGGCTTCACCCTAGATTTTAACAACCTACTCTTTTAATAGTTTTTCTTATTGAGTAGTTGGATATGGAACAAACAATACTTATGTAATATCTTATGTTTTGACACAATTAAACACGAGTCCTTAAAACATCCTTAAAAACCCCTTAAGGTACCAGTGACGTATTTTTTTAAAAGATTTAATTAATGTATATTTTTTCATTATATCAACAAATTATCAAAATAAAAGATAATTCAATTTTTTGTTAGTCCTCACTAGTTCACTAGGGGTTCTGGTGCCGAGGCGAACTAGGTTTTATTTATATACTGTTTGATTCAGATCCCGTGATTTTTTTTTTATGTTTTATAATTCTTCTTCTTTTATTTATTATTGTAAATCTTTTACATTATCCGATTTCTTTATTGTTGTTGGAAGTGAATTACACAGCTTAGTGGAGAGGTATTAATAGTTCCGTTGCCCAAAAGCAGTTTTAAATTTGGGCATATTCATAATGTCATTCTGGT
Organism: Hesperophylax magnus; assembly: GCA_026573805.1. Lineage (NCBI taxonomy): Eukaryota > Metazoa > Arthropoda > Insecta > Trichoptera > Limnephilidae > Hesperophylax > Hesperophylax magnus. The sequence goes on from JAIUSX010000012.1 coordinate 25,149,324, forward strand.
TAGCTCTTGTGTTTTCTTCGTTTTCTTTAGTTTTTCAAAATGTTTGGGACTGCGAAAAAATTAAAGATTTCTTTTGATGGCGTCCTTATGGGAACTTTTAGGATGGTCTTTATGGGTTTTGGGTTTTAGATAGTTGCTTCATGAAATTTGAGGTAGCACATACCTTTATATGTAAGACAATTACACATGATAAAAATTATATTACACACACAAAAACAACGCTACCACTATATACCCATAGACTAATATCACGACACAGTCACTCTAAAAGTAATCCAATAGTTCCACCTCATAGACTAAATTACATCAATGTTCCACCTACTACCATGAAATCTTTTGCTCAATGGCTAATTTCATACTTAAGTCCAACATTGTTCGACATCATACACATGGAAATCGAAAAGTTCAAATATGTTTTGCGTAAATTAGTCGATGATTGGCCAAAAGTGAACATTTGTCGACTAGTAGATAAATATTATTAAATTTAATTAATATTATTTTTAATAATTTCAGATTTTATGTCCGGGTTAAATCTTCCCCATAGGAAAAACTAAACCCTTCCACACACTTTTCCACAAATGATCATCTAGTCAATCATACAAGAACAACACGTCAACTTACCAGAGATCAAATGGGAAAATAATTCACCGACTCCAGATATTTTCATATCAGAGGGTTCGGCTCGGTAGAACTCCTAACAGGGCCTATAAATCCTACTGATCCCTCAGCATAAATATTTAAAAAATCTTTCGTTATCCTACAAGTATTTAAAATGACTGATATTTGCATTTTATATATAAATTTTTTGATATATCTAATACGCCAAAATTTTTAATGAGAGAGCTAGGTATAATGCCAGTAGCCGAAATAACAAATGGTAATATTTTTATAGTCTGAGAAAGCCAAATTCTTTTTATCTTATTCCCTAAATATTTATAATATAATAATATTTCATATTAATATATTGTACCTTTATATTTCATTATTACTACTCATTATAACCAATTACCGCATCATTTAAATAACATGATGTAACAAAGTATTAAACTTTCTAAATTTATTTTTGTTTGCACTAAATAATGTGAACTAAGCTTGTCAATTTTAATTAATAATCAAGAAAGAAATAAATATCTTTCAACGCTTTATTCTCATTGATGGCCTATTCCTACTGGTTGGACAATTGAGACTCTTGTGCGGTATTCACATAAAAATGCCCAGATATTATATTAGGTACTATCTTAGCTATATTTTATTGCAATCTATTTTGAACCCTAACCTACAAATTATATTCATATAGACAATATAAAAAAGAGTGTGTTTTTTTTTGTAGGTCGACGAGTTCCCACAGCCTCTCTGCCTGCCCTGACGGAGGTGTTGAGTACTGTAAGAGCTGCCTGGACTTCCCCCATATCCCTTGTCACACGAGCTTATCGGTGAGTTGTAGGCATGTTCTAAATACTATTGAAATTTACACATTCATAATTTTATCCACTCGAGTGATTTTCGGCATATTATGCCGAGTTTGCAAAACGTCTCGAGTATTCACACGCCATAATATCCCATTTTTAACTCGCAGAATTTGCGCATTTACGATTTTTTTTATAAATCTTAAAAATATAGGATAAACGGTAAAATATAGGTGAATTGAATGGCTGTATATATAGCACTATAATTAAAATTCAGATTTATAATTTTTTTTAAATGAGTGCGACAAATTTCTAACTCTAACGCCAAACACTCAACACATATTCCATTTATAGACGCGAGCACTCGAGTGCTTATGAGCAGGGAAAAACATGCAGTTTTCCGCTTTAAGTTCAGGGAATATTGCATGCAATATCAATGTAACAATAACATCTTAATGACAGTTGTCGAGTTTTTGTTTTGCTCTCAATAATTAATGTTTTTTTAACAAGTATTTAGCTAAAATATATCAAAATCTATAAAACCAAATAAATAAAAATATATACTAACAAATAAATAGTGTTTGCAAACAAGCCAACAATTAAAACTATTATTTAAACTTCTGTGTGCAGTGAATCTGTTTCTTCTTAATAATTATATTGCCAAATTCCGCCGAATATCGCTTTCAAAATGAATATGAATGAAGCACTTTCTCTTCTAAATAAAGCCAAGGAAGAGATTACTGGTATCCATAGTGCCATTACCGATCCCTCTTTAAAAATCACTAAAGATCAAATGGCAAAAATACTCACCAAACTATCTAACCTCTCTGGTACCATGCAGGACCTAGGAGTAAATGTAGGAGTCCTGGAGGGGAAAGTTATGACATTTGAAAAAATCATAGAAAAGAAAGTATTACCCCAAGAAACAACACCAATTTGTGACTTGCTCGCAGAGATAGAGGAACGCAAGATCCGCACCAAGAACGTGATTTTACTTAACGTTCCCGAGTCTAGTTCCAACTCAAGCATGGAGAATATCTTGGAAGATAAAAAAAAAGTTTTAACTATCGTTAGTGAAATAAATAGCGAGTTCAAACCGGAAGAAGTAAAAATTTACAGGCTTGGTAGTAAAATTTCAAACAAAATCAGGCCCATTAAAGTCGAATTTGAAGACCCTAAGCTGGCAAAACTTATTCTCTTTAATAAAAATACTTTGCCTAATGGAATAAAAATGAAACCGGATAGGACCCTCCAACAAAGAGAACATTTGACTGACCTCTGGAAGGAAATGGAGGAGAGAAAAGAAAAGGGTGAAATTGATTTGCAAATCAAACATTTTAATGGAATTCCTAAAATTATCAAAAGCCACGCAAAAAACTGATAAACAAACATAACACACTCTTAAGAATCAATGGATATTATCAAAATGTTCGAGGAATCCGTACGAAATTGCAACAACTTAAAAGGAATTCACCCACCTTCTCATATGACATTTTATTATTAACTGAAACATGGTTAAATGCAGATATCGGCTCGTCAGAATTAGGCCTAAATCAATATACTATCTATCGCCTTGATCGAAGTCCTAATTCGAGCAAAAAGTCTAACGGAGGAGGCGTGATGTTATGTGTGTCTAAAAATATCTCATCCTGTAGACTACCGGTCAAGCACACAAATGTTGAACACACTTTTGTAATGCTCAACATACCTTATAGTAAAATTATTATAGGTTGTGTCTACATCCCACCTGCATCGGATTTGCAAATATATAATAACCACAATGAGGACATAGAAATGCTGAAATTCAAATATCCGAAAGCAAAATTCATAATTGCTGGTGATTATAATCTGCCGAACTGGACCAGCCAAGATGACATCGGATCTGCCACAAACGAAGTTGAATTACAGTGCGCTAAATCCAGTGAAATTCGTGATATGTCCATATTCCTAGGACTAACTCAGTCAAACAATGTGTCTAATTCTAATAATCGAATGTTAGATTTAGTGTTTTCAAGTGATTCAAAAATAGTGGTTGAGAAATCTGACGAATTATTATTGCCTCTAGATAAACACCATCCACCATTAGATATTATCATAACAAATATGTCTGGAAGATCTCCAAACCTAACTACCACATCGTATAATTTCTCCAAAGCCGAATACCATAATATTAATGAGTACCTTACCTCGGTAGATTGGTCATTTTTAGACAACGAAAATAATTTAAATAATCAATTAGAACAATTTTACTCAATTTTAAATACCTCGATAGAGCGCTTCGTTCCTAGGGTCAACTTCACACCATCTAACTATCCCAAATGGTTTACGAGGGAATTAAAAAAACATATTAATTATAAAAAACATATCCATAGAATATATAAACATACCAGAAATCCTAATGATTACATAACTTTTACTAAATTACGTAAGCAGTGTAAAGAATTATCAATAAAATGCTATAGTGATTATGTAAGCCTAATTGAAAAAGAGGTACACCAAAATGTTAAAAAATTATGGAGTTTTTCTAAAAGTCAACAAAAAAATGATTGTGGATTTCCCAATAACATGTACTTAAAAGAAAAATGTGCCGACAGTATCGAAGGTATAGTTAATCTATTTGCTGATTCATTTAAAAGTGTTTACGACACAGATATTCGTGTCAATACGATTCCCGATATTTCAGTGGAATAGGTATTAAATCTAAGCCAATGTTTCATCAAAAAAGAATCAATAGAAAAAGTCATAAAAGAATTAGATAGCAATAAATCTGCTGGACCGGATGGTATTCCTCCAATATTTTTCAAAACCTGTGTGAGTAGTCTGATATATCCTCTTTATAAACTCTTTAACAATTCTTTAAGTTCTGGTTCTTTTCCAGCTCAGTGGAAAAAGAGTTATTTAAACCCTATTCATAAAAAAGGAGACAAAAGCGATATATCAAACTATAGACCAATTTGTATAATGTCTGCTTTACCGAAAGTTTTTGAGAAATTAGTCCTAGATATCATTGTAAAACCTATCAACAACATTATTGTTCCTAACCAACATGGCTTCATCACAGGTCGCTCTACCTTAAGTAATTTAATGATTTATGAAAAGTACATATCTGAATCTCTGGGTCTCAAACAACAAGTGGACAGTATATACACTGACTTTAGTAAAGATTTGATAAGGTTCGACATCACATACTTATTTATAAACTTCGATCGTTGGGCATCAAAGGTAAATTATTGAGTTGGATTGTTAGTTATCTTAGCCATAGGGTGCTTAGTGTTAAGATTAATTCTGTACAATCTTATATATTCGAGGCCACAAGTGGGGTTCCTCAAGGGTCCCACCTCGGCCCAATATTTTTCTTATTATTCATCAATGACATTGTTGACCAATTTAATGATGTAGAAGTTCTGATATTTGTTGACGACTTAAAAATATATAAAAGAATACGAAATGTATCCGATTGTCAAATTTTACAGAGTAATTTAGAACAACTTCATCAATGGTGTGAACAAAATGCTTTATTTTTGAACATTCAGAAATGTCAAGTAATACGATTTTCCAAAACTCGTTATAATATATTACATGAATATACATTAAATAATATTAAATTAATACCAGTATCACATATTCGTGACTTGGGTGTAATATTCGTTGAAAACTTGTCATTCATTGAACACATCAACTATATAACTAATAAGGCTTTAAAGATGCTTGGCTTCCTTTGCAGAACTTTAACCGATTTTAAGTCCATAGATTGTATGAGAACCCTCTATACTTCATTAGTCAGAAGTCAATTGGAGTATAATTCACCTATTTGGTCCCCTTTATATAAAGTTCACTCCAATAATATAGAAAGAGTTCAGCACAAATTTCTTAAGTACGTAAATTTTAAGCTCGGAATTTCTATTGATTACATTAATTATGTCAGTTTGATGAATCAATTGCATCTAATAACACTGTCTGACAGGAGAATTATTTCAGACCTGGTTGTGTTACACAGAGTCATTAACAACTTAATTGATAGTCCTGCCATCCTTGCCACTATTAAACTACATGTGCCGACTAGGAATACAAGGCAAAATATAACATTCTTCTGTAATACATACTCGACCAACTATCAGACACACTCACTGACCAATAGGATGCATGATCTGGGCAACAAGTATGGGGGTGTTATTGATTTATTTATTGACTCCATATATAGAATTAAGCATAATCTACATCAACACTTTGTTGAATCCTACAAATTGGAGTAGCTTTGGTAAATTAGTTTTAATGATTTGTTTTATATCTAATGTTGTTGTAATTTCTTTTTTACTTTATGTTATTTTTTTTCCATTACATTACATCTATTTACTGTCAATATCTCCTGTATAATACATATTCTCTTATTGTACTGCATCATGTATCACTTCTATGTAAAAGCCTTTTTAGGCGTATATACATATATATATAAATAAATATTATGCAAAATAAATTGGAACGTTTCCCTACAGTCGTCTGAAAGCTACGGTGAATATTGAATTCCAATCAAATTGACTTTTTTATGAAACAGTTATAAAAAATATTTATACATTTGTAAACGGCTGTAAAACTGGTATATTTATGAAACCTGAAATGATGACTATCGATTTTGTATATAAATAATTAAAAACTGTCTACTTTTTCACTGAAAACTCTTCTTGAAATGTTCTCTTCGGCAGCCGCCTAACATTATTAGTAAATGTATTTTGATGTAGGTAACCTAATCGAATAGCGCTGATGAAATTTGTACCTGGATTTTTCTTATATTCTTTTTACTCCTCCCTTCAACCGCATCCCTACCTTCCTTGTAGCAGTGACATGTAGCAGATACACAATAGACACAAACGTAAAAAATGACCCGAGTAAATAGGCACTTTCTTCATATCATCCATATACATGTAATTTAACCCCCCGCGTACCCAATTTCTACCGATTTATAACAAGTTTCTCGTTAAGGCGATGCACTACGTCGTGTAATATTTTAAATTGAGCCAACAACCCTTATGTAGATGGCGATAAGGTTTAAATTCCCGCTTAACACCATCCGCCTCTTTTGATTTATGCAAGAAAAAAACATGGCCAAAACGTGCCTTTTATTTTATTTTGTAGATGTTCAGGCATATTTAATTTTTTTCGATCATTTTATAAATTACTTAATTTGTCACATTATACAATAAAATCATAACCGAAAATGGGTTCGTAAGTAGGAGATTTTGAACTTTAAAGCAGTTTTCATAGGCCTATACATTATTTTTTTCTGGGCTTATAAAAAGACTTATATAAAAAAAATTCTGGATCATTTCAAAGGCCAAGATGTATTATACTCGCAGTATTTAATTAAAGCATCTGAAACATTTCTAGGCGACCAAATTTTCAAACCAAAAACACATGATTTTGCATTACTACGTATGGCATCGCCTTAACTCGTTTTAAAGTTCCAAAAAAAATTTAATTTTGATATAATATCTATACATTTGCTATGCCGAAAATTTAACCATATGAAATTCCTTCCATAGAAAAAAAAGTAAACTCCGAAAATTGTTATTTAATATAGACATGAAAAAATTCACAGTGTATCTTTAAATGTAACATTTGTTGAAAAAATTTTGCTCTATTTCAAACGAGTGTTTTATTAAATATTTTCCCCATTTTTGCCTAATTATTATCGTTTTTTAATATAAGCGTGCTCCCTCTAACATTCGTATTTACATATCTCCCTTTCAAACCATCATTAAACGCTTATTACAGGGTCTTAAAGCTGCTTGTATACTTATTTACAAAATTATATACCTAATACACATTATTTACATATCATTTTTAAGTTCTACCGAAAGTACAGTCACCACAATAGTACGCCTTGATACGGAAATCACAAGAATATTACTGTTTTCCTTTCGTAAACAACATTTCTGACGGGAAGAGAGGATTGGTCAAAATAAGCTCCATCGAAATGAGAATACTCAACCTTTAGTCCTCGTCGTGTTTTTCAAACACCGAATCGAGCCTCTCTTTCAATAAATGAAAGAAACTGTTTTATAAAAACAATATTTGCCTCAGGATCATTGCCTTTCAAAAGACGAACAGTTTATTTTAATTTATCTTTCGAATGAACGCCGTTAGTAAACTTGAAAAATTACATCTGTCAAAAATTTAAACGAAAAAAATACACTTTCACTGTTGAATTATTAATTAAAATAAAACAATTTTGGTACTTACCTACTTGTCTGAATAGTTTCAATCAATTCCAATTTTGAAAATCAAAACAAATCCCAGTTCTAGAGTTCTAGAGTGAATTTATACGTTTATCTTAAAAAAATCGGGATATTGGAAGCCATCAACTTTTTAAGGTCTAAATAAAACTATCTCATAATCTTGATTTCGTCTGTGATTTTCTCATCTAGCATTTTCCTCACCGATTCCTCCCCTGTAAATGATATCTCCGTGTTTTGGCTGTGGCCGAGTCTCAGGCCATAAAGCGGATCGTAAAATGTTCCCGAACTTGTAAATTCCCTGAAATAACTTCTTTTCTCGGCTCGGGGCGATACTTTAATGCCGAGCCTTCATTAGGGGGCTTGTTCTACGTGCCACTTAACCGGCAAATGTGATGTACACTTCAACCTGAACCTTATATTGATGGGTATTTGAGATTAATGCATTTACACACCTTCATTAATTACAGGGTAAACTTGAAATTAAATATTCCAATATGATTGCTTAATACAGAGACAGTCTACATCTTGTTTTCCTTATTCCTGGATAATTCCAATGGGAATCTGTAGACCGTTGACAATTAATTGAAAGCGTATCGTTTTTACGATTCGTTCCTTAGCCAAACATTTCAAATGTCGTATAATTCGCAGACTTTTGTATTTCTTCCGTTCCTTGAGAGGACTCTTCACGGAGCATTCCCTGAAGCAGTGATGAGCAACGTTTATAACCAGAGGGCCAATTTGTCCATTTATAATGTATTCACAGCTTGACATGGTTAAATTTTCAGTCGGTGGTGTCGAAACTTAAAACAGTAGTTTTTTTTTAAATAAAACAATCACAAAACGCAAAACCAGAGATCTGTAGGCTTTTTTTGTCTGTTAAGTTAATAAATAAATTTTGTCGCTATTATTATTCTGAAATTCAAATTGAAGAACATTTTTTTTCATCTTGAAATTTTGGGCGGCTGATTCAAAATAGACAAACAAATGTTTGTTGCGAAACCCTTTCGTATTTTGTAGTAGGAATGTGCAGATTTGGAAAACTTTAAATATATGATTATTATAACCAAAGATATTAGAAGAACGAGATGTGCTACCAGCAGTTCATACTGTGTGGAATTGCTTTGCCGAGTGTCGCCGGTTTTGTTCACCAATACTACTGCACACCTTCGCTTACGCTAAGGCATCGCTAAGGTATCCGCACTAATACATAGAACAGATTTCTGTGCGTACACGTCCCGATACCGTTCAAAGTACCCTAATTAGTTAGTACTCCGCCTACGGTCCGGCGGACAACATAGCATATCTCGTTCTTCTAATATCTTTGATTATAACGATAGATATCTTCTATTATTATTAACTTATTAAAATGTAATAAATAATAAAAAATGTCGTTATGTGTGTATTTAAGTATAATAAATTAGACATTGTAAACTTAGATGTACAAACGGCTTGAATAAAATAAAATAGGTAGTTAAAGTTTTCAGAGAAAACATTAAAATAAAATGGCGGAGCCATTTAGCTTTAGGGGGACAGCCAGACTATTTGGATCTACGTCATCAATAAATGAACAACTTGTGAAATAATGTCGTAACTTAAATGGGTATATAAAATAGGGTATTTTTCACAAATAATAAAAAAGGGTTTTTATTAAATTAAGTAGTAAGAAATAATATATTTAGGTACGTTTTTTTCTACCATCCAGAACAAAAGCACGTCCGCTTGAAGAGGTCGTTCTTACGAATCGAGGTCTGAATTCGTACTGAATGGATTTTGGCTCGAGAATCGGAGACACTCTAGAGAGCCGGCGAGCCATTGCTCTGGGATTTGCCACATACGACAGTGTCAAACCACGACTTTTTGGCACGGATCATTGGATTTTGGACTCGCCGAATATCGGTTTATTTTGCTCTTTTTTTCGAATATTAGTTTTAGCTCGGCGCGGGGCAATTGGCCCGTTGGCTCTGCCGTGTGTGTCCAGCTTTAGACGTACCTGGTTCGCAGGGTTTGAAGTTTGAACCATCAATGAAAACTTTACATTTAGATGTACAAAATAACTGTTTATATTCCATGATAAATCTTAAACTAAGTTCATGATAATTTGAGCTATGTGCTTACGCATTTATTTTGAGATTTGTCATCAAAAATTATTTCAATGTCGACCTAAGTCACCTCCATAAATAATTCATTACGAAAAGGAGTAGGTTTTTATTTTAGAGTAGGAATTAATAACTAGGTTCATTGTTTTGTATAAATGTACATGGTGCGTGCCAAATCTCTAATACATAGTGTGTACCCATTTCTCGATGCTGATTTTTTTTTCATAATCATTTTATTTACAATTGTTCATAGGCATCTCTAGCGTTGCCTATTTTGGCAGAGATTGAAAGTAAATTTGCTTACGAAAAAAACATGACTAAATACGGGAAGTCTATTCATTTTTTGCATAATACATTATGAACGAAAATTGATTAAAAATTACTTCTCACGAGTGGTTTTATTATTAATATTTACCCACGGTTTGTTGAATCATTACATCCATTGCATAGGCGTGCCGGAAAAGAAAATAATTTCTTAGAATCTCAGAAAGTAAATAATTCATAATAAGACGTTCACTATTATGAAGTCTTAACCATTCAGGCCTCGGAGGGACATTATTAGCCACAAACATCATATTCCATTAGAGGCTCTGAAGGACAGTTCTGACCTGAGCTTCCATACATCATGAAAGTATTTTTATCTTATTTTCTATAATGCGTGATTTGTTCGTCGTTGGAAAGATAAACAATTATTTTTTCTCAGTTTGTCTCAAATATTTGTAGATAAATAAAAAAAAATAAAATTGGAAAAGTATATGGTTACGAATTGACGGGATTTTTTCATTGGCAGCTGAAAAAAAAATGTATAAACGGCATAAAAATTGAGGTTACACTTTTCTTACTAATTGTCTACACAAAATTAATGTGTTTTATAAATACCGAATTCTTTCGAAATTATGGGCGTTTCAAGTCAAAATGTCGCTTTAAGTTTTGAAGTTAACGTTCTCATGTTTGATACTGAAAATTATATATAATATTTTATTCAAATACAAAAATTTTAAATAGAATTTTGTCCGTTTTCTAAAATGGTATTTTTTTTACCAGAACTTCAAAAATAAGCCATATGTAGCACATATTAGATACTCCGAAACAACCCGTCCTTAGTGTTATATTCTGTCGAAAAGGAAGGTGTAATTTTAAATTCAGATATTTGCAATTAATTGACTAACCTCTTTCGGAAAAAAATAAAAAACAGTGTCAATTTTCTTAGTACCAATATTTATTGCAAGAAAAATAAAAAAATAATTTTTACCCTTTATTAATTTAAAAATTGGTATTCCTTTAAAAAAATCAATTATGTAAATTTTTGAAGTAAACTGAATTTATTTCACTAAATAAAATTGTTAATTCAAGATTTGACTGCCCTGACGCTATTCATCTGTTGTCAATAAATGTACCTCCGAAGCATACTAGCAAAAACACAGCAAAAACTGCATGTTCAATTCTGTTACGGATAGAATACACAGACTGGGCAGTGAGTTTATAGATGTAGCTGATATTTTCGATTCAAATCTTGACACATTCAAAACAAAATTGGTTTAGCTAATTAGCATTTTTTAGCTAATTTAAATAACGAGAAATCTTAATTTATGCATAAGTATTCAAAATATATTTTATTTTTTATTACTGGTATATAAATTTCAAGGGTTAGTTAAAGTTAGTGTGATAATAACTTAATAAGTATATTGTATTTTATGTGTTGTTTTCAATTTAATTTATAATCGTTATGTAAAAGCCCAATAGGGACTTAATAAATACAATAATAATAATCTAGACAGTGTCTTGGATAAATATATCCTATTTTTTTAAGTGCGACATCTATTGACTTTTCTGCAAGTCTAAGATAAATATTTATTTGTTTGGAATAACTTAATGAGTAAACCTCAAATTGTGATAATCGAGATAGTGTCTTGGGTAAATATATCTGGATATATTTTGATAAACAATTTTATCGAATTACATTTATCCAAAACACTGTCTAAATTATTACAATTTGAGGTTTTACTCATTGTTAAAAATGTACGAACCATTAGCAAAGTTCACCACCAGTTACTTTACAGGCTCCTGCCTAGCACCTAGCGGTCAGAGGTAAAACTAGGGCTAACAGATAAAACAGATGTTTATCTGTTAGCCCTAGTCAATTGGCTTTCTTTGACAGTGTTTGTTTACAATTAGCTTGTCAATGTGTTTTACTTGGTTAGATTATAAAAAGCCTCGCCGACTGGATTCCTTCTTCTTCTTTCCTATAAAATAGTAACAAGCAGTCATTATGGTCTACAGACCATTAGTAAAAGTGTTTTTGTCAGGGTCGGGAATAATTTAACTCTTTGTAACATTAAATAAAGTGAAATGTAGTTTTGTGCAGTAAAAACAAAAAAAACATGCGTCTGTTATTGAAGACTTCATCAAGCCCAAACAAATCTTAACACTCATTAAGATATTCTAAGAAAAATAATAATAATCTGAATTTAATTAAACAACAAATTCATAAAACTGTAAATAAAAATAAATTATTAACATTTTTCAATATTATGTAGCGTTGCATCATTCCTTTGTATATTTTCATGGCTACCCTACTAACAGTAACTTGCATAGAAAAGCTAACGAATGAGATTGTAGGTACTGATCAATTTTTTACACGACAGTGAAACATATATTATTACTAGCATACGCATTTACGACGCGTCTACGTGCATACACCAGACCTTCATCCCAGAATTATATATCTGGATCTCCGTCGGGTTAGCGTAAAATCCTAACACCACATCAGCAAATAATATGAGATAATTTTTGTACCACAAGGCCTTCCTTGTTTACTCCACATCAGCGGTTTATAAAATGTGTATCTAAAATTATTTCATATAGCAGTGCGTCCTATGTAAAATTCGTTGCGTAAAATTTCCCAGGAAAATACTCGCACACGATCGGTTAATCGATGAGTGCTTTATTTCGTAACGTGAATATAAAATGGTGTACCTATATAAATGAACAGGCGATGTAATAATTTGCGTTTAGCGAACATGCTATTGTAATCCTCTCGGGGGAAACACATTACTCATTACCCATATTCCAACCCCCAGGCTAAATTCTGTAGTAAATCGAGGGCTTCCTCAAAAACAAATTTCATTTGGTAAAACGGCGTTTTATGAGTCAACAATCAAACGGATATTAAACCTGAAAAGTGTTTATTACGTTTTATTTTACGTTTCTACGCAGAGATAAATTATTACGGGTTGAGATAAATTCAATCCATTGTCATATTCTTTCACTGTTTCTCTAGTCTCTATTACAGGAGGTCTAAAACCGTCATTTCTATGCATTTTATTTCAATGCCTATAATACATAACAACGAACTTCTATAATTCCAAAATTGAACAATGGTCTTCAAAAGAAAGATTTTTTTAAACCAATAATAAATTTAAAACACTATATACCCCGAAAGTAGGCGTTTTAATTGTTCAACTTGTAAGGGTTCAATAAAGTTATTGCAGTGATGTGAAAGGCATTAATTTTTGGGGATCAAGTGTGGCACGAAATGAAAGGCGTGTCGTGAAGGTTACAGTGTTTATTGAGTCAGTTGCCGTGACGAGGAGATGATCTAGGACAGATGTAGAATACTCCGGTTGCTGCGGTGATGTGCTGGTCAAGCGCGGATCAGTGAGTCGACGCCGGGCGCTGGTGACCGGGACTCGATGACTGTCAGGCACTGGCGATCTGGGGAATCAATACTCCAGTGCTGACGGAGGCCGAAGGTGCGGCGGACCTTGTAGGCTGTTGAACGGGAGCGGCGTAGACCAGTGAGGATGCTGCGTGTCCTTGTGGTGGTCATGGTGGCGTGGAAGAAGCGCTGGTCAGAGACACTGGAACTAGGGCGCTTGTAATCCTAGTAGCGCTTGCCAGGGACGGCGATCTGGACAAGGCGCTAAGATGATGTCCCGATGGAGTCCATGATGGTACGGGCGAAGCCGGGTACGTTGTCCTTCGCGCTAGTAAGAGGAGCGCGGGTGATCACTCGTTGAGATTTGTCCACGGACGGCAGATTGATGACTGATTGCCTGACTGGCTGCGTCGGGCTTATTTATACTGTTCGGCCGATGGCAACAGCAGGTAGTTAAATGACAACTAAATCGAGGCCACTCGCTCGATCTGTATGTTTCGGGAACCTTCGACAGCGCGGCAATTATGCCTAGGCGGTAGACTCGAACCTTCTGGCGAGTTGTCGTAGTGTCCCAGACGGACTGCAGTATTATTGTCGTCGATAGAAAAGTTGGTGATTGTAGTAAGTAGATTGCTTTGTTTATGATGCGATTTCGACTGCAGGTACATAATTCGGGAGTAGGTACTAAGTAGGTCGAGCGGTTTATTATTAATTAGTTAATCTAGATTTTTCTCGACGCCACAAATTTAATGAAGAAATTTTGGAACCTTTTGATTCGTTATTATGTAACAGTTCTTCAATATTCGATATAGGTACTTAAACTTTAAAGGACCCTAAAAAATGCAAAAGATCTTAGAGGCGACTATCAGTAAAAAATCAGTTTAGTCTTTATGTTAGGGTGTTGGATAATAGCAAATCAATCATGAATAATTATTTGAACGATAAAATTTGACAAAAATATTTTAAAATTACAAAATCTTTAGTGCTACTTGGGCATGACCATATCCCTATATCGCCCGCTATACAATCCCATACAGACATGTCACATATGTGAAACAGATGATATTATATTGTAAGGGTGGGCGTGGTCTAGATGATGTTCCGTGATCTGCTAGCCGGGCGATACTTGAAAAAGATGTCATGGCAGGAAAGGGAGTTAGACCAATTAGGGAGCTGCCGTGGTCACGAGAAAACTTTTATCCAACATCTTCTTTCAATATAATATTTAAGTTATTCTATAAGTATACACACACACCTGAGTAAAGCCGAATGTGATCTGACACATTACAGATACAGGTTTTGGTTAATTTTTGGCCGAAACCAAAATCGCGACCGAAACTCGTTTATTGACCAAAACCGAAACATTACATGGTCTCTAACAATTCATAACTAAGTCAGTCTAAGTAAGTTATTAACTTTTAGTCGAACAATGCAGGGTGGGTGAAAATTGTGTGGTTACTCAGCATCCAGAATGCTGCATAAAACGGGTGCAATCAAACGGGTCAAAGGAGAATGAATTAGTACTCGAGTCAGATATAAATAAAATGCTATCTTGACGTTTAACGATACAAAAAAATAACTATGGATGGATAAAATACTTTTTTTTGCGTAGGCCAATTTACTGGTTTTGGACATGTACCTTCATTTGGTCTTTATACTGCCATGCTATAAACTCGAGTTAAGTGGTGTATACAAAGGTATAAACTACAGGTAGTTTGCAATGCCTTGTAAATAATACAAATAAGTGCCTAGTAAAACAGAAGAGAATGTAGGCCTTTGGGTATTTCTTTGTATGTTGTGAATTCCCTGAAAATAACGAATAGCTAACAGTCACGACAAGAATGTCCAAAGACAGGTAGAATAACAACGTAAAAATTTAAAAAAAAACGTAACTAGGTTACTTTTGGGGTATAATGAGAAGAAATGAATTGTGGATATCTGATTATATAGAAGAAGAAAAACGCCACGAGATGTATTTGCGCAAGTAGCAATATACACTACTGTCATCTCGCGGGTTTTTTAAGGCCCCGTAGAAAGCGTTCAACGATGGTTTGAAATGGAGATATGTAAATACGGGTTCCATGATAACTCAACACAGTGACAATTCAACACACTTTTACAAAGTGATATAAAGTCATTAGAAACGATGAAATTTTTTTTTAACCTTACCTAACCTAACCTACTTAACCCAGTTAATAAAGTTTTTGTTTCATCACTTTCCATGACTTTATATAACTTTTTAAAGATGTGATGAATTATCATTGTGATGATTTATCCGGTCACCGTAAATACGAATGTTGGAGGGAGTGCATTAATATTAAAAAAACAATAATAATTAAGGCGATGCCATACGTAGTAATGCAAAATCATGTGTTTTTGGTTTGAAAATTTGGTCGCCTAGAAATGTTTCAGATGCTTTAATTAAATACTGCGAGTAGAATACATCTTGACCTTTGAAATAATCGAGTATTTTTTTATATAAGTCTTTTTATAAGCCCAGAAAAAAATTATGTATAGGCCTATAAAAACTGCTTTAAAGTTCAAAATCTCCTACTTACGAACCCATTTTCGGTTATGATTTTATTGTATAATGTGGAAAATTAAGTTATTTATAAAATTATAAAAATAAATATATATATATATATATTTATGCCTGAACATCCACAAAATAAAATAAAAGGCACTTTTTGGCCATGTTTTTTTCTTGCATAAATCAAAACGGGCGGATGGTGTTAAGCGGGAATTTAAACCTTATCGCCATCTACGTAAGGGTTGTTATTGATAGCGGCTCAATTTAAAATATTACACGATGTAGTGCATCGCCTTAAGCAAAAATGGTGAAAAAATTTAATAAAACACGACTCAAATTTAATAAATTTAATAATGATAACAGTTTGAAAATGGCCTTGTAAGCCGAAACAGCTGTCACAATAATAAAAAACTAAAACACTTGCAGAACTTAATAATAATATTATCAAATTTAATCTAAATTAAATTTATAAAAAAATTAAATGGAGTTCTACGAATTAAACACAAAAACAATAAATAAAAAAAAAAAAAAAAAACACGACTCGTTTGAAATAGAGCAAAAACTTCTCGACAAATGGTTTAGTTGCATTTAGAGTTACACTGTGAATTTTTTCATGCCTATAACATTTGAATAACAGAAGAAAACGTGTTTTTAATAATTTTCGGAGCTAACTTTTGCGATTATTTTGAATATAGGGAATTTCATATAATTAACGTTTCGGCTTAACAAAATGTATAGATTTAATCCTCAAAAACGACTTTTTTTTTGGAACTTAAAAACTTAAAGAGTTAACGAGAAACTTGTTATAAATCGGTAGAACTTGTGTATGCGGGGGCTGAATGACCGCTTTAAAGGTTCCTGTAGTAAGCGTTCTAAAATAATAAGAATGTGGTTTGAAAGGAAGATATGTAAATACGAATGTTAGAGGGAGAGCGCGAATATATAAAAAAAAGATTATAATTAATAGGGGTGAGCGAAAACGTTTTCTTTTAAAATAAGGCAAAATTCTCCCACAAATGTAGTAGAATTTAAATGTTAAATTTGTTCACACCTTTATCATGTTAAATAACAGAAAAATTGTTTTTTTTAATAATTTTTGGAGCACACCTTGCAATTTTTTTTCTATCGAGGGAAATTCTTATAATTACTATAATCTTCGAAATCTTGAAAATAAACACTTATTTTTTAAGAGCTTAAAAACTTATGCAGGAAAGTATGCTATATTTCTGTAGAAATTCGGAATGGGCGCCTTTATTACATTATAATATCTCGTGCGCTGGAGAAAGTCTTTTAAAAATATGTTTGTTTGGAACCATGGAGATAGGCCACGAAAGACACAGATGCTTTTTTGTTTTAACGTAAACTTTGTGTAAATATTTGTGACTAATTGGAAATTATTTTTAGAAAAATATTACCCCATTTTCCTTGGATATATGAACATATTTTGTGATGGTAAATTCATGCAAAATGGTTAAAAATTCGTTTTTAGTAACTACGGCAGCTGGACGATTTTTTTGTTGGAAACCCTTTTTCACCTACCTACCTAAATTGGATGACACCAGATGCATTATACATAAATGCATCGTGAATACCAGATACCAGCGATCATCAACTCTATGGATAACGTGGGATTACTACCGCATGTGTACGGTGTATGTACGTAGTGCGGTTTGTCCCAACCCACCCGGCTTTAACCCACCCCCGACCAATACGCCCCCCCCCCTCGTAGGAATGGACTAGGTCGGTAGGGGCCACTGACCCACACAGAGGGCTAGTTGGGTAACTTACATATTATGTTACGTAACTCATTTAATGTTCACGGTTATTGTAACGTGGTTCAAGGAGATTTGTGTCAACAAAGTTTTATGGAAGGGTTAAAGAAATATTAGGAAATAAAATTGTTTTCACGTGATTATCAATCGGAACAACTTAATTATAAATCGTAAATTTGGTGCGTATGAGGTAGAAAAAGCCCAAAACCTTAAGCTCTGGCTTAATGAAATTTGCTCAACTTATTCCGCCAGAATTTCTCTGGTCAGCTACAACGTCCATTGCCATCATGTGTCACGTAGCTTTGAAATATCTATTTATTATACGGTCAACAAATAAGACAAGTCTACATAATAGTGTGTGTTTCATATTTCTAAATGAGGGAAAAGAGGGTTGAAAGTCAGGATGAAATTTAAAAAAGTAGTTATTTGTTCTTAAATTATTTTTTATGAAAGAAATCAACAAATTAAAAAGTCCTTACTTTGCTTTCTCTGTCAGCGAATATAAATGGGAGAGTTCATATATGAAAACCAATAACATATAAAATTTATATGGATCATATCTTACTAATATATTGTTATCTTTTTGGGTTCAAACAAATAATATTACCTTATCTTATATGCACCAGAATCTCACGCTTTAGGACGTCGAGTCTTCGTAAACCTCCATATTATCTAACTTGAGAAAACCGGTTGGTTTTTTTTTTTATTTATTTGTAATGAAATTATAATATACATAAAAATTGTTGTTTTTTACTTATAATGTAGGTAGAAAAGTGAGTATTGCTAATTTATTAAAACTCTCTTAAAATTATTGGTAATCCAGTTAAAAGTGGGATTGCATGCCGTTTCATGATTAATTTGAGTAAGTTCCTAATATATTGGAACACGTGTTTATGCACCTACATTTGCCTTGATCAATGACGAAATGTGAAAATATTAGAATATTTATGGAACACGTGTTCCTACATCTTGATAATACATTCGTATTTTAATAAAAGATTATTAGGAAACCTATCAATTCATTCGTTAAAAGCCTGCAATCTGGTTTTTAACCGGGTTGCGAATAATTTGAAGAGATTCTTAATAAATTAGCAATAATAGTCATTTTTCTCCAATATATTATACTATACTGAGCTAAATTAGCATTGAAAAAGGTTCTCCACAACAAATGCGAACTCCTAGCGTGGAGGTTCTCCGAAAAACAGGCAAACTCCTAGCGTAGAGGTTCTCTACAACACAGGCAAACTCCTAGCGTGGAGGTTTTCCACAACACAGGCAAACTTCTAGCATGGAGGGAGGTTCTCTACAACACAGGCAAACGCCTAGCGTGGAAGTTCTCTACAACACAGGCAAACTCCTAGCGTGGAGGTTCATTAAATAAACTACTAATAAAACCAATATAAATATGAAAAGAGCAACCCGGAAACCAAGTTTTCAAAAGCTTTTAGGATTATCTACGTTGAATCTACATATAAGGAATTTATTATTTAATTTAGATCTACAATTTGTTATGTTTTGTGTACAGCATTTTTAATTTTTGAAATAGCGAACCGACTGTACCTTAGTAAAATACACCTGTTGTAAATAAAACAAAGAAAAAGTTAACCATTACCGAAATAACTATCCCCTTGCTAATAAACGTGTTTTAAAATTTACGCAACTGATGTACAATCATTTACCCGTATTAATGGTTGTTTATCAGCTGTGTAAATTTTATATATGTTTATTAGTAAACCCCCCAGAGTTCAAAGATTACACAAAACAAGAATAATACGATTAGTGCCTATGTAGGTACTTCGATAAACTACAAGAATTTTCTTGAATTATAATCCAATTTCGATCAACATGCGATACGAATATTTAAAAAAAAAATCCAACAACCTCAGCAAGGTTTAAGGTTTTTTTAACCGAAAATCAAGTGTGTAATTGATATTACCTTATAAAAACGCAAAGGTTATGAAATACAAAATTTAGATTCACAAATTACCTGGCTTCTTTTTCAGAATTACGCCATATATTTAAGTAACGAATTAAGAATTTTGCTCACAAAAGCTCCACAAAATAAGGCTGAAGTTTAGCATTTCCGAGTCAGTAAGTTATATAGAATAATCGATAAAAGGTGAAACTGCCTCCGGGTTTTCCAATAGTCAAAGCTGAAATATTAAAGAGGCTGTCTAATAATAAATCATTCCCAATAATACCCGTTAATGTCTGATTTCTTCATTGCAAGTTAAGTTTGGCTGAATAAAAAATAATCACTTGCGTTAGAAAAAGCATTATAATTTTTAAGGTGTTTAAGAATAAACACATAGTGATACATGGTGAGTAAAATTCCATTTAAATAGATACGTTTTTATATTTACTATATTTCTTTTTGATTAATTAATTCTCCACAAAATACACTTATTTTTTAATTTCGAATCACATCAGTCGTTAACAATCATAACTCTTGACTTCAATTTCTAAATTTGACAACTCAAGACACAAAAGAGTCATTTTTACTACAACTTTTATAATAATACCCGTGAAAAATCACGGGATACAATAATTGCAGGATTTGTGAAGCTGAAAATATATATAAAATATTTGCCTCAGGATTTTTTTTTAAATTTTTGCCAATTCTATTTATAATACAATATAAAATTTTTATATTGACAGATTAGAGAGACATCAGAAATTTACCCTTAGATTGAATACCGTTAGTAAACTTGAAATATGATCAATAAAAAAATTATTTGGGAGGCGAGTATGAATACCGCCGCCCCGGTTACTATTTATTGGATAACCAAAACCTCTGCCATAGGTCACCCCAAGTGGTTTGCTACCGGATGATATGTGATACCGGATTCATCGGGTGAGGTGTGTCCAGGTCATGGCGACAGATGCGCCTGCCCTGCCTGCCTGCTTGGTGAGCCTGATCGGGAGAGGCCAGCTTGGGGTAACCCTTTCACCTCTCCAGCTGGTTTCTCTCGACCCATCGTCTTGCATCGCAGCAGGAGGGATGTATTTTTACATCCGTCACTCTTAGACACACAGACCCATAGATTCCTACACACCCTCATACCTTTTTCCTTCCCAGAAAATCCTCTCTTTCTTTTCCTTAAAAAGAGGCTCCGCATGGTATATAAAAAGATGACTTATGCCCCGAGGGAAATTGTTTTCCTCAAGGCCTTCTGTAGAGTTTGTAGTGTGAAGTTAATGTAAAAATAAAATACGTATTTAAATAAAAGTAAAATTAGTAAAAGTTGCTTTCATAATTATGATGTAGCAAAAACTTTCGAATGTCAAATTTGCACAGATTTATACACAGGAATATTACTACGCATTTCGAAACTATTTGAAGCGCACAACAGCATTTCTATTGCGAACTATTGAGATATGAAATATCCATACTATTATAAAAAAAAAACAAGGAATTTGGGGAGCGTTTTCTCAGAGAGAAATGTCCATAATATTTAATTCGTTGGACACTTTTCAGTGATTAATTACTCGGTAATATGGTAATCTTTAAATTCAAATTCATTTACCTATCAGACATGATGAATAATAAGAAAACTCAATACCCAATAATAATTTTCAATTCGTTCAGTAGGATAAAAGAGTGATAAAGCCCGGGCAAATACGGGGGTAGTACAAACAACTAGTAATAATGGATGAAACCCGGGAAAATACGGGTAGTACATACAACTAGTAATAACGGATGACACCCAGACAAATACGGGTAATACATACAACTAGTAATAACGGATGAAACCCGGGCCAATACGAGTAGTACATACAGTAATAACGGATAAAACCCGGGCAAATACGGGTAGTACATACAACTAGTAATAACGGATAAAACCCGGACAAATACGGGTAGTACATACAACTAGTAATAACGAATAAAATGAATAAATTTGCAAACCACAATGCGTGACTCCATATAATTCTGCCCTTGGTGGTGTTATGTGACAACCCCATCTGTTATGTAAACGTAAGCGTTACGCAACTTCCAATTATCAAAAGTTATTAGTTTTAAGGTTAACTCACTTGTCATTAGTTCTCTTTGACCTTCAACTCCACCCATTTTCTAGCGTCTGTTTTCTAACCAACCACTCTTACGGACCTCGCTGTGATTTTTTTACTGCTTTATTTAACATGTGCATAGATAATGGAAATCAGTGGTGTAACTACGGCATTCGTCTTATCCCCTAACCTTCACGCCCTTTATAAAAACAAAGGAACATATGGCATGGAATTGTGCCGACTTTTACCTATCTACGACCAAACTGCACGGACTATCAAGTCAGTGCAGCGCAGAGCCAATGAAAGTTACGGTGTTAGTGTGTAGGAAGAAACAAATGTCGCCAAATTTCCTCCAAGCCTGCCTACTTACTTAATAAACTTTGGTTCTATACCATTCAGAACGCGCTCTGTCTCTCTTACAATTTCCGACATCTGACATTGTAGAAAATTATGATGAAACCTAGTTTTGTATTGGAAATTTAAGGCCCGATTGGCTACAATTTTAGATCACATCGCATTTCTTTTGTTCTTATTTATTTTACGATTATGTTCGACTATGATTTCCAACCCTCCGCCATGATTGATGCCAGCGCCATCGCTGTTATTATATATACGAATTATTGCAAAACCTATTCCTGGCGCGTTCCGTCTCCGGTCGATCAACCTTTACCAGTCTTCAATGAAATTTTCCACCTATATATAAAATACTACCTACCCCTCTTCAACCATAAATAAGCGAATGGAAACGGAAAAACTTATTTTTTGTTTTCTTGGAATGGGGTGCATACGAAAATTACCCACGAGTTAAAAATAGTACTATTTTCAGAACTTAATTCCGTAAAATTTAAATACAACCCCCTTGAGGTGATTTTTCACAAAAACGGCGCTATACAAATCATCCAAATATTATTAAAAAGTCGGCGTGTAATGTAATGATCGTAACACTCATCTGACTTAACATATCCGATAAGGTTTTTAAACATTTTTACGGTCTCCGTTCAACATCGGTTCAGTTTATTATCAATAATTTATGATATTGTGTCAAGCGACAATCGACGATTTGATGGTCATCAGATGTGACCAGAGTTGGAAACGACATTTACTCGCGTAGTAAAAAAAAAAAAAAATTAAAGTGATTCCTGTCCCATTTTAACTCGACTATTTGGCATTTCATCTGTCTGTAATTTTGTTATTACTTTCCAGTTTCGGTTCAAGATCATTTGTAATGGTTCAGTAAAGATTATATTTTCAATCGTCGAGTTTATTAATAAGGTTGGTAGATATTTAAGTAACTACTTAAAAATAGTATGATTTCAGGGGAGATTTTGGTTTTGATTGAAATGAAAGAAAAATAAAAACACACTTTTTTAGATGTGTGGTCTACCGTCCACAGAACTAAAAGGGGTAGCCTTTAGAAACAAAACGAGCTATGGCGTAGAAGCATGCAGACTGTCTACGAGCTACGATCAAACCGCACGGACTATCAAAAGTAAAGTGATGGATTTGGTGTGTAGGTGGAATCAAAGGCGGGGCCCGCTGCGCAGTAGTATATGAGTGAACGATGTTGGCGACACTTTTGTGCGCGCTGTCCCGTACTAATAATGGCCCATCTCCCTTTTTTCTATAAGGCATCTGTGGGTAGTCAATCTCGAGTGCTCTATAAGTCTATATGTAGTAATTAAGTCGAAGGCTTCGCAGTGCCGCCAGCCTGTCGTGGCTGCATTTGTTTGTATTTGTTAGCGCCCTCTCAACTGCTAGGTATAATATAAGCTTCTCTTTTATTCTTCCTACAATTTATGGAAAGCCTTCAACAGCCTAGACGTATTGTTTGTTACAAGGTGGCTTTCGGGAAATTTATCGGTTCGTTTAGAATATGAATTGAAAACGCTCTGGTAGTTACAAAAATAATGTAACGTTTTATTTACTATTACTAGCGCAGACATGTGAAAAATCACGGGATATTATACTTACAATTTTGAAAATGACAACAAATCTTCTAGAGTTCTAGAGTACATTAAGGCTAAATCACTATTTCGATTATTCTTTATAACAAATTGGTGTACATTATGAATACCAAAAAATATGATTTAGATAAATTGAAGGTTTTCCTATCGTTTCGCCTGAGTAGAATACAAATAAAAAAATAACTTACTCAATAAAAAATATAAATGTAAACTACTAAAAATAATATTTTTTCAATAGAAATGTATTTACGCCTAAAGGAAACAACTTGAAAAAATATAGAATTATAGCTAAGATTATCTGTGACAGTTTCACTTGATTAACTTTCTTGTAAATTTCTTTTGATTTCTTATAAAATTATTTACAAAATAAATAAAAACCAGTTTTGTGTTTGATATCAAACGTTTCTAGACTCTGTTTGTCAAGCGATTTTAATGCCTATTACCTAAAATTTAAGGTATACCAAGAATATACACATTTTTGGCTTGTAGCTTCCTCTTAAACCAGAGTTACAGACACACGACCGAAATTAGTATTTTTAATAAATATATCACTAAGTAGCGATACTACAGAATTTTATTTGTCTCCTAATAAGTCTCTTCATCTTAAAAAGCTCCATAAAGTTAGTAGTCCACAATGGAGTACTATGTACTATGATGTATGGTAGTAAGACATGCAAGTGGCAGAGAAAAGTCGAAAGAAAACGGAATTCTGTAGAAATGAGATCCCTGAGGCATAGATGTGGTAAAACCAAGTATGATCATTTGAAAAATTTGGAGATTCGCAGAGAATGTAAATCTGATATAAGCGCAATGAGTAAGATTAAGAAAGGGAAGCTTAGATGATTTGGACATGAAGAGCAAACGAACTTAGTAAGGAGTGAAAGGAGAACGGTAGAGAAAGTCGGGGACGCTCTAGTAAGACATGGCATGATCAAGTGAACCAAATACTCGAATCGAGAGTGTGAAAAACAAAACAATATATTATGTGTGAATGTGAATGAATTAATATTATGTAGAGTAAATGGTTGTTTCTCAGCTGCACAATATTAAAAATATATGTAGTTTTCAATCAACGTTTTAATTTATTCATAAAAAACGCCTTTGTCTACAACTAAAGGGGTAGAATATTATCTACAAAATAAAACGAAAAATTAAAAAAGCATTTGTTTTCCTTTTAATAATACAAAAAAATATATTCGCATTTGTAAAGAGAATAGGTGAATGTAATAATTATATAAGAACAAGATAAGTAATCATGCTGGAAAGAGATGAATGCAGTTAATGAGTTAAAATAATATATGTATGAAGTTACACAAATGAGATCAAAAAGGAGCATAAGCACTTCAGTAAAAAGTTACTCAATATATTAGGTACAAACAGAGAAAGTTATCAATGGATATGTTTAAAATATATATTTTTTTTATGACGTCAGAGCTTTCAGACATTTTTAAGTTTCAGCGCGTTTCGGGCGTTTATTTAATTTTGTTTTTTTTTTATTACATGGTTTTCTTTACTTGCCTCACTAGACAAAGTCTGTTCTGAGACAGGGATTGACGAGAGCTTTACTGCTACAGGCAAAAATCCATTTTAAACTGTAAATATAGTACCCTCAGATAAAAGTTTATTGGTGTATTTTGTAATTTTTTTCGGTTGTTTTAGTTTAAAATTGTTAGGACGATAAAGCAGAAAGTTCATCCTCTCCACCCCTGAATGTATTTTGCAAATTTATTCACCATTATTTATTCTTCGCTAATTATTGTACGGCGAGGCCACTTCGTTTCGGAATAACAATATTAATTTATGGCTGCCTTTCAGAAATAATTTCAGCTGTTGAATATTCAGAAGTGAGGTTGTAAGTACTCGTACCAGCAGGAAGTGGATGTCGAGAGGCGCCGCGGCCGGGTGGAAGGAACTTGAACCAAATAAATCTTTCATCGGTCTGGGGAAAGTTAACGTTTTCTGGAAAACCAAACTCAAATACTTTTAACGGTGCAAGAGGCGACTTGTGTGAAATTCCACACATCCCATAGAGAGTTTAAATGTTCAAATTTTTAAAATTTTAAGGAAACATCGTAGATTTAGCTTCTCTTTGTCACTGTATCCATCGAATGTCAGATTTTGATATAATATTAATACATTATAAATAATTTGTTGCTTTGTTTTTTTTTGTCATTTAATGACTGTTCAATACAACTGTTCTAATTTATTAAATCTTTTAAGAAATCTGAAAGAAATAGGAAATCCTATCCTATGTTTTCAAAATGATCAAATACACTGAAAAAATTATATTTTACGAAAATGTAGTATTATGAACTTGAGAATATATATTTTATCGTAAAAGAAAGTCAATTCTTAATAAATTTGTAACATTTATCGACGTCCCGGGAACCATTTTTGGATAACCAACACCATTGGCATAGGTCACACCAAGTGGTTCACTACGTTTGGTGACTTAGGTGAGCAGGAGAGTACGGTTCATTGGGTGAGGTGCGTCTGGGTCTTGGTGGCGGATGCATCCGCTCACTAACTGCGTGGCAGGCCTGATCGGGAGAGAATGGTTGAGTGAGACCTTTTGACCTCTCCAGCAAGACTCTCTCGGAACATCGCGGTCGCCTTGCGGGATAGATTCGTATATCCATTACTCCTGGACACACAGCCCCTCAGATTCCTGTCCACCCCTCATACCTTTTCCTTCAAAAAACTTCCTCTCCTCCTAAAATACCCTAATCACAGCATCCCCAAAGATGACGTAGGCTTCGAGATGAATAATATTTCTCAGGGCCTCCTTCGTGAAGATAATATTTAAAAAAAATATTCGCACAAATAGCAAAACTATTTTTAAACATCAATTAAAAAACCAAAAATCTGAACGCTTCGAATTTGACGTTATAGAATCAGCCTAGGACCTAATCGCGAAGTCAATAATTAAATAATTTGACAACTATGTGATGGCTTCAAAATAATTTTTTAATCTTTCTTAAATTTCATCGTTGTGCTGCAACCGAAAACGCGTATTTATTTCATCATCCGATCTTTTCATAAATAATTCATAAAATGGTAGCCGTCGGCCATTTTATTCCAATTTTATATATGGAATAATAATTAGTACTTCCGCCCGATTGAGCCAAGAATGTGACGTTGGCAGGCACCCTCCTTCGCCCGCATATTTTCGGCTGCCCCCGCATAAGGCTGTCGGAAAATTTTAAAATTAATATTTTAAAGTGGAAAATATTTAAAACATTTTGCTCATTATACGCCGAGAAATGTCCGATTAAAATTTGTATAACTTTACGATTAATTAGGGGTGAAAGGAATGAGTATTCAGGCTAATAGTACCTAAGTTAGTTATGTAAATATTTTTTTGTTTAGTATTCGAAACCTTTAAATTTTTTTGAAGTCGGGGGCACCGTCTTACCTTGGATGTTAAACATAGTCGGTTTGTTCGTCAGTTCCTCCCTTGGCCGCCTGCAAAGTTAAGTCTGGCAAGATGAATATGTACACATTATACTACATTTTACTAGGACATTAGATATAATATGTACATTGAAATAATATACAAATATTAACAAAAAACAATTTGTTCCACGTTATCAGTTATTACGGTTTTTCGATTAGACAAAGAACATCTAAATGAGCATTACAACATAAAAACAAAAAAATTTACAATGCAAGATGAAAAATGGAAAATTAGGAATAGTAGGTACAATAAATAAATGAAAATAAGTCGAAGCAGAGCTATACTAGGGCAGTTTGTTCAATTAGATTTGTTGTTCTGCTTACCAATATAAATTCAACTAAGGGCCTGTTAATCATTGACCAAACTCTGTATACGGCAAACGGGAGTATACAATTGTGATTCCGTGTTGGAGTTGTTGAAATAATATGGTAAATATTGCCTCGATGTTGATTTGCGAGGGATTAAAACTCGGCTAACTTCATAGGTTCGAGTGCCGAATAGTAAACTCGAACTTTACGTATAAATTAAACGTTAAGGCGATGCACTACGTCGTGTAATATTTAAAATTGAGCCGCTATCAATAACAACCCTTACGTAGATGGCAATAAGGTTTAAATTCCCGCTTAACACCATCCGCCTGTTTTGATTTATGCAAGAAAAAAACATGGCCAAAAAGTGCCTTTTATTTTATTTTGTGGATGTTCAGGCATAAATATTTAATTTTTTTTCGATCATTTTATAAATAACTTAATTTGCCACATTGTACAATAAAATCATAACCAATAAGTAGGAGATTTTGAACTTTAAAACAGTTTTCATAGGTCTTTACATTATTTTTTTCTGGGCTTATAAAAAGATTTATCTAAAAAATACTCGATTATTTCAAAGGCCAAGATGTATTCTACTCGCAGTATTTAATTAAAGCATCTGAAACATTTCTAGGCTACTAAATTTTCAAACCAAAAACACATGATTTTGCATTACTACGTATGGCATCGCCTTAAATCAA
Source organism: Hesperophylax magnus (assembly GCA_026573805.1). NCBI lineage: Eukaryota > Metazoa > Arthropoda > Insecta > Trichoptera > Limnephilidae > Hesperophylax > Hesperophylax magnus. Next base: position 25,177,457 of record JAIUSX010000012.1, read on the forward strand.
AAATATACATTATATTATGCATAGTGCCTTTGACAGATTATAGAGAGGATGGTTAAAGGATCCCCCTAAAACGATTAAAGTGATTTGTTTTACAATTTCTTACTTTGTTTTTGAATAATACTGTCTTAAATATACATATCCACATCAGAAACGTGGTACATTATTTGATATTGATTTAAAAAGGGAGTAAATTGCAACACGCCGTGAACTCAAACTTTCTGACTACCAGCCGACTTTCCTACCCACCTACCACGTTATTGATTGAGTGTAGCGAAGTGCTGTTTTAACTCGACGTTTGCATTTCGCCTCTCTGTACATTTGTTTGTACGTTCCGTTTCCGTTTCAAGACAGTGGTCGTTTTATTTGTGCAGTGAAGATTATTTTTCAAACGTAAAATCGTCATGTTTATGTGGACTTTGTTATTTATATTTTTTCAATAAAATCGTAGGTAACTTCATTAATGGAGGACTGAACGTAGTTGGCGCTAATAAAAAATTGTCCAAAGAAGCGAAGTTAGCAGTCGACAATGCTGGTACCTACCCTGATGTATGGAAATGAGGCATGGAACTGGTAGAGAAAGGATGAAAGTACATTGAATGCTGTTGAAATGAGATCCCTGAGGCGTATGTGTGATAAAACCATGTATGGTCGTGTGAGGAATGTGGAGATCCGCAAGGAGTACAAGGCTGATGTAAGTTGATGAGTAAGATTAAGAAAGGGACGCTTAGATGGTTTGGGCATGTAGAGAGAATGAGCGAAGAAAGGAGTGTAACGAGGATATATGATGCAATTGCGAATGGTAGCAGAAGTCGGGGACGCCCGAGGAAGACATGGCACAATCAAGTGAATCAGATACTCGAGTCGGGCCATGTCAAGAGTCAGAATAATAGAAGAGTATGTATGAGACGATGTATGAATGTGAATGAGGCAAGGAGTGTGTGCCAAGACCGAGTTGTTTGGCGGTCCGTCCTCTCTGCCTACCCCTGCGAGGAAACGGCGTGATGGTTAGTTAGTTAGTTACCCACCTGCCTGAAGAAAGTTTGAAAAAAATAATAGTCATAGAGTTGTGGGCGTTTTTTTGGACAAATTGTATAATTTATTATTTTTATTAATTATGTGGTTTGTAATTAAGTAGGTAGAAATTGTTCAAGTAAGTACCTATATACCGATCTTATGATGTCAGAGGAAATTTTAATTTGATTTGATAAATAAGCGAAAATAATAATCTTTATATTTTGGATGTAAGGTCTACTGTGCACAGAACCACTAGCTAACTAACTCAAATCATATTATTTTATTTAAGCAATTTCAAATACAATCTGTTGCTTTTTGAAGATCATTGAGTGTAACAAATGAGTAAATATAGAACACATTGTCCTTCATTCTGGTGAAGGGTTTATTTGGGTTAAAGACTGTCTAGACGCACACATTATATAATCATAACTACATGGTATATAATCCCAGACAATGTGGGCTGTGACTATTTTCGTGCTAGGATAAGGGGGGTAGGATTGCAAGATATAAATTATCAAATTTTCGGAATTAATTTTTTTTAAAAAGATTATCAGGTAGGTGGAAGCGGTTTGGACACTATAATATTCCATCTAAGGTCACACTTTTAATTCTTAATTATTATCTCCCTACTTTCCTTTTCCCATTCTTCTTACCATCCCCATTAATTTAGGGATACCCATAGAATAAAGAAGAATAGGGATGCCATAGTCCTACTGACTCCAGACTGTCGGAAGCCTTGGGACCCTCGCGCGGTATTTATAAGGATTCGTAAATCTTCCACACATCAAACGTCTCTTTTTATATTACGTTTATTCTATTTACTTTAAAAAATAGTGTAATACACTAAAATCATAAGCAGCTAATTTCACTATGACATTCGTGTGTCGAGATGTGCAGCTTTACAATTATAGAAATAAAAATAACACATATAAGCTTAATATTATAATAAAAACATAAAGTACAAAATTATTACAAAATAAATGGTTATTCTAACTAAAATTACAGATCTTCTGTGAACTAAATAAGTATTACAAAGTACCTGTGGTGGCTTATCAGCCACAATCATAGGGTGACCGTAATGACAAGGGGGATACTGAGAATAATAAGTAATAAAAAAATAACAACAAGTTGATGAAAATAAAAATATTTAAATTCTAATAGGTAAGTAATACTGAGTAAATCAATAGAATTAATTAAGTAGACAATAATAATAAGTACAAGTAATTAATACTACGTAAATTAAGTAGCTAATACTATCCTATCTAATATCCTAGCTAATACTATACTATCCTGCCTAAATAATTTGTATATAGGTAGGTACTTTGAGATATATTATTTTGTGATATTGTTTATTGTATAATTTTGTGTCATACATGTATTAAAAATTTAAAATGTTTATATATATTATTTGTAGAACCTACAGACAAGCCGTCATGTGTGACAGCTTTGTGGGACTGCATAAAACTTGTATCTTTAAATATTTATAATAAATAAAAAAAATAAATAAATAAAAATAAAATAAAAATAAATAATAAGCAAATAATTATAAGTAAATGTTATAGTAATAAGAAAATTAAGTAGATAATGATAAATAATAAACAAACAATCATATGTAAATGTTATAATAATAAGTAAATTAAGTAGATACAATGTTACAATTATAATTTATTAATAAGTAAGTTAAGTTATCAAGAAAATAATTGCATATGATATGACAATTAACAATTACCTATTTACATGTAAGAGTTTCAACTGCTCGGATTTAGGGAATTTCATTTTTTGTGGAAAACATTTTTTTGGGAACGTTATTAGGTTGAAATAAGTGGAATCGAGAAAGGAGAGGGGTAGAGGAAGGAAGAGAAGGACCTGTCTATTCAGATCTGGCCAGTAAATATAGCTGAAGCCGTCAGAGAGAACTTGTACTACGTCATCTATGATCGTCCTCTTCCTACACACACCTTGCATGAAAACGAAAAACACAGAAGATACGATGACGTCACTTATAACCACTCTCTGGGAATACTATAAAGCCATTTCAAACAACATTACGAGTAAAATTGTAGGTTTTCCCCCTGATGAGTATATATAGAAATATCTTCCACTCTGCATGGAGGAGCAATTTAATATATATATATATATATATATATATATATAGGTATATATATATATATGTGGGAAGCATAGAATGGGGACAGTTTTTCGAGCGCGCCCATACTTCGGGGACATTTGTATAGTTTGGGGACAGGCCCAAAGTATCTGTCCCCAAACTAACACTTTGCATTATATACGCAACGCATAGATTGAAGCCAATTTTAAAATTATGCAGAAGGCATGCTTTGAGCCATACATTACTAAAATATCCATAGATGCCACTATCGTATCGTTTTCAGATTTTTGAAATTTTCTATTGTGAATTTTCGAATTAGCAAAGGCTCGGTACCTATTTACCTAATTTATGTTTGTATTATTTTTCGCTTGCTTTTGTCAGAGAATGTCGTATTTTTAAACCCGGTGTCCACAAATATTTTTTTAATTTAATTGTTAGTATTATTTTATCTCATTAGATAGTAATAAAATTAACATGCTTATAATATATGCTCGTACATAATATGAAGGTGTATTAAAAACTGATTTTAAAATAATCTAATAAAATAATTACACATATAACGTTTGTGTAAACATTAAAAAAAAATACTTTCATAATTTTTAATCATATTACAGATACATGTATTTTCAAAATAAATTTATTTTCATACTTTGACAATGTGGGCTTCACTACCCATACTGAGTTTTATACTTTTTATTTTTATGGTTTTTTTTCTTGTTACCTATTCAAAAGTATAAATGTATGTAAAATAATAATGAGAAGTACATACTTCCTACTCTCATGTAACGTGAATAATGCAATAATAATATAACTATAAAAAAAGAATTCAGAAATCGCGGGTTCAAATTACGGCGTGCAATTTGCATAATTTCACAATATTTATTTGTTTAAATAATACGTTAGTGCCTATATGGTATATTTGCGGCAAGTTCAAGAATGGTAGATAGGTACTTTCAGTATCGCCATGTTACGTGAATAATGCAATATTTTAAATAACTACAAAATTTCGCCGTTGAGATTGAGATTACGATCCTTGACTACGAATTAGGAGGTCGCGGGTTCAAATTAGGGCGTGCGCAAGTAAATTTTATTTGATAAATTTCTAAAATTTCACAATATTTATTAGTTTTAAATAATTCGTTAGGACCTACCTATATGGTATATTTGCGGCAAGTTCAAGAATGGTAGATAGGTACTTTCAGTATCGCCATGTTACGTGAAAAATGCAATATTTTAAATAACTTTTTTCGCCGCTGAGATTGAGATTACGATCCTTGACTACGAATTAGGAGGTCGCGGGTTCAAATTAGGGCGTGCGCAAGTAAATTTTATTTGATAAATTTCTATAATTTGTACAATATTTATTAGTTTTAAATAATTCGTTAGTACCTATATGGTATATTTGCGGCAAGTTCAAGAATGGTAGATAGGTACTTTCAGTACCGCCATGTTACATGAATAATGCAATATTTTAAATAACTACAAAATAGTTATTAATTTTTTCGCCGTTGAGATTGAGATTACGATCCTTGACTACGAATTAGGAGGTCGCGGGTTCAAATTAGGGCGTGCGCAAGTAAATTTTATATGATAAATTTTTATAATTTCACAATATTTATTAGTTTTAAATAATTCGTTAGTACCTATATGGTATATTTGCGGCAAGTTCAAGAATGGTAGATAGGTACTTTCAGTATCGCCATGTTACATGAATAATGCAATATTTTAAATAACTACAAAATATTTGTTAATTTTTTCGCCGTTGAGATTGAGATTACGATCCTTGACTACGAATTAGGAGGTCGCGGGTTCAAATTAGGGCGTGCGCAAGTAAATTTTATTTGATAAATTTCTATAATTTCACAATATTTATTAGTTTTAAATAATTCGTTAGTACCTATATGGTATATTTGCGGCAAGTTCAAGAATGGTAGATAGGTACTTTCAGTATCGCCATGTTACATGAATAATGCAATATTTTAAATAACTACAAAATATTTGTTAAGTTTTTCGCCTTTGAGATTGAGATTATGATCCTTGACTACGAATTAGGAGGTCGCGGGTTCAAATTAGGGCGTGCGCAAGTAAATTTTATATGATAAATTTTTATAATTTCACAATATTTATTAGTTTTAAATAATTCGTTAGTACCTATATGGTATATTTGCGGCAAGTTCAAGAATTATAGATAGGTACTTTCAGTATCGCCATGTTACATGAATAATGCAATATTTTAAATAACTACAAAATATTTGTTAATTTTTTCGCCGTTGAGATTGAGATTACGATCCTTGACTACGAATTAGGAGGTCGCGGGTTCAAATTAGGGCGTGCGCAAGTAAATTTTATTTGATAAATTTCTATAATTTCACAATATTTATTAGTTTTAAATAATTCGTTAGTACCTATATGGTATATTTGCGGCAAGTTCAAGAATGGTAGATAGGTACTTTCAGTATCGCCATGTTACATGAATAATGCAATATTTTAAATAACTACAAAATATTTGTTAATTTTTTCGCCGTTGAGATTGAGATTACGATCCTTGACTACGAATTAGGAGGTCGCGGGTTCAAATTAGGGCGTGCGCAAGTAAATTTTATATGATAAATTTTTATAATTTCACAATATTTATTAGTTTTAAATAATTCGTTAGTACCTATATGGTATATTTGCGGCAAGTTCAAGAATGGTAGATAGGTACTTTCAGTATCACCATGTTACGTGAATATAATGTGAATATAATATGCAATATTTTAAATAACTACAAAATAATTGTTCATTGTTTCGCCGTTGAGATTGAGATTACGATCCTTGGCTACGAATTCGGAGGTCGCGGGTTCAAATTACGGCGTGCGCAAGAAAAAAATATTTGGTAAATAGGTGTAATTAACAGTTTATTAAGTTGACTTAATACATTGGTACATATACTATAGTATATTTCCGGCACTTTCACTTTGCACAGGCACCTTCGGAACATTTGTAAATGTGTACTTTCAGTGTCGCCAGGCGGTTAGGAGCAGACTCTTGAGTGATTTTTTTGAATACCGCCTATCTTTCACAAAAACAGCGCAATATAAATAAAATGATCCATATTTTATTACTATGATGCGCTCCGCTCAGACTTGTTTTTAACATTAATATCACATAGGAGGCCCCGAGGAAAATATTTTCTCTCATGGTATATGACATCTTTGGGGATACTGTATGAAGGGTCTTTTGGATGAGAGGAAGGATTGAATAAGGCACTGGAAGAGACCCATGTTGTAGGAGGGAGGAAACACAGAGGCCGGCAAATCGTCCCACAGCCGAGCTGTTGAACTCAAGAACCAGTCGTTGGTACCGAAGAGATCAATGATGCTGGTTCTTCAGAGCATCTTTCATTGTAATACCGGTAGATCAATAAGAGCACACATACTTCACGGCTGTTCTCTAAAGATAGTTTTCTGCACAGGGAAAAAGGTCTTTTCAATTATTTTAAGGCTCTTGGCTATTTGGCTAGGGATTTGTACAACAGTGGGGCCCACGTAATATTTTTTTAAACAGAGACAAACACACCCAGGTGACCAATAACCTGACAATCTTTAAATATATCCCACTACTATCACAGTAAGCGGAAAATGTTGCTTGTGTCATGATGGAGGACTTAGGGGGTTTTTCACTATCTCTGATTATGTTCTGACCAAGCACTAATCCGCGGATTAGTCATTTTTTCGTTTTCACTATATCTGAATAACGCTAACGCTCGGGTTAAAGTTAGATTTGACTAATCAGTGCTCGAACTTCACGTTAGGCGCTATTCCTCGAATCAAAGATGGCGTCAAAACATTCCGAGTTTAACAGCTGAGAAGTGAGTCGAATTTTGTAGAATGAATTTGAATGCTTGTATGATCCATCCTGAATTATTTGATTGTGTTCAAAATAAGAAACAATGTATTAATTCGACACGAATCTATCTAAAATGACCTGGGGGCCTACTCTGTATCTTTCCAAACTTTCCTGACGCCGGTTTAGTCACGTCACAAACCCGTATTAACCTTTCCCTTGCGGTGTTTAAAAATTCCTCGACTTCCGGTGCTATACACTCGGTAAATATTTATATATTGTAATGAATTAATGTAATACTCAAATGTATTGCGGAAAAACACCAAAAAAATTGAACCCTGGGTTTAGTTTATTTATAGAGATATTTTATTAATTAGAGACGATATTCACTCAGTTGTCAGCTCCGGCAAGGAAAGGTTAAACCACTAATTTACTGGTTTGTTAACCCGAAAGATACAGAGTAGGCCCCCTGATAATCAACATAACATAACCAAAAAAATGCACACTTCGCGGTGTGCGGACTGTGACGCATGACAGCCGTGGCAGTAGATGGAGAAACAGCAAACATTTTGCGATGTTGCCAGACTATTTCGAGTGTTATCTATCCGGCAGCTCGAAACAATGGTGAAACGGTCGCCGTTGAATAACGAAGTTATTCTGAACTTTAAAGCCAGCCAACGGATAGCTATTCAGATATTTAGCCCGACATAGTGAAATACCCCCTTAGCCAGCCGAGGAATTGAATTCACTAAGCCTGGGTGGGACCCAGACCTAAAGGGTAATTATTACATATATAGATAGATCTATTTTAATAAGAAGCAGATACTTTGTGTTTTGACATTATAATTAAAAATATAATAGTGCTAGATCTGAATAGTCAGGTACTTCTTAACCTTCCTCTTTCTCATCTCCTTCCCCTCCCCGTACCAGGTACTAGTAAACGTTCGTAACATAACTACATTCCTACAAATTGTCGTAAAATATATAATCTAAATCATGAAACAATCGGACCATGAGATATGCACCTATCAATAGGTACCTACTTATGGTAATATAATATTATCATTTCTATAATTTGGTAAAAATGTCCGTTCCCGAATTTTTTTAACATGAACTTGTAACTACATGTCTCAACCAAATATGTAGGTACATGTAGATAGGTACTTACAGCCAGCCGTAGCGATCACGCGCAGAAGACGTGTTATAGGATGGTTCACATATAAACCTAGCTCAATCCGCTTCGGAACAAGAATACCCAGTGAGGAAGTCTTTGAATAAAATTCTTTGCCTTGTGTTTTTAATATAGCTATTACTAAAAATATAAAAAATAAAATAATAATGAAATGGATGCGACCACTTTTGGTAATAGGCCTAACCCCGAGGTTCGTAAGAAAGAAAAATACTTTAAATCTTGTTTTATTTAAATTTGGAACAAAAAATAAAATTACTGCTAAACCAGTGCATTTCTGAACATTTTAGATGGATACAGAAAGTGTTCTATTTGGCCCATTTGTTATAATGTTTGAATTTTTATTATTTAGCCATGTAAACCTTTTTACTGTTAACATTTCGGCTTCGGCCAAATCTGAACTTGACTCGATGCTAGTTTCTTATTAGATTAAAAATATTAATTTTTTATTTTAAAGAAAAGTAAATATTGTGTACTAAAAAATTTAAAATGAGGCTTTTATAATAATAATAATAAAAGATATCATAAGAATTTATTTCATAAAAAATATTATTTGTTTCGGTTATCTCAATATTTCGTGAAAATTTGTAAATGATTAAAACATTTCCTTAGTAAAAGTTTAGTAAACATTTTTAAATACTAATTAAATAATTAATTTTAATATTAAAATAAATACAGAAAAAATCTAATAAAATTACATATTGAAGATCTCTTTGTATGTTTGGAAACACCCAGTGCAACAGTGCCGATGCGATGTAGAGAGGATTGCAAACAAATCCTGGGTTGCAAACTCTTGGGTTTCTCAACTCAACTCAAGTTTTTTTCTGAATTGGTTATTTTGTGGGAAGAATTTATATTCTGTGTATAGAATGCGGGGGTCTAGACATTTCTCGATTATCCAACAACATTAAAAATAATATTTACAATAATTGTGAGAATGTACTATAATTTGGTTTTCTTTAGCAGTAAATATTCAACGAAATTTCTACTTTTAAAGCCTGAACGAAAGAAAAAAGCCGAAAATGACTAGATAGTAAAAAAAAACTAATTTCGTAGAATTTTGTTTAATTTTGTTTGTAAAATTATTTTATTTAAACATTTGAACTAATATTGTGGGTTTTTAATGCATTGGCATCGGCAACCCTGCACAAAGTATTATGTGCTATTACGCCAACATGGCCTTTTTAGGTTCATGTTGTGCGTGCACAAAGGTCATTGCCCATAAAACCGGCCCTATAGAAATTTTCCAAATATTATTATTAACTTCTTCAAATTTTGCAAATAAAAATAATAATTAATATTTTTCATTATTATTATTAAAATTACATACCAAATGTAACCCGCGCAGTATGCATATGGTATACGCTCGTCGACGGTCGGCACGCTTCCATGCCATACCTCCATTGCTTCTATTGTATAAATACCTATAAAACAGCTAAATTACACATAAATGGAAACAAGAAAGATAGGCCATGAACCGTTGAAAAGTCGATGAATAAGTTTGTGGGTCGTGTCTAGTACTGGGCGTTGACGATAATTCCATCCAACGCCAACTTCGTTATCGTTGACGATTTTCAACTGTTGAAAATAACGCCGGCGTTAACGCAACTATAATTGATTATTTGTAATGATTTATTATCTCAGGTCTGTTTTCAGTGCTTAATTCTCCATACTCGATGAAACCTCATTCATCACATATGTTATTATATTTTTTTAGATAATTTAGTAATTACGGTTTTTAAATTATTTTAATTTAGAAACGGTTCCGTGTTGACCACATTCGCTGGATATATGAGCTCCAAGCAAAGAAAATTCAATCGAGTGCTTGTGCTTTAAATGGCATTTTAGATTGGAAATTGTTGATTTGTGTGAGAGTGCACGCTTACAAACATTACATTTTGCAGTTTTTTCTTTTCATCAGATTATAAATACTTCCACAAATCACTCTGATTATTGTTCGCCATTTATATTTGATATCTATTTAGGAAAGCACTTTGACTGTTTAATATTTATTATCAGTTCAAAGTTCAATCACACTACGACACTAGTTTATTATTTATTGTTTATTGTGGTATTTTAAGTAGGTACCTAGTTATCTATGTCCTTATACAATCCTTATATACATATAATTATAGTAACACATTTAAAATGAATTACATATTTTCTTAATTTAATTTTAAATGTTTTTAAGTTTTCTTCTGATTTTATTTATTCTGGTAGCTCTCCAAATATCTTCAACGCTCCGTACATCAATGACTTTTGACTCTGTGTTTTTTTCCTGAAGGGGAGTCTCAATTCATTTCTTTTCCTCGTCTCATGTGTGTGTTTGTTCTGTAGTTTATCAATTTTTCTTAGGAATTCACTAGACGTATGGCCATTGATTATCGTGTAGATTAAAAATATGGTATTAAAGTAAATAATTTGTTTAAATGACAAGATATTTAACTCCTTCAACATGTTCTTAATTTTTGTGTATCTATTTTTCTTCAATATGGTTCTTATTGCTCTATTTTGTAGAATTGTCATTTGTTTCATTAAACCGTCGTTGGATAAGAATAGGATGCTACTACAGTAATTTATGTGTGGTACAATAATTGCGTTGTACACATTTTTACTGGAAACTGTGTTAAGGAATCTTCTTATTCTTCCCAACAGTGAGATTTTTTAGTTTAGTCATAAAATTTATATCAAACACTTGTATTTTTACTTCTTGAGTAAAACAATTAACAAAAACAGATTGAATAGACGCGCGACAAGCCAGTACAATCAAACTAAACGTATAAGAGATCGAAACGATACTAACAAAAAAACAAACAAAAAATAGATCAAAATCGTATTAGAATCCCTATTAACAGGTTGTTCCCCAGATAATTGATAAATTATGATTATCTCTATGCCTCACACAAGTAATAATAATCCTTTATTAAAGTTGAAAGTTGAAACTGTTGGAAGACATTCATTTCGGTGTTGAAAACATTACCCTGTTGAAATATTAAAGACATAGAAGATATATTTTGCTTGTCGTTGATAAATTTGATTGTCCCTTGGCGCTGCGTATCGGCCGTATTGGATGGGAAAATAAAAAAAAGTGCAGTAGGTACGTACATTACCAAAATACCATTTCAAATTACGCATAATATCGTTCACGAAGTGTAATCTCTTGACCCTTTTGATTTAACAAGTCAACACTGTTGAAAACAATAGGTACAAAACGTATTTTAATATTTACGATAATTATCAATAGGTTATTTTTTGCTTGTCGTTGATAAATTTGATTGTCCCTTGGCGATGCGTATCGGCCATATTGGATGGAAAAATAAAAGTAAAACAGGAGTTACGTAACCAAAAGACCATTTGAAATATCGAGTAATGTTGTTCACGAAGTGCAAACTCTAAATCTTTTTATTTATTAGGCAGTTGAATCGTTGACTGCGTTAAGTAATATTCGCAAGTAGGTATTATATTTCAACTATTGGCGCTAATTATTATCAACAGAGTTGGATGTTGAAACAATAAAACTATTGTTTCCAACGGCTAGTTATATTTTGATACAGTACTAGTTGTGTCGCCAACACAGTTCACCTATACATTTATTTGATGCCAATTGTATCTACGCCCATAAATGCCAAACTTAATAACCTGTGCAGTAAGGACCAAGCTCGACGATGGTCGACACACTTCCACGCCATATCTCCATTGCTTCTATGATTAAACCATAAAGGTACATAAAAATATATTTATACATATGTGTGTATATATATGAACGTAAACAAGGAAGATACATGTCATGACCCGTTTTTAGTATGTATGTAGTGACGCCAACATAGTTCACTTATATATTAATTCTATGCAAATCGCATCTTCGCCCCTATATACCAAACTTATAACCTGTGCAGTATAGCCCATACTCGATGACAGTTATTCTAATGTTTCTAATATATATGAATAAAACCATGTAGGTACATATAATAAAGCTAAATTAAACATGGACGGAAATAATGAAGATAGGCCACAAACTGTTTTTTTGTTTGTGTGTAGTGTCGCCAAAATCTAATATGCATTTATAAAAATATTATGTTTATGTTATATTTCTCAGTCAGATATAAAGCATCCTTAGAGTGGTGTACGCAAAATCGGCGCTATAAAAATACTGTTCACAAGAAATGACACAGTAAGTTTTCGAAGCGAAATTACAAACGCTATTAGATACTTTCTAATTCAGCCATCGGAAATATGAGAACGTAAAAGATGTTCCAAGCTCATCTATGATAATTTTTTTGTGAAACCTACTGACACGCAAAATACGCGTGATTATTTTTTGCTACAGAATGCGCTCACGGGCGCACAGTGATTTTATTTTGAAAATTACTGGCCTATACTTTCATGTCTTCATTTTTATGGTTAGTATTATTATTGTTTACAACGCCAATAAAATAAAATAAAAATGATTTGACAGACAAGAAAATAATTTATATCGCATTTTAAATAAATAAAAAATATCAAATTTTGTATAAGTAGGTTTACAAAGAGTAATTAATGAAAATATTTGAATAGGAAGCAGATACTTTGTGATGTGACATCATAATTCAAAATATAACACTACAAACTCATTATTTAGTGGTAATTATTACAATTCGCCAGTGAATACAGAGCCGCTCTGTGATTCAATCACCTCAATGGCACTTACAGTATTATTTAGCCTCTTCTAGTACTTTTATTATCTTTTTCAAACCAGATGGCTTCTGAACTTTCCAGAGTGGAAAATACTCTCAGTATCACCCTTGTGTAAGACCACCAGTCTTGAAACGTGGCTTGAAATGGCTTTAACTGTGTTTGGTTACCCTCACCACTATTATCAGCTTCGCAACATACCCCAATTGGGGATTTCATAGTCTCACTGGCTACAGATGGTTTGGAGCAGTTGGGGCTCTTATGCGGGTTAATATTAACATAAATAAAAAATAGATTAAATGGCAGGTCATTTCAAGAATTTGAAAAACGTTAAAAATTAATGAAAAAATTATTTAAATTACACCAAGAAAAAATGTTTCGATCTGCAGTTTACAGAAGTAAGTGGTAATTACTGCAAAAGATAAATTAAAAAAATGCTTGGAAGCTAATGCTGCTGCAACAGAAATCAGTTTGTGTGGTAAAACCATGAATACTCGTGTGAGAAATGTGGAGATCCGCAAATAGTGCAAAGCTGATGTAAGTGTAATGAGTAAAATCAAGAAATGGACGCTTAGATGGTTTGGGCATTAGAGCGAATGAGCGAAGATAGGAGTGTAAGGAGAATATATGATACAAATGTGAATGGTAGCAGAAGTCGGGGACGCCGGAGGAAGATGTGGCACGATCGAGTGAATCAGATACTAGAGTCGGGCCATGTAAAGATTCAGAATAATAGAAGAGTATGTGTGAATGTGAATGAGGCAAGAAGTGTGTGCCAAGACCGAGTTGTTTTGCGGTCCGTCCTCTCTGCCTACCCCTGCGGTGAAACGGCGAGATGGTTGGTAAGTTAGCTTAGCAATAGAAAAGCAAAACATCAAAATATAAATACTAAACATTTTATACATTGCTTATATGTTTCCAAGCAAGGTGCTTTTCGGTTCTGGAAAGTATAGTTGATTCTTCAAAAAATTGCCTGGAATGGACGCTAAAAATATTTTCGTTCTTACCTCTTCCGTATTTTTTTGATATGACATACGAGCTTCTGTTTCCGTGCGTATGGTTTGTCTAGTCTGCGCGGGGCAAGTCATTTTAAAATAATGGAGTGCTCATCTGCAATAAGTAAAAAGCGCCAGGCGGGATCTCCCGTCGAACACTAACTGAAACTAACTCTTTTTAACAGGTGGACTTTTTAACTATCGGTGGTTTTTGACAACTCGCGGTCGAGAACGCGTCTACTTTTAACTGCCGATAATTCTCCAACTTTAAGGATTACTGATTAATATTTTTTTTTTTATAAAATTAAATTTTTGTAATTTATTTTAATACGGAAAACCAACATTTATTATATTTTACAATGTATAGTAAAAGGGTGCGTATAAACAGGCAAAGTTTTATCGAGTCGAACCACGAATTAGGGAAAGGAACGAAAATACCGCAATTGGCATCAATCTTATAATAGCTCTTTTTTATCTTATCTTCGGATATATATTATGTTTTCTAAATTTTTGAAATAATCTCTTATGTTTTTGAACTATACAACGGTTACAATTTTATTTATTTATGTTTAATTTAAAAGAAAGACGAACACCAAATACGAATAACCTGACAATGTTTTATATTCTCCCACTACCCCCGTAGTAAGCAACAATAATTCAAAATCAACCCGTAAAAAGTTCGTCTACTAAATATATGAAACATCTGTTTTTATCAAAAGATGTATTTGAAAATATATTTTTTGGTTTGATTAAGGATTGAATCTTCCTCTACAAGGACTGGAATCAACCGCGCCAACTAAATGAACTAAATCCCGATTTGGTATGACCGGCATTTGTTTTTTATATTAACTGCTGTAATGTCATTCAATTTCAGAGAAATGCAAATATGTCCGCGTGTATTCACGTGATTGCCGCCAGTTCATTGTAATCAACAACGAGTCTACCTGCCAAATTTCAGCTTTATTGGATGTTGGAAAATGGGTGAATTTCCACTTCATTCATACATTCATTTAAGAAAACGCATGTGAAATTCAAGAAGGTGTATTTAAAAGTATAAAAAAATAATATTTTAAAAAAACACACGAACATATCTTCACAGTTTGAGAACTAATAATAATTGTATACAAAAAATGTCAACAACGAAAAAAACAGTAAAAAAAACATCTGCACATCCGGTCGTCGCGCATCGGCCCATGTAGTGCCCAGCCAGCCTCATATACCTACTATCATATTATTATTCAAAAAGTAATATTTACAATAATTATCTAATTTGGGTTTCTTTTGCGGCAATTTTTTGAAACAAATGTCTATTATTAAAGCCCGAACGAAACAGAAAATACAAAAATGACTGTTACCAGTTTCTACTTTGAGATTGAGATAACAATCCTTGGCTATGAATTCGGAGGTCGCGGGTTCAAATTACGGCGTGCGAATGTGAATTTTAATTGATAAATTTGTATAATTTCACAATATTTATTAGTTTAAAATAATACGTTAATAACTATATCGTATATTTGCGGCATGTTGAAGAATGAAAATAGGTACTTTCAGTATCGCCATGTTAAATTAATAATGCAATATTTTAAAAACTACAAAATAGTTGTTAATAGTATGAGGTTGAGATTACGATCCTTGGGTACGCATTTTGAGGTCGCGGATTCGAATTCCGGCGTGCGCAAGTAAATTTGATTTGATAAAATCGTTCCACAGCCGAGCTATTGAACTCAAGAACCAGTGTTAAAAACGAAACGACAAGGTGCCGAAGGGATCAATGATGCTGGTTCCTCAGCGCATCTTTATAAGAAAGACAAAAAGTTAATTTTTGTCACAGATAATCTTAGCCATAATTCTGTGTGTTTTTAAGTACCTAGTTACTCATGTGCGTTCTTATGATAAAATACAGGTTTTAGTATTTTACAATTATATTTTAAAATTATACAATGATACAAAGTAATTGAACAAATATATGTTAATTCCACTCAAGCAAAAGGATGGGAAAAACTTTATCAAAAGCATATTTATTGGTGTTCACCTTGTAAACCGAGTCGAATAATAGAGATACTTACATAAATGATTCGTAGTAAAGATACATTTACAGATGGTCGCTATGGTAGAACGATGGTATAATAGTAATTTATGTGAATACATCCCGAGAGCTCCCAACCGCCTGGAGCCATTGAGATTGCAGTGAGGGCATCCACAATAATTGGGGTATGTTTTTATATACATATATGTAACACCTCACAAGAGCGTCCCTGCCTGTGCAGTGTACAGACAGGGGAACTATGTCACCACCCGGTTGGGCGGCGTTGTGAGGCGGAATAAGGTAGGGGCTGTAGGAAGGTATTTGTTATTGCGGGCCTTGAAGAGGCTCGGATTATAGGATGGAGGAAAAACAGATGCAGGTAGCTCGAAATTGCTTGTTGATAAGCTAAAAGTATTGGAGAGAGGAAGGAGATGTGGAGGAGAAAGGTGGGGAAGTACCTGGTCACCAAACACGGCTAAAGCCATTTCAATCAAATTTTCAATTCTGAATGATGGTATTACACCAGGGCAATACTGAGAGTACCCTCCAATCTGGAACGTATCGCAAATATACCTTATATTATTTTTAAAGACAAATTGTGAAAAAATACAATGCCATATCGGCTTTGTTATTTTTATCTATGGGTAAAACCATCTAGGTGCCTACCTAACACAAAAGTTAAATTGTGTAACGGAACAAGGAAGATAGGCCATTAATCGTTGTTAGTTTGTCTGTAGTGTCGCCAACATCATATAACCTAACAATGCCCTGCATCTACACTCCTACATAGTCACCAAACGTACAACCCGTGCAGTATGGTCTAAGCTCGATGACAGTTGGCAAACTTCCATGCCATACCCGCTTTTTTTCTATTATCTATGGATAAAACCATCTAGGTGCCTACCTAACACAAAAGTTAAAATGTGTAACGGAACAAGGAAGATAGGCCATTAATCGTTGTTAGTTTGTGTGTAGTGTCGCCAACATCATATAACCTAACAATGCCCTGCATCTACACTCCTACATAGTCACCAAACGTACAACCCGTGCAGTATGGTCTAAGCTCGATGACAGTTGGCAAACTTCCATGCCATACCCGCTTTTTTTCTATTATCTATGGATAAAACCATCTAGGTGCCTACCTAACACAAAAGTTAAAATGTGTAACGGAACAAGGAAGATAGGCCATTAATCGTTGTTAGTTTGTGTGTAGTGTCGCCAACATCATATAACCTAACAATGCCCTGCATCTACACTCCTACATAGTCACCAAACGTACAACCCGTGCAGTATGGTCTAAGCTCGATGAAAGTTGGCAAGTTTCCATGCCATATCCGCTTTGTTTCTATTATCTATGGATAAAACCATCTAGGTGCCTACCTAACACAAAAGTTAAAATGTGTAACGGAACAAGGAAGATAGGCCATTAATCGTTGTTAGTTTGTGTGTAGTGTCGCCAACATCATATAACTTAACAATACCCTGCATCTACACTCCTACATAGTCACCAAACGTACAACCCGTGCAGTATGGTCTAAGCTCGATGACAGTTGGCACGCTTCCATGCCATATCCGCTTTGTTTCTATTATCTATGGGTAAAAGTTTGTTGGTACCCATAAAAAAGCTAAAATTAACAATAAGTATTGAAAATTATTTTTTTCGAGATGGATGAAATTTTTCACTCTTTTATCTTTCGAAAAACTCAGCGAATAAGTTTCATATAGGATTTGACTTGAAGACGAAACATTACTTTATCATAATGTACCAAATTCACAGCGCGTAAATATCTACATATTTGATATTATTATTTGTCCATCTGGCGTCAAGAATATTAATAATTACACATTATTCCAATGGAAGTTTCCTACTTACCATAGGTCGAAAGTATGCTATATGTACACGAAACACCTCTCTGTGAAAAGCATTATTTGAGACCACGACGGGAAATTATATATAACGCATACATTGAGGACTGTCTTCAAACTATCGTCTGTACAGAATAAAAATATGTCTTCAAAGTATGCTCTAGATCAAGGCTGCCCAACCTTTTTAGCAGTTGGGCCAAATTGACGATTTTGAATCACTGGCGGGCCACTGAATACCTGACAGTTCCTATTTCCATGGGGGGGGGGCGTTGTTAGAGAATTTCTATAAAACATAATTCCCCACAAAAAAAAAATCTAAATGAGTGCTCCCCACAAAATATTTTAAATCCGTGGGGGGGGGGGGTTGTTACGGAACTTCGCTGAGAAAAAATTCCGAACCAACAGGTTAGATTTTTTCGTCGCTGATTCTCGTTCTGAGTAGCCTAAATAGCGATAAATCGCCGTCGTTGGCAACACTGGTGACCGCGCGCAAGCTGCATTGTTTGTTTTACCGCGGGCCCGCGACACTTTTTCAAATTGGCGGATTGGCGGGTTTTTTGAAAATGTTTCACGCGGGCCACTTATAATTCGTTCGCGGGCCACATTGTGGCCCGCGGGCCTGGGGTTGGGCAGCCTTGCTCTAGATGTATGTATCGATATATATATTAAACGGTACATCATAGACGTATATAGCTGTGAGGGGGTAGTTTTAAAGGGTTGATTAAACAAAATGGCATTAAAAAAAAGTGTATATAATGTGGCTCAAAGTATGCTTTATACAAATATATATATATATATATATATATATATATATATATATATATATATTTATTTATTATTCATTAACGCCCTATCGGGCATTTACAGAAGAAATTTACAATTTATGTATGTAAGTGTAACATAATACATGGATGTTAGCTTAACTATATACAAACAAATAAAAATCAAATGCTAATACTAAGATTAACATCAAATCCAAATAATAACACCTATATTGTTATTTACAAAGCAAAGTTTCAAATATAAAGTAAGTATGTACATAATACGGGGTATATATTATTACACATAATATACCGTATATATTATAACACATAATGTGCCATGTATATTATTAAACATAATATGCCATACAGCATTACACATACTACTACATATATATTATTACACATAATATGCTATGTATATAATAACGGTTCCACGATAACTCAATACCGTGACAATTCAACACACTTTGAATTGTCACGGCATCAAAAGTGATATAAAGTCATTAGAAACGATGAATTTTTTGTTTTAACCTAACCTACATAACCCAGTTAATAAATTTTTTGTTTCATCACTTTCCATAACTTTATATAACTTTTTAAAGATGTGATGAATTATCATTGTGATGATTTATCCGGTTACCATAATTGCCAGGTTTCGAACCGGAGACATCTAGGTCCAGAATGAATAACCCTAATATGATGCTACACTTAGGTAACTACCTCGTTTACGAACAAGGAAGTCATCGATGAAATGTAAAAAAACATTTTTTCAGATTATTAGCATTAAAAATAATACCAATATTTTTAATACATTTTTTAGGGTAGCGTAGATTAATTAATGTATAAAGTCTCATACATCATACACACTTTATTATGAAACAAATAACAAACCGAAAGGTGAATAACTCATTACCTGTGTCTCTTATTACGCGAGGTAATTTGTTTACACGGATAGGATGGATGTACTTTACTTGTGCGATTTTATAGCACGACCCTCATATTACGATGATTTATGAGGTTTCACATGGGGGGCTCGCATTCAAATTAATTTATCACAAGAACATAATATTTTATTGTTAAAACATGGATTTTGCCACGTATTTCCGAGGAAATTTGAGGTTCATTATCATTCATCATTACCTTGGAGTAGAAAAACTAGTAAACTGCGTAAGCTGGCATCATGAAATTTTGTCAATTTTCAGTGTCTGAATTAATAGAATATTATTTAAGGGTAAACTTAAAATAATTCGTAATCTGCTCGTTCATAGATGGTGGTAATTTAATTATTCTAGAATGACCATTAAAAAGCTACTAAAATAATAGAAGACTGTTTAAGGCCCCGTAGTAAGCGTTCAGAGACGGTTTGAAAGGGAGATATGTAAGTACGAATGTTAGAGGGAGCGCGCTAATATTTAAAAAAACGATAATAATTAAGCGAAAATGGTGAAACTATTTAATAAAACACGACTTGAAAAATGTTTGAAGTAGAGCAAAATCTTTCGACAAATGCTTTGGTTGCATTTAAAGATACACTGTGATTTTTTTCATACCTATAACATATTAAATAACAGAACAAAACGTGTTTTAAATCATTTTCGGAGCTTACTTTGGATTTTTTCTATCGAGGGAATTTCATATAATTAATAACAAATGTATAGATATTATCTTCAAATTTATCTTTTTTTTGGAACTTATAAACTTACGAGAAACTTTTTATAAATCGGCAGAAATTGGGTATGCGGGGGCTTAAATTAGAATATATCTATACCATATTGGGTATGCGGGGGCTTAAATTAGGTATGCGGGGGCTTAAATTAGGTATGCGGGGGCTTAAATTAGAATATATCTATACCATATTGGGTATGCGGGGGCTTAAATTAGGTATGCGGGGGCTTAAATTAGAATATATCTATACCATATTGGGTATGCGGGGGCTTAAATTAGGTATGCGGGGGCTTAAATTAGAATATATCTATACCATATTGGGTATGCGGGGGCTTAAATTAGGTATGCGGGGGCTTAAATTAGAATATATCTAAACCATATTGGGTATGCGGGGGCTTAAATTAGAATATATCTATACCATATTGGAGGCGGAAGGCAAAAAGAAACGTGGAGGAGAAATAAAGTTAGGTCGCTAGTTGATGCTGATGCTGGAAAAACATTAATTACAAGTATTATTATTATTATTATAAAAGCTTTCAACAGTGTAAAACTTGAAATTAAAATTGAGGAAAATAAAAATAAATTCACACACAAAATTAAAAAAATGGATTAAAGAACAAAAAAGACAATATTGCCAAAATGTCATAGCATAAAATAAAAATAAAACCTACATGTAACGCACAAAACCAATATAAACACACATCACTCACAAACACACAAGATTATATATTAAATGTATTATTTTATCTTATATTGTAGATTGTATTTAGATTATATTTTTATATTATAAAATGAAGGCCTCAGCACGGGCAAGCCACCCAGTGAGGCCAACATTACTGGAAAACTTTGAAATGTAAAAAAATGTTGTACCAAATAAAAAATAAAAAAACATTTAAAACACCCATATGAGGTAAAAATTGTGAGGCGCATATGACGCCGTTCTATTTGTATAAAGAACATTAACTTTAAATTCAGTAAATTTAAATGATTCACCACTTCATGGAAAATAAGAATCTAGAAAAAAAAAGTTTATTTATTTAATTTACTCCCATAACATGTATATATGAATATAACAATACAAACATGAAATAAAAATACAAGAAACATTTTTTTTAAATACAATGATCAGATAGGTTTACAAAGAGACAACCAAAAGTTTAAGAATAGAGTTGGAATAAATTTTTAATATGATCCACAAATTTCACTAAGTTAACATTAAACATGTCAATCGCCTTAGTATATATTGGTTTTCTACTTTATTTATGTATTACAGCGGGACATTTAAATAAATTTTTACGAGTAGAATGTTTTTTGTTTGCATTCGCTCAACGTTATTAGTATGGATTTCGTAAGAGGGGACTACCGAGTTGTATTCAATTAGTCTTTTAACAAAAGACACGTATAACAGTTTAATGACCTGAACGTAATTTGGTTGTTCCCTAGTGTTTTCATACCTTTATTCACAATTTGGTGGATGTGACTAGCAAAATGTAGTTTTTCATCCAAAATGATACTAAGATCTCTCATTTCCGTGACTCTTTCTAGGCGTCCTTTATAATTGAATATTCGAATAAAACAGGAGATTTATTTTAGTAGAAAGTCAAGGTTTTGAACTTTTCTATAAAACTATGAATTCATTGTATTATTAAGTACCGACCATTACGCTACTTACTGTGTTATTGCAAATAATTGTATGTATGTTATTAATTGTGTTAAGGGGATACACCATATTGAGATTTAAAAAAAATCGAATTCTATTTTGGCTAGATAAATTGGTAATCCTTTCAAGAATATTTAAAAAGTTTAACCATTTCTAAATTAATTATATTTCCGAAAGTATGGCAATAAGAAATGAGCGCTGTAGAGGGACGCATTTACCGAAAACTTGGATTCTCAACAAATATCTTTAGCCAACATGAGACCCCAACAGGAGACTAGGCCAGGAAATGGAAAAGAGGTGCTTAAAAGAAGTTGGAGAACATTGCGGCAACAACGGTAGACCTCAGCCAGGAATCGCAGTTCGAAGGTAATTTAAAAAATATATTTGGTTTTAGACGGTGACGCCGTACTGTTTATTCATTTGCGTTTTTTTTTTCGAAACTACATTTATCAAACTGGTGCAAAATATATCTTGATCTATTTAACAGATTTTATAATATTATCTGAAATATAGCGTGGGTTTTTTTTTATTGGGTGCCACGTTCATAAGTTATAATTTTTTGTTTAAATTTCTATAAAAATCAGACTTTTTTTTAAACAACTCTCATTTCTACATTTTTTTTCCTATGCTACACATCCTAGAATAAATGTAAATCTTAGCGTAAATTATCTTAAATGTAATAAAATTTCTAAATAAGAAAAAAAAATCGCACGATGCCTGACAGAGAAAATAAGTACACCATCAGCAAGAGTTTTATTTAATTCGTCATTAATACAAATTATGCATAAAACTACTGTGTATATGTGTAAAATAAAAATTATTTTATGTACAGGGTTTTCCAATAAGAATTGTTATTTTGATATTCAAAGAAAAATGCCATTTTTTAATATAAATGATCGCATGTTTATTTCATTATAAAGAAAAAGGTATGCCCTTAATATTGAAAAATAACGTCAGTCAAATGACCACCACGACCACGCCTACAGGACCATATCCTTATCATGAATTTTTCTATAACCAAATCGCAAAGTGGCTGCTTTATGTCCTCGATAGCCTCACGAATTCCATCTTTGAGGTCTTGAATCGACGCTGGGCTGTTGGCGTAGACCTTCTCTTTCACGTGGCTTCAAAGGAAGAAGTCGCAAGGTGTTAAATCACAAGATCTCGGTGGCCAATTGTGGTCACCTCTTCGAGAGATAACACGGTCCGGAAACTTTTCCCGTAAAAGATCAATGGTTTCGTTGCTTGTGTGGCACGTAGCGCCGTTTTGTTGAAAGTAATCGTTGTCCAGATCAATGCCATCCAATTTTGGCCATAAAAAAATCTTTTTATGGCCGGAATTAAATACACATAACACCTCTTATTGGAGAACCCTATATTTAATAGCTGCGTCAAAATTTACTTTTATTTTTATACCTATTCTTCCCACAGTGATGTAGCCCCTTAATAAGTTATGACTAGTTATTATGCAGTTAAGTTAAGTATTTTGCTGTTAAGTAAAGTATTTTGAGGGTTAAGTTAAGTTATACTTTTGTTTAAAGTCAAGAAACTTTACTTGTCTTTCGTTTTGAAAGTATTTCATTGTGATCTGTTTACTTCTACAAAATAACACGTATTTACTTTTAAGCTGCATGTTATTTATATTGTGAACTTCGAATTCAACCCAACATTCTGCTTTCAGTGCAATTTAAATGCATGGAAAATTTATTCACGGAAATTTGCAGCGAAGCGAGAAAAGACCGCTTTGCTTCTAAACGGAGAGACATCTATAATATATACCATTTTCACAAGTAAGCCCCGAGACCCGGGTGAGACGTGCAATATATTTTATTTATCGTGTGAAACGTTTTCTAATACTCTTTCACTTAATTTCGGAATTTTATTTTATTTATTATTGTGAATATATTATAGAAAAGTGTGAGATCATTGACTGTGCCTAGAGTTTGAGGGTTCAGTCAGTACCGGGTGAGTGCAAACCAAATTAGAATTTCTTCTTCACAACGATTCAAGTAAATATAAAAGCATTTTTTTTGGTGAGAGACCGCCATTCAAATTTGAAATGTAGGTTGAAATGGCTTTAGCTTTGTTCAGTGATCGAATCTTAACTCTCTTATGATCTTTTTCTTTTACCCCTTCCCCTACGCCATTTTATTCCCCAAATAATGGAAATGCCATAGTTTGACTGGCTTTTTTTACTAACCCCACACCCGGGGTTCTTTTTTTAAGGAAAGAAAGGAGAGGACGTTCTGGGAAGGAAAGAGGTATGAGGAGTGGGTAGGAATCTAGGAATCAGTGCGTCCAGGAGTCACGGACGTATGAATATATCCCTCCCACTGCAAGGCGATGAGTCGAGAGACCAGTTGGAGAGGTCAAAGGGTCTTCCCAAACCAGTCTCTCCCGATCTGGCACGCCACGCAGCTGGTGGACAGGCGCATCTTGAACACACCATTCTCGATGAAATCACCATACGAAGCGATCCACTTGGGGAGACCTATGGCAGAGGTGTTGGCTACCAAATAAATGGTTCCCGGTGCGGCGGTATCCATACCTGCCTACCAAATTGAAAGTCCTAAAGATTAAGTTGAGACTCACGGAATTCAATACTTCGTTTGTGTGAAAGCACTATGAAACAATACACGACTATGGGTGAATGGAACTCTTGGGCTTAATCTCATTTAAAATGCACGCAAAGAATTGTTCTCTGTTATCTGGGTTGACTCGGTTCCACTACCTCCAGTCAGTTGGGATTTAATTCATTTAAACATATATTATTACGGCGGGTTTAAATTTTGTTCTCCAAATTCATTATTTTTTGCCAACGCTGCAAAATGAATTTATGGCGTTGGAGCAGATTTTTTTAATCATATTATAATAACGATTTTATCCAACCAAACCATACCAAGAGAAAAAAGTATTTAAATAATAAAAGAATCATTAACAAATATCCATTTTATTCTGCTTAAAATATTCAGACCATAAAAAATATCTACTATTAACTATTACGTCAAGCATTTTCTAGAACGAATTTTTTCAAAGAGGTGTAATAAATGGCGTGTCGCGGTCCAATGTGGACTTCTGTAAGTGACTTATGTCCCGAGCTAGGGTTATAAATTGCCCCTATAGTGTAACATGAGGCCGCCCTTAAAATAATACAAAATTGTCATAAATTTGCATTTCTTTCTGCTGAAAGGTATTGTTGAACTGAAAAGGGACGTTTATCTAGTCATGAGCTTGCATTATTAAAATAGAAATATACAGGGAATAAAGGTAGACACTTAAAATAATAAAATAATAATAAATATTTACGTTAAATAATTGTATTTGTCAGCGAGGGTAGAAGGCAAAATTATTAATTATTGATATATTCATCTTCGGGATGTCAACAATTATGTTTGAGCAACTAATTATGGAATAGGAACGAAGCAACTGCAAGCGGCCTTTCTCGAGCTTTTATATGTAGCATTAGATGCGCCCATTTAGTGCGCCCTACTGTCGAATTTGGCAGCCATCTCTGGTCCGGAGCCCCTAAATACCTGAAAAAAACCCTAGACTCTGTGCAAAAACGGGCGGTCCGTTTGATAGATTCCCCAATCTTAACAAACGGACTGCAATCTTTAGAGCACAGGCGTCAGGTAGGTATGCTGTCCTTGTTCTATCGGTATTACAATGGAAGATGCTCTGAGGAACTAGCGTCATTGATCCCTTCGGCACCGGTGCGTAGTCGGGATACACGCCAAATGCGTGCCCAACATTTGTACACAGTTGACACTTGTCACATGAGAACGGGTCGCTTCTACGATTCGTTCTTAAGTTCAACAGCTCGGCTGTGGAACGAACTGCCGGCCTCTGTGTTTCCTCCCTCCTACAACATGGGACTCTTCAAGACCCATGTTCACTCCTTCCTCTCCACAAAAAGACCCTCCACACAGCATCCTCAAAGATGACATAGGCCCTGAGGGAAATTATTTTCTTCAGGGCCTCCTGTGTGGAGTTAATATAAAAAAAAGATATAAACAAACAATCATTGCTAGTTTAATAGGTAAGTAACTGTGATGACGCGACGAAAATATGCCTTTGAACATTAATACAATATTGATTAAGGATCCAAGGTTCTGTGCAAGTTCTGTTACTTTATCATCATTGGCTAGTTGTTTCACAAAACTGAAATAATGACAGATCTTGAATAGAACCTTCACAGAACTTGAAAATCAGCTTTGAAATGTGATGAATTGTTTAAATTCTGTGAAATAATTTGTCCTGAGAAGTAAATAGCTGACGCATCGTCACGAGGCGTCGGGCATTTACCGATCGATGCCGAAATATCCCGAATGGATAACACGTCTGTTAGTAACGAATATACCATTGGTTTCAGCGCAATTGTGTCTTGGTCGGAGTATAAATTAATTAAATAATATGTATCTTGGCTTCAGTGAACAGAGAATAAAGACGAAAACAGTCTACATTTTTATGTGAATATCGACCAAGAGTTTTACCTGTCCGCAGTAAGGATACGTGCTATGGTATCTCCAATAATGGTGTGTTTATTCTATGGTTGAAGGGAGTGAGAAGGATAGGGGAAAGGAAAAAGAATGGGAAGTACCTGGCTATTTAGATCTGACGATATCTGAACGATACTGACAGTTCCTACCATACTGGGCGATACTGACAGAAATAATAAATAAAACCATAATTTAGAAATCATTTTTGAATAAAGTTAGGTTTTAAAATGTTAAATAAACTCCCTTTAAATGAAAAGGGAGCCAAAAGTCTTTCGTGGGTTATGTCTCAATTTTGTGAAGTCAAAATTTTCGTACGTAGGTAATAGAACATTACCACAGTTGTTTAAGAATACACTATACAAAAAATGTAAAAATTTTACAGCTTAATAAAATATGTTTTAAAAAAGTGCCAACGAGTCAGAAGCTACAGTCGAGTCGGAGATACGAGTAAATAAGCCTAAGTGAGGGAATGGAGAATCGTAAGGTTTTATCTGTAATTAAATTTTAAAATAAGAAGGTCTCTCTTAAAATAAGAATCTTCTCTTTCGGGAAATAAATGCCGCCGACGGGAATTGAACCCGCACCTTCTGATTACCGGTCAGGTGCTTTGAACCACTAAGCTATGTCGGCTTATTCCTAACTCGTCAAATATTTCAATGTGTACTAGTATTTCAATCAACAGTTAATGCTTATCATATTTTTACACCTGTAAACAACCATCTTTATTTTTGTACGAAAAGATTTGTTAGTGCTGAATTTCCCACTAGATGGCGTCGAGACATATTATATCTACATTTGTTGATGAAATATATTGACTTGTCAAATGTTATTATTTTTTAAATGATAAACTAATGTTTGTAACACTTGTTTTTTTGGTTCCATTATAACTCAACACAGTGACAATTCAACACACTTTTAAAAAGTGATATAAAGTCATTAGAAACGATGAAATTTTTTTTAACCTAACTTAACCTAACCTACATAACCCAGTTAATAAAGTTTTTGTTTCATCACTTTCCATGACTTTATATAACTTTTTAAAGATGTGATGAATTATCATTGTGACGATTTATCCGGTTACCTGTTTTTTTATACCACGCATAAAAAAAACCTTGTCTTATGAACATTAGTTGATCAACAAAAAAATAATAATATTAGTAAGAAACCGCACGTACAAAAGTGTCGACAACGTCGTTTACTCATACTACTGCAAATGGCATCTGCGCAAAACGGCGCCCCGCCTTTGTGTCTACCTACACATCAAACTAACAACTTGCATTGCAGAGCGGCGCTTTGATAGTTCAAGCAGCTTGGTCGTAGCTCGGCGACAATCGGCTCACTTCCATAATTTATCTCTCATATTTCTATTGTCTATAGTTGTAACAGAGAATTTCAGACAACACAGACAAAATTAAAAAAACATATTTTTTGTGAGAGATATCGAAAGACATCGAAACTTTTGGTTAAAAAAGATTTTATTATTGTTGCGAACCTAAATAAGAATTTTCTTGATCACCAACTTTCAAACTTTCATTTGTTCCTTTCAAAGTCGTCTAAAGTGATTAAGAAAATATTATCTTGATAGCGCCATGTGTCTATGAGACGTCCTTGACTTCCTTTATCTTCCACATCTACCTTTTATATCTAAATGACAAACAGTTTCAAAACTAGATATTAAATTCACCATTCTCCCCTTATAACTCAATGTCTTACCGAGTAGTATTGTACTATGTTCTACGAGAAAGCTGAAGACAAACTGTAATTAATCTTCGCACAAATTATTACTAAAGTTTTATGCTAGGTTCCTAGAACTTTCAAGTAGGTAATTACATTAAATTATCATGTTTTTGGTTAAAAATGTGATAATAACATTATATAAATGATAACGTGCACGATCTAAAGCTAATATTCTAGAACTGTAAGCACTGGCGTCATGAATTTTGAACACAGCCTGCGTCTGGATTTTGGTCGACACAACTATTTTAAGCTCGTAACACAATAAATCCGGTACTATATCGTATTTTTTGTAAAGCAATTTTTATTTTTAACCTTTTTTATTATTGAATAAAACCTACTATAATGATACCAAAGAACAATCGATTGATTGTCGTTTTGTCGAAAATATCGGTAATTTGTCATGTTCCCGAGCATGACTGCAGATCGCCAACGAATAAACAACAGTTCACAAAAATGTTTAAAAACTAAATGTTCTTAATTTATTTGACGTGAACTGTTTGTACGTTAGTGCTCTGCAGTTGTGCTAAGGAACGATGACAAGTTATCGACGTTATTAGATAAATCCTTTATCGATCGATCGTGATAGATATTCTGAAGGTTCTGCAGTTTATTTTACGAGTGCTAACTGTTTTCCCTTCTGAAAGCATTATGAAACATTAGTGAAGTCACTGATAAACAATCTATTTATGGAACAATCATGAACAAAAAAAATACCGACAGTATTTTAAATTGCCTTGAATTAAAAATAATTAGGAGTCCTACAAGCTAAAAAACGACTAATTGGCTTTCATTTGCGTCATCGAGCTAAGCTTTTGTGTTGAGATGCGAGCTTTTTTTGCCCACCAAATGCTGCAAAAATAACTCGTTCGTTAGAAGAACTTAATACCTACGTCAACACAACCTACCAAAAAAACCACATGTAAAAGGCTTTTAAAATTTTACATTAACAACTATCACAGACCCGTAAAAAATCATTGAATATTATAAGATTTGTGAATTTGAAAATATTTATAACAAAAAAATTGCTTCAGTATCATTTCCTTATGAATCAAATATTATTAGTAAGCATAAAAAACTATGAAAATCTATCCAACGACATTAACGTGATATTCTTACTAATCCCATCACTTAATTGGGCATTGTAAAAATTGTCCCTAGTTGGAAAACGTTGATCACGTAAAATCAAGATCAACGCGTAAAAATTGATCAAAATTTTAAATGGACAGAGCATATTAAGTATTTAAAT
The DNA here is from genome assembly GCA_026573805.1 of Hesperophylax magnus. NCBI lineage: Eukaryota > Metazoa > Arthropoda > Insecta > Trichoptera > Limnephilidae > Hesperophylax > Hesperophylax magnus. Next base: position 25,206,721 of record JAIUSX010000012.1, read on the forward strand.
AATAAAATTTAAAAAACAAGTTTTTTCTTCAAAACCGTCAGGAATGTCCTTAGTAAAAAAGACTTAATAGAGATCTATGTGGATATTTGCCAATCGTTCTTAGAAAAGTATTATCGGATGGTGCAAATGACAATATCCTAAAATCACTCATTAAAACTCAAAAAGCCATAATGAAAATTATTCTGAAAGTCCCTGCAAGAACTAGCACTGACGAAATCTACAATAAACTTAACATCATGTCACTTAAACAACTCTATTCTAAAACAATACACCTTTAAGTAAATACCAAACATAAAAAGTAACAACTAACACACATATTAGAAACACTAGATCTCAGGGTCAAGACCATATCCAACAAGCAACTACAAATACAACATTTGGACAAAAAAGCTTCCTATATTATGTACAATAAAATTAAAATAAAATCCCACTCTCATTCAAAACTCACAACAATATTTTAACATTTAAATCTCAAATAAAAAGCTGGATACAAAACATAGGGAGATCAGAAATAGATTATTTACTGACACCAAATATAAACTGAATCTGAAACCTCTCAAGTGAAAAAAAAAATACCATGTTAAATATTTCTAATTATTTCAGAATAAAAACTATTTAATATTTTTATAATTACTAAATATTATCCATACTACTAAATTTTAATAACATGCAAATGAAATCCTCAGCACGGGAGATCCCATTGAGAATATCATTATATGTATTTGCTACAATAAAGGAGATATTAAAACACTTATGTAACTTTTAAACAATAATATTATAATCGAACAAAAAATGTAACACGGCTTATGAAAAGGATAGCTATTCAAAGAATAATGGATAAAGTTGTCCAATTCCGCTGCATGTAGAGGCTTTTTAAAAAAACAACACTTGATTTCGCCTTAAATATCTAATGGAGACAACTATTTAAGTCGGGGGTTTAAGTAAACATGGTTTTTAAGTTGTTAGTTTGGGTCATTTTAATAATTTATGCGTATTTCCTATCCTTCAAACCTAACATTGAATGAGAAAAAATGGAACTAAAATGCATATTTTACCATTTCCTCCGACATAAATAGTTGTTGCTTATAGTAATTGCTTTGAAGATTTATATATATTTTTGTGTTTATGAAAAATGTATATGAACGGGCCGCTGAAGTGTGTCCACTGTACCTAGTTCAGTGAAGCCACCCGCGTCTCAGTAACGTATCTTCATCTGACCATCTGTTTAAGGTTTCGAGCAAAACAAAAATACATTTCGAATAAAGAATTATTAATTTTTACAATTATTTTGGTACCTACTTCATCGCTTTTCTGATGAGTAGTTCGGTAATTCCAATAAATGGTTCCAATTTTTAAAATTAAAAATTGATTAAAACTTAAATAAAATTACGCATTACGCAGGAATATTTAACATTACTCACTTACTAATGTACCAACACCAGAAGTTGCGTGTGGTCATAGTCCCATAATTCCGTAGCCAGTGAGACTAAGGCATCATCAGTTATTTGGGAGTTTTTGTGAGGCTGAATGCAATGAGGAGGGGTGGGAGGAAGGAGATGGGAATGGTGAAGATTGTGACTACTTTGTAACATGATCTAAATATTATGCTGTATATTATTATATTCAAAATATATGTGAAATAATTCAAAGATATGACCGGTCAATGGCTGAGTCAGCATCACGTCTGGTTCCCACCCAGGCAGCGTGAATTCGATTCTTCAGCTGGCTCCTCCATCCTTCATCCTCCATCCGCCATCACGACACAAGTAACATTTTCGGCTTACTGTGGTGTTAGTGCCACCATAATTTTAGTAAGAAATTTTCAAATATTGCTAGTTTATTCGTCATCCGGGAATGTTTGCCTTTCTTAAAAATGTATATGTACACGGTATCCGGAAACTCAAGTGGAAAACTGGTGAATCTGCATCACATATGGAGTCAGTTATGTCTTTTTTTGATTTGAGCTTTCGTTTTCGAGTAAATCGAATCTGAAGTTGGATTTTTTAATCAATTTGAAAAAAAATCAAATAAAAAAAGCTTATTTTCGAACCCATGACCTCTGGTTTCGAAGTTCACGACTAACCACTGCACCACGGATATAAGTTTAGATTTTTACTCACTAGGCACATGCCCATTTTATGGTAATCGAAATGGTATATATTATATTATTAAAACTAAGAGTTTGCAAAAACTAATAAATCACCTAAATGATTGTATCAAATTATATGACTTAAATAGCGTAGTTATCCAATGACCAGTAATTTTTAAATGTTCCAAGTGTCACCACGTCAAATTCTCAAGAAATTACAAAAAAGTTGTAATTCGAAATCCGTCAAATGAAAACAAAATGTTGTACAAAACCAATGTTCTTTGGTGCGATTCTCGATAGTCAGTTAAATGTCATATTATTCAAATCACAAACAAAACGGGTAAGGCGCTTGGATTCATAATAAGAAATACAAAAAAATATCACAAACATTGTCATTATCAAACAATTATTCTTTGCATACGAATGAAGCCATTTAGAGTTTGCGCCAACGGGGGGCCATTTTATACATTAAATGTAAAAAATTTCCTGCAAATCGCTGAATAAATAATATGATGTGATTGTTAGTTTCTGACAACTGCATAAACTGGTTGGCTAGACGCAATTGAAGTTTCTCGGTTCGTTGCAGCCCATTGCATCTGCTTTTAGAGCATATTAGTAATCCTGTATACGAGATTAAATCAGTGCGACTCGCATTGTGTTTCCAAGAAAAGAAAAATGTTATCTGAGCTTTGAACACAGACACTACCTTTAGGAGTGTGCGCAAGGAGTGCAGCGGAACGGAAATTAAAATGAAAAACACGTCATGTTGTAAATGATGTAGTTATATTATTAGAATGATTACGCGCGCACTGTAGTAGCACCAACATTGTGCACCTACTGCAGATCGCATTTGTACCTTTGGATATACTCGTATGTGAATTTGTTTGTACCTACACACCAAACGCATAACATTCATTGGCTCCACCGCGTTGACAGTCCCCGCAGTCAGCACGCATCTCCCTTTGTTTCTATTATTTAAGGGTATAGTTATGTTTTAAAACACAATGTCAGATGTTGTGAAGAAAGAAGCGAATCAGAGAATCAGATTTGTAAATAAGTTAAAACTCGATTAATTAAGTCCTAACTATCAGTCTTAACTATTATCAGTAAGGGGAGTCGTAACTTTAGATATTTTGGATACAAAAAAAAGCTCGTGATGGATTCGTGACTTATTTAAATACAAATGACACAACATGTACCATTAATATAAACACGAAGTTTAAATGTATAAAATTCTTAAATATTAAAAAAGTACAAAAGATTAGAAAAAAAATCTTTTTAATTAAATAATAATAACCCCTAATTGAATTATTTGCCAATGATGACAATCTGTACAAATCCATAAATAACCAACGAGACAAACGGGGTTAATAGTTTTCCTTGAAATTCCGGAAAAATAAGTGCAAATTTCATAACGCCAAAGCCCACCATTTGAGATTGTAGCTATATTACATAACACAAAAAATAGTACCTACATCATGTCATTTACTTTTTCCATAAATACATACGTATACATTGTGCTTCATGAATTTTTAACAGAGTTCATAACGAGATTCATAAGCATTCATAGGGATTGAGCCATACTATTCTCCAAAACTTAAATATCTCCTAGTTGGACGGACAAAACATTTTATCAAATGCATTTATTAAATAACCTGTACTAAATAGTACCAAAATTGTCTTGTGTCATAAACAAACTATGCTACAAAATGGTATTTTCAAATATAGTCACAGTAAAGCGATTCCGCCGAAATAGGCAAAAAGTAATAAAAATATTTTACTTCAGAGAATACTCGTATATCGAAATTAGAAAAATATCATAACTTTACAACCAATATCACAAAAAACCCGTCGCAGAGTCCACAAAATTCGACGCAAACGAGAATAGACAATACAAGTTCGAAGTGCCGCTTTGAAAGAAAACCAAAACTACCTTTGTACCTTTTGGTTCTAGCCCATTTAGCACACGCACCCTGTCGCAAGAGGAGAGATCAACATCAATAAATTGTCAATTGTCACGTTAATGTACGTCATTTATGCGCTAATAAGCGCGGGTTATTTCATCGAATTTGAAAATTCTAGTTCCGTGAAAGTTATTTTCAGGTTCTGTTATTATTTCAGTTCTATCAAGTAACTGACCTATAATGATATTGTTACAGAACTTGAATAGGACTTTCATGGATCCCGAAATGAACATTGAAATTTGATAAATTGTTCAAATTCTATGAAACAGCCCATCGTGCGTTTTGATTGAGCAATTTGATGGACGAAGTAGGCGAGCGTCATTGAGTTTTTCCTTGATACAGCGGTGTGACCTTTTACGCTATGCGATTGACAATCGTTCGTTCAATTGCTGTAACTACATATAGTTGCATTATATTGCAAATGTCCAGAGGAATGTAAAGAAAACTCCAAAGAATATCCGCTCACTTTAGGGTGTTTACGCAAAGGTTAACAGATCAAACGGATCGAAAATACTGACGGGTCGAATGAAGTTCACGCTTCAATGCACATTTTCAATGAAGTAAGAACATTGTCAATTGAGAATGATCGTCTCCGGACCCCATTACATTACCTGACATCGTATTTCATAATGATTGTGAAAAGAATTTTTCATTTTGAAATTAAAGCTTTAAGCTATTTGTTTGACTTTTGGATCACGTATCGCGCCCACATCGCATTTCACATGTTATTTTTTATTCCACGAGAAAATCCCATGTAACTGCTAAAAATATGTTATTTCGTAAATAGTGGTATAATTAAAATTTTGTCAGTAGATTTCAAAGCAGCGTTACTTTTCTGTAGCAACTTGAATTTATGATAAAAATGCATTGCTATTTTTATGTATGAGTACTTTTTTATTTGACATCTCACAAGCGCGTCCTTTTCTGTACAGTGTAAAGCCAGAGGAGCTATGTCGCCACCCGGTTGGTCAGCATTGTGAGGCGGGTTAAGGTAGCGGCTGTAAGAAGGGATTTAATAATGCCAGTCTTGAAAAGGCCCGGATTATATAAAGGAAGAAAATCAGACATCAAAACTAGAAAAAAATTCTAACAAAACCACTGTAGCATCCCACCTGAATTAATGAACAAGTATAATTTTTTCGAGCAGTAAAATACATGTTAAAAGAATGGAAATAATTCAGAACAGAGAGGTTTATATTGTGCTGCACTAGGAAAAAAAATAATGAAACGCCAACTCAGTATGCTAAGTGTGTAGAAACGCTTAGTCTATGATACCCTAGTATTTATTTATAAGTAAAAAAAATGTTACCACATTATAATATGTTAAAAAGTGTTAGTATTAATAGTAATTCATGGCTATCCTACAAGAACATGCAACGATTTTAGGCTTCCTAAGACAAATTTATCGGGAACACAAAACAATTTTTTATTTTTTTAAAATTTATTTATGTCTATTATTGAATACACATTTTACAAATGATTACAGTGGTTTATATTGTAGTACAGAGAAAAAAGTACAGAAAAAAGGTATAAAAAATAAAGAACATAGGTTGATATAGGTAAAACTGTGTGTGGGTGATATTGTATGTTACGTGAACACCTCACTAGAAGAACCTGTGCTGAGGTGTTAACATGTTTGTGATTAAGTGTGACAGGTGAAATGATATGACATGTGTTGTAGTAGAAAGTTTTTTTTTTTTTTTTCACAGACATATATTGAAACATGAAAACACACACATATATATGTGCGTGTATGTATTTTTGGATAATTCTTGAAGAACGTGTATAATATTTAATTTTACTTACCATATTACAATATTCATGATAAAGGTTGTAAATGTTCAGTGAACTCCCTTTATATATAAAATAAGCTAAAAGTCTTGCAGTTTTTCGTGAGTTATGTCTCAATGTTGTGAAGTCCAAATATTAGTATGAAGGTAATAGAATATTATTATATACTTGATAAAAATGTAAAAAGATTATAACTAATTAACACATTCAAACAAAAAAATTATTAAGAATAAGATCTTTAACTTCTTTCTTTTCCAAACTATATTTTTCTCGCCTCTCACTTATGTCATCATATTGGTGGTATCTTAATCCTATTGGCTTCGGACAGTTGAACTCTGCTGTCACATAAACAAATATCTGATGATGCGAAAAATTATATCGCCATATATTGTGTTTTCATGGATGAACACAATTTGTCGAAAACACGTAATTTTCAAACATAACAAAGAAAATACAAAAGCACGCGATTTGTTATATCGTTAACGAAGAGAGATAAAAAGAAAATAAAAATTTGAAAAATTACACCCGAAACTCAAGGCTACCACATAAATAAATCTCTGAAAAGCCACCATCTTTTCTGTTGGTATTCTAAATCTACAACTTTATTCTAAAAACAAAGTGTTTTTTTTTAAAGAAAATCGATCTCCCAAATTCACCCAAAGTTTCAGAGAGTCCTTGGAGTTGATACGTAAAACTCTTTTTCACAAACTCGAGGCAAACGTAAACAAATTATGTCACTTCTTAACTTAGTTGACAAGGATAAACCGTGATTTAATTTAGGAAAACTTCCAAGATTTTGTTTTTAACGCTGTTTTTCATAATCTCCCTTAGTATTATAAATTAATATTTAATGCACCAAGTAAGCCAAGCAACCCTTTTTACAATGAATTCTCTTACGCAACTCGTCTTTGTCTGATTTTTGTATCGAAAAATAAAACTTTTCAACAAAGAAAATTTTGCTTAGGGTAAAACCGTTGTGCGTCGTTGCGAATATAATGCTAATGCTAAAACACGTATTCAGATAGTGTATTATGTTATTATGATACGCAAAATGGAAAATAATAAGTTTTGAAAGCGAAATTAGTTTAGAGGCTCCATTATATTAGATATTACAATAATACGCTTATTATGCAAACAATAATGTAACCTAAAATGGTGTATTGCTGTATAGGAACCTACATTATACATTTATAAGTGAACCATAGACAAAATGTGAGAAAAAATTAACTAAAAATTCTGACTCAATACAGGTTGGTCTAGTGATGCACAGCTTAAAATATAGTATATTACACCATTTCTATGTAACACTCTTACATACATATTTACCTTTTCTTCTATTAGAAACTGCTCTATTATTGTAACATTATTCTGTCAACAATGTCATTTTTTCTAACTTACATATAGTTATATAACTTACTAATGATATATTTTTTTGATGAACTAAATTAATTTAAAAATAAAGAAGATATATCCTGGCCGTATTTAATTTCAGCGCCATCTGTAGGTAATCTTGGCGCTTCGGCAATTTTCATTTCAAACGGTTTCTAAGCTGTTTAATAATAATAATAATAATAATAATTGGATGACTTGTATAGCGCCGTTTTTGTGCAAAACCACCTCAAGGGCGCTGTACAAACTTATAATACATTTCTACAGTGATCTATGTTATTACTTAACTATTTATGGAGAAAATATACAGTACAATACTTACCTGGTAGGTCTGTTTGTGTTTGAACTGCACATAATCTAAATAATTTTAAAGCGGGATTTACAAATTGCGAATAATAATACACAAATAGGTACAAAAATTACAAAAATCTACTCAGATATAGAATACATTAATTTTAATACATCTAAATCAATATTAATTATAAAACAAATAAAATTTAAAAAATATATATATACAATTATATGACAGAATATTTTTAAGAAATAAAAACATTTTTTCTCAATCCATATAAATTATCGACCAAAATGTCTACTTCAGCACACTCTATCTTATTACAAAAAAATCTTATTATTATCTTATCTTATTAGAAAACGATCTTAAAGGTAATAATAAAAAAAACATAGACTGACTGATACAGACCAAATATTCAACAGCTGTGACGTACTAGATATACGCCAATTATACGTTAAAACACTAGGTACTAAACTACATTTTTTACAAAAAAAATAAATTTCAACATACACAAAATAACACTAACAGACCAGTTAGACAAGCGTACAAAGAAAACATAAAAACTCCGACAGTAAATTCAAGCTTTGGACAAAGACACTACCAATACCATGCTATAAAAGCTTTCAACAGTGTAAAACTTGAAATTAAAATTGAGGAAAATAAAAATAAATTCACACACAAAATTACAAAATGGAATAAAGAACAAAAAAGACAATATTAGCAAAATTTCATAGCATAAAATAAAAATAAAACCTACACGTAACACACAAAACCAATATAAACACACATCACTCACAAACACACAAGATTATTTTCAATGTATTATTTTTTAATTTGAAATATATTATTATGTATTTTTAATTTTAAATGTATTATTTTCTCTTTAAATGTATTATGTAGATTATATTTTCATATTATAAAATGAAGGCCTCAGCACGGGCAAGCCACCCAGTGAGGCCTACATTACTGGAAAACTTAAAATGTAAAAAATATTGTACCAAATAAATAATATATAGCCGACAGGTAGACATTAGGTCAGAGGGCTAAAATTGGCGATTTTATTTTTGAATGTATTCAGCTGAAAAATGTTATGGCGTCCTAAACAGTTGGAATTGGGAACATTTATTTCAATATTGCCAAGATATAATGCAGTAACACATTAGATCAGTCAGTTGAATGAATGAATATTAAGATTATTCATCTTGAAGTATTCAAGACGTACGTCATGTGATCTAAGTTGTTTATATAGACCACATTTGAAGGATTTTAGCATTTTTTCTTTGTCTTAGCATTTTTTTTGAACCGATTCTACAATGTTTTCAAATTTACATTAATGTAGATTCCAAATAGTGCTTCCATATTCAAGTTTATTTCTAATTAAGGCACTATAAAGGGTCCAAATTGATTCAGGGTCTTTGAAAGTTTTACATATTCTGTGAATAAATCCAACTATTTTAAGTGATTTGCACTTAATTTCATTAAGGCGAAGCTTAATGCTAAATCACTATTTTGATTAATCTTTATAACGAATTGGTATACATTATGAATACCATAAAATATGATTTAGATAAATTGAAGGTTTTCCTATCGTTTCGCTTGAGTAGAATACAAATAAAAAAATAAATTATTCAATTAAAAATTTAAATGTTAACTACTAAAAATAATATATTTTCAATAGAAATCTATGAACGCGTGAAGGAAACAACTTTAAAAAAAATACAGTATTATAGCTAAGATTATCTGTGACAGTTTCATTTGATTACCTTTTTTGCTTTTATTATAAAATTATTTACAAAATAAATAGAAACCAGTTTTGTGCTTGAAATGAATTTTGGACTCCGTTTGCCAAGCGATTTTAATGCCTATTACCTATAATATAAGGTATACCAAGAATATACACATTTCTGGCTTGTAGCTTCCTTTTAATGTGTACGTCACATATGAATTTAGAATCAAGAGTGATTCCTGGATCTCTTATGGAAGATACTTTTTAATGAATAGAATTATTAATAACATTGGAAAAATCCTTTGTAATTTACGATGAAAGCACTTTAAAACTATACAATATCCATACCCCGTAAAGGTATATTAAAAATCTGATTTTTCGAGAACCTCTTTAGGTTTCAAGTAGGTTTTAAAATGAACAGTAAGTTTGTCCAAGACTTACAACCTAGCAAAACATTGTCATAATATTTTCTCTTGCAGAATATCAATTCCACGTTGTTCAGCATTTGTTGTCAAGTAGCTGTAATGAAAACGTTGGTTGTTTCATCAAATTTCAACGTTCATTTTAGGGTTATGTGATGTCCTATTCAAGTTCTGTTATTATACCATTATAGGCCAGTTACTTGACAGAACTGAAATAATAACAGAATTCGAAAAGAACTTTCACAGAACCTGAAAATTAAATTTGAATTTTGAAGAATTGTTCAAATTCCCTGAAACAACACATCCTTATATGTTATAATTATACATTATGATTTCATGGATTCAAATAAAAACATTCTACGTGAGAAACAAACAAACTAGCAAAAGTGAGATGCTCCTATGAGGCGAGACGGCGAGCATATCTCCTGGAGCATGTGTTATAAGTTAGATAATTCTTCACATTCCGTGATACGTCCCCATTAACACGAGCAGCTTGTACTAGTAGAACTGTAGAACGTGGAGTAAGTAGAATTCTACGTGTACGTGTTCTAACGTTTCGCTTATTTAAGAGAAATGATACAATTAAAATCCACACTTTTCTGACACACACATGTTGGAAAGAAAACTTGAACCACTTTATCTTGATCGTCCGATGGTCTGAGCGATCACGCAACTATTCCTATTTGTAGACGGTTTTTCTACGCTGGTGGTGAATACGGTATAGACTGAACGTACTTAACCCCGGTAGAATGCCGTAGAGCAGTTATCTGCAACCAGTGTGCCACGACATGATACGGCAATTGTTTCTGTAAGAAAAAAATGAAGAAAAAACATTGCTGATATTAGAACATAACATAAAATATTTTATATAAGTCACACCAGAAATGAAAACTATTTAATTATTTTATTCCTAAAAAAACACATTACCTATATGTCTATAGCCTTACTCAAAATAACATAATAGTTGAATGTAGGTAGGTACTTCCTTATTCCAAAAACACAAAATTTACAGAACTTTGAATGGTTCTGAACGAAGTATTATTAGATACAATTAAACATCAACCTAGGAAATGCTCTTATTTTCGTCATAATTTATTCTCCTGTAAATTTTAATAAATTTTCAAAAAAAATTTCTGCATATATCCGATTAATGAAAAAATAGATAATTCAAAAATTACAATAAATCTTGTGTTTTTAATTGCGAACTTTCGAATTTCTCACAATGGGAAAGAAATTTCTGCTATTGCACTTTTTAAAATGACATGAGTTTCTACGTATCGCTACCTCAGAGCAACAGTGAGATAACTCTGAAAAAATATTTCTTTTGAGTACGCTTTGTTCCATCTAAAATCATGATTTTCTACATGGTGCATCACAGTATTATTGCTTTAAAAAAATTATGCCTGTATTACAATTGAAATTTCAGTGTTGAAGTTTCTGGTTACTCAGAGCAACACTGAAATTCTGCTGTTGATCAAATAGTATCTAAGAAAAGTTTTTTTTAAGATATCTCACTGTTGCTTTCAGGTAGCGGTATGTAAATATATATTTTATTAAGATAGTAGTTAAAGGCCTTAGTCGTAAGTCTCTAGATATAAGTCTCAGTCGTAAGTCACTAGTTTTAAGTCAGTAGTTCTAGTATTAACTATTTAAGAAATATATTTGTACAGCGTCCTTCAGGTGATTTCTCACGAAAACGGCGCTATATAAATTAGCCAAATATTATTATTATGAGACTAGTCAACACGGATTGCCGGATTGATGTGAGAAAAGGTTGCGGAGTACTGCCGGAGGTACAGTACTTACCCTGTTCACACAGACTTACCCGGTAAAAGTGTAGGTACGAGTATATCGGTATGAACTGTTCCATGGGGAGAGGGGGTGGAGGTAGGTCGATACGGAGTGACCGCGAGTCATTCACCGCCCGGTAATATTACTATGAGAAAACCAATCTTTAATTTAAGGGCCCACTATTCGAATTTCATCCAATTTCCGAGATATTTTCCTTAAAAGTTTGAAGTTTTTAAGCTCTTAAAAAAATATATGTTATTCTTTAAGATAGTATCTATTTGTTCCAAAAGCCGAAACGGTAATTATTTGAAATTCCCTCGATAGAAATAAATCGCAAAGTATGCTCCGAAAAATATTATTAACACTTTTATTTCTGTTATTTTACAAGTTATATGTATGAAAAAAATCACAATGCTTCTTTTAATGCTACTCAATAGACCCCATAAGTAATTTTTGCTATTTTTGAAATACGCCGTGATTTATTAAACATTTTCACAACTGTCGCTTACGCCTATTGCTTTTAAATCATATTTATTATAGCGCGCTCGCTCCGACTTGAAGATTAATCTATCTTTCTTTGAAAAGTTCATTCGCCAACTCGAGGGCTTTGGGGGCAGACGTGTTGTTCAACGTTCTCTGATCTACAGACGTGCGATTACGTGCAAATATTTGAATCTATAAAGATAATTTTTACGCGTGTAAAGTTTATGAGTTAATAAATATTGTTTTTTCAAAGATGGGAACTACACGAAAGATATCCCGTATTTCAAAGAAAAAATGATATCTCATAAAATTATATCCTATCTAATAGGTGAGAAGAAAAAAATACAATTTTTGATTTATAAGCTTATATTTATTATAAACGATAATTTACTATAAAAATTAATAATTCATATTTTTATTTATGTATTGTGTAGTAAAAAGTTATTATTTTTTTTTCAGAATAGGTACCTTGGGAAATAAAACTAATTCCAATGCATTAGAAATTACGGGGTAAATTTTTATTAATTTAGTTTTCTTGTTGAGGAATACCTATACGATCGTGATTTACCTATTTGTGAATTAACTTTCTACGTACACAAATACACACGTCACTTTACATCTGCTCTAATGATTCACACTGCAACGATGTCCGAAATATAATATAATATGTAATAATAATAATAATATATGGGCCATCTGTTTCAAATAACAATACTCGAACGTGGAATCCAGAAAAATAATAAACATGCGAGCGAAAGAAGCTATTGAAAGTTCTGAAACTGTGGAGAATTTAATTTAGTTCAGTGATGTTATTTTTTTATGTCGGAAGGAGGCCCTGAAGAAAATAATTTCTCACAGAGCCTGTGTCATCTTTGAGAATGCTGTATAGAGGGTATTTTCTGAGGAGGAGGGAGTGAACCTGTCCTGAATGTCAACTGTACAATTTCTACCCAGAATTGACTTTATTGTACGTTTTTTGACTAACCGTACCTAGGTGTTCTATTTTCAATAAACTCTTTAATTATTTTTCAGATGTGAAATCTATACTCCGCTACAGAATGTTTTGCCCGAGTCTTGTAAAGATGTTAAAGCACGGAGGTAATAATAAAATCATTTGAGCCCATTACTGTTATTTAAAAGGTCACTTGAAGTGCAGTACTTTATAACTCTGACAATAATAGCTTTTGAATTGTTGATTGAACACTTCATTGTAACTGTTGCTGAAGTGTAAATCTACATACAGTGTATTGACTCTGTTTGACATGTTCTCAGTATCTTGTTTATGCGATCGAATAGGTGACAAATCACCTTTCTGATGAGCAGTATCCTTTGTGTGGTTATCATCTTTCGCTGATGTAAAGGATACTTGGTCGTTCACATCAGCGAATAATCTTTTGGAGCGGATAATTTGGTGCACATTCTTTTGAAGTAAATAATTGCGACACTTTTTCGATGATTTACTTCGGATGTGGTTTCTTTTGGATTAACTTATAAGTACTACTGTCGCCAACCAATATAAGTTGCATGTATCAAATCATACGATTCAACGGAAGTTTTGATCAAGTTCATTAATTTTTGTACCATCCGTGGTCTTTAGGCAAAGCACATTGGTTCTCAGTTGCACAAATGCAACAATATTTACTTGTAGGTTTAAAAATTCTCCAAATTTTCTGTCAATAATTGCTGCTGCACATAAGAGGGCTGTATAATTTAATCTATATGTATGATCACTTCGCGATCACCGCCACTCCATCCTGCAGAAAACCTTCTTCAATAGCAGATTGACGCTCTCGCTCCACTGTGACTTCCACTGCGAGTAATGCACATTTCTTTCACTCTCTTGACATATATTTGCTTTATTATAATGTTTTTGGTACACCAGGGATAAGTCGACAGCCGTCAAAAACTCAGACAGTTGAGCAAGTCCAATTCCTTCAGTCATCCCCGATGCTGCTGCTACATTGATGTCCATGGTATTTTTAGGCTTTTGGTCGCATGTGTTGACTATAAATTTGTCGCCACATTTTACATTCAAATTTTATTTTGGACTTAAGGTCAAATCTGGGCTCAGATTTGACAATAACTTTTCCAAATCCGCGTCTAAATGGAGAATGGTCCGATATGGATTGCAGTTGGTTGATAAAAAAAGAAGGTGTCGATGGTGCATCTTTATTCTCCTTATTCCGACCGTGTCATTTGTATCCAACCTAGAAAATCAAAAGCTGCCTTAAAATGGATATCGATCTATGAAAACAATAACATTGATTTGAGTGCCAGTATAACTGTTATAGTTTTTTAATGTTTCTTTGCTTCTAGGGTTGTGCCCCAGTATTGCTTTTTGGAGACTGTAAACGGATCTCTCGGCATTTAATGAAACTGCAGCAGAACAAAGGCTGTTGCTATATTGACGTTCATGGTATGTTTTGCTCAGATTGACGATAAGGTTTCCAGATCCGCATTTCGCTCGAAGCATGTTTAGGGTAATAAGTTTATAGTTTAGGGTTCTTTCACCGTATTTATGGGAACATTTCAGAACCACCAATCTTTCATTTTGAGTGAATCTTGTGTTTGTGATTAAATTATATTTGACAATTTAAACAAATAATATTTAGAGAAGTTAAAAATAAAATTGAAAGTTCACTGAAAGCTTAAACTATTAAAAGTAGTAATTTCATAAAAATGTAAATAAATAGAGCCCCTTTCACATTTTAGAATGTAATTTTATGTTGCTTACATGTTTTATTACTCTTTATAATTATTGAATTGTTTAAATGAATAAATAAATAATTACAAAAAAGTCTTCTGATTTGTAAGTCCTCAGGAAGCACTAAGGATCTTTCTATCTATCTTTATAATATAATAAATTTGATGAGCATAAAAATGTAAACGTGTATATAATTTATATAAATGTACAAAAGTAGATATTACACGTGTATAAATATTATATTGCGCATATTATACAAGATGTCGGGGGTAAAGTGCACAAACTTCGGGAGGTGATTCTAATTGATAGTACAAGTAAAAAAGAAAAAAAAACTTTTTTTGGAATTCCAACGTTTTAAGATAGTTTTCGAGTAAAAAAGTTTAAAACCTTATTGATTTAAAAATATATTTATTGATTTTATAAAAGTTATAAATTACTTTTATAAAAGTGAGAATAGTATTTTAGTAAAGTAAAGTAATTTTTATACCTATACAAATAACTTTCGTAAATGTTTTTTGTAAAATTAAAAAAAAAAAAAATTAATTAAATCCGTAATAAAACCCATATTTTGAGAACCATCTTCATATCGACTTCGTTCTCATTTGGTCGGTGCATTATTACTCTAAGGTCGGTGCTAACTAAAAATGGTTCTGTTTTTCTAAAATTGCAATAGATGTCGGTAATTTAATTTCATAATCCCCAAAATTATTCCTAATACGAATTCAGACACCTCTGTCGGATTCTTTTAACACTAAATTTTGTGGGTGTTGCCCAAATCTAAATTCTTTACGCGGAAAGCGGGCCCTTAATGAATGCTCATTTGTCAAATTCCTGATATCAATTTATTTATCGTTGTTATGCCATGTTCAAATGATTCAACCGCTAAGTGGTAGAGTCGTTACCCCCTGCCAAGCCAATAATCAGATCAATACATTTTAATTTTCTTTGTTCTTTATACAACAATTGTTCGAGTTATTAGAACTGGCTATTAGAAATTATCAATATAGCTAAAAATTGGTGGAAAATGAAATATTAAAAAACTCTTTTTTCAAAAACACATGATTTTGTTTGAATTGATGTATTTATCTAAGTTATAACTAGGAAACGCAAGTTGCCTAAATGCATTTATACATAGGTAAATTAATTCAAACCTATTTCGACATTTATCTAGTAACCCCCTTATTTATAAACGCGGTATAAATATAATGCGGTGCGTAAGGTCGGCACAGTGATAAGCTTGACTAATTACCACGGCGTTCGTATGGTTAAAACGACCTTAAGAGGAAGCTACAAGCCAAAAATGTGTATATTCTTCCGTCTTCGTATAACTTATATTGTAGGTAATAGGCATTAAATCGCTTGATAAATGAAGTCTAGAAACGTTCAATTTCAAGCAAAAAACTTTTTTTAATTTATTTTGTAAGAAAGCAAAAACGTTAATGAATTGAAATTGTCACAGATAATCTTAGCTATAATACTGTATTTTTAAAAAGTTGTTTCCTTTACGTGTACATACATTTAAATTTAAAAAATATATTTTTTGGTAGTTCGCATTTATATTTTTTATTGAGTAATTTATTTTTTTATTTGCATTCTGCTCAAGCGAAACGATAGGAAAACCTTCAATTTATCTAAAAAAAAAATTGATGGTACGCATAATGTACACCAATTCGTTATAAAGATTAATCAAAATAGTGATTTAGCATTAAGCTTCGCCTTAAGACGAGACAATACCCTAAAATAAAACCAGAATATTTACGACGCAAGTGAAGCAACCGTGCACAAAAATATCCGTTCGCGGCCCTGGTGTATTGGACAAATCTGTGATTGAATTTGCCCTATCATATTTTTAAAATATAGTGGGAATCTTAACGACATAAGTGATGAAGTTCTATATAAACAATATACGGAGCGCGGCCCGACGTAATAGATGGATCTACGGTTGACTTTGCCCTAGCAAGCCTAGAAATTCGATCTTCCCGTGGTGTTTATTTTTTATTATATTTGATTAATGTATTACTAATTTTTTTTATATTTCTAGAGGGATCTCTTGAAAAGTAACTAATTCATTGTCTAGAAAAATAAAATCTGGTGCTTACCGCTAACTTTATAGTTGAAAAACTTTTATTTTTATTTTCCAACCGTTTTACTTAAAATACTTTAGTGGTAAGCTCCTGTTTTTATTAATCCTTCAAGAAAATTTGAGATTTTAGTAATACATACAACAGAACTGATTAAAATGTGAGCGTCGCAAACCCCCGTTATTAGAGTCTAATGTCGCCTTAAACCATGTTTAAGGCCGGCTTTACCATACCAAAATTGAACCGGCGTACAAGAATTTAATTAGTAGGACGGTTTGTGTTTCTCTAGTAAATGCAAATTTTAAGTAGGTAAACTTAATAAAAAATGCCGAACTTGAGAAAAATGTTTTGCCATCGAACTGAAATATAAAATGGGTACTTCGAAGAAATCCCTTTCCTTGTAATAAGTAATACTAATAAATTTAAATGCTTGCCTAATTTATAGCGACATTTTAGTAAAATCTCACCAAAGATTGAGCGGTAAATTTATCAGAAACCTGTGTTTTTTTTCAAATACTCTCCAGTCAACCAGTTGACATTTATTTCATCATACATCAGGGAAAGATTGTCTGTATTTAGAAATACCTGTATTGTTCACAGTCGATTATCATTATTCATTACTTCGATGCCACATACTAATCAAAAATAGCTATACTACCGCGTCATGGTGCCTAACGACCTACGTGGCGCCTTTCTAAAGCCAGACAGCAATCCGCACAGCACAACTGCAGGTCATGTTGCGGAAAATCAGTTTCTAGGCGCTATTATACGGAAGAGCTCGAGAAGATGACTGTTTAATGAGATTGAAACGTATGTCCAGTACTGTTCCCCCTACTGTTTAATTCCTGCCGTTTGTTCAGCCACCATTCAACTGGAAGGGAATTAAATAAACAAACATTTAAAACCCATTAAAATCGCCCGGCTTCTGGGTGAATATTTTCGCTGAGCGGCGGATTTAATGTTCAAGTTTGAATTTATAACCCCATTACTTCTTTTTTAATTATTTTTTTTTCAACTTTATGTTATAACGCATAAAAATTGTACTCTGCAGGCGCCAGTGGAACTACGGCATCTCTATGTGGTGATTGTTAAGAGGCTTATGAAAATGAAGATAGTAAAGGGCGTGGTAAGGAGGTTGATGACTGTTCAGATCTAGTTACTTAAGATTACTTAGTTTATTGTATCCCAAATATACAGAGGTGAGAGGGAACGGGGAATAACATGATGTATGCCGTATCAAATGTTTTTTCATTATAGCGACTATTTAAACACTGTACACACAAAATATGATTTAAATATATTTATAGTAAATTGTATTTCTTAGTCCTCCTCACTAGGGTGACCTGTGCCGAGGCGAACTAAAGTTATTCATTTCTGTTTTATTAGCATTCTATGTCGTTTTTAATTTTTTTTTCTGAATTTTTTCATTAATCTCTTTCATTAATGCAGTTTAAACATTAGTTTACCAAAAAATAATAATTAATATTTGACAAGGTCTAGTATTTCACCTAAAAATGTAGACAATTTGTCTCGTCGCCATCTAGTGAGAGAGTTAGCACTTACAATGCCTTTCTCATATAAAATAAAGTTGGTTGTTTCAGGTGAAAAAATGTAACTAGCAGTAATTATTGAATATATGAAACACTAGTATATATTGAATTATTTCGCGGATAAGAGATAAGCCGCCATAGCCCAGTGGTCAGAGCTGTGGACTGGAAATCGAAAGGACACGGGTTCATGTCCCGTTGGCGTCACGTATCTTTTATCAGGAGATTTTTCAATGTGGATGAGTGTTTCAGGCTAATAATTATTGCTTATAAAATAATTGTTACCCTTTGTGCTATGCATAAAAAATCTTGTCTTAAACATTAGTTTACCAAAAAAAATAATAATCTCTTTCAGCCAGATTTTTATTCTTGATTTGTAATCATCCAAATTTTCTATTCGCTTTATATCAGGTCACCAAACACAACTAAAGCTATTAACTGTTATGTTGTACCTACACGAATCCCGCTCAATGTTGAAGGATCGTCAATGTTGCGAGACTGATGGAAATGGTTTCTCTGACGGTCTTTGACGACCTCATTGGCCGATGGGTAAGACTCTGGACTAGCAAACCAGAGGTCGTGGGTTCAAATCCTGGCGTGCGCAAGAAAATCTTAATTATTCAAATTTGTGTTGTTTCATAATTAATTCAGATAAAACAAGTATATTTGCGGCGCGTTGAGTGGAAGATAGTCTCAGTACCGCTCTGTTGAAGGACCACCATTCAGAATGGAAACATTTGGCGATTTGATCTGAATTTACACCTTCCTATTTTCTATCTCCTTTCCCTCCCCCACCACCTTCAACCTCACAACCTCCCAATTGGGAATGCTATAGTCTCACTGACTCGAGACGGCTTGGAGCATTTGGAATTCTGGTGCAGGATTCACATTTTAAGAAATGGGGGAGTAGAAGGAAAGGCGAAAAAGGAAGATTAAGAAGTAGCTGTTCATTACAGATCTGATAACTATAACCATTTCAATTCTGGTAGTCTCTCTCCAGACTAGTATTATCTATATTATTATTATCTCTCAATACTATGTACTCAATATGATACGAGACGCAAATACACATCCTATATAACTCAGTTATAAATAAATGGCATTCAATAAATAATTGTGTTCGTTGAATTAAATCATCGAGTAAGTACTCGTAGTTACCATTAATTTGATTATTTCGTGCATTCTTCTTCCACATTGTTGATATACGAGTATTGTGGGAAATTAGTACAAAAAATTATAAGTGGATTTCTGGTTTCAAAACCATGTGCCAAAAAAAATTATCATTTATGTCAGAGAGCTTTTCCAGGAAGCGGAAATAAATACCGGTTAAAGTTCGTTAGGCTGTCTAGTTCCGGAATGTCCTTGGGGAGAGTGTTCTTGGGAAATTGGCTGATAGAACATTCAGTTCAGCTCTTGGTACTTTTGATAACCACATGTGAACTGAAGCGTTATTTAATAATATCATGAAAAATGTGCTACCCGAGTATTGCGTTGCACGTTCAGTTCCATATATAAAATAAATGATTTTAAGGTTACATCTGACATCTGTTTCGCATTGCGATGACTATTGATTTTATAAATGCTTATGAATAGAATTAAACTATATAGATGGGGGAGATTGGGAAGATTCTATCTATTCAGATGTAGTCACTAAACATTAATATCTAGTTAAAGTCTTTTCAAGCAAATATTAATCCTGAATGCGGTCACTATGATATTGAGAGTGTATATCTCGGGCTCGAGAAATACAAATAAAATTTTACCGCGCCGAGATTTGAACTCACGTCCTCTAGCTAAAGGCTAAAGTCATTACCTGAAAAACACGGTTCAAAGTACTAACTAACCATCACGCTATACATTTGTATAATTAGGCAGAGAAGTTGAGCCGCCACACAAATCACTCATTGACACACACTTCTTGTTTCATTAACATCCCATACATAATCTTCTTTTATTCCGATTCTTGAGATGGTCCAACTCAAGTATTGGATTTATTTTTTCCTCAGACGTCCGCAACTTATTCTGCTATTCACATTCGAACATAATCCATCGGAGCTTTATTTAATCTACTTGGAAAATTAAAACATATGACACATTTGACGAAATTGCTTGAAAATGAATAAATAATGATTTACCAATGTTAATCAAAATGTGCGGATAAAGTAAATGAATAGTAACATCCATTGCATTAACATCAAAGTACCATAACCCGCATCGAAACGAAAACACACTAATAAATCATTTAAACTATGAAAGGCTCGCTTAGTTAATGGAATTTGAAAAGGATTAAAATTAAAATTTATTATGAGTGGCGTTTCCGTCTAAAGCCTTTATCCCGTTTTAATAAAGCTTCCACGATATTATTAAAAAGAACTTATAATCCGATTGGATCTGATAATGGTAATATTTCAAGGATTTATTTGGGTTTACAAACCTTTCATACGAGCTCTACCAAACACAAGCAATATGCGAGAAGACAATAAAGCGTTGCAGGAAACGAAGGGGGATAAATGTATTTATGATGGCTAGGGAATAAAATTTTATTTCAAATTGCAACTATGGAAAATAATGATTATTTCTGGTGCATCGCAGCATTTTTTTTAATATAAACAGTGACTTTTTAAACTTATTAAGTCGTTTATCCCAATCAAATATTATTCTCGATTTCACCATCCCTTTGTTAGCTTATCCATAGGAGAACGTTTATTATAAATAAATAAATACTCGCCATAGATTAAAAAAAACTCTGTTAGCTTATCCGATATATATAGCTTAGCCACTATTTTCATTAAAATTCGAGTACGAAATAGTGTACTCGGACTTAATAAATAAATAATTCTAAAATATTATTTATCCCGTAGACATGCTGTCAAGAAGATGGTGAAATACCCATGATTTTTTTTGAGCTCTGAATAATATTTCAATGCTTTGAAAGTTATTTTTTTGTTTGTGAATTATGATTTTTTACAACATTCACTTGTGATTTTTTAATAATAGTGAAAATGTCAAACATTTGACTTTGCAGCATTCTGAGTTCAGACTCCCGGTCTAATCGGTGAGTGATTAGACTGGAAATAGACTTTATCAGGTGGACTGTGTACGTAATAAACAACAAGTCTAAAAAATACAATAAAACATATATTTTATTCCAATTCT